>CM064328.1:118980984-120272525 GCA_032595735.1 Pelochelys cantorii
GTAGGGATAGGCAGTGGGCGGGGGAGGAGTTAGGGAGTATGGTGAGTGCAGGAACTGAGGCAGGAAATAAAATTGAAGTACAGATTGGGGGGTGGGGACAGAACTGGTGCTGGCCAGGCCTTGGCCCTGATCTATGGCCTTGGGCGGGGGGGGGGGGGGGTGAGAGACGGGTCTGACCTGGCCTCAGCCCTGTCCAACTGTTGGGTGTGGGGGAGAGCTGGGGTTGTCTACCCCTAGATGTGGTGGGGAGTTGGCAAGTGTAGCAAGCAGGGGGCATTGTCCTTTAGTTTATTGATAAGGTTATGCAAGACCACATCAAATGCTTTACTAAAGTCTAGGTATATTGCGTCCATCGCTTCTCCCTTATCCATAAGACTTGTTATCCTATCAAAGAAAGCTATCAGATTGGTTTGACATGATTTGTTCTTTGGGAATCCATGCTGGCTGTTACCTATCACCTTATTATATTCCAGGTGTTCACAGATCAGTTCCTTAATTACTTGCTCCATTATCTCCCCTGGCACAGAAGTTAAACTGACTAATCTAACTTCTCTAAGTAATTTTTAACTTTATTTTATCTTCTAAACCTACCCCATTTCCACTAGGCATCACGTGACCATCAAACTTCTTGGTGAAAACCGAAACAAAGAAGTTGTTAAGCACCTCTGCCATTTCCAAGTTTCCTGTTATTATTTCTTCCTCTTTAGTGAGTAATGGGCCTACCCTATCTTTGGTTTTCCTCCTGCTTCTAATATATTTGTAGAAGGTCTTCTTGTTGCCCTTTATGTCTCCAGCTAGATTGAGCTCGTTTTGTGCCTTTGCCTTTCTAATCTTGCCCCTGAATAGTGCGTTGTGTGCTTATATTCACCCTTTGTAATTTGACCTCGTTTCCACTTTTTATACAACACCTTTTTGATTTTTAGATCATGTAAGATCTCCTGTTAAAGTCAAGATGGTCTCTTTCCATACTTTCTATCCTTTCTACACAGTGGAATAGTTTGCTTTTGGGCCCTTAGTAATGTCCCTTTGAAAGACTGCCAACTGTCTTCAGTTGTTTCTCCTCTTATTCTTGCTAAAATTAAAACTTTTGCAAATTTAAAGCTAAAAATGTCAGACACTCAGCTGCTTGTCACAAAGGAGTAGTTTTTGATTTAAGGCTGTCATTCAGTCAGCTGTCCACTCAGCTGCTTGAACTGTACGTTTGCTGTGTAGTTCGTTAGTGAAGAATTCTTGTAAAATAAGCAGAGCTATGGTATATGTATGGTTTTGTCATGAGAAGAGTAAGAATAGCATATCTGAAAATTTGTCACTCATGGATTAAAAAAAATCTATAATAGCTAGGCTTCACAGAATTTGTGTTTTGTTTTTTATAATTTTGACAACTATCTTGATACTTATATTTTAGCTTTATTTTCATGTATTTATATTTTTACAATTGCAGAAAACTGAAGGGTAATAATTGAATGATTGTAGATATTGAGATTCAGAAAGTTAATGGTTACAAGCCTTAAAGCATGAATTGTCAACATATACAAAATAAATACTCTTTAAATCAATCTCTAATAAATTCCCAAGCAGCATCTTTCATATTTTTTCCTATCTATAAACTTAGATTATCGTTGATGGAAGTATTTTTGTTTTTTGTTTTTGTGTGTCTGTAGACAATATTTGTAATGACAAAAATGTAATCCAAGCCTATGCGTAATCTAAAAACAGGGTAATAATACAGTTGTGGTGTTTCGTGTTTAATTTAAACAAAGAATTGACACCTCTCGGCCAAAAAATGTACATACTGCTCCATCCATCCTTCAGAAATATTAATGGGGCTTCATTTTTGTGCCAGGACTAGAACAAAATAATGCAGACTCTGCAGTCTGGGGATAGGGACAAGAATGTTCAAAAAGTGGGAATGAGCTATCATTAGTAAATTGTCAGAGTTCATTATTAACAGAATTAGGCATGTGTGAGGAACTAGCAGATCCTGTTGCTATGGATTAGGCCCCAAGTTGAAATGATGAAAATTGTCAGCTCAGCCTCTTTTAAGAAAATGTGTTTCATGTACATCGAGACATACATGGTTTTATAAATATTGAATTGGCTTTATTATTTTGCTGTACTAGCATATTAAATTAATTGAAGATGTTCTTATTTGAAAACTGAGCCAGTTGTTCTGGCAGTAGTGACATGTTTATTCTTTTTCAGTGTTTGCTGTCTTGCAGTACTAAGTTAATTATTTTTTTGGTAACAGATCCTGATTTAGATGACTAGTGATGCACAAAGAGAAAACAGATGGATGCTGATATTCAGCTTTGCATGTCTGATACAGTTGAACTGTTATAATCATGCTAATAAATTCCATTAACAGAGATCTCAAAAGCTGCATGTAATTTTTTGTAAAGAATATATGTTTATTCTGAGTGACTATTTAAATATTTTTTATATTTTACATAATATTGAGGAATTACAGAAGATGTTTATAATTCTTACATTTTATGTGCATATTTAAACTCTGAAATGGGCTTCTTGTTCTAGTTATTTTTCAACAAGTCTAATTACCATCCTTGGTTTAGTATGAAAATCCATTTTTTAAGGTTAAATAATGTAAACTGCCAATGCTGATCCATCCTATTTTGACTGAAAAATCAAAACATGACTTTCAGATTTCTTGCTGTAATTTAATGGTAATGTAAACAATTAAAAAGAAACATAGTATTAAAGAATATAAATTGTGAAAATATCCATCAATTAACCAGCTAGCTCAAACTTGTGGCATTTTCATAACACCTGCACTTAGCTTTTTTGGTTCCAATAAAATTGAGAAGGTACAAAGACTTTTAGAAGGATCAGAAGAATGTTAACTGGAAATGTCACATGGGATGCTTTCAAACTAAATGAAGGTTTTCTCGGTATGAGTCTGAGAAGGACAGTAGACATTCATGCTTTTTTGCAAAAAAAAAAAAAAGGTGTGGCGTGCAGAGAACACATGGCCCCTGTAGCCAGCCTCTTGGAGTGGTGTGCAAGGATGTGGCAATGCAGAGTGGCTGCCTGAGGGTCCTGCTGGGCTGCTGTGGGGGAGCCACCTAATGTAAATGCCTCCCAGCCATTGCCTGCACCTGGCACCCCATCCCTTCTTGCCCCCCCCCCATTTACACCCTTGCCCCAGCTCACAACGCAAACCCTCTGCACCCCTGGTTCTGCACCTATACTCCCTTTCAGACCTTGCACCCTAATCCCCTGTTTCGGATCACAACCCCCTCTCAGATCCTGTTCCCCCTGCTACAACCCTTCTCCAGGTCAAAGTCCTCTCCTACACCCATACCCCTCCCAGACTCCCTACCTTCTCCTGCACACCAGTCCCATACCCAGAGCTCCCTTCTGCACCTAGCCTCCATCCCAATCCTTGCACCTCCTCTATTCATATCATGGAAGAGTGCAGCCCTTAACCACTTAACAAATTATTGGAGTGGCCCTCCATCAAAAATTATTGCTCACCCCTGCCTTAATCTTTCAGTCCAGTGCATAAATATAGTGCCCATACTCTCCAGGAAAACAGAAAATGGATCAGTATGAGAGATGAGACGTACATAGTAGGGATGTTAGATATAGAGTAATAGAATAGTTGCATAACTGCATTAATTCTTATCAGTTAGTTTACTATTCTGTAGTCCCTGGGGATGGGCCGACAGCCACTGGGGCTCTGGCTCCTCTCCCGGAGAGTCCATGCCACCCCGCACTGCTGCCTCTGTATCAGGATGCCAGGCGGGAGCCAGTTTAAAAACCACCTACTCATGCAGACCGGCTACCTGCTGCCTCTTGCTGCTGCCTCTGGCGGAGGCAGCTCGGGGTGACAGCAACCCCTGTCCATGGGGGGTAGAGGCTGCTTCACCTCCCATGGAGCGGCCTCGGACTGTGGGGAGCTTGGACCCCCTGCCCCCCGCCTGTGGATGGACTGTTTGGTGGCAGCTTCCCCAGGTGCCTCCCTCTCCACTGCAGCAGCAGGGGTGGAGACAGGAGGCGGCACTACGGAGCTAGTGCTGGAGGGAACCGGAATTTAAGCTGGCTCCCTGCCCCCAGCACCAACTTCTGCTTCTCTCCTCCCTCCTTGCTGCCTCTGATACAGCAGAGAGGGGGGAGGATGTGATTAGTTGACAGGCTAACCGATAAGCCAAGGGTTATTGATTGATCATCTCTAGTTGACTATTTGTTGACATCCCTAATACATAGAGGTTCCATGGACAAGGTTCAGATAGCCTTTGAGACAAACCTCAACCTCAGAAGTAACTTTTGGTAGTTACTGAAAACTCAGGTTCAGCACGAGAAATAAAATTCTCCCATTTCCCAGGAAATTTTAGTGGAAGGAGGGAATGACAATCCTCAGCTATTAGAAGCATTTGCCAAGAGGATGAGTACCAGCTTGTTGAGAGAGAAGTGTCGTGGACTGTTTTTTCTGGAATAGCGTAGTGGGCTTATTTTCCTTCTTTCTGAACAAAAACTTGTAAATTCACCGCTTTGGCTGTCACAGCATCTCCCTAGAGGGCTGGTAGAACTGGTTGGTGTGTCTTGAAATTCTTCTTTCTTATTTGTTCATCCAGGAGTGTGTGTGTTTTGGACATTTGTTTCAGTTAGGACCCTTCAATATCCAGTTTCTTTAGTTTGCCCATGAAAAGGAGTGGATCTGTGAAACTCAGAAGGAATCCATTTGGTTCTTCATCTACTTCAAGTAGTATTCTTCTTCTCATCTTCAAATGCATTTTGTTTAGTTGTGGAGGGCTCCAACCAGGGATTTGTTTGTATATATCAGAACTTGTATTTTTAAGATGTGATATGCAGCTGTTTGCTGTTGCCTAATAAGGAAATACATATTCTGCTATGGCTCTGAGATTTCGAAGTTGAGAATCATGTGTCTTCAGTTGAATCATGATAGCCTGGTTTTAGTCAGTTTATAATGGAATATATCAGGAAGATGCTCAGGATATTTACTTTTCTGTAGTGTCCTTTAGGCTTGTCCAGTGGCTTACAATTACGTCCCCTATCTTCTGCTTTCAGCTGACAGGATTTTTCAGTTTTCTGATGGTTTGGTTAATGTGAAATGATTTGATAGCCTCAAATTGAGTATTCTTACCCATTATTATTTGGATATGCTATCATTAGATATTCTGGCCTCAATATGTAGAACTGAATGCGTATGTCGTGTAGAAATGAAGTATATTCTAAAGTCTCAAAATATTAATGGTGCAGTGTGGAAAAGCCACAGTTTTTGCTTCCCCTATTCTGTGGCTAGATGTCCATGTCAAGGTCTGTAAATGTAGTTCTGTTCATGAACAAATAAAGGTAAACTGTTTACTAGGGATGTCAACATGTAGATGACTATATGGTTAACCGATAAGCCCAGGCTTAACAGTTTATCTTGTCAAATACACCCACTCAAATCTCCCCCTGCTGCCTCTCTATCTGAGGTAGTAAGAGAGGCGGGGTCAGGAGTGGGAGCCAGTCTCCTTGAGGCGCTCGCTTTAAGTAAGCTCCCCAGGAGCCACTGGGTGGTTCTTCCCACCCCCGCCCCGTGCTAAATTAAAAAGCTGCAGGTAGAACTTACAGAAAATGTGAATTAATTCAAATCACTATCCAAACTTTTACTATCTGACGGTAAAATGGGTGGGGTATTTAATACTATAATTTAGTACTTCTTATGATGGCATGCTTTTAAGAAATAATTATCTTCCAATGGGTAAATAGAGTGCTCATCTATAAAAAAGGAAATAAGAACAACACAGGAAACTACAGACCAGTCAGTTTAACTTTTGTGCCTGGAAAGATAATGGAGCAGGTAATTAAGGATTTAATTTGCAAACATCTGGAAGAAAATAAGTGATTGGTAACAGCCAGCATGGATTTATAAAGAACAAATCATGTCAAACCAATCTGATAGCTTCCTTTGATAAGATAACAAGTCTTGTAAATAAGGGAGAAGTAGTGGACGTGGTATACCTAGACTTTAGTAAGGCATTTGATATGGTCTCGCATCACCACCTTATAAACTAGGCAAATACAACTTAGGTGGGTGCATAACTGGCTGGATAACGGTTCTCCGAGAGTAGTTATTAACGGATCAGTCATGCTGCAAGGGCATAACAAGTGGGGTTTCTCAGGGGTCTGTTTTGGGACTGGTTCTGTTAAATATCTTCATGATTTAGAAGATGGCGAAGAGAGTACTCTTATTAAGTTTGCGGATGATACTAAGCTGGGAGCGGTTGCAACTGCTTTGGAGGACAGGGTCATAATGCAAAATGATCTGGACACATTGGAGAAATGGTCTGAAGTAAATATGATGACGTTTAATAAAGACAAATGCAAAGTACTCCACTTAGGAAGGAACAATCCATTTCACACATACAGAATGGGAAGTGACTGTCTAGGAAGGGGTACTGCTGAAAGGGATCTAGGGGTCCTAGTGGACCACAAGCTAAATATGAGTCAACAGTGTGACACTGTTGCAAAAAAAAAATAAAATAAAAAAAAGTAAACATGATTCCGGGATGAGTTAACAGGAGTGTTGTGAGCAAGACATGAGAAGTAATTCTTTCACTCTGCTTTGCAGTGATTAGGCCTCAGTTGGAATATTGTGTCTAGTTCTGTGCACCACATTTCAAGAAAGATGTGGAAAAGTTGGAGACGATCCAGAGAAGAGCAACAAAAATCATTCAAGGTCTAGAAAACATGAGCTATGAGGCACTTGTATAGACGTGTTTTGTCTTGAATAATTTAAATCGATTCTAAAGATTATTTTAAGGTTTCAAAAGTCTATCAAAGCTTTTCATTTCTAATGCAAGCTCTCACGGTGGACAGAGCAAGGAAGCCTACAATCAGCCACAGTACTGCTGTTTGAAATTCTACAATACATCCTAGAGTTGAAAGAGTCGGGGTTGTCGTTCAGCTCCCAAAAGGTCCACCTGGCAGCCGTTACAGCTCTTCATCAATCTGTTGGTAATAAATCAGTCTTCACCCATCCAGTGACCAAACTTTTCTTAAGGAGCATTCAAAATACTTACCCATCAACCAAGCCTCCTGTCCCAGCATGGGACCTCAACTTGGTTCTCTGGGCTCTCACTTGTAAATCATTCGAGCATATGGCAAAATACTTCATGCTCCACCTCTCTATGAAGGTGGTCTTACTGGTAGCCGTCACAGTCTTCTAGGAGAGTTAGTGAGAGTGGGGCTATCATGGCAGACACTCCTTTCACGATATTCCATAAAGACAGGGTTGTTCTCAGTGCTCACCCTAGATTGCTCCAAAGGTCCCCACCCCATTCCACTATAACGAGCCCATAAACTTACCCATTTTCTTCCCAAAGCTTCACTCTGATAGCAAAGAGGCTTCATTGCACACACTCGACGTCCTTTGGGTGATTGCCTTTTACTTGGCCAGAACTAAACCGGTCCGCAAGAAAAATAGGTTATCTGTCTCCTCCACCAAGAGATATCGAGGTGGATAGTAGATTGTATTAGGGATGTTAAATTTCGATTGACTAATCGGGTAGTTGATGCAATTTGCTTCAACTATTTGATTAGTTGATAGGGCGCCTCCGCCTTTGAAGTGCAGCAACAGTGCAGCAACAGCCCCCCGCTGACCTCGGGCTCCCCTCGGCGTTGCTGCTTTGAAACACTGTGGGGAGCACGGGGCTACTGGGGGACTGTCCAGCTGGCCCCATGCTCCCCGCAGCACTGTTACCAAAAATCTCTGACTAGGTGTGTAGTGGCGCCCAAACCACCTAAGGTGGAGCACCCACAGGGTCAACAATCTCGAAGAACCTCCGTTACTGCACAAGGTGAGTAACCCTCTCATTCAATTTTTAATAACATTAAAATAGGTATTAATAAAAATTTAAAACAAATACATAATGCAGTCAATAGTATTAATTTGACACAATTTTGTTGCTTAAAAAAATCTAGTTTATGTATAACAAAGTATAGTTGAGTGCTGTGAACCAAAATTTGTTTATATCAAAATGATTTTTTGCAGTGGTCAATTGTAGATCCTCATATCTTTTAATAGAAGTGACTTAGCCATGATGTCGGAACATAGACTTCAAGTGATGTTTTCTATGTGTATTTTATACATAGATACATATGCACCATGAACTTGAGCTGAGAAGTTCTTCAAGATAGTGTTTCTTGGTCAACATATGTGCAGTTGCTCTCCTCGTGCTCTCCATTGATCGTAAAAGTGGTAGTGTGGCTCAACATCTCTCCAGTTCCTTCTTACTGCTGATAAACCACCTTGCAAATGTCAGAAGAGTCAGAGGCCTCATTTCTCAGTCCCCATTACTGCCATGGTCTCTACTCACTGTCAACCACCAGCCAGTTATTTTTGACAGACTGATTGAGATCTATGTATAATTATTGATGCCAACTCCCTCATCTCCTATTACTATCTTGCACTTTTCCACCACAACTGGAACAAAATCACTGTGAGCAGTTAGGATATAGAGATTATTCACCAGGGATACTGGATATAATTTTTCTCCTTCCCATCTAACTAACCCCTTTCAGGGACTACTTGCACAAGGTAATACTTAAACTGGATCTGGGATTCATCTTAACTCTAAGGAGCAATAGAGCAAGGTACCATAGGAGAGGATTTCACTCACATTTTCTAATTCTTCAGAAAGATGGATAATAGAGGCCTTTCCCGAACCTTCAGCTACTCAACATCTTTATTCAGATTGTCAACTCTTAACTTCCTTTCCCTCCAGGAAGGGATGTGGTTTGCAGAGCTCAGCACAAAGGATACATATTTCAATGTGGATAGTGACCAGCAGACAGGAAGTTCCAGTGTTTATAGTAAGCCAAGAGCACTTTTAATAGTGAGTCTTCTCCTTTTGGTTGGCTATGGCACGCATAGTAGTTACACAGGTTTTTTCTGTGGTAGCAGATCAGATGGCTACATGGTATCAGATGCCATACCTGGAACATTGGCTTCTGGTAGACTGATTTTTGTGAGGAGGTGAAATTGGTGATGGATTCTCATACAACTTTTAGCAATCCAGGGCATTTGCATAAACAAAGAGAAGTCCATCTTGCTACCCAAAAGGTTGTTAAATTTTGGAGGGGGCAAGGTTGGACTTGATTTCTGCATGGGTGTTTCTTTCTTAAAAAGATTTTTTTGCACTGATCTTCCTGATTTCACACACAATTTTCAGGGCAGTGAACTGTAGGCCATGGGGTTGCATACACCTACGTGACTTCTTTCTCCAGACTGCACTTATGGTGCCTGCAGGATTGGCTCCAATCAACCTGTTTACCAAGGAAGGACATCATCAGCTCCATGCTGATCATTCCTGTCACAGTTGTCACCTCTCTAACTTGGTGGTTGAATCACGAAAAGGTCATGGTGGGAGAACTATCACTGTGACAGGCATTGTCTTTTGGGGTAGAGTGCTCACCTGGACAGACACACTGCTTAGAGTACCTGGACCCCATGAGAGCTGGAACAGAGGGTGGTCATTGTAGGCAAGACCTTCTTTCCAGTTACATGCTAGCTCTATATTTTGTTTCACCATTGAGGTCTATATAGGAGGAGCAAGATTTTTGTTCCCTCTGCCAGGAAGCCATCAGACTTCGATACATCAGGAACCACATCACAATACAAGCTGTGTACCTTCTCCGTATTCACAACTCCTTGACAGACAAATTAAGCAGAAGCTTCTTAATAGACCACAATACAGTCCCAAGTGAAATATTTATGCAATGGATACTCTGCTATGGGACGACTTTGCATTCCAAATGAACAGAAAGCTTTTTGTGTTGCTCCAGTGGAATCATGGGTTGCAATTATTAAGGTGATATTCTGCTGATGTGTTGGATGAATTTCTAGGGAAGATTGTTGTGACAGAGTCAATATCATTGTTATAGCTCCCCACTGGCTCAGACAGTTCTGATTCACAGAATTTCTAAATATGCATGTCCACCTGCCATACAGGATTTGCCTGTTCTCACACCTCTTAATCCAGGGTGTGTGTGTGTGTGTGGGCGGGGGGAGAGATGGGACAGGGACTAATATGGGCTCAACTCCACCTCATAGCCTGGTTTTTGGATAGGCACCAGAAATAAAACCTTTTTTTGGCCCTTATTCAGTTAAACCTTACCTGGAGTTAAAAAGAGTATATTTGAACCTGTTAACAAGCAAGATGGAAATGATTTTTTGCCTGGGCGCAATCAACCTTCTCTAGATACTTCAAGTGTAGAACAACTGAAAATCTATCTCCTGTTGTTGGAAGGATGCACCATCTTTACTCACCTGGTTACAGCACACTTTGTGAATGGTCTGTTTAAGGACCTCACCAGTTCTTAAATTTCTGTCCTTCAGTGGGCCATTAACTGTGCCCTGTCCAAGCTTAGTCAGCTTTTTTGAAATCATGGCAATTTGTACCATGATGCCACCTGTTCATCAAGGTGACATTTTTAGTAATTATGACCTCAGGAAGGCGAGTCAGTGTATTCTGAGCTATCGTGGCAGACCCTGTCTGCACAATGTTTCAACAAAAAGGGGGTTTCTTTGACTGCATCTCAAGTTTCTCCCTAAGATTCTTTGAGTTGCACATCAAACAGTATTTTACTCTTATTCCTATAATCCAGTGCTTGCAGTGAGGACAAGAGACTTAGCTCCCTTAATGTCCTGCGTGGCCCAGCATTTTTGTGCAAATAATCAAACCCATTGAGAAATCATAGACACTTTATTTCCATAGGTGAGCAGTTTTGACAGTAAGCCATATTCTCCCAGAGGATTTCTAAGTGGGTCTCAGAATTCGTATTTTAATACTGCAAGTTCGCAAAAATTCCTCCACTTGGGTGTCTCAGCTCACTTTGTGAGCATAAGTGGCCTCCATATTATTCTTGTCAGACATTCTGCTGCTCCAGATATCTGCAGAGCAGCCACCTGGAGTGAAATCCGCATGTTCATGATGTTGTACAATAGGTCATGTCTCAGGTGTGGATGAAGCAGTGGGATTGGCAGTATTGCAAGCATGTTTACCAGCTTCCCTCTTGCCTGTCTCCAGTCTGAACATGGCTTGCCAGTGATCCTGTGTGAAATACATTTAGAGATCATCCACTTGAAAAAGTGGAGATCACTAACTGTGTTTGAAAGATCTCTGTTTCATGACCTCCCTCTTCCCCTTACTGTTGCTCCCACACTTTGGGTCCTTTTGGATTGTGATAAAAGAGGAAATGGAGAGAAGTTGTTCTCTTGTTGCTTATACCCTCTGGGAGTAAGAGGAGCACTATTGCACGTATGGAGGCAGGTGGACACTGCTTGGAAGAACTTCAGGATTTGGGTACATGGCATGCATGTTACACACATATGGAAGACAAATAAGACCCAGCATCTTGAAGAATCTTAGTTACAGTAAGTAACCATCCCTTTTTTTCTGACATTTATTTTTAGTTGTATGCGTGTTAGCATATTTTAAAAAAGATTCCCACTATTATCAATGCTGGTGCAAATGCACTGCTACTAGCAGCAGTAGGAGTGAGGAAAGTAGACAGAGTAGATGGTTACCAACATTTTATCCACTCCATTGCCAAAACCTGCTGAGAACAGGTCTACACAGTAGTAGTGAAATGTTAGTGTCTGCCATCCTTGTCTGCGCTATCATTTCAACTGTTGCTATTACTGATAGATTTAATGTACTGTTGGTGGAAAACTTTCTAGAAAAGACTGGCAAAGGATTTAGACTTGTAATGAATGGAAAAAAGCTATCATTTCACCCAACTTAACTGTAGGTTTTAGATTAAGAACTGTATGAATTATTGTGTTCTGCCAATAAAATAGAGTGCACTTAAAAATGTCAAAGGCTTTTAGAAAGTGAACAGCCTGTGGGTGTGTTGGGTTTGAGTTTGAAAGTCAGTTCGACGCAGTACCTGCAGGCCCTGCTCACAAAAGAAAATGATTGAATTCTAATGTTGAGAGCTGACAGAGTGCTAAGAGAACAGTCCATTAATCATTGGACTGACAGATTAATCATCCTAAGTACTATTCTTGAATTGGATTCACAAAGGAACAAAGTAGAAGAAATGAATTTTGTGGAGAAGCGTTACAAGGTGAGCAAAAGTGTCAAATACTAACCATGTATTTTACTGAAAGTACACTTTTACATGACTTCCTTATGCTGTGTTCTTGAAAGTAGGTCTATCGTACTGAAAACAAACAAAAAAAGAAGTTACTTAGTTTGTCTGATGCATCCTATATTGGCAGTGTCTGTTCTACATAAAAATAAAAAACAAAGCTTAAGCTGTGTTTTTTTTTTTTAAGTTTGAATGGATATTGTGTATTAGGTCTTTTAAACACTTATAAAGTCCAAACAAATGTTCCAACTATTTTATCAGACTGTGTCTGTTGAATGGAATGATTTAATGATTTATGGTCACTTATTCTGCTTTGTTGTGCATATTCTCAAAGTTAAAATTCAGTAGTTTTGCTCGAGTACAACTTGTTCTCTGATTGGTATCTGATTATCAAGTTGTGTAAAACAGAATTTGTGGCTCTTGAAGTCTGAAAGGACTAGAGAGTATGTGGGGATTTGCTATTTAAGGTATTTTAGCTTTTCCCTTTTTTTTCAATACAATTGTTTTGTTCCCTAAAACTTATTTTCATAGGCAGTGTAAACGTGTAGAGCAAACAGTCTCTGCAAAACAAAAAGGGGACAGTGACGAGTAGACCAAAAAGTGATCCCACAAAATCTAGTCATTGGAACAGTAGTAAGCCTGTATGTAGCCTTTTCTTTACATACACCAGTGATACCTGGAGAAAGAACCCCACCAGAAAACTCACATGGGCAGTTTGTAATAGAACTTAATCCCCCAGGAAAGAAGGCTTCAGTCAGTGGCAAGAAATGTACATGATGTCTTAAGAAATGGACTGTACCAATTTAGATGTACAATTAAAAGATTTTTAAGGTATATGTTTGGAATTACAGTAAAACTCTAATTGTCTGGCATCCAGTGGTCTGGCACTCCCAGTTGGAACCCGGAAGTGCTCCGGCCAGCCGGACAATTGGAGCTGCTGGCAGGGAACGGTGCAGCGAGGGGCGAACCCTCCGCCGTTTTGCAGGAAGGCGGGGGAAACCCTGCGCTGCTGCCAAGAGTTTCTGGGAGGGGAACGGGCTCCCCACCCCCCAGACTGCAGTAGTTATCGCCGAGCAGGGGGGTGAGGGGTGGCGCTGCAGGACCAACCCGGCAGCATCCCAGCTGCTCTGCTCCTCCGCTTGTCAGTTTCAGCAGCGGCGGACTTGGGTAAGTGGCAGAGTAGAGCAGCTGGGGTGCTGCCGGGCGCCAAGCAGGGGGGCGAGGGGCGGCACTGCGGGACCAACCCGGCAGCACCCCAGCTGCTCTACTCTGCCAGGTTGGTCCCGCAGCGCCGCCCCTCGTCCCCCTGCTCGGTGCCCGGCAGCACCCCAGCTGCTCTTCTCCGCCCCACCGCTTCCCCAAGTCCATCGCTAGTCAGTTTCAGCAGCAGCGGACTTGGGGAAGCGGTGGGGCGGAGAAGAGCAGCTGGGGTGCTGCCGGGTGCCGAGCAGCGGGGTGAGGGGCGGCGCTGCGGGACCAACCCGGCAGCACCCCAGCTGCTCTGCTCTGCTGCTTGTCAGTTTCAGCCACTTCGCCAAGTCCTTTGCTGCTGCTGCTGAAACTGATGAGTGGCAGAGAAGCGGCAGAGCAGAGAAGCTGGGGTGCTGCCAGGTTGGTCCCGCAGCACTGGCCCTCAACCCCCTGCTCGGTGATAACTACTGCAGTCTGTGGGGTGGGGAGCCTGCTCCCCTCCTGGAAACTCTCGGTGGCAGCGCGGGGCTTCCCCCGCCTTCCTGCAAAAGGCCGGCGGATTCGCCCCTCGCCATGCCGTTCCCCGCCCACCCCCCGGATGCAGTGTGGGTTCCGGCAGACCTGTCACAGCCCCCTGCCGGAGTACCTCCCGATACTCCGGCATATCTGATAATCTGGCACCACCTAGGTCCCGAAGGTGCCTGATTATTGGAAGTCTACTGTGATAGGTTAAACTAGCAAATGAGGAAGAAATCCCAATGAATACAGTAGAGAATTAAACAGTATATAAATAGGTGAAGGAAAGAGTTTAAGAAGAGATAAGGGGGTGGGAGGGAATAAAACAAAACTTGATCTGTGAAGAAAAATAAGCAAGGGTTAAAAACTAAACAAGTAGAATAGACTTAGCATTTACATAGATACCACAGAAATAGAAGCTACATATAAGGGATACAAAACAATTTTGACAACAAGGGCTGTCAGACGATGATAACTGAGATTAATCATGCTGTTAGTAATAGAGTATCATTTAAATATTGTTGGATGTTCTCTACATTTTCAAATATATTGATTTCAGTTACAATACAGAATACAAAATTATTTGTTTGATTACAAATATTCACTGTAAAAAACCCCCCAAAATTGTATTTTACAATTTAAACTCAGGAGCAATGTTACTTCTGTACCTAAGACTTCATGTTCAGTTGCAGAATCTGATGAAGTATGACAGAATTTTGAAAACACTTTTACTGAGCCTCTCTTACGTGATTAGAATGTGTTCTGAAAGTTATGATGTTGTTTTAGTACTGTGTTTTTCTGCTACAGGTTGTACCTCCCTGTTCCGGCATCCTCAGGACCTGACTGGTCCTGAACCAGGAAATTTGCTGGACTGGGAGAAGTAAATGCCAGCCCCTCTGCTGTCTCTGGATGCTGGCTCTACTCAGGTGGCAGTGTAGAAGCCAGCATTGACAGAGTGGAGGACTGGAGGGGCACCAACAGGGGTGCTGGACCACAGATGTAACTGGATGCTGGAAGTCTGGATTATAGTGGTCCACTCTGTATATATAATTGATCCTTGTGTATGCCCAGTTTTACTTTTAAACCTAGGATTCAAAAATTTTCTTATGAATATGCACAATATTCTTATGTTAGTAGTGTTCTACCAAGAGATACTGCACTGTAGATCAACTTTATTTCATTTCAGAGAGTTATGTTCAGTACTGAGAAATGCAATAGCTCTTCATTGGGGGAGGGGAAGAACTGTCAAATCTGAGAACATTTGATCATAAAAGTAGAGTTTCAGATTTTAACCTCTGTGTTTTCTGTTAGAGCTGTAATGACTATTTTCACCATCGGATTGTTGTGCTCCTTGATGGAAACTGCATAAAACAGAAGTTTTTTGTTTCTTTTCCAAGAAATTAAATTCTGAAAGCACCTTAGTAAGTCTGAATAAGGAAGTGAGTTGTTTCTGTCGAGTGATTCTTGATAACACATTTTAGTTCTCTTAAATGTTGCATTTTTATAAGGTAGCTATTTCAATAGCAAGGTTTGTATAAATTTTTTCTTAATTTCCAACTTGGTTCCAACTTTAAGCTATTTTTCAGTGTAAATCTTGTAGTAGACTTGGCTTATATTGATTGAGGTTTTATGCCACTTGAGATTTATTATTAGTTCTAAATGAAATACTGTTAATAACTTTAGCATTGTGTTTTTCATCTTGCGGTAGTTTTGTAAAATATATAGATACTCTGCCAGTAGTGACAGTGAAATAAGTCATTGTCCAATAGCATTTATAATGTAGTTCATTCTAAACCAGTGTTTCTCAAACTGTGCTCTGCGGAGCCCCAGGGCTCCGTGAAACATCTCCAGGGGGGCTCTGCGAGGTTGACAAACTAGAAACATTGATAGATACAACACATACAATCAGTGGACCACTGGGGCTCCGCATAAATTTTTACGAATGTAAAGGGCTCTGGATGGAGCCCAAAAAGTTTGAGAACCGCAGTGCTAAACTATGATGCAAAATAGCACAATTTCATATTAGGTTAATGTTTATGTAAAAACTGTCTTAAATCAATGATTTATTTTAAAGCAACTTTAATTAACTTGATTTAAATGTAATTACAATCTAGTTTGTTTTTCTTCTCTATTTGAACTATATTTCTCCCATGTCTGAAATATTGGAGTAGCCTTAGCAGAGAAGTAGTAGGTTCTTAGCATCTTACGTGGATGTTTTTTTCTGACAAATTACATGTGCTCATAGCTTTCTACCACTGATGTTTGAGATTCATTTTTTTTTTTGGTACCTGTATTGTTGTCACACCACAAGACTATTGATGTAAAAAGCTGACAGAATCCTCAAATGTTTTGTTTAAAAATTATGATTTTTAAATGCTGAAGGAGAAGGCATAATTCAGAATTATAGCCCGTTATCTATGTTTTAGCATATTGCTATTTAAGATGCAAACCCTGATTGAAATACAGGTAATGGGGAGTGTCTCATCGCAAATGTGCCTCGTACCAAGGCAGTGCAGCTCTATGGCCCTAGGGTTCAGGGCAGCACAGCCTAATGGCTAGTCAGTCATCACACCCCTCAGTTTAGGATAGCACAGTTCAATAGCTAGAGTCAGTAGCATAGCCCTTGGTTCAGGGCAGCATGTCCTAATGGCTAGAGTCATGGGTTTGGGGCAGCAGCTCCGATAGTGGGGCCCAGGTCCACCCCAGTGCACTCCACTGGGCCCCAACCAAGGGCCCTCTCATTGGCAGGGTGCTCCACCACTCAGCAGGGAATCCGACTCCAACACACTGAGCTCACTTGGGTGGGAGATACCACTCATGCACCCTCCCTGGGTCACTTCGTTCCAGATCGAGAGTTGGGGTGCTATACGTAGTCTCCAGGTCCTCTGGTTCTGCAGCATCAGTTTCCTCCTGCAGTTCCGCCGGGTCTGGAGTTTTCTGGGTCTCCAGCACCCATTGTCTGGGTTTCTGGCTGGCCATCCTCTGGAGCTCCGCCTCTCTTGTCTCGGGAGCTTCTGACCCACAGAAGAATCATTTGGGGGCTGCATACAAGTGAGAAGCAAAAAATACCCTCACTGACATGGCCCCCAACTGAGGAGAAAGACACCCCATATCTACAGTCCCCATGCACGCCAGAGCCTACAGGGGCCCAGCCTCAGCTCCCCGATGTTGGGGGGAGCCCTGAGTCTCAGGGGCCAGATCCAGGCAAGCCAGGCCTGAGGTTCCCCAGGCCTGAGGTTCCCCACCCTCTGCTCTAGAAGGTCCTTCCTCTCCAGTGTCCCATCCGCTGAGCTGCTCCCTTTTGTTTTGCTCCACTTTGGAACATGTCCTCTGTGTGTGTGTGTGTGTGTGTGTGTTTGTGTGTGTGTGTGTGGCGGGGGGGGGGGTGGACTTCCTCCGCCCACAAGGCATTAAGCCTTCCTGACCCAGTGTGGAGTATACACACCCCATCACAGGAGTTGAATAGGTTGAGTAATTTTTTAATTCCTTGTTGGTTCACTTATGTATATCAAGTCAGATTTCCACTGAAAATGTAACAATGTCAGTCTCTTCATTTGTCAACTTTCTCTGAAGCTGCCTCCTTCCTTTGTATATTTATTGCCTTTCTACATGGTCTCTTCATACATGTTTGCCATGTTTTGACCAAGTTCTCCACTTGCTGGTCTTCTCTCATGTTTGACCAGCTGTTGTGCATTGATGTCTCATCTTGTAGCTCTTGCTTCTACGTTTTCCTCTTTCTTTAATTGCAGCATTTAGTAGTGGACCTGTTAATTTCTCTGGGTATGTCTACACTTGCACTGTATTGCAAAAAATGAGGAGTAATGTTAGTTCGAAGCAAGGGGTTTGGTTCGAACTAACGCGTCCCGGCACGCACTTTCACTTTTGAACAGCTGTTGATCGGAGTAATGTGCTGGCGAGATCCCCGCTTCATTGACCATTTCGAATGCCTACATTTGCATCCCTAGTTTGAACTAGGGTGCAAGTGTAGACATACCCTCTGAGGGAGAATATCAAGTACAAGTTCTTCAGTCATTTGTTTAAATTATTCATTTGTGTTGCATTGATAGTTGTTTTCTCCTTTCTTATCAAGTTCATGAATTGGCCTTTGTTTTTGATATCACTAATGATTGTTATTTTTTGGGTTGCAAAGATGAAAAATGCTGAATGAAGGTTATGATGAAAAGCTCTTGGAAGGCCAGGAACAGGGTCTTAAATTATTAAGGTCAGAAATTTTAGTGATCGTGAAATTGTAAAATGGCTCTTCCGGGATTGTCGTTTTGCTTTTGAAGTTTGGTGCACGTACAAATTCATTCAGTAGGGCATTTGATCTTGAAGATTTCCTGCAGTCTGGGTGATAACACACATTTTTACATCTTTACAGTGTCTAGGCTCTTACCATAGAGGAATTCAGTTTTCATTGCTTTGAACAGTTTCGCTGTTCATGTCACTTTTTTTCCAACTTTGGGCATGTTGAGTCAGATGAATTCCTAAACGGTTAGCCAATTTGCAGTATTGTTCAGGATAACCAAGCTAATCTTAACAGTTCAGTTGCATCTAATCTCTTGTTTTCAATATTAATCCTTAAATATTATCACACTTTATCTTAAGTTTTTTTCGAATGCTTAGCTTTCATTCATATTAAAATTAATCATGTGTTCCTAAATCTACAAAAGTCTTTCTAATATGTCCACTTCGTAGTCAAACAGATAGTGGGAAGTTAAAATACTTCATTTCCCCACTTAAAAAAGAAAAAAAAAAGCAGCTGGGCCTTTTATTTTGAAAGGGTGGGGGGAGCCAACAGTCTTCACAGCTCTAGTTGTTAGTAGAATATAGAATACTGAATTTTGACAAGTTAATCGTCATGTCAGCTTCTGGCTCTGGTAATATTACAGAAAAAGCTATGCTATCCAGCTCTGTATCAAGCAGAAAGCTCCATAAGCTAGCTTTTTGGAATTTTACTGAAAGTTGGTGTATGGTTTGGTTGGTACGGGGCTGACAGGCTTCCTATCCAGTTTTGCCTCGCCATTGCTGGAGATGGGACCGCGGTGCAGCTGCTTTTGGGGTGGTGCTGCAGAGCAGCTGTCCTAGTGGGGACAGCCACGCCGCGGCTCCAGTCCCGTGCCCACCATGTGGCTGTGTCCTGGGACTAGCTGAACAGCCACCACATGGCCCTTGCTCCCTACTCTTCCACCAAGCCCACCACCATCAGCTTACTTTCTATGTCCAAGCAAGGTAAGTGTTGCTGCGTGGCTGTACTGAGGAGGTAGGCGAGATTACAATTCTGTGTGCACCTGTGCAGCAGTGCACGCTAGAGAGAACTTAGCTCCAGGCTGGAGCTTTGACCTGGGCTGTGTGGTGGCTGCCTGGCTGCTGCAGGGGTGGACCTCATGGTGGGCAGCTGCTGGAGCTGGAGCTGGAGCTGGGCTGTGATGTGGCTGCTTTTGGGGCCCCGGGTCTTCTGCATCCCTGTTTTTCCTCCCACATACTTCTTCCCTCCTCACTGCCTTTTGGTTCTGAACCTCCTGGCCCCCTTCAGCCCTCTGCTGGCTCTCCCTTCTCTTCTTTTCCCCCCCCTCCCCCCCAACAGCTCACTCCCTGCAAACCTTGGGCGCTGGCAGCAGATTCCCTCTGCCCTAGGTGGGGACTCACAGCCAGCCCCACAGGGAGCATCCTGGGGCTGCCCTGGGACCAGTACTGCCTGGGGGACGGGCAGATCTCATCTTCTCTCCAAAAAGTGTGTGTGTGGGGTGCTGCCCTGGAGCAGGGTTCAGGGTCCCAGCAAAGGGGGACCGCGCTGGAGTCTCTCAACTGGGAGAGTTTCTCAGGCAGCAGCGCCGCTGGTGGGTGCAACAGTGGCATACATTTGAGCAAGTGCACATGACCTCTCTATTGGTGCACAAGACAAAACTCACTCCACTCAAGGATGGAAAATCTTAGAGGGAACACTGACCCAGAGTCTCCTCCCATACTCTCATTTCTTAGTCAGATATTCTGGTTAACTGGCGTAATCTTTTCCCCTAAACATGCCAGAATAACAAAGCTTTTCCTGTAGTTGTATGATGTATATATTGGAGGGGTTTTTTTAACTCTCATATTGTTGTGTATACACACACAGGATTTTGTTTCAAGGACAGTTCTCTTTTGCACTGTGCCTGGATGCCATAAAAGAGTGGTTACTTTGATTACTGATATTAACATTAATCATTTTTCAAAGATCCTTCCTTATTAAATATTTTATTATTTTAGTAATAACTCCAGAAATGTGCCAAGTTAAAGGTTTGACACAATAAAAAAGTCCTTTTTCAAGGGATGCCAGTTTGAAATATCACCTTTTGTTTCTGAAAACTCTGTATTTATAAAAGTTACAGGAAATACTTTAAATTACTGTACATGAAAGTCAACATAAATTTTGTTCGTTTGTGCATTCAATATTTTGTATAGTCAGCTTCACTGTTCCTCGGTGCATTGTTAGATTTTTCCAGTGCAGAAAAATGCATTTATAAATGCCAAAAAAGGAGCTGAACAACAAGTATATTTTTTTAGAAAAATAAAAAACAAACCTCAAAAACATTCTATTTAAATGGCAATTCATGAAAAAACTTGAATAATTTTATATTAGTTAACTTAAAATATTTTATTATGTAGTTACATAAGGAGACTCATACAGTAGCGCCCATCATCATCATATCTGAGCAATTTACAGTCTTTAATCTAGTTATCCTTACAACATCCTCAGAGGTAGGGCAGTATTATCCAAGTTTCACAGAAAGGGAATGGGAGCACTGTGAGGCTAAGTGACATGTCCAATGTAGCCTTATCAGTTACTACAATTATAAAATTATTTATTGGGATTCAACTAGGGATGTCAGCTTATAGACTACACGATGAACTGATGAGCCTGGGCTTATTGCTTAATCTTGTTGACTACGTGCATTTCTCCCCCACCCCCCACTCCTTGCTTCTTCTGTATCAGAGGCAGCAAGGGAGGAGGGGGAAACAGGGGCCAGTGCCCATGGGAAGCCAGCTTTTAAACTGGCTCCCCATGTGTGCCAGCTTCATGGACCCACCTTGCCCCTGCTCCCCTTGCTGCCTGCTACAGAAGCAGCGGAGAGCAGGAAGTGCTTTTCAGGAGAGCTGGCTTAAAAACTGGCTCCCCCCAGCACCGGCTGTGTGGAGTTGCCTTCCTTACCCTGTGGCCTCTTATCAGAAATGGCAGCGGGAGACGGGGGCAGGAGCCTCTGTACGTGGTGGATTCTTGCTTGCCATGGACAGAGGCTGCTCCATGGCAGCAGTGCAGGGCGGCAGGCAGGAGCTTATCTGCTTGGGGAGCTGGTTTTTAAACTGGCTCCCCTTGCAGACCGACTTCCTCCTGCCACCCCATGCTGCTGCCTGTGATATAGAGGCAGCAGTGTGGGGTAGCAAAGGGGCTCCCTGGGAGTGGGGCCAGGTGCACATTGGCTACTGGCTGTGCCCTGGGGATTATCGAATAGTCATGCAACTGCGAAGTTTTGATGTGGTTACACGATTATTCAATTTCATGCTATCAAACATCCCTGGATGCAACAGGCATTAGTCACAAATAATGTTTTTTTTTCTCATGATTACTTTGAATTAAGATGATGAAATTGAAGTAGACACAAACTTTGAGCTTCAGTTAATGCAAAGATAATTAAAATTGTAGGGAATACCGACATACATCAGTATAAAAATACAGGTACAGTAAATTGGTTTCATGAATTCATCATTCTTTTAAAGCATTATGGAGCTCTTTTGAAACAAAGATGGGAAAAAAAAGCATCCAAGTGTGGCCAGGCTTTATACTCAGTTGTGTTTCCCTTCCTGATCCAACAACATCCTGTTCTACCCACACATGTCCCCATATTTTATAAGGTTTCACCTCTTGTCCATGTGTGGTAACTTTTCACTGTTTACATCTGTTTTGCGTTAATTGATGTCCCAGTGGTTTCAATAGGTGGTTACCGTATTGCAAAAAATGACCGTGATGCTATCATGTGTTTGTGGTTTACTTATCAGACAATGCATTGCTAGGAGCCATATTGCTAAATTTTATAATTTTAGGTTAGGAACATAATGCATATTTTAATTTATGTCGTTCGCCAGCTACTTCTGGGCCTCACTTTAACGCATTAACTCTCTATGCTTAAAACTCAGCCAGCCGTATTTTCGTTATTTTTTTTTCTACTTGCTGTTACAGCTTAGGTAACTTCATTATCATTTTGATATGCATTCTTAGAAAATAGATTATTTTTTACCCCCAAATGATATTCCGTCCAATATCGGGTTATGATTCAACAGTGAATATCACCAAAGTAGCACAGGAAATCTGTGGTACAGCGGGGAATTGAACCCAGGACTTCCAGGTTGAAGGGTAATTGCTTAGCCATTGGATCATCCTGCCTCTTAGTCTTGAAAGCGCTGTCTTCGTTTTAGCTGTGGATTACCATTACCCAATAATACTAATTTATTTGCAGAAAATCTCCCTTTTGGAATACTGTTTTTTATCTTTACACTTTTTTCAGCTCTAAATAATTAAGAAAATATTGAATCCTGTGAGGCAAATTCAGTGTTCTAAATAAGTAAACAAATCTGAAACTGACATTTTAATACTTGTATATCCTTCACTGCATAATTCATTATTGACTTTTAACTCTTTCACTCATTTCCTGACTCACAATGTATGATCATATTTTGCTGAAGTCTAGGTTTGAAGTTGGTGGTGCTGATTTTTATTAAACTAAATGAGTTACGACAGCAGTTCTTTGTAAGATCACTTTGTGTGCAATTAGAATGCAAATGGAATTGTGATTACTTAGAAAAATACTAAATAAAAAATCATTCATGTGGTTTGGTTTGAGTCAGTTTTAGAAATATTCTAAAATTACAATAACCTGATCATAATTGCACCATTATAGTTTTCAAATACTATAATTAATCAACCAAATATGGATTATAGTCAGAAGAGGGATGTTAAATTTAGTTTAATCAACTAGTCGATTAGTTTTCCATCGACTAGTCGATAAGCGGGGGAGCCGCAGCAGGGTTAGCTCCTGGCCCCAGAAGCTGGCAGGCTCTTAATACGTTTAAAAGGTTGGAGCGCAGTAGGGGGACCTGGTGCAAGCTGCCAGGAATCAGCTGTCCCGGCTTGCACTGCTTCTCCCCCCTCTCTCCCCCCCTCGCTGCGCTTCTGCATTTTAAATGTAGTAAGACTTGGCAGGCTCTTAATACATTTAAAAAGCAGAAGTGCAGCATCTAGGACTGGGTGCGAGCTGCGAATCAGCTGATAGCATGGGAAGAGGGAAGCAACTAGTTGATTATCCAATAAGCAAAAGCTTATCAGATAGTCGACCAGTCAACTAGTTGCTTACATCCCTAAGTCAGAATTATTTGTGGTGATGTTTGATAAATAAATCACGTGAATGAGTAAAATTATTCTCTTTCTGGTGCCTTTACACTGTAGTATTTAAACGGTATGATTAACTTTGAACAGAAAGCAGTTCTTTTGGGTGTACATTTTTTGTTGTTTTTTTTAGGAATCTCACATGACATTTTTCCTCATGAACACAGTTCCATTTTCTACATAGATTGGTTAGGTAGTAGACTTCTAAACATGAAGAAGAATGCTTCCCCTTAACCATTGGCATGGACAACAGCATATAATATATATAAAGAAAGCTACACGTTTGTATATATCCTTCCCCAATGACTTTGAGGAAGATAGGAGAAGTGTTAATGAAGGAAGGTTTTAATCTTCAAGAAATTTACTGTCATACGAGAGATCATGTTTAATACATAATTCTTCCTCTCTTCCCCCTCTCTCTGCTTACCAGAAATTAGCAGAGTACGAAAAGACATGTATAACGACACATTAAATGGAAGTACGGAAAAGAGAAGTGCAGAATTACCAGATGCTGTGGGACCTATTGTACAGTTACAAGAGAAACTATATGTGCCTGTAAAAGAATATCCAGATGTAAGTACACCTCTTTCAGTTCCTAAAATGTTTTAGTCCTTGTGGTGCTCTGTAAATGTAAGTTGCATGTGAAGATACTTCTTAATCGCAGTAAACACTTTTTTGTGCAAGTAATGCTTTCTAAAAGGAAAGTTTATCTACACCCTTTACGGTAGGGTGCTTTTGTAAAGTGTGTGTATGTGGGGGCTAATGGTTTTAAATATCAAAATTAAGTGCAGGTTATAATTTTAATAGATACAAGATTAGAAGGGTCAGATTTTACTTGTTTTTCGGTATGACCAGCATAGAGCCATGCTATTCAGAAGCCCTGTGCTCCTGGCAAGAAGTAAACATTTTCATGGAAGAAATAGCTGTTGGGACCATGTACATGCTTCTCCTCAGAAGTAAATGTTTGTTATATAAGCTATCTGAGGGCTTCTTTACATGTACAGAGCTGTAGTGTTTAGTAAAGATGCTATCTGTGCCAACAGGAGAGCTGCTGTAGATTCTCTGCCTCCCTGAGAGTTGGTAGGTAGCCTGACAATAGAAGCCCTCCTAATAATATAACATAGTATAAACCAGAAGTTACTGGTTGCATTCCTTTGCAGTCCAGTCATTGCATCATTTCTCATCTCCACTTTATGCATGACAACCCTTTCAATCCCATTATGATGATAACCTATCTTTTTATGTGTTTGAATGCCATAGAAATTGCATGGCAAGGAATACCCTGGTTTAATTCCACTTGGTCTCCTTTTCAAGGAACCATCTAATTAGACTCAGAAAAGGCACAAAACCATATCTCTCCTTCCAACAAGAATAATGCAGTTACTTGAATAATGTAGGGATGACTTTTTATTTTATCAGTTTCCTCATTCCAGAGAATAAATGGAGGTGTGCCAAAACCCCCTCAAAAAGAGACCAACAACATTTGTGGAACTAGTATAATATATGCAGAATGTTGTTGCTCAGTTGGAGTGATTTATATTATGCGCTCCTTAATACTGTCTCTGTCTTACCTAATTAGATTGTCAAGTCCTTAGGACAGCGTCTGTTTCATTTTCTAGCACGTTGGAGCTTTCCACGTTTAGTGGGCTCCTAAACTGTTGCCATAGTACAAATAGCTTATGCCATATTTGACCTAAGAAAACTGAACCTATCTGGGCCGGACTCTGCTGTTTGGCTACATGTGTGGTCCAAAAGGACCATGGATGTTGCTGGACCAGAGCGCCCCAGCCATAGAGATTGCCAGTGGCTGGGAGCTCAGCCGATAGGCAGCCTGGAGGCCCAGTGGCTTTGGGGGCAGGAAGCCCAGCCAGCAGGTGGAACAAGGCTGGGCATGGAGCCTTGCCAGCCAAGAGCGGAGCTGCTGCTGACCAGCGGCAAAGAAGTCCCTGCCAGCCAGGGGAGTGTGGAGCCCCACCGGCCAGAACGGAGCAGCAGCTAGGAGTGCAGCCCTGTCAGCAGTTAGGGGCAGTGCACTGGCCAGGCCAGTGGCCAGGAGGAGAACCCCAGGAGAGCCTGAGGACTGACTTCCCCTGATCCAGCAAACTCCCTCCTTCGGGACCACTTGAGGTCCCAAGTGTGCCGGACCAGGGAGGTCTAACCTGTATATGTATATGTCAGTGTTCAGATTTAATATAACTCCTTACTGACTCTTTTGCATCTCAAAGGACTGTTCCCAAATACCTGGTAATGATTGCAGAAGACTTCGGACTTCCAAGATATCAAAGGGAGCTTTTACTTACACAGAGCTGGCAGAAGCCAACTCCTCAGTTGGTTCAGATGGGCTTTCATATTGTGTGTGCCTAATTTCAGTCTCTAAGTTTTTGGTATCAAATGTGAGAAGTATAAACTCAGGGTGTGAAATGCAGAAGTGTACTGTCCTGGACTCAATTTGCAACTGCTTACCACAGTGCTGGGTTCAAGAAATTCAGAAGTGAATAGTTTTCCTGAAATCTTAATCTTGCATAACCAGAAGGTTCTTCCTGAGAGTTCTAGGCTTCAAGGATTCGTAACTTATATAAGACCTTTCACAAGACACGGTGTAAAGAGTGAAAAATGTGAAGATAGTAGACTTTTAACAAATGGTCTAAACTCTGTTTCTAAACCAGTAGAATTATAGTGTATAAAAATTTGCTAGAAAGTAGTACAGTGCTGTAATGTGCATGCATATATACTGACATGAGCATCTTTATACCAGTATAGCTTACTCAAAAATTTTATAAGAACATGCTGTATTGCTATAAGCACTTGATAGCAGTATATCTGTGGCCGTGTTATGGGGTTGTTATATCTATTTAAAATTGATAGTGATTCATAAACCATGTAGACCAAATCCTTACTTTGAATATACAGCATGCTTCAATTCTCCTTCAGAAATAAACTGCAGTTTTGATAAATGTTTCAGACAGAGGGGCCAGACTTCATATGGTTTAACTTTGAGCTTCCACAAGTCAAGGGCACATCTGTCTAAATTCTGACAGACCACCCAACTCTCATATGTTACGGAAATGTATGGGGAAGAGCTTACTCATGACCGTTGTTAGAGCTTGTTTAATTTTGGTAATGGCATTTCCTGCATCATAGTACTACCATGGTTTTTCATGTTCCTGACAAAGTCTTAACAGATGACTCGAGCCAAAAATGTGCTATCTCTAACTTCAGGGGGCAGATTTTTTTCTGATATAGTGATGTCACTTTGCAGCATATGTTCTCAATTACTGTGCCAAAAGCAGCAGATAATCTGGCTCCTTGAACAGTTGCATACTTAGCTGGAAATTGGGTGTTTGATTATGCACTTATTTTTGATTATCAAGGGATCAGGAATATCTGACAAGATTAAAGTGCTGGTGATACTGATACTACAGCAATGGTTTTGGTTCTCAACCCACTTGACTTGCTACCAGAGCAGAGAGTCAAACCCTAATACCAATTAATGCATTAAAATAGTCTGCTGGAGAACCAATTTCTTTTGAGTATAGATCAGAAATCTGAGTCTGGCATCCTGGGTAGTGACATATTATACTAAACATTTCAGTGTTCCCTAGGAGTCCTAACAGATTTTATAAAAAGCTGTTATTCTTTCTACTTAGAGGTTGGATATTGACTAGATGGCATTGAACTCCATAGTCACTACGTGTAATTTAGCACTGAGAAGTAATTCTGCAAAAATTGTGGGAATTTCATGCTTTTCTTTGATTTCTAGCCATATATGTTTGGTATATGAATTAAATGTCCCCCCCCCCCCGTCAACCCTGGAAACAGCACACCGGATCTAAGAATTCAACTGTTAACCTTCCTAAAGCACTGTCACCAATATCAAGATTTTGCTTCCTACTTAAATTGGTCATGATGCCTTTGCATGCAGAAGTGTTGTCCATGGGTTTGTACAGGTCTATTTGATTTTAACTTGGTAAATGATCATGCACAAAAAGGGCTGTAATTACCTGTCAGGGCTAAAATCATGTGATAACATTCCATGAATTTCTAAAGCAGCTTCTACGTCATTCTTTATTTTTCTTTATGGAGACATTCAAGGTAATCTAGCACTCACGTTTTAAAATAACTTACTCTGCATGTCAGATGCCTAATTTAGGAGAACAGTCCTGCAATCTTCCTTTAACTGTTTCTTATTAAAAACTTCAAGGAGGTAAGCTTAATCCATTTACGGGGACTCCTGGCACCACTCGCTGCGGGCGCCCCGAGAGCAGCAGCATGAGGCACATAGCCTTGGGCCACAGCCGGCACCGCCCTCGGCACTGGGCTCGGAGACAACACCGGCACCAGATGAGCCCGGCGCCTGCCCCGCCTGAGGAACCGGCATTGGTCATGACTCCTCCTTCTTCGCCCTGGCACCGCGGCAAACCTGAGGCTATGTCCCGCCATGCTTCGCCACACTCGACGTTGGCGCCTCCGTGGTCCGCGTCAGATTAGTCTTCCGACTCCGACGCGGCATCTGCGTGGTCGTCTAGGGGCTCCAGGTCACGCTCCTGGCACCGATCACGCTGCTGGCACCGGTCCCGATCACGGTACCACTCCCGGTACCGGTCTCCTTCACACCAGCAGCAATGGGGGCAGCCAGTCTCGGTGCCTCTGCTGCAACAAACGTGGCCTCCCCAACCATCTGGACAATGGCCTTTCTGGACTCGCTGGGCCTATCACGAGAGCCAGGGCTCCGTGCCGCCCCGACCGGCCTCCTCCGTTTCAGGGCCTCGGGTTCCCCTGTTGGCTACCCCCTTGGTCCAGTCTCCCATCTCGACACACTCCCTGCCCCCAGGCCAATCATCCCCGGGCCCGGCAGGGAGTACTGGCCAGGCAAGCCAACCGGGTCCCCCTCTTCCCTCTGTGACCACCTCTGAGGGTCCAGAGCACAGGGACGCCCCCATGGGGGACATTGCAAAGGGGTCATTGTCCTCTCCGGACGAAGCGCTGGCTGATGCGGCGCCCCCTGTGCCTTCTATGGATGCCAGGGCCTATCAGGACCTCCTCCGCTGACTGGCCCAAAACCTAGGGGTTCAGGCAGATAAGGTGGTCAAGGACTCTGACCTGACTGTTGACATTCTACAAGCCAACACCCTCTCTAGAGTGACACTGCCTATAAATAAGACTGTTGCCAATATCTCAACCACCCTCTGGCAAACGCCGGCTTCCATTCCACCCACCGATAAGAGAGTCGGGCGTAGATACTTTGTTCCCCCGGAGGGTAACCAACACCTTTTCTCACACCCTCCCCCCGGCTCCATGGTGGTCCAGGCAGGCAACCAGAGGGAGAGGCAGGGGCAACCGGTGGCCATCTCTAAGAGCAAGGACGCCAAAAAAGTGGATTTACTGGGCAGGAAAGTCTATGCTTCCGGGGGCATCCAGTACCGGATTGCTAACCAGTAGGTCCTCCTTTTCCCAGTACAGCTGTAACACCTGCGTATCGATGGCCAAATTCGTGGACTTGCTCCCCTGGGACTCCTGGGCAGAATTTAGAGCCCTTCAAGAGGAGGGACGCACAATCTCCTGAGCGGCTCTGCAAGCAGCACTCGACGTGGCCGATGCCGCCTCATGGGTCATGGCCGTGGGGGTAGTGCTGCGTCGCAGCTCCTGGCTGCAGGGTTCCGGGGTGCCACCCAAGGTCCAAAACACCCTTCAGGACCTCCCCTTTGAGGGTACCTCGCTCTTTTCGGAGCAAATGGATCAGCGCCTCCATGGGCTGAAAGACACAAGTCAAGTCGTTGGCCCTGCACACCCCGGCCATGCAGAGGCATTCCTTCATGAGTAGGAGAGCTACCAGGATGCCTCCTCAAGGCCCGCGGCCTGACTTCACATGCCGCCAGGGCAGGGGCAATAATGGCAGGAACAACTGCCGTCGCTCCCGCCCACCCTCTTACTCCAACTAGGGGCCCTCCAACAAGCCCCCTAGACCCCACCAGGGGTTCTGATGGGATCCTCGAGGGCCTCGTACCAGTCTCCCCATTCCCCTTCCGGGACCATTTGTTCCACTTTATCCAGGCCTGGAGGTCAATTACATCAGACCGCTGGGTCCTGGAGATAGTGGAATCGGGCTATTCCATTCCCCTCCTATCGCCCCCACCCACCCCGTCCCTTTTCAGGGACTCATCTCATGAGTCCCTACTGCAGGAGGAAGTGAGACACCTCCTTGAGCTGGGGACTGTGGAACCCCTCCCCCATGAACATCGGGGCAGGGGTTTTTACTCATGGTACTTCCTAGTCCCAAAAGCAAAAGGGGGCCTTCGCCTGATCCTAGACCTCAAGGTTCTGAACTGCTTCATCGTGAAGAGGAAGTTCAGAATGGTGACCCTGTCAGCTATTATCCCTTCCCTAGCACTGGAGACTGGTATGCCGCCCTCGATCTAAAGGACGCCTATTTTCACGTCTCAATTGCCCCCCTCCCACCGCAGGTTCCTGCATTTTACGGTGAGCCGGGACCACTACCAACTTACAGCCCTCCCTTTTGGTATCTCTGTGGCCCCTCGGGTCTTCACCAAATGCATGGCGGTAGTGGCCGCAGAACTCAGGAGAAGGGGTGTCCAAGTGTTCCCTTACTTGGATGACTGGCTCGGACGCCCAGGTGAGGAATCATATCGCCATGGTCCGAGACCTTTTTCTAGAACTAGGTCTCCTGTTAAACCTGGACAAGTCCACCCTAGTCCCCACTCAAACAATAGAGTTCGTGGGCACCACCCTGGACTCCCGGTCCCAGAGAGCCTCCTTACCCGACTCCTGCTTCCTTACGCTGAAGGCAGAGGTCAAGTCGCTTCAGAGCTTCCCGATGACTACCGCTCGGACTTGCATGCGTCTGCTCGTCTTCATGGCTGCTTGCACTTATGTAGTGCAACATGGCGGACTGCGCATGTGTCCCCTGCAAATGTGGCTCGCACGGGTGCACAGGTTGACCACCCACTCCTGGGACAGGGTTCTGACCGTCCCTACGAGTTTCCTCCTCACGCTACAGTGGTGGACTCGCCAAGAGGAGGTCTGTTCAGGAGTCCCGTTCTCCAGATCAGCCCCGTTGCTCTGGCTCGTACCGGATGCATCGAATACAGGCTGGGGAGCCCACCTCGGGGAACTGCACGCTAAAGGTACGTGGTCCCCACACGAAGCCTCCCTACATATCAATGTCAGGGAGCTCAGGGCAGTCCAGCTCGCCTATGCGGTTTTCCTTCCCCACTTGAGGGGCAAGTCGGTCCTCATTCTGTTGGACAACACGACAGCTGTAGCATATATAAACAAACAGGGTGAGACCCGCTCCCCCTGCCTGTGCTCCGAGGCACTCCACCTCTGGGAGCTTTGCATCGGGGCGGATATCCACCCGACAGCCTCATACCTCCCGGGCTCCCAGAACGTCCTGGCGGACAGGTTGAGCAGGTCGTTCGCGAGTCATGAGTGGTCCCTGCATTGGGACATAGCCCAATCCATTTTCCATGCATGGGGGTTTCCCCACCTGGACCTGTTTGCCATAGCCCAGAATGCCAAGTGTCCCCCCTATTGCTCCCTCCTGGGACAGGGACAGGGTTCCCTAGGGGATGCTCTCCTTCTTCATTGGTCACAAGGCCTTCTATACACCTTCCCACCATTTCCTCTAGTCAACAGGGTTTTGCTGAAGGTAAGGGAATTCAGGTCCCTACTAATCCTAATCACCCCAGCATGGCTGCGACAGCATTGGTACTTGACGCTCCTCAACCTTTCGTGCGAGAGGCCTGTAGCCCTCCCATTAGTCCCGGACCTCATATCACAGGACTCGGGCAGGCTGCACCACCCAGACCTGCGGTCCCTCTACCTGACAGCGTGGAAGCTCCGTGGCTAATGGCTCAGGAGCTCCAGTGCTCCCACCGGGTTCAGGAGGTCCTGCTAGTCAGCAGGAAACCGTCCACTAGATCCACTTACCTGGCTAAATGGAAACGCTTCTGCTCCTGGGCATCCCCACAGGGGGTACACCCAAGATGGGTACCGGTTCCCAGGATTCTAGACTATTTACTAGATCTTAGGCTCCAGCACCTGTCCTCATCCAGTAAGGTCCACCTGGCAGCCATATCGGTCTTTCACCCAGGGGAGGGGGGCAAAACGCTGTTCACCAACCCGGTGGTTAATAGATTTTTAAAAGGCCTGGATAGACTCTACCCACATGTACGGCTCCCTGCCCCGCAGTGGGATCTGAACCTGGTCCTCTCTAAGCTTTTGGGACCCCCATTTGAGCCGATGGTTACGTGATCGCTCCTCCACCTATCATATAAAGTTTCTCTCCTGGTAGCAATCACATCCGCAAGGCGGATATCCGAGCTTAGGGCACTCACGTGTGATCCCCCTTACACGGTATTTTTTAAAGATAGTCAGACTCCGCCCTGTCAGCCGGTGGTCAGGGCAGTGAGTGGTGTGTGTGTATTATACACCTGAGACTTCAACTGCTAGGACTGGGGTCTCTTAGCAGCGGGCAACCTGGAGGAGGTTGACGGGCGCCCCAAGAAGTTTACAGGGAGAGCTTATTACATCTCAGATTTTGACTGCTAGGATACACGATCCCTTCGCAGCGGGCAGCCTGGGGAGTCTGAGAGATGCCCCAACGGATCTGTCCCTTGGAAGCGACACGATCCAATGCTCAAGCTGTCCCTATATCTGTCCCTTATGACCGGCTGGAGTTCTTTTTAAAATTGTGCTTGGTTCTGTTACAGCAACTGAAGGAGTCAGGTCACAGCTTAAACAGTTACTCTTTTATTGTTACAGGGTAAACTTAGCTGTTAAATGCTACTACTGTGTTACAGATAACACAGCCACTACAAAGGACAGGACAGAAATTACACTAAGAAGTCACTTACAGGTACCATGAAACCCTTTTGGTTCTCTGAGCTCTTATTAAATGCATGCAAAATAGACACCTAGCAGGTATATATTCTCACCCCTGCGTTCCAGACTTGGCGTGGCCAGCGTCTTTCTCTCAATCCCTCGGGAAGAAGTAGGGCGAGGTTGGGCGTCCTCATCCAGACCTCGGGAGACAACCAATACCTGCCAGCAGGTGTAGATGATTGGAGCTCAAATGGGGTGGGCTACTAAACCCCTCTTTATACCCCTTGGGTCACGTAGGCTTCTTCCTGGTCTCAAGTGGCCAATTAGGGAAAATGGCTTTGAATGCCAAGTTTCCCACGAAGGGTGCAAAGCATAATTCACACGTGGGAAAATGCAGACAATGGGCACCTCTGGTATGTGATGGGTGAAGATTCCTCTCCTGGGACAGTGCAGGCGTGTCAATTACTGGTACTAGCCATCAGGGCAGCGGGAGGCCCCGGGTCGTCAGCTAGCCCATTTACTGTCTGGTTTCTGTTTATGGTAGAGTCAGGGGCAGGCAGCACACCTGTGTTCCCAGGGCATCAAAGGCTGACTGCCTTTCTCTTGCTCTCGGGGGGGGGGGGAGGGGAACAAGATGGGGTTCATGTCTGGCTGCACGCCCCCATCCGGCTTTTCTGCCGAAGATGGTCTCCTGTTTTCACACTTCTCAAGATATTTTCTTCCCAGTTTTCTTCCCTAAACCGCACGCATCTGGGAAGGAACAGGTCCTGCACACATTAGATGTTCGGAGGGCGTTGGCCTTTTATTTAGACAGAACTAAACCATTCTGCAAGTCACAGCAGCTCTTTGTAGCCATTGTTGAACGTATGAAAGGTCAGCCCGTATCCACTCAGAGGATTGCTTCATGGATTACCGCTTGCATTAGAGAGTGCTACTCTTTAGTGGGCACACCAGCCCAGCCCCTGAGGGCGCACTCCACGAGGGCGATGGCGGTGTCCACCGCTTTCGCCGTGCAGGTCTCCATCTTGGACATCTGCAGGGCTGCCACATGGGCTTCGGTCCACACGTTTGCTAACCGTTATGCCCTCCCACAGCAGGCCAGGGAGGATGCCGCCCTAGGTAGGGTGGTCCGTAGCTCAGGGGCAATTTCTTCCTCCAGCCCCCTGCCTACTTAGGTTCTGCTCTGGAATCACCTGTATTGGAATGCACATGAGCCATCACTCGAAGAAGAAAGAACAGTTACTTACCTTGTAACTGTGATTCTTCGAGATGTATTGCTCATGTCCGTTCCAAATCCCCACCCACCCCCTTTCTCTGGCAGTAGCGTACTGGTAAGAAGGAACAGGAGTGGGGAGGGGGCCAGCAGGGGTATATATGCACTGATATACTGGCGCCACTGCAGGGGGCTCCCTGCTGGCCCTAAGGGTACTGCTGAGGGAAAATCTTCCGACGATGCGTGCACGCTGCGCGCGCACACCTATATTGGAATGGACATGAGCAACACATCTTGAAGAATCACAGTTATGAGGTAAGTAACCGTTATTTCTGCTCACCATCTCTATCTTGCGTGGGTTCAGCTTTGGTGAGCTTATGTTGTCCAAGCTGTTGGCCATCATCGTGGCTGTGACATGGTGTATTTGCTGAAGAAAAGGTAGGGATGTATCCTTTACATATTGTTCGCACATGACTGTCACCTAACTGTACACTTTGTGGCTGCATGTGCATTTGAATAAGATGAGAGAAAGCAAATGGATTCTTGTTTGACTCCACAAATGAGAGTACTCGTGGTGGAGTTGCATTTTGCATTCATTCTTGTTCAGTGTGTCCCTTCAGGGAAGACACTCACCATTTCAGCATATTTTCTGGAGCTCTACCATCTCTCAGATCAACAATATGAAATCCTGCAAAGATGTAGGAGAGTGAGAATGAATGTCTGCCCTTCATCCACTGACAGCAGGAAACTATCCTTTAGTACCACTTGAGTAGTTTTCATCCCATAATTCAGAATTAATTCATATTGTGCTGGTGGTATTAGAGATATTCACCTTAATTAGGTAAGTGCTGCCTCTGGGAATGTGTTTCAGCTTCTGCAAAAACAGCAGGTTTAAAGTTGGGTGATAGTTCGGATTTATAAATCCAGAATGAGCTTTCCAGTGTTGTGGTGTTCGTTTGAAAGAGGAAGTGAAGATTCCCTCCTTGAGTGAAGCGTTAGTTATTTTGATCAAGTGGTATGAGTTGTCCATGAGTCTTTCATAAGCCCGAAGTGTTACATAGTGGATTCATAGGTCTTGAGTTGAAATTCCTGTAGGTGTCCAATAATTCTGGGTGGGTGATTATACCTATTCCAAGAAGGCAGGCAGGTGGTTGTTGGGAACGTATAAGTGGAATGCATTCTCACAATTAACTTGGTCTGTAGTGTGTTCAATTCTGGTTATCCTTAATAAAACAGGATAAAGTAGAAATAAATAGGTTTCAGAGGAGAGTAGTAGGTGATTAGTGTGGAAAAATATACATGAATCTGAATAGTTTGGGGCTATTGATGAATAAAAGAGAACGTAATAAAAGCATAGAAAATAGTGAATAGGATAGAGAAGGCAGATCAGGCACTTCTGTTTATCCTTTTTTCATAATACAAGAATTATGGGACTTTTTAACAAAGGTTAAAAGTGACAAATTGAGGAAGCTAAATATTACTTTGAATCCCACTAAACTCTCGGCCTAGTGTGACAGATGTACACTGTGACATTAAGTGCAAAAGTTTTTTGCTATTTATATGGATAACCAGGGCTCACCAAGTAGCGGCGAGCCCCGCTCGCCAGCCGCACGGTTCTGCGGTCTGCGCATGCACAGATTGGGCTGCGCTGGCTTTGCGGCTTGTTATCTACTTGCCACGAGCGAGTAGATCACATAATTTGTCGAGCCCTGTGGATAACAAAAATATACAGTTGACAAAATATATTCAGAGGATATTTTTAACAAAGGTATTAGAAAGTATCTAAACGAGCCAGCACTGGCATTACAAACCCCCCCCCCCCCCCCACCCGGGGGGGGGGGGGGACAGCCTCGTGGGCCGGATGAAGCTAAATTTCCGGCCACATTCCTCCCCCCCGGGCTCTGTCTTGCGGGGGCGGGAAGCAGCTCTTTGTGCTTCTATTGCCAGTCCCTCTCCTGGCTGGGGAAACAGCAGCTCTGGAAGCTTTGTCCTTGTGATTTGCTTGCAGGCTCCACCCCGTTGCTCCCACTTGCTATGATTCCTGGCAAGTGGGATTGGTGGTGGTGGGGTGTCTGCAAGCACAGGGCAGCACAGAGCTACCTGTGGCCTCTCCCTCTGAAAGCTATGCCAGATAGGCACCCAAATGCCCTGCTCACACTTGCCTCCAACTCCTGCCCAGACCCTACATGCCCCCTCTGTTCCTGCATCTCCTGCCTGAAGCTGTTGTTTAAATTACATATTTTTCCAGTAAACACTGTGAATAGTGTGATTAATGGATTTGTAGTTCATGTGAGAAATTATAAAAATGTAACATATTCTATTATTTAAATATATGGTGTGTACAGGTTAAATCCAGAGTGCAATGAAATGTAACTTTTATGCAACAGAATGCTTCCTTTGTGTTTTAACAATTTGAGATTGTCCACTGGGAACCATTATTTCATTATATAAAATGCAGCTTTAAAAATACAATGCTGCGTGTAAATGCCTATGCATACTTTAAAAGCATGACTTTAATTTCATTATGACTTGGAAGTGTGCAGTAGGTGAATGAACTCAGAAGTTCCAGTAGCATAGGATCTAGCTATCTTCGAGACACCACTGACTCGAAGAGGAAACTACAGTGCATCAGTCATCTTCCTGAAAGCACCATCCTGGCCACCATCAATGTAGAAGCTCTTTACACCAATATTCCACATGAAGATGGACTCCAAGCTGTCAGGAACAGTATCCCTGATGATGCCACGGGAAACCTGGTGGCTGAGCTATGAGACTTTGTCCTCATCCACAACTGTTTCTGATTTGGAGACAATTTAAATCTTCAAATCAGCGGCACTGATATGGGTACCCACATGGCCCCACAAGATGCCAGCATTTTAATGTCTGACCTCCAAAATTTGCTCAAGCTCCCATCCCCTTGCATCCTCCCCTCTACTTAAGTATATTGATGACTATGTCATATGGACCCACAGGAAAGAGACCCTTGAAAAATTCCATATAGATTTCAACAGCTTCCACTCCACTGTCAACCTCAGCCTGGACCAGCCAACGTAAAAGACCCAGTTCCTGGACACTGCCATACAAATAAATGACAGTCACATAAACACCACCCTATACCGGAAACCTACTGACCCCTCTGCTTACCTACATGACTCTAGTTTCCATCAAGGAGACATCTCATGATCCATTGTTTACAGCCAAGCCCTACAATACAACCATATCTGCTTCAATCCCACAAATGAAGACAAGCACCTATAATACCTTTATCAAGCATTTTAAAAATTAAAATACCCACCTGGGAAAGTGAGTACCCAGAAGTTACCTACTTCAAGACAGGCTCAAAAATGAAAATAACAGAACACCACTGGTTATCATCTACAGCCCCCAGCTTAATTCCCTCCAGAACATCACTGACAATCTACAACCTATCCTGGAAAACGATCCCTTAATCTCAGACCTTGGGAGACAGTCCAGTCCTCGCCTACAGACAGTCCCCCAATCTGAAGCAAATACGAGAGCCATATAGCACCCCACAGGAAACACTTGCCTAGGAACCAAACCCTACAACAAACCCCATTGGAAGCCACAACATCAAGGGCTCATCCACCTGCACATTCACTAATGTGATATATGCCATCAAGTCCAGTGCCCCTTTGCCATGTACATTGGCCAAACCAGACAGTCTCTATGCCAAAGAATAAATGGACACAAATAAGACATCAGGAATGGTAACACATGTAAACCTGTAGGGGGGAACACTTTTTAACCTTCAATAATGGATTTAAAAGTAGCCATCCTTGTACAAAAGAATTTTATCATCTGTTTACAAAGGGAGACTACTGAACTGGAGTTCATTTACAAATTTGACACTTACCTTGGGCTTGAATAAAGACATTAACTGGTTAATGCATTGCAAAGGCAATTTCTAGACTTTTGATATTGACATCTCCACATCAAATATTGTGAATGAGAAGCATCTATCTGATTCAATTAGCTTGATTAACACTGGTCCTACAGTTGACAGGTAACTTTTTTTGCTGTTATGTATGTATGTGCTGGATTCTGTAATTCCCATTCCGAATCATCTGATGAAGTTTTCGTTTTACCCACGCAAGCTCAAGACATAATAAAGAGGGTAGTTTCTAAGGTGCCACAGGACTGCTCTTCTTTTGTTTTGTTTTTCAGTTCAGATCAGTTTGCTATAATTAGCTTGCTGTTGCTATCATTCTGTTGTGATGGTCAGTCATTTACAAGAACATTAAGGTTGGTTATGTTTATAGGTTTGTGAAAGAGGAATGACTAGCTGACTATTGAGAGAGGGTAATCCCCTCATTTTTTACAAAATCGTAGTAAAAATTGTGAAGTTTTAATACATAACATGACATGTATATAGATCAGTAAGCTGAATACTGAGATAATACTACAGCTCAGTTCTCTATGCAGAACCTTAAATTTATCATGAATCTCAGAAATACTAGGTTATTCTTTGGTTACCTTTATATCTAGTTAAGGGTAGAGACATATATAAAGTTACACCACTGATATAAATGGCATATTTATGCAAAAAATTAAAATAAAAAACATTTCTTGTATATGCCAATGCAGGATGTTAACATACCTTTGGAGTATACGTGATAATGTTTATTTCAGTTCCTATCGAATACTTATAGTTAAAATAACCATATCTCAAAATCATACTATCAAATTATAATTAGTGCAACTGTGGCAACCCCTCCTTTGATTAGTAATGGCAGAATCTACAAGCACTTCAGTCTGTGACCTCAATCTGTAGTACATTTCTGGGTTAAATTAGTCAAGAGCCAGTCTGGAAAGGAAAATTAAGAGCATAAGAACAGCCATACTGGATCAGATGAAAGGGTCATGCTCCAGAGAGAGTGAACATAACAAGTAATCATCACGTGATCCCTTTCCTGTCATTGATTTCCAGACAAATAGAGGCTAAGGACATCATTCCTACCCATCCTGGCTAATAGCCATTGATGGACTTAACCTCCATGAATTTAACTAGCTCTTTTTTTTTTTTTTAATCCTGTTAAAGTCCTAGTCTTCACAGCATCCTCTGGCAAGGAGTTCCACTGATTGACTCTGCGCTGCATGAAAAAAAACTTCCTTTTGTTTGTTTTAAGCCTGCTACCTATTAATTTCATTTGGTGACTCTCTTGTTCTTATATTATGGGAACAAGTTCCTTATTCACTTTTTCCACACCAGTGATGATTTTATAGACTATCCTATCCCCCCTTAGTCTCCTCTTTCCTAAGCTGAAAAGTCCATGTCTTTTTTTAATCTCTCTTCATATGGGACCCATTCCAAACCCCTAATCATTTTTGTTGCTCTTTTCTGAACCTTTTCCAATGCCACTATCTTTTTTGAGATGAGGCGATGACATCCGTACGCAGTATTCAAGATGTGGGCATACCATGGTTTTATAAAGAGGCAATAAGATATCTTCTGTCTAATTCTCTATCCTTTTTTAATGATTCCTAACATTGTTTGCTTTTTGGGCTGCCGCTGCACACTGAGTGGGTGTTTTCAGAGAACTATCCACAATGACTTCAAGATCTCTCTCTTGAGTAATTATAGCTAAATTAGTCTCCATCATATTGTATGTATAGTTGGGATTATTTTTTCCAGTGTGCATTATTTTACATTTGTCAACATTAAATTTCATTTGCCTTTTTATTACCCAGTTTTTTGTGCAATCTTTTTGAACCTCTTCACAGTCTGCTTTGGTCTTAATAATTTTGAGCAGTTTAATATCATCTGCAAATTTTGCCACCTCACTATTTACCCCTTTCTCCAGTTCATTTATAAATACATTGAATAGGATTGGTCCCAGGAAAGACCCTTGGGGGGAACATTGGTTTCTTCTCTCCATTCTGAAAACTTACCATTTATTCCTACCCTTTGTTTCCTGTCTTTTTAACCAGTTACCAATCCATGAGAGGACCTTCACTCTTATTCCAATGATAACGTACTTTACTTAAGAGCCTTTGGTGAGGGACCTTGTCTTAGAGCCTTAATAAGCAGAAGAGTAAATATTATTTTGTGGGTGAATATTTAACAGTATTTTTAGTATTTTTCAGGCAGTGGATAGATTCATTTCTTTATAATTTCTTTAAAAGATCTTAGGTAATTTTTTTTATCAGTTTAACCAATCTCTTGAAATTTGCACCCACAAATACTGTACTAAATAAATATTTTTAAATGGTAATCACAAGCTTAATAATCAAGTGCACTGTTTGTTCTGATTAATGAGAAATTCTCTTAGAGCTGTTCTGTGGCTTTTTAGGAAATGAAAATGTAGGAACTCAATAATTATCATATCTAAAGTAGCATATCCTTTGAGTATACTGACGCTCAAAGACCAACACTGATAAACAGCTTGTGCATACTTTCTGACCATTTTAGTTAAAATTGTTTAATTAGTACAACACCACAGTGAGGATTGCGGATTCATTTGGCAACTGGGAACTTACCAACGTAACAGTATGTAACTAATTTCTCCATTTGGTAAAATCACCATTTAATATTCTTAATATGGATTATGCCAATAACAGCATCCTCTTTTATTTTTATTCTCATTCTTTTGTTTTTCCCACTGGGGTGTATCTGCAGTGTTTGTGCCTCAGTCTAGTTATGCTGAACATAGGCCACCTGAAATTAGTCATGGGAGTACAGAAGATGGAAGCTGAATCTTTGTGGTATTCATCCTCTTCTCCAAACCCATGGAAGCCCTTTCTCAAAAATATTATATGGTCAGTGTGCAAGACTCTTAAGAGGACCAGTGTGAAGTTAGATATGTCGGCATGGTGCGCTCCATTTCTAAACCTGCTGGAAGTATTTGACAGCAAAACTAGTATTTCTAAGTAGCAATAATTAACAGTAAATGAGCACTAAACTGTTCTCTTCACTTGGTGGGATATTGGGGTTTTGAAGGCTGGGGTATGTGTTAGGGATGTTAAAATGCTATCACTTTCCTAATCAATTAGTCAGCAGATTTTCTGTCAATTAGTTGATAAAAGTAGGTAGTCCTGGCATTGTCTGGCTAGTGCTGGTTCACAGCATAACCTCCCCAGCTGCCGCTCTGCATTGCACAGCCTAGGGAAGCCACATGCAAAGGCGCTGAGTCAGTTCCTGCTCCATGTGTTTCTTTTCATTCATCACCACAGACGAACAGAGACACCAGGCTGAATGAAAAGAAATGTGTGGAGCAGGGACCGACTCAGTGCCTTCGCGCACGGCTTCCCTAGGCTGCACAATGCAGAGCGGTACCTGCTGTCTGTGTGTGTGCATGCGCTATCCCGAATGAAAAGGAATACGTGGAGGAGGGACCGACTCAGTGCCTTTGCACGCCAACTTCTCTTGGCTGTACAGTACAAAGCGGCAGCTGGGGTGGGGATGCGACTAATTGATGGTGCTAATTGATAAGCTCCTACTTATCAGTTAGTTGATTAGTCACTAACATCCTAGTATGTGTTGGTAGGGCACAAGAATGTGAAAGTGTCTAAAGGGTTAGTGAATGGCATTGTAACTCAAGTAGCTTTGCTACAGGAGTAGAGAAGGATCTGGAATGCAATATGTAGGGACAGACATTCAGGGTGAAATCTCAGGTCCTTCAAAACCATGCCTTGGGAGAATTTGTCAAACTGCTAGAAGTTTCCCTTTGCTGCATTTTTTTTTTTTTTTTGTCAGAATGTTGGGCATTGCTTTTAGTGTGGTAGTCAAAGACATGAAAATACATGGCTTTTCAACTGAAGGATCTTGCTTCTTGGTAAATTAATAAAAATGAAATTGATTTAATGTGATTATGGTGCTTTGAAGTCATACTTCACATTTTTAAGGCAAAAGTAACATGTTGGTTGTAGTATAATAATACAAAGTCAAGCTCGTTGATCAGGTTTGTGTAGGATATTGTAAAAGCATGAATTAATATTTCCTAAAATAACTTATTGGAGATGAAGAGGTTTTTTAAATCAGAAAGGGAAATGGTTTGTGTTTATGGACCCTCATTTCTGGGGAATATACATCCTTGGTACTTAAGGTATAGAAGTACTTGTGGCTGTGGGCATACCATCTGAATAGATAAAATGGAAACTCTTCACTTCAAGATGTACACAATCCTGAACTACTTGCCAAAAAGAGAGTGCAACTGCAGTTTAAGGATGTTAAATATTGACTAATCAATTAATTGACTAATGCAATTTGCATTGACTATTCAATTTAATTGATAGGGTGCTTTTGCCTTTGAAGTGTAGCAACAGCCATAAGGCTGTTGCTGTATTTCAAAGGTGGAAACATTGTGTGGAACCCGGCGTCAGCTGGGGACTCCCCCGCTGACCCCAGGCTCTGTGCAGCACTGCCACTTTGAAACACCCTGCAGCCTTGGGACACCCCAGCTTGCCCTGGGCTGCATGCGGCATTTCAAAACAGTAGCACCGCATGGAGCCTGGGGTCTGGCCCCAGGCTCCAAGCAGCACTGCCACTTGGAAGTACTTCCTCCTCCACCACCCCACTTGTTGCCTCTCTCTGATGGCGGCGGCGAGGGGGAGAGATGCAACTAGTCAACTAGTCCTTCACATCCCTACTACAGTTACATGTTGTTGCTTTACACTTGAGATGAGATGCTTCCATTATTGAAACAGCTTTCTCAGTAAAGTCACTAAATCCACAACAGAATCATTGGGTTTCTTCTTGTCATTATACTAAAAGATCAGTTCAGATTCTAGAATTAGAGAGTCATGTGGTTTAGCGACAGTCCTCTCAGAATCAGAAACATGTTTTCTAATCGGTGGGGGAGCACTAGAAAATGTTGAAAATCGATTATAAGCTCTTTCATTCTCAACCAGTAAATCTGTTGCTTCAGCATGTGGTCAGCAGTGTTGACAAGAAGTTTAGTCAGTATCCAGTGCTTGTAACAGAATGGGTCTCCTTTTTGAGAACGGTTCTTACTTTGAGCATGGAGTAGAATTAATGTAGACCAGTGGTTACTTTATTTAAAAAAAAATAGCTTATTTCAGTCGCATCCGTGGCCCCTTCTCCCAGTTTCCTTCCTTCCTCCTTTTTGGAGAAGAACACCTTTCTTGGGAGAGTGCTTACCATCCTCAAGCTAGGAATAATAGAGTTCATAAGGGAAGCTTAAGGGGAAATTGTACCTGTTTTTTGTTCTTAAAAGAAGCAGCAAGTTATTTTTCCTGTATTGATGTATAAAAGTTCAATTAATATGTATAGTTCGATGAGTAGACATAAAATGTTAAACAGTAGAGTTGTATGCCTCAGGTGGTAAGTCTGTGACCTGTCTGTCTATATCTCAGTTATGGTCTTCTAAAAGCTCTTTCTCCAAGGAATGTAACTGACTGTTGAAAAAATACTACTTACATGACTCAGTCAACATGCACATTCCCTTTGCTCCCTGACAAAGGGGGACAGCCAGGGATGTTCCTGTAGGAATCTGGGGTTCGGCGCTTCAGCCCCCCTACCCTCTGCCCTACCAAAAGGGTGCCTTACAGTGGGAGAGTTGGGGCTGGGGCAGTCCTTGATGGAAGTGGGGGACACACCCTCAGCCAGTCCCTTTTGCTTGCCTGGTGATGTCTCTTTTCTGTGTGGTTTAATGTGAAATAATCCCATTCCAGGAACATCCCATTTTCCTGGCATAACCAAACCCTTACTGTGCTTTAAGTTATGATAACAGGAAACTATAATGGATTTCATGGTCCTAGCTCTTAGGAGGAGTCCTTAGACAAACTCTTTCAAATGTATAGTAGATAATCCCATAAGTAAGTCACTTAAAACTGATTCTAGTAGTTGTAGAAATTCAATATCTAATAGTTATAACTACTGACTTTGGTACATTATATGAAGGAATCAGGTAAAGATTACTGACCCTGTGTTGCATGGAAGAGGCAGTTAGGAAATGGAAAGCTTATACGCAGAGTTCTCTTTGTTGCTGAAGGCTGGGGTTTTGAATGAATACTATCTAATCTCATGTTTTGCATATTAAATATAATATTAAGTTAAGATTGTCCATTATAATATACTACTTATGTATAATTTACAACTAAAACATGAAGAGATTAAATTAATGCAAGCTATTTTTTGTGCTTTGAAACAGTAGGTCTAAGAATTACCAATTGTTGCACTTACTATTCAAATAATGAGTTTACTTGTGACCTCACAGGCTGACCCAGTGATCTTTAAGATGAATCTACAAAAACATTTTTACTTTCTTCGAAGACAGTTGGCTTCCAACTGGCTGGCTGATATTTCTTTAAAATAGTTTATAGGCCATTTATATTTAAAGTAAGCTTAGAGCTTTCAAGACACAAAGTAGAAGGAAACTTGTGGCCATATTTATTGGTCTCTGATCTGATATCCAAGGCAGTTAGGCGTAGTTAGTTTTATGAAACCTGTTATAAAAAGTTTCACTTATTTCTTTAAGGTTGTAGTCATTACTGGATAGTATTGTTAGTCCCCGGATGTAGTACTAAGAGTTGCTCTGCTGTTGTGTTACAGATACTGTATTTTGGTTAAGATGCAAAATAGATTCTGGCATCTTGTGGTAATTAGAGACTGCATAACTTTTTGCGAAAGGGGGTTGTAAACTTGCAAAAGCAGGGTGGATTGATGTTAAAATCATTGATGTCATAATTGTAATCCTTGTTTAAATCAGCAAGCAGAAAATCCTTGATTTTAAAATAGATTTTAATTTTGTTTAACTTTGGTAGTTAAAATAAGATCCATTAGACTATTAATTTATAGCTAAATGTATCCTTTACACTAAATATATGTTTTTGTTAACAAGGATATGCTATATCTATATACACCTAATCAGTTACATAACCCAATATTTATTCATTCCTTATTTTTTTCATGGCGAATAAAGCATGTTGTATTAAATTTTTTATTTGTGATTTTCATCAAACTGCATTTGGATGGAAATTGTAATTTACAGTAGTTAGATGCCCAAAACCATCATTTTTATTTTTTATTGGTTAAAACTCCCTTAAATATGTTAGATACATAAGAAAAATTATCAAAGCATTTTGCACTTAAACCAAATTTAGTAAACAAAAAAGTATTATTAGAAGATAGTGAATTGGCGGATTGTTTCTCGTCACCATTGACCAGATTTTCAAAGGTATTAAGGTGCCTAACGGTGGGATTTTCAGAAGTGCCATTGTCGATTAGATGCTAAACCCTGCATATTTAGGAACCTAAGTATCTTTGAATATCTGGCTGTGTTCAAGTTTTTAGGATTAGTGGGTCTGATCCTGTTTTATCTTTTTATCTGATTCCCTGTATATAATTTTAAAAAGCAGTAGCCTTTCACTCTTTATTTGAAGAAAGCTAATTGATACAACATGTTTAATTAAATTATTTTAGTAGATTATAGCAGCATTGTTCCTCACTTAATTTCATCTCTGACCCCTTCTTGACCCTTTTAAAAACATTCATGTAGCTGTTAACTTCTGCAAGGTTGAGTTCTGTGATGTTTTCCCTCTAGATCTGGACCTTGAGCTGCAGGCTGCTGCAATTTATTATTTAAAGTAGTCTGATTTTATTTCAGTCCTGTTACCTTAGGAGCAATAACAAAGTTAATGAGTGATCAGCCCAACTTCCATTAAAATAAAGTACTATTTATTCCAAACTAAAACATATTTTTTCTTCATGAATAGAAACAATATGCTTATATGCAGGTGTATCTTACCAGTCAATTCTATCTGTTACACATGGAAACCCTGAGAAGGCTAAACATTTCATTTTTTTCACAGGGTCATCCTTCAGGTTATAGTTTCTTGTCAGTTCCTGAGTCAAATGAGACATCTCTCTCTGTCTCTCCCTCTTCTTCTCCCTCTCCTTCTTTCCCTCCGCTTCCCTAAGTGATAACCCTTAGGGTATGTCTAGATTACATCCCTCTTTTGACAGAGGGATGTAAATTAGGCACTTCAAAGTTGCAAATGAAGCCGGGATTTGACTTTCTTGTGCTTGATTTGCATAATCACGTTATGGCACTCTTTCGAAAAAGCGCTATTTCGAAAGTAAAACTGTGGTCTAGATGCGGTTCTTTTGAAAAGGGAAGGCTTTTTTGAAAGATCCTGTAAACCTGAGGACTTTTTTGGGAGAGATGCTCTGTATCAAAATAGTGGTCTCTTCAGTGGCTTTGATTTTTGGTTTGGTGCAGAAAGAAGGGACTTCCCCGACTCTATGCACTCTCAGAATGTATCATCTTTATGTGGTTTCTTTTTGGTGTTTCAAAGACATGTACTATTGCAGGGGTGGGCAACCAGTTAGACTAGAAGAGCCAAAAAAGTTGTGGATAGTCGTGCAAAGAGCCACAGATCCCTCCCCCATAGCCAGGCACCCCAGCCCCCCCCCAACCCAATGCCCTCTCCCTCCCACAGACCCAGGCCCCCCCAGCTTCCCCTACTCTAACCCAATGCTCTCCCCGTCCCTCAGAGCCAGGCACCCCCAAGTCTCTCACATTCTAACCCAGTGCCTGGGTCTCACTGGAGCTGCCACTGCCACAGCCACGCACTTCTTCCTCCAGGAACTGGGGCGTGGGCATGAGGCTCCGAACGAGCCGTAACCTTGAGAGCTGCATGTGGCTCAAGAGCTGCATGTGGCTCAAGAGCCACAAATTGGCCACCCCTGTACTATTGTACGTCACAGGAGACCATGGAAAGAGATTAAACATGTTAGAACTAGTAGCAGGGCTTGAAATATTTACCAGAATATTTCTGGCAGAAGGGTGAAATGAAAGAATTTGTGGAGGGAAAGATAGCTAGTGAGACCGAAAGTCAGTTCCATGGTTTGAATTCTTCCAGTCTCTTGGCTGGTGGTAACATGTAGGTCTTCTAACTTTAGTGCAGATCCTGTACCTTGCTGTGGTAGCTCCCTTTTTTTCCTGCAGTGATCTTGCATGGTTTTGCTATTTCTCTTCTCTACACTGATTTTCTTAATTCCCCTCACCCAGAGCCTACCATTTCTTGGAGTGGGTAGACTAGAGTGAGACAAGATGAGATGGCAGGGATCTCTTGCTTTTGAAAAGTTTAGTAGGCCATTTTTCTTCTCTTCTTGTTCCCTGGAAGCATAGGGGGAAATTGAGCCAAGCCAGCACGTTTCTTTTGTGTAGTTTATGTTAGTGGTAATATTGTTTAATTTCTAGAGGACAACAGCACTGCAGGAGTTTCCTATGCACGGTTTTACCCATCTCTGCTTAAGGTAAATGGGATATGTGCATTTTGTACATTTATAAATTGCACTGCTAATACACCAATTCCATGTCGTCAGCTGATGGGAAACTGACTTGCTACAAGGCTTCAGAATCTTTTTATACCCACTGGTGCAAATTTCTTTCATCCACTAGACCGGCCTGGGCAAAATATGGCCCATGGGCTGAATCTGGCTGCCAAGCTACCGGATCCTGCCCACGGAGGCAGCGGGGAGCCCCAGGCAGGCTCCCCTGCTTGTCCCACAGCTCTGCGTGCTGTGCAGAAACATGACCTGCATGGCTCCATTTCTGTTTTAAAACTGAAGGGGAGAGGGAGAGAAGTTTCAGGAGCCATTCTGCCCCCCAGCACAATCCCATTGGCCGGTTTCTGGCCAGAAACCAACCAGTGGGACCTGCTTGTTGGAATAACAATCAGCCAAGAAGAACCACACCCCCTCTCCTCTGCTCAGTTATTCATTGAAGCACATGAAGGCAAGCAGGCAGGCTGGCTGGGAAACGTTTTAAGCTCTGTAAGCCTTAGCTCTGCAGGCAAGCAGGTTAGTTTGGCAGCTGGCAGGTAAGTCACATGGCCACATCCTGCTTCTAGCACCCCAGCCCTTTCCTGTCCCAACCCTCCCCCTCCCACTCAACATACCCAAATCCTCTGTCCCCCTCTTACACCCATGCCCCCTCCCAGATCTGGCACCCCACTCTCCTGCCCCAGATCACAATCCCCTCCTACCCTAGGTCACATCCCAAACCCTTGCACTCTAGTCCCCTGCCCTAGGTCACAACTGCCTCCTTCACCCAAACTCTTTCCTCCACCCCAATTCCTTACCCCAATCTCTCTTCTTCACCCAGCCACCCTCCCAGACCCCGCATATCCTCCATTAATATCATGGAAGAGTGCGGCCCTCAACTACTTTTCAAAATCTTGGAGTGGCCCCCAGTCAAAAAAATATTGCCCACCCCTTCACTAGACAGTTTATGAAACCCCTTGGGCTTTTTTCAAGGGGAGATTTGTGTATGAGGGGAGCGGGAATGGGACAGAACTGGTTGGATGCATTTTCGGGATGCAGGTATAACTGTAATTGAATCAATTGAACTGAAATTCTCCTTGAAGCCCACAAACAGAAGCAGGCATGAGAAGAAATGTAGCCTTTTTATATGTGTAAGCTGAATTAAGTAATTTTTGCATTAAACTATCATAGGTACAACTTCTATTACTCTGAGCTTGAAACTTTAGTAAACATAACCTGTGATGCTTTCCTCAAATTTGGAGACTCTAGAAACACACCAAGTCCAAGAATAGTGATGACAAACATAATCACAAGTGCATAGTCTTATTTGTATATGGGTTTCATTAAAGCAATGAGTAAAATTACAATTATCTATGCATATTAATCCTACAAAAACACATATAATGACCAAAGACACTAGTTACACTCAAATCCTTGAAGATATTCTAAGGTCCAGTGAACCTCTTCGTAGATAATCATAGAGATATGGTTCCTTGTGGGGCTGACCTGTGGGTCTTCCCACTTTTACCCAACAAGGGAACCTCTCTTACTCTAATCTGACCACACCTAATAACTTATGCACATGCATGAAGGTTTCAGCTCTCTTTTCCAAACCAGTCTGATCGCTTTCTTTGATAGGATAACAAGTCTTGTGGATAAGGGAGAAGTGGTGGACACGGTATACCTAGACTTAAGTAAGGCAATTGATATGGTCTCTCGTGACCTTCTTATCAATAAACTAGGCAAATACAACTTAGATGGGGATACTATAAGGTGGGTACATAACTGGCTGGATAACCATTCTCAGAGAGTAGTCATTAACGGTTCACAGTCATGCTGGAAGGGTATAACAAGTGGAGTTCCACAGGGATCTGTTTTGGGATCGGTTCTGTTCGATATCTTCATCAACGATTTAGATGGCATAGAGAGTATGCTTATTAAGATTGCAGATGATACCAACCTAGGCGGGGTTGCAAAATGATGTGGACAAACTGGAGAAATGTTTTGAGGTGAATAGGATGACATTTAATAAGGACAAATGCAAAGTACTCCACTTGGGAAGGAACAATCTGTATCACATGTACAGAATGGGAAGTGACTGTTTAGGAAGGAGTATTGCAGAAAGGGATCTAGGGGTCCTAGTGGATCACAAGCTAAATATGAGTCAACAGTATGACACTTGCAAAGAAAAAAAAAAAAAGCAAACATGATTCTGGGATGCATTAATAGGAGTGTTGTGAGCGAGACATGAGAAGTCATTCCTCCGCTCTACTCTGTGCTGATTAGGCTTCAGGTGGAGTATTGTGTCCGGTTCTGGGCACCACATTTTAAGAAAGATGGGGAGAAATTTGAGAAGGTCCAGAGAAGAGCAACACAAATGATTCAAGGTCTAGAAAATGAGCTATGAGGCAAGGCTGAAGGAATTGGGATTGTTTAGTTTGGAAAAGGAAAGAGGTGAGAGGGGACATGATAGTGGTTTTCAGGTATGTAAACGGGTGTCGGGGGCGGGAGGGGGGAATTGTTCTCCTTGGCTTCTGATGATAGGACAAGAAGTAATGGGTTTAAACTGCAGCAAGGGAGGTTTAGGTTGGACATTAGGAAAAACTTCCTAACTGTCAGGAAGGTTAAACACTGGAATAAATTGCCTAGGGAGGTTGTGGAATCTCTATCTCTGGAGATATTTAAGAGTAGATTAGACAGACATCTATCTGGGATGGTATCGACTGTTATTAATGCATCCATGAGGGCAGGGGACTGGACTTGATGGTCTCTTGAGGTCCTTACCAGTTGTATGATACTATAATAAAAGCCAGTTCCCACCAACGACGACTTCTCAATGCCTCCTACCCCCCCACACGGCTGCCTCTATCAGAAGCAGCAGCCTGGGATGTGGGACAGGGCAGGGTGCTGTGAAGCAGCCTCTGTCCGTGGCAGATCAAATTCCCCATGGACAGAATATGCTCCGCATCCCATGAAGCAGCCTCTGTCCATGGCAAGCCTGGGTCTACCGCAGGCAGAGGCTGCTTTGCAGCAGCAGCCTCTGTCCTCAGGTGGTCTGAGCTACCCCAGTCAGAGGCTGCTCCTCATCCCAGACTGCATGAGAGAGAGCATCACAGGGTGGCAGACAGCCAGTCCAGGAAGGGAGCTGGTTTTTAAACTGGTTCCCCTTGCAGATCAGCTCTACCTTTCAACCCTGTGCTGCTGCCTTTGATAGAGGGGCAGCAGTATGAAGTGGCATACTGGAGCGGGGCCGGGAGCACGCTGGCTGCCAGCCCAGCCGGCAAGGACTATTGAAGAGTTGCGTAACCAATAATGATTTTTGTGGTTACATGATTATATGTAGTTACACTGCATCTAACATCCCTAGTACCATTTGCAGTGCCACTGACTTGAAGGTTTAAATTGTCCCTAAATCAGAAATGGTTATGGGTGAGGACATAGTCTCACAGCTCAGCCACCAGGTGTGCCATGGCATCGTGGATACTATTCCTGATAGCTTGTAGTCCATTCTCCTGTAGAATATTGGTGTAAACAGTATCTATATCCATGGTGGCCAGAATGGTGTTTTCAAGCAGATTACTAATGCACTGTGCTTTCCTCAGGAAGTCAGTGGTGTCTCGAAGATAGCAGTGCAGCTAGCTGAGGATCTGAGGATAGAGTCCACATTACAGCAGCCTTGAAGCACCGTTATTCTGTTGAGAGTCTGCTTGGCCTCCTGTTGACCTAGAAGGGGAACTACTCCCTCACACCCCTTGATAGGCGGTGCCAGAGCAACCCAGCCCCACCCACAGGAAGCAGAAAGGTGGGGCTGGGACTAGAAAAGCAAGGGCTGAGAGCTCAGTTGGAACTCAGCAGGTGAGCAAGCCCGACGCTCTTCCCTTGCTCCCAAAAAAGGAAGGCGTGGCAGCCTTGCCCTAGGAGGGAGGACTGGGTTGGGCCACCTGGGCTGCTGCCAGTCCCACAGGACTTGTCAGGGCTGCCACAACCATCGCCAGGCCCAGAAGAATGGCTTGGATGGCCAGGGTCCCACCCAGGCTCAGAAGACTGGACTGCACTACATGGACTGCTGACTGATCCGGTTCCGGAGCTGATGGATATGCTGCCAGCACCATCGTCCTTGGCGGACCCTGAGGACCAGAGGCTGAGGCAGGTAAGCCCCCAGGGGCAACTGGGAAGCAGCCCAGGGATATCCGATCCAATGTTGGCTGAGGATATGGAGGTCAACTGGGCAGCATGTTGCGGCCTGGATCCCTGCTGACCCATTGGCAGCCTGCATTGCTGCTGTTGTGGCCCTGGGCTGCGACACAGTGGAGCGGGTGGGCCTATGTCCCCCCTACCACTCCTCACCGTGGGTGGCAGGTTTCCCCCTGTGGGGATAAACCCGTGCATCAGCAAGGAGACCCGACTCCTGCTCATTTTGCAGACAAGCCTGAGCTTTAAACTGTTTAACTCGTTATACTGTTTGCGTGTTGCCCCCACTCTGATTCGGGGCTTGACTCGATAAACAGCTGCTAAGCCGGCAGCCAGTCTTTAGCCCCTTACCTTGCTTGTTGCCCTGCCCTAACTAGGGTCTGGGCCTCGTAAACAATTTATCTAGCCTGCAGCCAGGGCTGAGCTTTTAAACTATTGAACTGTTATATTGTCTGCCCCGCCCTGCACCAGGGTCTGGCCTTACATGAACGAATGAACTGCTGTTTGTGTGCTTGACCTGCCCTGCACTAGGGGCTGGACTGACTTAGACTACTTGGGGGGGGGTGTGTGTGTGTGTGTGTGTGTGTGTTTGCCTGCTGCACCATGGCTTGGGCTGCTGTAAAGACTGTTGAATTGCCTTTGGGTGCCTGCCCTGCACTCTGGGGCCCAGGACTAAGCCAGATTGACCTACAGGTGGCAATGCCTGAGATGATAGGGTGTCCAGGATTTCTAGGTTTATGGATCTTGAGTAGCTGATAGAATGTTCCTGGTTGGTGCTCTCGCGGTGTGTCTTTGTAAATTTGATCCTGTAGTATTGCAGGGGGTTTCTTGAACAGATAATGTCATTTCTTTTGGTATTCCTCCATGGGATCGGAGGAAAGTGGCCTGTAGAATGCGGTTTTGGAGAGTTGCCTGGTGGCATCCTGTTGGTAATCTGACCTATTCATGATGACTACAGCACTTCCTTTGCCATTGTCTGTTTATAATGTCAGAGTTGGTTTTGAGACTGTGGATAGCATTGCATTCTGCATGGCTGAGGTTATGGGACACATTATGTTGTTTGTTCACAGTATCAGCCTGTGAACGTTTGTGGAAGCATTCTGTTTCGAGGTCCAGACTGTCCTTTCAACAGTCAAGAGGAGTCCACGTACAGTTTTCTCTTGTAGTATTGGTAACCAGGGATCATTTGTGTCAGAGCTATGTTCAGTGGTGTGTTGAACCTTGAGTCAGAAACTGTGAAAATAGGCTTCCAGGTCACTGCAGAATTCTGTCATGTGTATGGGGGTGGTAGGACAGAAAGGGTAGATGCATTTGCAGGGCTCAGTGTGTGGTTGGATAAATTAACAATGTTGCTGGGTGAGTTGAGGGTACCATATTTGTAGTGCCCTGTTGCCTGTAGGAGTTTAATTTATTGTCCTTTTTCTTCTGTAAGGAATTAGTGTGCATTACAAACGGCTTACCTTGTTTTTGTAAAGTCCAGCCACGTGGAAGTTTGACTTATAAGTGTCTCCCATTTTGATAGCTCATTATTGATTATCTCCTGTTTCCTGTATAGGATGCTGATTAGGTGGTTCCTCAGTTTCTTTGAGAGTATATGGCATAATCTCTTGCTATAGTTTGTGTAGTATGTTGATTGTAATGGATTTTTTACTTTAAGTCCATTGGGTATGATGTCCATCTGTATCTCTGAATTTCTTCATGAAGCTGATGCATTTCAGACCAATGGTCTCTATTCTGGTATCTTGTGCTTTACTGTACCACATAGTTTAGAGAGGCATGAACATGGATGGATGGATTGTAAATCAAGGTGATGTAAATCACCAAGTGAAAAAGCTTGATTTAATCAGTTTTAATAAACTTTTCCCATCCGTACTTTAAATATTTTCTGAAGACTGCATTCCATAAAAAGATGTTGATTGACAGCTAAATAGAGCCTTTATACTAGGTTTGGTAAATATTTTTTGCGACCTAGGAGGGTAAACTGTAACTGTGTATGCTTATTTAAGCAATTATATAGCTAAATTTCAGATTCTTACTAATTGTACATTTTTAGTATGTTATAAAACTGTGAATATGTTGCTTATTTGCTAGATAATTCACTTTTTTGCTCTTGATCTATATCAAACCTGCATTAGAATGGTAAATGGAATGTTAATTAACCAAAATGGTGTATGTTTATTTTTATTAAACAAAATAACTAACTTTTCTTGTCAAAACATATTTTATATTTACAAATAAATGATTTATTTAAAAGCAGGTTTAACTGTAATCAGTCAATTAAACTGATTATTTCAGGTGAGCATGAGAATTTTCAAATATGCCTAAATGAATTAAGTTTCTATTTGTCTGAGGCCAAGTCTATACTACAGATTTATATCAACTCAAGTTGTATTGACATAGTCACCTTAGAACATGCATATATGGCTTTTTGTGTTGGTTTTATGCGTACTCACCAGGAGTACTTGTACTGATGCAGATTGTGGTGCACCATGGGTAGGTAGTCCATTGTACAATTGGCGTTGCCGAATGCATTTGGTTTTGGGAGATTTTGTCAGCGCATGACTGGGCTAAAATGAATTGTGCATGGGGTCGCTAGGAGTAAGGGGTCACAGTCCCAGTTGGCAGCTGTCTCTAGCCATAAAGTTACCTATATGGTATAACTTTTAAAATCTTTTTACAAAATTGCACAAACCAACATGATCTCCTATCTCTCTGCAGTCTCTAACAAGAAACTCAGTCTGCAGTGCTCATGACAATAGTGCAGAGCTGTGCAGACTGCAAGTACAGGCAATACAATCCTGAAGTATTTGCAGACCCAGAGAGAGAACTGAAACTGTGGGGAACATGACTGTTTCTTGGAGGATGCACTGCTGTGGTACATAGGAGGATCCAATTAAGGTTGCTGGTGGTGTTGGCAGAGTAAATGTACATGGTGGAGGGTTACTTTTGGGCTTGAGAAACAAGCACTGATGGTGGGATCACATAATGAGGTTTGGGATGAGGAGCAGTGGCGGAAGAATTTTTGGATGTGCAAGTCATATTCATGGATATATTCACTGAACTTGCTTGAGCCCTCCAGCTCAGGGATACCAAAATGACAGCTCATTGATGGTAAAGAAGAAAGTGGCATTGACACTGTAGAGCAGGGCTACTCAATATGCTGCCCATGGCCTGTTTGTTTGTGGCCTGTGGTGCTGTTTGGGTTTACACAGGGCTCAAAACGTGGCTGGCAGGTGGGAGCCAAAATAAAAAAGTAGTCCATATAATGGTCTTCTGTCTTCTGTTGATATGCATTTTAGTAGTTAAATTCCTGGACTGTTGTTGCTTATTAAAAGTACTGTCATATGGGTGGAAATCGGGTAACTATTGCATTTAATTAATATCAGCAGAACAGTAATTCAGTCATTCATATCAGGCTCATCAGGTGCAGAAGGACACCTGGGTGAGCTTTTGGTTGTTGCAATTTGCTGCCATTTTTTTGCTCACAAGATTGGACCCAGAGTAAAATATCCCATTATTTTTAGATGTCTCTTGTGTCCTGTATAATGTAAATGAAGCAAAGGAGGGAAGTTTTCATCAGAGTGGAGGTGAAGTGGATCAGGGTGGAGGTGGTGTGGCTGCCTGCAGAATTTGAACAACTAGATACAAGGGCTTTTAGAAGAGCTCAAATGAAACTATATGGCTTAGGGAGGCTTTGAAACATTTTAACAGGAAGTGCCTGGCTCTTCCTGGCACTTTTCTTTTGTTGCCTGGTGGGAATTGCATGATTGCTGAACATGTAGAAATATAACACTGTCGGTGCACCTGTTAGTTTTGTTTATGAATGATCCTATGAGTTGTCACAGTGTGCAGTAACAGGGCGTTGGTTGTTTTCAGGAGTGCAGAGCATTGGGCAGCATGTGTTTTGAACCTTAAAGATGAATTATATTCCAAATAATGGAACTTTATTCTGTAAAAAATTGTGCAAAAAATCTGTGCAATTTTAAAACAAATGCATTGAAAACATAATACAATTTCACAAGGTCTGATATTTTAATTTATTAAGAAGAAAGAATATTTATGTCCATTTCAACTACACCCACAGTGACTGGCGTTCGCAGGTCTGTGTGCGTGGAGCTGTGATTGTCTTTAGTGTGTCTTGGGGGTGGAGTGGTGCTGCTGCAACCTCTCATATCACATGGAATATTGGATGACTGGAGAAAGTCCTGAAATGACATTTTCAGTGGACTGTAAAGAAAGCTGAGACCAGGATTGTTGAACTGTGGGTACGCTAGTCTGCAGCATCTGTTGGCTGCCTCAGAAGCCCCTTGTGCAACTCCCTCATTCTTCTTCGAGGATGTCCCCGCGGGTGCTCCACTATGGGTGCTGGGCTTGCCCCGGCGCCGCAGACGGAGGCTTGTTAAAAGCAGTATCTGGCCAGACCACGCATGCCCCATGGGGCTCGCGGCGTTCGTGCTCTTTTTCTTGGCATGCGGTCTGGGCTCCCGCCAGTTCCTCAAGACCGCTAGGACTCCTGAGCCTTTTTCATCTCTGCTCTTTCTTTCTCCAGACTCTGTAATGCTTATCCTCTAAGCCAGTGGGTCTCAACTCATTTCAGTCCACGGACCACCGGGCCAATCAAAAAATTTTCATGCACCGCCACTTCTTTGAGACATAAAGGAGAGCAGACAACGAACATTTTGGTTTGAAATTTATTTCTTACTAACGGATTTTTGGATTCTCTTCTCACTGACAAGCTTTTCAACATTTGGAGTGGTACTTGATATGCACAATGAATATCGCTTTCCACTGCAAGCCGATTCCTCTGTTTGGACTTAACGTGCAACAAACACGAAAATCCAGTTTCTCATATATAAGTTGATGCAAATGGCAAAAGATATCTGACTGCGTGTGCTGACAGATTTGGGTAACTCCCAGTCACGCTGGCCCAAAATTTCTCTGTGGTAGACTGCTGGTACGTCTTGAGCCGCAAAATCATTTTTCAGATCCAAGAATTGGTCCTGCAGATCCTCTGGAACACTATTAACATCTGTTGTAAATGGATTCCTGATGAAAGATAATCCATCCCTTGTCCTGTCCACCTCCGGAAACTATAGTTGGAATTCGTCTTGTAGCTTCTGTAAATGATCGAGAATTTGCATCCGAATGGCTTCGTTTTCCCCGAGCATGGCATCCACATATGGAAACTGAACCAAATTATTGCTTTCGACTCTTACGATCCAGAGTTCCAATTTGTCAAGAAAAGCCTTGATGATGCTTTGGTGAGAGAACAGATTTGCACCTTTCCCTTGCCGCTGAGGATTCAGTTTGTTCAAGAGTCCAAAAATATCGACAGGATACGCAAGTTCTAAATTTGACTGCGTTAGCACATTTCGGAATTCCTCTTTCCCTTGAGCCTGGAGAAATAAATCCAACTCCTCTCTCAATTGAAAAACTCTGTTGAGTACATTCCCTTCTAACAACCACCATACAGAAGTATAGAACAGCAACTCATCAAAGTTGGAACCCATGTCCAGGGAAAATCTTTTTGAACAGCCTGGTGGTCAGAGCCGATGATTTGATGTGATTCACCACTTTCACCAACCCTTTGAAAACAGCGTTCAGTTGATCAGGCAATGCTTTTGACGCCAAAGCTTCCCTGTGAATGAAGCAGTGAACTCTGGTTACCATTGGAGCATGCTGTTTCACCAGCGTTTGGAAGCCCGATCTTGAGCCCAGCATGTCAGGTGCACCATCAGTGGTGACACCCACAAGATTTACCCGATCCAGACCATGTACTTCAAAGAAATTAACAATTTCCATCACATCCTGAGCCTTTGTGGTGGTATCAAGAGTCTTACAAAAAAGAAACTCGTCTTTGAAGTCTCCCTCAACACGTATCGTGCGAACACCAATAGCTGAGAGCACAATGCGATGTCGGTCGATTCATCCAGTTGTATGGCAAACAATGGAGACTTCTTTATTTCATCCACAACTTGTTCACTGATGTTCAGTGATATCTCATTATCCGTCTCGATACTGTGTCGTTAGAGACAGATATATCATTGTTTCCTTGTTGCTTCCTCGCCAAGAACAAGCTGCACCATCTCTTTTGCACAGGGGAGCACAAGTTGCTCTACAATGGTATGAGGCTTCTTGGCCTGTGCAACTTTGTATGCAACAATGTAGGAAGCACACACTGCATTGCTTGTCTTATTGTAGAATGCACTTGTTGAGTCGAGGTGCTGCTGTTTTAGACCTGATAACCGCCCCTCAAAATAATCTTCATCCTTTTGCAACAAATTGGGATGACACTTTTTGAGATGGAGTTTCAGCTTAGCCGGCTTCATTGGGTCATTCCCCAAGACTTTGAAACAAATAACACATTGTGGCTAATCCACGCCTTCTTTTTCTTGACAAGTGAAGCTGAAGTTGATGTAGTCCTCCGAATACTTGCGCTTGACATTTCTTCCTCTTGTTGCTATTATAAACAAACTACACCACACCTGTAAAACAGCACGTGTAGCACAGGACGAACGACACAGCAACCGCTCAGCACGATGGCGGCAGCTACACTGACGCTCAGAGCCTCAGACGGAAGTTACTGGCAACACAATGCGGTTGCGTCTTAGGTGACGCTATGGATGACGCGCCGCATGCTTGTGAACACAGCGTAAAAGAGCCTTACAGCAGCGCCTGCTCATGCCATGTGACTTTGGACAATGTTCCTGTGGACCACCGAAAAAGTCACTGTGGACCACCAGTGGTCCATAGACCACCAGTTGAGAACCACAGCTCTAAGCACTGTGCCCAGGATCAGTGTAGCACTGACTTGCAGGATCTCATCTCATTCTGAGTCCTCTTCTTTCTCTTCCTTATCTGTTTTTGGCATTGGAGGGAGAGACCATGAAGGCCACAATAGCAGCATCTGAAGATAAAACAGAGGTAGCACAGTCAGAGCATTCTTTACAGAAAGCACAAGTTAAGATGCCAAAATCACTCTTCATGTCCCAAAATTTTTAAGTGCTGTGTTCTCACTTCTGCTTGGATTTGCTTGTGCATGCAAGGCACTGCACCAGATATTGCCCACTGAAGGTGTCTCTACACAGCGGGGCTTAACTCAAGATAAGCTATGCAAATTGAGTTACGTCAGTTGCGTAGCTTATTTCGAAATTGGGAGCGTCTACACAGCATTTATTTCGAAATACAACACTCTTCCTCTGACTTCCCTTACTCCTCATACAGTGAGGGTTACAGGAGTCGGAGTAAGAAGTCCTCCAGCATGACAGCATTTGAACATGCTTTCGAAATATCTGTCTGCTTTGTAGATGCAGACTAAATTATTTCGAAATATCGTTGCTGTGTAGATGTACCCTCAGAGTAGGGGAAAGAATTCCTTGGTTGTATGATTCTAGTAGTAAAGGACAGTGACACTGAATGTTGGCACCATTTCCCAGAGGTGGTGTGATGTTTAGCTCACCTCTCTGGTCATCTAAAGAAGTGGGCTATGCCCATGAAAGCTCATGATACCATCTACATGTTTTGTTAGTCTATGAAGTGCTACCAGACCATTTGTTGTTTAAGTTTATCATTTCTGAAGGTAAGAGTGAGAATATACTGATGCTGCTTGTGTCTCGATGCTGTCCAGGCTTGTATGCTGCTAGCCTGTGTACTGTGATGGTGGTTGTGGAAGTGATAGTTGAGTGGCATGCTAGAAGAGATAGCGTTAAAACCAAGAGAGGTACAATTGTCATGTGCTTTTCATTCCCTGCTAGCGTTGACGTAGGATTGCAGAGTACCTCCGTGAAAGAAATTCATCAGGATCTCCCAGGAGGATTCAAGAGACATCCTTGTGTACCTAAACAAACTGTTCTGCTGGACTGACTGAAGAAGAGAATGGAAGCAGACAGCAATCCTACCTCTCTTGTACCTCTCTTTAGAGACACTATATCTAGCATGAGTAAATTAATGAAAAATCAAAAGATTGTGCCCTGCTATCTTGGGAGGATTCTACGCCCTCTCACTGAAATTGATATACATATTTACCTGAGGTTCCTTCCTCTGCATTGGGCTCATCGATGCTTGACTGGCAGGACTGGCTGAACTTCAATGGAGTCCAAAAAGAGGTGCAAGTGCTGTGCATTTATATCACCTGTCTTCTCCCCCCCCCCCCCCCCCCCCCCCCGTCCTTACTGTTCACAGCTTGGCCCTGTGACTTGAGTTACTCAAAGGCATTGACAGAATCTAGGAACTCAAAATGTTAGTAATATCACACTTGGTTGAATCAGTGTACCCATGTATTCCACTTAGGGGTGTGTGTGCCCAGCACACTGTCCAGGCTATCCTTAACCAAAGTAGCAAAGATAGAAATAGGATATGCTATTTAGCGAAATGGAAGCTTTTTTTCACCTGGGTACAGCACAATCAGTCTTACCCATTTACTTAGAATCATAGAATCCTAGAGGTGGAAGAAATCTGAGGCGGTCATCAAGTCCAGCCCCCAACCCTAACTAAATCATCCCAGACAGGGCTTTGCCAAGCCGGGACTGAAAAATCTCTAGGGATGGAGATTCTACCACCTCCCTATGTAACCCATTTCAGTGCTTCACCACCTCCTAGTGAAATAGTTTTTCCTAATATCCAGCCTAGACCTCCCCCACTGCAACTTGAGACTATTGCTCCTCATTCTGCCATCTGCCACTACTGAGAACAGCCTGTCTCCATCCTCGTTGGAACCTCCCTTCAAGTAGTTAAAGGCTGCTATCAAATCCCCCGTCACTCTTCTCTTCTGCAAACTAAACAATCCCGAACCCCTCAGCCTCTCCTTGTAGGTGATGTGCTCCAGCCCCCTAATGATTTTCGTTGCCCTCCGCTAGACCAGCTCCAATGTGTCCACATGCTTTCTGTAGTGTGGGGGAAGGGAGAGGGGGCAGAATTGGACACAGTACTCCAGATGTGGCCTCACCAGTACCACATAAAGGGGAATAATTGCTTTTCTAGATCTGCTGGCAGTGCCCCTCCTAATGCACCCTAATATGCCATTACCCTTCTTGTCTAGAAGGGCACACTCTTGGCCCAGATCCATCTTTTCATCCACTGTAATCCCCAGGTCCTTTTTTGCCGGACTGCTGCTTAGTTACTTCAAGAATCCTCATTGTTGTAGATTACCTCCAGTCTCTTAAGTAGTCTGGTCTCTTAATCATTTTATAAGTCCATCTTAGCTATTAATGCCTCCCTTCTTCCTGTAGATGGTCAATTTATCTTTACCCACTCAATTAAAACACAATTCATGGAGAGCCTATTGAAGGCCTTCTTGCTGGTTATTAAACCAACATTGGTATGGGATCTTAACTTTGTGCTGTTGGAACTTCCAGACCTCTGGTTTTTGTTCATGCTCTTCCCCTGTCTCCCTGTCCACAAAAGAGGCACCTCTCTTGGTCACCATTTCAGCCGGTAAGGTGAATAAGCTGGGAGCCCGCATGGTGATCCTTCCCTTTAGGGGGGTTTCCCAAGGAACCCTTTTGCCTTTACCCTAAGTTTCTTCCCAAGATCATTTCTGAATTTTTCCTTAACTAGTGTATTCATTCACCTTTTTTTTCCAAAAATTCCATGTTTTTCATAAAGACAAGAGACTCGACATCCAGCAAACATCAGCTTTTTACCTGCAAAGATCCAAACGCCTCAGTAAGTCACCTAGAGTCTTTGTTGTGGTAACAGAGAGAACTTGAGCTCAAGCAACAGCCTTTCAAAGGATTTTTAGGTTGGTTTTTCACTGCACCATCTAGTTCTGCAGGTGACTTCACATTTTGTCTACTGGTCATATAATAACTCACTCCATGAAATTATGAACTACCACGCTAGCATCCCTGCAGGAAGTCCCAGTGCAGGAAATATACAGAGCATCCACCTGGTGTTCCAGACACTTGTTTGTCAGACATTATGTAGTAGTCCACGCCTCTGCTGTGGATGCAGTGGTGAGATCTGCAAAAAAACAAACAGTTGGTATCCTAAGCATAAAAAATCTTGAATTTTTGTCAGGGCGCATAGTCACAAAATATAGTGGACTGCTCATTTAGCTGTATGGTCTAGACCAGTGTTTGTCAACCTTTTTTATAAAGTACCCCTTTTTTCAAAAATTGTAAGTACTATTCCCATTAAAAAAAGTATCTCCAGTATCTACAGTTTTCAGACACACACAATTTTTTTCTACCATTGCAACACATTTGTTTAAACAACTTAATCGTAGCCAAGTGGGCGATGACATTTTTGGGTGTAAAAAATACAAAAATAATAAAGCGCTGTAAAAATTCAGTTTTCTCCAAATTTTAGTTGTTGATGTACCCCCCCCCCCCCAGACTTCTCTTGAGTACTTCAGAGGATACTCCAGTGGTTGAGAAACCCTCGTCTAGGCCAGGAGTGGGCAATAATTTTTGGTGTAGGGTCAGGGAGGGAATATGGGTGCAAGAGAGGATTCTGGCTTGGGGGAGGGGCTCTATGAGGGGGTGCAAAGACTGGGAGGGATTGTGAGCTAGGAGAAGGGAAAAAGGGGGTGTAGATTGCAGAGGTTTCGTTGGTTACCTGGGGCAGGGAAATGGGGTGGAGGGTCTGGGAATGTGTTTGGGAGCAGGAGAGGATTCTGGCCTAGGGAAGAGGTGCACAGGATCTGGGAGGGAGAGTTGTGACCTGGGGCAAGGAGGTGCAGAGGGCTTGGATGGGGGCATAGGAGGGGCTGGGGTGCCAGAGCTTGTACTTACCTAAGTGTCTCCTGACCAGTTGCCATGCAGCACCCCCAAGACAGGCTGGACTCCCTGCCTGCTACAGCCCCAGACTTGAAAATGCGGGCTGTTCCCCCTACATGGCTGTTGCTGGCCAATCTCTCATCTCCTATTGTCTGGTTGTTTCCAACCAATAGTAGCTGAGAGATTGGCTGGAATCAGTTCCTATTGGCTGGTTGTTTCCCGAGGATTGTGCTGGGGGTAGGGTGATCACACAAACCCGCCCCCTGCAAGCATAGCAGAAAGCCCCATGGACTGTGCTTTAAACCGCGGCAGCTGCATACCTGAGGGTCCCGGCAGAGTGGTCCGCAAGCCGGATTCAGTGGCTTGGTGGGCCAGATCTGGCCATGGGGCCGTATTTTTTTCCCCAGCCCTGGTCTAGACGGTGCTTGGTCCTACTGTGAGGGCAGGGGACTGGAGTCAATGGCATCTCAAGGTCCCTTCCAGTTCTAGTATTCTATGATTCTAGTGTAGTGTGAAAATGATTCTATATTGTTGAAATCTTTTAGTGAGAATGTAGTCTCCATGTAATGGCCCACCTAGTCTTTTGGGTAGTGTCACATGGAAATGCATGAAATTAAAAGGTTTAACTACAGCAGTTTTGATATTAGACTGCATATCCTGAGGGCTTTTAATGTAATATGTCTTTAATGATATAACTTGTGAGCTTTAGGACGCATTGCTCAAAGTATTAAAAACTGGAAATAGATTTTGGAGACTGACTGACTTACACATGGCATGACTTGTTAATTCCACAGATATTATGATTCTCAAGTAGGTCATGGAATTGGGTGACATTTGCTGATCTTCTGATGCCACCGAGGCAATGTTCTGTTACCCCCTGCTTTAGAATGTTGTCATCAAAACCATGGGCCATCTATGGCCTGAGCACTTCACCAGCCCATCCCACCACGTATTTTGAAAGAAGTTATTTAATCAGACCTGAGCAGCTGCTGGCCCAAGGGCGGCATGCAGGCCCAAGGAATTCACAAGCAGGAGGCATACATGCCTGCAGGTGGGACATGGAGACACGTTGGAGGGAGAGGGGAATGCAGGAAGACACCCCTCCTTGAGCCTTGCCAGAGGGGGTGTCTGCTGTTCTGCTCGTAGGACTTGAGGAGTGGCAATGGCCCTAAGGTAAATTGAGCTTAAGAACCTTGTTCTAAAGTAACTCATCTTTGTGTGAACAGGATGGAAATAGTTTTTACACTGTTTTGCCTAAGCATAATTGCTATAATTTGTTGCTATCTGATTTTTCCAAGCGAATTTCTGTTAGTAGCGCTTTCAGTTTCTGTTTAAAGTTTTTGACTCCTTTAAAAAGGAAGCTACCAAAACGTACTGTGGACTTTAAAATTCTTGTAAAAGGGCCTACAACAAGTAGTTTCCTATTTTAAAACCATGAAATCTTTGTCTGTCATTACAGCTTTTTCACTTATTTAAGTAATTTCAATTCCAATTATTCCCAAAATGACAGTAATTAAATTAATGTTTTTACATTAACAGAATTTGCAGCATAAAACTCATTCTGAAGATAATTCCATATTTGGAAATAGAATAAAAGCAGCTCAATACAGATTTTAATGAGTTACCTTTTTTATAGTAGAACTAACTGAAGAGGTAATTTTAAAGCAAGGCTTTAGAGGTGAAATCTGATGTGATTTTTGTATTTGTAATACACTGGGATTGTGTCCCAATGGAAGGGAATGGAACAAGAGAAGAAGGTCAAATTAAATAGTACAACTATGCATTATATAATCTTGTTTTTTGAAAATCTGTGTAAATCAGCGGTTCCCACCCTTTTCCAGATGGGGACCCATTTTAACAATTCAGGAAGACTTGGTGACCCAAGGCAATTCAAAAACAGCGGGAGGAGGGGAGACAGAACCACTTACACTTGGCGACCCTTTTGAAATGTATTGGCGACCCATTTTTGGGTCCTGACCCATAGGTTGGGAAACCCTGGTGTAGGTGTTCTGTAATTCTTGGAATGCTACGTGCCTATTGCTAGCAGTGATTTAGTGGCTGTGTTTAAGAAGTTTTCTGACCCACTAGTCTGGGGTTCATTGGCTAGTTTTTTCTAGAGTTGCATAGGATTGTTTCACCTGTCAGCCCCATGTATCTGGCTTGTATTCTTCTGTCTATCTTACATTGCTCATATGTTGACTAGATGATAGACCAATATAGTACCATGTGGGAGAAGAATGAGTACCCAGCAGAAATTCAAATAGCATAGAAATCAGTATTTGCTTCTGCACTAAGAGTTAAAAATGTTTGATCACTTACCGGAGAATGGTGTGTAAACCCAAAAATCACCAGAAGTGACTACTTAAATTGTTCTGAAAAGTTATTCATTAGTCTAGACACACAATTTATTTGCCTGGCCTTATCATGATGATGGCATGATGGAATTTACGTGCAGCAGTTGAGTAGAAATTTGCACAGCTGAAATAGGATCACACAGGATGTATGGCATTGTTTTCAGATTATCTTGAAGCTTTTTTTATTTCAATTTCTTGAAGAGTTAAGCTAATAGTAATTGGATATAGACACATTCCATTCTGCTTTGTATAAGCTCTGAGACACTGATTATGTAAGATTTCTTCGAATCATGGAGCCAGAAAAGACTACAATTGGCAGTTTTTCAAAGGGACATTATTCAGGGCCCAAAAACACAGTATTCCGCTGCGTATACTGGGGAAAGATAGAAAGTATGGCAAAAAACCACCTTGGCTTAACCAGGAGATCTTGCATGATCTAAAAATCAAAAAGGAGTCACATTAAAAAGTGGAAACTAGGCCAGATTACAAAAGATGAACATAAGCAAACAACACATGTATGTAGGGGGCAAGATTAGAAAGGAAAAGGCACAAAACAAGCTCAATCTAGTGAGAGAAATAAAGGATAACAAGAAGATATTCTATAAATATATTAGAAACAAGAAGACGACCAAGCCACAAGGTAGGCCTATTGTTCTGTGAAGAGGGAGAAGGAATAATAGGAAACTTGGAAATGGCAGAGGTGTTTGAAGGGATACCTAACCTAGTGAATGCTTATGGAAATGGGGTAGGTTTAGAAGATAAAGTTTAAAAAAAAAAAGTTAAAAATTACTTAGAAAAGTTAGATGGCTTCAAGTCACCAAGGCCTGATGAAATGCAACCTAGAATACTCAAGGAGCTGATAGAGGAGGTATCTGAGCATTTAACTATCATATTTGAAAAATCATGGAAGTCAGGAGAGATTTCAGAAGACTAGAAAAGGGCAAATATAGTGCCCAGCTATAAAAAGGCAAATAAGAACAACCCAAGAAACTATAGACCAGTCAGTTTAACTTCTGTGCCAGAGAAGATAATGGAGCAAGTAATTAAGGAATCCATCTGCAAATATCTGGAAGAAAATAAACTGATAGGTAACAACCAGCAGCAAGAGGAAGGGAAGCTTTTAGTTGAGTTGTGACTTTACCTGATAAGCCTATGCCTATCGGGTAGTTGACTAATCGCTTACAGCCCTAGATCTTATTGGCTGCCTTTCTGGGAGCAAAGGAGGCTGAGAGTGGAGGAGCAGCTTCAACCTGAGGCACCAGTAGGAGAGGAGGGAACACTGCCTAATGGGAACACTGCCACGGCTTGTTCCATGGCAGCAGTCAGTGCAGCAGCTGCTCTGTACTGGCAGGCTCTGGATTTCCACCTTCTACCTGGCCAGTGACTAGGGAGAGGAGACTGGGGGAAGAGAGAAGTGCAGAGCTGCTCTCTGTACTTCTGTTCTCCTGTACTGAAGTTTTGGGTGGTACTATTTATGATCCACAATATTAGGCCCAGTCCTTGTCTCAGGGGAGGAGAGCTTGATTGATTCTCGGGTAAAAAGATGCATTTGTACTCCTGGGTCTGATGTCACATATGAATAAGCAGCCTAAGGAATGTTTAACTTATGGTGGTGATTAGTGTGGTGTATGAGCCTTTCCTGGCCGTTATCTGTACAGAGGAGATGGGTGGCATGGAAGCTGCTAAAAGATAGCTCTGTGCAAGTCATTCTCTATTCACTTGTGAAGGAAGACTCAATTCAGTAATCCTAGATTGCTATACGTAAGAGGACAACTTTGAGAGGAAGAGGTTAACATTTGTCTTATTGCAGTACATGATTTGTTCCATTATATAATAAGATACAACTTTTTAAAATACCTGCGTATTTAAACACAGTATAAATATAGGTGTTAGTCTATCATTTTAAAATTACTGTTTCCTTATTACCTATGCTTAAACTAAATGGAAGGATAAACAAAAATAGATCTGCAACTAGGATTATTTATTTCAGAAGGGCTAACTTCATAAAATTAAGGGAATTAGTGAGAAATGGATTGGACTGAAGAACTCAAGGATCTCAATGTGGAGGAGTCTTGCAATTACTTTAAAGCAGAGTTGTAGAAATTATCTGAAGCTCACATCCCTACTTAAGCGGGGGGAGGAGAAATCATAGGGAAGGGTTGCAGACCAGGCTGGATGAGTAAGCATCTCATCAGGTGATTAAGAGAAAGGACGAAGCCTACACGGAATGGAAGGAGGGTATGAGTCAGCAAGTAGGTCAGAAAGTATAGGGGTAAAAGTGAGCATTGCCCAGAGCTAACCAGAGTTGAATCTTGCAAGAGGATTTAAAACAGTAGTAAAAAGTTTCTATAACCTTATAAATAAAAAGAAAACAAGGAAAGAAATGGGATTGCTAACCACTGATAAGTGCCAGCAGTGTCCTTCTACTGTGTATATTGGCCAAACTGGACAGTCTCTACAACAAAGGATAAATGGATACAAATCAGACATCAGAAATGGTAACACACACAAACCTGTACAGGAACATTTTAATCTGCCTGATCACTCAGTCATGGATTTAAAAGTAGTCATTCGTTTACAAAGGAATTTCACTAATCAGAGAGACTGCAGAAATGGAATTCATCTACATGTTTGACACTGTTGCCTTGAGCTTGAATAAAGACATGAACTGATTGGCAATTTCAAAGCCAATTGTTCCTGTCTTTAACATCTGCATTTTCACATCTAAAGCTATGAATGGGGTGCATCCAGCCCACTTAATTAACTTCATTAGCACAAGTCCTACAATTGACAAGTAATTGCTTTTCCTCTTTTATATTTATTTATATATATGTATATCTTGGTTTCTGTTATTTCCACTCCATCTCATCTGATGAAGTGGATTTTACCAACGAAAGCTCATGATTCTGTATATTTTTGTTAGTCTCTAAGGTGCCCGAGGACTACTTGTTGACAATAGGCTGGAGATTAAAGAGACCATGTATAGTTTATAACCCTTAAACATATACTTTGCCTCTGTTTTTAATGAGGCTAATGAAGAACTTGGGGAAGATAATGGCAGAGTGACTAGTGATGGAGGTAGAAATGACCATGTCCAAGATGAAAATCTAACTTAATGTAATGTTTAATGGGACTAAATTGTGGGTCCCAGATAATCTCTATCAGGGAATGTTAAATATACTTGCACATGAAATGACAAGCCCGATAACAAGGATTTTGAATGAGTCCGTAAACTCAGGGGTTGTACCTTATGATTTAAGAATTGCTTATTAGCTAGTATTTTTAAGAAGGAGGGAGGAAGTTATATGGGAAACTACAGGATTGTAGCATCACAATTGCATGCACGGTCTTGGAACAAATTTTAAAAGAGAAAGTAGTTAAGGACATAGAGGTTAGTGGTAATTGGGATAAAATACAGTATGGTTTTACAAAAGGTAGACCAACCTAATCTCCTTTGGGAAGATGACTTATTTTTTAGATGGAGGAAATTTAGCGGCTCTAATTATCTAGATTTCAGTAATGAATTTGATAAGTTTCAAATGGGAAATTATGGAACAGAAGAAAATGGAGATGAATGTGAGAATTGAAAGGTGATAAGGAACTGTTTAAAGGGGAGACTGACAGATCATATTGAAAGATGAACTGTCAGGTTAGAGTGGGGTTACTAGTGGACTTCCTCAGGACTAGTATTGTGGTAAATCTCTTATTTAACATTTTTGTTACTGATCTTAGCACAAAAAGTGGGATTGTGCTAATACAATTTGTGGATAAATAAAGTTGGGAGATATTGCCAATATGGAGGAACACTGGAATATCACACAGGGAGATCTGTATGACCTTGTAAACTGGAATGATAGAAATGGGATTAAATTTAATAATGCAAAGTGCAAGATCATACATTTAGGGACTTACCAAGAAGCTGTTTTGCTATGAAGCTGGGAATGTATCAGTTGAAAGTGACAGAGTGAAGAAAGATCTAGCTGTATTGGTGGATCACAAGATGACCATGAACTGCCAGTGTAATGCAGCTGTGAAAAAAAGACTTAATGCAGTTTTAAGATGGATCAGGCAAGGTATTGTCTGGTAGAGGGTGAGAAGTGTTACTACCATTATACAAAGATACAGGTAAGACCTTATCTGGAGTATTGTGTGCAGTTTCCTGTGTTTATGAAAGATGAATTTAAGGTACAAGTGAAGAGAAGAGCTATTAGGATGACCTGAGAAATTGAAAACCTACCTTATGAGAACAATCTCAAAGAATCTGTCTTGTTTAGCCTAGCCAAAAGAAGAGTGAAGGTTAATATTGCCTTCCATAAACAAATCAGAGGGATAAATACCAGGGAGGGAGAACAGTTATTTAAGTTAAGCACCAATGTGGATGCATGAACAAATGTCTATAAACTGGTCAGCGATAAGTTTAGGCTTGATATTAGGTGAAGTGTTATAGCTATCAAAGGTGTGAAGTTCTGGAATAGTCTTCCAAGAGGAAGGGAAGGGAGGAAGAGTCAGGGGAGGGAAAGCACTACTGGGCTTCAAGACTGAACTTGATAAATGTATAGAAAGGATGATATGATGAAACTGCCTACAATGTCATTTACACATAGCTGATTTGGAACTGCTAGCAGTAAATATGTGCAGTGGCCAGTGTTGAGACAGTAGGTGAGGAGGGCTCTGAATTACTATAGATAATTCTTTCTCTTTTTGGATGGTAAATCTTACCTCCTTGCTTAGGGTGTAATTGCCATGTTAGGGATTGGAAAGGAATTTTCCCTAGGGTCAGATTGGCAGAGATTCTGGTTTGTTTGTTTTTTTTTGTTTTTGTTCTTGTTTTTGCGTTCCTCTGCAGCATGGGTCACTTGTAGGTTAAAATGAATGTAAACGGTAGTTCTTCTTTGAGTGATGTCCCCATAGGTGTTCCACTGTTAGTGTCGGGCTCATCCTGGCACCACAGATCAGAGATTTTTACAGCAGTGTCCAGTAGGGCTGCTCATGCGCGAGATGCGCATGGTGTTCCCGCCTTTGAAGTTAGCACAAATAGCCCAACTCCTCTCAGTTCCTTTTGCTGCCCTCAACTATGGACGGAGTGCCAATCTCTCTCCTCCCTGTGGCACACCAAGGAAGGAAGGAAACTCTTACTCATAGATAAGAGCCTCAGCAGTGAGCGGCATAGTTTGCCAATGGGTGAAATGTAGGGTCTGGTTTCAAAAAATTTGAGAAATGCCGGGACTCTATGCCAGCCTCTGATGGCTACAGTGGATGCATACTCTGCCTAGGAGAGACGCATGTTTCACAAAAATGTGTTCATTATCGCAATCTGACAGCAAGAGCTCGCAAGGATAGAGCTTTCAGAATATGCATGCTGTCCTTTAACAAAGCCCTAGACCGCCATCTGCGTAACGGGGGCAATAATGGCTCAGAGGCGACCTCCCCTCAGAGGAACCTCTCAAGCGCCACATCAAAACAAAGCCCTCACCAGCCTGCTCCTTCCCATCACGAATTAGCAAGGGAGATGAACCAGGCATCTCGGGCATTCAAAAAGCGTGAGCCCCCTCATTAACAGGCTCAAAAACGCACGCTAAACAGCCTGTGACACTGGCTCCCAGCCATCTAAAAGGGCATCTACTAAGGACCCTGAATCAGCAGAGGCACCGCTGGCATCTGCGGCACTGCTGGCACTGGCAGTCTCCCCAGCACCCTGTGAGCCCCGCTGCAGCGTTCGCCTCCGGCACTGACAGAACACCCAGCAAACCCCAACCCTCCTCTCACTGTGCAGACTGACCCCACATCTCCCAGGGTTCCAGCGGCACTGATGCCTCCACCTTTGGCACCGAGGCATAAATCATTAAGCCACCGTTCCCCAATGTGTGGCAAAGCACGTGCTCCAACAGTTATTGACAAGAGATCAAGAACCAGGCCACCAAATGAGTCCTTGTCATGGCTTCGCTCATGCTCCTTTTTATCAATGAGAGGCTCTCTGCCCTCACCATGCTCGCAAGTCAGTGCCTACTGGGGGGATACAAGGAGTGTGTTCTCCTCACAACATTCCTCCTCACAAAATGCGTCATACGGGGCACACAGACTACAATATCAATACCTGCTGTGGCACCCCAACTGGCATTACTATCCCCTCGGCATCATCGCTGGTCTCTTCTCCCCCCCCCCCCCCCTCATTATTGGGCACCACGACATAGCTCCACTCCCCCTCCCACACCAGTGCAGAGATCACTGTCTTCTACACAGTTCAACCCAACATGCTTTCCCACAGAGGGCATTGACTCCAAGGAAGAGCAGACTGAGGATGATCTGACCATTCAACAAGCAGACATGCCACTAAATGATAATTCATCTTCTGTACCTGATGAAGCAGTTATCCCAGACATTTCCTCACCTTTTGATGACCTAAAGTAATTTCACATTTTTTTTCAAAAGGGTGGCTGTCAGTCAGGTGGTTGTGGTATCAGAAGTGCAGGAAAAACAGCATAAACTTCTAAAGAACCTCCAGCCCTCTACAAAATCCAAAATTGCACTACCTCTAGATGAGGCAGTACTTGAAGCAGCAGCCAAAGTATGGCAAACACCAGCCACAGCGTGCCCCTTCCCCCTGCAACTAACAAAAGGGCAGATAGAAAATATTTTGTTCCATCCAAAGGCATGGACTTTTTATTCTTGCACACTCAACCCAGTTCCTTAGTGATCAATGCTGCAAGTCAAAGGTCTAAAAATCCCCAATACAAAACAAATATACAACACAAAGACCACAAGTGCCTGGATATGTTTGGGAGGAAAATATACTCCTCCTCAAACTTTAAACTTCATATTGCTAACTGACAGAACACGACGAATCACGACTTTGAAAATTATGCAAAGCTAACAGAGTTCATGCATCATCTCCCAGACAATGAGACCCATCCTCAAAGCCATCATTAAAGAGGGATATACTATTTCTCATACAGCCCTGCAGATGGCCCTCAATGACACTGACACCATGGCAAGAGCTATGGAATGGCCATAGTAATGAAGCGCTCATCTTGGCTTCAAGCAGTGGGAGTTCATAGGGAGTAGGCCAAGGTAAAAGACCTACCATTCAATAAGGACAAATTGTTTGCTGCAAAGATCTATGAAGCTTTGCATTGTAGCAAAGACTCATGCACCACTTTGTGCATATTGGGGATGTATACTATCCTCTACTGAAGGAAACGCTATAATCCCTACCAAAGACATAGGGACACAATCTTTGGCAGACAGCAGCAGCACCGACCATTTTACCAAACTCAATTCAGACCATGAAACCAATGAAGCAGAACCCCAAACACACACTTCCATGACTCAGGCCTCTAGACAACAGGATGAAGAATTTGGCTAAGGGTCTGCCCGACCGCCCCTCTACACGAGTGCCAACCAAATCCAACATCTTCCACCGCTGCTTGCGCCCTTTTATAATCAGTGGGCAGCAATCACACAGATGAGTGGGTTTTAAAAATCATCAGTTGTGGGTACTCTGTCCCTTTCATATTGATCTTCAGGGACCCCTCTCATGAAACCATGCTCTGCCAAGAAGTCAGTCACTTCAACATAGGAGCTATAGAACGTGTCCCCAAACAATACCAACGGAGAGTTTTTACTCAAATTACATTCTCACTGAAAAGAGAACAGGGGGTTGGAGGTCTATTTTAGACCTCTGTCAACTGAACAGATACCTGTGCAAGCAGTGCTTCAAAATGGTCACACTCACCATGATTATTGCTTCACTGGATAGAGGGGACTGGTTTGCAGCCCTCAGCCTCCAAGATGCATGCTTCCACATCACGATGCATGCTTCCACATCACAATACATGCTGCGCACAGACGTTTCCTATGTTTTACAGTAGTGTCAGACCATTTCCAATACAGACTCCTCCTGTTTGGACTCACCTTTGCCCCCAGAGTCTTTGCCAAGACCTTGGCAGTTGCAGCAGCACACCTTCAATGAGAAGGCATCGCAGTTTTCCCTTATTCGGACAACTGCCTCATCCGAGGTCCCTCCCAACGAGGGACATGATTAGATTCACGAAAGCCTTCCTTCAGTCTCTGGGTTTCATTATCAACAAACAAAAATCTACTTTATGCCCTACACGCTCCCTAGAGTTCATAGGGGCTCACATAGACTCGATGACCGCATGCACCAATCTCCCCAATCAGCGTTTCAAAACTGTGAAGGGCCTGGTCACAATCATGACCACCAGCCCAACTGTGCCCATCCTAACCTGTCTCAAACTCATGGGGCATATGGCAGCTACCACATATGTCATCCCATATGCCAGACTAAGATTTCAATGTTTCTAACACTGGATTGCCTCAGTCGGACACCTCGTCCACAGGCACGTTTCGCCTCCTCAGAAAGTATTTATGTCTTTACAGTGGTGGACCCAGGCATTGGGATGCCCTTCCACCGAGATCAGTCATCCAAACAAATCCCTACAGATGTATCACTTCTAGGTTGGGGTGCCCACTTTCAGCAACAATAAACCCAAAGGTAGTGGTCCAGCAGTGAGTCCAGGCTCCACATCAACCTGCTCAAGCTTCGAGCAGTTCACAACACCTGCAAACACTTCCTTCCACACATTCAGAGATCCTCAGTACGTATCCTCACTGACAATATGACCATGATGTTCTACCTCAACCGCCAAGGGGGCACCAGATCCCCTTCCCTATGTGCACAGGTGATTCGACTCTGGAATTGGTGTATCTGCCACAACATAACTAACTGGGGACAAGAATACTATGGCTGATACCCTCAGCTGCCACTCTGCCACAGAGCACAAATGGAACTGCACAATCAGGTCACCCACTATCTATTTGAATGTTGGGGTCAACCGCAGATAGGCCTCTCTGCAATCAGCCAAAATTCCAAATGTCCCCAATACTGCTCAAGAGTGGGCATCGGGCACAACTCCTTGGATGATGCAATGCTCTTCCCATGGAATACTCACCTGTTATCGACCTTCCCTCCTATTCCTCTGATCCCCAGAGTTCTCTGGAAGATACAGACAGATGGGGCCCATGTAATTCTAATAGCCCCAGCTTGGCCTTGTAGACACATGTCTCTATCAACTGTCTCTACAACCTCCCTGCCTGCTTCTGACTGCCGGGACTTCCTCTCCCAGAGCAAGGGCATGATCCTTTTCCCCCAGCCACAAACGCAGCACCTGATGACATGGTACTATCTGGTTCTTGGAAGCTGAGCAAAGTGCTTGAAACAAGTGAAAAACATACTATTACATAGCAGAATTTTACCTGTACGAATGGCAATGATTTTCACCCTGGTGCACCCAGAAGGGAGTCCAACCATCTGCGGCTCCACTCTTTCGTCCTGACATACATCATGCACCTGAAACAACAAAATTTAATTCTTTCATCGCTCTGAGTTCCACTGTCCGTGATCACGGCTTTTTAGCCCCCCATAAATGGATTCTCCATAGTTGCACACCCCATCTCTAAGAGGTTTTGGAAGGGCCTACAGAACCTTCACCCACCACAGACACTCATACCCCCCACATGGGATTTAGAGCTGGTTCTCCGCTTGCTCACAAAACCACCCTTTGAGCCAATGGCAACTTCTTCACTTAGCTTTCTCACCATGAAAATAGTGTTCCTATTGGCAGTCATGTCGGCAAAGAGGGTTAGTGAACTCGCGGCGCTCATGTCTTCATCTCCCTATATGACCTTTTACAAACATAGTTATTCTGCGACTCTATCCCTTCTTCTTATTCAAAGTTTGTTCTCCATTTCATATCTATGAACCATAGTTCTTCCCACTATCTACCCAAAACAGCATCACCATATTACACATGCTGGATGTGAAACAGGATGCAGTCTTTTCAACTGTCATAGAGACAGCTCATATCTATAGTCAAAAGGTCCAAGGGAAAACTACTTTCTTCCCAGTGCATATCAAAATAACATCCTGTATTACTGCCTACAACTCACTCCAGAATAGAGCACTACTGACGACTCCCAAAGTTAAGTTCATTCCACCAGAGCGATGACAACATCAACAGTCTTCCTCAGGGGAGTGTTGCTCCAAGAATACGTTGAGCAGCTGCATGGTCGTCTAACTACATGTTCATGAAGCACTATGCAATTGCACCATGCTTGACAACGGACACTACAGTAGTTACAGTGGTCCTCTCCACAGTCTGTAACAACTAAATCAAAAGTGGGCAATAATTTTTGATTGGGGGGGGGGGGGAGGAGAACGGCCACTCCAAGTATTTGGAAAGTGGTTCAGGGCTGCACTCTTCCATGATATTAATGGAGAAAGTACAGGGTCTGGGATGGAGGTTCGGTGCGGAAGGGAGCTTGGGGTGAGGACGGGGTTTTGGGTGAAGGAGGAAGTTATCACCTGGGGCACTGGACTGGGGTGGTGGGGGTTGGGTTATGACTTAGGGCAGGGAATTGGAGTACACAAGGGGGTGCAGGAATTTGGGTTGAGCTAGGGTGGGAGGGGATTGTGATCTGGGGTAGGGGATTGGGGTGCTGGCTCTGGGATGGGGGCAGAGGATTTGGGTATGTGGAGTGGGGGGCAGAGGGTTGGGAGTGGGAGGCACTGGCATGCTAGAGGTAGGCTCTACCAGAAGAAGTACCAGCCAGCAGCGGTTCCTGAATCAGTCTCCTTGCCTGCCCCGCCTACGCACAGGCTGCAGCCATGTGCTGTGGAACCCTTTGTGCTTCGTGGCTGCCTGTTATTGAAACAGGCAGCTTCCATTGGCTAGTCTCTGGGCCAGAAACCAGCCAGTGGGTTTGTGCTGGGGGTGGGAGCAGCCCCTAAAGCTTCGCCCTCCCCTCCGGATACACAGATTTTAAAGAAAAACCTCCCCATAGCCATGTTTCTGAGCGGCATGCGGGTGGGGCATTTTCTGCACTTTTTGTTAGTCTCTAAGGTGTGGTACAAGAGTATTCATTATTCTTTAAGGTTTTTTTTTTTTTTTAGTTACAGACTAATATAGCTACCCCTCAGAAACTTTTTAACTTTCTCATGGGTCACTGCAGTACTCTTAAATAAAGATGTAAAGTGAAGAATGCTAGGAATTATAATGCCTAACTATATTGTGGCTAAGAAAATGTTTTCATTTTGAGTGCATGTAACACAAATACTTGGGCTTTTCTGTCTCTCTTGAAAAGAAGCTCTTTATTTTGTGTTGTGTTCTTGTACCCACCTAACTGCTGATCCAGACAAAAATGTTGTCAGCTTGGTGAGAAATGTCCACAGACAGTAGCAAAAAGGACATTAAGCAGCTGACACTAAGAGATGGCAATAAATGAGCTCATAGCTAAATATACTGGTTTGTGACATTCTAGCAGCTGGTTTAAGCCCTGCTATTTGTTGCTGGGGTACACTAGCCTTAAAAAGGAAGAGAATGCATTGTAGAACTGGAAAGAAAAAAACAGCTGGTCGGCTTATCACTCTGCCTAGTGACAGCAGAGGTCAAACACTTAGGAGAAAAATATACTTTGAAAGACCATCTTTTTATTAGCTGCATTAAATATACAATCTTAATTTGCATATGAGGCATTTTATGAAATGAGTGTAAAACTTTATCAGTGGAAGAAGAGAGCAGCTATGGGTACTTCAGAATTTGCGATTTATAGAATAGTTCTTTTGCATTAGTTGTGTTTTACTATTTACCTTGATTCACACAGTTTGTCTTAACATCAAAATTCTATAGTTGCTTTTACTCTTGTACAAATCTATAGAAACGCAACAACTGCTTGGATTTGAAGAAAAGATTTTTTTAATATGTTACTAGATTCTTTTAATGTGACTGAATTTTTTAAAGATTATATTTGAAAAGCTGTTTATGTAGTTCTAACAGTTTAAAATATAAAGGGGAAAAAAACAGTAGTTGCATAATTTAGTGATAGCAAATGCTTATCTTACTGTAGTTTTATTTTAGCTATTTCTCAAGAAAAACTGGGGATTTTATAAGGTTAAAATACTTGATAGTATTGCAGGCCTAGCTAAAGGGGAGGGTCACCGTCAAGTTATGACATTTCTTTCTGAAAATGTCATTACAACTGTTACAAATAACTAAAATTCATATAGAATTGGAAAATTATAGATCTGGAAGGGATCTGAGGTGGTCGTTTACTCCAAACTCCTGTGCTGGAGCAGGATTAAGTATATCTATGAACAATCCTTGAAATATAAAAAATAAAAAGCCCTTTCTTAACCATGAGGAATTCTGAGAGATCTTCCAGAAAAAGTGTTTTTGCTACCAACCCTTCTGTTGGATTGAAAAGGGGCTGAGGTTTACTTGTCCCAGAATTGTTACCACGACCCATCTAGTAGTCAGAAGAGGACAACAAACTCCTGGCCTGATGTCTAATAATGGAGCTCTCTTTGCCTGCCACTCTTCAGAGAGCTCTTTCGTAAGGGTTCTCGCTGCCGATACCTTCCCAAGAGGAATGTGGTGAAGGGGGTCTTGCCACCCCTACAAAGGAATCGGAGGTGAGTGGGGAAGGTCCAGCCATCCCTGCAGAACCCATTGCTTGAATGGTGGAATAGCAGAGCCCCCGAACTGTCTAATGCTTGAGGAAAAGGAACTCCCTATATTGAGGCCTCTGTTGTGGTGCTTGGGGATTCCGTGTTCTTCTCTAGGAAGCATTATTCCATATTTCAGGAACTGCAGATAGCTGTTCCTATTACAGGGAGATCCATCTCTGACCAGGGTGAGGTAGGTTAAGCCCTCTGCTGTTAAGACTAGGGTGTCCTGTGAGATGCTAGCTCCCTGATTTTCTGCAAATTTAGGAAGGTAGTGCGTGTACCTATTAACCTTCCAAATCCTAACAGTGTAATCTTCATGACCTTAAGTACTAAAATCCTATATTTTAAAATGAATGGTTAGCTTCAGCAGGATCTAATAACACTAAATGACTTACACAGGATAGGATTTTTTTAAACCTTGAATAAAGCAAATGATAGAAATCTATTTGCAGTTGTTTCACTTTGTGTATTTGATAGTATATTGCAGCAGTTCTCCAACTTAGTTGGGACCCTAAAGTGGGTTGTGACTTATTTTAATGGGTTTGCCAGGGCTGGCATTAGACTTGCTGAGATCTGGGGTCAAAGCCGAAGCTTCAGTCCCACTGCCCATGATTAAACCCCAAGGGCTTAAGCCTATGGTGATGGGGCTCAGGTTACAATGCTTCTGCCTTGGCCACCCTCTACTTTGGGCAGTGAGGCTTGGGCTTTGGCCCTTCATCCGTGGCGGAGGGGCTTAGGCAGGCTCAGACTTCGTTCCCCATTCCTGAAATCATGTAGTCATTTGTCAGAAGGGAGGAGGGTGGTTATGATGCAATCAAGTTTGAGAACCTCTGGTATATTTACACCAACCATATGTCCCAGATTTTCTGGGACAGTCCCGAATTTAAATACTCTGTCCTGGTGTCCCCATCAACTAGTGAAACGTCCTGGAAAGCCCCGCCAGATCTGGCTTGTGGGGAAGAAGCGAGCCAGAAATGGCTCCATGCACTGCCATTTCCTTTCCCTCGGCTGGCACAGCCTTGCAGAAATGCACCTTAGTGTGGTGCAGCAGCAGTGCCCCCTTTCCCTGCACATAGGCAGTTACCTTGGTGCTTTGCTGGCAGGCAGCCGGGGCAGTTTCCAGAGAGGATGAGAAGATGGATTCTGGAGAATTGCCTGAGTTCCAGTGCAGTGTGTGCTGCCATCCCACTGCAGCTGCCTCACTACCGTGCGGTCCCCTCTGTCGCCCTACAGGACTGTCTCTGTGCGGGGTTCCCGGTCTGGTTTCTCTGCCTCTGTTTAGAGATGTAATAGTATAGTTGATTAACTGTTAAGCAAAAGCTTATAGGTTAATGCTATAGATGACATGCATTCCTCTCGCCCCCTGCCAGTAAATTTTTTAGCAGGCTGACCAGCACCTTAGCTCAGCCCTGGCTTGTGCCAGATCCAGGACCTACCCCTGCTGTGTCTTTGCATTTAAAGTGTATTAATAGCCAAACGGGAAGGCAGCCCAACTCGGTTCTACCTTGTGCTAGGTGCGGGAGCTCAGACACTCTCCCTTCCCCCTCCCCCAACTCTTGGACAGGGGCTGCTACCACCCCACGCTGCTAAGCGTGGGGTGACAGGCAGCCGGTCTGCGAGGGGAGCTGTTTTTTCAACTGACTTCTCTCGTGGACCAACTCCCTCCTGGCGCCCCATGCTGCTGCCTCTGATACAGCTATAAAATAGTCTAGTAACCGATAAGAATTCATGGGGTTAATTGACTATTCAATTAACCAGTACTTAACATCCCTGCTTCTGTCTCCAAGTGGCCACTTGTTATTTTTAACAGAGGCTGCTGCCATCATTGTCGGGGGGGTCGGGGGTCGGGTGGGTCTCAGGCAAAACCCAGTAGAGCTGCTCCTGGATCTTGGTGCCTTGGAGCTGCTGACTCATCCCCAGCAAATGGGGGGCTGCACTGTAGGGCGGGGCATGCTCAGGCTCCGCATGTGTGCTCCGTCAGCTGCTGTTCTCTCTCCACCCACCCTGCTTAGTGAACAACAGTGCATGGAGGTGCTTGCTCTGTCGCTGTCTGCGATTTGGGTCTGATGGGGAAGGTCAGGGTTTTCTTCACCTCCCCCCTCCTCCCCTGCGTGCCCTCCCAGTAGGAAGACGGAGTTGGTGCTGCAGCCTCGCAGCTGCATTGGCGAGGAGGGACTGAGCTCCTTCCCCCTCCCCACCCCACTAGTGGAATGGCAGCACACTGTCCAGAAGCTTTCCCCACTGCAAGGGGGTGCAAAGCTAGATAATCATCCCCACTCATGCCTAGATCACCACACCTCCGACACCCTCCCTTGCTCCTACACCCTTCCTCCTGGACAGACTCTGCACCCTCCCTCTTGGCCAGGCACCCTACTCCCACCTTGTTCCTTCATCCTCCCTTGCTCCTGCTCCCTCCACCTGGCCAGACACCCTGCTCCCAGCCTGCTTCTGCACCCTACCTCCCATCCAGACCTCTCCCTCTCAGATCCTGCCCCCCATCCCTATGCCACTCACTGCAGCCCTGTCTCGCACACTGAACCCCTCATTTTTGTCCCTACTCCAGCGCCTAAGGCGGTCCATAAAATTCCGGAAGCCCAGAAAAGTAAATCTGACCCATGGGAAGTCCTGAACCTCAGTGTTCCCTGTTCCTTCCCCTTCCCCAGTGGGGCTGGAGCACCAGAGGAGTGAGGTATCTCAGTTCGGGGTAACATCAGTGAGGGATGGGTGTCTTTTGAGGAGTTTTTTTGCTTCTTATTTGTGTGGTCCCCAACTGATTTTTCTGAGAGTCAGTGGCCCCCACCCAAAAGGTTCCCCACCCCCACCATAAATAAAGAAAACATGGAAACTTTTTGTGTTGGACATAAATTAAAATTTTACGTTATTTAAAATGAAGTTTGATAAATGAACATGAGAAACATGCTTAATCTGTTTAATAATTTAAATAAAACCATTCTCCCTAGCTGCAGCACTGGCTAAATGGTTCGGACGTAATTATGTCCGTGAGATTCTATTCCCAACTGGTGGTCTGCGGAAAGGTTTACATTGAGCCAGGTGGTCAATGGGCCAAAAAGGTTGACAACCACTGAAATAGAGGCACCCCCGGACTCTCCCCCTGAGACACTGCCACGAGTTCCCTGGTGCTCCCCAAGAGCCCATAGAGATATTGGGTCTGTTACCACAGCATTGAAATCACCATGTCACTCTGGTGTGGATGATGGACAGACTCTTCATGCATCTTCCTCATCCAAGCAGTTGATGATTTAAACAGTGTTTTAAGATGCCACGTGAAAACACTTGGGCTACATCTATACTACGATCCTCTTCCGCAAGAGGAAATGCAAATGGAGCACTCATTTGCATATGTCACGCTCTCATTTGCATTTCCTCCTCGAATCCCTTTTGCACAAGAGTTTTTTGCACAAAAAAGCGCTGTGTAGATGGCTCCTTTTTGTGCAAAAACCCACACAAACTCTTGTGGAAGAGGATTGTAGTATAGATGTAGCCTCAGTGCGTCCACAGAGAGGCAGGATGGATCATCTCTCTACAGAGAGGATTGTCATGACTTCTTTGTCTGGGAAAGCCCTTTGTGAGCTCTGTGAAGAGGTGAGATGTTTTGACTTCTAGTTTCAAAGGTTTTGTTCTTCTGTCTTTGGGCTGCATGTTGTTTAAACCTGAATGGAGTTAGTTGTGGCGCGTATTTCTGAGTTATTCTGACACAAAGTGAAACCTGTGCTAAAGACCCCGCATACAGTGAGAGAGCGCACTACTGGTGGAAGTAGTCAATTCAAAGTCTCTTCAATTTTTTTTCAAAGATTTCCTCTACCAGGCAGCAGGCTTTTTACTGATTGGTCCCATATATTTTTGAAGAGTGACTAAATGTTAACTGGATCTTCTTGGGTAATGTCAACAGCTTGCATTGGGCCCAATCCTAGCTTAAAGTTTAAATTGGATCAGGCCCTTTGTAAGCAGGTTGGGAAGCAGTCTCATTTGACAATTATTAGGTATTTAAATAATATACTCATTGACATCATGGTATTATACAACTAGGGATGTAAGCGACTAGTCAACTACTCATTAAGCCTATGCTATTACTCCCCATCTTCTTGCTGCCTCTGTATCAGAGGTAGTGGGGGGCAGGGAGCAGGAGCTGGTGCTGTGGAGAACCGACTTAAAAGCCGGTTCCCCCCAGCACTGTCTCGCCCCACGGGGGAGGCAGAGGCGCAGTTTGGGAAATAGCATGAGAGGGGTCTGCTTGAGTCCCCATTCGCCCTGGGTTCCCTGGGGCAGCTCTGACTGCATTTAAAAGGCAGAGATGCAGCGGGGATAGCGAGCGCCCACCCATTGACTAATTGAGTAGTCAATGGAAATTCCATTGGCTACTCACTTAGCTGATAATACTAGGGTTGTTAAATTTCTATTAGACACATTCATTTATCAGTAGTTTTACATATAAAATAGCCCTCTATGGGAAATGTACCTTTCAAGCACTGGTGGTGAGGGTTAGTGATATCGTCTTCTCCACCCTGTAATTGTCATTGTTAGTTCAGTATTGTCATTGTGGCTTGTGGAAATGGAGGACACTTGATAGTTTTTCAGTAACTTCCCCTTGCCCGCAGCAGATGGGGAGCTGCTCTAGCCCCCTCTGGTTATCAGTTAATTGGAACTGGTAAGCATCATCCACTAAGACGACTAAGGAAGTTGTCCCATGAAATTTTGGGATAGTTTTGGATGGCTGCCAGGCCCTGAGACAAATGAGTCTGCATCTACACTGCAGAGTAATAGGTCTCAGATCCTGGATCTCACCTTCAATCGGGGTTGGACCTTTAGTGCTGCAGTGTCATGGGACCCTTGGTCTGGGGCCTGGGTTAATGCAATTGCAGTATAGTTGCATGGGGGGAAGGTCTTATGGGGCACAAACACTTCCCTATTGGTAGGTCAGATGCTGGGAAGAGTTCTGTGGGGGGTGTCACATGACACCCTTCACTTCTGGCAGTGTGTCCATCCTGATGCCGGAAGTACTACCCCCCCAGGAGTGAGACTTCCTGTGGCAGGTGGGCAGGACACAGTGGGCAGGGGATATGGTTGATGGTGCCAGGGGTGTGGCTAATGTGATCAGGGGCATGGCTGATGTGCCCCCATTTTTGGTTCAGAACATATGGTCACTGTAGGTATACTGGGGCCGAGGAACTTTTTTGGGTCAGTGGCCACTGACACACAGAAAAATCAGTTGACGGCCACACATAAAACCCCCTCACTGATGTGGCACCCAACTGAGGAGAAGGACACTCTGCACATTACCCTCATACACTAGAGCCTAGGGGGGCCCAGCCTAGTTAGTATATTTTGTGCTAGCACAGGCTCCTCAATGCAGGGGGAGGCTCTGAACCTTGAGGGCCAGATTCAAGCGAACCAGAGGCCGTCTCCGGCCCCCAGGTCTGATGTTCCCCCACCCCTCCTGTATATAGTCAAATCATTCTGTTTATGGTATAATACATTGTTTTATACACTAACATGGTGACATTCATATTTAGCCCTTCTAGTCTGTTTAAGACTAGAGCTATAACCTTCCTATCAAGCCTCAACTATAAGTCTTTTTCAGGTAGACACAAATATGGTTATTTATGCCAATTTTAGCAAAACAAACATTAATAACCAAAAACTTAAATGTACATGGCTTACCATTTTAAAACCCCCAAGCCAATTGCTTCAGTGCTTTAACTTCCAATTTTAAAAATCCAGAGTAGAAATTGTATCCTGTTTGCATTTTATATATGGAATGTTTGACATTGAATAGCTTGGTGAACTTGCCTTTATAGCTTCTATAACCATGCATTTTCAAATTTTTATATATTGTATCGTTATTTGTTTACAGAGCTGTTTGGTTTTGAACACTAAAACTAAAAGCATGGAGTTTATTGCTTGATTGTACAATCAGTAATTTATTTTGAGGATCTGTTTTTTGAATTTATTAGTCTTCAAACTGAAGTCAGTTTATCTAACTATTGCTGACAATATTCTTGTGCAAAACAGTATGGCCGGTGAAAATTTACTTGGCTTATTTCTTTACCTGTTGACACTTGAGCATACAATTTAGTAACACACTGTGGTGACAGTGTTGGTAATGTTTATAAAAAGAAAACTCGTTTCCATTTTAATTAAAATATACTGTTTCCTACCTGTTCTCTTGTTCTACAAACAACCTTATCTAGCACCAAAAACATATTTTGTGTCCATATTATATCATTATCATTTCAGAACAGAGGATAGTAGAACAGCATTAATAAATATTAACACTGGCCTATCAAAATTAGTATTTTAATAATGGTTTTTGGTTTTTCATTTTGTATTTATCTGAAACTAAGAATATTCATGGAATATTTTTATTGCAATAAATGCCTATGTTTGCTTGTTAGGTTATTCATATTTTGAAAATATCAGCAACCTTGAATGTGAGAGGGAAGGGATGTTTTCAGAAGCCTGTGAGTAGGATTGATATTTAGATTTCTTTGTCTAGTGGCTGGTTGGTGAGCTTTCCCCCCCACTCCAAAGTAGAAAGAGAAACTTGGTGGAGTAAGTCTCTTTGTTCATGGTTTTTTTTTTCCTTTGGTCTTCTATGGGACTGATGTAAGGTAGGTTACCAGGGAAGGATATAACATAGCAAGATGTTACGGAGATGAGGAGGAGGTGGAAAAAGCTGAGTGCACATAGTATGGTAGCATATCTATCTTGCGATTTATGTAGGTGTTTTGGATTTTTGTGAGTGTTAAAATGCCAATCTAAGTGCTGCTAGTGAGTCTAGTAACCAATTTGTGCAGAAACCAACTTATATTTTTTGCTGAAGAATGCATTACTGGTTTTGACAAATAGCTGATATTTAGATTCTGCTGTTATACGCATACATATTTTTAAGCAAAATTACAAATGTTACATTAAATATAACAAATACCTTTCAGATTTAATGATAAAATACAGGAACTAATTTATAGTAATCTTCAGAGAGAGTTGGTTGGTAATATGAAGATTTAATAGCTAGAATAATCTCTTAGGAATGAGAATGAGGACCTCTAATAGGATGAATTGTATGTTTAAGTGCATTATTTTTTTTCTAAGCCATACTATACAGACGTATTGCAAAATGTTGTGTATTACCATTATTAAAATGACCTGGAAAGCTAGTATGGCTTTATGCATCTGATCCATTGCATTTACATGGGGATTTGAAAGTGGTCTGTCAGTTAAACAAGCTCTCAAACCATTCAGCACACAGATTATTAGAGGTGAATAATGTGGATTTAAAGGATTTAGTAATTCATTCTAAATCTCAGCTGCATTTTTATTATTTGCTTTTTAAAAGGTTCTTTTTAAGTATGGGAACACCTGCTGCCGAGTAGAATCTGTGTTTTATGAAGATCACAGAGATAATCTGGTTAGTCCAGATTAGAGATGCAGTGATCAGACAATCATCCAGTGCCTTTTGAATTGAGTGCCAGTGACCTTTTTACCACAGCAAAAAAATAATGTAAATAACTTGGTAATCCTGAGAGGTTTTCTTTAGCAGTAAAATTAATCTTGCAGAATTCTTCGGCATTTTCCAGCGGTATACAATATTATATGTAAAGCAGAGGAGAAATCTCTTAAAATAATCTTGCTATATTTTGATTATACTCTTTGATTAAAATAGTGATTTTTTCTTATTAACTTTAGCAAGCAGTTAAAAATATATTTATTCTAATGTGGCCTGTAACATTTAATTACATCTGGCTCAGATATTAAGTAAGCTTTAAATTCCCCCATTGTTGCAGTGTAGTGAGCAGGGGTGGCCGCTCACTGACCCTGAGGGGGAAGAACTCCTCTCTAAGCCTGGGTGGGCCAAACCCAGTCCTGCCCCTTTAACTGTCTGGAAGCCAAGGAGTGGGGCAAGGGGTACAAAAGCACAACCCAGGAGCTCGGTAAGGCCTGAGCTGCCGGAGGAAGCAGAGGTCTGCCCTGAGCTCTCAAGCCAGAAGGGCCCTTGAGGACTGGCCCGGAATGCTGGGCCCCTTGCTCCAAAGAGGAGACCTTCTGTATCCTGCCTGAGGGTTCAGACTACCACACCCCCGAGAACCAGCAGCCAGTATGGAGCCATGTAGATGCCGAGGGGGAGTTAGGCAGTGGCCCAGGGAAGCCGACCACTGTCAGACTGACCTTCTAACACTTCAGAGCAGGGGTGGGCAATAATTTTTTATGGGGAATCTTGGGGATCCAAGATTTTGAAAAGTGGTCAAGGGCCGCACTCTTCCATGATATTAACGGAGATGCGGGGTCTGGAATGGAGGTTGGGTGCAGAAGGGAGCTTGGGGTAAGGGACTGAGGTGCAGGAGAGAGACTGGAGTCTGGGAGGGAGTTGGGATGAAGCAGGCAGTTGTGACTTAGGGCAGGCGACTACAATGCAGGCATTTGGCATGTGACCTAGGGTAGGAGGGTATTGTGATCTGGGGCAGGAGATTGGGGTGCCAGATCTAGGAGGGGGATATAGGTGTAAAAGGGGGACAGAGGGTTTGGGTATGTTGGGGGGGGGGGGAAGGTTGGGGCAGGAAAGGGTTGCGGTGCCAGAAGCAGGACGTGGCCAAGAGACTTACTTGTCAGCTGCCAAACTAGCCTGCCTGCCTCCAGAGCTTAAAATGTTTCACAGCCAGTCACCAGCCTGCTTGCCGGGCTGTGTGCTTCATGAATAACTGAGCCCGGGAGAGGGGGCGTGATTCTTCTTAGCTGCCTATTATTCTAATAAGCAGCTCCCATTGGCCGGTTTCTGCCAGAAACCGGCCAGTGGGAATGTTCTGGATATGGGGTGGCTCCTAAAACTTCCCTCCTCCCCTCCAATTCTAAAACAGAAACAGAGCCCTGCAGTCGTGTTTCTGCACGGTGCGCGGGGCTGCGGGGCAAGCTGGGGAGCCTGCCTGAGGCTCCCAGCTGCCTCTGTGGGCTGGATCTGGTGGCTTGGTGGGCCGGATGCGGCCCGTGGGCCATATTTTGTCCAGGTCTCCTTCAGAGGGTGTCAGTGTGTTGTAGGCCGGATCCCCACTGACGTCAGTGGCAGCCAGGGCTGCTACTGCTAGGGCCCACGTCCCCCATACCTCCCCACATACCAAGTGGCAGTCTCCCCCTCCTCGCTCATGCCTGGGGAACTGCATTTGTTTGGCTGCCCCGCCCTGGATCAGGGCCTGGGCCGTATTAAATTTGGGATTATGTTTGTAGTGCTACCTGCCCTGCTCTTGGGGGAACAGTTTGAAAGGAGGCACTGGACCTTTACTTACAGGCCTGAGCACAAGTCAGGGATCTTGGACCCCAGGAAACCAGTTTACATGCAGCATACAAGTGATCTCAACAAGTTTCTCTCTAGATACAATACATTTTTCCTGCAGGGCGATAGTGATGTTATCACATCACTCCATGTTGCCCTCCCCCCCTCCCCCCAGCTTCAACACAGTCCCCAGAAGAGGAAGAGGTGGCCATGGCTCAGGGTGGTTCTCCCCTTCTCTCTGGGGGGGGGGGGACAGCGTGGCTCCTTGGGCCCCCCACTGGCTCCCAGCTCCCCTGCAGCAGAGCCAGGGGGCGACAGCAGTGGCTTGTCACTGAACTGTGGACCCTGATGCTCCAGGACACAGTGGGGAACCGCCACCTTCACCTGCTCAGGCTGCTACCTGCCTGGAGCTCCAGCCTTGAGCCCTCTCTTCTGCCTCCACCCTGCAAGATGAGCATGTCTGGGAAGAGAGGAGAAAACTCTGAGGCTCTGTGCCAGATTCGGTTCTTGGAGGAGTGTGCGCACTGCTGAGGGGAGACCAGGGCTGGCTGTGATCAGGGAGAGAGATGGGGTGGGAGGTTGAGAGGCTGGGGGGGGGGGCAGTGGGGAGGCCAGGGCTGGCTGCAGCTTGGGGAGGCCTGAGAGCCGGAGGAGGAAGAGGGGGCGAGAGGCCTGGGTTGTAACTGGGAAGGGGAATGGGTGGGGGGCGGGGGCGGAGAGGCTGGGACTGGCTACGATCAGGAAGGGGAAGAGGGCAAGAGGCTCCCTCCCTTCCTCTTCCCTCCCCAGCAGCCGGGGGAGAGCCAGGCTTGCCTACCCCCTCAGACCGGGGCGGGAGGGGGCTGTTTGAGCGTAGTGAGCAGGGGCCACAGCCCCCTAGTTAACCTAACTTTTATCAAGTAGTTTTGAATTTGTAACCATTGTTTAATATTGTGTAATCTAGGTTATGTTGGAAATTGAAATTCTAAGCTTTACAGTACTTTTGTAAGTGTGTTTGATAGTCTAATTCTAGCTGTTTATTATTGTCTCTGAACAATAAATCCACAACAGAACTGTGTACTAAAGCCAATTTCTGAATTGCACATGCCTCTGAAATATTCCTGAATGAAACCAGTAATGTCTGTTGGTAGAGATTTTTATTCTTCTTTGAGTGATTGCTCATATCCATTCCATTTACGTGTGAGCGCACTGCGTGCACAGTTGTCAAAAGATTTTTCCCTCAGTGGTACCCATTGGGCCGGCAGGGGAGCCCACTGATGTGGTCACGCCTGTATATTCACACACATATATTCCTGTGGTCTGGTTGCCCCCTCAGTTCTTTCTTGCCGGAATGCAGGGGAGGTGGGCAGGATTTGCAGTAGACATGAGCAACACATTTTGGAGAACAACAGTTACTAGAGGTAAGTATCTGTTTTTTCTTTTGTGAGTGATTGCTTGTGTCCATTCCATTTAGGTGACTTGCAAATCATGGCAGCAGTCCCTGTCCACAGTAAGCCCACGCTCCCTGTGGACAGAGACTGTGCTGGCATTCCATGAAGCAACATCCCACAAGTCCTCCTGTGCTCAATTGGTTGACAGGTATCTCTTCATTCCTGTAGTGGGATCACAAGAGGCAGCGGTGCTGGGGAGCAGAGGCGATGCAGGGGCTACTGCTGCGTAACAGCCTCTGTCCGTGCTGGGCCCATCCTGCCTGCAGACAGAGGCTGCTCCTTGGGATGCCAGTGCTGCTTCTGTCCGCAGGGAGCTTGGACCCCTGCTGACAGGGGCTGCTGCCTCCCCGGGAGTGGGACCGAGTGCACTGTAACTGATAATATTTTGTGTGGTTACACAACTGTTCAGTTAATCACTGTGTGTCATCTGCAGTTATCTTCAGAAAGGTTACAATTTTGACAGTAGTGGTCTCATTCATTTGTCATTATTTTCTTCATACACTGTCATCTGGAATGTCCATTTCTTAACTGTTTGAAACTGTCTTTTGCTAAATTCCACTAGAGATCATGGGACAGGATATGTTTTTCCTCACCTGTTTTCTTAAAGGAAGCTGATATGCATCTGGCAGTGAAATGGATTGTTGAAGGACATTAAAGGAAATTTGTTTGAATTAAAATTAACTTCAGATGGGTCTTTCAAGAAATTTTCGTTGGTCCATTTTCCTTTTTTCTAGATCCTTCTAAGTAACAAATGACTAGTGCAAATATAAAGTATAGTTGAAGTTTTGGAAACTTAATAGGATACATATGAAAAAAAAGTTTTGTAATTAAGGGAAGTGTGATTAATGAGCTTTTCTTAATTTTGTCTTCACAATGGCTGTTGTGTTACATCAGTTAGAAAAGGTCTGAAGCCATAGGCTCTCTGTTAAGATGGCTGCCATTTCCATAAGGCCTTTTCAGATGGACATAAGTAAACGTCCGCTTGGGCTTCATTTTAAAGGCTGAGTTAGTGCCTCTATTTCAAGATAGTGGTGGAGTGCCCTGTTGTTCACTGCTGCCATCCTTGGATGTTCTGTAGTGAGAGATGGGTGCTTCTGTGATTGCTCAATTCAGTGTGCACTCTCCATGCAGACATACTCAGCACAACAGGATGTAGGCAGCCAACAGGAGTGGGGTGTGCAGCTGCTTCTCTGTTGGCCCATGGGCAGGAGAAGGGGACCCCACCTAAGTTCAAGAGTATCTAATTATTTTCCTTTCTGATGTGACCCTCCCTGGACCTGACACATGTAGCTTAAGTGCCATCGGGTCTCAGGACTTTAGAAGTAGGTCATGCCTGATGAAGTTGGCTATCATCTAGCTGATTGAGTCGGGCCACATAAGGGCTAGATTTTTTTTTTGTATTAGGAAACTGTGATTGGAAATTAGGTCAAAAGAATATAAACAATAATGTGAGTATGCAGGGACAAAATTAGAAAGGCCAAGGCACAAAACGAGTTTAAGCGAGCTAGAGACGTAAAGCCCTGTTCTTGGTGTGGAGTGGGAAGTAATAGTAGAAAATGTGGAAATGGCAGAAGTGCTAAATGATTTTGTTTTCACCATAAAATTTAGTCTCAATTGGACATCTAACTTAATGAATGCCAGTGAGGTAGGATAGCAGACTAAAATAGGAAAAGATTGAGTTAAAATTAACTAGACAATTTAGATGTCTTCAAGTCACCAGGGCCTGATAAAATACATCCTAGAATACTCAAGGAGCTGACCAAGGAGATATCGGAGCCATTAGCAATTATCTTTGAAAAGTCATAGAAGACTGTAGAAATTCCAGAGGACTGGAAAATGACTATATATTTTCTAACTTATAAAAAATGGAAACAGACAACCTAAGGAATTAGACCAGTAAGTATCACTACCCAGAAAGACAATGGAGCAAATAATTAACCAATCAGTTTCCAGAAACCTGAAAAATAAGGTATTAAGTAACAGTCAATGTGGATTTGTCAAGAACAAATCATGACAAAGCAACCAAATAGCCTTCTTTGACAGAGTAACAAGCCTTTAGGATAGTGGTATATCTTGATGCTAATAAGGTGTATGATATACCATCTTGCATGACCTTGTCAACAAAATAGGGAACTACAACCTAGATGGAGGCTACTGTAAGGTGGGGTGTGTAACTGTATGTAAAACCATTCAGAGAGAATAGTTGCCAGTCATTGACAGTCAAGCTAGAAGGTCATATCAAGTGGGGTCCTGCAGGGTTCCATTCTCATCTGGGTCTGTTGACTATCTCTTCACCAATGTAGTGGCATAGAGAATACTTTTAAAGTTTGTGGATGATGCCAAGCTGAGAGAGGATAGAATTAAAATTCAAACTCATCTAGACAAACTGGAGAAATGGTCTGAAGTAAGACTTGGCAGACTTGGATTCCCCTTTGTGGGAAGAGCATGACAGGATTCAGAAGTATGATTGTTGAGGGCAGACCTAGTATCCTGGTTACTGGTGGGAGTCCTGTAACCCCACATCCAACTCTGTTAAATATCTTATCTGTCACATAACAGACAAGGGACAGATGAGATGGTATGGAGATATGGAGCCTCTGTCCAGTGTGGAGTTGTTAAAGAAGAAGCCTGGTATTTGAATTCATCTGTGACTATTTTCTTTCATTGTATGTCCCAATCAGTGATGAACAATCACTTTCAGCTTGCTGTTCATGAATTTAAATATTGTTTTGTGTGAATTTGCAGGTGAATGCAGAGCAGGTACACATCTAAGATGTTTTAAGATCAGAAGATATTAAAAGTTAGACTTCAAGAATGTTTACCAGATCTTTAACATTGAATGCATTTGTATCTTGGTATTTGTTAAAAATATGTGATTTGTATCTTATTGTAGTTAAACATTTGTTAAGCCTCTTGGTAGCACATCACAGCTTCATTGCATCTATTTCCATTTCTCTGATTCTGTTGCTGTTCCTCTGAGGAACATAGAGGGATTTCACTGCTGAATGGTAGTTTCCCCTTATACAACTAAAATTATTACTTACTAGTGACACTGAAGGGCTTTGAGAGCAATGTATAAAATTAAGATATGTAGTTCAGGTTTAGACTGCGGTGTGGGCCAGCAAGGTAGGTAGTAGGGATGTAAGTGACTAGTCGACTATCGCATAAGTGTAAGCCACAGTGCCGGTGACTCCCCTAGTTGGCACGAGCCAGGACTGCTCAGTTGCACCTTGAGCCGGCTCCTGGAGCTACCCCCGCTGCAGCTCTGCAGAGCAGTCCTATTAACTAATTGTATAGTTGATGCAAATTGTATTGACTATACGATTAGTCTGATAATCATATTTTAACAACCTTAGCAGGTAGCTTCTCTTCTTAAGTGTTTTTAAAATATCCTTTAATGTGTTCCCAACTGCACAGGAATTGAAGCAAAAAGTATTGCAGTGAAATTAAAAGCAACTAATACCTGGCAAAAGAATGAACCTATTAAAGGAACAGATTTTACTGTATATTAGTTTAATAATCAGATCTGTCTGAACTCCTTTCAGGTGATTTATAAAGGGTAAATCTAATCAAAAGTAGGAAGTACCAGATCAAACATTACTGTAAGAGTAAAATAAAATTTGTAAAGCTTACAAGTTGTTAAAACTAAATTAATTCCTGATAATGTGTATTATTGGAAATCTGCTATATTCAGCAGTACAGGGGGTCCTCGCTATAAGTCCAAGATATATTCAAAAAACTTGGACTTATAGCAAAACAACTTAAAGTGGGGAATTTTTTTCCCATGTCTGACTTCCATTTAAGCAAACTGGGGGGAGTGTTTTGCATGACATATAGCAGAGAATGGGAGGACTTATAAAACACATCAGTTCCTACAAACATCAACAACTTTAGTGTGGAACGGATGTATACTGGGGCGACTTATAGCAGGGACCCCCTGTATTCAAAACAGTAGGTGATACCGTTTTCCCCACAGTATAGTCACTCTAAAATAGTTTGACATCTAGGCAAGATAATATTTGCTTTTTGTGTTTGAGTAATTTTGATCAGGGTCTTAAGCAGTGGACACTAACCAAAAATTAAAGTTTGTGCCTGCCACATGCTGTGAAATTAATGTTTACTTACACTTGTAGGTATTGTATTAACTCAACGTTATTTCATTGTGTTACAAATATTTTAATGCATGCTAATTTGCACTTACAGAATCTTTTTAAATCAGAGTATATGAAAGCACTTTATTAAGTATCACAACATTCCTGTTAGGTAAATAGTCTGTCCTTTGTAGTGAGAGCCTGTGGAAGGGCTGATAGTAAGTTGATACACAGTTCCCACGTTGTGTATTTGCATATCTTGATGTTTAAATTTCTTTTTAATTTAACATTTACTCTGAATTTACTGTTTTATATAGCTAGTTTTAGAGAGAATTTCAGCATTCCTGTAATGTTGATTACTCTAAAATACTAGTGATAGAGATGCTGCCGTGTTAGTCTGGTCTAGCTGAAACAAAAGACAGGACTATGCAGCGCTTGTCCTGTCTAAAATACTAGTGTGTATTCTCAACCTAACTTCCTCTTACTTGATTTTTGGTCTGGGAAATAAAAACACTATTTAATATGTTTTCATACATGCTGTTAATCTTGTTCATATATATTACATGGATATAAATTTCAAGATGCATTGAATATTTAGTTTATTGGAATTTCAGTGTTAAAAGTGAAACTAGTTGAAAAAATATGGTTGTCAGTAATACGTCAACACTGAGTACAGTTAATCTAGTAAACTGTAATATAAATAATATTAACTTTACAGATATAGTACTGGCTAGAATTGTGGCTATCCCTTGTTGATGGCAGCCAGTTCCTTGGCGACCTTTAACACAAACACTAAACTGAATAAAAGCGATGATGTTTAAAATATTCGTCCTTTGTGACTGAAACTTGCAGCACACAAAAATTCTGTTGGCCGTTTTCTGTGTAAAGCTAGTAGTGAATCAACAGAATAGAAATCTCTCTTGTTTCTTAGGCCCTGATTATGGAAAAGAGGAGAAGTCCAGCATTCTGATGATTTTTTTCCTCTATTTAAAAACTGAAGTTTAATCCTTTTTTTTCTACTGTATACAGTATTTTATGTTGCTTAAATTATTTGTCTTTATTCTCTCAAGTTTTTGTTTTCAGTAAATGTGCAAGAATTTTGGAATGGGGTGTTTATGAATTTTTTTGTAAATTAAGAGATAATTTAGCATCTAGGAAAACTTAACTTGTGAGCATGAAGATCACAAGCTTGATCTACTTAGTTCACAAATGTTAGCATTCTTGTCTTATTTAGTTAAGGGGTTTAGTGTAAGCTCTTGTGCAACATATAACATCTTAAAATTGTAAATGTATTTTTATTTTTGAATAATTTTGTGATTGGTGTATTTAAAGAGAAGTAAAGATTTTTTTCTGTATTTCTTTCTTCTAGTTTAATTTTGTGGGAAGAATCCTTGGTCCCAGAGGACTAACAGCTAAACAGCTAGAAGCAGAAACTGGATGCAAAATAATGGTCCGAGGAAAGGGCTCAATGAGGGACAAAAAGAAGGTAGGTTTTTGAAAGTGTGTGGATTTTTTCCAGTGTGTGGATTTTATGTACAGTATATGTCATACATTTTCCTAATGCATAATAACTGTGAACACCTTAAAAAACTATTCTCCTACCTAACATTTTTTGCTATACAGTTAGTCTTATTTAATACTCTTTTTTGAGTAGCGTCCTTATGAATGCTTTACTTCGTCTGGAGAAACACTTGGAAAAGTAAGAGATTTCACACTTTGCTTATTCAGCAACAGTTCTCCCCATTTCTCTCTCCCTTCTCTATGGTTTTGGATTACCTGTTGAATTTTAAAAAAAGTCAGGTCTTTCTATGAGTGCCAAGCTCCAACTGTAGATCCAGCTTTTACACCATCCTCACTATTGCCCCCAGTTCTGTCTTCACCCCCAGCTCCTTTACTACACCAATTATGCAATAATGGGGAGAGGGCTACAGACAGATTGTATTACTGGGAAGGGGAGGGTGTGACAGGAGAAGTTTGGGCACCTCTTGTAGTCTTCAGCAGGATAGAAACAGGGCAACAGTGTTACCTGTAAGCTGTGCATTTCTGTAGCCACTGAGGAGAAATGCAAATGCTGCCCAACTTATTAGCACATCTGCACAGCCACGGTTTTTGTTTCTACTGGTGATACTCATTTGCACATAGGGCTCAGTGCACATAAAAAAATTAATTACACACATGGATGGAAACAATTGGGGGTAACGTTGGTTGGTTGAAAACCCCTGGTATACATAATACTTAGTCTTGCCTTGAGTGCAGGGGGTTGGACTAGAAAACCTCTTGGTCCCCTTCTGGTCCTATATTACTTCAATTATATTTGACAAACTCAGCAATAATTTGCACATAGTTTCAGATTGAATGAAACTGCATTTTTCAACTATTATACTAAACAAATATTCCACTCACTAAACAAATATAACCTAGTTCTGCTCTTAACTCATTTGTAACATTTCTGTAGTTACTAGTCCTTAACCTTGCTCCAGAGACTTGTTTTTCTCCAGTAAGGCATGGTCTTGATCTGTCCATGTGAATAAATGTAATCAAATGTAGAGTTGCTGACCTTAGAAAAATTATAACGTTAATGTTTGCTGGAGGGTCTGTCACACTTGCTGAGTCACTTGACAGCTGTCTTTAAACATGGAATACTTAATGTTCACAAATCACGAGAGAAGTGATACATGTAATGTATATGTACAAACAACAATCTAAAGCTGGTTTTGGTGCTTTTTACTCAACTGAAATATGTTTAGCAAGTTTTAAGGCTTTTCTTTTGTATATCAGAATGAATTTTTTCTCCTCTTCCTTTTTTTAAACCCCTTGCAATCAAGGTATTTTATCAAAACTTAATGTTAGTGCTCCCAAAATGAACGTAAGTTCAAAACGTATGGTCTTTTAAAATGATAATTAACACCAAAAGCTTTCTAGAAAATTTCATATTTTGGTTTACTTTTTAAAGATGACCTGCTTAAATGAAACTGTGCAAATGGTTATGAATATTCCAAAATATTAATTCTCCAAGAATAGAAAGTTACTTAAGTATGTTTTTCAGATCTTCCAAAGTCAAGAAAAATAGCATTAGTGACTGGATATGTGAGCTATACGGAAGCCAAAAATAAATGTTATCTTCAGTAGAGAAAATTAAATACATTTTGAAAGGAAATTTAGAAATGTGACGTGTATGTTTTCCATTGTAACTTACGGTTGGTTGATGTGACACGCCATAATAGAGAAATAAGATGGCTCTGTTTTTTAAAGTTAGTGTAATATAGCATGGATTTAAATGATTCAGAAGTGAACAGTTTTGAAGAAAAATGTTATACTTTACATAAATAACTTTCTTTTGAGAGCAGTCCGCAAATGTTAGGACCTTTGTGCACATAGTAACCTCTTCTCATAAAGGAGAGGTATTTAACAGGTTTATTAACTTCATCAAATATGTGAGAATTTCTTCTTAGGCTTTAGGAGGAACAGCCTGCTTACTGTAAATGGCTTTGTATGTTTGCTTGAATGAATGCGGTGTGTCTATCCGGATATGAAGAAGTTTAAGGAGAAAGTTAATTTGAAGAAATGTGTAGTATTTTGTTGTTTCCTGATCTTTCTATGGTTGGGAACTCTGCACAGTTTCAATACTCACATGTAAAAACTCTTGCACGTTTACAAATATAGTTTATTAATACATTTAGCACAAACACCTCAACTTAGCAAGATAGATATGGAAATATAGATGTACATTCTTCTTTGAGAGATGTCCCCGTGGGTGCGCCACATTAAGTCGGTGTGCTGCCGCCGAGCCTCAGATCAGAGATTTCATAGCAGTGTCCCTGGGGCCATGCAGGAGCGCACCAGCAGCCATGCGCTGTTAGGCTGCAGGCATCACACATGCGTGAGCCCTCCCCCTCCCTCCTCTGCTGCCTCTCTGCTACAGACGGACTCCTTCTCTGCTGCCTCTGGCTACAGACGGACTCAGCAATGCTCCTTAGCTGCTTGGTGTCTACATGATTATATTTTCTAAAACTAGTTACAGTTCATTATGATTGTTAATTAGTTAGTTTTATTTATTTAGTTAGTTACTTCATTAGTTTAAAAGAAAAAGAAATATAGTCAGAGAAGAAAAGAAAGAAAAAAAAATTAATTAGGATAAGGGGTTGTCTTCCCTTTTCTCCCAGCTAATCCCTCCTTGTACTTTCTGGCTGCTTATAGGGACATGCCTGGATCACCTGGCTTTAAACACTGCACTTCATGCAAAGACCATATTCCGCTCTCAGACGGTCAGTCACTCACAATGCATCCGTTGTCTTGGAGAGCAGCATATCTGCGCGAAGCTAAAATTGTGGGCACGGAAAGATAGAGACCTATGATTCAAACTGTTTTTTTAGAAAACTCTTTGACCAGCCTCCGATCCGGGTCACCAGCCCTAGGAACCTGAACAGCAGGGAGCCAAAAAGCAAGCCTCCTCAGTGCGTCAAGGGGCTACAGCACCAAAACGGCTATCTCCCTCATGGCTGGTGCCAAGAGCAGTGGTGGCACTGTGCCTCAGCACCAGTGACTCCACTGGTGTCTCTGGAGCCCCCAGCAGAGACAAACAGCATGCATTCGCTAAATCGCGCTCTAAGGCAACAGGCTTCAAGTTGCCTGCCTCACTGGCTGCAGCATCACCCGGCAAGGATACACTCTTGCCCACGCAGCATGAGAGCGCAGCGCTGACTACGTTAGCAGGCACCTTAGCTTCCACCACAGAGGTGTCTGATGCACCACAACTGCCATCGGCACCGAAGCATGATTCAGTGCTGCTGATAGCCTCCGTGCCTCCCACTATGGCACCGGCAGTACCTGTTGGGCACTACACTCAGCACAGAGACTTATTAGTCTCATCCACCTTTAACTCACCATTTTTACAGCCTGAGAGCTCTCCTTGCATGTTAACATCATACATAGGGCTCACTCTCTCAGGAAAAACTTTCATCTGACTCTGACGATGACTTCTCTAGGGATTTTTCATCAGAGAACTCCCCTTACACAGCTCAGAGTATCTTCTCTCCCAAACTCGGGAATATGCCTCTGTATTATGGCAATCCCTGGGCACCTCCACCTCACCTGTACCCATATTGGCAATACTGGGACAAATGACAATATTACCAGAAACACCGGGGGGCTGGAAGAGACACAGAATGCAATACTACTCCTCCAAACAAATACAGGGAGACCCACTCTCACAGGAGGTTGTGACTCCTCCCAATTCACAGGACCCCCCCTCCAACGGAGGAAGGGTCTGTGGCCCCAGCTTCAACGACTTCGGACGATACTACGCATTTCCAAGACCTTTTTAAATGTGTAGCTCTGAAGTTGAACATTCCTCTCCAAGAGGTTGTGAAAAATCAACATGATCTAACAGACATACTTCACATTGCCAATCAATCCAGCAATAATGGAACTGGCAAAGACACTGTGGCAAACTCCAGCATCAATCTCTTCTACTGCTAAGAGAACAGTAATGAGAAGGGCATCATGGTTTAGCTCCACTCCATTCCCCAGAGAGATTCAAGCTACAGTAGAAGCTGTTTGCAGCTAATACCAACAAAACTCTCCATTCCATGAAGGACTCCAGAGTAACGCTGCAATCTCTTGGGATCCACAACCAAGCACCTAGAAGAAGGCAATATAGATATCATTCCTATCCTCCATATACACAACACTACAATAGACAAGATCTTCATCACCAGAACAGAGGCAGAAACCAACAATGTCACCCTCCTTCTTCTAATTCTCAACAGAACAGTCACAGCAGCCTAACAAGCAAATTTGATCATCAGGTCGAGGGCCTGGAGAACCTTTCACCTATTCCAACACTGTCAAAGCAAGCAAATCTCTTCTATCATCAATTGTTGCCTTTCCTCAACAACTGGCAACGTACAACTGCTGATAGATGGGTCCTGCAGATAATTGAAAAAGGCTACCTTATCCCTTTTGTGTCCATACCCCTTCTCCACTGCCCTTCCCCATCACTCTTCAGGGACCACTCTCATGAGATCCTCCTTCAACAAGAAGTAGAGCACCTCTTACACATTGGGGCGATCAAACCAGTCCCCACACAATTTAGAGGCTGGGGTTTCTACTCCCACTACTTCTTGGCAGAGAAAAGATCAGGGGGTTGGAGGCCCATACTAGACCTTCGAGCACTCAATAAATTTGGGCAGAAACAAAAATTCAAGATGACAACGCTTATCACCATATTACCACCATTGGAAAAGGATGACTGGTTCTCATCCCTCGACTTGAAAGATGGATAGTTTCACATTGCCATCCACCCTGCTCACAGGCATTTTCTTCATTTTGTTGTAGATTCTCAACATTACCAATACAAAGTGCATTCTCTCTAGCACCCCAAGGGTCTTCTCAAAAGCGTGCCTGAGGAAACAAAGCATTATCATATTCCCTTACCTAGACAACTGCCTCCTCAAGTCACGCTCACACAACGACTTTTGCTGCTCTCTGTCGGCCACAAGATACCTATTGCGACACCTGGGCCTTCAGGTGAACGAAGCCAAATCAACGCTCTGTCCTACACAAAAGATACAGTTCATAGGAGCATGCCTTGATTCGACAATGGCCACCGCATCCCTATCTACAGACCGATTTCAAAAAATCGTGGCCTCGGTAAATACCTTACGATCTAGCCTTCTCACAACAGCACTCGAATGCCTTCGGCTACTGGGGCACATGGCAGCATGCAACTTTGTAGTTGGCAATGCCCGTCTCCACATGAGATGTTTACAGAGCTAGCTGGGACAGGTGTACAAACCCAATGTCCATCTGCTATCCAAATCCTTTGCTCTTTCAGAGTTAGTAAAGGAATCCTTACACTGGTGGCTGAGCCCAAGGAACCTGTTGCGGAGTCTCCTTCCACCCACCAGAACCATCCATCTCCATGACGACAGATGCATCTCGTATAGAATGGGGCACCCATCTACACCATCATACTTGACAGGGCCTGTGGTCCAACACCGACAAGAATCTGCACATAAGTATCCTAGGAATTGCGGGCAATCAGGAATGCTACATGCGCCAAATTCCTCCCATTCATCACCAGCAGACATGTCAGACTGTACATAGGCAATATTGCAGCAATGTTTTACATAAATCATCAGGGCAGTGCCTGAGCTCAAGTACTCTGCACGGAGGCCATAGCACTTTGGAACTGATGCTTGAAATACAACACAGTTATCACCGCAGTGCATCTTCCAGATGTCCTGAATACAACGCAAGATGTACTCAGCACGAGTGGCAAATGAACCTACACATTGGCGGGCATCTTCTGCCGATGGCGTCACCCTACCATAGAGCTGTTTGCCATGCAATCCAACAGTCAATGCCCCTTATTCTGTTCCAGGGCAGGAATTGGAAAGGGATCAATGGGGCATGCTTTTTCTCATCACATGGATGTCCCACCTATTCTACCCATTTTCTCCTATTCCCCTATTGAACAGGGTAGTTCACAAAATAAGGAGGGACAGGGCCCATCTCATACTTATAGCACCAGCATGGCCTCGCCAGCCATGGTTTCCCTTCCTAGTGACGATGTCCTGCGCCCTACCGATCCACTTACAGTGCATTAAGGATCTCTTTCTTCACCCAGGCTCCCAAGACACCCACCTGAACCTCCACTCACTATACTTGAAGGCATGGTCCTGGATGGTTCTCTGTCCTAGAGTTAACCTGCTCACATCAAGGCCAAATGGCCCTTCTATACAGTATGGCACAAAGCATCCGCAAAACTTACCTCCAGAAATGGAAAAGATTCTCGACGTGGTGTGCTTGTCACCAGTTGGTTCTTTCAACATACCCTTTACCTACCATCCTCGACTGTCTTCTGCACCTTAAACAAGCTGGCCTCGCAATGAGCTCCATTAAAGTTCACCTTGCGGCCATCACTACATTTCAGTCCAAAATACACGACTCATCCATATTTGCTCATCCACTCACAAAGAGGTTCTTAAAGGGCCTGCAGGCATTCTGTCCAGATATCAATCCACCAATGCAACCATGGTACCTGCATTTAGTGTTGAATGCTCTAACTAGGCCTCCCTTCCAACCAATGGCGATGGCCTCATTATTGCACTTGGCCATGAAAACGGCTTTTCTGGTAGCCATTAGCTCGGCCAGATGAGTAGGAGAGATTGTGGCCCTAATGGCGGATTCCTCATATACTACCTTTTTAAAAGACAAGGTCACTTTACGTACCCATCTCTAATTCCTCCCCAAAGTACACTCATCCTTCCATATCAACCAGACAATACATCTTTCTACCTTCTTTCCTAAACCACATGCCAACTCTTTTGAGATGAAAATGCACACTCTTGACCTGCACAGAGCACGCTCCTTTTACCTGCAGCGAACAAGACCATTCAGGGCATCTCACAGACTATTTATTTCAATAGCAAACCACAATAAAGGCCAGGCTGTCTCCTCATAGAGACTCTCCCACTGGATCTCGGATTGCATCAAGCTCTGCTACGCACAGCCAGATGTGCCCCCTCCAGAAAACATATGGGCACACTCAACCAGGGCCATGGCTATCTCGATAGCTTTCCTCTGTAAAATACCCATAAGAGACATCTGCGCAACTGCCACGTGGTCCTCTGACCACACATTTGCAAAGCACTGTGCACTTACGGAGGGACCTCTTTCCAACTTGAAACTAACTAAAGCAGTTCTTTCCACTACTTTTCTGCCAGATCCGAAGTCCCTACCTCCTTAAAGGGGAATTGCTTTGTAGTCACCTCATGTGGAGCACCCACGAGGACCTCTCTCTCTCTAAGGAGGAGGAGAAGGTGGTAGTAGTAGTAGTTACTGACCTTGATAGTAACAGACGTTCTTCGAGATATGTCCCCGTGGGTACTCCATAGTCTTCCTTTCTTCTCCTCTACTTCGGGATCCTGGCCTTCCAAAGCCATGGTTCTGGGGTAGAGAAGGAACTGAGGAGTGGGATGGTGGGGGGGGGGGGGGAGCGGCTCACACATGCGCAATGCATGTAGCCTAACGGCGCACGGCTGCTGTTGTGTGCCTGCGCAGCCCCAGGGACACAGCTATGAAATCTCTGATCTGAGGCTCGGCGGCGACACACTGACCTAATGTGGAGCACCCATGGGGACACTCACCTCAAAGAACGTCAGTTACTATCGAGACAAGTAACCTCCTCTTCCCTATGCTCAGACCATTTTTTTTCTCTAGCCTTACTCATCACCATCACCTTCCTCATCACCACCATTGGGCATCATTCTGGCACCTCCTAAGGTTTCCATCTCCTCCTCCTACCACCTCTAGGCTAGGATGCCACTTCTGCTATATATTTCAGAGATTTTGTCCATCTCTCTATCTGTGTGTTTTTCTGTTCAAAAACTCCTAAATGATAAGAGCTAGGATCACCAAATGTGGTATACAACTTCCTCTTATTATAACTTAAAGCAACATAAGGATTTGATTGTGCCAGGAAAATGGGATTGCTTCTCATAAAACCAAACAGAAAAGAGAGGCCGGTGAAAGGGGCTGGCTGGAGGTGCCTCCCCTTCTATTTTCCTTTCCTGTGGGGGATGTTGCTGGCTATTCCCCTTCATCATTGTCCGAGAGTGAGGGGAAAGGGAACAGTTTGCTGCAGTCTTCATTCTGTCTGGGGAGTGCATGGGGTAGACAAGCTGTGCACTTTGCTCTCACTCCCAGACAGGAAGGGGAACAGAAAGTATCCCATGGTACAAATCTTGGTGGGGGACACAGTTCAGCCCCACCTACCTTTCCTGTACCTGCACACACACAGCCCCCTTCCCTGAGCCCCTCCTCTTCTCCCCCTTACTCTTTCATGCCGACACCTTCCAAACCTGACTCCTGTATGCCCCCACACACCGATCCTCTGCCCTGAGCACCCCACATACCCACTCCCTGCCCTGAGCTCCTCCACACTCTGACACTCACCAAGCCCCTAGTTTGAGCCCTGCACACTCCACTCCACACTTGATTCAACAGTATCTGTAAGAAATTTAACCCCTCTCTCCACCTCTTGCCTGCCATAGTTTAACCATATTAGTTAACCGGCCTGCTGCCAGTTTTAACTGGTTAAATATATGGTTTAACCAGATAACATTTTAAATGGGATTTTACAACCTTACTTGCTTTAGCTCAACATAGAGGATGTGGCTTCTACATCCCTTGCGTTACAGCCAAACTACTTTAAATTACACCTATTGTAACAATCATATACTCAAATTATAAGAAAATAAGAAATCTATAAGACAATATAGGCAAGTAAACAGGTTAGCCCTATAAGCTACATGTTTCAGAGAGAGTTGAAATCTGTTATACTTCTGTTCCCTGGGACTGATTTGCATAATCTAAGTCTAGTTCCTGTAAACTTCATGAGTCTCTCCTACTTTTGGCTGACAGTTCAGTTATTACAGAAGAATGTAGCTGTTATGAGAGGGTCATGGTGATGAATGGAGAGGTGATCTTTTAAAAATCTAGAGCCAATCCAGTTGACTGGTAGTCATTTTTGTGATTCTTTCTAGCTGTGTTGACAAGACACATTTTAAATATTTGGTGCTTTTGATAGCCAGTTAAAAATGAAACATACAGTACCTATGCAGAATGCACAGCCAATGATATCAGTGTTTATTACAATCATTTTGTGATAATGGCTGTCAAGGAAAATCATGCTGCTCAAATGCTTATTTTGCAGTTATTAGAACTGTCAGAATGAGTTCACAAAAATCCATTATCAGGAGCACTAGTCATTACAGTGCATTGATTTCCACTTATAAGATTTTTCCTAGCTTGGGCTTGACCAGCATGCTGCTCTTTGTAAAACTTCATGGGTTGAGATTGAACCGTGTTTGCTGAAGATGAGTGTTGCCAGTTGTCTGTGGAAGAAAGTGCCAGGCTGATGGTTGCAGTCACATGTCATCATTGTCAGGTGTTGTTTCTGCGCTTTGATAAAAGGATTGTCCAAGAAGGTTGCTATAGAATGATGTATCATATGAATGCAAAGTGGGTGCAGGGGTTTTACTTTTAGGTATGACTGTATTTAAATTTCATTTTAAGGTTTAGGCGTTTAACAAAAGACACACACACAGTTTGGACATTCAGAATTCAGTATTTTTGTTTCTAGTATGAAGACATTGATTTCATTTTAATGCTTCCATTGTAGTAGTTCCTTAAGCCAAATTTTTGGTGACCATTAGTTATCAAGCTTTCTTGTCAATATGCAATTTCAAATCAGAAGTTCTCCTGGTTTATTCATACATATTGAATTCATTTGGATAGTGCCAAAAAGATCAACCTGTGTCAGATCTTTTCTGTGTTTAAAAAAAAAAACTATTCAAAATTTAATTTTCTTGTGGAAGTCATGTATTCACTTAAAAGATGTTGTATTGAATGTGCTTCCTTGTTCCACCAAATCTACTACTAATAATTTTATAGCACAATGAAACATCTGTCATACTACATTAGAGTAGATGCTTTACAGATAGTTGATTTACAAATATGTGGGGAAAATTGCAACTTCTAGAATCTAGAGTTAGGGGAACAGTGTACGTTGAAGACGACCTACTTAGTTTCCCTATAGCAGAGCTTCTTTGTAGAACATAGGATCAATAGAGTCTTGGTGACCCTGGTATGTTTTTTACAATGGCAGATGATTCTAAAAATGGGCTGCTCTATTCAATTTTCAACATCTTCACTGTTTCTGTGGCTGCTATTGCCTGCAGGGTGAATAGAGAGTTTTTTCAGATTTATTTGAAAAAACCACTTTAGCTTGAGCTGTGTTGTCCCTTCCATTCATAAGAGAGAAGTATCTTGAGTTCTGGACCCGTTCTGATATGACACAGACGTATGAATTTTCTGTATTAAAAACATTGCCACTGTGTAACTGCACCCTTCCAGTGCATCATTTTCTGCTTTTGTACAGATCTTGTAATTGAATGCAGTATGTTTTAAATAAACTTTTTGTAAAAACTTGTGTTAAGTTTATTTATTTAATAATCTGTTACAAACTTTTTTCTTGTGCAGAATGGCTTGAATTTCATTTGAAAGATAGAGCAATACTAATGTCTGAGGGCCACAAGAAATACTGTGGAGCATTATTAATCTTTCTGGAAAAATGCAAGCTGATATGTGTCTGATGTAGTGTGCCCTTACATAGTTTTTTCTTACATGTTTGACCTTTCTATTCAGTGTTCATAAAGAAATGTGCTCAAATAATACTAAGCTACCACTCACCTGATGGGGGAATGGGATTTGTCATTTTTAAAAAATGCAGTCTTTGTGGTTGATCAAATTCCATCCTTGATATTAAACCTTGATTGTGTATTGTTTTTTATTAATCTTGGATTAAGAGAATTACAAGATTTGTTGTATAGGTAGCTAACTATTAGACTCTTTGAATCCAAAATTTCTAATGTGGGAAGAGGATTATTGAATTTGTGACAATGAAAAAAAAGATTATGAAAATAGGGTATGGGGGATATAGACTACATGTAGTTTTATGCAAATATATTATTTTTATTGAGGATAATTTTTGTTTCATTAGTATTTGAGTGTACTGCTTTATCTAAAGTTTTTCTGACTCATTGAGCAAAAATCCATTAAATATCAAGTGGTGGGAAAATTAAGATTGTTTTGAAATGGACAGAACTGTAGCATAGGATATAGTGAAAGTGTATTAATCTTGGATAAATAAAACTCTTAAATCTTTACCTGTATGATTAAGCATAATGAGCTAGATTTTTTTTCCCCATAAATGACTCAATAAATTAATAGTAAAAAATTGTGCTTACTGTGTCCCAAACAAATATTACCAGATCTACGGTGGTTGGTATACACATACTGCATCCGGAATGAATTGCTTTTCACATTTTTATTAGGGAAGTATGGTAGGACTTAAAGTGGTTTTAGTTATAGGCTGAATTTTGAACAGACGACAAGTTTAAAAAAAACTATAATTTTTGAGGGCTGTTCATATTAGAGTTCTATTTTGTGATATTGTGAATGTTACTTTAAATTTAAGATCTGCAATAAAGAGAACTAAAATAATTTGCTACATTCTGCTGGTCGGTCAGTGCTGAGATAAAAATGAATGAGAAACATGTTTTAAGAGGGAGCTGTAAAGCAACAGTAAACTTTTTCCATCACTGAAATAACTTACTTTTAACTAACCTGTAAAACTTAAACTAATTATGGCATAGATCTAATACTAGGATTAGTTAATTGTCCATCTCAAAGGGAATGAGCTGAGTTTCTTTTGAAAAAAGAGAGTCCCATTTTATTTCTAGATGCTGTTAATGAGTCTTTTTCAATAAAGTCTTGATTAGATGTCAGTTTATTTAAAGAATATTGAAGCACCTTGTACTTGTTTTGTTGAATACAAAAGCTTTTTCTTTTACTTGAGCTAATCCTCTTAGCAGACAGAAATTAGTCGTGAATTGTTATTTACTGAATTTTATTGCACAAAGTGTCAATTGACTTTTTTCCTAAATTCTTGAACAAGAAGTCTTGATGGTAAGAGATTTTCTCCATTGCCGAGTGTCACAAGGTATTAAACAGTACGAGAAAATTCATGTCATTTTATTTTGAATTAGGCCACTGAGTAAAAAAATACTCTGGCTTGATACTTCAGTTGCATAAGTCCATGGAAGAAGTACAGTATTACTTTTCTTGATGTTACAGTTTTAGAACACACATGAGGTGGTAGACATGTTTCATGCTTTACTTCTATGTGCAAAGCATACGGAAAACAACTTTTAATTTTTTATTTTCCATTATTCTATATGAAGATTTTCAAATTTTTTTTTTTGCAGTTCAGATGAAAACTGATCAGTGTTTTATTAAGTTGAAAATATTATTGTATGAGACCATTTTTGAGCCATAATACTATAGAGAAATACTACTGACAATTATCCTGTTACTGTACTAATACCATGAACCCACAGCAAAAGACATCTGGGCTCTGATGCCCTCAAGATGTGCAATTCATCTTTGGACTAGAAGCCTGCAGCTCCCCGAGGTCAGTCCACCTATTTACTGAGGGTCTTCATCTTCTGATCTTAAGAAGCACTTAGGCTCTGGGCTTCCACTGCAGTCTACAGGCTTGGTTTCCCCTAGACCTACCGTAGGCCTCTACGTTTAAGTAAGCTCCAGTATCAGTAACTCCCTTTATGGTGTTGGGTTCCTTCTTTCCCAGCACCCTGTTACGGGAGTCCTCAGTGTGGACTCCATATGAGCTGTTCCTCTTCGTAGAGGAACACAGTAAACACCAGTATCAAAGGTGTCTCTCCCCTTCTAAAACCTGATTCTTTGTCTTTGCCACAGTTCTGGACCACCATGGTGGCTCCTGATGTCAGCCTCTTCAAATTCTGTGCCATCATGTGGGACCACCTTTATGTATACATACTGCTGGAGCCAATTTTCCCAGCTCTGGAAGTGGTTCAGAGATCCTTTACACCAAGGTGATCTCTGGAGGGATCCCCTTGCCATTACTGACATTTGGTTTCAATATCTCAGATAATTTTCCACTCCTTCCTGGACTTTTAGTCCTCTGAACCAGATTTCCATGACTATCTCCAGTCTATAATGGGGCCATTCATACAAGAGGCAGTCCAGATCTTTATTGATGTAACTGAGTTCAAACATTTGCTCAGTCTGACTCTCAGGCTGAGGGAATTGTGTGTACTTTTGTGACAACAGCAAAGATCCCATAGCTGCTGGTGTTGACTGAGATAATACCAGTTCAGGCTATCACTCCCAATGGAAAACCAGCATATGGATATCTGGGAAGATGATGCCCCATGAAAATTGAATAATCTCCTTTTGGATATACTATAGATACCATTTCATCTGCTATTAGGTTACTGTTAGTTACTACAGTGAAACCTTTGTTATCCGGCACACTGTTAACCAGAAAACTTTGTTAACCAACATTGCCCCCAGCCACAATAATGTCACGTCTCCAGGCGCAAAGGCCTGGCTTGGTTTACCAGGATTGGATTAACAAATTTTTATTTATGAAGTATTAATCATCTTTAACTCAAAATAGAAATGTGAGACCAACTGCCTCACACAACAAAACTACCAATATTAAAAACTTGAGTTTTACTATTCTTGTCCATTGGTTTTTCCTAGGTTGATGTGAGGACCCTCAGATAACCAGAATTTTTAGATAACGGGAACGCCCTAATTCCCAAGCATGCCGGATACATGCTGTAACACTTCACTTTGAATGATGATGGAGCAGGGTAAACTATTGTGACTCTGCAAAATATAATTATTCTGGCAATGTAGAAAAGGCAGCTTGCTATTTTATCTTGATTCTTGTTTTAATTTTACTTTTGTGTAGTTTATATTCACAATTTCAGTAGCTAGGATGAGGTGGCAGTATATGTAGTATTAATTCTTTAGCATCTCCATTTATATATGCTTTATAAGGGTCAAGTCCTACTGAGGCAAACAGGAGCATAAACTCTCTGAAGCCAAATGTAAAAGTATAATTAGACAATGCAAACAAGAATTTCAAGACATATAACTATTACAGCAAAAAAAAAAAAAATCAAATGGGAAGCCTGCTAAACAATCAACTGGATTATCAAGATGCTATAAAGAAGCAAAGGCTGTTGAAGAAAAACTAAATAAGTTCTTTGCATCTGTCTTCACTGTAGAGGTTATGATGCAGATCCTGACATCTGAGTCATTTCTTTTAGTGACAGATCTGAGGAACTGTCCCAGGTTGAGGTGTTAGTAGAGGGGGTTTTGGGAAAAAAATGATAAATCCAACAGTTTTAAGTCACCACTGCCAGGTGGTATTTACTCAGAGTTCTGAAGGAAATACGAAATTGCAGAGCTGAATTCTGTAGTACATAACCTATCATTTAAATCAGCTGCTGTACCAGGTAAGTGGAGGATAACTAATATAATGCCAATTTAAAAAAAGAAAAAAAGCTCCCAAAGCAGTGCTGTTAATTACTGGTGGGTAAACCTAATTTCAGTACCAATTGATTGCAACTACACTAAAGAAGAAAATTATCAGCCATACAGATAAAAATAATATGTTGCTGAAGAGTCAATACTCCTTATGAATTCTTTGATACTAGCAATATAATGTAACAAAGGTGATCTGGTTGATACAGTGTATTTAAACTTTCAGAACATCTTTGAGAAGGCACCATATCAAAGGCTCTTAATAGCAAGCACAGAGGTATAAGAGGGAATGTTCTCTTGTGGATACATGACTCTTTAAAAGATAGGAAACAAAGGGTAGGAATAAATGATCGAATTTCACAGTGAAGAGAGGTAAATAGCAAGGTGTCCCCCATGAGGATTTTGTACTTGGACCAGCATACTCCATAAATGATCTGGAAGAGGGGTCAACATTCAAGTGGCAAAGTTTGAAGAGGAAACTAAAGTACTCAAGATAATTTAAGTCCAAGCTGATTGCCAACATTTACACTGAGCATCACCCTTACCATGGGGCTTTGAAGCTGGCAGTCTGGTTGGGTTTGGAGGGGTGGCACAGGAGCAGGCAGTGACAATAGCTGGGGAGGGCCTGGCCAGTCAGTGGCAGCCCCTGCGTTGCCGGGGTTGGTTGGGGGATGGGGGTGGGGGTGGAGTGGAATGTCAGGGAAGTAACAGCAGCAATCTCCTGCTGGGAATCCATCTTAATCAGTTAACCTGTTAAACCTAGCTTTTAGCTGATTAATGAACCAACCAGTATTTTACATCTCTTGATTTCAGTGAAACTTCTTGACTGGGCATCAAAATGGAAGATAAAATTCAATGTTGATCATTGCAAAATTACTCACATTGGGGGGAAAAAAATCTTCCCAATTAAGCATCATCATTTTGTGTGCATGTTAGCTGTTACTATAATAAAAGATCTTGAAGACACTGAGGCTTAGGGATGTTAAATATTGATTCATTGAATAGTTGATTAACCTAATGAATTCTTATTGGTTACTCAGTTATTCTGTAGTCTCTGGGGGCTGGCAGCCAGTGCACTCTGGCCCCACTCCTAAGGAGCCCCTTACCACTCTGCGCTGATGCTTCTGTATCAGAGGCAGCAGCGTGTGGTACCAGGCAGGAGCTGGTTTATGAGGGGAACCAGTTTAAAAACCAGCTCCCCTTGCGAACCAGCTACCTGTCACCCCGCTCTGCTGCCTCTGATGCAGCATGGAGTGGCAGCAGCCCCTGTCTGGGTTGGGGGACAGGAGCTGAGCCTCTGGACCTGGCGAGAGTCGGAACTGAGCCGGGCTGCCTGGCTCCTAATCTAATATAAAGGAGAATGTTTGTATGTTTGTGCTCTAATAACTTGGACACTATCAGAGCTACTGCAACCAAACTTTGCATGGGATAACCTTTCTTCCAGGAGAAGGTTTTAAGGTACTTTTGGACCCAATCAGGCCCGATCTCAACCTGTAAAAATAAAAATAACCCGCCATGCTGCAGTGCAGGGGCAGCCCCACCCACCCTAGGTCACGTGCCCGCCGCCTGCAGCCCCCAGTGCCATCCGGGACTTGCCCCACCCCCATGTGCACAATGGCTCGGGCACATGCCCTGCCCCCCCCCCCACACACACTTGATTGGGGGCGGGAGGGGAGGAAGGGGGGCTGGGAAGCAGAGCTGGCGGGGCTGGGGGCTGGTGGGGGGAGATCGGGGGAGGGGTGGCTGGCGGGAAGCAGAGCTGCTGGGGGGGAGGGGGAGGGAGTTGGGGGCAGCGGGGCTGGCTAGGGGCGATTGGGGGGGGCGCGGCCGGTGGGAAGCAGAGCTGGTTGGGGGAGATCGGGGGGGCCCCATGGGAGCGGGGCTGGCCAAGGGAGATCGGGAGGAGGAGAACCAGCCAGTAGGAAGCAGGGCTGGCGGGGGGATGGTGGGGGAAGTGAATCGGCTAGCGGGGAGCGGGACTGAGCAATGCCAGGTAACTCCAGCTAGTATGCTTTAAATGCAGAGTTGCTGCGGGTTTAGGTCCCGGACCTGGCACAAGCCAGGATTGTTCCAGGCTGCTGCCCAGCCTGCTAAAAAATTTACTGTAGGGGGGGAAGAGGGGAGGAGAGATACATGTAGTCTGTAGCATTAACCTATAAGTTTTTGCTTATTGGTTAATCAGTAAATAGACTGCACTATTACATCCCTATTGAGTACTGAGGATAACTCTTGGAAAACATCTTTTCGGTGTATAGCAGCATTAAAAAATGCTAACAGTGTTAGGAACCATTAGATAAGACAGAAAAATATCATTATGCCATTATATAAAATCATAGTACACAAAACATGGAATATCGTGTGTAGTTTTGGTCACCGCATCTCAAAAAAAGATGTATCAGTATTTAAAAAGAAGGTCAAAAAAGATGATTTCAGAGTTTCCATATGGGGAAAAGACTGGGACTGTTCAACTTAGAAAAAAGACACCAAAGGGTAATTATGATAGTGGTCTATAAAATCATGAATGGTGCGGAGAAAGTGAATATGGAATATTTACTCCTTCCCATAGCATGAGAATCAGGGGTCATCAAGTGAAATTAATAAGTAGCAGATTTAAAACATAAGAAAGTATTTTTGTGCACAGTCCTGGTTCAGAGCTGGGATGCTATAAAAGATAAAAATGTAACTAAGGTTGCAGAAGAATTAGATAGGTTTGTGCAGGATAGATCCATCAATGGCTATTAACTAAAATAGGGATGCAACCCCATACTCCAAGTTGTGCCTAAGCTTTGGACTGCCAGAAGCTGATTCTTTATGACTGAGAATAGATCACTGGATAATTCCCCTCTTTTGTTGGTTCCCTCTGATGTATGTGCACTGGTCACAGCATACTGGGCTGGATGGACTATTGGTCTGATCCAATATGGTTAATATTCATGGAAGATAACAATTAAAATTTATTCTGCTTTACTTGAAGGCTAATATATTAAATGAATTTTCATTAAGAAAATGTAATACTACAAAAGTGTAATATTTTACAAAACTTGTTTTTGTGACATATATTGAGTTTGCAGAAGCTTACAGGCATTTTACATTCGCATTTTTTAAAAGATCTTAAGAATTTCCTTGCAAATTTTCTAAGCTGGTTAATTAATGGGTGGCAGAAACTATTTATTGAAAACACATGGGAAACTGTGGATTCACAATTTCATGATTGCTCTATTACTTAAATTATTTGACAAATGTAATTCAAGTACTATAAACGAATTCACGGTGAGTCAGATCCTTGTGATAACCTTCCTTGATACTCTTAATGTTTTAATTTACAACTGGAAGGAATTATTTTTTGGCTGGTGAAAGTAGAATGTTCAGAAAATGCTGAATTTGCTCACAGACACAGCTTTAGTTATTTTAAAAACTATAAGGGAAATTTATAGAAACCTCCAAGTTCTTTGTAATTTTATTAGAAACAATTACAAGTTGTATAATTATCTAGAAATCTAGACCAGCATGAGTGTAGTTTTTGGTGATTGGAGGGGACCTTTGGCTAATTGGAGGGTTCTGTCAATTGTCATTGGTGTTCTGTGGGTTCCTGCTTTCTTTCATGATGAAGGGTGGACGGATGTGAAGGAACTGAAGTGTCAAACTGGTGAATAAGGGATTTTTCAATTTATTGGCCATTTTGAAAAATTAAAATCCCTTTGAGTCAAACAGAAAATATTTTTTCCACCAAATAAAAACTCAAATTTAGAATTTGAAACACAATATTTTAGTAATGTGGAAACACTTTCTTTTAAAACATTGTCCCCAGTTGGTTAGGGTTCTCATCTGAGATTTGGGAGACTCAATCTTTCTTGAAGCTGTTTTGGTGTTGTATATGTAGTCACTGGATCAGGAACTTGAACTTGAATCTCCTCATTCTGGGCAAGTGTCCTGATTTATAGGCTATGAAATCATTCCCATTTTCTTCCACTCATTGATGACTATTCATTGTTACTTATAGTGGCAGTTCATAATCATTTGGTAGGGAAAAGAAATGTGAATGAGTCAATAGTGTATTTGCCAAAAATGCAAGTTTGAGCAACCTAATATTTGAACATTTTTCCTAGCTCTACTGTAGGGTTGGGGGCAATCTGAAAAATACGGTTGTTTTTAGTGATACAGGTATATAGCCAGGTGGCCAGTTGCTGGGTCAGTTATGATGTTCTTCCTTTGCCCTTATCTACTCATTAAAATGTTCTCTTTGTAACCTTCTCTCTTCATGTTTCCTATCCCTCTTTTTGGAAATAGTCCAGCATAAATTCTTTGACTTCCTTACCCACACTTCTTGTTTTTCAAACTTGGTCCCCATTTCTTCCACACATGAACATGCACTTAGTCTTTTTTCATCTCCCTCAGCAGGTCATGTCTGATTTAAGGATATTAAATATCGACTAATTGACTAATCAAATAGTTGATGCATTTTGCATCGACTATTCGATTAGTTGATAGGACGCCTCTGCCTTTGAGGTGTAGCAAGAGCCCTAGGACTGTTGCTACACTTCAAAGGCACAAGTGGAGACTATGGTCTGATAGAGGCAGCAATGGTTGGGGAGAAGTGACTAATCAACTTGCCTGTCGACTATCCAATAAGTATTTGCATATCGGATAGTCAACTAATGCTTCACATCCCTAGTCTGATTTTCCTATACCACTGTAATACTACTTAGCTACCTTTTCCACTGCCTACTGTATTCTATTGATCACTACCAAAAAATAATTCAGAAGAGAAATGTTAATTACTATAGTAGCGTCGTCCATCACTGGGATTAAGTAGGAATAAGAGTTACTATTTAAATTCATTTTTGAATTCCAGTATAGTCTTATAAAGAGGAGCTGGTGCTGGAGGAAGCTGGCTTAAAAGCTGGTCTCCCTCCCCCTGTCCCGCCCCCCTCCCCCCCAACATTGTCTCCACAGTGCCATCTCTTCTCCCTCCTCCCCCCAATGCTGCTTCTGGGGGTAAGCAGCTGGGATAAGGCAGGCTGCCATGAAGCAACCTGTCTGCAGTGGCCTGGGCTGCCCACAGGCAGACACTGCTCCAGCACCAGTCCCTGTTGGTGGCCAGCCTGGGCTGCTGCGAACAGGGGCAGCTTTGTGTCAGTAGCTCCTGACCATGCTGGGGGCCCCAGTTCTTTGCTGGGACCTCCCACAGACAGAGGCGGCTGGACCCAGTGTGAGCCAAGAGTGAGCAAGCCTGGCTCAGTCCTGGCTTGCGCCGGACCGGGGCTGCTGCAGCTCTGCATTTAAAATGCAGTAAGAGCCTGTGTGCTTGGTTCCTACTACATTTAAATTGCAGAGCTACAGTGAGGGTAGCTCCTGGACCACCGCGTCTCCATGTATCGTCTACATGATTAGTCAGTTACCCGCTTCTTAACATCCTTATCCTCGGGCTTTGTCTAGACTGCCCCCTCTTGTGCGAAAAAAATGAAGATGAGGCAAACCATGGGATATCACCATGCCTCATTTGCATAATTAATGAGGGTCCGTTTTTGTGCAAGAGGCTTTTGTGCAAAAGAACCCTTCTTGCGCAAGAGCCGTTCTTCCGCATTTTTTCAGGAAGAATGGCTTTTGTGCAAGAGGGGGGTTTTGCGCAAAAAGGAGCTGTATAGACGGCTCCTTCTTGTGCAAAAACGGAGCCTCATTAATTATGGAAATGAGGTGTGGCAATATTCCATGCTTTGTGTCATTTGCATATTTTTTGCGCAAGGGGGCAGTGTAGACATAACCTAGGAGATCAGTTTTGTCTAGAAGCATTAATAGCAGTTCTACTTTCTGGGCTCTTAGAAGACAGTTACGGGTAAACTAGAGCTAAATAACAGCACAGAACACTGGGAGCCAGGACTAATCCTATCTAGTTTTCTCATGCTGGGCTCTTAAGGAGAGGATGAGGTCAGGAGCAACACCACGGTATATAGGATTTATGGAAAGAGTAAATTTTATCCCAAACTAGCTGAGTTCATACTTGGTCTTTCAGTTTTTGAGATGGAATGCACCGATTTGCATCTTTGGATTTGTGTGCAATTGATTGGCTTCTTAGTACTTGACTAGGATGCATTATCAGAGTACTCTCTAATAATGTCAAACTGTTCTATGTAGTGAAGCACAGATCAGTTCTGCATCAGTTATGCTCAAAGAAAGCACCTTCATTCCGGGTAGTTTGTCCATTTGTACAGATGTTGAGTAACGGTCATCACTATCAACTGATCATCACTTTGGTGAATAACCCCAGTTGCATCCAATTAATATAGATAGACCATACCAAAGAGGATAAGATTCTAATGAACTTTTCTGACAGAAGAATGGACTCCAATAAGGTAGTATCTTAGTACTTAAATTATTCAACATCTACCCAAATGGCCTTTTAAATGCTAACTGTTTTCTTTTAAAAACTTAGACAATAAAAATTGATATTTTTCTGTTAATCTTATTTCCCCCTGTATAATCTGTGGAATTGCTGAAAACATTTTAATTAATTCTGCAGAATATTGAGAATAAAATTTACCACATACACAATGTTGTCAAATGTATAAAAGAAACAAATTGAAAAAAATGGATTTATACTGAGTTTAAGGTATAATAATCTTAGATGTCAATGATAATTACAGTAAAAACAAAATGTTAGAAAGAAATGTGGTTTTTTAACTTTGTGATGTCCTTCAAATTATTTTCAGTGACTTTTTGACCACCATGTCTTGGGTTGCTACTGCTCTCCTACTTTGGAGCTGGGAAAGTCTTACTTTGCTTGTATAGTGTCTTCAGGCACTAAAATAATATTAAAATAGTAACAGTTACACTTCCATAATTTTGGCTACAGGTTAGTTACTACAATACAGATTATTCCTGTGGGTGGTTGGTGGTTTTTTTTTTTTTTTTTAATTCCCTGTTGAGCCATGTTCTGTGTAAGTTTAGCATATACATTTTGACTTTGTAAAGTCTGAAATTAAACATTGAAAGAAAAATGTTTATTGACCCCTCCCCCTTATAAATTGATTTTAATTATATTATTATAAAGATTTTTATATCTTAGCCATCATATTTTTTTAGCTAGATCAGGGCTACTCAACACGGTGGGAGCCAAAACAAAAAAGAATTCAATATAATGGTCTTCTGTTGAGATGCGTTTTAGTAGTTAAGTGCCTGGACTGTCATTGCTCATTAAAAGTGCTGTCCTATGGGTAGAAATTGGGTAAATATTGCATTTTATTAATATCGGCAGAACTGACTTAAATGGGGCCTGTGCGTTGTGTAGTCTTGCCTTAATTTTTGTATTCATGCCCGTCAGTATGAAATAAGCTATTTGCGTATATATTTGCATGTATATGCAACAGCACTCAAGTTGCGGCCCTTGGCATGTGCTGTGTCATTGTGGCCCCCGGGGCTTCCAAAGTTGAGTAGCCCTGAGCTAGACTAATTTTCTACTAATTCTAATCAGTGTAGAGCAGTGCTTCCCAATTTTATTTGGCCACGGAACCCTTTTAAACTTGAAAGAATTTTTCAGAACCCCTAACAAAAGTCTAATATATGGCGCTGAAAAAGTTGACCACAAATAAGTGAGGATAATAATAAACAAATGCTAAACAAGGTCCTGAGATCAACATTTAGTTTAATTGCACATATTTAAAAAAACATAATATTAATTTTTTTTAAAAATAATAAAATGTTATTGTAATGGAATTTTCTCACGGAACTCTTATTTTACTTCGCGGAACCCTGGGGTTCCTCAGAACACCATTGGGAAACACTGGTGTAGAGCATCTATTCCCAAACGTCACTGGTTCATGTACTAGAATAACTAGATCCGTGTACCACTACAGTAGCATAGGAGAGGATTCAAGCTGATTACCTGTGGAAAATACCAGGATAAGTTGCTTTGATAGAACTTCAATTCTATTGATACAAGTACACTGATACAACTACACCACTGTAGAATGTCCCTTGTCAGTTTTTCAATGGAATCTTAATGGAAAATGGCATCAATTTTGCTTAACATGATAAGACCACCTATGTACATTTGTAGGCAATAAGTAGTTGTATTAAGATCATACAAAAGTTAAAGTCCAAAAGAGGTAATTATAATTTCTTTAAAACTTCAAAGTATTATGCATGTTAAGCAGGTTTTTCCTAATGTTTAAGATTAAAAGAAGAGATTTGTAGGCAGATACTTTTTTGAGACAATAGCTGTTTAATGACTAACTTTGTGTGTACAGGATAAAGAATAGACTTGATTACTTACAATCTGATGTTTGAAAAAGCATTTGTTAGATCTCTGGTATTTGCATATCTAATTGCTATGTAATCAAACCTAAGTGAACTGTAGCTACTTGAAACCATAAAATGAAAGGCAATCATCTTTACAGGGAGAAATAGCCCACTCATATGCAAGACTGTTTGAATATTAGAATTATATTCTTCTTCTGTTTAATTATAGGTGTCTCACTGAGTAGTAAATTTATGCTTGTGTATTAAAGAGTGAATGTGACCCTGAAACATCAGCTCTGCTCTGTTGTAGCACAGTGCTGGCATTGAAAGAACTTAGCAGTGTTGTGTGTTTTGGTGATAAGGGATTGTACCAGAATAGCTGTTAATTACCTGCTTTGTTGGATATGGAAAGTAGTGGTTTTGCACTTTTCTTCCCACCAGTGACAGTACTCAATTAAAACTTGTATTAAACAGTGATAATGCCCTTGTTTATCTGGCTGGGAAGAGGCAGGTGAAGAAAATTAAAAGAATTTTTTTCAGCTACTTGGAGGCACTTTGTTTTTCTTCGAATCAGGTAGGAGTAAATACACCTTCTAAGTAAACAGGTTATCTTCTATGCTTTTGTAGTCATTAACCATTTTATTTTGATCATGTTGGCTGTCTCCAAAAGTTTTACCTTATTTGGAAGGACCTTGGGAGGGGAAAAATTAATTGGGATTTTATTCAACTATTCCTTACTCATATCTTGGCATTCTTAGAGGGGAGCCATTTAGACTATATATACACTAGGGATGTGAAAGTGTAACTGTACATGGTTAACCAGTGAGCCTGGGCTCATTTGTTAATGTGCACGGTTACACACAGACTCCCTCGCACTGCTGCCTTTGCTTCAGAGACTGCAGTGTGAGGGGTGGGGGGGTAGGCAGGCGCTGCCTGAATGCTTCTCTTCCCCCAACGTAATCATGTAACCACTGAAATTTTCAGCAGTGTTTACTTGAATAAACACACACTTTAACACTCCTAATCTTACACTACAGCATTTTGTTAACAAAAGTTATATTGAGGACCAAAAAGAACTATAATAATATAGCTGTTGTATGTGCACTCTGTTCCCTCTGTTGACAGAGCATGCCCACACGCAGGGCTGGATTAAGGGGGGCGGGGGGGGTTGCCGGGCAGCTGCCTGGGGCACCAACCTATGGGGGGTGCCTGATGTCAGCTGTAAGGTGCACAGCGTGCCGGGGGTGGGGCCGCGCATGCACTGTACACCCGCGGGAGGAGCCACGCATGCGTTGCGCGCCTGCTGCCTGGGGCCCAGGAATGGTTCGAGCCAGCCCTGCCCACACGTAGGGTGCATCTACACAGCACCCTAAAATCTAAATAAGATATGCAATTTGCACTACGCATATTTCGTATCTTATTCTGATTGAATTTGGGAATAGCATATTTCAACATTTGGCATGTCTACACTGCGCCAAATTTTGAAATAACTCACTATTTCGAGCATTCTGTAATCCCCATGGAACGAGGGCTACAGGGATGCCGAAATAGGTCTTGAAATAGCGGACAAGCTATCTCGAAATAGCGGGCGCATTGAAAAGACGTGGGGCAGCTATTTTGGAATACTTCCGGTATCCTGAAATAGCCACGATTTGTAGATGTACCCCCAGTGTGCTAGCAGTGATTGTGCATTGTGAATACCTATTCTAGTGTTGCTCGCCACCTTATGCTGCTATGAATTCTGGGTTGCAGAATGTATTGTGGTGCATCATGATTGTGGGTTCAACATCCCATAATGCAGTTTTTGGTTCTTGACTGGTCTGGCTGCCTGGTGACCTCATCAGTCTCCACCTTGTCCTGTAACTCCACCTCCTCGTCCATGAGCTCGTCCTCTGGATTAGGTCCACTTTCCACCACCTCAAGCCCCCCTAAAGTGCCCACAGGGCTCTACGCTGTGGGCATGGAATCACCATCAAGGATAGCATCTGACTCCTTATAGAACTGGCAGGCCTTGAGCGCAGTACTGGAGACATGGTTTGCCTCCATGCTTCTGGTATGCCTGCCTCAGTTCCTTTATCTTCACTCTGCACTACATCAGTGGTCTCCAACCTTTGTAAGCATGAGATCGCTTTTTTAATTTAAGTGCAATCCAGGATCTATCCCAAACCAAAACATGCTTGCCCTGCCTCCTTCCCACCCCTGCTCACTCCATTCTTTCACCCTCCCCCATCCTCACTCATTTTTATCAGACTGGGGACAGAAGGCTGGAGTGTGGGGGAGGGAAATACAGACTGATCTTGAGCTAAAAGATCTGGAGTGTGGGAGCGGTTCTGAGCTGAGGTAGTTGAGCAGCAGCAGGGTTCAGGGTGCAGGCTGTGGGAGGCAGGGAGATTCAGGGCTAGGGCAGGGATTTGGGGTGCAAGAGAGGTTCAGGGCTGGGGTTTGGATGTGGGCTCCAGCTGGGCACCGCTTACCACAGATGGCTTCTGGGTGGTGATGCAGGGGACTAAGGCAGGTTTACCCCTACTCTCAAAAGCAGCCAGCAAACTCTCTCCATCCCTGCCCTCCCTTCTCTCCCCACTATGTGGAGATGGGGTACAGGGTGGAGGAGGGGCACCCTAACATCAGCACCCCCTCCTCTTCTTCCTGTTCCCTGCACAGCATGCAAGAAACTCCCAAGGATGGGGCGCAGCTCCAGTGCACAGGGCAGAAGCAGCACAGCAGTGCTGAGAGGGGCAGATGAAGTGCCAGCACTTGATAGCCTCCTGGCCACACCTGTCAGGATCATCTGTCAAAGGTTCCAAGACCTTTCAGTAGATCCTGTTCTACTGGTCAGTGACCACTGCACTACATCATGTCTCAATCATACCCCTTTTCACATATGCCATGAAAAATTTGCATGGGGGTATCAAAATCCCTGTGGCGATAGTACAGCTGGGACTAGACAGTCTCCTCTTCCCATATATGGAACAGATCCAACAAGCTCCATGTTGGATCAGGCAGAGAACATTTCCAGTGTGGAGCCACTGTGGTCAGATGGAAAGATGTAATTGTGAGCTCTCTACGCCAAGCAAGGAGAAAGTGGAACTTAACTTCAAAAATTAGTGGGGCTTTAAAGGGAATGGGGCAGAGAAGGTTGTTTACCAGGCTGCAGGGAAACAGAGTTCAAGCAGTCAGCATGGGCATAATCTCACAGAGGACATGTACAGTGGCAAATACAAACACAATGTCTACACTAGCACTTTGCTGCTAAAATTTTGGATTTTTTCCAAAATATTTTGGGAAAGGAAGAGAAACATGGCCTTACATTGTCACCAAAATAGAACAGTTTTGAACCAAAAATAACATTGCAGTTATTTGCAGCCTCCATTATTTTGTCACTGAACGATGCCTTTGCCAACAAAATTTTACAGTATAGAAAAAGCCTTAGGTTTGGGGCCCCTGGTGCTAGGCATTGTACCAGCACATATGAAGAGACAGTGCTTTTCTCAGAAAATGTGTACATTGTAAATGTTAGCCAAACCACAATCAGATTACTTAAGGTGACTAATAAATATGTAATAGTTGCCTAATTGTATGCACTAAATTTAACATTTTTATTTATATCCATGCCTTATTGGTTGGTAGTCACATAGACTTGGTTGGTTTTGGCATGTGAAATAACTTATATGAAATATGATAGGATAAAAGTACACTGCTAAATATAACTTTAGAGTTATTACAGAACAAGTAAATCCTTCAGACATTTTACAGTTTTAAATTCTGATATTTGTTTACAAATCTGAGTTTTAAGTCCTTAAATTGGAAAAAACCACTGAGTTCATTATTGGTTTAAAAAGTTAGTCATAAATTGTTTGCATTATTAGGAGCAGCTATGAATTTTCCTGCTCCCCTAAAATGAATCCTCAATACTGGCTTTCAGTCTTTGGAGAAATTAAAATGTAAGCATTTTTAAAGCATTTTTAAAAAAAATACAAGTCATTTTTGTATTGAAATGATATTTTCAAGCTCATGAGAAAATAAGTTTGAAGAACTTTTTTGAATATAAAGAATTTCTATTCCTAATAATGAAAAAGCAGATGAAGAATCTCATATCCTTGTCCTGTTCTTGACTGACAGCTCAGATTAGAACTAATACTTAAAACAAAGTGGTCTAGAAAAAATGAATGTAATGTGCCCTTGATAACTGTAAGTCGTGTGTGTACTCTAATGGTGAGTTCCAGGCTTAGTTGATAGTGGCGCATTAGTTATATCGCATTTACATTCTTGTATTTCCAATGTTGGACATTCAAATACGATTTTTTTGGGGGTGCTGACCAGAGGGAATTTTGGGTACCTGTCCCCTATAACAATCAGATTACTTAAGGTGACTAATAAATATGTAATAGTTGCCTAATTGTATGCACTAAATTTAACATTTTTATTTATATCCATGCCTTATTGGTAGGTAGCTTATTTAGGTGGCTTTGTGGTATATCTTCAGCTTCCTGTTCTTGTCACTTCTAGGAGTTGATTTCATAAGGTGAAGAGAATGCACCTCTTTTCTGTCGATTCAACTATTTAGGGATATTTTTTCTGTCAGCAGACAGTGCACTTGGACATTTTTTTTGTGATGTCATGGCTGTCTATATAGGATTTGATAGATGACCGAGCTTATCTATTTTTCTTCTGCATGAGTATCCAGTGGTGTAAGTGGCATGGCATGTGAATGCCCCTGTCAAACCTGAACAAGAGAATGCTAGGGTGAGTTCTTAATGTCAAGGGTTAATATGGTTCCCAATTAGGGATGTTAGCTATTGTATAATTGAATAGTCATGTAACCGCATAAAATATTATCAGTTACACGACTATTCAATAGTTCCCAGGGTTGGAGGCAGCAGCGTAGGGTGATTGGGAGCCAGTCTGCGAAGAGAGCCAGTTTAAAAACCAGCTCTCCTTGTGGACCCAGCTGCCTGCCACCCTGCGCTCCTGCCTCAGTGTGGGATGTCAGCAGCCCCTGTCCATGGGGGGAGGGGGGTCCAAGTCCCACTCACAGAGGCTTGCTCCATGGGAGGTGGAGCAGCAGCGTGGGGGGGGGGGGGGGAAGTGACACCACAGAGCCAGTGCTGTGTAGAGCCAGCTCCTGCTCTCTCCTCCACCTTGCTGCCTCTGATACATTATTGGGTGGGGGGAGGGATTTGTGTAGTCAACAAGATTAAACAATAAGCCTAGGCTTGTTGATTAATTGTATAGTTGAGTATACACTGACATCCCTCCCAATACTGTGGGGGGTTTTCTTAAATACTTTATGAAAAACATAGAAAATTGCATCCAGAAAGACTACATTAACAGAACATTATTATGGTTGCAAAGTTAAGCACCTAGAAATAGGAAATCTCAAAATTAAGGTTGTCTGTGGATCTTTAATTTGGATTCCTTGTACATATGCATTATGATACGCTTTTTAATTGCATAAACCCATGCTATTTTTTCCAAAAGATGCCTTCTTCACTCAGTGTACAGGAAGAAGAGTGCTGAAGGAGTGAATCAGGGTTGCATATATGAAAGAAGTTAAAAAATATAGGACTCCCTTCATCTCTTGTGGAAATATAAAGTGAATGAGGCAGATGTCTGCAGGAAGACAGATGAGTTGAATGCTGCTCTGGAAACTGGATTCTATCTCTGCATCTACCAAAAAACTCCTGTGTGATACTGGACAAGTCAAGTTGACCAAAATTTCAGGTGGCTAGTTTGCCTCATTTTCTTGAGACCCAGGGGTCTGAGTTGCAGAGTGCAAAGCACTTGTCTACAATTGCAGTCAATGAAATGGTGCTGTGAACATATAAAGGGAAATGTGTAATGTTACTCCTCTGAAAAGTCAGACCCAGTCTTCTCAAATGAGGCACACAAAATTAACAGTTTTGGCATTCATCTATTTCAGGATTTTATACTGCTGCCCATCATAGTAGTTTCTGAGCTGTTTCCACATACAGTCCGATGATAATGCAGCAGTCCTCAGTGGACTTTGTGGAATCTCTGGAGTGTCTCAATTTTAGGGGTCAGCACTTCACTTGAATTCTTGTTGTTGTTTGGGAAGGAAGGTTAGTCGATATTAATTAGCCCTTTCTATTCGTAGTATTCTGAGCAACACTTAAGGAGGAAGGACTTTCTCAGAGAGAGAGGTTCTACATTGTTTCCTAAAGATGGTCACACGTGGGGGAAGCTCTGGACCCAGGCAAGCTTCTCATGCTCCAGAATGAGTATAAAGGGCGTAACAGCGCAGCTCCACCTCCTGTTCTGTCAAATGAAAGGGTTTTTAATAGGGTCACCCTAATTATCTATTCTTGACTCAGGGCTATTCTCTCCGTGTGTATAATATTCCATATCAGAGATATGAAAAAATAAAAATATAACAGCTTTGCTGCAGATGATATGAAATTTGCGAAGTGGTAAATAAGGAGAACAAGTCCGTTGGACAGTATAATCTGAGTTGTTGCTTCATAAACAGGGCTAATTCAAAAATGCATTTTTGAACCAAATGGAAGGTTGAGAGTTTAGGAGCAAGCAGTAATATAGATCATAATTACAAGCTGGGGGTACTATATCCTGGAAAATAGTCTCTGTAAAAGATTTAGGGATTATGATTGATAATCAAAGGAATGTAAACTTCACTGTGATGCTACAGGTAAGAGAGCTAGCATCATCTTTGGATGCTTAAATGGAAGAAAACCAGCCTTACTGTGACAGACTTAAACTATATCTCTTTAGTTCTATCAGAGGAAAAATAAGAGATGACTTGATCACTGTCTATAAATACCTTATTAAGGATAAGGTTTCTGATTTTTAGAGGCTTCTCTAATTGAGCATAAAAAGATCTAGTGATTGGCTGCTGAGGCTAGATACAAAGTAAAATAAAGATTAAAATCTTTGAGAGTTTAACTGCTGGAACAACTTAAGAAGAGATACAGTAGACTCCCGATTATCCGACCTTTGCTTATCCAACCTTCCGCTTTATCTGACTTAGCCATACCACTGCTGCTTTGTCTGTCGGTGCGCCCTGGTCCCAGCCCACTGTGTCCGGGCCACTCCATTGCCTGTCATGGTGATGAGTGCTAGGGAGAGTTGGGGGGCCTTCCTCTTGGTACGAGGCTTCTTGGGGCCACAGTTGCAGGAAGGGGTGCAACGGGGGCGACACAGGGGAAGCCACGTAGGCTGCTCTGTTCTCAGCCTGAGCCGCTCTCCAGGGGCTCCCGCAGCCAGGCCACACCCGCCCCAGCCACGCTAGCAACGCTTGCTTGGGGGTGACACGCAGCCTCGGCCCTGCCCGCAGATTGGTGCAGCCTTGTTCCATGGCTGCCCGGCTGCTGCTTCCTGCTCCTGCTCCTCCCTTTGTGCGGCGGGGACTAGGCCAGGCAGCAGCGGCCCTTTCAAACCCAGCCCTGACTCCAGTGAGCAGGGGGGACCGGTGCATGAGATCCAGCCGCGGGGCACATGTGGGGCCGACGGGTGCGGGCCGGCATCACTGCTGGGAGGCAGGGAAGGGGCTGAGTCACGGCCGTTGTTGGCTGCTTTGTTTCTGAGCTGTTCGGGGTGCAGCGCACTGGCAGCCTGCAGGGGGGTGGGAGCCCCCTGGGCCGCTCACAGGGCACAGCTGGTGCAGGGGGTGATTAAAGGGAGGGCTGGCTAAAGCGGTCTGGACCCTCCTCACAATACAGCGAAGAATTTGTTCACATCCCGGGCCATTTCCGAATTATCCGACATTTTAGAACATAAGAACATAAGAACGGCCGTACCGGGTCAGACCAAAGGTCCATCTAGCCCAGTATCCTGTCTGCCGACAGTGGCCAGCACCAGGTGCCCCAGAGGGGGTGGACCGAAGACAATGATCAAGCGCTTTGTCTCCTGCCATCCCTCTCCAGCCTCTGTCAAACAGAGGCCAAGGACACCATTTTATCCCCTGGCTAATAGCCTTTTATGGACCTAACCTCCATGAAATTATCTAGCTTCTCTTTAAAGAAGCTCTTTAATTTTCATTAATTCGACTGCCTGTTGGTCCTGTTTAGGTCGGATAATCGGGACTCTACTGTGTAGTGAATTCTCCATCACTTAATATCTTCTAATCAAGATTGAATGTCGTCTTTGTGTGTTTGTTTTTGAAAAAGTGTAATTTAACAAGCAGTTTACAGGCCTGATGCAGGAAAATGGTAAAAGATGAAATTTCAATACTATGTCCTGGGATATTCAGGAAGTCTGACTAGAGGACAATCATAATGGTTTTGTTTGCTCTTGAGCTTAGAATCTTTCAAAGGCAAATGCTAGTTGCATTTGTATACTCGTGTAGTTGTATATTTATGTTTTGCTGAATGAAATTATTTTCATAATACTAAAATGCATACTTTATACTCTTCAATGCTTTGTGTGTATTTGTGTGGTTTATATAAATAAAAGTATATCGTATTGTTTTAGACTTACTATTTGTAAATTAGTGTTACAAACCCACTATCAGTAGCAATGCTTTATGAAGCTTTGAAACATTCTCCAATAGTGTATGAAAGCTAAGTACAACATTGAATTTGTGAATGATACACCTTACAACTGACCAGAAATGCAACAGAATCCAAGCCACCAAGAGAAATTGGCTTTATTCCTGATATTTTCTGAGCCAGAAAAGTTGAGACCATCTTGAGTATCACACCTAAACCAATTTGTGACAGTTACTCCAGAAGCAACTCTTTCTCTGTTGGAAAGAGAAAGCTGGCAATGATCTATCAATAAATGTGTTTGTGAACAATGCATGCATATAGTTATACTCACAGAAGGCATTGAATGTTGCCTGTTGGGATACTGGATTGGACTGTGTTTTTTTAAATCAGATGCCTGGTAGTTGTGTACAAGAGGAAAATGAAAAATACTAGCATTGAATACTGTCCCTGTAATTCTAGAGCACGTTCTTAATTTAGATTGCAGTTTAATTTACATGAAGAGGAAACATTCTAAATTTGATGTAGTAAATTTTGGGTAAAACAATGAAGGGCAGCTGTACGGAGCACTGGACATTACCTGTTAATCATAGAATCCTAGGGCTGGAAGAGACCTCAGGAGATCATTGAGTCTAATCACCTGCCCAAATCAGGGCCAACCCTAACTAAATCAATTAAACCTTTTCTAAAGAGATTTGCTTTCTTAGGGTTTCAGTAAACTTTCCAAATCTCTATTGTGTGCCCTTCAACCAATTGGAGTATATAGGAATCCTGTCGATTTAAGCTGAAATAAAAGCCGTTTTTCACTGTTCACATGCCCATTACTTTATTAACATATGCTGGGATGCCAATGTGAAAACAAAGATTATTGAAAAAGATAAGGCTTAAAATGTTGGGCTACATTGATGTGATATAACCTATCTACCTCAGAAAACTCAAAGAAGATTCAGTGATGGCAGCTCACACTGCATCTCTGTGGACTAAGAACCGCTTGGCTGGTTGGAGAATTCCAGAGCCAGAATATGGAGTTTATACTTCACTACCTTCTGAGCTCTGCCCTGAACCAATGGGAGTTGTGCCTTAGTAGAGTGCATGATTAATTCATTGTGCAAAGAACATAATATTTTTTGGCTTTAAAGACTTGGTATTTCAAAATGTCTGTTTAAATAAAAGTCTACCCACAGATTTACTTGAACAATTCAGCAAAGAGGAGGATCTTGTGTCATCTGACACGTGCCTCAGACTCTCTTTATAGGTCTTCTGGATCACTTATCACCCCCAATTTATAGATGGGGAAACAGTGGCGAAATGACCTGTCCATATCATCTAGCAAAACTAATGTTAAAGCAAGGAGTAGAATCTTGTTTCCAGTGTAATCTAGTTTCCAGTGTCCCAGGCTAGTGCATTTACCTATTTGCTCTCACTAGGTATATGTCAGTGTGTATGTATGTAAGCTTTCTAAAAGAGCAGCTATTCTGTACTAGACGACTAGGGTTATTAGTGTGTAGACATTGACATGATTAACCAATAAGCCTGGCCTTATCGGTTAATCCGAACAACCACACACTTCCCCTCCGCACCCCTACTTGCTGCCTCTCTATTGGGAGGGAGGCGGGAGCTGGCTTTTAAGCTCAAAGGTAGCAGCACGGAGGCGGCCAGCTTCCCACAAGCACTGGCTCCTATGAAGCTGCCTCCCCTTGCTACTGCCTCTGATAGAGAGGCAGCAGCGGGGTCAGGGGAGGCAGCAGCGGGGTCAGGGGAGGCAGCAGGATCTGGTAGACATGGGAAGCAGCTTTCAAGCCAGCTCCCTGTACATATCTGCTCCCTTGGCACTTTCTTCCCTGCCCCTCAGAAGAGGAGGGCCAGGCAGAAACTGGTGCGTGCATAAAATTCCAGCAGTTCTGCATTCACACAAATACACGTTAGTTAACATACTTAGTAAAGACAAATTTGCTTTCTGCAATTTCCATTCACATCAAATTAGACATTTCACTACTCCACATATCTTGGAACTTAAGTGTTGCTATATATTCTTGATCTCTACTCCAGTGGTGGGCAACCTGTGGCCCACAGGCCACATGTGTGGTCCATCAGGGTTCTATGTATGATCCATAAAACATTTTCTTTACATTTCCCATGTGCAGGGTTGCCAAAAAATGCTGGTTTCTGACCTCATAGTTTTTGTTCTACAGGTATTACTTAAACGACAGACATGTAAAGTAAGGGCACATGAAGTGACGTGTGTGCTGACTGCACACAATTTTGACTGAGAGCGCTGTGTGCTTTCTTTGCGTCCAAGGTGCTTCTATGGTTCAATCAGCACACCACAGTTAGCAAAACTACCCCATCCCAGAAGAGTATCTTGTTTACAACAAGCTTGCGGCCTACTGAGATGGAGGGCCACTCATGCAGCTCACTCACTAGCCCAAGTTGCCCCTCGCTGCTCTGATCTCTCTTCATATCAGTATCACCAGGCTGAGTGTCAAGACCTGCATTACTTGCAAGGAGTCTTATGAGTAATTGTAACTTTTAAATTCAGATTTTTCTCGGTCTTTTAATGTCTTGGCTCATCTCCCAGATGATAAATACTTTGTAAAGTATTTTGAGATCTCCAAATGAGAAAAGTACTATGCACAAGCCAAGCATTGCAGTTGTTATCTTTTTGTCTAAACTTCATACGCGATGCTTCACACTTAATTTGGCTGTTTCTTTGGCTCTCCATGAACTTACAGAGTGTAGACATATTTCTGTTTATTTCTTACAGATCAGTGGTATGGAAAAATGTCTGCAAAAATACATCTTTAAAGTATTCTTATTTTTCCTTAAACATCAGGATCATAACATTTTATTACTCATGTTTGTTTATTGGCATAGGCTTAGACAGTTGGGCTCTGTCTAGACTGGCAAGTTTTTGCACAAAAGCGGCTGCTTTTGCGCAAAAACTTGCCAGCTGTCTACACTGGCCGCTTGAATTTGCGCAAGAACACTGACGATCTAATGTATGATTGTCAGTGTTCTTGCGTAAATACAATGATGCTCCCGCTCGGGAAAAAGCCCTCTTGCGCAAATGCTTTTGTGCAAGAGGGCCAGTGTAGACAGGTAAAAACTGTTTTGCGCAAAAAAGCCCCGATGGCGAAAATGGCGATCGGGGCTTTCTTGCGCAAAACTGCGTCTAGATTGGCACGGATGCTTTTCCGCAAAAAGTGCTTTTGCGCAAAAGCATCCGTGCCAATCTAGACGGTCTTTTCCGCAAATGCTTTTAACGGAAAAACTTTTCCGTTAAAAGTGTTTGCGGAAAATCATGCCAGTCTAGACACAGCCTTGGAGTGTGAACTTTTCTTCTCAGGTGTCATGTTTCAAAAGTATAAAATACAGCCTTGGAGAGGGGGGGGAGGGTGTGTGTGTGTGTGTGTGTGTGTGTGTGTGTGTGTTTGAGATTTGAGTTAAATAGTTGTTAAACTAAAACAAAATGTTTTTACAATCTAAAAATTGCTCCTCATTCTTCAGTGTTTCATTTCTTTTGATAATGTTCCAAAAGTGTTCTTCTGTCCTCTAGTCTATAGAGATGTCTTGGAGGGGGAATTTCACAGTGTAAAAATAACCAAAAGACAAGGCTTCATATTATAATGTAAATGTAAGCAGAGTACTCTTGTGGTAGAGAGTACGTTTATACTTCCTTTAAGCATCATAGAGGCAAAATAGGATTCCAACAATTATTTTCTTTCTGGGTCATCTTGTAGACGTTAATGCATTTTAAAATATTAGTCAGTAGATTCATTAAGTCTAATTTTTTCAGGTATAGTATTTTCAGTTTGTAGTATAGGTGAGTTACACATTCTTGTGGTTGATCCACACTGCATAATTACAAAAAATTATGGTACATATATGAATCTGAAAACTTCCCCTAAAGATGGTGTTACAGTGCCATTGTACTTAATGACACTACTAACATTTCTCACACCCTCATCCCCATTTCAGAGATACCTTTAGAAAATCTGTATATTAAATAGGCTGTCTGGAAGGGAGACAAACAGTTAATCCAGCAATTAGGTTTACACATAGTCTCCTTCATCCTGCTTATCTTCTATCAAATTGTATCCAAAAATACATCGAGCTGCATTTTTTCATTGTGATTTTTTTTTTTAGCAGCATTGACACAAGTCCTGTTCATCTTCAAAGTTCATTTAGGTAAAAGTAATGCCAGAAACTGTAACCAGGCTTTCATCATTTCTCACCCAACTCATTTACAGTTCTACTTTGTAGTTTTCTATTTATATTTCTGAAACGTGTGTGTATTACTCAGTGCACACTTTGTGTCATGCCATTAATCCAGTTTTGGTTTATCGGTGTTGTTTTTTAAAAAGAGAATTTTTATGGTCCAGTGACTTAACTCATTTATTCTCCCTCCTCTCATGTTGTACAATGTATGTTTACTTGATGGAGGCAATCCTATTTTTTTAAAACATTTTTATTTAAATGTTCTTGTTCACTGTCTAGGGTATCTTTTTCTTCCAGAAGACAAGTCATTAGTATTTGAGTGTTATGTTCTTCCTGGAACATACCTACATGATTTTCTCAGTGTTGGATTTGTTGTAACTCTGTTTGTAAAAAGACAAACTGTATGCTTGATTCTTCTCTGTACAAAATGACTGAAGGAGATTTATATTCCTTCGCCCTGAAGTTGAGGAATATTTATTAACTAAGCCTTTTAAAAAATGTAATCAAAACAATGTAGACACATGAGGCTGGTGTTCATCTGATAAGGCATTTTAGTGGGTCATATTTTGATACTGTTTGTTCCAGATTTGATCATTTGCATGAGGAGGAACACAAGAATGGGACATAGTAGTATTCCAACAGTATATACACTTTGCAGAGAATTTAGCTTACTCTGAAAGTTTTTTCCTGAATATTGTGTAGAGTATTTCATTGCACCCAATTAAATAATGGCTAATGAATATTCCAGTAGCTAAGCACAAATGTTACACACATCAGATACAAAGTGGATTAGCACAATAGGTGTGATTACTTTTTCATGGGCAAGTAAATAGTTTATAATAATGTGATTTGTTAATGTTAAGAGATGTTGATCATTTAATTGGGAAAGCTTTATAAAATTCTGCCTGAGCTTCAAATATTTATTATGGGCATTTTTTCATTGGGATTCTCTTAGAAAATATTTCACTTGTTAAACCTTAACCAGCTCCATGGCAGGAAACGTTTTATACTGTTGTTTAATTATCAGCATCATTGTTATGTAGTTTGAATACATTTCTAGGGAATTTGACTGAATTTTCTCACAGAGCTGATGTATAACACAGGTAATGTGATATATGATTTAGGCACTTTGAAAGATTAACAATTTTAAGAGTATTCCCTAAAGATGTCTCCTAAGAGACCAAATGGTCTGTAGAGAGAGAACTTTCAGTGTATAGTCTTTTGTTGGTGCGCGCTATTGTAGATAACTTAAGAGTAGAAAATAAATCTTTTCTGGAGTCTCCCAACTTTCTCAGATGTTTTCTTATTTTAAAAAGTAAATTTTAAATAAATTGCTTGTTAGTAGAAGGAAAAATATTCTAAGTATTACGATGTAGGGCATGAAAGAAAACAAGTAATTTGATAATCTCCAGATTTGGAAACTATCAGAGTATTCACAGCCACTTGCTTTATTTATACAGTTGTGCAACTACCAATTTTTTGTCTTAAATGCTCCCAACTTTGAAATCAGTTAGTCCAAAAGACTTGAAAGTAGATTCATTTACTACATCTCCCTTAGAGTCCCATTGCTAATTTTGGAGTTCACAATCACTTTTTCATATTTTTAAAATGCTTTCCTGTACTGTGTGAAATACTTGACCAAACAGGGGCAATTGACTATACAGTAAAGAAACTAGAACAAGAATGAGGTTTTTTTCCCCTGCTCTAATCTATTTCAGCTATAGGATTCTTAAATGTTACTGGTAATAATGGTAGGTAAAATATTTTGAGGCAGAGGTGATTTAAAGAAAATCAGTGTCATTTGTAAGGGTAACTTGCACAGAATTTTCTAAAAAAAAAAAAGTGGTGGTTCCCTCTTTTTATGTAGCATTTTTTGAAAGGCTGAACTTCATCAAATTCTTGGTTTAGCTGCTTTTGGGCCCAGTTCTTCTTGATGAAATTGTAAGATTTACAAGCAAATTTTTTTTGTTTTTTGTTTTTGTTTTGATTAGCTTTGCCAAATTAAATTTTCACACATGCGGAGACAGTGTCACTCACTCAAGGTAATTTATACCATTACCAGTCACTGTCTGTCACAGAGAACATTTCACAAGACTTGAGCACTTCATAGGAGGAGGCAGGCCCCCAACCCCACCTGCAGCATGCCGAGCGTGCACCCTTCTCCCCCCCTCCCCCCCCCCGAAATACCATGGAGAGGGGAAGTGCGCATGCGCCCCAGCATCCCTGTAGCAGTAGGGAAGGAAGAGGATGCACAACCCCAATCACTCCCCCCACCCCTGGGAGAAGGGAGGAGGCCCTGTGGCCCAGCCCAAGCCTTCCCAGCCCCGGGAGCAGTGGAGAGTGAGGAGGACATATGGCTCCAGCCTTCACTGCCCCTGAGCAGCGGGAAGGGAGGTGGCAACATGTTCTGAGCTGGACCGAACCTCCCCATCCCCGGCAACAGGAGGGAGGGAGGAGGCCACATGTACATGGGATGGGTAATGATAGTAGTAATAAAAAACCGTCCCATTAACCAATCAAGTTAATTTTCCCGGAAGCTAGGAAGGACAGAAGGATTTTTTCTATTTTTGATACTTGACAGATTCTCAAATACCATTTTATATAAGCACCTGGATAAACCAGAAAGAGCAAGCCTTTCTTTTCTAGAACTGTTTTGGGATCAATGTACTAGTTCCACAAAGAGGGGGAAAACAAGTTGTATATAGGGTTGCCAGGTGTCCAGTATAACCCAGACGGTCCGGTATTTTCGCCTCCTGTCCAGTAAAAAAAATTTCAGAAAATACTAGATACCTACAACGTCCGGTATTTTCTGATTTTTTTTTTCCCCCCTGCCAGGAGGCGAAAATACCAGACACCTGGCAACCCTATGTGACACACTCAGCAACTGCCCCTCCCTCCCCCCCCCCAGGCCCCCGGACCCCCCCTGCTTACCTGGTTCCGCAGTAAATCAGGAGAGGGGTAACTAGTGGTGTCCCCCAAGGGTCGGTCCTAGGACCAATCCTGTTCAACTTATTCATAAATGATCTGGAGAAAGAGGTAAGCAGTGAGGTGGTAAAGTTTGCAGATGATACCAAACTGTTTAGGATAGTCAAGACAGAAGCAGACTGTGAGGGACTCCAAGAAGATCTCACCAAACTGAGGGACTGGGCAACAAAATGGCAAATGAAATTTAATATGGATAAGTGTAAAGTAATGCACATCGGGAAAAATAACCCCAACTATACGTACGGTATGATGGGGGCTAATTTGGCTACGACAAATCAGGAAAGAGATCTTGGAGTTATCGTGGACAGTTCTCTGAAAACTTCCACACAGTGTGCAGCAGCAGTCAAAAAGGCAAATAGGATGCTAGGAATTATTAAGAAAGGGATAGAAAATAAGACACAGAATATCTTACTGCCTCTGTATAAAACTGTGGTACGCCCACATCTTGAATACTGTGTACAGATGTGGTCTCCTCACCTCCAAAAAGATATTTTGGCCTTGGAAAGGGTTCAGAAAAGGGCAACTAAAATGATTAGGGGTTTGGAACGGGTCCCATATGAGGAGAGGTTAAAGCGACTGGGACTTTTCAGTTTAGAAAAGAGGAGACTGAGGGGGGATATGATAGAGGTATATAAAATCATGAGTGGTGTGGAGAGGGCCGATAAAGAAAAGTTATTTATTAGTTCCCTAAATAGAAGAACTAGAGGACACCAAATGAAATTAATGGGTAGCAGGTTTAAAACTAATAAAAGAAAGTTCTTCTTCACACAGCGTGTAGTCAGCCTGTGGAACTCCTTGCCAGAGGAGGCTGTGAAGGCTAGGACTATAATAGAGTTTAAAGAGAAGCTAGATAATTTCATGGAGGTTAGGTCCATAAAAGGCTATTAGCCAGGGGATAAAATGGTGTCCTTGGCCTCTGTTTGTCAGAGGCTGGAGAGGGATGGCAGGAGACAAATCGCTTGATCATTGTCTTCGGTCCACTCTCTCTGGGGCACCTGGTGCTGGCCACTGTCGGTAGACAGGATACTGGGCTAGATGGACCTTTGGTCTGACCCAGTACAGCCATTCTTATGTTCTTAAATTTCTCTGTCATGTAATAAAATTGTTTTCAGGATAACTAAATCTGTAGTGTGCATTTAAGGCAGCCACTTCTTTGTTCGTTTGTTTTTCTACTAACAGTCAGATCTGAGACATATTTTAGGGGCATCTCTTTGAAGAATACTTGTGCTTTAGCATCATACTTGTTATGCCAGGGTATATGATCAGTGGTTTTGATCGTTTAAGGGACCGAAAATAACTATATAGTTAAGGTTGTAGCTGTCCTGTTATAATCCCAACTTTTACCACCATTCTACAAATTTGGCTTGAAATACCATTTTAGTAGGAAAATTGGCAGGTTGCTCTTAGACCAGAAGTGATTTTTCTTTTTTTTTCTTCTGTATTTTAGGGAAACTGATCAAGAAGTTTATTTCTTGGTTACCACAATTACAAGGCAAATAGATATATATCAACTAAAGATGTTAAGGACTAGTCGACTATCTGATAAGCATTTGCTTATAAATGGAGTACTTCAAAGTGGCACTGTCGCATAGCTGATCCGCGGCTCAGATGTACGGCGCTGCCCTTTTAAAATGCCGAGGCACCATGGAACCTGAGGTCAGCTGGGAACTCCCCAGCTAACTCCAGGTTCCAAGCAGCATTTCCCGAGAACCCGGGGTCAGCTGGGGAGTCCCCAGCTGAACCTGGGCTTCACGGCTTTGCCCCTTTGAAACACCACCTCTGTGTTTCAAAGGGGCAGCCGCCACACTGCCGATCCCTGGCTCAGCTGTGCAGCGGCTGCCCCTTCAAAATGCAGCCTCTGCATTTCAAAGGGGCAGCCATGGAGCTCAGGGGCAGCTGGGACTCCCCAGCTGACCCCAGGCTCCGGGCAGCATGCAGCGCAGCATGAAGCCCCCACTGGAGACTCCTGTGCATTTCAAAGCAGGCACCTGTGTGCAGCCTGTAGTCAGTGGGACTTCCCGCTGGCTCCACGCTGTATGCAGGGTTCTTGCATTCCTCCTTTGAAATGTACAAGAGGCCCGGGAGGGCTCTTGTACATTTCAAAGGAGGAATGCGGAAGTGTCTATTTGACTAGTTGAGTCATCAATGGAAATTCCATCGACTACTCGACTAGTCAGTTAACTGCAATTTAACATCCTTAATATCAACTTGTCTTTTTTCAAAGAAAGGTTAGTGAACAGAGAATAGGCAGCTTAGCTGCCTTGAATCAACCATGTCATTTTTCTTCCTTTGTCTACCATTACCGTGTTTTAATTTTAGGTAACCTGCAAAGGATATTTTAAAATTGGGCTTGTACTCAGTTTTATTGCTTTATGTATAAAGAGGGCCTGAAAGTTATTTTAAATATTTATTTTCTGCTTGCTTTTTACCTTAGTAATATCAGAAACTTTCTCACTGGTCTCCCCTGGTTTTTCTAGATGACTTACAGCGTGTTTCAGAAGATGCATTCTATTAGCGCTCACAACTCAATAGAAGACATGGGGATACTGGACCTTAAATACAACATCCTTTCTCTAAATAATTAATTAGATATTTAATTGAAATATTTTAAGAAAACCAGAACAAAATTTAAATAGTATTAAAGTCTCTTTCTCTTTTAATTGCTAAGCTTTCCCTTTTGGCTCTTGTGGTATGGTCTTACTCTCCATTCATCACAGTGTCTTCCTGTCCAGACAGAACCCGACTCTCAAATGTAAATAAGCAGAAAAAAGTCACCTTAGCCAAACCTTCACGCCTCTTTTAAACATCCTAAAGAAGCAAAGTAGGGCACAAGCCCAATGTTTTTTTTCCTTTGCAGGTCTCCTTTAAGAGCAGAGGCAACCTTGATCCAGCAGTTTTGGAGGTAGAGGCAAGTAATTTTTTTACTTTTCTGTCAAAATTTCAATAATTTGGGGAGGGGATAACAATTAATTTGAAGATGGCCTAGTTTAAAAATCTCAAATATTGAGTACACTCAGTATGAAGAATTTATCTTTAGGTTGATTTAAGCTTTTCTTGCTTATTGTATGTGTTTGAGCAATGAAATTAGTGAAATTGTTGTAGATAGCTATATTTTAACCCCATTGGATTTGTAGCCCTTATTTTTAACTGTTTTAACTGTTTCCATTGGGATCATCTTCACAATATGAATCAGTAAATGGAAATGTTTTATCATGTGACTTCCTCCTAAAATTACTTATTTATGGTACCGCCATACCTAATGAAATACAACAGTTAGCTTTCTGCGACTCCTCCTGGTGTTTTGTGAAAGGATAAGTAAGTTTATTCTGGATAATAGGTACCTTTTTTCTGTTTTTGTTTTATAAAGCTCTGTGCTATTTAGGCACAGCTCACTATTATGGAGCAGTACAGTCGTAGCTTATTGAAGAAACTTTGCCTCAAAATTCTCCCTTCATGCCGGGGAGGTGGCAGGTAGTGTGTGTACTTAGATTCCTTCCTGGTCTAATGGGGGTGGCTATCTCCGTGCTCTTCTGAGAGCAGGAACTGTCGTTGTATTTGGTCCTAGTGCAGACTGGACCGTGGAGGCACAAAGGCTTCTAGTTAGCCTACTGCCTCCCCCCCATTTATCTGTGTAGGGGTCAAGCGCTATCTGGTCCATAGAAAGCAGTTCATATTTTATTGTATAAACTGGGTATATGGTTACATTAATTTTTTTCTATATTATTAGAAGAATTAAGCATGTATAGCGTATAAATGAGGGCATATTCCCAGTATCCTTCTTCCCACCTCGCTGCCTTTTCTCAAATCATGCTTTCTCCACCAACCTTTAAGTGTAGTAACCTCGCTGTGAAATTTTTACTTCATTCATCTTCAGCCAGAGTGGATTCCTGAGTCACTTTCAGTAAACATTTTTACAACACCTAGTACTTTTACAAGATTCTGAAAGAGTAGAATGAGAAAAAAATCAATGCAAATTCTGCCTATAAAGGATTACAAGAATACATTGTTGTTTTAGAAATGTAATTTATTATTATTTTTTGTCCTTCTAGAACTGGTTTGTTTCCCCTCTTCCATGTAGTTTTCCCATCCATCCTTTGTCTGCATCCTGTGGCAAAATTCCTTCTAGCAAGTACAATTGATTCATGATTCCCTTCAGTATTAGTCAGTGCTGCTCCTTCAGTGGTCAGAGAGGGTTCCCTTTGAGAATTTATCTTCACTACCAGCCTGATAGACATGGAAGTGATGGATCCAGCGGGGTTAATTTATGAAGTCTAGTATAGATGCCATAAATTGACTGCTGATCGCTCTCTCGTCAACTCCGCTACCCCTCCTCAATGAGAAGTACAAGGGAAGTGAATGGCAGAGTGTTTCCTGTTGACACACCACAGTAAGTAGATTGAGGTATGTCGATTTCAGCTACGCTATTCACGTAGCTGATGTTGCATAACTTAGATTGCTCTTCCTCCCATAGAGTAGACCTGCCCGAAGACGTAACAGAAACAGGAAATACTTAACCTGAACCCAAGTTGTTTCTCATTTGGCAGCGTAATGTTGTGCCAATAGACTGAAAAGCAAAACATTGTGGACTTATTTTATTTACCTGTTCTGTACTTAGTTTCCCAGATGCAGAGAACATGTAATGGAATAGTGATTAAATAAATTTTACTCATTGGTGTCACATTGGATATAATTTAATGCCTGATTGGCTATCTAGGTGTGAGTGGTTAATTTTTGATTAACACTCAACAAAATGTAATTTTGAAAATTCTGTGTCTGTGGCCTTTACACTCTGCACGTTAGTTTACATTAATTAATCTAAAGGATATCTGTACCATTTTGTCTTGGTAGCTTTGGAAGAATAATTATTGTCTCTCATAAGCAACAGCAGTACAGCTGCTAAGTGCAGTTGATTTTACAGGAAGCATGTTTAAACAGAATTTTCCTTGATAGTACCATGTTAATGTACACTTGACTTAAAAGCAGTTCTTAAATTGAATTTCTCCCTGTTGATTATTGACATGAAGATTTTATGAAGCTTGTTAAGATCTTGTTATTGATATTACCCAAAACTTCTACTCTGAGATGTAGACAAAATACAAGTCACTCCAGCCCTAATACAGAGTGACTTGAAAATAAAAATAATTAAAAACAAAAAAAGAGTTCAAAAGGGATTTCACATTTTCTATTTTTATTCTGTGGTGGTGTTTCAGAGGGATCTTAGAACTATAGAGAATAACCACTGAAAATTAAATATAATGGATTAAAAACCCTTATTCATGGAAAAGACTGTAATCATCTATATCTTTTAAATTATTATACTAGCAAAGAGAAATGAAGTCATAGCTTGGCTGCAAATTAAGTGGCACACAGAAAATCTGTTATGAAATTAATGTAGTACTTCATGATTGGAGAATCAGAAAAATACTACAGTTGAACAACATAAAATTATTTTAACATCCTATAGTATTCCATGTCAGTGTCAGTTTGACTACTATACTAATTGAGGATTCAGTTCCGCTCCCATTAAAGTCAGTGGCAAAGCTCCTATTAACTTAAATAACACAGAATTGGGCTTTAAATTCTAGCTTGTGAGGAATGACAAATATATTTTCAAACAAAAATTGTTAAAATGAAGTTAGGGGTTAAGAGTATATAGTATTCATTCAAAGATATAAAAATCACAAGGATTTTGTCATCTTGAAAATCTGGCAATTCAGAGTTAAGTTTTATATTTAAATAATACAAACATATTAAGATAAGTAATGCTGAGTTTAGGCACCTAGACAAACTTAAGTATATGCTCTAGTAATCATTAACATGCAATAATCATATAATTATGATTAATGCAATTTAGTGGTTTTGGTCTCAGATTAGATTAAAGATCCACTTATTTTTTTTTATATCTATTTTCCTGTCATGGCATCATTCCAGAGTTTTTTGAGAGTCTTAACTTAAGTGTACTTTCAGTTTTAACACCGTTTTAACATACATTTTTCTCTGGATATATCCTTTTATTATTTTAAATTTCACCTGCAAACACTGAACAAGGAGACCAAAGAATTGTAAAATCATGCGATAGTTCTGATAATTTATAGCTATGTAGCATTGACTTTCACTTTTAAGGAGAGATTCATTGGTACACCAAAACGGTGAAAGCAGCTGGAGAGCACCAGTAGATTTAAGATTAACTTAAATTTGCTTTGTGTCACCAGAGTAGAAAAAAGTACCTGACTAGTATTAGGGGCTTTTGTGTTCCATTGTGTCCGTGTATTAAGAGTGCCAGCTATGTCTTTTAAGCAGTAATGCCTAGTCTAGTGCACAATCACACTGTTTTGAAAAAGCAATGACAGTTCGGCCAGTTAATTTACTTGTATCAACGCTTCACAGTGTCCCTCATACCAATGACCCATGACAACTAAAAAAAATTTCTGCATGCAAATTAACTGTAGAGAAACTAGTGGTTAGATGAATTACCTCTGTCATAGGAGGCCTGCTTAATTGTTATCTAGCTGTTGACCTGAGTGTGTGTATTATGATTACATAGGGACACAGTTAGGCTTCGTCTGCGCTGCAAGATTTTTGCTCAGAAGCCTTTTGTGGAAGAGATCTTCCACAAAAACTTCTTGTGCAAAAGTGCGTCCAGACCTAAAAGAGCATCACAAAAGCCATGTGCTTTTGCGCAAGAGAGCGTCAACATTGCATGGACACTCTTGCGCAAGAAAATGGCTATCAGAGCACCTGTGCTTTTGCCGATAGGGGTTTCTTGTGCAAAAACCCCTCCGGAGCATCCACACCTGCCTTTTGCCTCATTGTTAGCTGGTTGGTCCCCAGCCTGTAAGTAGTAGTTCTGCAGAAAAGCACCTGGGGGTTACAGTGGATGAGAAGCTGGATATGAGTCAACAGTGTGCCCTTGTAGCCAAGAAGGCTAATGGCATATTAGGTTGCATTAAGAGGAGCATTGCCAGCAGATCCAGAGATGTCATTATCCCCCTTTATTCAGCTCTGGTGAGGCCACACCTGGAGTATTGTGTCCAGTTCTGGGCCCCCCACTACAAAAAGGATGTGGACGCATTGGAGAGGGTCCAGCGGAGGGCAACCAAAATGATTAGGGGGCTGGAGCATACGACCTATGAGGAGAGGCTGAGGGAGTTGGGTCTGTTTAGTCTGCAGAAGCGAAGAGTGATGGGGGATTTGATAGCAGCCTTCAACTTCCTGAAGGGAGGTTCCAAAGAGGATGGAGAAAGGCTGTTCTCAGTAGTGACGGATGGCAGAACAAGGAGCAATGGTCTTAAGTTGTGGTGGGAGAGGTCCAGGTTGGATATTAGGAAAAACTATTTCACTAGGAGAGTGGTGAAACACTGGAATGGGTTACCTAGGGAAGTAGTGGCATCTCCATCCCTAAAGGTATTTAAGTCTCGGCTTGACAAAGCCCTGACTGGGTTGATCTAGTTGGGATTGGTCCTGCCTAGAGTAGGGGTCTGGACTTGATGACCTCCTGAGGTCTCTTTCAGCTCTATGGTTCTATGATTTCTATGAAAAAGGAGTTATTCCTTGTGGGGAGAGGAATATCGGCAAAAGCCCTCTGTTCTGCTGATTTACTTGTGCAAAAACACACTTGAGGTGTGGACGGTCCGCTGCTTTTTGCATAAAAACAGCTGTTTTTGCGCAAAAGCCTTGTAGTGTAGACGTAGCCAAAGATACAACATCCATTAGTAATGTAACTTAATTACAGCTTACTGTCTTCACAATTGTCTGTGTGTGAGATTTCAGTTTTAATTGCATGGAAAGTTTGAAGTATCTGTGGTGTTATTTGTAAGATCATTCTGAAGAAGTAAAAGTGACAACTGCCAAATTTCTAAAAGGACCCAGTTTTTAATTAACATTTACTTGTAAATTCTTAAATTAATTGTGTACTTGGAGTAAATGTCATGAATTTCAGGAAGATGCATTGTATTTTTCATACAAAGCAAATGTTGAATTCTTAGACCTTGTTGACACTACAGAGTTTTGGTGGCAAAAGGCAGCTTTTGGTGGTAAAACAATGGAGATGTAATTGCACTACCACTTCTGGTGACAAAATTGCTCTGTTTTGGTGACCAAAAAAAACACATCAAAGGGAGGCGTAATGCCTTTTGCTGCAAATTTAGTGACAAAACGTGAATGTAGGGGCTGCCATTTGTTATATAGCCATACTTGACCTCCCTCAGTGTCCCACAATGCCCCCTGTAACCACTCTGTTCACTGTGTTTAACTTTGCCACTCTGCATTACTTCTACAGAGCCATATACTTCTCCATTTTAAAACTCTAGAACGTTCTGACAGCTGAGCTTGCCGCTCAGCTCCAACAGCGGAGAGCAAATCCTTAATGTGGAATGCTGCTTCCTCCTGCAATAGAAAAACTCAGGCAAGCAGAGGCAGGGGTGTGTGTGAGAGAGAGACTACTATGCTGTAGAGAGCCAGGTAGGGAGGTGGGACCTGATGACAGAGGTGTACCCTTTTCCCTTGCTCAACTGGTTGCTTCCAGCGGCTCCCTGAACATAGAAACAGCATGACAAACACAATCATTCTCCCCCAATACACCCTGTCTCTCTTACATACCTTCCCCCATTTTCTCTCAAAGTCTCCCCACCCATATACATTGACTTGGTATCAAGCTCATCTTCTCCCCTATCTTCCCCACACATTTTCCTCCTCCCACACTGGGGTCTAGTAAGCAGTGTTCACTCTAATTTTTTCCTCCATGCGTGGAATACATTTTTTGGTGCACTGGGGCATGTGCGACTGTGTACTGTCAGTAAGAACACATGCTGCCAGCTGCGGACACTCTGCTAATCAGCTGGGAAGCTCTTGAATCTTTTCTGGGTGGCCACCCAAATGCTCATCTTACAGAGAACACTGCTAGTAGGATGTTCATGGATGGTAGGATTGAGAAATGTGTGTCATGTATTGGGCACTACATGATCCATTCATGATCCATTTTGGTCAATTTCATGGTTGGGGATTTCGAATATAGTAAATGTCATGATTTCAGCAATTTAAATCTGAAATTTCCTAGTGTTGTGATTGTAGGGGTCCTTAACCTAAAAAGGAGATATGGGGAGGGAGGGGACACAAGGTTATTGTAGTAGAGGGACTTATGGCAGCAGCGCAGCCTTCAGAGCTGAGTGGCCAGAGAATGGTAGCTTTTGGCCAAGTTCCCAGCTCTGAAGGCAGAGCCAACAGTAGCACAGAAATACAGATGGTGTGCTATGGTATTGGCATTAGGCTTGTAAAATTTTGTTTCATTGGCTAACTAGTTAGAAGTTAAGTTTAACTGGTTAAACAGGATCAGGCAGGCTGAAACAGCCTCTGTGCCATGGCAGGGGCTGCTCCACCCTGACTGTTTTCGACCCTGGGCTGGGCTGACAGCTCCAAGCCTGCACATGGGATTCTTCAGCCTCTCACGGGTAAAAGCCAGGAGGACGGAGGTTGCCAGCCCCTAACTCGCCTTCCAGCACCGTGTGAGGTTGCTGACTCCCAACCCCGAGTGGGTGATGCTTACCAGGTAACCCATTCACATCCCTAGTTGGCATTGTTACTTCTGTGCTGCTACCTGCAGAGCTCGGCCCTCAGTCAGCAGCTGCCTGTCTTTGGCTACCTAGTTCTAAACAAGCAGTGCAGAAGTAAGGGTAGCATGGTCTGATGTGGTGTTGCCAATAGGGATGTTAGAATATAACCAATTAACCGCTTAACGGATAAGCTGATGCATGTCTGTTAATGGTGTCAGTTACACTCAGCCCACTCTCAGGGAGGTGGCTTCACTGCCGCAGAAGCTGGCAGCCCTGCTCCTGGGAAGCCTTCACTGAGGGATCTGCAGTATAAAGCTGAGTTTTATACTGCAGAGCTTGCAGGCCGTGTAACCATGTAATCTGTAAAAATTTTAGCAGTTACACGGTTACCCTATTACACAATATTTAACAACCCAAATTGTCACCCTTCTGCACTGCTTTTGGTGGGGCACTGAGTTCAGAGCTGGGTGCCCAGTCAACAGCTGCCACACTCCAGCCGCCCCGCTCAAGGCAGTGCAGAAATAAGAGTGGCAAAACTTCAACCCCCCCATATAATAATCTTGTGACCCCCTCCTGGCTTGCAATTTCCCCTTTTGGTCCCAATTTGAGAGATGCTGGTCTCCCACATGGAATCGATATAGTATAGGGTAAAACACACACACACAAAAGACAACATTTTTGAATAGATGGCGGGGAAGAGGTTTGGAGACCAGATTTCACAGTGTGTGTTTTTCATTTTCATGAATTTGCTGGTGTTCTACCATGGACATTGAAAACCCTTTCCTGTGGCCAGTTTGCACACTGGGATAGCTACCCACAGTGCACTACTCACTGTTGTTGCAGGAGCTGCTAGTATGGATGCACTCTGCTGAGACGGAGTATGGTGTGAACATACAACAGTAGTTTAATTTATGCTATTTAATTAAAGTGCTTTACTTTCATTGACAAAACTATGTAGTGTTGGCATAGCTCCTTAATATGAAAAGAGAACTCCGCTCTAAATATTACTGGTGGGGAGACTGGCTCTAGATGATGGCAGGAAGAGGTGGTGTTTGGGAGACCGGTATGGGCATACACACTGAGCTTCAGGGACTCCTTGGCTGGATGTAAAAATGTTCCGACTGTAAATGGCCCATGGCCTGTTAGTTTGAGACCCCTCCTTTAGAAAGTATGTCACTTGCAAATACTAAAAGTAAATATTCAGCTGTGACACATTGTAGTAAAGCAGACTTAAGAATTTGAGAATAATTTTTTATGAAAACTTAAAGTCTTTAGGGGGTCATAATAAGTATGTAAAAAATGATATAAACAAAGCATTAAAACTATTGTTAAATTGGAAGCGCTCTCAATTATATTTTCTTACCAGAATTATTGACCTGTATTCATTTGTAGATTCTAGTTCTTCAGCTTTTATGGGCTGAAAATAATTTTTAAAATTTTTCAAATTCATTATTCTACATTTTGAGGACTTTCAAAACAATTACTAATTCATTGGGCTCATTGGTTAACTCATGGTTACACTCAGGCCCCCCGTCTTCCCCACTGCTGCTGCCTCTGTATCAGAGGTAGCGGTGAGGGAAGCAGGACGTGGTGTGCATGAGGAGCCAGCTTTTAAGCAGGCTTCCTGTGGAGCCGCCTGCTTTCTTCCTCCCCTCCTCCTCTAACCCCATGTTGCTGCTTCTGTTTCAACTCTGTGAGGCAGCAGTGCGGGGGTGGGGCACGGGCAGCCTGCTTCAAAGCCCTCTACCTGTGAGCACTGGCTCCCTCCTTTCCTTGCCCCCTGTGCTGCTCCTTCTGCTCCTTATGTGCACCAGCTGTGGGAGAGCCGCCTTTCCCACCCTCCACATCCTTATGTGTAAATGTGTAACCACTGAATTTTTCAGCAGTAACACATTTTAGATGAATAAACATCACTAATCTAATGAACATTACTAATATCTAATGAATTAAGATAAGCAAAATTGAGTCTGTGTTTGGACTAGAATTGTCCATGCAGTATGTATTGGAGTAGGTTCTGGATTTCATTTATGGAGCTTTTCTAGGTGAGTGTCATGAAGAGCTACAGAATTTAAGCTTTTGCAGCTGCAGAGTTAACTTTCTGCATATCAGCCATGTAAGAATGAATGCACTATTATCTTCCAAAATCTGAAAACAGACATTTGTGTCTCTGCAGCTGCTCAGAACTTTTCCAAGTAGCATAGTAGAAAATGACCAGAGTATTCTCAGCTTTGCTGTTTCTTCTCATACACCCCTTGGACATCAGTATAATTTAATAATTTGCTTAATACAGGGGTGGGCAATAATTTTTGATGGGGGGGCCACTTCAAGATTTGGAATGTGGTTGAGGGCCTCACTCTTCCATGATGGAGATTGGGTGCAGAAGGGAGCTTGGGTAAGGGATTGGGGTGCAGGAGGGAGACTGGAGTCTGGGGGGGAGTTTGGGTGAAGGAGGCAGTTGTGAGCTAGGGCAGGGGACTGGAGTGCAAGGGTTTGGGATGTGACCTAGGATAGGAGGGGATTGTGATCTGGGGCAGGAGAGGGGGTGCCAGATCTGGAAGGGGGATATGGGTGTAAGAGGGGGACAGAGGATTTGGGTATGTAGAGTGGGGGGGAGGGAGGCAGAGGGTTGGGGCAGGAAAGGGCTGGGGTGCCAGAAGCAGGCTGTGGCCAAGAGACTTACTTGCCTGCTACCAAGCTTGCCTGCCTGCCTGCAGAGCTAAGGCTTACAGAGCTTAAAACTTTTCCCAGCCAGACAGTCTGCCTGCTTGCCTGGCCATGTGCTTCATTGAATAACTGAGCTGAGGAGAGGGGGCGTGTTTCTTCTTGGCTGCCTCTTATTCCAACAAGCAGCTCCCATTGGCTGGTTTCTGGCCCTCTCCCAGACCTTACCTGAGCTGGGCTTTTTCCTCAATTAAATCTGGCTTTCCTTTCAGGGAACTATGTTAATTGGCCTTTTTGAGCTTGTGTAGGATACAGTCTCCATTGTGCACCTAGACAACAGTGTATTGAGTATTTCTACCTGTTCACATTGTCCCTCAGGGCTATATTTTATGTTGGATCAGAGATGAAGTCAATCCAGTGTAATTTCAGACAGTTCTTTTTATTACAGATAAATAGCCAACTTAGAAAAAATAGTTACATGGAATGCTTGTTCTGCTCAAGACACATAAACCAGAGCTAAAACTCTGCTGAATCAAGTGCAGATTTTTCTTAATTGTCTGATTTGATCCACTCATAAGCATTCTTCAAAGCTTGAATGCCTGTTGTTAAAAATATTGTACAAGAAAGGTGACGTAATATTCTTTGCTTTATGCCAGAGTGCAAAGGTACTTGATTGTATTATTTCAAGTGATCTCAGCTACAAAAGTTCTTATTTTTCCTCAAAGTAAAGAATTGTGTATTTGTATTTAAAGGTTATCAAAGGAATTTGTGTAAAGCTAAGTACATGCTGGATGGGTTTAATTAATTTCTTGAATTTTTAAATAAAAAAAGCAAGCAGACAAGGAAACAGAGGACATTTAAGGCCTGTTCTGAAACTCCTTGAAATTAATGAGAATCTTTCCATTAACTTCATAGGACTTTGAATGTGGTTTTAAAAGTTGTTGTTTTAAATAAATTGTTTTAAAGTAAATTATTTAACAAGAGTGATGTCTTATGGTATTTACTTTATTTTATGTCTTCTAACAAAGACATTCAAAGTATTCAGATAAATATATTTTCTTTACCTTTTTGTATATATAAAAACAAGAAATGATAAAGGTCTTTGTAGGGCAAGTATTTTCATGGTCCATTTTTTTTCAAAATAGATATTGAGTAACATTTCAATACGTTATGCAGCCATTTACTTTGGTAGTTCTGAGCTACAGACAACTGCTGTCTAATCACTAACTCCGTGTTCTTAGTTACAAAGCTTCTGGTTGAACAACTGTATTTTGTGTTACAAATGCACGATTGTTTCAAATAAACACTAGTTACAGAGATGCTTGAATTAATTAAATCAGATTTTTAAGAACCTCATTTTTTTTGTTCCATAGTTATTACTGCGCTATTAAATCTCTTCAATCTCCATTCTTCACACCGGAAGATCTATCACAAAAACAGCTAAAGCTTCGAGGCAGAAAGAGGGCAGGGAATGTTTGAATTATATATGAAACAGAGTGTGGCTCATCTCACTTCAGTGCCACTAGGAAACCAGCAAAACAAACGACACATAGCTTAGTCCCTTGTCTTTAAGAAACACTACAATATTATGCCTCCGTTATATGCAAACAAGTAAGGGGCATCTAGAATGATCTTAGTCATTCAATCTCAGTCTGGACCCAGCCTTTACTATAAAAGCTAGAACCCATGGAGACTTAGTCCTCCCAAGATGTCCATGCCGCCATCCCCCAACACGGCCCCGTCTGAGCCCCACTCCCCTCGCAAATCCTGCTCAGTAACTACCAATACACTTTGCTTCCCACTTTGGGCTCCTGCCCAGAACACACTTGCCTTTCTAGCTGGAGCTTTCCCAGTGGCATGGCTACACACAGTCTGTCCCTGGAACAGCGGGGCAGGAACCATGTGGCCCTGGCTGCAGCTTCAGCCCTGGGGAAGGGTTGAAACTGGGGCCAGGACTGCATGGTGGCTGCTCACCTGCTTCCGGAGTGGGGTTGCAGAGCAGGAGACTGTCCCGTATGCCGGGCTAGAGCTAGGGCCATGGTGCTGTCATTAGTACCACAGTCCCCAGCCCCTACAGCCACCACACTGACCTGGCTGTTGTTGTTAATACTGTGGTCCTGTCCCCACTGCCCCGGCTTCATTACCAGCTGCCGATTGGTTTGCTTTTACACCGCCATCCAAACCTCCACTGCCCTGCCCCTCCTAGTGAGCCCAGCCCAAACATACTGTCTATGCCCTAGGGGAGGGACTGGGCCAGGAGAGGGAAGGGAAGGTGGTGGCTGTGGGGTTGGCTGGCATGGAAAGTTCCAGCTGTGCCCCTGGGGCAGAGCTGCCCAACAAGTGTGTGTGTGGGGGGGGGGGGGCGGGGGGCTGGCACTAACCTGCTGATAGCAACAAACCAGCCACATACGGCCCCAAACCAACAGAGATTCCCTGGCTCCTGCCCCTTCCTTATTCTTCCCTCACACCTGGCCCCTGCCTCTATCCTTCCCCCTCCCCTTTGGCCCTTCCCATTCTTATCCCCTTTCTGCTGTCTTGAGTCCCTGCCCCTGTCCCCCACTTTGCCTTCCTGGCACATGTCCCTGCCCTCCATCCACCTCTGCCCCCTGGAAGCCCCTTCATTGACTCTTTGCCCTCCTGACACCTTGCCCCACTCACCCAACACCCTCTGCACCCTGGAGCCTACCCACCATTTCATCCTCCTGCTGCTGCCTGGCACCCACCTCTCACTTTTCTCCTCTGCTGCCATGTCTCCCACCCTTCCCTCGCCCCATCTGCTCCTCTGGTGCCTGCTACTGCCCTCCACCTTTCACCCTCCTCTGCTGTCCTGGCTCCTGCCCTCAGCCCTCCTGGGATCTGCTTCCCTCCCCATCATCTTTGACCCCTGCACCTGCCCCTCTCTTCTCCCTGTGCACACCCCTCACTCTAATCATCTGTAGATACCCCTCCTCATCCTCTCTCCTAAAACCTCCGTCTACCCACCTGCCCTCCCTCTACCCTCTGGTGCCCATCCCTCCCCTCCACATGTCTGTCCTTATGCTTCACCCCCCGCTATCGCACTGGCACCTGCACCTTCCCTTACCCCCTGTACCCTGCTGGTGCCTCCCCCTTCCCTCACTGCCCCCGTCTTCCCAACACCTGCCTCCCTTGCCCTCTTCCTCCCTGGTGCCCACCCCTTCACCACGCTCTGCCCCAGTTCTCTGTAGGCCCCTCTGCACCCTCGCGCATGACTTGCTCCATCCCCTGCCTTCCTCATGCCCTCCTCTCTTTTCAACCCCTCTTCTCCTTGCACTCACTCCTCCCCTTTTCCTTCCTATTGCCCCTTTCCTCTCCCAGCATCACCCTGGCTATGTCTAGACTGCAGGCTTCTTTCGGAAGAAGCTTTTCAGGAAGAGATCTTCGGGAAAAACTTCTTCCAAAAGGGAGTGTACACACTGCCAAAGCTCATCAAAAAAGCGATCTGCACTATCTTGCATTTCAGCTGTGATAACTATGGACAGATTGTCCACCAGGGCACCTGCGCTTTTTCCTCTTTCCTCTTCTTTTGAAAGAACTCCCTCTTCCTCGTCCACCCATGCCTTTTTCCGAAAGAGCTCTTTTGGAAAAAGGCTTCTGCCTTGTAGAAAGAGGATGACCAATGTCGGAAAACCCCCTCTGTTCTTTTGATTTTCTTTCGAAAGAATGCGATTGCAGTGTGGACATAATAAGTTTTTTCCAGAAAAACTGCCATTTTTCCCAAAAAAACCCTCTGTAGTGTAGACATACCCCCTGTCCCTCCCTTTTCACACCCCTGCTGACACCTTTCTTTCTCCTCTGCCCTTTCCCCTCATTGTTGCCTCTTGTCCCCCTGGCACTTGTCTCTCCTCCACCCTTCCCCTTGGTGCCTTTCCCTTTGTTCTCCTCCCCTGGCCCCCTTCTCTCCCCGCAGCACAAGCCCCTTCCTCTCTTCACCCTCACCTTGCCCTTAGTTCTTTCCCTGCCCCTTCCCTCACCTTCTCCTTTTGACATGATGGGTGGCTGCCCTGGACCCAGGGCCGCGGTGCTGTTTTTAGTACCATGGTCAGGGCCCCAGAAGCTGCCACGCAGCCCTGGCCCCAGCTATTCCTGGGTTGGGGACTGCATGGCTGCTCACGTGCTGGGACTGGAACCGGGGCTGCCCACGGTGCTATTTTCAGTATCGCAGTCCTGGCCCCAGAAGCACTCCATGGGCATCTCCAAAAGCTCTCTTGGCTTCTAGGGCCGGGTCTGCTGTACTAAAAATAGCACCACCAGCGGCTCCGACTCCAGTTGCAGCACGCTGGACAACCCAAATGCCATGCCGTCCCACCCCGGGAGCAGCTGGGGCTGCACAGTAGCTTCTGGGGCCCTGACCGCGGTCCTAAAAATAGCGCTGGGACTGGAGCTGGGGCCGCGGTGCTATTTTTAGTACCACAGCCCAGGCTCCAGCTATGGCAGCCACCACATGGCTTGCCTTGGCCGTAGCTCCAGCTCTGGAGAAGGGCTGAAGCTAGGGCCAAGGCTGCGTCATGACTGCTTAGCGGCTCCTGGGGTAGGGCAGTCGCCTGCGTGCTACCCCTCCCCGGAGCAGTTGAGTGGCCTCTGTGTGTCTTTGCTAAGAAGGTGCGCGGGTGTCTAATTCTTGGTGCGCACCTGCGCAGGTGCTCACCTTAAAGTTAAGGTGCTGGTGCTGCAGCATCTGTTCCCCCCACACACCTCCCCCAACCCTCATTCCTGGTTCTAGCTCCCATGTGCACAGGGTGAGGTTATGCAGGAAAGAAGAGTGACGAATCATAGAACCATAAAATACTATAACTGCAAGGGACCTTGAGAAGTTAAGTCCAGTCACCTGCCCTCACAGCAGGACTAAGCACCATCAGGATAGATGTCTAGCCAACTTGCTCTTAAATATCTCCAGTGATGGAGATTCCACCACCTCCCGAGGCAATTTATTCCAGTGTTTAACCACCTGACAGGAATTTTTTTCCTAATGTCCAACCTAAGCCTCCCTTGATGCAATTTAAGCCCATTGCTTCTTGTCCTATCATCAGAGGTCAAGGAGAACACTTTTTCTCCCTCCTCCTTGTAACACCCTTTTAGATACCTGAAAACCACTATCATGTCCCCTGTCTTCTCCTTTCTAAACTAAACAAGCCAAATTCTTTCAGTCTTCCCCCATAGCTCCTGTTTTCTAGACTTTTAATGATTTTTGTTGCTCTTCTCTGGACCTTCTCCAATTTCTCCACATCTTTCTCTAAATATGGTGCCCAGAACTGGACACAGCACTCCAGTTGAGGCCTAATCAGTGCAGAGTAAAGTGGGAGAATTATTTCTCGTGTGTTGCTCACTACACTGTAAGTTCTGTGTTGGGGCTGGCCTATAAGAGGTGCAGTACAGGATCTTACCTTCTGTCCACAAACAGTAATCTATGTTCCATCTAGATCTCCAAAAACAAAAAAAGAGCAGCCCACTATCAGGCTTTGATCATATCAGTTGCCTATTTTAGTTACTAAATTTGAAGTTGAAAAATACGTTTCTTGTTTATAACCCACAGTTGTCTTGAAAGGGGTACTTGGTGCAAAATTACTTTAATAAGATACCATTTTCAATAATGCTGTGTGATTAAAGGCCTAACATAAAATATTGATTTCATTTAGTTCACATTCAAGGAAGATGAAATTAATGATGCCTAGTCACTTAAAATATTATTATGCTTCTATAGAAAAGAAGTGAATACACCAAGTTACAAAATGTTTATGCACAATAAACTACAACATTTTTTTCCTAACCAGGTATAGCACAGCCAGTCCCGGCTTCGGTGTTTTTGTATTGTTTTCCAGCAGTTTTCTGTATGTGAACTTTCACTGTTAGTAGCTCAGTGGGAGCGAATGCCTTTGTTAATTTGCCTGACTATAAATGCACAATTAAAGCTGTGTATCAGCAAGAGGTTAGGACAATCAGTGTGTTCTGATGCTTCATGCTATGGAATTACTCTGTTGTTCAAATAGATACTGTAATTAGTGCATTATTTTAAACCTGTTTTCTTCAGAGGGCTGAGTCACAATGCTTTTATCGTCAAAAAAAATGTAAAACTGTTTGCTGTTTAGCTAATGATTATTTCAGTTTTGTGCAGCCTATTTTTAAAAACCAGAAAGTTTAGTGAAATGTTAATGTCAGTATGTGAATAAAATATTAAATGTTGCTCTCAGTTTTGTTACAATCCTATCCAGGTTATTTTTAACAACTGTTCAGATTTGTGGCAGTAGTGGAAATAGAAAAATATCCTAGTCTTCCATGTTATGTTTAAGCAGCTATTCATTCTTCAACAGATTAGTGAATTCTGTGCAGTTATCTCAGGAAGATTACTAGTGTAGTAAATTAACCATTTTTCTGGAATTTGCAAGAAATCGTGTCACCTGGAGCATTATTGGAGAGAAAGCTAAAAGTTTTGTGATGCTGGTTCCTCAGGCGACACCAATCATTTGGCAACATGAATGTTACTCCCTGGCAATTCTATCGTAGTACTTTAATGTTTGTTTTAGAAATTTATTTTTTTTTGCAAGTATAACTGATTTTACTACGGTATTTTTTTTCTAGTACACCATTTCATTACTAGTTCCATAAACATATTCCTTTGGGAACGTAGTTCTTCAGTTCTTATGGTACCTATGTCCAATTCTTTAATTTCTAAAAGCTGCTGTTTGTTGGGGGTTCTTAACTGTGGCAACTCAAGACTGATTTCAGACACTATTTGTATAGAACAAGTTCTGTAGCTGAAAACTTGAAAAGTTTTCATTTGTCACTTTTTAGAATATGTTCCTTTATCTTTTGAGCTAAAGAAGTGTACAGAATTTTAAATAAAACTGTTTCCATTGTGTTGCTTAAACCAACAAATATTGGGTGTCTTGCCCCTTTTCCTTCAGGCAGGTGAAATTAATTATAGTGGAAAAAATGTTGAATATTGCCCCATTTCTTCTCTTTCAACCGTGCTCATCACATGTTCCCTTTCCACTGCTGGTCAGGGAAATCAAGGCTATGCAGAGTGAAGAGGTGAGGTGGTAATGGGGGTGGAGCTTGAAGCTAAGTGGGATTTTGCATCCCTGGGGAAAATTATAAGCCGGTACATTTGGGCAGCTACACCTCCATCCCCCACAGCTACTCCATACTTTTATAATACTTTGGTCCTTTTCTTCTCGTCACCTCTCAATGCTTAAATCTGAACTTGTAACATCAGAGTTAGTGAAAGCAGTAGCTACATAAAATATTATAAATTAATAGGTAATATTTTGAACAAAATATTTAAGTACCCAATATATTCATACACTTTTCTATTTTTGTTTTGAAACATCACCCTGAGGATTTAATCTGTATATTTTATAGAGTGCATCTGTTTGTCCATTTGTTCAAGAACTCCTTCTAAACTCTAAGAGTTAGGATGATCAAATGCGGTGTGCAGCCTCCTCTTACCCTAACTTAAACCAAAGTCAGGGTTTGTGCCCAGAAAATGTGAAATGCCAGGAATGGGACTGTTTTCCCCAGAGCCTGCCTCCACATGGAGAGCCTGCAGGCCATGCACAGCGGAGGGGGGCTGGAGGAGTGGTGCAGCCCCCGGAGCCTCGCCCTCCCCGGCAGGCTGGGGGGGCGCTAGAGTAGTGGCAGCTCGTGGTGGGGTCAGCCCTCTGAACCTGGCCTCTTCCCAGACAGCCTGCAGACCTTGGGAGGGCTACTGGAGGAGGATGTAACCATAAGCCATCTTTCATGTCAAATTCCTCATTGAAACTTAAATTTTCAAGCTGTTCAGTCTCCTCCTCCCTTATATGGCAACCCTGAAACAGGAGACAGTTTCTGAGATTTACTGCTTGAAGACCACTAGTGTATGTTAAGTAGATTTGCCTCCCAAATCAGTTCCTTCCGAATTTAGGAGGGGGACAAGAGAAGATAGGGGGATTGCAGCTCTGAACTACTGCTTCGTACTATTTCCCCAATGATCCTAGCTGTTAAGTCCATATACTGTATAGAAGGGATGTCCTGGCTCAATTAGTCCATTCCGTTGCTGGCAATACTGACACATCATCTCATTAATAAATTTATCGAACTCCAATTTAAACGGTTTAGATGGCTTGCTTCTAGTACTTGTACTGGGATGCTGCTCCAGGACCTCACTCCTTTCTCTAATGGTTAGAAACTTTTGTGTCCAGCCTAAATATATTCAGAGCCAGTTTATACCCATCTGTTCTTGTGCCAACATTGTCCATTTCCCCACTGGTTTCTCCTAATATTCCTTTAATTATTTTACAAAGAAGGGGAAAGTATTACATAGCTCCCTTCTCCAAAATTTTATTTTTAAATATTTTGTTTAAGGTAATGGAATCTATACTCTCTTAGCAGTAAATCACTGCAAAGTGATCATTAGTAGGCTTTTGGTACATTTGTCCTATGACTGAAGGAAAGGAGCAGAAAAGGAAATCTGTGTTACTTGCTTAGTAATATACATTTGTTGTCTTTTATTGATATGTTGCTGCATGATTGTGATACTATAAGGGTATGACAGAGCAATTAGTAGGCGGTTATGGACAGTGTATTCTTTGAGTGCTTGCTTATGTCCTGTGGAGTAGATGGCGCCGCCCACATTGGTTCAGCACCAGGAAAAACCTGCCGCAGTACCAACCTCAGCACCGATCCCCATCACTGTCATCTGTGGCACTGCCATGTTCCGTGTCTGACTATTCCTCGTAGTCTGAGAATGAGTCGGTGTGCTCAAGAGCCTTTTCCACTGGGTCCCGCACTCTGCACTGATCTTATTCCTGGCACCAATCACAGCATCAGACCTGGCCCCCTCAATGGCAGCCTCAGGTGCAATGGCTCTTTTGGACACCATGGGCCTGCCACCAGGTCCAGGGCCCAATTCCTTCGAGGCCTAGCTCCACAGGCACTTACTCCAAGGGCACTCCTTTGGCCACACAGCTTCCAAGCCCCCAGCCTCAGAGAGTAGGCATAGCCCACAGAAACAGGTAGACCATCTGTTGAGGATGAACGGCCCACAATACAGGGGCCTACCCCAGTCCCACCCCAACAGGCGGATGTGCAGGAAGAGCAACTGTGCATTTCAGAATCTTCATCATCATCACTGGATGAAGTCTGTGCTGACCCTACGCAACTTATGCCTTCTCTGGATACAAGAGTGCACCAAGAGCTGCTCCGCAGGCTGGAAGAAATTTGGGGGGTCCAGGCTGAGGAGGTAGCAGAGGGTATCTACCCAGTGGTCGATATCCTCAAGGCAGACATGCCAACCAGGCAGGCGCTACCACTTAACAAAATGGTGACAACAATTTCAAAGAACTTGTGGCAGATCTCAGCCTCCATACCACCAACCCAGAAGGGGATAGAGAGGCACTACTTCATCCCTCAAACACTCCATGAACACCTGTACGCTCATCTGTCCCCGGGGTCTTTGGTTGCCAGGCAGCCAACCATAGGGAAAGGCATAGCCAAACAGGCCCTATGCCAAAGAGCAAAGAGCCCAAGAACTTGGACTTGTTGGGCAGGAAAGCATATGCCACAGGAGGCCTACAGTTACGCATCGTCAACCAGCAGGCGATGTTAGTAGGTATGTGTACAAATACCCAAATGGCTGTGGAGAAATTCAAGGAACTCCTCCCACAGGACTCCCGCCAGGAGTTCGGAGCCCTGTCAGAGGAGGGCAAGGTCATCTCTCTCGGCCTTGCGGATGCCCTAGATTCTGCTAACTCTGCTGCCTGGACAATGGCCATGGGCATAGTTATGGGGCGCAGCTCATGGCAGCAAGTGTTGGACATCCTTCCAGAGGTGCAGAACACAATTCAGGACCTCCCATTTGATGGGGCTGGACTCTTCTCCAACCAACCAGACACGAAGCTGCACAGCCTCAAGGGCTCCTGGGCCACCTTGAAGTCCCTGGAGAGCCATACGTCAGACCCACAAAGGCACCTCCTAAATACTAGGCCTCCACCAAGACCCTCGCAGCAGGGCTATAGGCTGAACCCAAACAGGAGGATGGGTCTCAATAGTAACAATGGGGCGAGGAACAGGAGGAGATCCAGATCTGACTCTGATTGCGGCTCGGGCCCTGCTCCGAACCCATGGCTGCCCATTACCAGTTCCCCTTGTTGGAAATCATCTCTCCCACTTCTACCATGCATGGACCCAGATGACTTAAGACCACTGGGTGATGGACATAGTAGGAGTGGGATACTCTATCCCATTCCTTTCCCTCTCACCCGCCCTATTCCTGTTCCTCTTCAGGATCCCTTCTCATAAGCACCTTTTAAGACAAGAGATGTTGCCACTTCTACAGTGGGAAGCAGTAGAACTGGTTCCAGAGGAATTCAAGGGAAGGGGTTTTTATTCCCAGTGTTTCCTTATTCCAAAATCCCAGGGAGGTCTTTGCCCCATTCTCCATCTCTGAGTATAAGGAAGACAAGATTCAGAATGGTTAGGCTGGCTTCTGTTATTTCCTCCCAAGAGAGAGGAGACCGGTACTCTGCCCTCAACTTAAAGGATGCTTACTTTCACATCTCTGTGAAACCCACTCACAGGAGATTCCATATGGCAGTGTGTACCCTATGTGGTGCAACATGCCAGGTTATGCTTCTACCCCCCACAAGTGTTATGCCTCCACCCCCACAAGTGTGGTTCACAACCCAGCCCATGCTCCGCTTTTATCTTAAATGAAAGATAAGCTCAGAAGAGGAGTTATTTTAGTCCTCAACTAGAAATTTTACATAGTTTCATACTTATGGCCCCCCATTAACTTTTAAATCATTTGAAGATTGTAAGTAAATTTTAGTACTGTCTTAGGTTATGGTTGTTTATTTTAAAAAAACTTGTATTCAATACAATGAATAGTGCAATGGAATTTTGGAAACTGTTGTTCTCTATTGTAAAGCATCATACGTTGTGATGGTCATTTCTTGCCCTACAGGCAAAAAAGGTTGATAAAGATTTTATGAAAATACGGTACACAAAGACAGTCAGTAATTTCCATTTGCCTGTGATTTCATTTGTTTGGTTTGTTTGTTTGTTTTAGGAGGAACAAAACAGAGGCAAGCCTAACTGGGAACACCTGAATGAAGATTTACATGTACTAATCACTGTGGAAGATGCTCAAAACAGAGCAGAAATCAAATTGAAGAGGGCTGTTGAAGAAGTGAAAAAGTTACTTGTACCTGCAGTAAGTAACGATGTTCAGGTCTTCAAATTTTGAGCTGTGGCTTTTAAAATACATATTCCAAGTAGCATTCCAGTAGTAAGAATAAAGCTGCAGTACAGAATAATTTTTCACAAATATTTTGTTGTGTGTCAGTTATCTTAAAATTTAATTGGGGCTGATTGGGGAAAAGGAGGGTGGAATGAGCCTTCGCAATGGACAGGTTTTGGGTTTTTTTCAGAGAGATCTTGATCTTTTTTGCATGTGACATAATAAAGGGAAATCTGATCCTATTAAGGGAATATTAATTATTTTAAATTTAAACCTTCTCACTTTCTTCTACCACGAGTATAGTGTGCTGAAAGGAAATGTGATATGCTTTCATGTGTGTCTCTTCTGTGAGAAGATTGTGTTCTGTGCTTTTAAGGGAAAACAGTAACTTTTCACAAAGTCTCTGTCCTCCTCAAAGAAAATCTCAACACCTTCAAAAGGCAAGTCTGAGAACTTAACTCTGCTAGACACTAAAAACCATGGATGTTAGTGGAGAGACTGATTTTTATGGCTCATTCTAATAAACTTATAAGGACCAAGGAGAGAATATTCATACATTAAAAAGCCTATTAATTCTAAAATTCAGTTTTTCTCCTTGGTCCTTAAAGTTTATAAGAATGAACCACTATTTATTTATTTATTTATTTATTTCACGCCTTTTTAATGTTTAAGTCCTGATATGTATTATATGTTAGCAGTTGTATCACTACTAGAACGCAGTGGTTTTTAAAAGGATATTTGGAATGCCAAATAGATATTTAGCCTTGAAAGGCAAAACAAGATGGCCATTATTATCACAGTAGCGCATTATTAGATATAAAATGATCAAGGTAAATCATGAAGGAAATAAGAGATGGATTTGCTCCTTATTTTCTCTTAGCCAATGTAACTCATGGGCAGTGGATGAGGTTTTTCATACACTGAGCTGTTAAAGTAACAAATTTTCTCCTATGATGCTGGCTAGCACTTTTATTTTTAAATCTTAATAAAAAAATATTATTTTCAGTTTTTTGTAGCTGTGATAAATGCTAGTACTAAGTTACCTCTTAAATGAAACCAATTTTCATAAAAAAGTTTGATGCTTAAATAGCTATTTTAAGTTGTAAGAGTACAATAAACTTTTACATAACTTCCTGTGGTCCTACTTCCAAGTGATCATACATAAAATATTTGTCCTATTTTTAGTCAGCTAGTACTATAAAAGCTAACCCTTCCTCTTGCAAAATGGTCTAATATTTTAATACTAACTACAAAAAACCATCATTTATCTGTGTAAGTAAAGCTTGAGTTGGGAGGGTTTCAGAACTCAAAAGAATGTCAATACTAGCTAAATTAGCCTGAGCCCAATTTAGCTTACAGGGACCAGCCACAGGTTTTCAATTGTTGTGTTAACATACTAAAGCGTTCATCTAGTCATGCCCCCTGAGCCTTCATGATGATGTTTAGTATGTAATATATCAAGTTGTCAAAAATACTGTTGAGCTCCTTTCTCCGATGAGTAGGGTGCATGAGCCATCAGTTTTTGCAGAAATTAACTTCTCGTTTTTAATTAAAATTCTAGCACTTAAGGTTGTAACATTAGTCTCACAAATGTGAACCAAAACTCAGTTGATGGCTTATTAGTTTCTTGCAACTGCACTCTGTCAGCCATTTCCAGTGCTTCTGCTCATGGTCAGAGCTTTAAGTATCAGTGGACTGATGAAATTAACAAGAATCTAATTAATTTCTCTGCTGCTATTCAAAGCCCTGTGGGCAGCCATCATGCAACTATCAAGAACTGTGTGAACTTTATGCTGCAGATTAGAAAAACTAAGATGGCTCAGAGGCAGGGGCTAGAGTTACTTAGGAAAGCTCAAACACTCAGAAAGTATGAATATGATGTGCGGGAGAGCAGGGTGAGTATAAAATAGCTTAGAGAGGTTTAATGGAGACCTCTCTGCACAGAGCAGCCATTAGACTCTGGAGGTGTTGAAGGGAATAGCTAGAGAAGAGTGGAACGTCATATTTATCATTTTGCAAGCTCGAGGATTATCCTCCTCCCTTCTTCCCCTGTTTCTACCCTAACCCCTTCCCCCACCCCCCGCAAAAAAAGTGGAGGCTGCTCCCGCTCCCCAAATCAGAGTCTTAGAATAATACAAAGGTAAAAATTCTACCAGTCGTCTTTTTTCCAGCAATTGGGGGGTGACCTTTTTACTGGGGCATTGCCATAGGGCCTTACTGGTATGATTCTCAATAATTTTCTCTTGAATTTACCTTTAGGTCAAAGGGTGGCAACCTATGTCCCACAAGCCATATCCAGCCCATCAGACCCTTCAGTCTGGCCCCATAACTCCTACTGGGGAGTGGGGTCAGGACAGCCTTGCTGGGAGGAGCCAGCCTAACTCCTGGGCAGCATAGTGAGCCTGGGCAGCTGGCCCCCAACCCCTCTCCTTTACAATCCCTCCACCACAGTCTCAGGTCACTTGCCACACCTCCAGCTCTAATGCTCCAGTCATTGCAGCTGCAGATTCGACTGGGCAGCAAGGCTGCAGCAGTGCCCAGTCCTGGTACTCGAGATGGTGCAGTCAGGGGGATGGAGTCAGAGAAGGTTGGATAGGTGGTAGGGTGTCTCAGGGGGGGCTGCTCGGGATAGAGAGCAGAGAGGGTTGTTGGAGAGAGCGAGATGGCATGCCTGACTTTGGTGCACAGCCTTCCCCAGCCTTTCCTACCTATTCCTCCACACAGTTTCCCTACCCGATGTTGCCTAAGGCCAAAAAGTTTGCCCGTCCCTGCTTTAAGTAACTGGTTTAGTCCAAGGATTCTTGACCTGTTAGTTCCTTAATGCATCACAGTTCCAGCGTATGTGTGTCTGCATAGTAAATATATATTGATGAACTCTCAGCCTGCTTTTGTTACTACATGATTAGCATTTCTGTTTCAGCTAGCGGTTGAATATATGAATTATTATACTGTATACTGATCTTTGACCAAGTGCAATACTTAAATGCCATGGTTATACTCAAGATGGAATGAAAGTCTTACATCTGGAATTCCTTGCTTCCTCTGTTGTTTGTGTGTTAATTTGAAATATTCATATGAAAGATTGCAGCCTGCTTGTATGTATCTTAGCTCTTATTATGGCAGTTTCCATTCTTTTGTTGAAATCTTTGTCATCTTCAGCTCTTGGTTTTCTGTGATAAACTATTTATGAAAAAGAACCAATTTTTTGTGTAGCTGAACTTAATATGCTTACTAGTACTATATTTCTCTGTTAATGTACCAGTTGGCCTACAGACTCTATCAGCCAAGAGACTGGGTTATTAGAAATTTTCCTGTACTTTGGCTGAAACTTAAAACGTAGCTATGGAGACATCAGTAAAAAAACTGAAAGACATAAATTAAAACATCTCTGGATTTTTCGAAGTTTGATTAGAAATACTATATAGAGATTTATCACAAAGAAAATAGAACTAAGTATGAGCAGAAGGTGAAGCAGAATTGTTAGCTTTTTAATTTTATTGTGCCCCTACAGTCTTTTCAAGAGAGAGACTACTTACACATCAGTCTCAAGAATGTGTACCTTATTATCCCATCTTGCCTAGCTTAATGCTACTCAACCAGGAGTATGCATGTCTCTAGGGGTACACAGGAGTCTTCCAGGTGCTATTTCAAATCATTTATATACTTAGTTTTACAGCAGGCTACATATAAAGTCAATACAAACTACAATTTTATTCAGATTATGATGTGCTTATATTGCTCTATACACTATGCGCTGAAATGTAAGCACGGTATTTATAAAAGAGAGGTGAGAGTTGGGGTACACAGGAAAAATCAGACTCCTGAAAGGAGCAGTAGACTAGAAAGGTTGAGAACCTTTGGCCTAGTTCATTGACAGTTCTTCCATTTTGTTCTGAAGGATTCCCATTTTCAAATAATCAGCCTGTCCTTTGGTGAAGAACCTGAGGTGAATAGAGGTCAATGTCCTAGTGCCTTGGCAGCATATCTTTACACAGTGTATCTTCAGAGGAGTGCGCACATAATTCAGGAGCAGACTGGTTCAGCTATCAGTTCCTCTCCTTGTATCCATGCCCATTGTCTCAAGTTAACTGCATAAAATCTGAGGGGCATCCCTGTTAGTCTGCAACTTTAAAAACAAGAAATAGTCCTGTGGCACCTTAGAGTCTAACAAAAATATAGGCTACATCTAGACTGCAAGCCTTTTTCAAAAAAGAGCTTCTAGACTACAACCAGTACTTTAGAAAAAGCAAGCTGCTTTTTTTGAAAGAGAGCACCCAGGCAGTCTGGATTGCTCTCTTTCGAAAAAGCACAGTTTGCATTACATAGCGCCTTTTTTCAAAAGAGCACTTTCGAAAAAAGGCGTTATTCCTCATAAAATGAGGTTTTCTGCGGTCAAAAAAACTGCCGCGTTCTTTTGATTTACTTTCAAAAGAGAGTGGCAGCAGTCTAGATGCAGGGGAAGTTTTTTTGAAAAAGGCCACTTTTTTTGAAAAAAAAACCCCTGTATTCTAGACCCACCCATAGTGTCATGAGCATTCATGAGTGAAGTGAATTTTACCCATGAAAGCTCATGATGCTATATATTTTTGTTAGTCTCTAAGGTGCCACAGGACTACTTGTTGAGCATAAAATCAGAACACACAATTGCTTTCTAGAAGAGAGACACCCTAGATGGCAAGGCAAAAATTACTTATTGGGTCATTCCCTTTGATCTCTCTTCTCCCATCTCATCCCACACCTTCATTCTCTTTGTCTGCCTCTCTGTTTGCTTCAATTTTGGAAGTATCTAACTGAAGAGGCATGGGCTCCAAACTAAGTTTTAAACGTGACAGGTAAATATGACAGTTATACAGTGGTACCCACCAATGGGCCATATTCACAAGCATTGATACTAAAATTCAAGATAATTGAGTGTAGAAAAGCAATGGGCAAGCACAACTTTGGTTCCCAATATCAGAATAGTGAAAGACTGAGAAAACTGTGTCAACATTAGGTCCCATAATTGTGCAGCACTGTTATGGTCCCATAATTGTACAGACTTGTCGAGAATGCTCAGAGGCAGAGGGATACCAACTACCAGAGACAGCAGCAGAGACTGTATGATCACAGTCCCAGATAACGATCCAACAGAAGGAGCACAACCAGTCCTCCAACAACCAATCCATTGTAACCAAACAGTAAATTTGAAGAAGTGGTTAAGGGTCTTAGCAACCACCCCAGCAATCCAGTGCATACCACTCTTACTTCTAACCACCATCTGAGGCCCTTTTGTCACCAATGGGCACTCATCACTATGGACAATTGGGGTCCTTGAGATCATCAGTACTGGCTACACAATCCCTTTCATGTCTATGCCCCCTACCCAATTCCCTTCCCCGTCGCTCTTCAGAGACCCCTCTCTCAAGCCCCTTCTATGAGCAGAGGTACAAAAACTACTCAGCTTAGGAGCAGTAGAGATGGTCCCTCCAGAATTTCAAGGAAGGAAATAGTTAGAATAAAACCCTCTAACTGCTTCCCCCTCCCCCCAAACAAAAAAAAACAAAAAACAAAAATGGGGTTGGAGGCCCATTTTGGATCTTAGGAAGCTCAACAAGTTCATACACAATAAGTTCAGAATGATGATTCTGGGAACTATTATACCTGCACTAGATGAGGGGACTGGACTGGTTCATAGCCCTCAACCTTCTGGATGCGTATTTTCATATAACAATACATCTTGCACACAGGAGGTTTCTTAGATTTATGGTAGGCAGAGACCACTACCAGTATCAAGTCCTCCCTGTTGGACTTTCCACGGCTTCACGGGTATTTTCCAAAACTCTGTCCATGGTCAGGAAATGGTAATCATGACAAATACCACCAAGGACTTTTTCTCTCACCTGGGTCTAGTCATAAATTTTCAGAAATCCACTCTCGAGCCGCCCCAGAAGATAGAGTTTATTGGGACATTCCTAGACGCTGTGACAGCCAGAGTCTACCTTTCCCTACATCATTTTCAGATGTTATGCGATCTTGTCAACGTAGTCCTTCATACAGTCATCTTGACTGCCCATACATGCCTTCAAATCCTCAGACACATGGCAGTTACCATGTTTGTGGTCTCCCTTGTGAGGATAAACATGCACTGCCTGCAGACATGGCTCGCATCTGTTTACATTCCTAACCAACACAGCCTCGCAAGACATCTTACACTTCCACCACTAGTTCTCTGGTCTCTTGAATGGTGGGCTTCCCCACACAACCTTCTTGTGAGTGTACCCTTTCATTGCCCAGAGCCATCAATGGTAATCACAACCAACGTATCACTACTAGGTCGGGGTGCCTATTGTGACACGCAGATGGTCGCAGTCCGAGATGCGACTCCATATCAACATTCTGGAACTCGGGGCCATCAGGAACGCATGTGTACACTTCCTTTCCCTAATCTGAGGCAGAGCCATGTGTGTCCCTATGGACAATACACACCCTGCATGTTCCACATAAACCGATAGCGGGGTGCCCGATCATGCTCACTATGTGCAGAAGCAATCAGGTTCTGGAACAGGTGTCTGAAGAACAGCATATCTCTAATGGCAGTGTAGATACCAGGCTGACAGAACATCACTGCAGACAAACTGAGCAGATGCTTCTCGGAACAGCACGAATGGGAGCTCAGCCTCAGTGTCATCTTCCCAGTCTTCCGATAATGGGGGTTCCCAGTCATAGACTTATTTGCGACAGCAGTCAGCCACAAATGGCTTCTCCCAAGCGGTTGGAGGCAAGAGATTGGAATGAGATCCCTTCACCATACCCTAGACCACTCCCCTTCTGTATGCCTTTCTGCCGTTCCCTTGCTCTCATGGGTGATCACCAAGCTTGCGTTGACTGAGCCACAGTGATTCTAATAGCACCCTAATGGCCAAGACATTCATGGTTTCCCTACCTGTATCATCTATTGATTGCTCATCCAATTCCCCTCCCCACCGGACCCCACTTGCTGGCCCAACATTGAGACAAGACTCACCCCAACCTAAGGGCTCTCATACTCACAGCATGGCTTCTTAATGGTTCCAAAATGAAGAATTTACAAGTTCCAAGAGAGTGAAGCAGATCCTCCTAAATAGTTTGCGCTCCTTATGATGTATACCAAAAACAAATGGAGACAATTTCAAGAGTGGTGCAGCCAACGTCAGTGACCAAATACTGTTCCAATACCTACCATACTTGAATACCTGATGGACCTCAGCGATGCAGGCCTCTCCATGAGCTCCATTCGCATCAAGCTGTCCATCTTCACAGTTTTCCACGAACCAGTGGACGACTTCTCGCTTTTTGTTCATCCCATCGTGAAATGCTTCTTAGTGGGTTTGCGAAAAAGTCCAAATTTACGTCCACCGGTGCCACCTTGGAATTTAAACCTTGTGCTTGGCACACTCGCAAGACCACCCTTCGAACCACTAGCTACTGCCTTTCTGCAACATCTAGCAATGAAAGTAGCCTTGATAGTAGCAATAACCTCTGCCAGAAGGGTAAATGAAATTGTAGCCCTAATGGCTCATCCACCGTATACTATTTTTGCCAAGGATAATAGACCTCATCCAAAGTTCCTTCCTAGAGTTATATTGGACTTCCATATTAATGAGCCCATTTATTTGCTCATCTACTTTCCAAACCCCCACAGCTCCTCAAGGGAAGCAATGCTACATGCTCTGGACACTAGACAGGCTCTTGAGTTCTACATAGATAGGACCAAGGAATTCAGAACACCAGACAGACTTTCCATTTCTATCTCCAGTCCCCAAAGGGGAACAGCCATCTCCGTGTAGCATATCTCCAAGTGGATTGCCAGTTGCATATGCACCTGATACCGTCTTTGGAGGAGGGAACCATCTCAGACTATCACAGCACATTCCACTCATGCGATGGCCACATCAAGTGCTTTGCTGCAAAACGTACCCCTCACAGATATTTGAAGAGCAGCGATGTGGTCTTCACAGCACGCCTTCACACAACATGATGTTCTACAGCAGGGACCCATTCCTACCACCACTTCAGCCAATGCAGTCCTTGCCTCTTATCACAACTGACTCCAAGACCCACCACCATGATTGGTGGGTACTGCCAAGTAATCACCTGAATGGAGCAGCTACAGAGACCACCACTCCAAGGAGAAGTAATAGTTCCTCACCTTGTGCAGTAATGATGGTTCTTCAAGATGTGTGTTCTTGTGGGTGCTCCACTACTTTCCCTTCCTTCCTGCTACTTGGAGTCTGTTGAAGGATTTCTGGCAGAAATGGAATGGAGGGGGACCCGTGCCGCGTGCGCAGCCAACGGACAAAAACAGCATGAGACGGCGACTGTGCACGTGTGATGCGGGAAGGCGCTGCTAGGCAAAAATCTCTGATCACAGGTATGAGGACACATTGAGACCTGAGTGGAACACCCCCAAGAACACACATCTCAAAGAACCATTATTACTGCACAAGGTAACTACTTCTTTCAAACAAAGATACCTTCTTTTTCCTCTTTGGGTTGACATTCCCATTTGCATCATTATAAGAAAAAATGTATATAGCTACAACATAGCAATCTATGCTTTAACAGCACCTTAAATATTCAGATTTTGAGCGTGATGTAGCTCTTAGCGATAACTCAACCAACATGCGAACAAAGATAAAAAATTGTCCAGAATTGTAAGAGATTGGAATTTTAATCAATTATGAAAAAAACCTAAGATTCCTCACCTCTCCAACTTAAGAAAGACATGTTGTCACAAATTAGCAAGGGAGCAGCTGTATTCCCCAAATTAAACAAGTCTTGGTTATCACAAATCTGTAACTTAAAGAGTACATTATGAATCCTCAACTCAATGATTATTTCCATCTTACCATTAATCATATAAATGTAAGGCTGCAAAGGACCTTAAAGTCAAGTCCAGCTCCCTGGACTGGTGTTTGTCTAAGATGTTGTTAAGAATCTCCAATGATGGGGATTCTGCAATCTCCCATAGAAGCTTATTTCAGAGCTTAGCAACCTTATAGCTAAAGTAGGGTATTTTTTTTCATATTATCTCATCTAAATCTCACTTGCTACAGACTAAGCCCCACTGCTTGTTGTATTACTTACTGTCAATGGACGTGAAGAATAACTGATCACAGTTCTATGACAGCCCTGAACATAGTTGAAAACTGTTTTGTTTCTTCAAGACTAAATAAGCAAAGGTTTTTAACATTTCCTCATAAGTCAGGTTTTCTAAACCTCTTATCCTTTTTGTTGCTCTGAACTTTCTCAAATTTTTCTACATTTTTCCTAAAGTATAACACCCAGAATTGAAGACAGCACTCCGGCTGAGCCCACCCCAGTGCCAAAGAGAGCGGAATAGTTACCTCCTGTGTCTTGCATTGAACATTCCTGTTAATAAACTCTGGAATATTAGTCTTTTTAGTAACTGCATCACACTCATTCAGTTTGTGATCCATTGTAACCCAGATCCTTATCAGTAGTGCTATCACCTAGTCGTGAGCAGTGGTTCTCAAACTGTGGGGTCACCAATGTGGGCTCAGACCAGGGTTCCCTCTAAGGTACGCGCCTGCACAGATGCACACCAAGAATTTGAGGCCCACCCACCTCCTCAGAAGGACCATGCAGTGGCTGCTCTCCTGCTCGGGGGTAGGGCCACATGTGGGGCGGCTGCGCAGCCACCACAGAGCCCTGGCCCGAGCTTCAGCCCTTCACCAAGGTCTGGAGCTGTGGCCGGGGTGGGCCAGTAGCTGCTCTGGCGGCCGGAGCCAGGGCCCAAGCTATTGCATGGTGGGAGAGGGAACTCTTTAACCAAGTGGCTCTGAACTCCAGTGCATCCCCTTTTACATCTGCTTGATTATCCTGCAGACTGGATGGGATCAATTGCATTATGTCAGAGTAAGTGGCTACATTTGTGGTGATAGTAGTGATATGCACAAGTTTCCTCTTAAATATGCACAGCACAATGCATTGTTAAAAATAATCCTCTTAGACTGGTGGGTTTTTTCCACCAGACCACTTGCTGCCCGTTGATAGAAAATTGCTGATTAATTTCTAAAGAATGACCAATTTCCATCATAGTCATGCAACAGAATTGCTGATGCTAATTATTTTGAACATTGTGGGTGTCGTTAATTGCTTTCTGTGGTTTGTAATAGCAGTAATCCCTTTCAAATGGGACATGAACTCTCAAAAAGTCATTAGCTTCAATCCATGTGCTGTATTTAACGTTTACCTTCCAGTAGGTATGTTTCATATCTTCACAGAAATTGCAAAGGCCATCATGTCACTGAAGATTTAGGACCCAACTTGTGGTCCGTATACTCCTGGTGGTCCGCAACTTTACTGCAGGAGATCCATGGAAAGTTGAAAAAGGGGCAGCGCTGCACAGCTGATCCTGGGCTCCACGCAAAATGCCTGGAGTGCGTGTTATTTCTGCCCTGCGTTAATCGCAGGCGTTAATGCTCATTGACAGCCCTAATATATAATTTTGTTAGTAACTGGTGGGTGCCACAGTGGCACACATCCAAACAAGCGCACATGATGTCAATATTTATGCACAGGACAAAGTTCACTCCCACTCATGGATAGAAAATCTTAGAGAGAACACTGGCTCATACTTGTTGGAACCCTCCTGGGTGATGGGACTTAGGATTTGGTTTTGGCCTGGGACACAGCAAATAGCATTGTGACCCATTTTTGAGTTTTGACCAACAGTTTGAGACCACTGCTCCAGGGAATGTGTCCCTTGCCCCCCATCCAGGTCAGTGGGGGCCAGGGAGAGTGGGCTTTGCCCTTCCACCCTCCTCTTGGGGTTATATAATTTTGTTGTTAGAAGAGGGTCAGTTCGGAGCAGGCCAAGCTCATTTGCCTTAGTAAGCAAGTAGAATGGGGTGGAATCACTGATACCTGTTCCAAGAAGACCAGGTCTATGGCATGGCATTCCCATGAGCTAGGTGGGGTAGATTTTCTAACCTCAGAAACACACTTGTAATAGAAATAAGTACAGTAAGACAAACTGATTATATAGATTATGACCCAGGGTCAGACCTAACAAATGGAAGTGGGCCTAGAGTTTGGTTAATTGCTATTGAAATCTGAAGTGTTAAAATTCTGTTCATTACAGACCAGGCTAAGCAGAGGAGTTAATAAAGTTAAAGGTTTCCTTTGCTGCCATAAATGAAGCATGTTGGCTGAGTACCATAGTGCTGACATATGCATCTCTTTAGTCAGGACATCAGGACAGATGCTGAGTTTAATCAGCATGCCATAACCCCATCTCCAAAGTTATCTGTAAAAGATGATGGAGACGTTTGGAATGTGTTAAGAATGTAGTATAGAGCAGCTGAAGAAATGTACACACAAGAAAGAATTCATCCCTCAGAATAGTATATAGAGAGGGATAATTTATGGGATTTAATATAGTGGGCATGCACAGAATAGCTCAGGATAGAGACATAGATCATGAGCGTTGGTGTTTTAAGCAATGTTTGACAGAGCAGGAAAGATTCAGAAAATAGTATTTAGAAATAAAATGTTCTGGGGATAGTAAAACCAGCATGTTGTTTTGGTCTCTTTTGTAGAACTGTTGTTTTACTATGGTTTCTGAGTGGGAACTGTGGTCTGACTTAGTTTGTGTACTCTGTGCTGAAATACATATACCTGTCCAAGGTCCGCAGACTTGAGCTTGTGGGGCTTAGGGTCCAGACTGTTTAATTGCAGGGTAGACTTTTGAGCCTGGGGTACAGTTCAAGCCCAAACTTCTACACTAGTTCTGGTCATGTTTTCAAGCACTTTGCACATCTATCATTTGTAAAAGTAAACAGAGGAGAGGCTACTAATCTCTCTTCTGACAAAGTTCAGCATATATACAGAAAATGCATCTGTTTAGTATTAAAAATAGACCTTACAGTATCCACAATAATTTTCTTTTTATTGAATCTCCTTTATGGCCAGATATACAAGTTTAGTGCAAAGAGCTATGTCATGTAGGTGCTTTTAAACAATATACCTGTATTGTTTAAAAATGTATATTTTACTTTGCATTTTACTTTTAAAGAAAAATATTAAAAACAGAACCAAGATAAAAATAGATTAGATGTGCTTTAAAGCTAACTTAAATTTTAGTTTTGGTCTTTAAGATGTATAATGTCAACTAGTGTGTTTAAATATAATTTATTTTTTTCAGTTTAGAAATATCAAATCATCTTTTTTTTGGTTCCAGGAGAAAATTAGCAAAGTAGTGCCTGTAATATTATGATAATTAAATTACTACCTGAGCCTAAGAACCTTAGCTTGGATTGTTTAAGTCTTAATTGAGGGTGTTTTGAAGCTTAGATTGAGAGCTGCTCCTTGGTTTTCTATGTACTGTTGGTCTCATGTTCCAGCTCTTCCAAAATTGCTTAAATTACTTCAGGAGAAAGAAGCAAGTTGGGACCTAATACTTCTAATTTTAAAAAATAAATTGTGTTTATACATTGTACATTTTCACGTTGTTGTTTATTTGCATTATTGTAGCACCTAGGAGTCCTAGTCCTAGATCTAAAGCCCATTGTGCAAAGTGGTGTGCAAATACAGAACAAATTCCCGTTTTCCATAGAGCTTAGTATTAAGTATAAGATAAGAAAGAACAGAGGAGGAAATGCAGGGAAATAATTAGATACCACATTTTGGTAAGGAGGGTTTTGAAGGTGGATAACAAGATAACACAGTGATCTCCAACCTTTTTAACCACAAGATCACTTTTTTTAGTTTAAGTGCAATGTAAGATCTACCTCAAACCTAAATACCCTTGCCCTGCTTTCTTCCTGCCCCTTTTCTGAGGCCCTGCCCCTGCTCAACACCTTCTCTGAGGCTTCACCTTGCTCACTCCATCCCCCTTCCTCTCCCATCCTCACTCACTTTCACCAGGCTGGGGTAAGGGGTTGGGGTGTAGGCTCTGGTCTTATGTGGTGTGTGGGGGGGAGGAGGGGGCTCCAGGTTTAGCCCAGCCCAGGGTGGAGGATTGGGGTTCAGGAGGAGTTTCAAGCTCTGGGAAGGAGTTTGGGTGCAGACGGACTCATGTCTGGGGCAGGAGGAGATTCAGGACTGGGACGGGTTCAGGAAGCAGGCTCTGGTTGGGCACTATTTAACTGAGATGGCTTCCAGGTAGTGGAGCAGTGGGGTTAAGGCAGGCTTACTCCTTCCCTGGCCCTGCATCACTCCTAAAAGATGCTGGCGTTTACAGCAGTGGCTCCATGACACCATGTGCTGCTCCTCATCTCCAGGCACTGAGCAGCCCACAGCTTCTACTGGCCATGGTTCCCCATTATTGATCAATGGGAGCTGCAGGAACAGTGTCTGCAGGGAAGGACAGCATGTGAAGACCTCCTGCTCTGCTTTTCTCAGGGGCTGCAGGGACATGCTAGCCACTTCCAGGAGCAGCAATTACTACAGGAATAATAACTCCAGCCATGACAGGTTAGGCATTTTAAAACTTACTGCTCAAAGAATTAAATTTAAGTGTAAGAGAGAAATGAAAATTACAAAATGTACAGACCAGTCAGAAACAAAAAATAACCCACTTTGCAAGCAGTAAAAGAAGTAACAGCAACTCACGTATGTGTTGGGTCGGGAGATGAAAGTGAGGGACAGTGTGTGTTTGTGAGAATGACAGACAGACACACACACAGTGTGTGAGCGTGACAGAGATTGGCTTTGCCAGGCTCCTCCATCCCCATCTCTGTGTGTGGAGATGGGGTACAGGAGTGGGGGGAGGAGGGACACCGTGACATCGGCACCCCCCCATGTTCCTCCCACACCCTGCATAGCAAGCAGGAGGCTCCCAGGGGGGTAGCTCCAAGGCAGAGGGCAGGAGCAGCATGACAGTGGGTGGAGGGGCAGCTGAAGTGTCAGCGCTTTATCACTTCCTAGTCAAACCAGTTAGTATCACCTATCAGGGACTCCACAATCTACCGGTAGATCCTGATCTACTGATTGGTGACCACTGACTTAACAGATGTTCACAGGGGTGCCTCCCACATGCATTGGGGGAAATATGGGGCAAAAGCATATTTGCTTGTTTGGAAAATTAACAAAACAGCAATGAAGGCTAATGAGCAGTGACACCTCAACAGCAAATGAGAGGTGATAGATGGCTAAGGGGAAAGAGTGACTGTGAGAACCTGGAAAGTGAATACAAGCAGTTTACACTGGATGCACTAGAGAAGACGAGGGAAGCCAACAGAGGGATTTAAAGCAACAGGACAGGAAAATTACCTTGTCAGAAGTATTCTGAATGGATATAAGTGGGACAAGATTGCATTTGTCAAGCTTAGAGAAAAAGATATTGCAGTATTGAGATGATGACAAACTTGGATGAGAGTAAAGGAGTGGTGATAGCCAAAGTCAATGTATTGTAGGGATGTTAGATATTGAATAACTGTGTAACCTCATCAAAACTTAGTGGTTACACGATTATTCGATAGTTCTCAGGGGCAGGACCGGCAGCCAGTGTGCTCCCAGCCCCACTCCTGGGTAGCCCCCTACCACCTTGCGCTGCTGTCTCTGTATCAGAGGCAGCAACATGGGATGGCATGCAGGAGCTGGCCCACAAGAGGAGTCCGTTTAAAAACCATCTACCCCCATAGACCAGCTCCTGCCTGCCACCCTGTGCTGTTGCCTCTAATAAAGAGGCAGCAGCATGGGGTGGCAGCTGCCTCTGTCCGCGGGGGCTCCCCATTGACAGAAGCTATGTTGGCATCCCACAGTGCAGCCTCTGTCCACAGCGAGCCTTAAAAGCCGGATCCCCACATGTAACAGCTCCTGCCTGCTCCCCTCACTCTCCACGCTGCTTCCTCTCTGATATGGAGGCAGCGGGGGAGAGGAGGATGTGTGTAGTCGATAGGATTAACTCATAAGCCAGACGTATCAGTTAATCATGTAGCCATCTACACATTGACATCCCTAATGTATTGCTTTGTAGATCAGCTTTCAAAGTTACTATCCTCCAAATAAAAATTCTTCATTAATAGCTGATCATATGACTAATTTAAATTGTAAGTAAAGTGGATAAGAACAATTGACTTGCAGATTAAAAGTTTGCTTTCATTAATTGTTTCGTTTGCTACCGAAACACATGGTAAACAGGTTGCTGTGTATCTCAGTATCAATGAAAGCGAAGACAGCAACCTATAATAACTAAATTTGTGTGTAGTCCAATCTCTCCAGTTTTGGTATTCGGAGTGGTAAGTGGAATGCAGTGAAGATTGTGGATTTAAGTCTCTGAATGATAACTGTGCCCTTTGCCAACCAGCAGAAGGCACCATAGAAAGTTTAATCTGGTTTAATGTGATGTGTACAGAGTGCTTTTAAAATCTCCATTCTTGGAACCTTCATTATCATTGTCTTGCCTGCCACAGCCCTTTATTGGGAAAGAGAATACTTAGGACTCTAGTCCCTTCATTCTCTCTCCTCCCCTGTATACAGCCTCTATATATACACGAGAGAGAAAACATGCATCTCATTTCTGTTTTAATGCTCTGACAAAATTGACCTCAGAAGAGGGCACTGAAACCTGAGCCCTACTGCCATGGGTAGAAGGACCAAAACTGAAGCTCAAGGGCTTCAGCCCTCAGGCAAGGGGCCTGTAACCAAGTCCCACTGCCCAGGGTAAAAGCACCGGACCCCAACAAGTCTAAGCCTCCGCTCTGGTAACCCTTTTCAAAAGGGAGTCATGACTCGCCGCTTGAAAAGTACTCTAAAGGTATGCAGAAATATTTCAAATTGTCTGAATTTATCTATACTCAATTTCCAGCCGCTGGATCATGTTGTCTCTTAGCTATATTGAAGAACACTTTGTCAAATATTTATTCCTTGCGTAAGTATTTATGGAAGGCTGTCAGGTCTCCTCTTAACCTTCTCTCTGTAAACTAAGCAGATTGAGCTCCTTGTGTCTGTTGCTATAAAACATGTTTTTTTAATCCATTAATCATACTTGTTTTTTGAACCCTCTCCAGTTTACTAGTACCCTTTTTGAATTGTTGACACAAAATTGGACACAGTTTTCCAGCTGCAATTGAGATTCCCCTGTTGATGCATCCAAAGTTCGTATTAGCCCTTTTGCCACAGTATTGCACTGAGAACTTGTTATGCTAATTGTCCACCTTCATCCCTGAAACTTTTTTGGAGACTCAGGATTGAGTCTCTTTACCCTAGATTTATTCATGTATGTTTGGTAGTCCTAGAACGTATTGTTTCCTTGAGCCTAACTTGCCAAATTATCCAGACTGCTCTGAATCAGTCACCTGTTCTTTTTATTATTTACTACTTCCCATGTTTTGTCATCTGCAAATTTTTAGTCATGATTTTGTTTTTGTTCTAGGTCTTAAGAATGTTAAAGCATGTGCTAAAAACAGATCCCTTTGGGACCTTGCTTGAAACACCCATTCAGTGATTATCCCCTTTACAGTTACCAATTGATATTTCTCAGACACATTTAATAGGTGCCATGGTAGTATTGTGTTCTTGTTTAATGAGCTTGGGTTCATCAGTTAATCTTAACAGTAACATGCAGCCTTCTCCCTGGGCAGGCAGCAGCCAGTGTGTGTGGGGAGCTGACTTTTAAGCAAGCTCCCCATGTGTACCAGTCCCTGCGGAGCTGCCCTCTTGCCCCGCCTACAGAGTGTGGAAGAAAACAAGCTTTCACTCTGCGTTGTAAGCAACAAGTAGCCAGAGGCAGTTGATTCGAGCAATATTGCAAGGGAAGCCTGATTCGGAGAGGGGGGGAAGCCCTCCCTCCCTTAGGCAGATCTTTGAATATAAACAGTTATGAAGCAGCTTATATACTATGCAACAATGGCTAGACAATTATCTCTTAGTTCCTCCCAGATGCTAACTTATCTTCAAGGTTCTCACTGGAGTCAGCATTCCATCCTTATCTCTGTATGGAGGCAAGAGGCAAAGGCAGCATCTTATTACAGCTCTTGCGTTGTCAAGAGTCAGAATTAGCCTGACTCTTGCTCTCTTGCTAACAAGACTAAGATGGCTGCACACGAATCCCCTTATCCTGTTTCCTGCTTCCACAAGAGGCAGCAGAGAGGGACAGGTGAAAGCACCATGAGCACTGGCTCTCTCTTGCTCCCTCACATGTAAATGTTTACATTTACAAAATGAAACACATTTTAACATTCCTACCTCTTACACAGAGTTGGGGGAGAAGGCAAAGCAATGACTCCTCCCTGTAGCATTGAGGGGGATCCAGCGACAGGCTTACCATTCTCCCCCTGCCCCCTTCGCCTCCGTGCCTTGGAGCTCTGGCGGCAGGCTCTGGGCTTCAGGTCTCCTATGCCTGATCCAGCCATAGGGCTCTGTCTCTGGGCTTCTGCCCAGGTGGTGAGACTTCAGCAGTACCAGCCTTATCTGATACCGTGGTCAAGAGGCTAAGAGATGTATGAATCTGTGGTGAGAAGATGTGAAAGGGAGCTTGGGGCAATAGGGGACAGGGGGAGGTAATGCATGCCAGGGAGATTTTTGGGGTGCCCAAAGAAGGCAGCAGGGGCAAGGATCATCAAAATGCAACAGTACATTATTTTTATTATTGAGTCTGCAATAAAAACCTTACAGAAATAAATGACAGTGATTTGGACATTTATATATGTGTACTTGTTTCTTCTGGAGTTAAGAATTTTATGAAAAATTGTCAGAGTACCAACCAAGAAGAGTTGGTAACTTCAGTTTCAGGCCACCAAAATTTTTATTGTAAAGACCCCTGTGTTAGAATGAGCGACATGTTAATGATAGAAAGTGTAGTGATATTCTTGTCCATTAACACACTTCCTGTTGGCCAGGATAATACAAATAGTTCTAAAAGATACATATTTAGGTATAGCAAGGTAACCAATTTTTAGGTAGGTGACTACTAACTGATAATGGTCTATTCTGTGCACTTGTAAGTAGGGATGTGAATGTGTACCTGTGCCTGAGCTCATAATTTAACATGCACAGTTACACGCAGTCCATACCTGCCCCCTCCCCCAGCATGGAGAGGGGAGGTGGAAGCCATGCAGAAGGAGGCAGGTGGCTCCATGGGAGCTACCTACCCCCACATGTAAATGTGTAACCGTTGAAATTTTCAGCTGTCACGTGTTTACCTAAATATACACATTTTAACATATCTACAAATAAGTGTTCTCCTCTAGTACTGTGAAGCATTCTCGCTGTGCTCAGTTCCAGGAAAGATGGTGGTAAAATAATTACAAACAGTGTATTTATGTGGGAAAGGAGTATATGAAAGTAGAAAACAAAAGAAGAAAGTCAAATAGCATTAAAATATTAATTTGAATAATTACGTTAAATGAGTATATGGGAGGAATTTATCATTTGAATAGTCCTTAGGAAGACATTTATGTATGTCTGAGTCTTTTTTTAAAATAAGAGAAGAAATTATGCTGTAAGTCACTAAAAAAGTGTACAGAAGGTTCTTTTGGTATGCTTCCATAATATTTAATTTTTGAGCTTGAATAAGCAGTGTGTGCTGACAACTGACCTGGGAGACCTTTTTGTGTGTGTGTGGTCACACTTTGCATACTTGCACCTGCTGGTAGGAATCCTGGAAATGAAAAACAACTTACCACCAAAATGAGCTTCATTGATAAAATTGATTTTTGACACTGTATGTATTGCAAGCAGTCTCGATCATTCTCAACTTAATTAAATTAAATGTTTAATTCTATAAGTCCCTCAGGTTTGGTTTTTTTGGGGGGTTTTTTGGAAGTGAGGGGAGGAGTGGAGGAAGCAGGAGCCAATGCTGGGGGGAGTCAGCTTAAAAGCTAGTTCCCTCCCACCCCCACCCCCCAACACTAGCTTCTCCCCACCATGTTGGTGCTTCTATTAGGCTGCTGCCAGACCAGCCTCTGTCCTTGGCAGGCCCAAGCTAAGCGCAGAGCCCCTGCGGACAGGGGCTGCTGCCGAACCAACCTGTGTATGCAGCCAGCCTGGGCCGCAATGGACAGAGGCTGCTTCATGGCAGCCTCACGCCACCCTCACCCCCACCCCTTCAGCAACCTCTGTCCGCGGGGAGCTGGTCTTTAAACTGGCTCCCCTCACAGACCAGTTTCTACTTGGCACCCCTCACTGCTGCCTCTGATACAGAGACAGCAGGCTGGAATGGCAGGAGTAGGGACTACAGAATAGTCATGTAACCAAAAGATTTTATGCAGTTACATGATTATTCAATTACCCAATATCCATCATCCCATATATATCTATATCTATATCTATCTATCTATCTATCATATATATATACACACACATACATACACACACATATACAGGGCTCGCCAAGCCGCAGCGAGCCGTGCTCGCCAGCCGGGCGGTTCAGCACACTGTGCATGCGCTGATCGCGCTGCAGCACCGTGCTGGACTATAATCTACTCGCCCATGGCGAATGCAGAATTTGATTTGCTTTTCACTTCTAGGGACCTGTTTTAATCTGTTAAAACTGTATATTTGAGATGTTTGTTCCTAATTCAAAATCTAAATTTGTCTAAAATTCCCAAATATATCCTTGTTACAAATGCATTATTTACTATGAATTTATCTGATACAAAATTTTTAAAAAAGAAGCTGTCAAATAAACAGATTCAACTGTAGAACTTCTTCCACACTAGAAAATGAATACCTACTTAAATAGATTTATTCCTACATGTTTTATTTAATCTTTCTCTTTTTTCTAGGCTATGTATTTGACACCCATAACCACAGCTTTAATCATCCTCCTAGGGTTGTCGAAGGGCTCTTGATTGTTTTTTCTAACTTAGTTCAAGAAAAATAGTAATTGAATAATTAAATATGCTAAAAGGTTTAATATATTTACAGATGTACATGCAAAATGGGATGGGGGGCACTTAACTGATCTCTGGATATTGGTTCTACTCCTACAGTAGCATTTTTGTGAAATATTAAATGAAACCTGATAAATCTGGATATCATGGCCCACCCAGACAAAAGAAGATGGTCTTTTTAATAAACACATTGCTGAATACATGATGGCCTTCCTGACCATTCTGAAATCCTGTGGCTGCATAGAAAGGCTGGAGGGAGGGGATTTCAATTTAAATCAATTCAACTTTGCTTACTTTTATTGTTCCCTTTGTTATTTTGTTGTTTTTCCTTTTTAATGACATTTCATATTTTGTTACTGAAATCTTAGTTCCTGATTGCTAGATAGGAAGCTGATATGTCACTTGCATTTGGTTGCTTGCCTGCCATATAATGTATGATGCTGGAAATATATTCTTAATATTGCCTTTAATTGTTCTGGAAGTACTACAGTTATCTGAAGGACTGGATATTGTGAGCTCTCCTGGCAAAAGCTTAAAACAATAATTACCTTTTAATTGAGGGTTTAATTAATGCTATTAATGTAGCAGCATTGTGTGTCTATTGCACAGGGGCCATATCTAGAGGAATATTTTAAGTGACATCATTTTGATAGATCCAGTATGGGGGTTGGGGGGAGTCACATTTGTCTTCTGTAACTGAAAAGACAATTATCAGATACTAGAAGATTTACCCAGCGTTACTTGGGTTCTTAAGGCAATTTTTGTTTTATTGAAAATAAAATGAAAATGTGCATGTTTCATCTTAATCTTTGCTCTGGGGTGGGACTGGGATTTGGGGGTTAAATATGGTGGCTGCTCCAGGGAGAGATGACTACCATAGTCTTCTCACTGCAGCAGCTTGGGACCTGGTGAGAAGTGCCTCTCCATGGTCACTGCAGCTCCAGCGGGCACAGCCAGGAGAGGGGTGCATGTTCCCTGGCTTGGGTAGGTCCAGGTTCATCTGGCCTTGGGGTTCCCCAGCAAAAGTGAGGAATGCAGCAAACGTTCCCTTCACTTCCTGATGAAGGGGAACAGCCAGCAGTGTTCCTGTACAAATGGGAGCTCCTGTCCTCCATCAGAGGGCGCCTGATGGGGTGGGAGGCCCCAGCAAGCCCCTTTCACCTACCTGGTGATTCTCTCTCTTCTGTATGGTTTTATAAGAAGCAAAGCCATTCCATGCACATCCCATTATCCCAGCACAATCAAATCCTTACCTTGCTTTGTTATACAATAAGAGGAAACTGTATGTTGAATGTGGAGGTCCTAGCTCTTACCATTTAGGAGGAAGTTCTCCAACAGACAGATGCACAAATTCTCTCTAATATCTAGGAGTCCTGTGGCACCTTATAGACTAACAGATGTATGTTACAAATACATCTGTTAGTCTATAAGGTGCCACAGGACTCCTTGTTGCTTTTGCAGATCCAGACTAACACGGCTACCCCTCTGATACTCTAATATCTAGTAGTAGATAAAGGTTTGCAAAATAGCTTGTATAGTATTGCCAACCATAAGAGATCAAAACTCATGAGTTTGGCCCCCAGAGATGATGAGATTTCGCCCTAAAAGCATTAAAGAAATCAAATCCTGTTTTTAGTCTCTCTTTGACTCCTTAGCCCCTACAAACAAACACACACATGCACTTCCTTTGAAGGGAAGAGGGATTTCAGGTTGAAAAATCAACTTGAAATGTACATCTCTTCCGCTCAGCTCAGATGGAGACTTCGCTTACCCTTTTCACACTTAAGATAGGGACATTGCCATGCATTTATTATTACTGTCTTGACTCTTCCCTCTTGTGTTTAGATCCTTTGGTAAAAGGAATGCTAGATGATAAATAGTATGAGAATCATTGGCCCATTTAATTCATCAGGACTACACACACACCTAGAACTTACTATGTTTCAGGGTTGAGGACTTCTAGAGATACATATTAAAGAACTTTAAACTTATATCATTTCATATAAGCAACAATGTCATACTGTAAACAATACAAGTTTAGCCATTTGCAATAAGCTGCACTTCATAGATTCTCTTCCCTCTAATTGTCTGCTTCTCCGTCCAAGACTAGGCTGCATTTTCTCTGCTCCTCCTGTGCTTCTGGTGCTCTAGGCCTCTCTCCACTTCATGCCCCTCCCTTTTAGTCCTCACTCTTCATCTTGCATCCCATTCTCCTAAATCTGCCGCTTGCTTCCTCTCGCTCTGCCTGCTCATCTTTCAGTCTCTTTGCTACTTTTCACAGTCCCCGTATCCTGTCTAGCTATAGTTCAGGAATAGCCAATTTGTTTGTGTGAATGGCTTTAGTGTAACTAAGAAAAGTGGTAGCCAGATTTATCAATGCTAGCCTCACTTCCACTTGCAGAAAAACTGTAAGGAAATGGCAGCCCTTTTACTGGCTTCAGCCCCACTGACAGCAGTAAGCGATGGTAGCCATTTGACACAAGATTACATTTGTGAGTTGGCAGTCTTTCATCATGTTTTCCTGAGAAGTTAAAAAAAATCCACATCCCAGAATCACTAGAATAGCAATAATATGTGAGAGTTGGCAATACTGTATTTATTAATATATTGTTTTCAAATTCTTAAAGTACTTTATAAAGGATTTGGGCATCATTATTAAGAGACCATTGGGGTTTTCATTGAAAACACCCATTTAATGACTTATTTGTCATCTGAAGAAGTGGGTTGTACCCACAAAAGCTCATGATACCATCTACATGTTTTGTTAGTCTTTAAGGTTCTACTAGACTATTCGTTTTTTTAAAGTTTTTCTAGTTACAGACTAACTCGACTACCCCCTGAAGTTATTTAAACTGGGTTAGGCTGAAACTTATCTTCCACAATTCAAAATAATTTATATGTAAAAAGCTTTGGTAGTAATGTCATTTCAGCTACTATTGTCCTTAGTTTTTTTGGATAGTTGTAATTTAAATCCTGTGGATTTGCATTACTTTTTAGAACCATTGATATTTCTTGATTATATCTGGATAAAATATTTTATTTAGAAATACTGTCATTCTACTGATTTCCGATTTTCATACTCAGTTCTTAATACAAGAGAAAAATGAAAATAGCATTTGTTTGAATTCATCTGCTCCTGTAATTTATAATCTGAAATCAACTATCTATAACAATACTTTATATAGTAATTACTTTTGATGTCAGACTACTACTGCTTTGGGTAGAGAGTCCAAAGCAAAGCTTGTTTAAAGAAAATAATTCCAAATAGAGTTTGTATCTGGACTGTGTTCTTAAAACATTTTAAAATAAATTATTCCTTTATCTCCTGTGGTAGTCCCTGAGTTTCAGGGTTCTTGATCAGCACAAATTCTTAAAACAACCAGTCACAATGCACTCTTGTGATTTTTTTATCATGAAACTCACAATATATTGATTTGCTAGAAACCTCAGTTCCTGAGAAGTGATTTGATGAAAATATCAAAAGTCATTTAAAAAAAATTCTAGCCCCCCGCCTCATAGTTGCATCAAAACCCTTGAAAATATAAGTGCACCTTAAAGACTTAAAAACTAGAAGGTGAACAAAAATGCTAAATGATACTAGTGTAAAAATCAGATCTTAAAAAATTAATCTCATGACTGTTGGTGCTTGATGCATGATTTTTGATTTTTTGGGGGTACTACAGTTCATAGATAAAATCTATTTTTGCACATATGATTTTAAATTTTGTAATCACCAATACTATTATGCTTTCCTATCAGCCGATAGAAGCCTCTTTAAAACCCCCTAATTCTTACCTCAATCTGCATCCCTAAATTTAAAACGGAACTTTAGCCTTGACTACACTGGGATTTTATTTTGTTTTACTGCCCCAATGTAGCTACATTGATTTAGCTGCACTGATGCAAGCCAATAGTGTGCCCAGAGAGGAGGAGAAAAGAGTAGGCCTGAGTATATTTGTTCTGATGAGAGCTCTGAAGACTTATGTAAGAATGTAGCTGGATAAAGATAGGATTTGAATAAAGTTGGCTTATCAGCATTTTTATGCAGCTATCATGGGTCTAAGGTTTTGTGGGGTTTTTTAAGTAAATCAGTAGGTCTTACGATTGTCAGAACTTGTGAGCAGCATGTAAGATGACAAAATAACATTTATCTAAGTTTGCAACAAACTAAAAAATATTCTGAAGTATGAACTTCCTTATTTCAGTGAGGTGTTAACTCAGGTGCCTGATGATTTAAATATCAATGTTTAATTCACTTGTGATAAAAGCATATATGAAAGAGGGGTTGTCATGACACCTGCAGAACTTAAGTAATGCTCATGTCCATAATATAGATAAGAATGTGTATATTGTATAAATAAATCATACTATACTTAACTATTCAACTTTAGCTTCTCCAGCACAGAATGTGATCAGCTGTAAGGCCCCAAACTCAACCACCAGTTGTTTGAAAGGCAGAGGTGAATGTAAGGCGGTGAGCCCCAGTGCACCAGTCCAGCAAGAAGAACACGATCAGCTGGCACATTTCCAGCCATGCTCCTGGGGTTTCCTGCAGGCTGCCTCATTAAGAGCCAGTCCGGGACTGCCCTAGCCCTGAGTCGTCCGTCGTGTTCCCCCCCCCCGCCTCCCTGCACCTCCGGGCTCCATTTAGAGAAGGCTGAAGGGCCTCTCCACCCCTGAGGTTCATAGGGAGACCTGTTTGCCGTCAGCATGTGTCACTGAATTCCTCTCCCTCGTGGTTGGGAAGAGGAAGGGTAAGAGGAGTGAGTGACCCACTCTGTGAGCCATCTTCACTCCCTGAGAATGACGAGGGGGAACAGCAGACAACAAGTAGGTTCCAGGTAGAAATCTTGAGCCCCCACATTCGAAGCCCCTAGCCTGACTCTTGCACCAGCACCCCACATATCCATCCACTACTATTTTCATTGTCTGTGTACAGTGAGATTCACAAAATAGCATAAATGATTAAAAACAAGGTTTAAAATTTTCATTTGTAATTAATGAAAGGTGGTGCTATTGATAGAACAGGTCATGTAATTATGTCTTTAACACTGAAGATTTATGGGCATTTAGTTTACTGTAAACTCAAAGCTTTCTTGGGCTTCTTCTGAAGCATGGGGATCTGATCACTCTGTGAGGCAAGATACTGTACTAAATGGATTATGATCTGATCAATTAAGGTAATTCCCAAGATTTATTTTAGTTTTCTTGGAAATTATAGATTGGTCTGTTAAGAATCAACATAAGTAAAATTTAAATGTGTTTTCTTGAAAACAGTGCATCTAGGAATGGTATCAGGAAGACAATATTAAGATGAAATTAACTTTATTTTTCACAGCTTCTTTCTGCAATTTCTCACTTGCTAATAATTGTATCAGGTCTTGATGTGTCACAGAATAGCATTAAAGCAATAAGGGTTTTTTCAAATGTTAGCAAATTCAGATTTCTGAACAGTATGTCTTCCGAATGTTGTTGCTTTTACATTGTTTCTAAGGAGAATGTTTCCAGAAAATTATTCTGTAAATGAAGTTTTAGCTACCTTGGTATTGTAATATTTTCCCTTGGTCTCCAGTCATTTAATTTTTCAAAAGTTCCGTATAGCCAGTTGTATCCATATAACAAAGCTGAGTTTGTCATTAACTTGAAAGCAATTCCTGTGACAATGGTATGATAGCTTATACAGATTTAAAGCAAATGTGCAGCTTTGTATAATTAACTAATACAGTCACTTTTAAGAGTTAGGCAAGGAAAAGTAAGTAGACCTTCCCTAATTGTGTTTGCATGCGCACACATTTTTACAGAATGAACTACGAGATCTTATTCACATATGTATGTGTATATATCAAGGCACAAAGCAAAAGGGACAACAGGAAAACCCTTTTCCTAATACCTCTTACAGTGTTTCCTAAGTTCCTGTAGCATCCTTTAGCAAGTTTCTTTAGCAAGAGCATCCTTGTTACTTGCCAAGATGTGTTTTTCTTTAAAGGATGCACATGTACAAAAATAAGGACAAGTGGTTTGTGATTTTGGTTTTTCCCCCATTTAAACATATGTTTGCTGTATAAGCAATGATTCAACATGGCAGCAAATCTGCAGAAAAAACATATGCAGAAATTGATCCCTGGAGGACATCAAGAATGACTTGTGGCTGACTCAGTAGGGGAGACATTTTATTTAGGTGTCTTTACTTGTATGAAACGAACAGTGCATTTTGAAATGTGAATTAGAGCTGTGGAGGTAATTTAATCATTTTCAAGACTGTGCTGTAATATGAGCTTTTGGGAGGGTCAGAATGAGGTTATGGATGACTGTAAAGGTGGCTTATATTTCTAGTAAATGAGAAACTTCCTTTCATCATCAAAACACGTTAGAGTAAAATCATGAGTTAAAGCTTCAGTGTAATGGCTCATTAGTATGTGTGGATAACCAAAAAAAAAAAGTCCCCTAGGTTACCAAGTAGGCTAGCCTTTGTGTCTATTTGATGAAAATGTTAACACAGAAATAAACTGCTGTAGATAAAGGAATGCATGAAATAATTGCTGCTTCATAGAAAAAATACATTCCAAATAAGAGCAGGATTTATTACTACAAAATGTGCAGTAATACAATGATGACAAATACTGTTTGTGCGTAGAGCATGAATTGAAATTCCAGAATGAAAATTCAATTTTTTAATTAAAATAAAAGTAATAACAAATCTGTTGTCATAAATGATTTATTAAAATGAATGAGCACAAATTATTTCTTCATAATTAATTGAAGATTGATAAAGCTAATCTAATAATTTTCTAGAGAGAATTTTAATACCACTAATTTGTCTGTACTTAAACTTGTCAGAGCCAACTTTTGTGAACATAGCAATTTTATTTTTTTCCCTAGAATATTGTGCATTCTGTTATATATTCCAGGCTCACGACACTTTAGGCTTGCCAGCTTTTAGCTTGTGTATTGAAGACATTAAATTCCCTACCAGAAAATCTTTTATACAGCCATTTGATAGTCTAGTGCATTTTGTTCAAGTGCCTTATCTGAAGGTTTGGTGGAAGTGTGCATGCAGTAAATCAGGGCTACTCAACACATGGCCTGTGGCCCGCAGCCCGTTTGTTTGCAACCCACAAGTGTGGTGTGGGTTTACACGGGGCTCAACACGCAGCCCGCAGGCGGGATCCTTTGAACATGTCCTCTAGTAGGAACATGCTCCACAATGGCGAGGTGTCCCCCCCAGGCGGGATGAGCATTGAAAGATGCAAGTGGACTGGCTGGCTAGAACAGATGGGTGGGTACAGGGTGTCGGCATTTCTAGCCCCCAGGAAGGAGGTGCCGGGGCATTGTGGGAAGTGCTGGCTGCTTAACCTTGTGGTCAGAGCTTGGGAGGTGCTGACTGGCTCGCACTGGCCACGTTTGGGTCCAATGCCACAGCTTAAGGCTTAGTTTTTGTATTCATGCCCGTCAGTGTGAAAGAAGATATTTGCGTATATTTCCATAGATATTTGCATGTATATGCAACTTCATTTAAGTTGTGGCCTTCGGCATGTGCTGTGAGTATCATTGTGGCGCCGGGTCTTCCAAAGTTGAGTAGCCCTTCAGTAAATGGAGAGAAAAACATGCTGTATTACAGTTTCATACTACAGATTAATGCTTTGCAAACATAATATTCCCAGACAAAAAATTACATTAAATGGGATTGAGAATACATATCAGACTATAGGAGTTCTAGTAATCTTAACATGGCCTGTTGTTGATGTATAGGATTAAGGTTAAGACATCTTGTTAAATTACAGATAAGTACTTCTGGTATTGGCATCATTCACATTGATGCAGTCCTATAAACCAGTAAGGCAATTGCAAATTTAAGTTACATTACTATATTTGAGAGGGGTACCAATGTTAAATGTATATATGAACCCATGTTAATGAGGCTAAATAAGTGGGCTGGATGTGTCCCGTACATAGCTTTTGATGTAGAAATACAGATGTTCAAGGCAGGAAAAATTGGTTTTGTAATGTGCCAATCTGTTAATGTCTTTATTCAAGCTCAGGGTAATGGGTGTCACATCTGTAGATGAATTCCAGTTCTGCAGACTCACTCTGTAATTGGTTAGTGAAATTCTTTTGTAAAAGTATAGCTATTTGGTTTTCCTGTAGATTAAGGAATGTATCCTTACCGTTCCCAGAAAGCCTTCATTCTTCCCTGTAGTAATGCTGTGGGGAGAGGAGGGAAGATGAAGGGGAAGAAAAAACCTGTGTGCTTTTAAAAATCAGTTCATTCTAATTTGGGACTACAGATACTAAAATGCGTTTTTATGCATTATATGTTTTTGCATCATTTCCCTTTGAATTAAGGTAAACAGTTATCTGAGTTCCACTAGATTTTTAAAATTGTTGTCTAGTGTAAAATTAACAAAAATTCATTGAAGAGTTGGTACTAGAAGATCATAAATATTGAATACTTGCTTTTTACATTATGTGAAATGGATCACAAAACTAATGATAATTGGAACAATCAATCAATAACGTATAGCTAGACCTAAATTAGTATTATGTGACTTAATATTGTCTTGTCTGCTCTGGCATTTTGAAACAAAAATAGTGAGCAGGGGATTCAAGTATTACGACATGAGATACATGGTTTGATGTCAAACAGTTGCTAATATTAAAAAACTCAGCTGTGGTTTAAGGTATGTTTATTCTTCAGCTTCCTCTAAGAAGTGCTTAAAAGGCATCTTGTCAGAGCACATCTTTTTCATGCAGAGACAATATCTGATCACTGATAAAGGAGGTAAAAGGCACTGATACTAAATATTTATTGCAGAGACAAGGTGGGCGAGGTAATAATGAGTTTGTCCCGTAAAAGATACTAACTCACCCACCCTGTCTCTCTAATATCCTGGAACCAACACGCCTACAACTGTACTGCGTATTTATTACAGAACATTCCTGCTGTAGAACAAGCTGAAATAAGATTATAGGCTTTCTTAATCTTCCTCTTCTACCAACTAGCTTAGATAAGTTAAAAAAAATTGTAAATTAGCCTCCACACTTCAGGGGGATTTTTATCAGTGAAATGATGATTATATGTAATGCTAGCTATTAGTTTTTAGTTTGAATCCACTGAAAATGTCCTCCTATCTTCTGGATGAATTTCAAAATTCTTTCAGTTCAAATCACTGTACCCTCTTCCCTTATCAGTTTCAGTTTCTCCTACGGCATCTCTGCTTCTGTTGCCATAACGCTTTGTCTCCTTCATTCACTTAAAACAGGAGTGGGGAGCCTAAGGGCCGGGGGTCAGATGTGGCCCCTGGCTTGCCTGGATCCTGCCCCTGAGGCTCAGGGCTCCCTCCTCAGGATTGAGGAGCCCATACTGGTGCTCTAGCTCCCCCACCATCCCGCCACAGAGCTGGAGCATACAAAATCTACTAGCCCAGATCCCCCGTAGGCTCTGATATGCAAAGGGAATGTCAGGAGCCATGTCAATGAGGGTATGATGGTTGTTTCTCTGTGGGTCAGTGACCCTGACCCTAAAAAGGTTCCCTACTCTGACTTAAAATTTCAAAGCTTTTTTTTTTTTTTTTCACCATTCATTTGCTTGAAGCAGCCTTCAAATTAATGCGTTCTGTATTCTGTGCTCCCTTAACTTGTTAAAAACCCTTAAATCCAACTTGTTCCACATTATCCATTTCACATTCTGATTTAATGACCATATGTTATTCTGCTGGTAGAGTACTGAACTCTTACATTCACATTGTTCTTGGATAGCAAAGTCCTTATAGACCAGTGGTAGGCAACGTGCGGTCCACTGGGACTCCACTTGTGGCCTATGGATTCTTGGCTGCCTCCTCTCCCCACATGCCTCTCACACACAGAAGCACTACACTTCATACTCTGTCCCCACTTCTCCTCCCTTTCAGAGCTGGAACTCACAAATCTGCTGTTCAGTGTTCCAGCTCTGGGAGGGATGGGGAGGAGTATGGATGGAGCGCAAATTGCTTCAAAAGTGCTAGGAGGAAGAAGGAGCAGGTAAATGTAGGCTCTGCTGCCCTAGTGCACAAGAGATGTGGGGAGTCCAACAAGGCCACAGGTGGAACCCAGTGCACCACAGGCTGCTGCAGCTCACTGAGCTGAAAGAGGACCAGTCATGCAGCCCACCAGTATTCCTGTTTGCCCATCCCTGTTTTAGAAGTTTAGCTGTTCAGTACACTGAATGATCTTAATAACAAAGACAGATTTTTCAGATGAGCTTTATTGTTAAAATGCATTGAAATCTTCTTCATTCCCTACATGTGAAGACTTTTTTTTTTTGCCAGTAGTCATAACTGAAATTGCTTTTCAGCAGAGACTATGAAATGTTGTTCTACACAAAATTCAATAAGGAATTGCCCTCTTCCAAAAAGGTTATTGAAAACTGTAGTTTCCGATGGGATAAGCTAAGTTGTTCTTAGAGAAAATGATGGCTTGTGACAGCAGAAGAGGCCACCATTTTAGCTGAGGGTACTTTGGCTTCACTGGTTGTGGGTATCCATGAAGGTGGCCTGTGGCTTCAATCTCATTCAGAGCAATGGAGATGACAACCACTTGGAAGTAGGAGCAGTTGTTCATTAAATTCTCTGTAAAAAAAATTCTTCTGAAAAAGAAACTCAGATGTCTGCCCATGCAGCAATCTGATGCTTAGAGAGTTTCTTGCATAACTGTCAAGTGTGATTAAAAACTGCAATGAACTAGAGTTAATCATAGAATCATAGACTACTAGAACTTGAAGGGACCTTGAAAGGTCATCAAGACCAGGCCCCTGTCCTCACAATAGGACCAAGCAACATCTAGATCATCCCTAATAGATGTCTATCTAACCAGCTCTTAAATATCTCCAGTGATGGAGATTCCACAACCTTCTTAGGCAGAGTGTTTAAATTATTCTAGTGTTTAACCACCTTGACAGGAAGTTTTTCCTAATGTCCAACCTAAACTTCACTTGCTGCAATTTAAGGTCATGTTTTCTAGACCTTTTAATCATTTTTGTTCCTCCTCTGTGGATCCTCTCCAATTTCTCCACATCTTTCTTGTAATGTGGTGCCCAAAACTGGATCGAGTAGTACTCTAATTCAGGCCTAATCAGTGTAGAGCAAAGTGGAAGAATTACTTCTCTTGCCTTGCTTACAACACTCCTGTTAATGCATCCCAGAATTATGGTTGTGTTACGCATTTGACTCATATTTATCTTGTGGTCCACTATGACCCCTAGGTACCTTTCTGCAGTACTCCATTCTTGACAATTATTTCCCATTCTGTATGTGTGAAACTGACTGTTCCTTCCTAAGTGGAGTACTTTGCATTTGTCCTTATTGAATTTTGTCCTGGTTACCTCAAACCTTTTCTCTAGTTTGTCCAAATCATTTTGAATTTTGACCCTATCCTCCAAAGTACTTGTAACCCCTCTCAGCTTGGTATCATCTGCAAACTTTAAAAAGTATACTCTCTATGCCAGGAGTGGGCAAAAGCCTTTCAGCAGGCCGGATCTGGCCCACTTGCGCTTTGATCCACAACCCGCGAGGCAATTCCAGGCCCTGCCCCCAACAGCATGCGCGCTGGGGCTGAGGATCCTCAAAAGGGCCAGCCCCAGAGGCGCTGCTACCATGGTCACACAGTCTGGACCCAGCCGGCTGAAGGCGCCGCTGCCATGGTCCTTTGGGGCTGGCTCCAGGCTGCGTGGTCGCAGGAGCGGCGCTTCCAGGGCCGGCCCCAAGGTGTGTGGCCGCAGCAGCAGGGCCTCCCCCTGGGGGCAGCCAGGACAGCATGGCTGCAACCATTGCTGCAAGGGCCTCGAAGCCAGGTAAGGTTCCCCCCTCATGCCCAGACCTCCTCCTGACCCCAATCCCATCACTTCCCCCCCGCCCCCAAGACCCAGCACCCCCAGCTTGCTCCGACACTCTCCCTTGTTCTTGCACCCTCTCTCCTCGCCACTCACTGCACTCTCCCTTGTTCCTGATCCCTCCACCTGGCCAGACACCCTACTCCCATCCTGCTTCTGCACCCCAGCTCCCTCCCAGACCCTGTACCCCATCCCTATCCTACTTCCTGGCAGCCTTGTCTTGCCCACTGTACCCCTCATTTTTTTCCCTACCCCAGAGCCTAAGGAGGTCCATAAAATCCACTAACTCCAGAACCCCAGAAAAGTAAATCTGGTCTATGGGAAGCCCTGAACCTCACTTCCCCCCCTACCTTTCCCCTCCCCTCATGAGGCTGGGGCACCAGAGGAGTGAGGTGTCTCAGTTGGGGCCACATCAGTGAGTGTAGGGGGTTTTGGAGGAGGTTTTTTTGCTTCTCATTTGTGTGGTCCCCAACTGATTTTTTTTGTAGGTCAGTCACCCCCAACCCAAAAAGGGTTCCCCACTCCTCCCAAAAATAAAGAAAACATTGAAACCTTTTGTGTTGGACATCATATTTTACTTTATTTAAAATGAAGTTTGATAAACTAACATGGGAAAGTTAGAACGCTTAATCTGTTTCATAATTTAAATTAAACTGTTCTTACTAGCTGCAGTTGGTTCAGAAAATAAGGTCACCATACCCAGCAGGGTAGTTCTCAACCCCGCCCCTTTTGCCCGAGGCCCCACCCCTTCCAGGTCAGCTCGCAGCCACTTCAGAAATTTCTGAAGTGGCCCCCTTTCCAAAATTATTGCCCACCCCTTCTCTATGCCATCATCTAAATCAGTGGTCCCAAACACGGTGCCCCTGGGCGCCATAGCACCTGCCGGGACATTTGTGCACCCGCCGAGTGATCGCAACTGGCCCTGCCCCGGGCGCATGGGCGGCCCCGCCGCTTGGTGCCCGGCAGCCCCAAAAGGTTGGGGACCACTGATCTAAATCGTTGATGAAGTTATTGAGCAGAGCCAGTCCCACAACTGAACCCCTTTGGAACTCCACTTGTTATACCCTTCCAGCATGACTGTGAACCATTAATAGCAACTTTCTGAGAATGGTTATCCAGCCGGTTATGCATCCACCTTGTAGTAGCCCCATCTAGGTTGTATTTCCCTAATTTATTGGTAAGAAGGTCATGCAAGACCATATCAAATGCCTTACTAATGTTTAGGTATACCACATCCACCACTTCTCCCTTATCCACAAAGCTTGATAGACAATCAAAGAAAGCTATCAGTTTGGTTTAACATGATTTGTTCTTTACAAATCTATGCTGGCTGTTACCTATAAATAGGTAAAAAGAACAAGTTAAAACTTACCTAGAAAAGTTAGATGCCTGCAAGTCACCAGGGCCTGATGAAATGCATCCTAGAATACTCAAGGAGCTGATAGAGGAGGTATCTGAGCCTTTAGCTATCATCTTTGGAAAATCATGGGAGACAGGAGAGATTCCAGAAGACCGGAAAAGGGCAAATATAGTGCCCATTTATAAAAAGGGAAATAAGAACAACCCAGGAAACTACAGGCCAGTTAGTTTAACTTCTGTGCCAGGGAAGATAATTGAGCAAGTAATTAAGGAAATCATCTGTAAACACTTGGAAGGTGGCAAGGTGATAGGGAACAGCCAGCAAGGATTTGTAAAGAACAAATCATGTCAAATGGATCCGATAGCTTTCTTTGATAGGATAACAAGTCTTGTGGATAAGGGAGAAGGGGTGGATGTGGTATACCTAGACTTTAGTAAGGCATTTGATACGGTCTCGCATGATATTCTTATCAATAAACTAGGCAAATACAACTTAGATGGGGCGACTATAAGGTGGGTGCATAACTGGCTGGATAACCGTACTCAGAGAATAGTTATTAATGGTTCACAATCCTGCTGGAAAGGTATAACAAGTGGGGTTCCACAGGGGTCTGTTTTGGGACCAGCTCTGTTCAATATCTTCATCAACGATTTAGATATTGGTATAGAAAGTATGCTTATTAAGTTTGCAGATGATACTAAGCTGGGAGGGGTTGCGACTAATCTGGAGGATAGGGTCATAATTCAAAAAGATCTGGACAATTTGGAGAAATGGTCTGAGGTAAACAGGATGAAATTAAATAAAGACAAATGCTAAGTGCTCCACTTAGGAAGGAACAACCAGTTTCACACATACAGAATGGGAAGCGACTGTCTAGGAAGGAGTATGGCAGAAAGGGATCTAGGGGTTATAGTGGACCACAAGCTGAATATGAGTCAGCAGTGTGATGCTGTTGCAAAAAAAGCGAACATGATTCTGGGATGCATTAACAAGTGTGTTGTGAGCAAAACACGAGAAGTCATTCTTCTGCTCTACTCTGCGCTAGTTACGCCTCAGTTGGAGTATTGTGTCCAGTTCTGGGCACAGCATTTCAAGAAGGATGTGGAGAAATTGGAGAAGGTCCAGAGAAGAGCAACAAGAATGATTAAAAGTCTAGAGAACATGACCTATGAAGGAAGGCTGAAAGAATTGGGTTTGTTTAATTTAGAAAAGAGAAGATTGAGGGGGGACATGATAGCAGTTTTCAGGTATCTAGAAAGGTGTCGTAAGGAGGAGGGAGAAAACTTGTTCATCTTGGCCTCTGAGGATAGAACAAGAAGCAGTGGGCTTAAACTGCAGCAAGGGAGGTTTAGGTTGGACATTAGGAAAAAGTTCCTAACTGTCAGGGTAGTCAAACACTGGAATAAATTGCCCGGGAAGTTGTGGAATCTCCATCTCTGGAGATATTTAAGAGTAGGTTAGAGAAATGTCTATCAGGGATGGTCTAGACAATATTTGGTCCTGCCGTGAGGGCAGGGGACTGGACTCGATGACCTCTAGAGGTCCCTTCCAGTCCTAGTATTCTATGATTCTATTACCTTATTTTCTTCCAGATGTTTGCAAATGGATTCCTTAATTATTTGCTTCATTTTTTTTCCTGGCACAGAAGCTTAACTAACTGGTCTGTAGTTTCCTAAGCTTTTCCTATTTCCCTTTTTAGATATGAGCACTAGATTTGCCATTTTCCAGTCTTCTGGAATCTCTCCCGACTTCCATGACTTGATGATAGCTGGTGGCTCACATACCTCCTCTATCAGCTCCTTGAGTATTCTAGGATGCATTTCATCAGTTCCTGGTGATTTTGAAGACCTTTAACTTCTCTAAGTGATTTTTAACTTGTTCTTTTCCTATTTTAATTTCTAAACCTATCCCGTTTCCATTAGTATTCACTGTGTTAGTAATCCAGTCACCACAAACCTTCTTGGTGAGAACCAAAACAGAGAAGTAGTTAAGCATCTGCCATTTCCAAATTTTCTGTTATTGTTTCTCTCTATTCATTGAGCAATGGGCGAACCCTATCCTTGGTCTTCCTCTTGCTTCTAATGTATTTGTAGTATGTTTTCTTGTTATCTTTTACGTCTCTAGCTAGATTGAGCTTGTTTTTGTGTCTTTGCCTTTCTAATTTTGTTCCTACATACTGGTGTTATCATTGAATATGTAACAGTAATTTAAGGGTAAAACAAGGATGTTGTAATTATCCCCAAAACTAGCATAACAAACACAGAAAATTCAGAGTTAGTCTTCAATTTAATAGAAATCCAAACATATTGAGGTACGAAAATGCACTGTTCCAAGCCATCTATCTTTAACTCAGCCCGTAGTGACATGACAGAAATGGAAGGGGATGGGGAAAACGGAATTTGTCATTAAAAGTTGGTCTAATATAGAGAGGCGCTGAAAAGACTTGTGTTAATCTTAGGATTATTTCATGACGGGTCATCATTACATGGCATAATTTATTTGGGGACTTTATCCAACAAGCTCTATTTGACCAAAATACTATAAGCCTAATCAGCACAGCTAAATCTTTGCAGTCTAATTTTGATCATAGCACATTTAAAATCTCATGTTCTTTAGAAAATAACTTTGATTAGCTGTTGTGAAAAATGATTGAATTACATTTTATACCTTCATCTTATTAAAATATATTAATATGTATGTGTTCACTTTAGCTTTCACTAGATTTCTCCCCAACATAGGTATTGTTTTTATGAATACTTTGTTGTAACTATTCCATTACTTTTCATTTAGAAGCTTCAGAGGGGGTAGGTGAGTTAGTCTGCACAGGATAAACTTAAAAAACAATAAATAGTATAGTAGCACTTTAAAGACTAACAAAACATGTAGATGCCATCTTAAAAGATAGAGATGCAGCAGCGTGAAGGGGGCAGGCGGGAGCCGGTACACACAGGAAGCCAGCTCCCCATGTGTATCAGCTCCCGCTGAGCTCCCTCCCCCCACCACCACCATGCTACTGTCTCTGTATTAGAGGCAGGCAGGATGTCAGAGCAGCCTCTGTCCACAGGGAGCTGGGGCCCCCCACAAAACAGGAGCTGGAGCTGCACACAGGATGGCAGGGGGATCCCTGAAGTGTGGCCGGGAGCGCATTGGCTGCTTGCCGCAACCACAGAGTATTTTAGTAACCACGTAACCTCTAAAAACTGTTGCAGCTACACGATTACTGAAATATATCTAACATCCCTAATCCAGACTGTTATCTGACCCAGAGTTATGTCTTGACATCAGCTGTGAGCATGACTGTTTTAGATGATATTGGAGAAGAGACAACAAAAGAGGTCAGTGGCACGTTGAAAACTAACAAATTTATTAGTGTTAGGGCATAGGCTTTTTGTGAGCAACAACTTACTTCCTCAGATGCTGAAGAGAAAAGAAAAGAAAGGAAGGACTACAGAGATTAAGTGTGACATCAGTGCTAATTAAATCAGAGTGGATGTGGACTTCCAAATGTGTGGTGTGAGGGGACACAGTGCTCTGGAATCTCCATTCCCCTCCACTTAATTGAGTCTCCAGGGCAGCTAATCTATCATGTTTGATTACCACTAGCATGCCTTTAAAAATTAGGAATCAGAAATCCTTTTATGTTAACTAATTGGTAGCATTTAACTACACTTTATTTCTACAGCACTCAGAGGTGTAGCTGTGTTCGTCCGTAACTTTAAAAACCACAAGTAGTCCTGTGGCACCTTAGAGACTAACCAAAATATATAATTATCATGAGCGTTCATAGATAAAACCCAGATTTTATGCACAAAAGCTCAGGATTTTTATATATTTTGGTTAGTGCAGGGGTGGGCAATAATTTTTACCTGGGACCACTTCAGAAATTTTTGAAGTGGCCCCTGGCCACCCCAGAAGGGGCGGGGCCAGGACACTTCCTTGCTTTCTCACTCGTAGACCCTGATCACTCTGTGGGTGTGGGAGCATGTGAAATCTTTGATCCTGCCCCTCCCCCATAGAGAATCATCAGCTGTTCTGAACAGCTGGCAATTCCCTCTAGGTGCCCACGCTCCTGGCAGTGAGAGGAGACTTCGCATGCTCCTCTTCTGCCCCCAGGTCAGAGATTGCAGGTGTACGGGAGCAGAGCTGGTCAGCAGGCCCAGGACAGGGAACCCAGCCAGTGGCCAGGATCAGCAGCCAGGAGTCTGGCAACACCTGGGGAGAGGTCTAATCTTCCCTTGTTTGGAAAATTTTCTTGTTGGGGACTGGTCAGATCTGACAGATGCCAAACCAGGGACATCCAGCCTGTATAAGTGACTTGCAAATTGTAAGGGCTGTTAAGAACAGAAACAGATATGAGGAATTTTTGGCCAAATGGCCACAACTTACTTAATTAGTATAACAGGATAACTTCTTGGGAAACTTCCCCTGTGAGTGATAGGAATCACTCACCAGAGCGACACTTCTTCTTGGCCATCTCTGGGATTAGCTCTCTTACCTGGTACGTCATCTCTTTCCATTGTTGTCTCTACCTGAATACCCACCAAGTCCCAGTCCCTTCATTACTCAGCCTTCTAGCCATGCCACCAAGGAAATATCTACCACTTCTACAGTCCAGTCATTTCATGGGGTGACTTAGACCTGTCCCCTAGTTTGCGTCTCAGACCAGGAATGCCTCATGCTGTCTCTCCTTAACTTCTCCATCAGTGCTGCTTAAGTTCCCATGGTCACTTCCCTATGGTGCCAGTACTATCTATGCCCTCTTCTCAGGGCCTCCAGCCCACAAGACCCAGCAGTCCACCAAGAGCTCTCTTTCTTCCTCATTCCCTGCCAGCAGGTGCCTTGTCCAAGATGCAACCTTCCTGTAGCCCACTAGGAGCATAGTCTTTTTTCTTTGAGCTCCCTACAATAACTGACCCTGCTCTGACCACATCTCCCTTTTATGTGAGTCCCTTTTATGTACCACTCCTAGCTGGTTGGTGGTGAACCCCACCTCATGAGGAAGGTTATTTATGCTTCCTCTGTCATATTTCTTTTTTATGCTCAAATTTTGAATGTCTTATCAGCTGCTTTTACCTAATACTCGATGAAAAAAATTGGGGGCAAAGCAGAGTTTCATAATTTAATATCACCGTAAAACAAAGGCCTTATCAGTAGGACTACCATTTTGCTATGGAAAGTTGAAAACATTTCTCCACATAAGTTCATAGAGAAAAGGGGGGAAGGAGAAAAAGTCACAGAAAGGAGGCCGATGGAGAGTGAGCTCAGCCTACCGTGATTTGCTCCTGCTCTGAAGGACTGGGACTGGCTCCATGCATCGCATCCTGGCAACACTACTCAAGTTTAATGTGTTCATCCCTCTGTAGATGCAGATAGAGTGATGGACAGGCCTGACCTGTGTGACACTGCAACTCCCTGTGCCAAGTTGCAGCTACGCTTGGTGGCATTTTGTCGACTTCATTCAATTGTCTTCTGTAACAAAATCATACCCCTTCCTTTCAGAGACTGATTACTTCCAATGTCTACCACAGACTGCAACCCAGAACAGCCTACTGTGTCATTGCAGTGATGATCTGCAGAAATCATTAGCTCGAACTACAGCATCATGTAAAAGCTGAATTTAGCATTCAAACCAAAACTAACCGCAAATTTTTTAATATCCTTCACCAAAAATCATCATGATAAGAGTGGGCAGGGATTTGTGGTGCAGGGAAGAGTTGGAAAAAGCATTTTTCTGTCCTGCTTGCCATTGTCAACCATCTTCAACCCAAGAGTCCTTGCAAGGACCAAGGCTACTCAATGAGAGTCTTCCCCTTAGATCAGTGGTTCCCAAACTTTTTGGCATCACGCCCCCTTTTTGATTTGAGAAACCCTCACCCCACCCCAAATAGCAGCAAAACTTGTTAAGGAAAAAAAAAAGGACCTGACCAGGGCCGAAAACCAAAAATAGCAGCAAAACTTACGGGGGGAGGAGCTGGGTCACCTTGCGTGCCCCGCCCCCCATAATTTCTTCACGCCCCTCCAGGGGGGCACAACCCCCAGTTTTGGAACCCATGCCTTAGATGTATTGACCCATTGGTTAAATGTTACAGTAAGTTTCAGAGGGGTACTAGCCTTATTTAGAATGGACACTCTAATTGACAATTTTTATTCTTTATTTTTTTCCCTTCTCTTTCCCTACATTTTTTGTAAGTCTCTAAGGTGCTGCAGGACTATTCACTGTTTAAGGTTTTTTGTTACAGTAATGTAAAGCAAATGATGTGCAGTGCTCTCCAAACCCCATCTTGCAATTTCACACAGGCTGGTAAGGCCATCCTGCCTTAAATACAATCTCCTAAAAATCTAGAGTATTTGTCATTGTGGCCCAGTGGTTAGAGCACTAGATTAGGATTCAGGGGACTTGAGTCCTATTCTTCTGTTCCTAGCTCTTTTACTGGCCTACTGGATGACCTCCAATGAATTGTTTTCCCCCTTCTGTGCCTCAGTTTACCCAGCAGTAAATTGGGGTTGAGGATGCTGACCACCTTTGTGAAGCACTTTCAGATCTATTGGTGAAAAGTCACATACATGCGCTAGTTGGTATCCTTAGCAAAGCTAGCTTAGAAGCAAAAAATAACCAAGAAGCTGAAAAGTGTGTAAAAATAAAACTAGTCTTTTCTCATTTGGTGGAGTACTCCTCTCATTTGATGGGGTACTCTCAACCAGTGGAACTCCTTGACTCAACCTGTGGAACTCCTTGCCAGAGGATTCGGTGAAGGCTAGAACTTTAACAGGGCTCAAAAAAGAGCTAGATAGATTCATGAAGGTTAGGTCCATCAATGGCTATTTGCCAGGATGGGTAGGAATAGTATCCTTAGCCTCTGTTTCTCTGGAGGTGGGTGACAGGGGAGGAATCACGTGAGGATTACCTGATGTGATCCCTGCCTCTGGGGCATCTGGTATTGGCCACTGTTGGCAGACAGGATACTGGGCTAGAGAACCTTTGGTCTGACCCAGTATGGCCGTTCTTATGTTCTTATGTGAGGCAGGGGGGAGTCATATTTGTTATAACTTATATACCCTGGCATTTAGTGTTTTAAATGATTGCATGTAGTAAGTACTAGCTTATTTTTAAAACTTTTCAAAGGACAAATTTCCAGTTAAGATCGATGGTTATAGGCAACAATGACCCTCCCAGCATCAGCATCCTAAAAATATTAGTAATTCTAGTGTTCCCCTTCCTCCCCTCTTTCTTTTTTTCCCCACTGTCCCTATGGTGAAATAAGACAGGGTTTGGGCTTCCACTGTCTTGTACAGTAGTTAGCCACAAACTGCACTTTGCAGTTGGATAGTAGGGGAAACACTGAAGAAGGGGGAGCAGGGGAGCAATCATTACTTAATTCCCTCTCTAGTGAGCCAAAGGTTACAAGTGACAGGAGATCAGTATTGCTTATAAAACAAAAAGAAAACCCACTTGAGGAGCTATTCCCAAAGTAACTTCTCTCAATAACCTGGTAGTGTAAATACTCCTGATGGGTTTATCAGACCTGGGGCAATCCCAGTCAAAACGAGACTGTGGGCTGTCATATTATTAATCACATTTAATATATATTATACTGTATGATATGCAGTAGTGCCTTTATTTAGTGCCAAATGAGTGAAAGAAACATGGTTAAGAGTCTCTTCAGTAATCAATGTATTAGTTCTTGATTGATCCATAACTTTGTTTTCTTGGAAGTGACATGTTCTCAAAAAAAAAAAAATCTAAGGTACCAGATGTTCAACATTTTTTACTCTTCATATTACTTTTGTTTCTCTAGTTCAGTTTGTTGTGCAAAATTTCTGTTGACTTGCAAGATTGACTTTGGATCCTCCCATGGATAAAACTGTAATGTAAGAGTGCATCCCTCTCATGTACAAGAAAGGTGTTTGCTACTGTGTTCAACCATGAACAGCCATTTTAATCTGAATGGGAAATCTGTCTGGGGACCCAAAGTACAGTAATTAGCAGTCTCTTCAGAGTGTCAGAGCAGAATTACCATTGTAATGGTTTAGCTGGAGGATAAAAGGATTGAATTTGGGTCTGCCTGCCTGCCAAACTAAATGAGTTGCCATGGGAATTTTCAAATGTAAGAGGCGTTTACTTAAAGCAATTTGGCGGGTTTGAATAAACTCATAAATTATGTGTTTTAGAAGAGAGATCCCTGCTTTCTCTGGCATAGGCTGAACAGCAAAGTAGGCTGTTAGAAAGCTGCTTACATTCTTAATGAGAATGAGTTGATCCATGCTCCCGTGCAGACTATCAGCTTATTAAGGCTAAACTGTTTCTGCTAAATACAGTACAGTAAGCACATTTCAAGAGACAGAGTTTGCAACAAATCCCTGGAGTGAAAAACAAAATCTGATTGCTCTAAAAATAAATTGAATTTCCCTTGCTAGATTAGATCTGTTTTCAAGTAACGGCATTAAAAATGGTTCGTTGTATTGTTTCAATAAGCATTAACCTGCTATTGATTTTAACTTTTCTGAGCATGTAATATTATTATGACACTTGTCAAATCTGCCTCTGAAAGGAATGAGGGCAACAAAAGCTTCTTTTGAAAACAAATAAGGTTCCTCATCCCTTTGAACTGGTTCTTTCAGTTCACATGTAAATGCTTTTGAAGATCAGGTTCTCTGTCTTTCTAAGGGGAGTTGAGCTTTGACCTGCTGGCGTGTATGTCAGCACCAATGCTACTGAAATGTGAGAAGATGGACTCAGTGCCTTCGCAGATGCCGAAAGTGATGAACATCACTTACGCTTGTTTAACCTTCAGTTGTGCTCAAGAAGTCAGATGTAGCAATAAGAGATGATGTACTGGTGTTTTGTGCCAGCCTTTGGAAGCATAGTTTTGAGTGAAGTAGTGCTGCTTGATAGTCTTTTATATGTGTTAATTAACCTAGAAGGGGGAAAGATTTATTTTTCAGAAGTGTGAATTGTGATCTTAGATTCCGAGAGAAATATTCTAGTCAATTAATTAGAAAAGAGCAAGACTGAGAGTGCCAGCCTCAGGATGGACTGTCAAAAACAGGGTAGATAACTTGTATGTCATGTAATTAGATTTAACCAACCAAGTATCATATGTGAACTTCTGAAGCACCGTTACAGTCTTCTCATGGAGGTTGTGCTCACGGACATTCCAGTCTGTTTTGCCACTGCGGCAAGCTTGATTTAGTTGTTTATTATACACTAAAGATCTTAAGATTCAAAAGTTTCAGAGGGGTAGCCGAGTTAGCCTGTAACTGAAAAATTTAAACAACAACAAATAGTTTAGTAGCACTAACAAAACATGTAGATGGTATCATGAGATTTCGTGGGCACAGCCCACTTCTTCAAAAGAAGTGGTCTGTGCCCATGAAAGCTCTTGAAAGATTCAGGTTGCTTCCAGGGTCAAGAGACCAGTCACTTACCCCAGGTCAGTTTGTGCCTCAGAGTAGGGATGTGAATGAGTAGTCGATTAACTGATAAGCCTAGACTTATTGTTTAATCTAGTTGACTACTTGCATTCCCCCCCCCTTGCAGCAAGGAGGGGAGAAGCAGGAGGTGGTGATGGGGGGAGCCAACTTAAAAGCTGGTTCCCTTCAGCACTGTCTCCACAGTGCCGCCTGCCTTCGCTCCGCACTGCTGTCTCTATCAGGCTGAGACCCCCACAGACAGAGGCTGCTGCCACAGAGCAGCCTCTGTCAGCAGCCAGCGCCAGCACCTCTGTAGTCAGAGGCTGCTTCATGGTAGCAGCCCCTGTCTGCAGGCGGTTCCAGCCCCGGCTGCCGCAGACGGAGGCTGCTTCGGGGCAGCCTCCCCTACTGCCCCCAGCAGCCTCTGTCCACAGGGAGCTCGGAGCCCCTGCCAACAGGGACTGCTGCCACCCCGAGCTGCTATCTCTGATAGAGAGGTAGCAATGCGGGGTAGCAGGGGGCTTCCTAGGAGTGGGGCTAGAGCGCACTGGCTGCCAGTCCCCCCTCCCCCTCCGGGGACTATAGAATAGTTGACTAACCACTAAGAATTCATGTAGTCAACTATTCAATTAACTGATAGCTAACATCCTTACCTCAGAGTGTGTCTACTAGACACACTGCAGCAGGCTCATGAGGCATGGGCTGGGAACTTTTTCATTCCTGTGTAGATGTCTGGGCTCAGACTGGTGCGTGGGCTCTAGGACCCTGTAGGGTGCAAGGGTCCCAGAGGTTGAATTTCTATTTAAGCCTGGAAGTCTACACAGCAAACAGTCCTGCAGCCCAAACTAATTTTATAGTAAATTAATTAAGGATTTATTAACTATGACAAAGAAATGATACTTGATAGCCATTGATGATGGGCAAGAGACCATCCCTGCTGGCAGGTTGACCGTTTTAGGGCAAACATTTCCTTACAGTTACAAAGAAAAAAAAATAAATATCAGCTTGTAATGTGATAAAGATGATATAGGTGAGATTAAGGATACAACATCTTTAAAGCATTTTATAAAGTTTAAGCCAGAGGTGGGGAACCTTAGGCCCAGGAGCCGGTTGCAGCCCCCTGCTTGAATTGCTCCAGCCCCTGAGGCTCAGAACTCCCTCCCCCAAGCATTTGGGAGCCCGTGCTGGCGTTCCAGCTCCCTTGCTGCCCAACTGAGGGGCTGGAGCACACAAACTCTACTAGCCTAGGCTCTGGTGTGGAGACGAATGTGGGGAGTGTCTTTCTTCTTCTCTGGGACCACGTTAGTGAGGTGGTATGTTTTAGTTTTTGGGGGGTTGTGGGGTTTTGGGAGGTTGTTTTTTGGGGGGGGGTTGTTTTTTGGCTTTTCACTTGTGTGGCCCCTAACTGATTTTTCTGTGGGTCAGTGGCCCCAACCCTACAAACGTTTCCCGTGCCTGGTCTAAGCTCTCATCACATTGTTATATTCAGTGCCCACATGAATGACGACAACGTCCCAGTGAAACACAGCAATGAATTAATGAATTAATTAGTGCTCAGCCAGTTCTGGAACCCTTGGCAAGATATAGCTCTTGGTTTCCCAGGGTCACAGTACTGTTACAAAATATAATTTAAATCGCGTTCTGAATAAAGTGAAGTTTTAATTGTCTGCCTTATGCTGATAATTGTTAGTATCTGCCTCAAACTTTGATGATGATTTAAGAGATGTAAGATAGTGGAAGAACTTTTACTGGGTTAATAAGGCAACATTCCTTTAATTGTAGTAACATAGGTTGTGGTAGAGGCACTGTGTAGCTATACTTTGAACTCCTTGACCAAATGTGATGTACACGTAATGATGTACCTGTAAATTAGCAAAAGCTTAGTAGTAAATAAAACTTACTATCAGTAACATGTATATGGCACTGGTGATTCACTTGTTGAACAGCTGCAGAATTCTGATAAATTCCTACACTGATATTAAAGCTAAAGCTGAAATTTTGCTGGGAGCCTTAGGGAACTGTTTAATATAGACCCATCTACCAGAAAGTCAGATGAAGAGGAAATGAGCATTTACTTATTAGTTACTAGCAGATTTACCAGCATTGCCCAGGTTCTTCAGAGCAAGGCCTTGGGGGTGCACGTTCCCCCCAACCGTCCTGGGGCCTGTTCTCTCTCTCTCTCTCTTGCACACCCTTCCGGGTCACCTCCCCCCACCTCCAGCCTGGCTGGCCTGTTCTCTCTCTCCCTCTCCTTCCAGTGCTGCAGCCAAGGAGTGGGAGCAGGGAAAGAGTTTGGAGCCAGGAGCTACTTACCGGAGTGCTAGTAGGCAAAATGGCAAAGCCCCAGCCCACTGCTCCCAGTAGACACTGTAGAATAGCTCTCCTCTGTGGGCTCACTGCCTCCAGTGGCCGTTCTCATATCACATCTCCCCGAAAGCAGCCCCTCTCTCTGCATGTTATGGAAAACTATGCATTTCCTGGGGCTTCTGGTTGTCATGGCACAACTAAACCCTGACCTTGCTTTAAGTTAGGAGAAGAGAAAGCTGCATGCCAAATTTGGTGGCCTTAGCTCTTAATGCAGCAAGGTGGTCATGGCACAAGCCCTGGGAGAGAGCTCTCCCAGTGCTGCAGGTCAGTGGTTCCCAACCTTTTTTTGTACCGGGAACCGGCAAGCCCATTCTCAAACTTTTGGTGGGCCGGTAACATTTTATTTGCATATTCATTATGCAGAGAATGAATACTCAAATAAAATGTTACTGGTCCACCAAAACCCCCGGTCTCTAGAGCCCTCCAGTGCTAGCTCTAAACACCAGAGCTCCCCACTTCTCCCCTACCCCCCAGCTCCAGCCACTAACCCCAGAGTCACCTGCATCCAAACTCACCAGTGCCAGCCTCCCACCCTCAGAGCCCCCCACCACCAGACCCCCTAGTGCCAGCCTCCCGTTTCAAGAGCCCCCCAGTGCCAGCTTAGCTCCCCCACTACTAGCCCTGCTCCCATGGCCCCCCAGTGTTAGCTCCCCACCCTGGATGCCCCAGTGCCCCCCCATGTCTGTGTACTACCTCTTAAAGCTCCCTTACCCCACCCCAGCTGAGAACTTCTGCCTGGTTGGTTGAGACACACCTCTCCCAACAGCCATAATGGGAGGGGAGGCACTGGGCGGTGTATCCCAGCACCAGCCCCCAGAGTCGCTGCAGCCCAGCAGCCAGAGGTCCATGGCCTGGCAGTGGGCCGTGGACTGGCGCTTGAGAACCACTACTGTTGGTAAACCACCTCCATGCAGGATATAACTAACAGCACTTGGAGCCTGTTTACGCTGGTTCTTTACGATGCTGTAAATGACTGCACTCAGTGTAGGAGGTGTTTTTCACACCCCTAACAAGAATACAAGATATTAAAGTGTCAGTGTAGGTTTTATCTCTAAAAGATGCATCTACACAGCAAAGAAAAACCTGCAGCTGGCCCATGCCGTCCAACTCAGGCTCATGGGGTTTGGGCTGCAGCGCTGTTTCATTTCTATGTAGACTACTGGGATTGGGCGAAGCCCAAGCTCTCAGACTCTATGATCCTAGAGCAGCAATGAGCAATTTAGGCTAGTGAGTGGACTGCATGGGTGGTCCTACTTCATTTCAGTAGGCTGCAAGATTGTCGTAAATAGGATGATCTTCCGAAAGAGGGTTGTTTTCCTAACTGAGGTGTGGTGATTGAATCCTAGCACACAGTTTTCAGGGTCAATGTTGTGTGCAGTCAGCACACACCTCACTTCATATGCCCTTGCTTTACATGAGTGTCACTTTAGTAATAATACCAATAGAACAAAAACTGTGTGGCCAGAAACCAGCAGAATCTGGAAATCCAGCACATGGAGAATGTAAAGAAAATGTTTTTGGGGCCCAGTGGGACCGCAGGTTGCCCACCACAGTCGTAGAGCCTAGGCTTTAGCCCAAGCCTCAATGTCCACAGTGCAATTAAACATCCCCTTAGAAGAAGCCCAGTTCGAGTCAGCTGGTATGGACCAGGCTCAAGTTTTTAAATATAGTATAGACATACATAAAGCCCTGCAAATCCGGGATAGCCAATTTATATTGGCAGGTATCTGCATCCACAAGTGTATGCAGATATCTGCAAATGTTTTCTGCGGATGCGGATACCAATTTTGTATCCACACAGGGTTCTAGACATATGCATAGAATACCAACTGCTCCTCTCAAGGCTTCTGTAAAATGTTATGCAGAAAATATTATACAGAACAAGCTGGAAAAGACAAATATAGAAATTGCAATAGTGAGGACATTTCAACATAGTTTAATATTTGAGTGGGAAAAGCCTTGTAACATACAAACACTATGACTTGGACACCAACATTTACAAGAATGTTAGCCATGTTATGAAACTTCTAAGGGAAAGAGAGCAAGATCTTCAGGTCTTTATTTGAAGGAAAGACCCTGGGAGGGAGGAAACCATGGAAGGTTTTGTATCAGAGGGAACCTCAATAAAACTGCATTTTTTGGATTTACAGTGAATAAATGGAGAAACTAAAGATGAAAATTATATTGATTTTGTTACATTTACAGGTTAATATTATCACTAAAATAAAAAGGAAACAGTTCAGGCATCAGTAACTTTTCAGGTGTCTAAATGTGACACAAGTGAACACTGATATGTGTCCGAGTATCTGAGGTGCTTCAGATAGCGCTCCAGTATCTGAGGTGCTTCAGATAGCGCTCCATTTTGACAGGTTAAAAATAATGCAGGAAAACTATATTGTCAAAATAATTAGTATGTGAATTCAGCTTTCATCTAGTGATCTCAAAGCCCTCTAAAAACACATGGAGTAGTTAAAAATAAGAATTATATTTAATTCCCAGATGGATAAATTGAAGGATAAAACATGCCTAAACACAAAAAGTGAGCAAGTGACAAAAAGGCCATATTGGGTTACACCAAAGGTCCACCTAGCCCCGTGTCCTGTCTTCTGACAGTGGCCAATTCCAAGTGCCTCCGAGGGAATGAACAGAACAGGTAATCATCAAGTAATCCATCCCTTGTCCCCCCATTTCCAGCTTCTGGCAAACAGAGGCTAGGGACATCATACCTACCCATTCTGGCTAATAGCCATTGATGAACATATCATATCCTCCATGAATTTACCTAGTTTATTTTGAACCCTGTTAGTCTTGGCTTTCACACCATCCTCTGGCAAAGAGTTCCACAGGTAATCTGTGTGTTTGTGTGAAGACATACTTCCTTTTGTTTGTTTTAAACCTGCTGCTTATTACTTTAATTTGGTACTCCCTATTTCTTGTGATGAGAGAGAGAGTAAGTAACACTTATTTACTTTCTCCACACCAGTCATGATGTTATAGACCTCTATCATATCCCTCATAGTTGTCTCTTCCAAACTGAAAAGCATGGGCAGCAGGTATAAGAGGCCAAAGGGAAGCAGTATGTCTGTGGGGCCTTAGTGCTCAACAGCGCCAATTGTCCTATCCCTATTCTGACGGTTCCTGAAGGCTCCCATAGCAGCCTGGTGACTCTGCCCCCAAAGTGGATCTGTTAACTTATAAGTTTCCATCAATAATATGTATGCGCTAAGCCTGAGAAGTGCGAGATTGACTAAGATAAAATTTAATTTTTGGGATGTGTCGTCTTTCCCAAAGGGCAAACCATAGATCCATGCAAGATAGCAGCCATATGCAACAGGGCTGCACCAAAGGACATCCACCTCTGGAGGGGCGGGGGGGGGGGGTTACTGTCAGGAGTAAAGGAGAAGAAGGAAAGAGGTAAGGGAGAGAGGGTTGCAAGAGCCAGACTGTGGAAAGGGGCTGGCGGGGGGGAGATTTGTCAGATGATTAAAAAATTAATTGTAATTAATTACAAGATTTAAAATGCTGATTAATCAGCTTTAATCGTGCTGTTAATAATAGACGATCATTTTAATATTTCAGATCTTTCCTACATTTTCAGTTATATTGATTTCAGTTAGAACATAGAATGCACATTATACAGGGCTCACTTTATATTATTCTGATTACAAATATTTCCAGTATAAAAAAATAGTATTTTTCAATTCACTTCATTCGCATATTGTACATAAAAATGCTCGGCATATCTGGCATGTAAATACATTGCAATGGAAGGTACAAAAGTGCTATTGGAATGCCTGTTTTCACTTTCATGTGACATCGTAAGAAAGAAATGGGCTGCATTATCTCCTATAAATGTAAACAAACTTGTTTGTCTTAGTGATTGGGTGAGCAAGTAGTAGGACTGAGTGGACTTGTGGGCTCTAAAGTTTGACCTTGTTTTGTTTGAGTGCAGTTATGTAACAAAAAAATCTGTGTTTGTGTTACACTTTAACAATAGATTTCACTGCAGTACTTGTATGAGGTGAATTAAAAATACTATTTCTTTTTTTGCTTTTTTAAAGTTAAAGTATTTCCAATAAAAATAATAGTGATCAATGTACATTTTGTATTCTGTTGTTGAAATCAATATGTTTGAAGTCATAGAACCACATCCAAAATATTTATAAATAAATTCAAATTGACATTCTATTATTGTTTAACTATGATCAAAACTGTTTAATCCTAATTTGTTTTTAATCATGTGTGTTAACTGACATGACATTTACAGTCTAATATATATGCTCAGAAAAAAAGGGGTCAGGAACTAGGATTAGGGAAGAGTTGGGAGTTGAAGGAGAAGAAAAAGCATGAACCATAGGGTGAAGGTTTCAGTATCCAAAACTCCTTGAACTCATTTATTAAAATAGACTAGGTTTTGATTTGACGGTTGTATCCAGGCTCAGCAATAAATAGTTCACACACAAGAGGCATGTTATGTTGCTGGTCATGTGGACAAATACGTATACCAGAGTTCTTGAAACTATAGAATGGTTTCAGTGGCTTGGAGAAAATGCTTTTTAAAAGTACTTACCAAGAACTCTTCCAGTCCAACAAACAGCCTACATCCGAAATCTCTGGGACCCAGAGTGTGAAGGTAAATCAGTGCTTGACAGAAGCAGAGTTTATGCTGTTTAGGTGACATTAATCATCCTTGTCCATGCTTTCTAATGTTTGATATTTGTTTGCTTTTTTTTAACTGATGTTTGCAAACTTTGCTTGGAAATTTATCTGATATTTGATGTACTAATTATGAAAGGGGTTTCATGAGCAGAAGTTAGTGCATCATGTTCATGCAGAAGTTCAGATTAATATGAAGTGTTATTAAAGAGTAAACAAAGACCAGATTTGATACCACATACTAATATTTTTCAAATGCTTGCTTATCTCCATTCCATGTTAGGTGTGTGTGCTTGTCACATGCATCGATACATAAAGTTTTTCCTCAGTGGCATCCAGTTTTTTCCTTCCTTTAGTGTTTTACTTTGGTGTCCCAGAAAGGAACTTTACCTTGAGATGGGGCATGTCCCACTTCCTGGAGTTTGAGCTGTGAGTGATGCAAGAAGCCTGTGCTAATCAGTGACCTTCACTCTAGCTGCCTATCTGTCGGAGTGAGCCACATATTAGTGATAAGTGTTGTATTTGTAAAGGTTTTAAGCCTTTCACCAAAAAGGAGCGGGCCATTAGGCTTAAAGCTGTACTTATGGAATTAACATTGACCCCACCGCCAGACCAGTCATGCTCAGTTCAGCACACAGTACCGCCATGCCAGTGCAGAGCGCTTTGCTGTGACTATTGATGGAGCAGTGGAGATCCACTTCTCCAGCACCGCCCCTAAGAAGCAGCAGCCCCATAGAGGCCGTTCCCCCTATTGTATGGGAAAAGACGGGGGAAGCCTGGGCTCATCCCTCTTAGTGAGAGTTGGGAGCTGGGTCCCAACTTCCAGCAAGCAGGCCAATCCTCCCAGGAACACATCAGTCAGCTGCTGACCTGGAGGCCTTGTAGGTGGTAGAGGATGTCTTGCCCATCCCTGGATTACCACCTCGGTCCCCATTAGTGCGGCTTTGCTTGCCCTCCTGCAGGGAGTGTTCTGACAGTGCTCACGCACCCAAAGTCAGCGGTGCCTCTGATGTAGGGCTATTCTTGGCACCAGTCTCCAAATACCATTTCCTTGCACTCTAAGCATCCGTTACGGACAAGGTGGTGCACATTGGAGGCACGCTCGCTTTGGTGCCAGGAGTACTGTATCATCGCCACTAATCCTAAGTGTGGAATCATACTTTTGAGGGCCATCATTGAGATTACAAGTACCAGGCTTGAATGTAAGAAATGGAAAAAAGTCATTGTGCTGTTTGTGATCAAACTAGTTTTAGTATATTAAACCATTTATACTTTTAATCAAGCATAGATACTACTGTTGGTCCCATTTTATATTGTTCTCTTGATGAAGATCTAATCCCCGCTGATAGAAAAATACTCTCATTCATATTTTCAATATGAAATTGCTCAGTTGAAGCAAAGTCTGGGGTGTGGAACATTTTGCTACCTGCTGTAAAAATTTAAAGACACTCAGATAAGTTTGCAGATGACACTAAGCTAGGGAGAGAGTTAGAGACGTTGGAGGGTAAAAAGAAGGTCAAGAGTGATCTAGACAAATTGGAGGATTGGGCCAAATGAAATCTGATGAGGTTCAGCAAGGACAACTGCAGAGTCCTGCACTTGGGATGAAAGAATCCCAAGCATTGTTACAGGCTGGGGACTGACTGGCTAAGCAGCAGTTTGGCAGAAAAGGGCCTGGTGATTACAGTGGATGAGAAGCTGAATGAGTCAACAGTGTGCCCTTGTTGCCAAGAAGGCTAATGGCATAACAGGGTACGTTAGGAGGAGCATTACCAGCAGATTTAGAGAAGTGATTATTCCCTTTATTCAGCACTGGTGAGGTCACATCTGTAGTATTGTGTCCAATTCTGGGTCCCCCATTACAGAAAGGATGTGGACGCATTGGAGAGGATCCAGCCAAGGGCAATGAAGATGATTAGAGGGCTGAGGCACTTGACCTACAAGGAGATACTGAGGGATTTGGGCTTGTTTAGTCTGCAGAAGAGAAGAGTGAGGAGGTATTTGATAGCAGCCTTTAATTACCTGAAGGGAGGTTCCAAAGAGGATGGAGAGAGGCTGTTCCCAGTAGTGACAGATGGCAGAACGAAGTACGGTGGTCTCAAGTTGCAGGAGGTGGTCTAGGTTGTATATTAGGAAAAACTATTTTATTAGGAGGGTGGTGAAGCACTGGAATGGGTTACCTTAGGGCAGTAGTATAATCTCCCTCTCCAGAGATTTTTAAATCCTGTATTGACAAAGTCCTGGCTGGGATGATTTAGTTTGGGCTTGTTCTGCTTTTTGGGCAGGGGGTTGGACTCAATGACCTCCTGAGGTCTCTTCCAGCCCTGTGATTCTATGATTTTTTGTTTTGTATAAAGACTGTCTCAGTATCTTGGGTTCCAGAAGTTCTCCATATCTCAACACTTGCTTTTTTTTCCTTTGTTTTTTCAAAAACACAAAAATCATGTAAAGTGTATTAAATTTCATAGAATTATAGAATCCTACAACTGGAAGGGACCTCGAGAGGTCATCAAGTCCAGTCCCCTGCCCTCACACCAGCACCAAGCACTGCCTATATCATCCCTGATAGATGTCTATCCAACCTGCTCTTAAATATCTCCAGTGATGGAGATTCCACAACCTCCCTAGGCAATTTATTCCACTGTTTAGCCACCCTGACAGGAAGTTTTTCCTAATGTCCAACCTAAACCTCTCTTCCTACAATTTAAGCCCATTGTTTCTTGTCCTATCATCAGAGGCCAAGGGGAACAATTTCCCCTCCTCCTCTTTGTGACACTGTTAGATACTTGAAAACTGCTATCCTGTCCCCCCTCAGTCTTCTCTTTTCTAAACTAAACAAGCCCAGTTCTTTCAGTCTTCCCTCATAGCTCATGTTCTCTAGGCCTTAAATCATTCTCTTTGCTCTTCTCTGGACCTTTTCCAATTTCTCCACATCTTTCTTGAAATGTGCCCAGAACTGGACACAATACTCCAATTGAGGCCTAATCAGCTCAGAGTAGAGCATAAGAATGACTTCTTGTGTCTTGCTCACAACACTCCTGTTAATACATCCCAGAATCGTGTGGGGTTTTTTGTTTTGTTTTGTTTTCAACAGTGTCACACTGTTGACTCATGTTTAACTTGTCGTCCACTATGACCCCTAAATCCCTTTCTGCAGTACTCCTATTCTGTATGCATGAACCTGACTGTTCCTTCCTAAGTGGACTAGTTTGCATTTGTTCTTATTAAACAACATCCTGTTTACCTCAGACCATTTCTGTAGTTTGTCCAGATAATTTTGAATTTTGACCCTATCCTCCAAAGCACTTGCAACCCCTCCCAGCTTGGTATCATATGCAAATTTAATAATTGCACTCTCTATGATATCGTCTAAATCACTGATGAAGATATTGAACAGAACCAGTCCCAAAACAGCCTCCTGCGGAGCCCTACTTTTTATGCCCTTCTAGCATGACCGTGAACCATTAATAACTTCTCTCTGAGATCAGTTATCCAGCCAGTTATGCACCCACCTTATAGTTGCCCCATCTGGGTTGTATTTCCCTAGTTTATTAGTAAGAAGATCATGCAAGATCATGTCAAGTGCCTTACTAAAGTCTAGGTTTACCATGTCCACTGCTTCCTCCTTATCTACAAGGCTTGATATCCTATCCAAGAAAGCTATCAGATTGTTCTTTAGAAATTCATGCTGACTGTTATCTATCATCTTTTCTTAAAACAATCATATAAGAAGGTGAATTTTCAAACCTGAAACTTGCCAAATAAATAACTTTTTAAAAATTGAATTTATAATGGGTTCTTAGTTGTATCTGTTTTCATTTTACAAGTATAGTAAAACACATCTTTTCTGGTTAACAAATGCCACTTCTATCAAGATCAGCTATAGTGTCAAAGTACTCTTACAAACTTGAAGTCATGTACTTGTCAATTGATTTTGGTGATCAAATATAATGTACTACTATCTGTAAACAAAATTCTGATCTGTTAATAACATTTCAAATGTTTTTACCTTAAGATCACCTACAAAAGCAACTTCATCGTGCAATGGAAATTTTTTCTTTTGTCCAGTATTGTGTAGCATAGGCATAAACATTTTTATGATTTACTTCACTCATCATTATTTCTTTGCAATGCAGTGACACAAAGGCTCTAATCTGGAATTAGGACTCCCCTGTGCCAGCTATAAACATGTAATAAATAGAAAGTCCTTGTCTCAGAAGATTATGATTAAAGTTGGTTATTTAAATAAATTAAAGCTTTATGTAAAATGCTTAAGAAAGTGGCCTTCTCTCACAACAGTGTTCTTATTTGTTTTTTATTAGAGTTTCATGTGGGGGCATGGTATGGAAACTTCTCAGATGTAGTTAATTACCTGTATTTTGATTGATCTTTAGATCCATTTATCTCAACCTTTGTTTTCTTTGATGCTGTTGGCTACCTTATGCACCTGTCTCCAAAGCTGTAACAGGTTCTAAAATTCTCTTCTGTCATTCCCTTTTTCTCCACTTGCATCCTAGAATTTGTCTTTGCACTGTGTTCCATAAGGTGCAAATTTTACTCCTTTTTTATTTCAGTAAACATCTCTCTTCTCAACCTTGTCTACAGCTTCTGTGCTAATGATTCTGAACTGCACATTTTTTGCATCGTTATGGAGTAGATATAGCCCATCCTCTATCCCCAGGCTTATTGGTAAACTGTTTACAATGTTATATGTTCACATCCGTAGTGGCTATTTGTAAAATAGCCTCATTGCCCATTTCTCTCTCTATTCATGTTCTTCCTCCCTTGAACTATTCCCACTACTTCCTTTGTTGCTTTCCCAATCCTGTTCTACAGACTCCAGTACATGCAGATATGTAGCATGCCTTTTAATACATAGCAATAAACATGGTGACACCACAACATTATTCAACTCATCCATTGGTCACCTGTTCACTTACCATGTTTTTTAGACTTGCTGCCCTTTTTTTTCCTCTCCTTTCATTTTCTCATGCAGCACTAGTATCCTGTGTCTTTCCATCTGTCTTCTGTTGATGAAAGAGACCTCACTGCATCTGGAACATCTATTTTCAAATCTAGTCTAAATACTTCTTTCTTGGCCAACCCCTTTAAATTTTTTTCTGCTCCCTCTTATTAACCTTACAACTAAATGCTTTATTAATCAATTTATTGCTGTTAGTATTTTCACATGGTTGCTTTTATTGTGAATATAATATAATAGGTAATATATGGTGTAATTCCTATAAAACATTTTTATATTGGAACAAAAGATGCAATACACAATAAAGCAGTATTGTAAAGGAAACATAATTTGGTAAAAATAAAGTCCCTACCCCTAAAGAGAACACATTAATTTGTTCACAAACTAACTTATTTAGTCTGGATACCTTGGCAATATCTGTGTGCTGGAAAATAAGGAGGGCTAAGGTGATTTGTTTTGCAGAGAGCAGTTTATATAGCAAAATGCATGTTTTACCTTGTCTGATGCATAAAATATCATTTCCACCTGCCTGAAAGACTGAGTTACTGGTTTAAACAGCTTGAGGAATTACTTTGCAGTAGCAACCACCTACCACAAATGCAGGGGAAGATGTATTGCATCAGAGAGTTCCCACTACATACTAGATTCTTTACTTGCCCAATATGTTCCAGAACTTACGTTGCCATGGACTCAGGTGCAGCTATAAACTAAAGACTCTTGGTTTCCTGTGTTTTAATGAAAAGAGTGAAGATCAGTGCAAAGCAGTAATACAGATTGAGGGAAAGGGAGTAGAAAAGTAAGAGCACTATTGGAATTCTTAATGCTTCCTAGACAGTAAGGGCTAGGACCACCAAATTATATCGCTTCCTCTTATAACTTAAAGCAAGCTAAGGATTTGGTTGTGCCAGGAAAATGGGATGTGCCTGGAATGAGAGTGCTTCTCAGAAAACCAAATAGAAAAGACAGAATCACCAAGTAAGTGAAAGGGCTGCCTGGGGGTGTTCCTCCCTCCAAGACTGCCCGAACCTCCCACTCTAAGGTCCTCTTTAGAGCTCTATTCCCCCCCCCCTCCCCCCCCCCACACACGGTACATATGGAGACATTTCTGGCTGTTCCACTTCATCAGGGAGTGAGGGGAAAGTGTACCATTTTTGCATTCTTCACACGCTGGCTGAGGAGTATGGGGGGCAGACGAACCTGGACCTGCCCCAGCCAAGGGAGCATGCATCCCTCCCCTGGCTGTGTCTGCTGGAGCTGCAGCAGCCATGGAGAGGCACTTCTTACCTGGCCCCAAACTGCTGTGGTGAGAGAGTGCTGAAATATTCCTCCGTCACCTGGCCAGCCTGCATACTGAACCCTCAACCCCGGTGCAATGACTTAAATGAAGGATGCACATTCTCTTTATTTTAAAAAAAAATTAATTGAGTTAATGACCTGAGCAATGCCAGGTAAATCTCCTAGTACTATCATAAATAATAATAATAATAATAATTAATAATCCAATCACTAATTTATCTATACCTTTCTTGATTAAATCAAAATGCTTACATGTTTAGAGCAACTGCATAATAATAAACTTAAAAAACAACAAATAGTCTGGTAGCATTTTAAAGACTAACAAAACATGTAGATGGTATCACGAGTTTTCGTGGGCACAGCCCACTTCTTCAGATGACCAGAGTGTTGGATGTCCAGAACTAAAATAAATAGAGGGGAAGGCGGGGGGGGGGAGGAGAAAAAAATGGGAGGGGAGGGAGAAGAGGCAGTGGGTATAAAAATATCAAGGGGAACAGTCTTTAGGGTGTTTATAGACTATTTGTTTTTCCTGTTACATTCCAGCTTGGCTTTCCCCTTGATATTTTTATACCCACTACCTGTTTTCCCCCCTCCCATTTTTTTCCTTTTTCCCCTCCCCCCCCCCCCCCCCCCTTCACCCATATTTATTTTAGTTCTGGACATCCAACTCTCTGGTCATCTGAAGAAGTGGGCTGTGCCCACGAAAGCTCGTGATACCATCTACATGTTTTGTTAGTCTTTAAAGTGCTACCAGACTATTTGTTGTTTTTTAAGTTTATCCTGTACAGACTAACTTGGCTACCTCCTGAAGCTTTTGCATAATAATAGTCTCTATACCCAATACAGAAACAAAGTATTCATAAAAACAAGGGGTCTGGTGGCACCTTAAAGACTAGCAATTTTATTATGGCATAAGCCTTTGTGAGTTGCATGTCATAATACAATTGTTTAAGATGCCACCAATCTCCTTGTTTTTGCTGAAACAGACTATCACAGTTACCTCTGAAAAGTATTCATAAGCATGTGACCAGATAAGCCAGACCTAAGGATGATGTCTCATTCTGGCATAATCAGGTAGGGTCTGACAAAGAGCCTTTCAAATTCTTAACTCCTTATACCCAAACAAATGCTGTCATTGCCAATTACTAACTTCAGATAAAACCAGTTTGAGACAATTCACCCACATTTCCATTTTTCTTCTTTCTTCTCAAGGCCTTTCGTCCCCACCTTCTTCCTAACCAACATTTTTCACACCTGCATTCAGACAGTCCTTACTTTTTCAGATAACACTAGTGTGTAGGTTGGGAAGCTCCACTCTGGCTCATTTAAGACAAGTTTATTCTGTCTTATTTTAAACCAAATGTACTCTCTCCTATCAGAGACCTTCTTTTTAGAAACTTTACCTGATCTCATTAGTTATTCTTTTTAACCAGACATCTTCCCTAATTCATTCCTTCTGGCTTTTTAACTCATTATTTTCAAGGCCTTCCTTGTATATGCTTGTCAGGGCCTTTCTTTACATTTCCTGAATCAAACTTAAACTAACTCTCATATTTATATGTATATTTATCCTGCAATCACATGCAAAGATCACTACAAGAAAGGCTAAAAAAGTACACATTAAAAATGTTGTATAATTACATTGTGTATCCTTTGAAATGATTAAAATGAAGAGCATTTTAGAAATTTAACTAATTTTTGAATGTATTCAAACTAGGGAGGTTAAAATGTGTTTATTTAGGTAAATGTGTAACCGCTGAAAATTTCAGTGGTTACACATTTACACACGGAGGGGAGGCGGCTCCCATGGAGCCAGTACACATGGGCTCCCCACGTGCGTACAAGCTCCTGCCTTCCCTGCCTGTGCAGAGGGAGGCTGCACATAACTCTGCATGTTAACTGTGAGCCTAGGCTCATCGTTTAACCATGTACATAGGTACATTTCACATCCCTAATTCAAACTTTATAAATATACATATGCAAAATTATACAAAATTTCAGGTAAAATGTTTGTTGCTTTCATCATTGATCACAGCAATTTAACCTTACCCCTTATTTTTAAAGCAGGGTTGCAAGCTGGTTCCCCTCCCCAGTAAACAAATCCTATTTGGAAGTCCAAGTTTTAAAAAATATTACAGTTTTCCATGTCCATCTCTGAAAAGTTAATACAGTAGGCAGTTGGCTTTTAGTAGTAGACAAGAAGTCATAGGGAAATTCCACTTATGGGAGAAAAGTTACAGTATAGCTTCATCAAAAATAGATCTGAAAACTTTTTTGGCCTTACTTCCTAAGAGCTGATGGCGGTTGCTTCCCCATGTGGCCACCTTGAGCCTCTGAAGCCTTGTCTTGGGGCAGAGAGTGATCCAAACCTGCTGATCTCTCCACTAATAGTTCGTTAACATGTTGATTCAAGGTGGCCGGGTGATTGAAGATTATCTTCCATTCAAACTTCAAGGACAACAGGTGCTTATAAAACAATAGAAAAACAAAAATATTAAGTAAAAACTTTGGTAGAATATCTAATCCCTGGGGCTTTATTGGAGATAATGGGATATAGCAACATGAAATGTGCAGAGTTCAGCAACAAATAGAAACCAAGAAATCTTGGTTACTTACTCTTGTGCCAGGATAAGCGTTTAGCTGTAAAGTGAGATTTGATCAAATTATGATGCAAGAGCTTCTAAATGGTTTTCTAAGTGTTTCATCTATATTTCTGTGGAGGAGGAAGGTTTTTTTCATCAGTACATAGAAAAGGAGGGAAGGACAATGGACAATTTTTTTAAAAAACTATACCTAACCTTTCAAGCTTCATATAGGAAAAATGCATGTGAAGAACTTCACTGTGCTTCTAGAACTTATGCAGTTCTACATTTAAAAATATTGAAATTTACCTTTTTGTTGCTTTTTAAGACTTTTCATGGATGTTATACATCATGCAAGGATTCCAGTTTTTGTGTGTAAATAAACTTCCCACAAAGTTGTCAAATATGCTAAAATGTATAGTATTTTCATTAAGTGCTATTTATAGCAGGGGTGGGGAACTTAAAACCCAGGGGTCAGATGTGGCTCCTGGGTTGCCTGGATCTAGCCCCCAAGGCTTAGGGCCTCCTCCAGCATTAGAAAGCCTGCGTTGGCATTCCACACACACACACCCCCACACCTTCCCCCAGCCCTGACTGATTTTTTGGTGGGTGAATGGCTCCTGACCCCAAAAAAAGGTTCCCAACCCCAATTTATAGTACAGAAGCATACAGAATATATTACATGCTTTCCAACATAGCTCCTAAGTAGGGATGTAAAATCCCAATTATTCAGATAACCAGCTAAACACTAGGTTAACCGACTACTGGGATCCTGACCAAAGGGGACTGTTCCACCCTGGCTGGAGCAGCCCCCAACCCATGGGGCTCAGGCTGCTGCTAGGGCTGAGGCTAGAGCTGCCTCCAGCCCTGAAGCTTAGGCTACTGCCAGCCCGAGGGTCACTGCCAGCTCCTGACCTGGAGGTTGGGGACTGCTCCTGGGCACAGGGTAACTGCTTAACTGATTACCTGTTAGCAACCCTACTAAGGAGATTGATGTCTAAAAGAATACTTACAAGAAGTCAAGGAAAATCAAAATGGTTACATTTACAAGCAGTATGGCCATTGGTATGCAACTGGATAATTCAGGGTTTTTTTTGGTAGTTTACCTTACTTCCTATGCTCATTGCCAAGCTATTTTTAAGTTAATATATATTTATCGCTTGTCTGTTTCTTACCTTTGCCTATCTTTTTATATATTTCACTAAAATTTAGAGGCCATACTGCTTTAACCACTGCACATCCAGTTGTTGAACTCCACTCCTGTGTTTTTCCACTTTTTTTTTTATATTGTTCTATTTTAGTAAGACTTGAAACCACCTTGCTCTTCTCTTTTGCCGAAGTCCTGTTCCCCCCATTACCTCCACCCAGTATTCACTGAGACAGTACCCACCCACCCCCATTTTTTCCCAGAGGACCTCTTTAAGCCTTATGTTTTTAGTGTTATTTCAATCAACAGAGAACAAATCAGTAGAACAATCTAGGAGGAAGATTCCACAACTATAGTGTGCACCACTGGAAAAGCTTGTTTGGCCTTACTTTCTAAGAGCTGATTGCCACTGCTACCCCATGTGGCCATCTCAGGCAGGTTGAGCCTCTGAAGCCTTGTCTTGAGGAGAGAGAGCCAAACCTGCTGATATGTATCAATACATATTCTATCAGGGAAAAAGTACACACCACTTTTAATCAATTTCAGATGTAAAATGAGACACAGAGATAGATTCAAAATTACTTTCATGTTTGCTTTTCAGAGATGAAGTCAAAACAGGAGCATTTTTAACAATGTAATTTTTATTTTATAATTTTCTAAATTTTATACACAATCATTTAAACATTTTTTGTTAAAGTAGCACTAGTGCTAAAAAAAAAAAGCAGCATTAAACATTTAGGAAGCAACTTTGTAAGTCAGTGATTTACTGAAATGCACTTATTACTAGAGATGGTTGGATTTTCTGCTGTTTACAAATCAAAGGTGTTTGGTTGTTCAGTGAAAAGTCAGAATTTTCTGTTGAAAGCAGATACCTTTCATGAAAACTAAATTCACTCAAAATATTAACAGTTTTTTCAGCAGTGCTGCTAATTATTTCAGAGTAAAATTTGCTTAGACGTTTTTTCTTGCATTATGTTCAGCTGTGTAAATGGTTAAATAGTGGAATGACATTCTTTCATTGTGCTCAATCAAGTAAACCATTTGCAGGACATAGGTTTTTATTTACATTTTATAAGTTATTTAAACTTTAGAAGTAATAACTTTGAGTTACTATTTATACAGTAAAACTTTAAGGATTTATAATCTATCCTAAATTTGCATGAGTAAAGGTTAACCTACAAAGTTTAAAAAGAAAAGCAACATTTTATATTCTTTAATTTAAATTATAGGTTCACCTGGTTTTTTTCCTATTAGGATGAACTTTTATAAGATGCTTACTTTAGAACTCTAAATTTACCATAGCCCAAGTATTTAAAAGTGTGATAGACAACCAAACTAGAAAAAATTGTAGTCTTAAAAGACATTTCATTTCCTAAACATATTCAAAATGTTTTTATTTTAATTTCAGCTTTCAGCTTTGTCAGTATATTCAGATTAATAAACAGTGAGAACTGAAGGCTTATATGTGTTCAAAATAAGTGACACATACAAAAAGGCAGGAGTGGGCAAAAGGGCCTCTGTGGTCTGAATCCAGCCCACCAAGTGAGTTGATCCGCCTCACAGAGGCCCTGCAGCTCCCTCTGCCCCTAGACCAATCAAGGCCTGGGGGCACGGGGAGTGTGCAAAGTCTCCTCCTGCCCTGCCTGCCCTGCAAGGAGTGTGTGGTGCTTCTAAGCACCGCATGCTCCTGGCAGGGCGGGAGGAGACTTTGTGCAAACCTTGATTGGCCTGAGGCAGGAAGTGCGCGAAGTCTCCTCCCACCCTGCAAGGGGTGAGGCACCTCCTAAGCACCACACACTCCTTGAAGGACGGGGGCAGGGTGGGAGGAGATACTGCGTGCCCTCCTGCTCCCAGTCCAATCAGGGTTTGGAGGCGTGGGTAACGTATGAAGTGTCCTCCTGCCCTGCAAGGGGCTCAGCAGTTAAAGTCAACCGCCAGCTGCTGCTCAGCTGGCAGTTGACTCTAAGCATCGTGCTCCCTTGTGGGGTGGGGGCAGGGAGTAAGAGACTTCCCATGCTCTCCTTCCCCAGGCCCTGATTGACCTGGGGGCAGCAGAGGGAGCTCGTGAAGTCTCCTCCCACCTCCAGGGGCACAGGTACTTTGAGGGAACAGCCAGCTGTTCGGAACAGCTGGTGGTTCTCTCGACGGGAGGGCAGATTGTGTGCTCCCCCACCCCCAGACCTTCCACCTGATGCCCCACCCCTTCTGGGGTTGCACGGGGCCCCTTCAAAAATTTCTGATGTGGCCCCTAGTCAAAAATTATTGCCCTCCCCTGCAATAAGGTATATTTGAGTCTGACTTCCTTAGAAGTTAATTTCTCGGGGCTCATCTAGACTACACTAGAGTGTCGAAAGAGGATATGGAAATTCCGCGGGAATTTGCATACCTTCTTCCAATCTCACTTTCAAAAGCAGAGCTTTTGAAAGTGAAAGTAGTTTAGACACAACTTTTTTCGGTGAACCCCCCCTCCCCTTGTCAAAACGCCGCTCTTCCTCGAAAAATGAAGTTTACATGGCTTTTAGACAAGGGGGGGGGGGTCACCAAAAAAGCCGCATCTAAACTACTTTCACTTTCGCAAGCTCTGCTTCCGAAGGTGAGATCGGAAGAAGATAAGCAAATTCCCGCAGAATTTGCATATCCTTTTTCGACACTCTAGCGTAGTCTAGATGAGCCCTAGTAGTTGTACATTTGTGTTTTAGAGATGTCCAAAATAGCATTCATAGTAAATATTTTTTTAAAAGGCTAATGTAAATACATTTATTTTCAAATGGGTCTTTTAGATAAATTTGTTAGAACTTTCTTGTACTTATACGTAAATACCAAATTTATATAGAAACAACTTTAAAGTTATGATTCAAACCAGCAGAAAAGACATCCACATCTTACTCTAATTCTTTTTGTAGGACAATGTAAATTAGTTTTCAAAGTTAACTGAATTTCTTGACTTTTCCAGTTCTTAATCTGAACTTTGCTTTTATTAGATTATAATATTAGCTAAATAAATCAGTAGATAGATAACATAATATTACAGCTCAGGAACAGCCATACAACCTAAGTAAGAGAATTCACTATATAAGGAATATTAGTTTTTCATTCTAGTGTTTTGAAAGGATACTTGCTGACAATGAGGCACAGATTACAGCTCCATTTAAAAATAACGGAATGTAGTTAGCTGGTCACATGAGTGTGCAGTCATCTAGCCCTTTCAAGAAGGAGTGTTCTTCAATGGCTCTTTGTTTACAGCCTGAGTTAGGCAGTTCTGAGTTCACACGATTTTCTCTGGAAAATAATCATTGGCTAGTCTGTTAGGAGCTGAAAAGAGAGCTCAATAAAGCCTTCTCCCTGGCAACATAGTGCCTTGAGCAGCTTGAGCCTTCAAATAGAAGGTCATATGATTGGCATATTTGTCCCCTAAAGAGAGTGCAAACAATTCTTTTATTTAAAAGTACTCTGTATTTTTAAACGGAGTGAATGCAGGTTTTAGCTGGCTGTAAGATGAGCTGTAAGTAGGCAGCTGAAACAGTACCATCATCTCATTCTGGTATTCATAAACTGTTACAGAGCAGTAAAACATTGAAGACAAATAGGACATACACATTTATTTAAAATATTCTTTAGAACAGCTTATTTTGATGTTTTTTAAATTATGCTGTTTAAATTGGGTACCAGCAAAATGTATATAGTACTTATCTGTTCAATAAAGTATTGTGGAGGCAGAATGTTTGTGGTCTTCTAAGAATCTGGAAACAAATGTGAATTTTCAGTAATTTTCACATTTTTATAACTTTCTAGAATTAAGATTCATGTGCTGGGTGTCAGAGGTGTTTTTCATCTTTCAGATTTTTATATTGGCCCCAGTTATGCCAGAAATTTAAGATTTGAGCTATTCCTATACTTTTGTGCCTACAAATAACAAACAAAAAATACCTCTGTCTGAATGAAATTACCCTCAAAACATACAATCTGCATATTGCCACGTATGTTGTATGCGGAAAAAGAAGGGCAATCTAGACAAAAGAATGGAATTCCACTATTAAATATCTTAAAAGATTGAAAATTTTCCCAAATAACTTTGGACAGTAGGAAAATATATTTATTCTAGTTATTCATGTTTTAAATTATCATGTCATATTCCTTCCCACTCTTCCTCATCCCTGCTTACCTTTTGCAGACCATGTAGCCAAGTCTATATGATAGCAACTGTAACTGAGAAGATTGATGTTATGGGGTACTCTTATATGACAGCTAGCTTCCATATATTGATAGGATTGCCAGATGGTTTCAACAAAAATAGCAGACACACTTGACATTACATCACAATCGACATTACAGCTTATTTAGAAAATACTTTTATATTTTCTAAATTTGTTTCCCGAACAGAAAGCTCAAATACTGGACTGTCCAGTTCAAAACCGGACACCTGGCAACCCTATATATTGACATATTCCATAATATCCTAAAATTTCAATTTTCCAGTGTTTGATAATTTATTGTTACCATACAAAAATTTATTCTAAGTCAGTGCTGTCTAATTCAAAATGAAACATAACCTGCTGGAAATGAAAATGCATCTTATTTGCACTACCAGTATTCAGTCTCAGGTGGCAGCATGAAATTTTAAATACACGCAATGAAAAAATATTAGAAAGGAGGTAAGTATTTTGAAATATTTTTATTAATTTAGAGCGCTACGTTTTTACTTCGCTGTCAGAAACAAGAGAAAACTAGCTGTTGGTGAAGTGATACTGAATTGTCATTTTCTTTGAAGGTTAATCTGCATCTGGAATAAAATATCTCTTGCCTTTTTTGTGAAAATATTATTAAAATATCTGTAAATTTTGCCACCCAATAGGATCTATCAACTTGGTCATATTCCAGTACCATATTAGGAATCAATGACTGTATTAATATACTAAAACACCTGCACAGAGGAAGGCAACAAAATTCACTGGAAGATAGATGGCAGTAGAGTGTGAAATGTTCGTACCAAAATGCTAGTTTAGAAAAAATGAACTGAAAAATTAGCTTTCATGGTCTTGCTACACCAAGGGGCAGATTCATCTGTGGTCAATGCAGATATACCTGTCCCCTTAATAATAAAGTCTTGAGTTGTTAAAGAAATATGTATGTGACAATGGGATCAAATTGACTTATGTGCAAATATTTAATTGTATTGGGCCAGCAAAAATTTTTATGAACAAACCACCTTGTAATTAGTTAGTTGGTTTTTTTTTTTTTTTTTTTTTTTTAATGAACCTCTTTTTTGCTAGTAGGTGTTAGTTTGCTTGTAGACTTTGGAGTTGGGTTACTTTTAATTTTAAGAAAAACTTAACAAATAGTCTAGTAGCACCTTAAAGACTAACAACACATGTAGATGGTATCATGAGCTTTCATGGGCACAACCCACGCCTTCAGATGACCGGAGTGTTGTGATACCATCTACATGTTTTATTAGTCTTTAAGGTGCTACTAGACTATTTGTTGTTTTTAAAGTTTTTCCTGTTACAGACTAACTCGGCTACCCCTCTGAAGCTTTTAATTGTAGGTTAAGTTAAATGTGTTTTGAATTAATCTGAGTCCCCATTTTTTTTTCATGACACTACATCAGTGCAGTTGTTCAAAAGACATCCAAGACTAGAATAACATCATTGGTGTTGCACAGGTCAAGCATAATTTGTTGATGGCAGGTTGAACCTAGAGAATCGTTGCAAAGCTGCTCGCTCTTATAGTCCTTAGCTGATGGCAGGTTGAACCTAGAGAATCATTGCAAAGCTGCTCGCTCTTATAGTCCTTAGCTCTCATTTGAGTCTGAGTGTTGCAAATAATCATATTTACACAAGTATTTATCATCTTTGAACATTTGAGCTTTCAGGGAATTATCTCATATGGGCTTTAGGTTATCTGTCCATTCCCAAGAGAGGGGGGAGGCACTTGCTTCACTCTAGCGTCATCAATCTACTGTCATCATGACAGGAGTATTTACATGATCTTCCAGCACCTTCAAGATCCTCACTCTCCCTTTTGGTACATCTGAGCTTAGAAATGATTTTTGAACTTACCTAATGAACATACACATTCTTCATTCATACCCAAACAGTATCACTACTAACTACAGCACTATTTGTAATTACAAATTGCAGAGTTCTGCAACATCTATTGCTTACATCAACACGCTTTATAATATATGGTCCCATAATTAATAACTAGGATTGTTTTGGTCTGTTTCCGCCTTGGCATCATTGACAGACACATGTAGCCTGTTGGATGCATCTTCACCAGCGGCACTGAGGCTGTTCCTTTCAGGTAACCAGAAATGCTCGCTGGCAGAGTATTGCAAACATACTACTTTTTATATTGCAAACATTTTATAACATATAATTTTGCTAACATTTAACATTTAATTTTTATGCCCTTCTTTCCTCCTTTTTTGCTTTTCTGCTTTAAGAGCAAGTCTGTTCTCCTCAAAGTGAGCTGTGGCTTGATGTAGGTGTGGCATCACTGTATTCTGTTCCCCACCAATTGTTCCCAGTTTGTTGGATTGAAGTCTCCCTTAACATATACTTTCAGTATTTATTTGAAACACTTCTGCTGCCCTTCTTCCCTGACTTAACTGAGAACAGAGTATTTGCCTTGGGAGGCATATGTACACAGTGGCCGTCCCAGCAGAGTTGGAATTTCATGACCTCCATTTCTGCACTGTTGATGTTGGCTGCAGAGAGAATGCTGATGATGTTAGTGCGTCAGTCTTCCTAGCTGAACCTGAGAATCCTCCTGAGGCAGCGCTGCTGGAACTACTCTGGCTGCTGGAGATGTAGGTTATCCAGGCTTCACATCCATAGAGAAGGGTAGGGGTTACAACTGCCTTGTAAACCGAGATCTTGATGCCTGTTTGTGTAGGTCCCTATAATTGAAGATTGATTTGAGTAGTCTTTCAAAAGATTTGCCAGAATAGCAGATCTTGTATTTAATTTCTGGGCTGGCTGTTTGGGAGAGGTGGTTTCCAAGGTAAATAAAATGGTCCACATTTTCTACGGGTTGTTAAAAAATGGTGATTTGTGGAGTATAAAGAATAGTTTGTGCAGGTGAGGGCTGATGAAGTATGTTGATTTTCCCAGTGTTGAGAGCGAGTGCTAGGCTGAGAGAGGCATCTACAAAAAGATTTTGGGTGCTTTGCTGGTTCTCTGTGTGTACAAGATGACACTGTCATCTGCATACTGACGGTCAGTTATGCCAGTTCTCATGATCTTAGATTTTGTTTGGAGACATTGGAAATTGAGGAGTTGGCCATCCATACTCAATTCTAAATCCCTCAGAAAGCCAGTTGCAAACAAGAATCAGGATCATAGCAAGGCAAATGGAGAAGAGCGTTGAAGCGGTGACACAGCCCTGCTTGACATCGGCATGAATGATAAATGGTATGGTTTCTGAGTTGGTGCACAGAATGGTGGCAGTCATTGCATCATGGAGTAGTCTGGTGATGGAAATAAATTTCTATGGACAGTCAAATCTAGAAGCACTTTCCATGGGGCATCATAATTGACAGAGTTAAAGGCCTTGGTTAGGTTGATTAATGATGCAGATAGTTCCTGCTGGTGTTCTTTGCACTTTTCCTGGATTTATTGTTCTGCAAAGATCATGTGATTCAGGGAGGAGGAGTTCTTCAAGGGGTAGGAGGAAATTTAGGAGAATATGGGCAAGAATCTTCCCTGCCATGGAAAGGAGGGCAATACCTTTTTAGTTTCCACACAAAGATTTGTCATCTTTCTTGGATAGTATAACAATGTTAGCATTCTTAAGGTCAGGAAGAATTTCTTAGCAGGTCCAAATTTTGTCAAGGAGTTAGCAAAGTTTGTGCTCGAGCATTGCTCCTTCAGCTTTAAAAACCCCAGCTGGGATGCTGTGTGGGTTTGGTGCCTTGTGATTTTTTTGTTTGTTTGTTTGAGTAATGGCATGCTGGACTTCTTCAGAAAGTGGGGGATCAGCATGGTGTTTTATTCCTGAGCATTGTGGAATAAACTAGATGGTGTCTTCAGAGAAAACAAGGCTATTTGTCACTATAGCAGAGTGATTATGAGGACAAGCACTGTCTGCCCAGAGACTAATTGGATAGCCGGTTGATTCATTCAGTCTCTTATCTAAATTTTTCTATTCACCCTCCTTCCCCTCTGCTTCAGATCTTATTTCATTTTCAGTAAAAAGAGGAACTTAAAGCAATGCGCAGGTGCGATGCAATGGACACTATTTACTAATAATCTGCAGTTTCATGTACATGAAGCACATATGTGAAACACACATATGGACCACACATCTCAAACAAATTCCAATTACAGGTAATTGACCTCCATATAAATCAGAACAGAGGTTTAACTTTGGAGGTCTCTAGCTATGTTCTTGATAAGCAGGAGGATCATCTAGATCATATTAATGCTAGTTACCAAATCTGGATCTTTACTAAAAAATTCAGAGTGATTGTTCTGAAAAGATTTTGAGTAGGCGCAGTGTATGTAGATTTATTTTTTTTTTTTACTTTCTAGCTTTCAAGTTAGTGTTTTCTATTTACATGCTATGAAAGACACATCTTGTTCTAAGTCAGTGGTCACCAACCAGTAGATCTTGGTACCTCTGACAGGTGATCCTGACTGGTTTGGCTGGGAAACTGTCAAGTGCCAGCACTTCAACTGCCCCTCCCCCACTGCCCTGCTGCTCCTGCCTAGAGCCCTGGAGCTGCCTCCTTGTTGTGCAGGGTGGGGGAGATGTCACTCTGTCCCCTTCTCCTGTGCTCCATCTTCATAAAATGAGGAAGGTGGGGTCTCGGCGAAGGAGGCGGGGCAGGGGTATTTGGGTTTGAGGTAGATCCTGGACTGACTTAAATTCAAAAAGTGATCTTGTGCTTAAAAAGGTTGGAGACCACTGATCTTAGTTTTGACTAAGGTCCCTTAATACACGTGGTAGCTCTACATTTGTGTTCTCTCTTTCTCTCTCTCTTGAGTTTCAGGTGGGAGAAGGAGAAGATTGGTCTGTTCAGAAGTTTTAGAAAGTTACAGAGCATGTGGCAGTATATCTTTAGCATGAAGGGCCAAACTTCTGTTCGTGCCAAGAACTGTGGAATTTAAAGATGAGCCCTTAATGTTTTTGCAACATGCTGAAGGAGTGCCAGTACAAAGCGAATCTCCCTAAGGTCATGGAGAATGTACATCGAGGTTGTTTTTTTCCCTTCCGTGGCCCTCCAGGATTCATTCTCTTCATAATAGAGAAGACAAAGTCTAGGTTCCAGTGTATTCCCGCTCAGTTTATAAAAATGTGATTCACACTGTTTTTCTGTACCTTATCTTGCTTTACTTGTTACAGAAACAAAAAAGGGACTCTTGAAAATGTTGCTGCTAGTCCAAGTATCATGATTAAATGGAACTATGTCAGATAGGGTGATGGGAAATGTAAGAAGATATGCTGCCTTTTTTCCCCCTGGTGTATCTTTAACATTATGACCAATGAATTTGTCAAGTGAAATAGCACAGTGTTCTTTGCATATCATTTGAACTGAGAGCTTGCTTTGAAGAAGATAAGCAGGCTGTGTTGCCTAGAAAAAATAATGACACTAATTTATCTTTGCCTGTCTGCCTAGGCATAGTAGTCTGCCTCAGTGTTGAAAAGGAAATTGAGAAATAACTGAGCCATCCCATATACCTTTTAAACACTACAGTTCTGCTTATGGTATTCTGGGCATCTCTAACAGTGCTTAGATGTATGAATGTGAGAGAGTGCAGAATTCACATTCATCTGCAAATTTGACACTGTTTCCCTGGGCTTGAACAAAGACATTAACTGGATGTCACATTATAAAGCCAGTCATCCCTGCAATTTAACACCTCATTTTTTACATCAAAAGGTAAGTATGGGACACTTCCAGCCCACTTAATTAGCCTCATTAGCACTGGTCTTACAATTAACAGTTACCTTTTTATCGGTTATAAATTCTGGGTTTCTGTTGTTTTTCTCCAGCTCATCATATTTGTTAGTCTCTAAGGTGCCAGAGGACAACTTGTTGTTTTTAGATGTGTAGTGTTCATTTATTTTACTTTGAGTCTCAAAGGTGTTTGGAGAAGCACCATGAGATTCAGGGAACTGGAAAAGAGTTCCTGCTGGGGCAAAATGAGTCTCCTATACTGGCACATCCTTTCTAATGTAGACATGGTCTTATTGAGGCCTGTAAGCAATACATTTTTTTTTAATAATAACCAAATACATGTTCATGTCCCCCATGATCAATCACTCCTCTGGAGAAATGTTTTATTTTCTGGATCTAGGAAAAAAGTGCACAGTGACAAGTCTTGGTATGTATGCCAGAGCTTGTTTTTTGTAAACATGAAAATAACAAAAATTGAAAAGTGTGGTTTTTTGAGTAAAATAGTTGAGGTTAAAATTTTCTTCTTATAAATAAAGCAGCCAGACACAAAAGATAGTCAATCTGAAATTTGATGCTATATAGTAAAATGAATCAACGTAATAACTAAACGAAACTGCTGATGTATTCAAATTCAGATCTTTAAAAAGAGAAACCTTTTTCTCTTATGACTTTCTCGGCATATCCTACCTTATTGACTATTATTTAATTTCAGCGCTTAGATACTATAGAAAACGATGAGAGAATGCAGTGAGATCTCTGAAGCAGTACAAGCAAAGGCAGTAGCTCTTCAAGTGTACAATGAATTTTTAGTCATGTATACTTTAGCTTCAGTAATTCTAACAGCTTTTAACCCTTAATCTTTTACAAGTCCCATATTCATGGCTGAAATCAGAGTTAAAAAAACCAACCACGTGCATGTCTAGGAATCTGCAGTATACTGTGTTAAGGTTATTTCTTTATAGATTATGAATGGAAGGTTTTTGCCCATGAATGGAAACATTCATGTGTAAAGGATGTTTGACTAGTGCATAGTATGTTTGAAATACTTACTGATCTACAAGTGAATTGCAGTGGAACATTTTTCTTTGTCAGCTAGAAAAAAAGCATTCCACAGCATATTGTGTCAAAAAGAGTTTCATAGTGCTGGCATACAAGCTGAAATTTAGTTCACTGTAGTAGTAGATGGCAGATGCAGGAAAAGATATAGGCTCCCAAACCCTTTTGGGCCAGAGGGGCCCGTTGGATAAGAAAAATAAGTTCTGCATTAGCAAATTGTTTCCCGCAGATGATACATTTTAACTGAACTTTCTCGGAAATATCTACAGTTGGCATTGTCTGCAGCGCATATTTATTGAATTGGTCAGATACCTGAATATGGCACAGAAATTCATTTTTAAGAGCTTCTCTTTTTTAATGTATTCTCTTTAGATGGATGAAGCAGTTTGTATGAAATTAATGTGCAGATAAAGGGTTTGAATAACTTTTTTATTATTCCAGGAAAAAGTGCAGCATTTTTTAGTTTTTATTAATACAGGTTGCACCTTTTGTAAACTGGAACTCTCTGGTCTAGCAACATCTGTGGTGTACAGATGTTCCAGGATCAGTGTGTCCTGGCATGCTGCAGGATGGGCTGGGAGCCCATTGCTATGCGGGAGTGGGGTGATGTGCAACTCACCTGAACTGGGAAGCCCGACATGTGGCTCAGCTGGACAGTGGGGGGAATCAAGAAGCCCAGTGGGGACGGGTGGCAGCCAGGGAGCCAGAAATGACCTCCCCTGGTCCAGAAAAATCCCTTATCAGGGGCCAGTCATATCCTGAAGGTGCTGGACCAGGGAGGTCCAACCTGTACATGTTCTCCATAGCTGGGAAGTTTGCTATTCCATTTGACATTTTGTAAGCTAGTTAATGAGTTGCTCTGCATATTTGCATACGATTTGCATATTCTCATAATGTATGGTCAACACACCCTGCCTCAAGCAGTGGTGAGGAAGGACATGCACAAAATTTAACAGTTGTAGGTCAGAGGGATGGCTGGGAGGTTGGTAAAGGGTGACCGGATATTTCAGTTCAGCTACTCACACTACTAAAACAGCTTAATCTTAGGTTTAGTGGTGGTCAGTAATTTATTATGTTTCTTTAAAATTTCATAAAAAGTATCCATTTACTATTATAGGCATTTATTCAATACCGATTAGAGAGAGAGATGGTAACACAGCATTAATAACCATAATTCATAAAGATCTTCTTTCCAGTCCTCTTCTATCCAAAAGGCAAGAATTCTAAACTCAGATGCTTGCAATAACATAAAATTATTGTATTCGCAACAGAAATGATTAAATAAGTTTTCTGTAGTTTCTAACACCAGCTTCATATATACTAATAATTTTGGGATCCCTGTTATAAGTGAGTAGCCAGCTATTGATAACATTTTTAGCGCTGTGCATGTTAGACTTGCTCTGATGAGTTAGATGACATGCTGCTTAAAATGCAATTGGTAGCTCCTGACATTGCTACGTGATAGCTGAACTGCAGTTAGCATCAGTGAGAAATTGTTAGCAAAATGTAAACAAGACTTAGTGTACTTTCTCTCAATATATATTGTATCTTATTAAAAATTCCTACCTACATGCCTTCAGTCTTTTTGCATTCAGTAAGGAATCTTGAATGCTCCTATTACAAAGAGATGTTTCAACAGTAAGGTACCATTTAAAATGTTTTATTACTTAATCTGCACGTTATATTGTACCTGAGAAATACAAGGGAAGCAGCGAAGAATTAAGAGCATGAAAGGCTTGAGTGAATCACTTGAGCTTAAACTAAGAAATGCAAATCTGGCTTTGTGACCTTATTGATGTTTGCTTAAAGCAGATTCTTCTCTGTACAAATGACTGGGCTTTGTTGTAGATACTGAACAGGTAGCGTTCTCTCCCTTTAGAGTTTGCCTTTGTATCCTTGATGCAACCCCTCATTGCTTCAGCAGAGTGCCTGCAGAAATGCCTGGAGCTAAAATAGATTGCATCAGTGTGTCTCATTTGATCAGCTGTGAAGAGAGAGGACAGGTCAGACAACAGCACATGCCCATTTCTGCACCCTGTGACACTAAAACTAGAGTCTCTGGCAGCTGAAGAATAAGGGCCAATGAAACTAGAATGGAGGATTTGATAGCACAGGATGTGTGGGCACACAAAATGGCCCTGAACACTTTTGTACTTGGCAGTTTGAAAAGATGTGACAAGTAACAAATTATTCAATGCATAATCAACTACAGGTTATTAAACTATACAGGTAGAGCAATACAGTAATGAGATAACCACCTATGCCTAGAGGTGATAGCATTATGTAATAAACAGTGCCATCTTCTGGGAAGAGTTGGAATCATGCCCATGTGACTAGCTCTTCTGAAGTTTTATTCAGGTGTTTTTTTCTTTTGAACATAATACACTGCTTAAAAATTCAAACTAAAACTAGAAAAAGCTGCTTATGTGGCATTCCAAGTTCCAGATCCTACAACAGTGAAGTACCAATTACAAGTAGACATATCACATTTCTTTTCAAGCAGAAACGTGTAATAAGTGATAGTTAAGACTGTGTAAAATTAAATGAAGAAAAGTTAAGCAACACTGCAGAGAAGGCTGTGAATGAATAGTTGACAGTCATGTCTCGTTCTGGAGGCTGAAAGTACAGTATTACCTTTAAATGCACTATGTATAAATTATAAATTGCTGTCTCTTCATAGAATCATAGAGCTGGAAAAGACCTCAAAAGGTCATCAAGTCCAGCCCCCTGCTCTAGGCAGGACCAATCCCAACTAAATCAGCCCAGCCAGGGCTTTTTCAAGCTGAGACTTAAATACCTCTAGGTATGGAGACTCCACTACTTCCCTAGGTAACCCATTCCAGTGCTTCACCACTCTCCTAGTGAAATAGTTTTTCCTAATATCCAACCTGGACCTCTCCCACCGCAACTTGAGACCATTGCTCCTTGTTCTGCCATCTGTCACCACTGAGAACAGCCTTTCTCCATCCTCTTTGGAACCTCCCTTCAGGAAGTTGAAGGCTGCTATCAAATCCCCTCACACTCTTCGCTTCTGCAGACTAAACAGACCCAACTCCCTCAGCCTCTCCTCATAGGTCATATGCTCCAGCCCCCTAATCATTTTGGTTGCCCTCCGCTGGACCCTCTCCAATGCATCCACATCCTTTTTGTAGTGGGGGGCCCGGAACTGGACACACTACTCCAGATGTGGCCTCACCAGAGCCGAATAAAGGGGAAAAATGACATCTCTGGATCTGCTGGCAATGCTCCTCTTAATGCAACCTAATATGCCATTAGCCTTCTTGGCTACAAGGGCACACTGTTGACTCATATCCAGCTTCTCATCCAGTGTAACCCCCAGGTCCTTTTCTGCAGAACTACTAGTTAGCTGGTTGGTCCCCAGCCTGTAACAATGCTTGGGATTCTTCCGTCCCAAGTGCAGGACTCTGCACTTGTCCTTGTTGAACCTCATCTGATTTCTTGTGGCCCAGTCCTACAATTTGTCTAAGTCACGCTGGACCCTATCTCTGCCCTCAAGAGTATCTACCTCTCCCCCTCTTACAACAGGAAACTCACTAATCTATATAAAAACATGTTACAGATCCAAAGAAATAATAACAATTTTCTTTAAAGCTTTTTGTTTGAGCAGTGGTGTGTGGTTTTTCTCCATACCCTCTCTTTATTGGAAGTTCAGGTTGAACCTCTAAAAACCTGGGACTTTCTGGTCCAGCAATATCTGTGGTCCGGAAGGACCACGAATATTGCTGGACCAGACAGCCCCAGCTGGCCCGGTTCAGAAGCACAGCCAGGGCTGGGCCACAGTGGGGAGCACATCCCCAATGGAGCCCAGCATGCTGGAGAGCACAGCCCTGGCCAGGACTGGTGGCAAGGAGCGCAACCCAGCCAGGGCTAGAGGTAGCGGGACCAGCGACCAAAAACGCAGCCTCAGCAGGGCTGAACCAAGTGGGGAGTGCAACCTCGACCGGGGTTGGTGTGGTGGGGAGCATAGCCTCAGCCAGTGCCTTATGGGGAGCAGCACCGGCAAGGCCAGGTCTGGCATGGTGGAGGGCTAGAGGCAGCGGCAGGTGGTAAGGAGTGCAGCCCCACCCAGCAGCAGAGCCTACAGCCGGGTACGGAACCTTGAACTCCTGTCATCCAGTAAACTCCATTGTTCAGGACCACTCAGGTCCCAAGGTTGCCGGACAAGGGAGTTCTGACCTATATTTCTACTATGTTGTCATTAGGAAGACTTCATAATGGTTCAAGTATATTCAGTACCTAGTAGTTTATTGAGATCTTCCAGGGAGCATAATGTAATATTCATAGTTCTGTATTATAGTATGGCAATCATTCCATTCATATTTTGTGAACTTAAAAAGGGAAGCAGGATGTCTACCTACGGGAGTTCTAAATGTTTTTAGAGTATATTTATATTTAGAGTATGCGTATTTAAGGAAATAATCACTGTAAATAGTTTATTCCAAATGCAAAGGAAGAACCTATTTAGCAAATTATGAAGACACAAAGCCAAGATAGAGCCTGCATATCCTTAATCATATCTATATATATCTTTTATACTATGAAGAAAGTGTTCTGACAGAGCAAAGCTTTTTTGGATTTTATTAACAAAATAATTTGATATAAACTGTTAAGAGTTCAAGACTACATAACCTTTACATTTTTCATATCTTTTGAAAATTCACTAATGATCTTATTGATGTACTTTCATCATCCCAACCAAAAAATAGGCTATGTATGGTATACATACTGTATAACATTTCTGTTTCCGGCAAAAATATTCAGAGTTGTAGGTTCCTTGTGATAAACTGTGATTACTGTGTCGTTGCATACGCATATTCTAGACAACTCTAAAACTAATATTTCTGGAAAAGGTAAATGCTATTTCAATTTCCACTTTAATTGCAAATAGTACCATTCAATACAGTTCCAGGCTTGACTCACTTGTCCTGTTAATTGAAATCATGCTTTTTCAGAATAGTACTTATAATCCCTTATCTAGTATGTTCTGCTCTGAATTTTCAAATACAACCAAAGTTGTCTAGCTCTAAAAACAAAGTACTGTACTCATTTTATTACTGCTGGTAAATGGATCAGAATACATGTAAGAAGCTAATTACGATATACTAAACTGAACAAGAACCTACATTTGTCTTTTTTTGTTAATTATAGTAGCACTTTTAACTGTGACCACATCATTATGAATGCTATTTAATTTCATATTTTCTACAAGCCGATACTTTAAGCTTTTCTCTGAAACTCTGTCCAATAGTGCTATCAGTTAAATGCAAAAGACTATGATTATTACCATTAATTATTACCAGAACTTGAAATTCTTCCATAATTGGTTTAGGGAACTGATCTGACAACTATTAATATGTCTGTATAGGTGACAAACAGCAGTTACTGGACATATGCAATAATAGTTCATCTTAATTAGGAAGAAGTGGTGGATGTGGTATACCTAGACTTTAGTAAGGCGTTTGATACGGTCTCACATGATATTCTTATCAATAAACTAGGCAAATACAGCTTAGATGGGGCTACTATAAGGTGGGTGCATAACTGGCTGGATAACTGTACTCAGAGAGTAGTTATTAATGGTTCTCAATCCTGCTGGAAAGGTATAACAAGTGGGGTTCTGCAGGGGTCTGTTTTAAACCGGCTCTGTTCAATATCTTCATCAACGATTTAGATATTGGCATAGAAAGTACACTTATTAAGTTTGCAGATGATACCAAGCTGGGGGGGGTTGCGACTGCTCTGGAGGATAGGGTCATAATTCAAAATGATCTGGACAAATTGGAGAAATGGTCTGAGGTAAACAGGATGAAGTTTAATAAAGACAAATGCAAAGTGCTCCACTTAGGAAGGAACAATCAGTTTCACACATACAGGATGGGAAGCGACTGTCTAGGGAGGAGTACGGCAGAAAGGGATCTAGGGGTTATAGTGGACCACAAGTTGAATATGAGTCAGCAGTGTGATGCTGTTGCAAAAAAAGCAAACATGGTTCTGGGATGCATTAACAGGTGTGTTGTGAGCACGACACGAGAAGTCATTCTTCCGCTCTACTCTGTGCTGGTTAGGCCTCAGTTGGAGTATTGTGTCCAGTTCTGGGCACCGCATTTCAAGAAAGATGTGGAGAAATTGAAGAGGGTCCAGAGAAGAGCAACGAGAATGATTAAAGGTGCAGAGAACATGACCTACGAGGGAAGGCTGAAAGAATTGGGTTTGTTTAGTTTAGAAAAGAGAAGATTGAGGGGGGACATGATAGCAGTTTTTAGGTATCTAAAAGGGTGTCCTAAGGAGGGGTATGTCTAGACTACATGGCTCTGCCAGCAGAGCCATGTAGATTGGTTTACTAGACATACCCAAATGAAGCCGCGATTTAAATAATCACGGCTTCATTTACATGAAAATGATTGCCGTGCTGTGCCGGGGATCAGCTGTCCCAGAACAGCGGGGAAGTCTAGACGTGCCACAGTCGACAGGGAAGCCTCTGTTGACCGCTCTGGTAAACCTCGTTTCACAAGGCATAATGGAGCGGTTGACAGAGGCTTCCCTGTCGACGGCGGCGCGTTTAGACTGCCCCGCTGTGCCAGGACAGCTGATCCCCGGCACAGCGCAGCAGCCATTTTCATATAAATGAAGCCACGATTATTTAAATCGCAGATTCATTTGGGTGTGTCTAGTAAACTAATCTACATGGCTCTGTCGCCAGAGCCATGTAGTCTAGACATGCCCGAGGAGGGAGAAAACTTGTTCATCTTGGCCTCTGAGGATAGAACAAGAAGCAATGGGGTTAAACTGCAGCAAGGGAGGTTTCGGTTGGACATTAGGAAAAAGTTCCTAACTGTCAGGGTAGTCAAACACTGGAATATATTGCCCAGGGAGGTTGTGGAATCTCCATCTCTGGAGATATTTAAGAGTAGGTTAGAGAAATGTCTATCAGGGATGGTCTAGACAGTATTTGGTCCTGCCATGAGGGCAGGGGACTGGACTCGATGACCTCTCGAGGTCCCTTCCAGTCCTATTCTATGATTTTATGATTAATTTATTTGTCCATTTGGAGCAGATGTTTAAGAAAATAGAAAAAGGTACCTTTCCTTATTTTAAAAAATCACTGGCAATTTTGGATGCTTCAATTTTTTAACATGTAACTTGAGCCACCATAAAGGGGCCTGGTTTTGAGTGTCGGCAAGCAATATTTTCTGAAAAATTGACCCCTTTAAAAAGAATCAAGTTGAGCACTTCAGTATTAAAGCATCCAGTGTCATTAATTAGTATTTAAAATCTTGAGCTAAATACCTGCAAAATATATTTTATTCCAAAAACAAAAATGTAGGAGGGCAAACCATGTTCAGTTTGGTTTAAATTGCCAATTTTCCATCCAGCTTTAAATCTCTGAGAGAGCATTTTGTGTAGTACTTATTGAAGCATTGTTAAATTATATGGTGGTTACCTGGCATGCTATTCTATAACCAAATATACACATCTGTCTAATCTTCAATAAAAAGTATTTTGCTACCTGGATTATGGAATGTAAGTTAAGAAAATGGTAGCATTTCTGCTAATGCAAGTGTGTGGCATAAATATTGGGAAATTTGTTAATGCAGATTAGACTAAAGTACTATTTTTTTCTTAGCAAGTGAAAAAGCAAACTTTTATGAGTAGCTGTTGCATTACATTTAGACAGCAGCAAGGTACTAAAAGAAAGATGCTAGAGCTATTATATGATCACATTTTAACACAATGGGAAACTAGACTGACTGTATTAAGTGTCTCTTCAGGATATCAGAAGACAATTTCTTAGAACAAAACACATGAAACATTACAAGTTTCACCTATTGTTATTGAGTTATACAGAGTATCGAAACCCCGTTCTCTTTTTCCTTCATTTACTTTTCAGTGAGAATAATTAACAATATTGTTGACCATGAGATTCATATGGAGGGGGGACCTAGACTCAGAGCCTAATTCTGACGAACAAAAATTGCACTGTACTACAGCTATCCCCTAATCGGAAAATGTGTGTGTGGCAATAAAATGTAATTTATACCTGTTCATTGTTTAGTGAGAGTACAAAAACAAAGATAGTTAGATATTCTTTGGGAACGAAATTCCAGATCGGGTATAAACCAATATAATTTTTTTCTGAAATCAATAAATGTTGTGCTCATTTTTACCAGGGCTGATGTTGATCTTGAAGCTTTGGGTTTGGTGCTTGGATAAATCCAGCAAAATATTTCACATTGACTTTAGTGGGATTTATCCTATACTTAAAATTAAGTTTGTGCTTAAATGTTTTGCTTGACTGAGGCCTAATTTGGAGGTAGTGAAGTTGTTTTATTGTTATACAGTCTCTTGTTATTTACTTTCTACAAGTTGAACCTCTCTAGTCTGGCATCCTCGGGACCTGACCGGTTCTGAACCAGAGAATTTTCCAGACCAGGGGAGGTCAATATTGTCTAGCAGCATTACCAAAACTTTCACTGCTTAGTGGGCTGTTAGGACATTTAGGAATAAATTAGAGCTAAATCACAGCACAGAACACTGAGGGCTAGGGATGGTAGCTGTAAACAAACTTTATGGGACTGCAGGAAACTTGACCACACCCATGAAAAGTGGACATCCGGCTAACTAAAATCATTCCAGACCACTGAGGTTTCCAGACCAGAGAGTTCTGGACTAAAGAGGTTCAAGCTGTAGTACATTCATCTTTCTAACCCCCAACATTCAGATCACACAGGTTTGGCATTCAATTAGGAGTATGAAATGTGTGCAAGTCGTACTGCTTTGCTACTTAGTTTTGTTTTGTGACCAGTTTACATCAGCATTTACATCACTGCTGAATTTCATGGATCTTGCACCAACTTACCTGCATGCTTTATTTAACCTATTTGAATCCAGAATTTGAAGCTGGCTATAGATATGAACATTGACTTTCAACAGTTGGAGACTTCATAATCAGAATAACTGCCCAAATTATTTCTTTTTATGTAATTTTCAATATTGTGCATAATAAAGCATGCTAATATAAGACCCAATAATTTAGTATTTGCATTTTTTGTCAGTCTACCAACCAAATATCTGCTACAGGTATTTAGAAGTTAGCACCTTTTCATTTAAAATCTTAAAATCATCTTTCAAACAGAGATTTAAACTTTAGCTCTATTTTTGTAATTTTTTGGTTTTTGTTTACTTTTATCTGATATCCAGTATCAATTGTTGGAGGGCTACTTACACTTCTAATGCTTTCAGATAAATGGAGGTTAACATTCCCATTAGATTTATGTGTAATATGAATGTTTACTTCCATTCACCTTCAGAGAAATGTCTGTTTTCTCTCTCTCTCAAGTCATATGCACAGGATTGGTTGATAAAATATTATTCTAACTTTCTTTCCTATTTTTTGTATGCAGGCAGAAGGAGAAGACAGCCTTAAAAAGATGCAACTAATGGAACTTGCAATTCTGAATGGCACCTACAGAGACGCCAACATCAAATCACGTAAGCATGACAAAATTCTAGGAGCCAGTAGGAAAGCAGTTTCCACAGGTTTTGTTTCCCAATATTTCTCCTTTTGGCTAATGCACTGTTGCATATCTGTTGAAGAGATTGAGACCAGTGCCATTACTACTTTTGCAAATTCAAGGCATATTGACTTTTTTCCTGTCACTATGTCTGAATTGAAACATTTTTCAGCTAGTTTTTTTTATTTTTTTCATTTTGATCAAAGTTCAGCCCTAAAAGCTAGCTTTTAAGACTGTGGCTTCACTTAAAGCATTACAATTGCACAGCTGTTTCACTGTAGAAATTCAGTATAGACATTTTGTACAGCAACACAGTGAGTTCTCCCATTACTACAGGTATTCCATCTCCCTGAGATAAGGTTGACAGAAGAATTTTCCCTCAATATAGCACTGACTTCATCAGGGATTGGGTCAGCTTAATGATATCTATCAGGGATGTGGATTTTTAATACCCATGAGACAGACAGCTATGTCCATGTAACTTTTCAATGTAGACCAGCTTTCTTATGTTTATAAACTGTAGAAGCTGTTGTATTCCTCATAATTTTTGGTTTTTATTTCTCTGTAAAAGAAGAAAGATTTACTTTTTTTAGAGAGATTTAAGGAAATATAACTGGTTCAAGATAATGTGAATAACATATTCTATATTGTATACCTTCCTGTCATCTTGCTTGCATGTTTACCCAATGTTGTTTTTCCAGTGGTTCATCAACTAATTTCACATGCAGGTTCACAGATCAGTGGTGTGATGAGCCCTTTTGTAACAGTTCTTATTCCATTAGATTGATATGAGCATGCATGTACATACAGTTTTATACTTGAAACTGAATGGCATGTATTTGGTTATCAGAGTACCTGTGACATGTGCCAGCTATTCTTTATGGTATAAACTCTCCATGTTAGAATGTAAAAGCTTGTTAATGAAAATTCAGATTTTAAAATCATTCCCCAATCTTTACTCTCAGAGATACAGGTGTCAAATTTAAGCACAGTCATGTCATCTTTTTCACTAAGGGCATACTGATATTTGCAAAATATTGCCCTTCTACATGTGGACTTATATTACAATTTTTAATGAATGGTCATGTGCAAAACAAACCAATGAGAGCTGTAATACTAGTTTGGTTTAACTACTTGAACATCTTCAGATGAGATCTGATTAAGGTAACATGAAGAGAGAGAGAAATTGGACTGGTACCTTTTTTCTGATTTCTGATTTTTTTTTTTTTTTTTAATAAATCTTTAAAAGCTTAAGATGGAATAGGGGCCTGCTTTTTCTTTCTCTCTTTCTCTCCCCCCCCCCTTAAAATCTGTTAGTAATGTCAAATCTTTCTTCACTGTTTTGAAGGATTCAGATTTTGTGAAGGCAAAAGTTTCCATAATCAAAGGAGCCGATGAATTAATCTTAACGAAAGAGCTTTTCTTCCTACTGTTTATTTTGGCTTTTGAAATAAATGTGTCTTAATAAAAACAAGCAAAGCAGTTTTGAACGTCATGAATAATAAACCTGGCTCTGACACTCAGATTTCACTTACTTGATATCTGTGGATTGTAGGCTTTTTCTAAACATAAATTTGCACAATTCAGATTAGTCTACATGCGTGCTCTTGGCCTAGTCTACTCACAAAGGCTGTACTGATTTAACTATAATGATATAGATAAAAAGGTGTATGACTCCCCAAGAACATGTCTTACTCCATTATAAGCTATATTTATCAGACATAAAGGGAAAAAACACCCATCACCAACACAGCTGTGGGGACAAAACCCCCACATACATACAATTGTGTAGACATAAGAGTGCTTCACATAAGAGTGCAGAGCTAACGTTGTTCAAGGAGGTGTTGGTCCTTCACTGGCAGAAAGTTTGTTATACATTTGTGTCTGCAGTAGAGGGCTGAGCCAGCATACATACACTCTGTAATTCAGGCCTTATCTATACTAACCCCCACCATTGATCTACTTTGTCATTTCAGCTATACAAATAGTGTAGCTGAAGTTGACATACTTATGTTGTCTTGTATGCAGTAAGGTCAGCAGGGACTGCTCTCCTGTTGACTCCAGCTACTCTTCTTGTTCTGGTGGAGTACCATTGTCGGCAGGAGAGCGTTCAGAGATCAAATCGATGGCCAATGGATCAATCACTGGAGATAAGCCTGTAGACATAGGCCTGGTGAAGTTGCAGTTTTAATTATATTAAAGGGCTTATACCATTGTAGCTTCTTTTTGTTTGAAATGGTGTTAAGCTATTTTGGTATAACTACGTTCACACTAGGTTTTTACTGATATAAGCGGTTAAAATATTACACTCCCAATCAAAATAATTATACCATGTGTAGACCAGGCCTAGATTGGATACTTTTCACACCTTCTATTATTTTTCTGTTATTTTTTTTAATAAACCAGACATTAAACCAGTTTAATTAAACTGGTGCAACCCCTCTCTGAATACTTATATTGGTTTAAGTGGCCTATTTCATTTGAGCTTAAAACTGTTTCTAACTGACCTAAGGTTAAACCAAAATAAGTGTGCCCGTGGAGCCAGTTTAATTAGAGCGTCTTCAAATTTTCAATTTTTTCATCTGAACAATTTCTAACATTATTTTGAATAGACACTTTGAAGTATAACAGATTTTTTTCATTTTGACTTAGAAGCCTGCAAATCCAGAAACAAAAATGGAAATCAGAAATTTCTCATTTTCAACAAAATAAAATTTAAGACTACATGAAATACTTTATTTTCATTTCCAAAATTTCCACAGAAAATGTGAAAATTTTCTGTCAGAATAATTCCAAAGGCCATTTTTTTCATTGACACATTTTCCAGGAAAATGTTGGATTTTCCAACCAGCTGCAGGTTTAAGTAAATCAGTTTAAAAGCACTCTTTAAGTAAAATCATTGGAATTCTGCATTTAGACAAGCTCATAAAATCTAAGCTTGAGGATTGACCACCTGATAAGTTTTCCAACCTGTCTACCTTGGGCAGTGCTAACCCTTTTTAAACAGTATTTAATTAAAATGTTTTAGGTTCGCATTCTTTTAAAGTACTTTTTTCCCCTAACCTACACTTTCTGGAAAAACTGTGAAAAATACCTGAATTTCTAATATAAAATGGAAGTAAGAAAATATTTTTGAGAATGGGACAAATGCCACCTTTTGTACGCATATCCTCATCACAAAGAATCAAAAAAGGACACCCACAATTACAAGGTCATTTGTAATCCCAGTGATTCTGGAAAAGGGGATATTTATTTAATTTGAAATAGAATTTTATGGTAAGCAAAAGTATTATGAAATCATTTTTCATTTTGTATGACAGCTCTGTATAAGTGGCTATCTGCGGATTCTATAGTTGCACTACATTTACATTCCACGTATGACTACAACAGTATTTTTCATGTATCTTCTGCATGCGTCTTAATCTCATACAGTCTTGAAAGCATAGGTTAAAGAAATGTTATGTAAATTTAGCTTTTATGCTGTGTAACATGTTTTAGAACTTTACTTCACTGTTTTATAATGGCTTTTTTTTTTATTTTGCATGTTCATACTTAATCACACTGAGAAATGGAAAGCTGTTTGCATTTGAATGGTGTGCTTTGGCACTGTGTGATCAGCGCATGTACTAATGATTTCCTTTTATTTTTCTTCTTTCCTACTTTTTCCCCTTTTTCCCATTCTTTTCACGTTTTGTACTGCTATCTCCATACTTTCTTCTAAATTTCTTTGCTTACTGTAGCAGCCCTTGCCTTTTCTCTTGCAGCGACAGCCCAGGCTCCAAGGATTATTACTGGGCCTGCGCCTGTTCTCCCACCAGCTGCCCTGCGTACTCCTACGCCAGCTGGCCCTACCATAATGCCTTTGATCAGACAGATACAGACCGCTGTCATGCCAAACGGAACTCCTCATCCAACTGCTGCAATAGTTCCTCCAGGACCTGAAGCTGGTTTAATTTACACACCCTATGAGTATCCCTATACACTGGCACCAGCTACATCAATTCTTGAGTATCCTATTGAACCTAGTGGTGTATTAGGTAAGTTTTTTTACTGAGATGATTAACTGAATTGTAGAAAATTTTCTAAGGATGCTTTATTGTTTCTTTTACTATTGTATGACTTGAAAAGTATGAGTCAGTGTTTCATTAAAACTTTGTTTTGGAAAGAGAGCTCTGACCCTATTTTGTTTCTTTTAAAGATTGATAAATTTCCCTTGAAAAATGCTTTGAATATGTTCAAGTCTTTACTTGCTTAATATAGATTGCTAAATACATATGTTTTTCAAAGGTCAATACTTATTTTGAAGCACTTCTAATTTTTTAAAAACAAAATTGTGTTTAATCAAATTGTAATACATTTTAAGTTTTTTGTTCTATCAAGTGGAAACATCTTTTCAACAAGAATAAAAGTAAATAGAAATTGAAATGCATAGATAATGAAAATATTTTGTACTTTCCTAAATTGTAAATAAATTGAGAATAATACTTAAAGGGATCATTTTTAATTTTGTACATTTTGTGGTACCAACAAATCTTGGGGGGGGACTAAAAATACTGTTTATATTGATAGATCTGATGAATTAATCCACTGGCAGGAACCTATTAATTCGTCTTGAACAGAAAAAAAAAGATTTTCAGTAAATAAACTTGGTTCTTTTAAGACAAGACTAGAGAAAAATGAAATTAGAAAAATTACTGACACCATTTTTTATAGAATTGATTGAAATGTCAATCATATCTGGTATGTTAGTCCATTGACTTGCTAGATGAAAGCTAGAATACATCTGCTGTTTTTAATGCAGTTAACCAGTCAATATTAAACTATTTCAATGCAATTTCTCTCTTCCCTACTCCCAGAATTTGAATAATCTTTTCTCTCTGGTTCTTTTACTGAATTGCATGTGACCTTGGTGCTACATGATTCTGTTGACTTATAGGACTTTGATCTTTAAAGTTTGTTCAGCAGCAGCTATTGATTTACACAAATTCTAAAAGTCTCTAATGAACATTGGACACTAAGATTCAAAGTCAATATCTTATTGAAAGAAACACAAAAAGCCAATGCTCAGTTAAGTGAATACTACTAGATGTTCTCTGTGTGTGTACAGATTTAAATGTGGGGTTTTTTTGGCATTGTAGACAGAAAAGTATACTTTTATACTTTGTCATTGTCAATTTTAGCTCTCGTCTTTTTAAAAAAAAATTTAATTGGTCAAAATAATGCAGTAGACCTTTTCAAGAATAGCTTATTGCTATTGCCTAGTTTCTGAAATAATCAAAAAATGATAAATTAGTAACAATGTATTATACCTTTTTTGAAGTCTTTTCCTTGTTACTAATAATTTTCCTTCGACCCTGTGCACATTGTTTTTCCACCTATGAGTCCTCTGTGCTGGCACTTACAGGGTCGGTTGAGGTAGTTTCACTCTAGTAGGTATCACCGTAGCCATCAGCTTAGTCCAATACAGAATATCTCTACCTGACATAATTGATGAGTTAAAAAATAGTGATTAAATGTGTTACTGCATGGCAATTACTTGATGCATTGCAGAGAATTTTTATGAATTTCAAGCAAGATTTTCATATAAAAAGAGCTGGGAAAGGAGGAATTACTTTTTTAGTATATGTATCAGTCCTTCCTGCACAATCAGTGTTGCTTAAAGCACACAAAGGGGGGAAAAAAGAAAGAGAGAGAGAGAGAAAGTAGGGCTATCTAAGCAAATGCCCTTTTGGCTGACAACCGAAAATGAATTTTCACCAAAAAAAACTTAATTTATAATACAAAGTAACCTGGGCAGTGTAGAATTACTGATTCTAATATGAAATTGAAAGTAACTTTGTTCATTTCTGACAGAACCAAAAGATTTGAAATAGTACATTGTTGAGTTTTAAGTTGTAATTCATATATACATGCATACCAGTAATAGACTTATTTTTGCCCATTTTTCTGTTGAACTATTTAGGTTTCTTAATGTAGTTCCCTTAAATTACAACTGTGGGTGGTGGTGGTGGTGGTAATGGAAAAGTCAGTATGGGCAACTAATTTTTTAATTCCCTTCCTTTTATCTGTAGGTATGGCTTTCCCAACGAAAGGCTAAGAATTCAAGAACGGTCTTAACTGAACTCTCATCAGATCTGAATTTAACAAATGCTTAGTTTCAGCAGTCTTGAAAAAAATAGCCTAGCAGTCAGTGACTTACTTGCACTTTTTTTGCACATAGATATAAAATAAAATAGTGCTATTAATTTGGTTTAGTCTCTATTATTACCAAAGTAGCTATAATTTATGAGTGTATAGTAGTATACTGACTGCTAAGAGTTCTATACTGTTTGCTTTACTAATCACCTAATTCATTGCAGTTCATACTTTATTGACTTAAAATTTAAAACCACATCTGTAGGCATGAAGAATTGCTTTCAAACTTTTTCTAATGGTAGAAACTGGAAGTGGTCTTAACGGTAGCAAATTGTCAGTATTAAAAATGGCATTATTTGAAGTAGTGCTGCTGCAAAAAAAGGCACTTCATTGAATATGTGACTAGTAAAGCTTAAATATTCTTGGATCTAATAGATTTCATGAAATACTGTAATTTTGGGATTGCAAATGAGTGGATTAAAGAGATAAGGCCAGGATGTTTGATATAAATGCAATATTAATCTGCACAGATATAATTCATATATTAAGGTTAAGATTTGAAACTACTGTGCCTTAACTAGTTGCTTTCTTAAAATGAATTTTTGTAGTAAATGATCACTTAAATCCATTTTGCTAAACCTGCTGTTAATGTTTACCTTTGAATGTTTTCTAACTTTGTCTTGGTAATTGCAATTTAACTAGGTGCGGTGGCTACTAAAGTTCGAAGGCACGATATGCGTGTCCATCCTTACCAAAGGATTGTGACCGCAGACCGAGGTTAGTTTAGTTCTGCAGTTCTTTTTATAAGAAATACTTTGAGTATACATGAAATTTGCAACACCACAGCTGGTTAACCAAATACCATATTTTGACCCCTTCATTGATTTTTTTTTTTTCCCAAAAAATCTAAGTAGTGACTATTTTAAGAGTTTTGGAAATGCTTGCAACTTTAAAGATATGTCAATTTCTTTAGCTTTCCCATTTATTAAAATATATAAATTGTGATATATTTAAAATGTTGTAACTGATTTCTTTTGTAAAAACTATAGAATTCAGCTTCATCAGGAAATATTCAGAATTCAGTGCTATATTAGTTAATTGGTTTTCACCTCAAACTTGCTCTTTTAATTGATGTGGAAATATCAGATTGGTGTTGCAAAAATAAAATGAATGGATGAGCGCTTAATGAGAAGGAAGTAAAGGAATAAATGCCTCCTGTCTGGAGAAAACTGAAGATTTAGATTCCTTTTTTTCTAATAAACTATTTGAGCCATTGTACTGTATAACTCTAAAGTAGAATCATGTTCTCAGATAGCTAATTTAATTCAATAAAATAAGGACTGTGAAGATTATACTTCAAAAGTTTGTTGGGTTTGAGTCAGCAAAGGTGGTATGCTTCTATGTTCTTTTGCTAAAATGGGTTTCTTGGTATTTGTCGTTTGCTGCTAAAATACATTGTCTGAAGAAGCAACTTTTGAAGTCCTGTTGGTGAGATGACATCCAGTATTTGGACATCTCTTAACTAACCAGGGAATGGAAATAAATCTTCATTTTTCTCCTGTTCATGAAATGTAACTTCTTATCTGTGTATGGCCTTGGACCCTTGAATGGATTACTTAAGCTTATTAAGAAAAGTGATGATTTTGGTTTATTGACATTGGGTTGTTCATTGACTAGGAAGTAGTGCAGATTGTGCAATGGAACACCCAGCCTCCTAGATAAACTCTGCCATTGACTTCCTGTGTAAGTTTTGGCAGGTCACTTTCCCATCAGTAAAGTAAGGATAATAATACTTCCCTGCCTCATAGGTTGTTGTGAGGAATAATGTACAATGCTTTGAAGATGCAAAGCGTTTTGAAACTGCTAAGTATTATTATTCTAAGGACCTGTTTTCAGCAAAATAGGATATCCGCTGGCTTCATTGATTTGATATTCGTAAAGCCAAATTCAGGCGACAGGCATGTCTACTCCTATCATAGAATTTAGCTTACACTCTACCTCTCTCCTTCTATTAATTCATTAAGATCTGTGTCAGAGTACCATGGAAACCACAAACATCAATTCCAAAGAGAGGGGCTGTCTTAGGGTATGTCTACACAGCAGCATTATTTTGGAATAACTGACATTATTTCGAAATAACAGAATGTGCATCTACACCAGTGGTCACCAACCAGTAGTTTGGGATCTACTGGTAGATCTTGGAGCCTCTGACAGGTGATCCTGACTGGTTTGGCTAAGAGGCTATCAAGTGCCAGCACTTCAGCTGCAGCACTGCTGCACATCTCCTGCCCTTTGCCTTAGAGCTGTCCCCCTTACTGGGCAAGGGAAGGAGAGGAGGGGTCCCTGATGTCAGGGTGCCCCCTCTCCCATCGTGTAGCCTATCTCCACAGAATGGAGGGGGGCACAACAGGGCCTAGGATGGAGGGATTTTGCTGGCTGCTTTTGAGAGTGGTGCAGGGCCAGGGTAGGGGTGAGCCTGCCTTAGCCCCACTGCACCACCTGTGGCATGCAGTGCCCAGCTGGAGCCTGCATCCTGAATGCTTGCCCAGTGATAAACCCCCTCCTGTACCGCAAGCCTAGCCCTGAGCCCACCCCACCCCCAGACCCAAACTCCCTTACAGAGCCTGTACCCTGAACCCACTCCTACACCCCAACTCCCTGCCCCAGGCCCAGCTCAGAGAAACTCCAGATCCCTTAACACTCCAAATCCCTTAACCCACAACCAGAGTCTGCACCCAACCCTCTGCCCCTGCTTGATGAAAGGGAGGAAGAATGGGGGAGTGAGGGAGGATGGAGTGAGCAGGGGTGGGCCTTGGAGAAGGGGCACAAAGGAGGCGGGGTAAGGGTATTTGGGTGTGAGGTAGATCCTGCATTGCACTTAAATTCAAAAAGGTGCTCTTATGCTTAAAAAGGTTGGAGATCACTGGTCTAGAATATACATTAAGAGCCCTGCACAAATATAAAATTTATATCCACACCCGTATCCATATCCGCATCCACATTCATGTATGCAGATATCTCTTGATATAAAGCAGAAATCTGTTGATTTGCAGGTCTCTACTGATGGTTACACAAGCCTTACAGTAACGGAGAGATAGCGGATCTAAAATCCACCACCCTGAAGCTTCACTCCCAAACTCACACCAGTCTCCACATTTCAAGAAATTGAGTCCCCTCCCCCTCAAAGAATTAAATCTGTTTATCACAGAGAACAGGGATGGGTAATTTAATCACTGTGTATAAGTACCTACCTGGAGAAAATAAACTGATAAGAGGGCTTTTCAATCTAGCAGACAAAGGTGTAACAAAATCCAATGAGTGGAAGTTGAAGCTAGACAAATTCAGACTAGAAATAAGGTGTAAAGCAGTGGTCACCAACCAGTAGATAGGAATCTACTGGTAGATCTTGGAGCCTCTGACAGGTGATCCTAACTGGTTTGGCCAAGAGGCTATCAAGTGCCGGCACTTCAGCTGTCCCTTCCCTCACTGCTGCTCATCTCCTGCCTTTTGCCTTGGAGCTGACCCCCACTCTGGGAGCCTCCTGCTTTCTGGGCAGGAGAGGGAGAGGAGGTGCGCTGATGTCAAAGTGCCCCCTCTCCCACTCTGTATCCTATCTCCACAGAGCAGAAGGGGGGCACAACAGGACTTGGGATGGAGTTTGCTGGCTGCTTTTTGGGAGTGGTGCAGGGCCAGGACAGGGGCAAGCCTGCCTTAGCCCCACTGCACCACCACCCAGGAGCCACCTGAGGTAAGCAGTGCTTAACTACATCCCAAACCCCTACCCCAGTAATGAACCCCCTCCTGCACCCCAAGTCCCTGCCCTAGCCCCGAGCACCCCTGCATCCGAACCCTCTCCTGCACCCCAACTGCCTGCCCCAAGCCCCTCTCACACTCTAAATCTCTTTAACCCAAGACCAGAGCCTGCACCCCAGCCTGGTGAAAGTGAGAGAGGATGGGGAGGGAGGGAGGATGGAGTGAGCAGGGGCAGGGCCTTAGAGAAGGGGCACAAAGGAGGCAGGGCGAGGGTATTTGGGTACAAGGTAGATCTTGGATTGTACTTAAATTCAAAAAGTGATCTCATGCTTAAAAGGGTTGGAGACCACTGATCTACACAGCAAGCCATTATTTTGAAATAGTCTCGAGATGGAAGACTTTTTACTCTGCCTCCTGTAACCCTCATTTCACAAGGAGTAAGGGAAGTCGAAGAAAGAGTGTTCTTCCTTTGACTTCCTGCTGTATAGACAGCACCAAAAGCCGAGTTAAGCTATTTTGACTTCAGCTACGCAATTGACATAGCTGAAGTTGCGTATCTTAATTCGTCTTTTGCCCTTCAGTGTAGATGTGCCCTTAGATGTTTATTACATTTTATGTAGTCCTTTACATTTTAATGTTTTAGAAAAGGCACAGTTATATAAAAAACTATGGTTACCTGGAAAATTGCTTTTCCCCTTACATCCCATCACAGTGGTTAGTCTGCTGGGTTGTTCTTATTCTTTGGCCATGTCTTCATTGCATAAAGACCTGCTGAATTGAATGCTGAGGGCATCCCTGTCTGCGCCAGTACACCTCCTTCTCATGAGGAGTATGGAAAATCTATGGGAGTGTTTCTCCCGTCAACCTCCTGCTGTGAGGACTGTGCTGAAGTGTATTTTTTATACATAGCTGGAACTGCGTACCTTAAGCTGACCTTCCCCTATAGTGTAGTGCTGGCCTTTGTTGAAAGATGGTCAGCAAGGCATTTTGTATACAAGGCCTGTGTCTCTAAAATCTGCGCCGACTGATGGTCTCTGAGCCCAGATTTGGTGTCCTTCATGCCACAGTTGAAAAGCTTATTTGTTTAGGCAGGTATTTCCCTTGAACAGCTGGTGCCTGAATCTTTGTAGCAGGGCATGGAATTTTTAATCTATTGGCAACTTTATTTGAATAGGCCAGAGTAGTAGTAGTTATTAATTTTTTATATTTTTAATTTGTGTCAGCTGTACAGCTTCCTTGGCAGTGGTTGCAATTATAAATCGTTGAACCGAAAGTAATAAATAATGGGATCACTTCACTTTCTACAGAAATAGCCCCTTCTTTGATGGTAGATTGTCCATCTGTACAACTCTTCAAAGTTAATTTGTATGTTTTAAAAAAGAATACAAGCAGCTGTTCTCTGATGAAGAACACACATAGTTCTGTGTCCTGTATATTTTTTTTAATTAAAACTATGCTGATAATTTCTGATTAACAGTTTTAAATAATCCTTACCTTACATTACAAAAAATAGATTGCAAAAATAGGTTGCACTGTATTTCATTTTATTTCAAATTTTAAAACATCAGATTTTGCACACTTTTTGGAAGCTTAGGAGGAGGGTATCTTTTGGAAAGAATAGCTTTTGGCATACTACAACCAATTTATAGAGGAGGTTTAACGTGGGTTTTAAAATTTGGCTCTAAAATTTAAATACCAAAATTTGATCAACAATGTACCTTCTGTGCAATTCATGACACACATGGATTATGTTGCCATTATTGGTATTTAAAAAACAATGTCAACAAACCGAAATACTAATTTTTTAACATGAAAGAGTTTTAAACGGATGTTAAATATCACTTAAAATAAGCATGCATTCTTTGGGTCTAGGAGTACAAAAAACTTTTAAACTGGTTCTCATATTATTATATAGTACTACTGTATTCACTCTTTGAGTGTGTTTTCATTTTTTACATAGCTTTTTAGGGATAAGCACTGCGTTTAAAACCAGAGCCCCCAAACGTGTAAATGTGTTATTCTTATAACCAAGCATTTATAATTGGTGAAGGGTTGACAGATATAGTTCACTTCTACTAAGAATAAGATCCTGCTCTATAAATAATCCAAAACTGAATTTGATTCATAGAGAGACTGACTGATTTTAATTGTAATAAACTGTAAATGGTGTTGCACAGTTGACAAACCTGTGTGTACTGTAGAAGGCCAGGGACTTGGCAGAGGATGTATCACAGGTGTTTTGGTATCTTAAAAAGGTAGCTTGCTTTGATTATATACTCCACATGAAATATTAATGCTGATAATTTTTCTGAATGTTTTTATCAAAACCAACTGTCACATAATTTATATATAAAATTTTAATACCATTTTAATCAAAATTGCAATCAGTATCAAAAATGCTTTAAGATTCTGTATTTCTCGTATACCTGTAAAGTGGTGAGATTGTGCCACACTAAATATTTATTTTTATTATTTTTTGGCTTATATTTGCAACAGCAGTTTTAATTAAAATCCCATTTAGCAGAATTTTGAACAAGTTCAGGGATTATGTGGTCTCATTTAAGCTACAGTAGTAATTTTTAGTGCTTATAAACTGTATCCTAAATGTAGGCCATAGAAACCATTTTTATTATGTGAAGGTAAATCAACCCATGATATAGATTATTAAAAATAAGCTATCTGTGAACATCACACCTACTGGATTTCATTTTATGAAATGGCACAAATCTGACATTGCACTGAATACCTTTCTCACTTTCATCTCCTCTGCCTTAGTCAGAATGGCAACAGTACAAAAACTCAAACCTCAGAATTTATTAGATATGATTAAGCTGTTGAACAAGTCTTAAAAATTGTACTACTGTTAAGTGGACCAAGTTTGGTGAAGGACAATGTGAGAGAGAATGATTGATTAAAGAAGGAACAACTCAAGAACATTGGGAATGATAACTTTCCACTTGAGAACTTTTTTATGTTTTACTGTAATTTTTTGTTTGTTTGTGGTTTTTGTTTGTTTTTTGTTTGTTTGTTTTTTGCAAAAGAAAATAGTATTTACAGGTGGCTTCTTTTAAAATATAAAAATATAAAGCAGGAATGTATATGAAATGTCAGATTTTATTGTATTTGCAGAGTATTAGCTTTGAAAATGAATAAAGAAAGCTGTCTGTAGTTTTAAATGCCTTATTAGTATCAGTTAGATACTTTCTCTATTTTTTGATGTACTTAGAGCTTTTGAAGTATAGAATTTAAAATGGCAAGACTTTTACAGTGTTTACATGCAAGTGCATTTTAAAAGTGTCCTATATGTGTAAAATAGTATTTTCAACAGGAAAATGCTGGCTAAAATGATAGGCTTAGCCTCTGCTGGTTCCCATGATGATGCCTACACTGCTAGACCACAGTTTAGTATTGCTTTGTATCATGAGGCCAAGAAATTCCATGTTGTTTGTAAATAGAATAATTGAAAAGCAATAAAAATTTTATTGAACAAAAGAAACCTTGTTTGGCCCATAGTTTATGTTAAACCAAATTGTTTATGAAAATTTAGAGTCTTTAGATTCATTTCTTTTAACAAACAGTTATTAATAATCACATCCATCATTAATAGTGCTTTAATGCTTGCACCTGGGAAAATACTAATGCTTAATAGCAGTCAGATACTGATTCTTTGCACTGACTGTTGTTTCAAAATTCTTTTACCAAGTTCCAAAAACTATTCATTGTTTTTGTTTTCCAGTTTCCTTCATCGACTGCTACTAACCATTAGTTGTTAGTTGTATTTTATTTCTATTTTTTCCTGTTAACCAGTTTTGTGGGAGTGGGCTTCTCCTTCATATGTTTAAATCATGATACGAGCCTGTCATGATTTTATTGCATTCTGTAGATGGTGTCAATCAGTGCGTCAGAATTAAACATGCTTGTTTTTTATTAGTTGTGATTAGTTTTCATGTTGTCATTAAGCCGTCACTAGCTGAAACTAATCTCTTCTCTATCTTTTCTTTCTCTTTTTTGTTTTTTATTTTGTTTTTTTGTTTTGTTTTGTTTTTGTTTCTAACCACCCAGCCGCCACCGGCAACTAACCTATGACCTTCTGACCTCTGAACTCTTCACCCAATGATGACCTGACCATGCCTGCCTGCTGATCAGTTAACTGGTAATCGCCTTTGCTTGCCTGTCTTCAGTGCAGCGAGCTGAGGCACTTGTCCGTTCGTCTTACCATCTAACAAAAAAGACAAAGAAATTGTCCTCCAACTCAGCTTTTTTTTCCTGTTTGGGTGAAAGTGGTTCTAGAACCTGCACTGAATAGTAGTAAAGCAATAAGGTCCAATTCATCCCTCAGCACTGATCATCCTTTAGTATCCCACCCTAAACGAATGGTAAGAAGGCCTCACTTAAGTGATGGAGACAGATGTCCCTTAACTACCCAATGACAGAGGCAGTTACTGTGAGCGACTTCTAGGAATCTTTTTCTTCTCATAATGAAGTCAAAGCTCTCTTTGAATGTACTGTGTGATGATGCATCATGCATGAACCTTTGGTCAGGGATGTCATTGGTGAAGGGATTCCAAAAAGTATTCAAAATTTGACTTGCTGTTTAGTCACTACCAGTGCCGTCAAAGGGCAAAAGTTGCAGCCTTTTTTCTATTGCCTGCCAAATTGGATGTTTTAAAAGAACGTGTGCCATGAAAGATAGATTTCAATGAATTTTTACAACTATGTTAATGCAAAGAACAAAACAGCAACACTACGAAAGCAAAATCTGAGTTAAGATTACCTTAACCATATTTAAATTTTCTTAAAAGATTACACGAGAACAAGGTACATGCATTATGTGTCACATTACTGGGCAAACTGTTCAAATATTTTTTTAAACCTCCCTGTATAGAAAAATTTCATTAAGGATGTAAAAGCCATGCTTGCCTATTTGCTGTATACATGTAATGAAATTGTAGATAAAGTGTAGTGCATTGAAACAAAATGAACAAAAAAGTAGATACTTTTACTATACAAGGGTGCTGGTGCAGAAAAAATATATTTTTGGAAATGTAGCATTTTATACTTTCAAGTGTTATAAAAAAAGAAAAAAAGAACAAAGAAGAAACCCTTTATTTCATTAAATAATTTTTTCTGGTGGTTGTCAAGAAACAAATGACCAAAAGAGCCTTTTTGTCTTTCTTTTTTATTTTTTAAGTATTGGAATAAGTCTAAAGAAAAGGAAGTGCCTTATTTTCTTCATGGTCATTTAGTCAAATGTCTTGTATAATCCGCTCCTCCCTCAAACAACAAGTTAATGCATGCCACTTAGTCGCCCAGTATGTGAAAAGAAGCTGGGAAAGGAAGACAAATGAGTTGACCATTTGAAATACCTGATTTTTGCCATATTAGCATGAAGCAACTTTGCCAAATCTTATAATGTGAAACATTTGATTATTTTTCTATCAATTGATAGCCCTCATTAATCTTGCAACATTTTTACCATCTCAAACCATAGCTAATGTTTATTGTGTTTTGTATACTTGCTCAATCTAAACCAAAGCGTTCTGATTCATTATAAATGAGAGCATTAGCTGACAAATATTTATAGGACAGCAAGTGCTCCATTTTGTTCAGGGGTTGGCATGGAGTTTTCTTCATTTGAAATATTGACAAGTATAGCAGACCTTATACTTATCCACAGAATAAAGTTTGGTGGATAATTAAATTGAACGCGTTTAACTAATTTTATGTTTGACCTATGCATGTCCCAAAAAAATTTACTCTAAAGAAAAGCAGAAGGGACTCATCAACTATTTAAAAATTCATCTAACTAGACCAGCATAAGAGCTGAGACATTATTTTAAATAGTGTTGAATTCAGAAAATATTGAGCAAGTATCAGTTTGCTAATGGCTCAGTATTAGACTTGGCAAATATCAGGTGATGATTTATTTCCCCTCTTGTCAACTTATTCTCCTTCTGAAAACCTTCATAGCTTCCAAATCAAAGGTCAATAGTAAGCTAAGAAAGAGGGCTTATGGTTTAGGCACCTATATGGTGACCTCATTAACATCTTATCTCACCTGGAAATAATTATCAGTTTATTTACTATGCAATAGACATTCAACCTTTTGTATTCAGCTAGCTTGTGTTTATCATGCCACCAGCTTTGTCTTCCTGTTACACATACAATTGTTTTGATTTTACTTACAGTATATATGCTGTGCCATTTTGATTTTTGTTTGTTTGGTTTAATAAACCTGCGACACTCAAACATTTGAAGAGATTTGCTAAAACAATACCAGTATTTGATCCAGATTAATCTCAACTATGATAAGCCTGGAGTTTTAGATGTTTATCAAAGGAAGGAAAGTAAGTGAATGAAATAGAAGTGTGACATTTAATAGTAATGTTTGCTTTGAATGAACATACTTTTGAAAACATAGTTGACAAAATTTTGGATCAAAATTTTTAAAAAAGCATGACTTTTGAAATCTCTGAATGCCTTGGTTCTCAGTATTATAATTCTTTATTGAATTTTTCTTTATTAAAATATGTAGTTTTAGGACTTCTTTCTGACAGTATTATGTAATTTTTTTTAGAGTGGGTAGATGGGAGTGTCGCTTGTATGTAACAGTACAGATGACATGTATTTGTCTATTCTTTATTATCTTAGTAGTTTCATGCTGTGTATGTACCATAACCAACCTATTGCCTATGAGAAACATGTAAGATAATGTATTTACAGCCATTGTTACAAGTTTATAATGTATTTTTCTATCTTGTTTTATATGTATGTTATATAAAACATTCAATTTTTTTCCTGATTGAGAAAAAAAGGATACAAAAATGCAAAACCCACAATTTTGATAACTGAAAATTGCCAATTGTTTTGCAGTACTTTATTATATTGGGAGTGTTGTCTTTTTTGGGCTTTTAGTTAGCTACTGGATGAATACATTAGACATATTTGGGTTTTAGTTGGGTTTTTACATAGCTTGCATTTTAATTCTTTGGTTCTTTGCTGTTTCTATTAACCCATAGCATTATTTTAATAAATGTTATAATACCAACCTACTAACTCTGGACTATGTCTGTTTATTAACCATTACATGTTTAATTAAAATAAACAAACAAAGACGGAAGAATGTAAAGTCTTGAGTTACTGGACTAACCCTGAAGAACGTGACCACAGATAACACATGACTTGTATTTATGTTGTTTGTCGGCTGACATTCTGCACACTACTATTAAATTGGCTTTGGTCATTCTGGCCTTTACCTTGGGGATAGGTGCCAGTAGAGGTGGGAACAAAGTAGCGTTATTTGAAGCATTCTTCTTGTAGTCTTGCCACTTGCCTTTCAGCATCTGCATTACTAATTTCACACGTTACTTTCTCTTTCTCTAAAATAATCACTGTCAGCTCACAGCAAAAGAGCAAAGATGCCAGTATATTGGTAAATCATGTGATGGTGTACCCAGAAAAACCAGTTTAATTCTTTGTTGAACCATTTTGAAGTCACAGTAAATCTCATTGAGATTTGCCATTTGTTATTTAAAGCACTTGATTCATTATCACATCTTTTGACTGTCTTCTGTTTTTTTATGAGCACATGTTACTACTGGACTATACTTTTTGTGTGTCTGAAGCAAGGAACCTGCTTTTCTTGTGAAATGTCACAAAGATTTTTTTCTGGCAGATTACCTTATTTCCTACTTGATATACTGTTTTTACTTTTGTTTTGTTTTGTTTGTGTGGGTGTGGGTGTGGGTGTTTTTTTGTTTGTTTTTGTTTTTTTGTACTTCTTCTGTAGTCTATCATTACCACCAGGCTCAGGGGAGAATAACTTCTGAAAAGCCAAAGGTCGAGCTTGCTCATTTCCTAATGACTACAGTAGGGGTTAGCAATCTTCAGCATATGGCCCCTCATGTTAAGCTGCTGGCAGGCTGTTAGACATTTTATTTTGACTATCCACAGGCACAGCCGTGTGTCACTTCCTGCAGCTCCCATTGGCAGGGAACAGCAAACTGCGGCCACTGGAAGCTGTGGGGAACCGTGCCTGCACACAGCCAACATAAAATGCTTATCGACCTGCCAATGGCTTACCCTGATGGGCTGTGCACTGAAGGCTGCCAACCCCAGACTACAGAAAGTACAAAATGCTAAGGCTGTTGCACTGTGCCGCTGAGAAATAGCCTTTTCAATACAAGGATTCTTTACCTCTGATCTTTAACCCTGTGGATGACTGTAGCAACATGAATACGGGGAATGTAAGTGGTGAAAATACAGTAGTAAATTTTTGGTTTTGAATTTCTATGCAAATTACTTATAAAGAGAAACTTCATTTTTAAAAATTTCTACTATTAGAAATCTAGTTTGTAGCATGGATAGGCCTCCCATATTTGTGATCTTAAATGTACAATAAATTTCCAGCTGGTGTCTGGTGAGATGCCTTAATGCACATCACTTATTTCTCAGATATTGACAATTTTTATTTCTCTGAACTACCACACTACTTGTCTGGGAATAAAAATTCAGGGAGGGAATAGCATCTGTTCAAAACTGTGAGGTTTTTTCCATTTGTTATGATAGGTTTTAATTTACACATCTCAGAGTCCTTGATAAAGTTTTTATTTTAAAAAGTGAAAAGTTCTCAGTTTTTTTCAGAAAGCTTTATATTTTAATGTTATAGAGAAAAATTGGGCCTAGCACTAATGAATAAGTAAATTTGTCCATTAATTTGTTAGGTATTTTGATATACAATTAGATTTGTTAATACAATTTACACATCTATTTTAATTTACATAGCTGTACAAATGAAACTGTAAAATAGAGAAAATAGATATTTCTAGAACAAATTGCATTAGTACAAAAATCTTTTTGAGCTGTCCTCTTCTTCTACTATAAATATTTTGCTATCCAAAAATTCATTGACAGTATAAAAAGTTTTAAGTAATATAACATCATAACTATGAATTTACAGTTTTATAGAAAATGCTTAACATGTTTAAATAGTATAGGCGTTTAAACTTTGAGATGCCTAAAAATTTGTTTATACCTTCCTGGGAAGGACTCGTTTTCATGGTTTTCATATTTTTTATTATCTATGAACTACTGTCCTAGTTTGCCCACAGTGGGTATTTTCATCTCATTCTCATTTATGTATAGTTATGAACATTTGCTCAGCAGACAACAGGTTTTTTTAAAAACTGAAAGAGAATAAACCTTAATAGCACAATAACTCTCTTTACACAAATTAATGTTACTATTGAGCATAAATGTAGTCTTAATGTAACCAAAAATCTTGTCAACTATAAAAAGGCAACAATTTAAGATGAATTTCTGGTGCTTGAGCTTGATAACTATACTTCAGTGTTGCTATATTTAAGATTTTTGTGTGTTTAATTCTGGAGGGGCAAAATGTCTGAGATTTTGAAAAAGGCATGTATTACAGCAAAGCTACTACACTGCAGTTCTTTCCAGTAAAATGGAATCAATTTAAGTACATTTTTATTTACATTTAATTTACATTTTATACAACTGTAAACAAGTATAACACAACCCTTAAATACATCAGAAAATCAGCCGCTTAGAAAATGATTTTACTGCGCATCAAATCAAAATATGTTTGATAGTCCCCACACACTTACTTAAAATAGCTTTTGTGGAGATAGTTAAGCAGTTTAAATTACTAATTGGTATTTACAGTTATAGTGTTTACTAATATACTATTTGAACAGGTCTTTTAGCAATGTGTAAAAATCCACTTACACGTAACAAAACTGCTTAATTTCCAAATCACATCTTTTTATCTATGGGGACCACAGAAAAGTTTTCTGCATTGCAAAATGCTCTAGGAAGTACACAGTAAAGTATGTTGCTACCCAATAAAAGAGAATGCAGAAAAAATTCAACTCTATGAAACTTCATGTATCTGGATAATTAAACAGGCACTCTAAATGGCACATTGTACATAATGAAGTCCTTGTAATTTTTTTTTTGCAAACATTCCTGAGGTGCAAGTGTGAAATTGTACTTGGAATGCGTATTTTGTTTTAATAATATTTAATACAAAAATACATTTTGTTGAATAATATTTTAATGGAATACTGTTTTTTCAACTAAGTAGATGAATTATTACATGGACGTGGTAATCAACATTGAATCAAACTGGTTAAACTGAAATGCATTGGTCTCTTTCCTATGTGCCTGCTCACTAATTGTTGTGGTATAGTTCCACATTAGAGTGGGTGTCATAAACACCAGATGATTACTTGCTGTATTAGTTTCTTGGTCCCAGCAATTTGCGTGTCCATTATTGATGATAGACTGCATTGGAAACAATTTGAATAGCAAGGGCAATTTGTATCTGAAAAAGTATTAGAGAAGACTTAATAGAAATATATATCCTTTCCAACTTGTATTGTAGCAGTTTGTGTGAAACAAGGTTTCGTTTGTGCAAAATAATGTATTTTTAGGGGAAAATGGACATTGCCAAAACACATGTAAATACCAACACCGAGTACGACTGTACATGATGTGCAATAAAATAACTGGAAAAAGTGCATGTACTTTATCCTCAAAAGCCAGTTGGAAGCTATCAGTGCTGCAACTATAGTATTATTTTTCTCAAAAGTCACATTTTATTCTGTATCTAAACAGCAGAATAAAGAATCTACATTTTTCACTTACCGTTCATTAATGCTTTTAGAAATGGTGCTTTTTGAAGTGATTTAAAATTTTGTCATGATTTGACTGCTTGAAAATCACCTTTTTTGAAGAATTACTGTTGTATTGCTTTGGTTACAACTAGAGGCAAGAAAAAGTTAATGAGCACACATTATATTCCTACTGCATTCATGCAACACCACATCTGAATTTGGATTTGCAAGTACTCTAAAATTATGAGCAGCTTGGATTCTTCCAAATTATTAAAAGATTATAGTTGCTTGAATATGGTAGTTTCTGGACTGTTAGTCAACATAAAAGGAGACAGGCCAATATTATTTAACTCCTACCACTATAAAGTTCTAGCTCTGTATAATGACCATATACACTTAAAGGAATGATTTATCACGCTGGCATCTGAAAAATATATTTCTCACCAAAAAGGTCTCTGTCTTAATTTTTTCACTGAGTACATCTGCAGTCATTTGAGTACGGTATAAAATGTGTATATTTGTGTAAAGGAAAAGCTGGTTCGGTACAACACCCAGGTTTTATCTTAAACTTAAAACACTAGAGCTGCACATCAATCATGCTTCAATGTAGACCATACCTACACCAGTAAGAGGGGTTCTCTGATCTGGGCAGATAATCCACCTCCAATAGAGGTAATAGCAAGGGCAATAGAAGAATTCTTCCATCGACTTAATGGTGTCTACAGTGGAAGCTAGGGCAGCTCAACTCCATTCCGGTGTGGATATTTCACACCTGTCTGAGATGTAATTAAATCACCTTAATTTTCTAAAGTAGACCAGGACTCAGTTGGTGAAATTATGTGGTGCCCTGCTAAGAGGGGCAGCATGAACTCACAACCAAGAGGGATGTGGAAGATAAAGGTGGTACCTCTGTGCTCTGTAGATATCAGGTTGTTCCAGGATCTGGAAAAGATATTACCAAGATAGACCTGGGATCATGTCTTTAAATCCTGCAATGCTGCAGGCTTGCCCCTTCCTTAAGCCTGTGAGGCAACTTAGAGGCCATCTCCCTTAGCTCCTACACAGAAGGAATCCCTTGGGAAATGCATCATTTTGGATGGTTGTGGATGCAGTAAGGAGTACTTAGAGTACGAGCATTCTGCTGTTTTAGGCTATCCAATAAAACTGAGCATGGAAGCTGATGAGTGGAACGTTACTACCAATACATTTTATTGTACTGACTAGGAACAGTACTGTATCAGTAAACTCTGTCTCCTTTTATTAGTGTTTTGGTAACTATGCACAATGCTGACCTAATTCACTTTTCTGGAGTACTCCTGAATACTGAAAGGAATAAAGTTGTTATAACTATCTTGATGGCTAAAATAATACTTGGATCATCATTTTCTGTGCAAAATAAAGTGAAGCATAATGCCCCTTTTCTCAGTAATCACTGCTTGTCAGAGATGAGTGCCCTTCACTTTTTGCTGCTCTGGACTGTCAGAAAGAAGCACAAAGAACAATTGGCCATTGTCTTGTCAATATCTTCCCCATGAGCTCAAATAGTCAAAGTGTGCTGCTGTTCTCTATTGAGATCTGTCTTCATTATGACAAATGACAACAGTTTGTGAGCCCCCCAAGATCATGTAATTTCCTTAAAAATCATGGTGTATTTTAAAATTATATGGTTTGTGTTCTTTTTATTTGCTTAGAAGTCTTTGAGCCTTTTTGGTTCACATATGAAGTTTCTTTATTGCAGCCACAAAGAAATTAAAACCAAATATAAAGTAGCAAGCTGATATTTCTACAATACTTCATAACTACAAGAGAAACAGCAGCTTTAAGAAAATCATTTTTGAAACTAAAATTGTGAGACTTGTCAATGCTTTGCCTTCAGGAGCTTGTCAGTAAGAGAAGCTTCACCTTTTTTTAAAAAAAAGACAATAAGCTGAACAATTGACACAAGAACCAAGGGGCATCCAATTAAATTAATAGATTTAAAATAAATGTAAGAAAATATGTCTTCACACCACACAGTCAGCTGTTGTAAAGGCCAAAAGTATAAACTGGCTTTAAAAAAGAATTAGGTTAAGTTCATGGAGGATAAGTCCATCAATGACTTTTTGCCAAGAATGTCACCCCCCTGTTCTGGATGTCCCTAAACTTCTAGACTGCTGGAAGCTGGGGCTGGAATATGCAATGGATCACTCAGATTGCCTTGTTCTGTTCAATCCTGAAGCATTTTGCACCAGCAGGATACCGGGCTAGATGAACAATTGGTGTGACCATGTATGGCCATTCTTACATTCCTAACAGCAATGGATTTTGCAGCTGAAGCTATTTACAAATCAGTTGTTGGTTCCTAATTCCCTGATAGGACTGGTACAGCCCTCCAAAATGGCTGTTATCCTCCATGTTTGTGCACACAGAATTCCATTTCCTGTAAGCACAAATCAGTGAAGCACTGGTAATCAGTGTTATGAATTCTGGTAAACAGTTGTACCTATGCTATGATAATGAAAGCTTAGATGGCTTGTCTTTAAATGTCTTTATAATAAAAGGTATTTTGTTAACAAGGAGAGACTAGTTGGAGGAATTAAAAGTGCAGGATGTGTGGCAACACCATTATTAGATATTTATATTATAGTTGGGCTTCCATACTTCAACATGGGTATTGGGATCACTTTTAATCAGGAGGTGTTGTCATATTAGGTGCATTACAAACACAAAAGATGATTCAGTTCTTGGCCCAAAAAAAGGTTAGTTTAAATTCTTTAATCCTACCATTTTTTAATCTGTTGTACCTGTCATTTACATAACATGATTTCGTGCATGTGAATAAAAAATCTTGGATACAAAATGTTCTTGACCAATATATTTTAATGTACATGTTAGAAATTTCAGGTTACAAAAGCAGATTTAGAAAGCTCTGTTGGAAGACAGCTTTTTTTAGAAGACCAAATTCATTTTGAAAATAGTAAAATTCCACTAAATTGTTCCACCAGAACCCTTTCTTTTCAGTGCTAGTTTCTTTTGCATTTTCTAGTCTTTCACAAAACTTTGAAAACTACCTTTAACTTTTGTGTCTAATACTCATTTCTGTGTCCTCACAACCTGTATCTATACACTTTATGAGTGTTTATTGTGATAGTTGCTTGTGCTGTGTGCCAACTAACAGGTCCCAATGTTTTTTTGTTTAAAAGTCCTATATAACCGGCATCCCCTGAAATCCTGGTATTTTTAGGCCTTGTATATTTTGTGCTTAATTTAAAATAGTTATAGTTGGTGTTTAGGAAGGTTACTGTGTTGACAGTCATGGAAGTTGAAGTCTTCCATGTATCTGAATAATAAAGGCAACATTACAGAGGAAACATTGTAGAAAAATATATTTTGCATAATTTTATCCAGCAGACTTCAGCTTCTCCTTATGTTAAAACAGAAAGTGTGTGTGACCCTCTCTTATCAGCCATAAAGAAAGCAAATATGGTCATGGGCCCATTTCCCAACATGATACAGATTGAGAATCCGTGATCTAATCTATTCCTAAATACAGAAATCTCTTATGTAATTTGCCTAAAACTGTTTGTCCATGTTTAATTATTTTCAAATATTTTATTGGTTAGCATTTTTTAAAGCTCAATCTACTTCTTGAATTATGAATCAAATTTAGTCATGAAAATATGATTATTACAGCACAATTGTTTCCATGTCACTTTGGGCATTTAACAAGAATAGACATTAAAAATGAATATATTACAGTGGAATCTGGCAGGATCACTACCTACACTTTCTATTTTAAAAGATTCTTGCATCCTTTCTCTGAATAGTTTTAATCCTATTGTTTGCAGCAGTCATTTGAAATTTGTCAAGGGGATTTCTTCAGGACTAGGGAATGATGTTCTTGCTGATTCAGGTAGGGGTGAATTACAGTGTGTTGAAAATCACTATTTCTTGACTTGTTTTCATGGTGTACAGACTTTTTTGCTAGCTAGGCAAACACCCTGAAGATTCTAAGGCCTTGTCTTTGCTAGGAAAAAAATGTGATTCTTTTTCCTGTGATGGTCCCTATCTGTATTCCATTCATAGAGTACACATGCATACCATATGTCTGAGTCCAGAGATTTTTAGTAAGCAGTGTGTGTAAATCTGCACATTCACAGTTGTTCTCCTCATGCTCTGAACCAAAGGCATATGAGAGAGAGCAAAGTGGTGCGCCTCTGCTTCCTTCATACAACCATATGGCCTAAGTCAGAATTGTGTGTCCACAGCATCTTCCATCAACTGTAAGTAGTTTTAGTGGCTTACTCTTTTCAACTTAATTACTAATGTTAGTTTATCCCAGTCCCAGAGGAACTTTCCCTGGCAAACTGGGATTGTCTAGATACCTGAGCTCCAAGAATTGTGTGTTCTGCACTTGCTCCTTTTCAGTGAGCAATGAACACCAACCCTGCCTTTAGTGCTTAGGTGAGGCTGTCAGCTCAGCACAGTGCCTCATTAGCTCCCCCTTTCTCCCAGGACTCAACAGCAGTGTGAGGAGCTAAGGCTTAGAAAGCATCTGATGGAGAAGACTGAGACCCCAAACTAATCTGGGTGAGAGAAATTAAGGCCAAATGTACAGGGAAATTACCAGGCATTGCTCCTCTGAGCACAAGTGCTGGACTTGAGCCTAAGAATTCAATGGTGATTCAAGATTTTGTAGACCTCTAACATAATCCATCTTAGTTGTCTGTTTTCCAATATGGATCTCCTTAATAACTTTGGTTGCTTTTTTCTGTGCCTTTTCCAGTTCCAGTACATCTCTTTTGAAATGGGTGATCAGAATTTCATGGATGGTGATTAAATTCATCTTCAACTAAACAGAAAGGATTCTATCACTTTGCTGGATATTATTCAGAAAAGTGGACATTTTCCTCTTGAATATACCAACACCAGTTATCTCCACAGTCCTCCGGGACCCCTGTTATTCTACAGTATCCATTTACTGTTAAGATCTGTTGATTAGGTCCCTATGGGTTCCTTTAGCAGCAGTGCTTTTTATACCCCTATCAATAACTACACTGTTTTTACTCGTCCCACAATGGCTACGATTCCTGAAGGGACTTACCTTGTCATCATTGGTGAATCCAACAGCTTCATGGAATCTCATTCCTTCATCTCTCACCATTCCTCATTTTGAACTTTTAGCCGCATGCTCTAAATCCCATCTCTCGATGAAAGCTGCTTTCCTAGTCACTATCACATCAGCCAGTGGGGTTTGTGGGTGGGAGTGCTCATGGCAGACCAACCATGTATACTATCTTTCATAAGGAAAAAGTCTCCCTTTGCCCCTACTCAAAATTCATCCTTCAAGTAATTTCAGAGTTTCACATGGCAAGCCATCCACTTACTGATATTTTTCCCAAATTGCATGTTTCTGATGAGAGAATTCTCTAGAACTAGGGGTCACCAAATGAAATTAATAGGTATCAGATTTAAAACAAGAGGAAGTTTTTCTTCACAGGTCAGCCTGTGGAGCTCCTTGCCAGAGACGATTGAGAAGAGCAGGACATTAACAGGGTTCAAGAAAGAACTAGATAAATTCATGGAGGTTAGGTCCATCAATAGCTATTAGCCAGGCTGAGTAGGAAGGGTGTCCCTAGCCTCTGTCAGAGGCTGGAAATTGGTAACAGTAGAGGGATTACTTGATTCCCTGTTCTGTTCACTCCCTCCAGGGTATCTGGCATTGGCCACTACTGGGCTAGGTGGACCTTTGGTCTGACCAATATGGCCATTCTTATGTTCTCATATTCTAGATCAGTAGTTTTCAACATTTTTCATTTGTGGACCCCATTTAACAAGAATAGACATTAAAAATGAAAATTTTACAGTGGAAGCTGGCAGGATCACTACCTACATTTACTGTTTTAAAATGAAGATGCAGACCTATTTGGAAATCTTATACAGTCTACGGCAGTGGTCACCAACCAGTAGATGGGGATCTACTGGTAGATCTTTTAAGCCTTTGACATGTGATCCTGACAGGTGTGTCCAGGAGGCTATCAAGTGCTGGCACTTCATCTGCCCCTCTCAGCACTGCCGTGCTGCTCCTGCCCTCTGCATTGGAGCTGCGCCCCACCCCTGGGAGCTTCTTGCTTGCTATGCAGGGAACAAGAAGAAGAGGGGGTGCTGATGTTAGGGTGCTCCTCCCCCCATCCTGTACCCCATCTCCACATGGGAGAGGGAGAGGGGAGGGCAGGGATGGAGAGAGTTTGCTGGCTGCTTTTGGGAGTAGGGGTAAGCCTGCCTTAGTCCCCTGCATCACCACCCAGAAGCCACGTGTGATAAGCGGTGCCCAGAGCCCACATCCAAGTCCCAGTCCTGAATCTCTCTATCCCAAATCCCTGCCCTAGCCCTGAGTCCCCCTGCCTCCCAGAGCCTGTGCCCTGAACACCCCTGCAGTTCAACTACCTCAGCTCAGAACCGCTCCCACACTCCAGATCCTTTAGCTCCAGATCAGTCTGTATTCCCCTACCCTGCACCCCAACCTTCTGCCCCCAGTCTGATAAAAGTGAGTAAGGATGGAGTGAGCAGGGGTGGGGCCTTGGAGAAGCGGTGGGAAGGGGGCAGGGCAAGCATGTTTTGATTTGGGGTAGATCCTGGATTGCACTTAAATTTAAAAAGTGATCTCATGCTTACAAGGGTTGGAGACCACTGATCTGCAGACTCCAGACTGAAAACTACTGCTTTAGGGATCTGAAGAACAATGGGTTTTTACCTACAAAGAACAAATGCAATCATAAAGATACCTAGACTTTTTGTTAGTATAGCAGAGTTCGAGGGATCAAGCTAATCTTACAGCAGGCTTTCTAAATAGAAGTTCAACTGCATTATGCGTTGTTACCAATTATCTCCTATTCACTCCTTGAGTGGTGGTGGCCCGTTCTACAAGAGTGCAAGCAGCCTCTTCTGCATCTCTGTAAGATGTAGACTTATTACAGATAGAGCTCCTTTCACACCTTTACAAGAGATTATGCTTTGGTCCAGTCTTTTACTGCAGTCACAGCTGTGGAGGCAACAGTTCTCTGTCCTGTTTATTCATGAATCTTTCATATGTTGAAAACACATGGGGACTTCACTCAAACAATAAATGGAGGTTCTTCAAGATGTGTGGTTTGTATTTATATTCAATTACCTGTCCACTATCCTCTCTGATGATCATACTGAAGGAGAAGGAAGTGACGAGGCACCTGTTATACTCTTTGCTTAGAGTACAAGGAAAACAGCTGTGCATCTGCCGACTCATGCATCACCTGCTAAAAATCTCTGGATTCCCGCACATGGTGAGCATACAGACTCATACATGGAATTCAGACAGGGCCAGCACATCTCAAAGAACCTCCAGTTACAAGTGAGTAACCTCCATTTCTTCTTTGAGTGATTGCTCATGTGCATTCCAGTGTAGGTGTGTGCAGGCCACGTGCACAATTGCTGGGAAGCTTTTTCCCTAACAGGATACTATAGGTCAGCAGGGCTAGGTTTACAGCACCCTGCAGAACGCTCCCTCCCTCAGTTCCTTTTTACCACCAGTGACCATTGTCAGAGCTTGAGTATCTTCCCTTGAGCAAGAGGGCCTTCCCTAGCTTGTACTGTAGATAGTTCTCTCAAGTGCTAAGTAGCTGATAGGTGAGTGTTAAGTCCACTGGGAGTGGGGGAGGACTTCTGGTGTCCGTCCCCCTTCTCTCCCCCCTTCCCCGGGGGGCTGGGCATGCATTGGCTCCTTGGTGTCAAGCAGTGCAAACATGGACAAAGTTTATGCCTACAGGCAATCCACAGGACTCCTGCCTGAAGTGTTGGGGAGTGGCCCATTTAGCAGATAAGTGCAAGATCTGTAGGGCCTTTACTTCAAAAACATGAAGGGACAGAGAGTTTCACCTCTGTAATATCTTGATGGAAGCTTCCCTGGATCCCTATCTGGCACCGCAGGCCACGGGACTAGAGTTGTTGGCCTTGGTGCAGAGTTCACAGTGTCGGCGCAGAGTGCACCGGCTCCACAGAAACAATCAGATAAGCCATTCCACCAATGTTCACTGAAGACTACGTCCTGGCACCGATCCCATTCTTGGTTGCAGAAAAAAAGACAGGTGGGAGAGAAGCCGGTCCACCACTTTGTTAAAGGGTCGTATCCTGAGTCAGAGCACCCTTCAAAACAACCTGTCCCTACAGCGCCATTGACTCCAGTGCCACTGCCGGTCCCATTGAGTCCAGTGCAGGTAGACTCCCCATCCCAGGAGAGTCAAATGGGAGATGTGGACATGCCATCCACCCCTGAGATGTATGAGGTAGCCTGGGAACTCACTGAGTTAACAGGTCAATCAGTGTCACTGAGAGAGACCCCTCTTGCCCTGCCAGCACTGTTGCCAATACCGGGCTTGGTGCAATCAAGAGGGAAGAAACCTATGTTAAGGAGGTCACTGTCGCCTCAGCACCATTCATCAAGTCGGGACCCCTCGCCTCAACGTCGTTCTGGTGAGAACTCCTGTACAAGGAGTCCTCCTCCCGGTCAGCACTGGTCACAGAGCTGGAGCTGGCAGTCTCTCTGCTGTTCTCGTGAGGTGGCACTGTTCTCTCACTGGAGACCATTCACCTTGGCACTGATTCCAGGAGGGCTCCTGTACAAGGTGGAGTCCTCCCAGTGACCTCACACCTTCTCAGAGGCCGCTGGTGCAGCACAATACTACTCCCCCTTGGTCCCCATGTTACACATCCACATTGACGTTGTGGTTGTTGCAGAGGGACACAGATCTCTCTGGAGTTTGAATCCCAGTTACTAAGGTGAAGGAAATAAAACGTGTCCGAACAACTTTTCCCAAAACCTTAACCAAAGAGAAGAAATACTAAGTACTGGCAGGTGATTGACTAGAATATCACTGTAAAGCAATGACTTTATATTAGATGTGAACACATCCATCAAACAATAGAACACACAAATTCAGTTCTTCATACATTTTTGTCTACATTTAAATGTCTAGACTAGGTTTTATAAGTGTGCTTTCAATTTGACCAGCACACATGCTAGACATATAGACAGCTTCAGGTACATTAGAGTTTTAGAAGAACAGTGGTTCTCAGACTATGAGTTGGGTCCCCAAAATCAGTCATGACCTTATTTTAATGGAGTCATCAGGGCTGGTGTTAGACTTACTGTGGCACAGGACTGAGGCCAAAACTCACACCCCACTGCCAGGGGCCGAAGCCTGAGAGCTTCAGCTCTGGTGAGTGGGGCTCAAGTTATAGGCCTGCCCTTTGGCTTTGCCTCCCCTTTCCTTTGCCGGCACTGTGTAGTAATTTTTGTTGTCAGAAGTGTATCACGGTGCAATGAAGTTTGAGAACTGCTGGACTAGAAGGCAAGAATGGTTCAGTTGTTAAGGGCACCAGGACCTTTAGAAACCAGGATTCAAGTCACTGCTTTGCCACAGACTTATTGTGAGTTTGGGCATGTAACTTAGGCTCCCATCCACAAAGATACTGAAGCACCTAAACCCAAGAGTTAGGTGCCTAAATCCCAGTCTTATGTTTTATGAGCCACAAAATAGGCATCTAACCCTGTTGGTGCCTTATATGCACTCATGAATATATTTTCGAGGTAAATGTTCTCAAAGTACCTATGCTCCTGCCTCTGGGTGTGCATACTAGGGCCTCAGGACTGGCTTCAGGGAAAATGGCAGCCTGGATGAACTTGTATTTTGGCACCCTTGCCCTCGCAGCCTCCCCTGCCTGCCAAAATTTTCCTGACTCTTGCTGCCTCCTCTATTCCCCATTGTCCTTACTCCCTGCTGTGTCCCCTGCCCCCAATTATCCTTGGCCTTCAGCGCCTCCCCTTCTCTCTCCGCTGCTTCAGCTCTCATGCTTCCCCTGCCCCTTCCCCCATAATTACCCCTAGCCCTCGCTGCCTCCCCATCACTCCTGGGCTTCCTCCCTCCTCCATTATCCCCATCCCTGCTGCGGAAGGTCAGGCAATTTGGACGAGTCTTCTTCATATGACCTCAGCCTGCAGCTTTCTTCAATTCCCACGCCCCCTTGGCCAGTATCTCTTGTTCACCTGTGACAGCCCCTCACCCCCCACCCTTCAGGAATCATGGGGAAGAGCAGGAGAGAGGATGAGATGGGGGGGGGGCAGAAGAGGGCAGAGGTGATTGCATGGGGGAAGGAGTTAGGAGGGAAGAAGATAGGGCTTTGCTGGCACAGCCTGGAATTTTATGGTCCCTCTCTTGTGCTCTTGTGAGAATCCCACCTACCGAAGTGTCATTCCCCTATAGTTGGGCTGTTGGAGGTTGCGCTGTGGAGTGCCTGACGACTGGTGCCTGGGGTCAGGAGAAGACCGGGCCCTACCTCTTCCCCACATGTCCCCAGTGCTGCTCCAGCAGTGGCAGCCCTGTTCAGTGTCCTGCCTGTGTGGTGGGGCTGTTGATGTCGTCCAACTGAAAACAGGGCTGGGGGTAGAATGGCAATGGTCATATCCTGTTTTTTGCCTCTTGACCACAGCATACACCCTACGGTACCCTTGGTAGTTGCCCACCCCTCAGGCCGGCCCTGGCCTCTCTGTGGATTGCCAAACATCTGTCTCCCACCTAACTTTCTGCATGATTCACAATTCAGGGGAAGATAGATATGCAGATGCCTATCTAAAGTGGGGCCATAAGAACATAAGAATGGCCATACTGGGTCAGACCAAAGGTCCATCCAGCCCAGTACCCTGTCTACCGACAGTGGCCAATGCCAGGTGTCCCAGAGGGAGTGAATCGAACAGGTAATGATCAAGCGATCTCTCTCCTGCCGTCTATCTTCACCCTCTGACAGACAGAGGCTAGGGACACCATTCCTTACCCATACTGGCCAATAGCCATTTATGGACTTAACCTCCATGAACGTATCTAGTTCTCTTTTATACCCTTTTATAGTCCTAGCCTTCACAACCTCCTCAGGCAAGGAGTTCCACAGATTGACTATGCGCTGCGTGAAGAACTTCTTTTTATTTGTTTTAAACCTGCTGCCCATTAGTTTCATTTGGTGGCCCCTAGTTCTTATATTATGGGAACAAGTAAATAACTTTTACTTATTCACTTTCTCCACACCACTCATGATTTTATATACCTTAGTCTCCTCTTTTCCAAGCTGAAAAGTCCCAGTCTCTTTAATGTCTCCTCATATGGGACCCGTTCCAAACCCCTAATCATTTTAGTTGCCCTTCTCTAAACCTTTTCTAATGCCAGTATATCTTTTTTGAGATGAGGAGACCACATCTGCATGCAGTATTCAAGATGTGGGCGTACCATGGATTTATGTAAGGACAATAAGATATTCTCCGTCTTATTCTCTGTCCCTTTTTTAATGATTCCTAACATCCTGTTTGCTTTTTTGACTGCCGCTGCACACTGAGTGGACGTCTTCAGAAAACTATCCACAATGACTCCAAGATCTCTTTTCTGATTAGTTATAGTTAAATTAGCCGCCATCATATTATATGCAGGGCTCGCCAAGCGGCAGCGAGCCCTGCTCGCCAGCCGCGTGGTTTGGCACGCTGCGCATGTGCAGACCACGCTGTGCATGCGCTAACTGCGCTGTGCGGCTGTGCCGGCTTGTAATCTACTCACCACGAGCGAGTAGATTACACTAATTGTCGAGCCCTGATTATATGCATCGTTGGGGTTATTTTTTCCCATGTGCATTACTTTACATTTATCCACATTAAATTTCATTTGCCATTTTGTTGCCCAGTCACTTAGTTTGGTGAGATCTTTTTGAAGTTCTTCACAGTCTGCTTTAGTCTTAACTACTTTGAGCAGTTTAGTATCGTCTGCAAAATTTGCCATCTCACTGTTTACCCCTTTCTCCAGATCATTTATGAATAAGTTGAATAGGATTGGTCCTAGAACTGACCCTTGGGGAACATCACTAGTTACCCCTCTCCATTCTGAAAATTTACCATTTATTCCTATCCTTTGTTTCCTGTCATTTACCCAGGTCTCAGTCCATGAAAGGATCTTCCCTCTTATTCCAAGACAACTTAATTTATGTAAGAGCCTTTGGTGAGGGACCTTGTCAAAGGCTTTCTGGAAATCTAAGTACACTATATCCACTGGATCCCCCACATCCACATTTTTGTTGACCCCTTCAAAGAACCCTAATAGATTAGTAAGACATGATTTCCCTTTACAGGAATCATGTTGACTTTTGCCCAACAAATTATGTTCTTCTATGTGTCTGACAATTTTATTCTTTACTATTGTTTCAACTAATTTGCCCATTACTGACGTTAGAGCTACCGGTCTGTAATTGCCGGGATCGCCTCTAGAGCCCTTTTTAAATATTGGCGTTACATTAGCTATCTTCCAGTCGTTGAGTACAGGAGCTAATTTAAAGGATAGGTTACAAACCATAGTTAATGGCTCCACAATTGCACATTTGAGTTCTTTCAGAACTCTTGGGTGAATGCCATCTGGTCCCGGTGACTTGTTACTGTTAAGTTTATCAATTAATTCCAAAACCTCCTGTAATGACACTTCAATCTGTGACAAGTCCTCAGATTTGTCACCTACAAAGGACGGGTCGGGTTTGGGAATCTCCCTAACATAGTCAGCCATGAAGACTGAAACAAAGAATTCATTTAGTTTCTCCGTAATGACTTTATCGTCTTTAAGTGCTCCTTTTGTATCTCGATCGTCCAGGGGCCCCACTGGCTGTTTAGCAGACTTCCTGCTTCTGATGTACTTAAAAAACATTTTGTTATTACCTTTTGAGTTTTTGGCTAGCTGTTCTTCAAACTCCTTTTTGGCTTTTCTTATTACATTTTTACACTTAATTTGGTAGTGTTTATGCTCCTTTCTATTTACCTCACTAGAATTTGACTTCCACTTTTTAAAAGATATCTTTTCATCTCTCACTGCTTCTTTTACATGGTTGTTAAACCACGGTGGCTCTTTTTTAGTTCTTCTACTATGTTTTTTAATTTGGGGAATACATTTAAGTTGGGCCTCTATTATGGTGTCTTTGAAAAGTGTCCATGCCTGATCAGGTAGGAGTGTTCAGAAACCACCTACTGAATCCAAATGGAGGAAGAGGACCTGTCAGAATAGGCTACCACCTTTAGCCACTTTTGTAACTTTTAGCCCAGTGGTTAGAGCACTCACTGGGCTTGGGTGACCCAGGTTCAATTTCCCCCTGTCTCTGAGGGAGAGAGGGGATTTGAGCAGGGGTCTTCCACCTCCCAGATGAGTCCACTTAGCATAGAGGTATGGGATTTCTGTTGTGGGGCTCCCGCTCCTGTTCCACTTCTGTCTATCCCTCGAACAGAGTGGAGAATAGAATCTACCTCTCCCTGGTGATGAGTGCTCTAATCACTGGGCTAAAGGCTATAGCTCAGTGTGGGGAGAGTGGCATGCACCACTTCTTGCAGGGTGAGCCTTACTCGTTCTTGCAAGAAGTGAATAAGCTACCTGACCTCAGAGGAGGGATTCTCACTTGTGCATATTTAACAGAGATAATGGCCTATCTATGGGTATGTCTACACTACCACCCTAGTTCGAACTAGGGTGGCTAATGTAGGCATTCGAAGTTGCAAATGAAGCCCGGGATTTAAATATCCCGGGCTTCATTTGCATCTTCCCGGGCGCCGCCATTTTTAAAAGTCCCCTCGTCTGAACTCCGTGCCCGCGGCTACACGCAGCACGGAGTAGGTAGTTCGAATTAGGTTCTCTAATTCGAACTACCGTTACTCCTCGTTCCACGTTCCACGAGCTTTGGGGGCACATCTCTTGTCAGCATCTCCTATTGTCCAATTTAGGCACCTCCCTGTCTAGTGTGCTGCCTTTTGTAGAACCCTTCATAGAACCATAGAACTGGAAGAGACCTCAGGAGGTCATTGAGTCCTGCCCAAGGCAGGACCAATCCCAACTAAATCAACCCAGCCAGGGCTTTGTCAAGCCAGGACTTAAAAACCTCTAGGGATGGAGATTCCACCACCTCCCTAGGTAACCAATTTCAGTGCTTCACCACCCTCCTAGTGAAATAGTTTTTCCTAATATCCAACCTAGACCTCCCTCACTGTAACTTCAGACCATTGCTCCTTGGTCTGCCATCTGTCACTACTGAGAACAGCCTCTCTTCATCATCTTTGGAACCTCCCTTCGATTAGTTAAAGGGCTGCTATCAAATCCCCCCTCCCTCTTCTATCTGTGCCCAGTCATTCTATGTGGATGTTAGACACCTGGTTCAGGCTTGGCGCATTGCAGTGGTGTGACTGGGTGATTTCTGTTCCCGTCTGTCAAAGGGGAGGTAACTGCATGTCCCTACTTGACACTGGTGTTGTGAGGATAAATACAATCATGATCCTGAAGTACTCAAATACAATGGTAACACATCTTAGATACAGTTAGCAAGCACGGATCTGCATCACACTTAAATCTTAGTACAAAGAAAGCCAAGGTGTGAGACAGTAGTACAGTCTCCATGACCAGTCAAGGCCTGGTCTCAGCTCAAGTTGCCGTAATAGGTGTCAGTTAGTGCTTTTGCTGGCTCTATTCCTGTATGCGCTCTTCCCTCATGCTCCCGGTTTAGGATGAATTGTTTTCCAGCTTTTCACCAAAACGATGGTCTCTGAAGGTACAGGGCGAAATATGGGAAGAAGCCAGCAGGAAGCTGAGAGTGTTCAGGTTTTTTGGTTTTGGCTGGGGAGAAGGCAGAGAGAAGCTCAAGGATGAACAGCGAGTGTCAGCTGCATTGATCAGAGACAGCAGACTAGGCAAACTGGATTTATGACAAATGTTGCTGCAGAATCTCAAGATTTACCAGTGCTGAGTGAGTGACAGCCCCAGCAGTGCTAAGGTAGCTAATACAATGCATTTTCCTGTGGAGCAATCATCATGGAACAACAAATAACAAGACCAGTCAAATTTACCACTGATTTTCAGGGAAATAGATGACTGTTCTGAATAACCGTGTTTGCCATTAATTTACAGAGCACTTTGAAGTCCCAGGATTTTTGTCTCCTGAAATTGTATAGCTTTGTGATGGAGAAAAGTGAGGAACTACAACTCGCATAACCCCAACCCTACTGCTCTGCCCTTCCCCATGCCAAATAAGGGGGAAAGTCCTGACCCAGGAAGTGGCGAGGTTGTGGCCAAGAACACTCATGAAAGAGCGCGTCCACACTGCAAAAGCACATCAAAAAAGCAATCTGCTTTTTCAAAAGATAGCGTCCACATTGAATGGCCGCTATCTCGCATTTCAGCTGTGATTACTATGGATGGAGTGGCCACCACGGCACCTGTGCTTTTTCCTCTTCCCTCTTTTTTCAAAAGAACTCCATCTTCCCCGTCCACACATGCCTTTTTCCAAAAGAGCTCTTTCAGAAAACGGCTTCTTTCTTGTAGAATGAGGATAACCAATGTTGGAAAAACCCCTATGTTCTTTCGATTTTCTTTCGGAAGAACGCAATTGCAGTGTGGAGATAATTGAAGTTTTTCGGAAAAACAGCCATTTTTTCCGAAAAACTCTAGTGTACACATACCCTGACTAGGGACTAAGGATAGAGCTATGGGTGCAGTAGGCTGTTACTACTGGGTGCAGGTCTGTATGGGACTTATGAGGGAGCAGCAGTGTCTGGGTAGGGATCCAATGGGCAGGGGGCCCCAATGAGAGATGCTGAGTGTGGCTTGGAAATCAGCAAATGCCTCTTTGCTTAAAGAGGCTGGACTGCAGAGGGCATCCAAGGCACTAGGCCTGAACATCCCTGACTCTTGACTGGGCTGCCCCAGGGACTCCACCACTGTTACTCACTTGGAACTGTAACAGTTTAGGCCCCTATACCTGCAATCTTTCCCTCTCCTGCCAGCCCAGTGAAATGTCCTTTCATTTAGACACATATCTGAGTGGTTATTGGCACCCCTCAGGCCTTGCTTCCTCCAATGCTTGCCTCTCAGTTATGCAACATTCTACCAGCACCTTAAGGGGTTGAGTACTGGATAGTCACAATCATTATTGCTTTTGACTAACATACATTTTCACTTAAGCTACCTTAATGCAAAGTGCTCTTCATAGGCCTATAGAAAAAACTTTAAAAACAATGAATAGTTTTGCAGCACCTTAGGGACTAACAAAACATGTAGATGGTATGTAGCTTTTGTGGGCACAACCCACTTCTTCCGATGAATGGAGTTTAAGGGGTCCAGGTTCCAAATAGCAGAGAAAGAGGGGGAAAGGAATAGTCAATTAGAGTGTCCATGCTAAATGAAGCTGATAGAGTGGATTCTAAGTAATCCAGTTAAGGTCTTTGTTTAATATGGAAACTTTGAGATCCATTAATGAGTGCCTTTCTGCTATGTATATTGGCCAAACTGGACAGTCTCTAGGACGATGAATTAATGGACACAAATCAGATATCCGAAAAGGCAACACACGGAAACCTGTTGGGGAACATTTTAACTTGCCCGGGGCACTCATTAATGGATCTCAGTTTCCGTATTATTACAAGCCAATTTCAAAAGCCAGCTTGAAAGGGAATCTGCAGCACTTAATTTCATTTACAAGTTTGATACCTACAGTTGAGGTTTAAACAAAGACCTTAACTGGATTACCCATGACATTCCACATCCTAATGACATAAAAAGCCAAAAACCAGGTACTTAAGAGTACTTAGAACCCACAGGCTAACTCAGTGTGCAGTTGTCTCATGGCATCTTCCCAGGGGCCCTGCCTGGCCATCGCACCAAATGCTCCCCTACTTGGATCGCTGCAGAGCTGTTGGATCTGATCAGTGCATGGGGAGAGGAGTCTGTTCAGTCCCAGCTACAAGTGACCTGTAGGAACTGGGACACATACGGGCATATTTCTCAATCCTTGTGTGAAAAGGGGCACGAGCGGAACACGCTGCAGTGCAGAGGGAAGATTAAAGAGCTCATACAAGCCGATTGTAAGGCCCGTGAAATGAACAGGCGCTCCAGAGCTTCACCAAAGATCTGCCGTTTCCATAAGGAGCTGGATGCAATCCTTGGTGAAGATCCCACTTCTACTGCTGAGAGCCCTGTGGACACCTCAGTGGGCATGGAGGCAATGCATGGAGGACCTAATCCAGAGGATGAAATTGTAGATGAAGAGGGTGAGAGAGATGAGGACCCGAGCTCCCCCTGGGATTGCCGAGTGTGTCTGGCAGCCAGGAACTGTTCTCCACTGCTGATGGACATAGCTAGCCTGAGCATCCCACTTTCCAGAGACCAGGAATCAGGGAATGAGATGCAGGGAAAGTTGCTGTGGCTTATGGAGTGCAGGGATGAAGGCATGGAAAAGTGGGAGGCTGGCTGTGTTTCTCTGAGCTGAACGTGTCCCAGCGTAGCTACTCCATATGGCTGAGCGAGATGTTGATGTTCGCTGTGATATCAAGGGAATCCTGCAGAGAGAGGTTGTCTAAATTTTTTCTTGAGATACTTGTACATTTTCTGCCTCAGATTCCATGGCAGTACAGCTTTCTCCCCTCCCTCATTGCAGGACACTAACCTGTACCATTCATCAATCACTTGTGCAGGAACCAAGGAAGAACATAGGTGGGCTGTATATGGAGTAGAGCAAAAGCTACAAGCCTGGAGAAGTTGTGCCCTGGTTTCCTTGCTTACCCTGAACAGGGAGATGTCCGCCTGTGGAAAAGTGTAGCGTAATTAGAACTATGTTCCTGCAAAGGAAGCCTTGGCTGGAATTTCTTTTTTCCACAGGCTACAGCCATCAACCCCCCCCCACCCTCTCACTCAGCATGATTATGGTTCTTACCAAGATGCGTTCCATGCAAGGGTCAGTGGGAAAGTGAATAGAAATGTTCCAATGGAGGATTTGATGTTAACAGACTCCTTTTTGTGCATTGTGCTGAACAGCAGAGACCTGGATGGCTCTGCCCCAGACTGAGCCGATCAGCAAGTGAGTGCAGATGCCAGGAACAACACTTGAAAAGGGAGCTGCAGAACCGCAAGGACAACTGGGCCTTCGCCAGGCCGGCCACCGAATGCATGATCAGTACGATGGAGTAACTGTCGGAGATCCTCAAGTATCTAAACAAGCAGCACAGTGAGCCAACACTGGTTTGCCTTCCCCTCCCCCCAGCATGCTTTTCACTCTGTGGGCGTTCTCATTTTCCCATGCACTCCATCCCTTCTCCCAACTTTGTTTATGATACCCTGACCCCTACACACATTTGTGAGGTGTAACAGTTGCCAGCACCTTCCGCACCAATTGTCAGGGGTGCTTTATTGAGTTTCAATGCACTGTTTTCTGATGAAGAAAGGCACACTTTTATAGTGGTTCTATACCTTTATTTACCGCTTAAAAATCTCACCGACTAACCACTGTGATCCCAGGTGAAGGCTTTAATGGCATGTTCCTGGTTATGTGTGCATTGGAGGAGAGGGGGTGCAACCTGGAAGCAACTGTAACAGGTTTAGTTCGGTGCCCCTCTTTTTCAATTGTACCCTCAAATTCTCTCTGCTCTTAATGGCAGCCCTGTGAGTTCCTCTGACAGCTCTAGTGTCTGACTGCTCAAACTCTGCCACAAAGCGCTATGCCTCAGTGCTCCACCCCAGAACTTCCTCCCTCCAAACTGATTTGCAACTGACCAGATGTAACTGGGAGTCGCCAGCTTCCATACAATATGGCTACACACTTCTTCAGCAAGAGGGCAGCTCTCATTCTGGTGTCCTTACACCACAGTTCAAGGGCCAGCTCAGTGCACAGCTCCAGAAAGGTTGCTTTACGCATCCTAAAGTAAAGCATGCCCATGCGATCCCGCCACTCAGTGCTTGTTTCCCTAGCCCAGAACTGCAGGTCTACCCTGTATGGCTGCTGTGACTGCCAAATACAATGACAGGTTGCCGCTGTTCATATCTCTCACAGTTAGGCTCATCCAAGGCCTCTTCCTCTATCAGTCATTTCAAGATGATCTCCACTGCCATGAGCAAGATCCCCACCACAGTTAACAGAGCATGCGAGAGAAGTGAGCTATCCAGCCTTTCTCACCGCAGATGCTGGAGTGCACAACTGGAAAAAATGGCAGTTGGAAAAAAGGCACAAAAGGATGCTAGAAGCCCCTGACCAAAGCAGTGCCTGACAGGATGTTTTACATGGTCCCAAGATGCCCCGTGCTCTGATGCATGGTCCTACAACACCTAGTGACATATGGCACTGTGGGATACATACCCACAGTGCATTGCTCCTGCTGTCAATGTGGAAGCTAAAAATTTGAACACAATCTGTTGACAGAAATAGCAAATGTAAATATGCTTTGGCAATTGTTTTAGTGACTTGTGTGTGTGGACATTAGTTTCCTTGGCAAAACTTGGCAGTGTAGACATACCCTTAGTCACTGAACACACCGCAGCAGGGGTGGGCAACATCTGCCCCACGAGCTGGATTTGGCCTGCCAAGCAGTTTGATTCGGCCCTGGGCCTGCTCTGCCACTCCCCCACCCCCTGGCTAATTAAGACCTGTGGATGGGGGAGCATGTGAAGTCTCCTTCCCCTGCCAGGGATGGGCCACACCTAGAGGGAACAGCCCCTTTCTGCCTGAGGCCCCGCCTCTTTTGGGGGCAGGCCCGCAATCACTGTCAACATTTGTGAAGTGCTCCTCCCCCCGCAAAAATTATTGCCCACCCCTACAACAGCCCAAGAACAAAATTCGATCCATGCTCCCAGAGCTTCATCAGAGCCTTGAAATGAACAATTTCCATGCTGGCAGGGAAATGCCTTTTTTTAAAAAGAGGATAAATAATTATCCCCCTGGTGCAGTTTCTCCCTTTTCCTTCCTTTCCTTCTATGGTGTGCTGTGACTCATTCTGAGCCTGATTGTGTAACCCTAACCCATATTAGCAAGCTCTGACAAGAGTATATCTGTTGAAGTCAAAAGGGTCCTGTGTATAAGTGGTCGCTAACACAAGTTCTGTAATCAGATCCTCTGTTATCAGACTTATTTTGAAGGTAAGTTGTTCTGGACAGAGACCTTGTTTATGTTGTTTTCTTGTCTGTGGCATGCCATGTGCATCCAGGGTGCTGCACTGTTCTCTCTCCCCTTCCACACACCTTCTTCCTACTACTGAAAGCAAAAGGGGAGCTGTCACGCTGCTGGCCAACACAATTACCAGTGAGTGCCTTGCTTCTTCCTTGCCGCACCATTAGCAATATTGTTTTGGCTCTGAGGCTCCTCTTGCAGCTTGGAATCTCATCCCAGATCCATGAGAGTTGCGAGGGGGAGGCACACATGCAAAGAAGGATAAAAGGAGATATCAGTGACTGATCAGCAATGAAAGAAAGAAGAGTTTAAGGTCCTGGGGAGGCAAACATTTCATTTACCTATTCTAGCCAAACAAAAGCCTGGTAAATCCCTAGTTTGATTTGCTGTCAGGAGGTGTCTAGGGAGAGGTCTTCGGATGCTGCCACAATTTCCTTAAGAGTAAACTGGATTTGTTTAAAATAAAATCTTACCAAGCATTATTGTAAAAACTCTGGGACAAAGCCCTTGTGTTTAATCCTTTAGAATTGTCTACATTGTCATTGCCAATGAGAGAGTTCAGCTACAAAAATTTTAAAATTTAATCATACCCACTGTTATGTGTCTCTAATGTCAAGACCTTCTTTCTGTATTGCTACCTCTATACAGTACTTGCACATAAATAGCACATTTGTTTCACATTGTAGAGTCATAGCTCAACAATCATTCCAACAATGCTTTTAACTCTTTCCCCATCAGCTCTCATGCATTTGCACTAAAAAAGTGATCATTATGCTCCACCTTTATGGACAGACAGAGGTCCAGAATAAGGCATCAGAACCACTTAAATCCAGTTTAAGCCCTTACATCAGTCTGTCAGATACCCTAGTGATGGGTTTGAGAATCTAGATAGATATGTGTTCTGTTCGTGGGCAAAGGCCTATAACCAGCAGCTTGAATCACATAGGTATGATACAGTCTTAAAATAAGTGATCTGATGACAGTACTTGCACATAAATAGCACATTTGTTTCACATTGTAGAGTCATAGCTCAACAATCATTCCAACAATGCTTTTAACTCTTTCCCCATCAGCTCTCATGCATTTGCACTAAAAAGTGATCATTATGCTCCACCTTATGGACAGACAGAGTCCAGAATAAGGCATCAGAACCACTTAAATCCAGTTTAAGCCCTTACATCAGTCTGTCAGATACCCTAGTGATGGGTTTGAGAATCTAGATAGATATGTGTTCTGTTCGTGGGCAAAGGCCTATAACCAGCAGCTTGAATCACATAGGTATGATACAGTCTTAAAATAAGTGATCTGATGACAGACAGTTTTACATTGTTATGCCTGTTCTTGTGCTGAGCCGCCCGGCTGGTGAAGCCATGAAATATTAATGGCCATGCAAATTTCTTTGCTGTGACTCAAGCTTTGCTATGTTCCTGACCCCTGCCTTCCGTTAATCATCTCCTGGGTGTGTGGTCTGTTACTATTCTGAGCTATCTTGTGAACAGGGACAAAGTAATTACTTGATCCCTGGCTGCTGCAGGAATCTGACTAATGAGAAGAATGGAGAGGGATACGTCCTCCCTCCGCTGAAACAAAGCCAATCTGGCTGCTTCAGAAGGTTTCTTTTCTGGTGGCCTGAATGTGCATCCACCACTTAATTATGGGTTTGTGCCTGGGTGTAAAGCCAGCATTATTTCACTCTCTTAAGCCACCCACCCATTTCCCCATATATTAAACAGGAATGATTTCTAATCCATAGTTTTCTACCCTCACTAACTTTGTTACAGGCTTCCTTGTAAATGAGACTTTCCAGTTCTCACCTGTGAGCCAGAAAAAAGTTATATCTTTGGTCTCCTCTTTCTTGTTTCCTTGCACCAATAATCCAAGCTCCTCTAAGCATTTGGAAATTTAATCTAACAAAGGTATTGACACAAACCAAGCCTGAACAAAGCAGTGACATAGGAACATGGGACTTGCTATACCACAGCAGGCCTAGAGTCCATCTAGCCCAGTAGCCTGTCTACAATAATGGCCAGTACAAGCAGCTTCTTCCAAAGAAGTTGCAAGAATACCTCAGTAGGTGGATATGGGATAATAACTAGAGACTGACTTAAACCCTGAAACATAAGATTTTCCCTCCTAACCCTCATTTTGTTACCATTCATTTTTATAGCTCTGGATAGCCGCATAAATGTCCAGTCCCTTTTTGAATTGTGCTGTGGTCTTCGCCTTAGTGGCCACATGACACATTGACTCTGCTCAAACCTGGATTAAAACCATGCTAGCCATAAGAATAAATTATTAATTAATAACATTGGGTGTGAGTGACAGATTTAAAGCATGTCACTCACAAACACACACCCTATGTGCCATGAGATGCATAGCTATATATATGGCTTGAGAGATGTGATTTGTACAGCTGTCGTGCAGCAGGGTGAAAACTTGTGCTCGTGTGGTGTATTACCCACTTTTACTTGCATTCCTGGGACTTGAGCCTGTAAATGTCCCTTTACCTCAGGGCTGGGCAATAAATGGCTCACAGGCCAGGCCACCACTTCCCACAGCTCCCACTGGCCGGGAACGGTGAACTGTGGCCAATGAGAGCTGCAAGTGGCTGTAGCTTTCTGTGCGCAGGTAAATAAGGTGTCTGGTGACTCGCTAGGGGGTAACGCTGGCAAACCACGTCTGGCTGTTAGGCTGCTTATTGCCCACCCCTGTTTTACACAGATCTAGAACTGAAGTGACTGCATGGGCCACATGTGAAATGGAGGGATGATCAGGTCATAATTATCAAAAGAGTCTCAAACTATGTAGTTTGAATCCTGGTTTCATAACCATTTACTGAAGTAGCTGCCAGTGGAATTGGGAAACCCTGTGTAGGGCAACAGAAAACAAATGTCTCAGGCCACACAGAGAACCCCGCTGGGCCGCATGTTGCCCACCACTGGTGTATTTATGAATGCTGATATTGTAAATGAAAACAATAATAGCAGAAAATTCCTGGCCCTATATGCTTAGGTGCCTCAGCACAGTTGTACCATTGTTTAATTATTTCCTTAGCTAGCTCATTGTGCTGAGGTGTTGGAAGAACACCCGGGATCGCTCCAAATTGTTTTGACTTTGCTGTCTTCTTCCTCCCAAGTGTATCTAATTTTTTGTAATATAGTTTTCTCTAGCTCTGCATTCCCAAAGTTCCCCTTGGCTGGAAACAGCAAACCGAAGCCAATGGGAACCGCGAGGCTCCATGGCTACGGACTCTTTAGATAAACAAAGTGGCACAGGCCAGTTAGTGGCTTTTCCAAAGCAGACCCCCCCCCCAAACACTTTGAGAAACACTGCTCTAGTTTCTAATCCCTGCAATATACACAGGAGGTCAGTGCTGTGATAACATAAGGATCTTGCCAGTTTTGATGTCTCCTGTCCACCAGTGGTGATCCACTAGTACATGAGCTGTTAATACAGGGAGAGAAGTACCCATTACAGAGAGTTCCCCATACAGGAGCTAATTTAGTGAAGCGCTATGAATGAGACAGAGAGTTAGTACACATTTCTCAAAAGCTGAGGGTTTAGTGACTGCCGAGTGTCTAAGACAAGGCTATAAAATCTTGACCTGCAACAGTTACATGAGATCAGAGGAAGACATGTACAATTACAGACGTTGGCAATACAATACATGGACTAACACTGCTTAAAAAGACAAACTCTGTATGTGGTGACACAAAGAGGAGCCTGTTTATTGCCAAGCAGATAGAAAACATTGGGAGCTTGTAGGCCCAACCTATGGAGCCTTGGGCTTGACTTACAGAATTACTGAGCTCCAGCGGCATAGATAGGAGTGGAAATTTGGGTGGGCTCCAGCTTTCAGGTGGATGGGCAATGACAGAGTGTGCTAGCTCAGCTTCTCCCCGATGCCCACCCCTCTTCCTACCCCTGTCCCCAGACACAGGGCTTCACCTGCCGAGCTGGGCATGCGTCTGCCCAGCAGCTCCTTCTCCGCTGGGCTCAGCTCACCTCTCTTGGAGGAGCCTCGGCACCTCATCCTCATCCTCACCCTATGCTCACAGGGGCCAGACATGCTATGCACTATGTTGAATCTGGCAGGACACCCCCATGTGCCCGCTATTCCCCTCCCCCCCCCCGGGCTGTGGTGGGGGCCCAACCATTCACCTTCCAGTGGTGAAAGGGGGTCATCTGGGTGGATGGGATTGATTTCCTGGCACAATTGGCCCACGTGCATTCTGTGTGGGGGAGGGGCCAAGAAGCCCCATGCTCCATGTGTGGGGCGGTGGTTCCCATTGCTTCCTTTCAAACCTCCTGCCTCTTGTTAGTGGCCCGATTATATGGGTGGGTGGATGGAGACAGGGTTAGTGTGGCTCTATCCTTCACTGCTTCATTGTGTGTGGCTGCTATGCACTCCTGCCCAGATTTAGGTGGCCCTGGCTCCTAAGTGATCACCTATGGTGTCAAGGCTGTTCCCCACTCTGGCATGATGAATGCAGAAATTGGGGGCCTGCAAGAGTGCTCCAAAACCTTGCCTCTACAGGCTCTAGTACAACCCCCCCCATCCTAATACCCAGATTTTGGGGGACCCACTGCCACCACCCTAGTAATTCCAAGAAAATCAGGGAAGAGATCACCTGGGAAATCCCCTCCCCAAGGTAAAACTCTCCCCCCTGCCCCAACCTCCGTTTTGTGCGGAGTTGGGAAAAACAGAGGGAATCCACAGACAACAATGGACTCTGCCGTGTAACTAGGCACTGGGTCCTAAGGACACAACAATCAATCAATGCAGGTTAATTAGAAAAAACACCTTCTTTTATTATCAAAACAAAACTACAGTTGCAAGCATAGTAAATCAGCTAGATGGGAAGAGCCACCATTGATATAGATACTCAGGGAAAGCCCCTGGGCTCAAGGCTTAGTTACAAAAGAGAAAAAAAAAAAACAATTAGCAAGCTCAGACATGATTTCCAAACCCCCAAACAAGGAAAACAATAAACCCTGATGGACTATCTAAACTTTTCCCTACTTACACATTTTAAGAAGTCCATTCTTGGAGAGAGAAGTATCTCCCATATCCCTCAATATCTGGGAGAAACTGCTCTGAATGTCAAACGAAGAGAGAGAGAAAGACCCCTCTTTTCTATTTTGAATTTCCTACCTGCATTGTTATTGACTGACCACCAGATACCTTGGGTAGGAGATATTAGTTAACCCCTTAGTCACCAGGTGCTAGTCAGCACTCCTGATTATGACATATGGCTACATTCCTGACCTGCTCTCCCTCTTGCCCCAATTGCCTTTAATTAGTCTACATGTCTGAAAATCAGACCAAGGTGTCTAAAGCTACTCTCCTTCCTCCTTCCCAACCCTGCAAAAATGAAGGCATCCAAGAAATCACTGATCTCTTCTCCCACGTTTTTTGCCTCATTCTTGTTTCCCTAGCCCCTGCCCTGCTCCTGTCTCCTGTGCCCATCAGCTCTCTCCCACCTTTCCTTTTTTTTCCTCTTGTGATCCCATTTATTTTCTCTGTTTTTCTGGGAAGTTTTTCCTTATTTAAAAATTCTCTCCATGTTCCTGCTACTCCCTCTGCTGAGATGAGCTCAGAGACTTCCCCACCTCCAATTCTGCCTTGTCAGTGTGTCTGACAGTCAAGGGTGAAACTAATAACTGGGCAGGAGTGAGGCTTAATGAGTCCAAAGGTAAACAGCTCCCTTGCTTGGGGAACCTGCTCTTGGTTCTTCTGTGCTCTAAATGAACTTAGTGGCCTTCATGCAGCGTGTAATGTCTAGCCAGCCAAGGCATGAATGGTGGCCACTCCCTCAGCACAGTGTGACCCTAATCTGTGTCATGAGATCCATGGAGACTGAAGACTGGAAGACTCCTCGCAGAAAGTCTTGTGATGTCCTCTCTTCCTTCCCTCAAGAGGATGGCAAGTCCCTGTGAGGGTCATTGTGCTCTGTCTCCTCTCTGGCTGCTTTTGGCACTGCATACCCTTTGCCAAGTGTGTGTGTCTATAAAGAGGGAGTCTAATTCCCAGCATGGGCCCGTCCCATCACTTGCAAAGAGGACAACGATCAATTCAAATTTTGAGAAGAGGGAAGATCCAAAGGGCAGCACTGTGCAGTGACTAATCCGCCTCCCAGAAGGCTGTGTAACTCTGATCTGGGAGTCAGTTCTAATAAGCAAGATATCATCAGCTCCCAGAAAAGGTGACCTGCCCTCCTCGCTTATCATTCACATGAAGATGCTGAGTTAACTCTTTTTCCCAGTGAAAGTCTTTACTTCACCTGCTACAAAGCCCTTTGCATAGGAACCATTGGGACAGGCTTTCTTGCTTCCCGCAGAACACACTGAGAGAGTGGGGTTCTTTTTAATGGATGAGAACGCACAAATGTGCAGCAGAAGCAGAGGGAGAAGCCCAGAGGATCTCTTTGGTGTTTCTCTTAGTATCTCTTTAGTGTTCCCTATTAAAGCAGCAAAGTGAGAATGAATTCAAATAAATCCCCCTCATCCCCATATCCCTTTCGTAAAGCACTTTCATTGCAAATTACTCTCCTGGGAAATTACTGCTTTGGGGTTTTTTAACAGCCCTGCTAGCGCACTGCCTTAAGAGAAACCGTCTATTGAGATATATACTGGAGGATTTGCAGAAGGCCTGGTGGGTCAATTGTCCTGTGTTATTGAGGGGGAGTGTGACATAAACAACCCCATCTGTGCCACTGCAATCAGCCATGTCTGCTTTGCATGTGTGACGCTTGTTCCCCTGGCCCCCTTCTCCATGTCCTTCCCATGCTTCTGAATGTTGCTTCTCATGCTGGATTCTAAGGCCAGCTTGTGTTGCTGGGTGCGGGCAATATGAAAGCTGGCTTGTGTTGGGTTGAAGGCAAGGCACTGGTTTGGGGCTGGCTATATCAGAGAATTACATCACTCTATTGTATTTCTTCAGATGCTTCCCCTGTGTGCAAGGCAGGCTATCAAGGCATGGCTGTTGAAGGCAAATGCAGTAGGCTTTGGAGGTTGAGAGGACAACGCTGAAGGCCAAGAATGGATGTTTATGAATGCAGCTGGCATTTTAGTACTTCATGTCTTTAGCAATGTCCTTCATTTTCTCTCCTATTGCTCGTTCTCCTCTCTTTTAATTCACCCTCCCTTCCCGTAAAGCACTTAGTGCTTCTGAGAGAAATTGGAGTGCCTGTGTATAATTGGTTTAGTCTCAGCGTCTATGTGTACAGCATGGGCTTCTCCAAGCCATTGCTTTAACTTAGCAAATGAAATGGTCCATGAGGTCTGCCCATTAAACCTTGCCAAGAAGGGTTACCACATAACCTCAATTTACAGTAATACTTTGCCCACCACGAGCACTTTGCAAATGTTAATAAACCAGCTTTCTCCTTGCCCTGTGAGGCAAGTAACTAAGATCTCCCTTTGCAAAAGGGGAGAGCATAGAGGAGAGGTGACTCGTCCATTGCCACACATGACGTCCTTGGCACACCAGGAATGGAATACTGCTCTTGTGTCTCCCAGTCCTGCACTTTGGCCAGAAGATAGGGTCATCCTTCCACTCACAGCTCCAGCACCCTCTCTGCTGCCTACTGGCACCACTCTCAGCTAGATGAGCCTGTCTATTAAATGCACGGCTATGGCTGCACCCAGGAAGCGAACAGATTTCCACCAAAACTTTTGGGACCAACTTGTTTGTTTATTTAAGGCTTAATCACTCCCCTGCTCACTCTTACCCCATAAATCATCTCTCCATTGCCCTCTGGGGACATCCTTCCTTGCAAACAGCGGAGAAAATGCCTCTGCCCTGGCATTTTCATCACCTAATCAGTCACTCACAGGGGGGTAGGGGGAGAATGTTATGACGGAGTCTGCAAATGAGCATTTATTAGTGGAATTATTTCAGGAAATCCATGTATTTCATTTATTTATAATTTGTTAGTAGCGTATTCCATTCAGCAACAGCCCGAGAGGGAAAAAAAATAATTCATTAAACAATCAGTAAGACATTTGTAAGTCAAGAACTTATTATGATCCATTCTCGAGGAAGCATATGAGGCTTCAGCAATATATTAAGTTTTATCTATGCTGGTTAAGTTGTTTTACATAAGAGCAAGACATTTAATCCCACTGATCTGTCTCTAACAGCTCAAGGGGAAACCAATTCCAATCCTCTCTAATCTGAGTAATAGGTTGAAGGCTAACTCTCTCTTATCAGAGGCATTTCATCTCACAGTTTATGCTGTCGTCCTGTGGTTATCTATTCCCTGGTGGTCAGATATGTGTGTTGGCCAATTAATGGAGTCCCCTTTCAATAGCTGAACTCATCATGTAGGCACCCTGCCTCTGCTGCCCTTAGCTGAGACTTGAACCAGGATCTCACAGTCTGATAACACACTTGTTCCACAAGGTGATCCAGAAGGGAGCAGTTCCAGAAGGGAACTCCCTGCCTCAGTGCCCCAGCTGGGAAATGGAGATAATAGCTCTGCGCCGGGGCTATTGGAGGATAAACACATGGAAGCCTATGAAACACATTGAGCTCTACTGATGAAAAGTGCCATAAGCGTAGGCTTGGCAGAACCTGGTTTTTGTTTTTTGTTTTATGATTTCAAAGGCTGATATTGGGTCATTTTTTAGCTTTTTTTTTCCAATTTAAGTTTCCACATTTGTGCAAAATTATGGGCGACGCAGGCTCAATAAGCCTTATGAAAGTGCCTGTGCAGTTCAGGTGAGGCCAGAACCTGGCAGATGCTGTAGTGGTGCTAATGCAGGACTACACAGCATCTGGAAGCCCGTAGGACTATGCCACCTTCAGTAGACTTCCTCTCCCAATTCCCCTGCCCCGGCTGTGTAGGAGTTGTAAAGGGCCTGGAATAGTAGCAAGGCATTTAGTGGGACTGTGACCTTGTAGGGGAACAGTTCCACCATGTTGCACTGTCAGTGACTTAGTGAAAGTTTTAAGCAGTTGGGAAGTTTTGCAAAAACAATGCCCATTAAGGGTTCTTGCTGTGACCACCTCCATGCTCTCCTAAAACAGGGAGCTTCTAGCAAGTTTGTTGGGTTCTTCGATTCCCACCACTGGCCCTGTCTGCACCCAAACTTGAGGAATGGATTCCAGAGTAAAAGTTTCAAAATCTGTACAGTTTCATTTTGCCTACTTTCCCTAGGCAGCAGTTGTACAGAGAGTGGGGACACAGTTGGCATTCTTCTCTCAAACAGCCCCTTTGGGAACTGCCTCTTCAAACTCAGGCATCTGGCATGCTTTCCTCCACAGACACTTAACATTGTCTTCTTTTTGTGCCAAGCCCAAGCTCAGGGAACAGCCTTTCTCTCTGCACCTGGACTAAAGCGTTGGTTTTAGACTCTCTTGTCTCCTGTGTGCTTGCTTGTTCTGTGCAATGCTGATCCCACTGGGAGCTGAGCAGGGAGCTGGGAACACATTTTAAAGATGTTCCTGGAATAAAGGAGCATTTAAAGGGAAATTCCTGGCATGTGGATTGCCGGGGGCCTGGGGGTGGGGGAGATGTTGTCTTTCTCTTTTATTTGAATGGTGAATTTCCATCTTGTGAAGTTATACAACGTTCCCATGGAACATTAAGCAAGCAGTGGGCCCACTCGAGTGAATCTGTGATCCCTCACTTGAGTGTGGGTTGCCATATCTGTCCCTCAATATTGTAACCAGAGCTGGCTGGAGAATGACGGTTCCATCACGTGATGACACTCAAGGTTTCAGTATTTGTTTTCATGCTACACGAGAACAAAACCCAGTGGTTTTTCTGTCTCTCTGTGGAAGTGACTGGCGAGTCTGCCCTGGATCTCAGAAACTTTCCATTGAAAATATTTTTGAAATCGGTGCATTTTCACAGAATGCTTTGGCTTTGATGAAACAGTAGATTTCCATGGAAAAAACATGCCAACAAGCTCTAATTAGATCCACTATGAGTGTCAGGATGGCCTGGTGTAACTTGTATTTGCCTGTCATGATTGTAGAGATGACCGTGAGTATAGTCACCAAACTTGGATCTAGATCTGGAATTCAAAACCCCTGCAAAATTTGGTAGTGATCGACTCCAGGATTGTTTTTGGACAATTAAACCTCCCCCCCCAAAAAAAACAACCAGCCCCCCCCCCCCCCACAAAACCCTCACACATAATAGGGAACTATATAATTACCTAATGAATAAACATAATTTTTGTTGCATAAGGTTCCATGCATGCCTATTTGTACACAGAAAAATCAGTGCGGGTGTAATTAGAATTCAGATTGCTCATGTCGTTTACAAAGGTCATTGCAGACTGGGGAGAGATTGAAAGTGTTGATGTTAATCGAAGATAGGCTATTTAACAAGTCTTTCTAACAATAAACAGAGGACACTAACATTATGGCTGCTGCCACCCCACCTCTCCTCCCAGCCTAGAAGCACTTTTAATATCTCTCTTGTTTTGCTTAATATAAATATAATGAATTCACTGTCCTCTCTAGTTCTGGCTGAGTTGTGTGATGACCCGTAGTGTGATAGTGTAAATTCCCACCCGGATTTAGATGATGATTAGTGTTCCCTCTAATTTTTTCTATCCATGTGAGGAATCAATGTTATGTGCACCGAGGCATGTGTGGATGTGCACCACCAGCCAAATACATGCTGTGGACATGATAGGCACTCTGCTAATCAGCTGGGCAGCATTTGAATCTCTCCTGGGTGGCCACCCAAGTGCACAGCTTACAGGGAACACCAATCATGACACTAATCTAATTCTTTTTTCATTCACAAGTCTTGTTGACAAAACTAGTGGACGTTGAGATGTACAATGTGTGTATTTTGAGCAAGCTCAAATTACCAGGGATTTCTTCTTTTCTGCTGCTCTGTACAATGAACGAATATCTCCACCTGCCCAGTCCAGCTTCCCTTATCTGAACGCTCGAAAGATCCAAGAAAGTATAACCCCTGCTGGGATTCAAAACCCAGCCTGAGCAAGGGTGCAGGTTCTAGTGAAACAGCTGCTGTGCGCTGTCAGGTCTATCCACTACAATGATTTGTACAGCCCATGGCTGCACCAGCTACAGACATTTGTTTAAAAAGTAAAGAGACCGATAAATCCAACTCTTACACTTTTTCCTAGTAAGCTCCTATTATCCATGTGCCTCTTTTTAAAAATGGCTTTCCGTAGAATGCATTAGAGCTAAATTATCATTTATGTTTGTCACAGGGGTTGCTAATGTGTAATGAGATTTTAGAGTTAATGTTTTGTACAAAGCACTTAGCGGAGCCGAAATGAAATTGGTTCGGGATTCTGATGTGGTGTTTTAATTAAAGATAGTTTCCAATCAGGGCCGAGCAAATGGCTTGTCAGAAGATTTTCTACCCATCAGTCAGTATACCGAGGTAGTCCTGGTCTTGCGGGGTGCCATTGAGGGACATAGGTGAGGGAGCCTCTCTGAAATGAACACTCTACTTCCTCACTTGACTGGATGTCCCTTAAAGGAGATGGACCATTTATTGATGCTATGAAATGTCCACCTGGATGGTGAGGATTTGATTCACTGCTGCATTATTTCACTTTTATGCTAGTGCGATTCCATTGCACTGTAACTATGCTACGGCGTAATGGCACAGAGAGCAGCTGGGAGCCATGGCCTGTGATTCTAGGGCTGACCCTGGACCCTTCACAGTGTAGGCCTGGCCTCTGATTTCTAAGTGTAGTTTCCTCCCCTGCTCTCTTATCGGGGAGAGAAAATAGAGACAAAAGGGGAGAGAGAGGGGACTATGAGTAAATGTTGCTGAATCTGCACTAGGAGGAGGGGGCAGCAGCAGCAGCAGGGGCGTCTCAGACAAACTTCATACAAGTTATTAATTTTGTGTTTGGTTCCTGGATTCTATGGCGACGGGTGCTGAGATATGGCTACACTCTTTCTAGAATGCCAGTGTAGACATCTGTGATGCTACTAATCAAATGCCTCTTCACAGAGCTGTTTCTTTGATTACAGAGGAAGACCATGGGTTTACATAAGAATGGCCATACTGGGTCAGACCAAAGGTCCGCCTAGTCCAGTATCCTGTCTGCCAACAGTGGCCAATGCCAGATGCCCCAGATGGAGTGAACAGCACAGGGAATCATCAAATGATCCTTCTCCTGTCATCCATTTCCAGCCTCTGATAAACAGAGGTTTCATTGAAGCTAATGTCCAACACAAAGATTTAACAAGATAAACTTAAAAAAACAACAAATAGTATGGTCATCTGAAGAAGTGGGCTGTGCCCACGAAAGCTCATGACACCATCTACATGTTTTGTTAGTCTATAAAGTGCTACCAGACCATTTGTTGTTTTTTAAGTTTATCCTGTACAGACTAACTCGGCTACCCCTCTGAAGCTTTTAAAGATTTAACAGTTTGTATTCAAGGCAGAGCACTGACCCATGCATGGAACTTCATGTACTAATCAGGGCTACAAAATAATCATATTTAAAATATATTATCAAACCAATGCCATAACCTAACACAATGTATGGAGTTTTCTAGGGCAGTGGGCTTGTGTGCTAGATGTGGATCACAGACACTGGTAGATGTCACATTGTAACATGGTACATCCTGGATTATTGCAGCAGAGAGAAAGTCCGGAAGAAGCGAACAAACACAGTGCTATTAAGAATCATATTTATTTTTGCAGTTTTCCCATTCAGTTTTCACTCTTATCTGAATAATTACCAACCATCCAGCTATGCGCTTTACATTCCCTTTGGTAGGGAACTTAATTGAATCCCTTTTAGTGTATGCATTATTCTTTTTCTTCGGTGTTTTGCCTGTAAGGGAGAGGAAAAGATTTCATTTTGTATGCAGTCTTGCCATTATTGTTTTCAACTCCTTATAGAGTTTTTTTTTTCACTTTTACTGGTTTGTTAATTTAAATCTTTCATGTGTGCAGTTTGGAGGCTGAGGTGCAGGAAGCAGACCATTTCCACAGGGTTATTTCTAACATTAGCTAGTCCTTTGGTGAGCTCTGTAGAGGAATTCACCTCAGCTGTGTGAAGGGACTTCGGGGACTTGACTGGAGAGATGAGGGTGAATTGCTCAGAAAAAAATTTGGTATACAGCCAGCTGTGCTGGATGCATGGATATTCTCACTAATGTAACATTTACTCTTCTTTTACCAATAAACTTTGTCAGCGATCACAGGAACTCAGGAAATGATCGGGATGGAAAGAGGCCAGGAAATTTATTCAGGTCACCCCCTCTGTGAAATAGCATCACATACTGTAAATATAGCTGTCTCCACTATCAGCTAGGGCTGTGATTCTCCCCTGCGTCTCTGCATATACTCACATGAGTATAAATAGCAGCGTAGCCGTGGTAGCATTGGTACTGGCAATGAAGGTGTGGCTGAGCCATGCCTAGTACTTTCCCACTGGTTTCAGGCAGGTTTGTACTCTCATAGTTCAAGTGAGCTTCTGCTGCCTTTATCAGTTCTCCTGTGGCTACCCTGCTGTTCCTATGTGTGCTAGCTCATTGGACAGGAGGATCGGGTCCCTAGCTTGCAGTGTAAACATTACCTAGATTATGCATTACACCGATATAGCATCTCTCTTGCCTAGAGAGGTACATAAGCCTCCTGACTCCAAGAAAGGGATTCCCATTGCTGGCTCGCTAGCAGAGTCTGGGCTGTAGGCAGGAGCGCTGATGGGGGGGTGGGGGAAAGCAGGCTATTGCCTTGGGGCCCGGCGATTCAAAGGGGCCTGGGGCTTCCAGCCACGGTGACTGCTGCTGTGGCAGGAGTGGCTCCCAGAGTCCTGGGCCCTTCAAATCGCCACCTGAGCATCACAGAATATGCTCTGAGGGTTGGGGGGGAGGGGACAGCACCACCATCCCGCGGCTGCACCCAGACCCGCCCATTCTGCCTGAGGCCCTGCACCTTCCAGGGGCATGGAGACACCCCCCTACATTTTGTCCGGATGCCCGTGCAAGCTACCAGTCCCGAGGTACCTTAGATAAGGATCTCTATAAGAGGGGTGGGGCCTAGGACACTCCCCTGTAGGCAGTGTGTCTCACTGGCCAGTGCAGGCGGCTCCCTGCCTGGTAGGCTGGCTTTAATGGGTTGCATGTGGCGGCACCTGTCTCTCTATACACATTGCAAGGCCCCTAACTCAGGCTTTGTGGATCACAGGGTTGCCCCCGTGATTTTTTAGGTCCCTGAAAGCTAGGCATTGCAATGCCCAGCCTCTTGTCGCCTTTGGCTCTAGCGTCTAAATACCTATGAGCTGCTATACCAGGCCATGGGCTGGTAAAACAAATGTAGCCAGTAGTTAAATGGTTTAAAATATCTTGTGTAGAGCTTCAGGCACCTGATGGATGTGCGCTTTATATATCTATCCAAGTATTATTTATCAGCTGACTGATTTCATGCCAATCAACCCCTTTCACTCTTACAGCCTGACTTTATACCAGACGCAGATAGAGAAAGGTCAGTTTTCTTCCCCCCTGCCCAGCTCCCTAGGGGCACATTCTCCTTCCCATGCATGTTTGAAATTGCCATTAGCATTAATGAGAGTTAGCCAGGTACAATGCATGTAGTAAGTAACCAAACCCCAGGAGAGAATGCCGCTGTGCTGCATTAAGGAGCCAGGCAGGAGAGAGAGGTGGGCAAACCACTGAGCCAGTCTGCCCATGTGTGAATAATGGATTTTTGGGACAGCGAGACAGCCAAAGTTGAGTGAGATAAAAGGGGTGCGTGTGCGTGCGTGGCCAGGGGCGGCCCATGCATATAGGCAGACTCAACAGTCGCCTAGGGTGCGGCTTTAAACAAGGAGCCCAATGATGACACACCGCTGTTTAGGGCTTTGGATGCGGGGGCGCCAATCACGCATTCCGCCTAGGGCTACAGTTGCTGGCAGCTCGTCTCGGGCCGCCCCTGCGCGCGGCGTACAGGGAGAATGTTTTCCTGAGCGCTGGCCTGACATGTGTGTGCGTCTTTAAACCCCATCAGTGGCCATTCAGTGACGGGGAGGTTTTGGAGATTCTCCATTGCTAGTCAGGTCCTAAAGGTTGCCAGCACAAGTTGGTCTCATCTCCCGCTGTTTGTTGTCTTGAGGCCGAAGGAAGATGAGCTCTGATTGCTGTTTGTGTTCAGGGAAGAAGCTCCTGTCAGAGAGCGCTGACCTTTCATGAGCAGGACATGCATGGAGGATTTACATTACAAACCAAAGCAAAAAGGCTGCAGTTTGTTTTGATGAAACATGACAGGTGAATCCTCCTCCAGGAGCCAGCTAGGCCTGTGGAAAGCAGAAACAAGAGCTGCTATGTTCCCCTCCCAAGTACAGTGCTAGCCCCTGATTTGACAAACTCAGAGCACGCTCCAGCTATGTCCACACGTCTGACGCTACAGCGGCACAGTGGTTCTTAGCTGTGAGCGCGAGTGCTTTTGCTCCTTTATTCCAGCATCTTCTGGCCTTTTGGCATCCCTGAGTTGTGGCTGTTTTACCATGTTCCAAGCCCAGACTGATGGCCCGAGAGAGCCAAGGGGACATTCTGGGTGCACCAGCTGACTACAGACACATCTGGGGCTCCCAACACAACTTGCAATGGAAGACGCTGCACTGCAAATTGGCCACTGGTTAATGCCTCTGAAGCTTGCAGCTGAAAGCTCTGCCAGGGGAGAAAGCTACAGCTTCCTATATCTTCCTGTCCTCACATTTTATTTGCCATTTCTCAAGAAGGAAATGCTGCTGTATATCCAAATCCTGCATCTCTCTGGAATTGTGCTTTACTTGTCCGTCCCGCCCCCCCCGGAAAAGGTCCATTCTAGAAGCTGTGCCCATTGTTGGTCAGATGGGTTTCCAGCTGAGTATTCCAGTTCGATAGTAAGGGATGTGCACCCTCCTTTAAGCTCAGCAGTGCTCTCATTGGCTAACTGATCAGCCACTAAACTGATCAGAGCACAATTATTTCATTTTCTTCCTCCTTCTAGTCCCAGTTGTGTGTGAACTTTATGCGGCTCTTCTGTCTAAAGCTGATAAACACATCTGTTGCCGTCAGTATCCAACCGTTGGGCCTCCTGTCCCTCTGCCGTTTTGCTTTTGTTGTTTTACACAGCCTTTCACAAGTGGCTACCTCGCCAATTTCCTATGAAATGTATAATCTCAGTGGGACTGGGAAATGGTTTCCCCTCGTAGTAGAAATGAAGAATGGATTGTCACCAGAACACTGGCTTGGGAGGCTGTCGCAATTAGACTGAAACATCCCCTGACTCCTCCTGCCTTTCCCTGGAGAGGACTTCCTGCACAGAGCCCTCCCTAACCTTGAGTCTCTTTGAGACCTCTTTGGATTCGGGTTTCCTGACTGTTCAATATTTTAAGCCAATAAAAGAGAAATCACCTCCAGTCACACAGACGGGCACACTCATCTCTCTAGTCCATTGTTAGCTCAGGCTTTCACATCCTTTTTTTTCTTCCTGGGTCCTTTTCCCTGTGCCCACGCATTCCCATACATCCTTGCGTGGCACTAATGATGTGCCAAACAGGCATCATGATGAACACTTCCCCCCCAGACAGTGGTCCAATTTAGAGCAATGATTCCCATTTGAACTTGGCCTTGAGCAAAACACTCTAGTGAACATTGGCTTGAAAGTGTTCCTGGGATACGAATAACCCTACACTCTGCATAAATAAGCACAAATACCAAAAACATGGCCTCTTTCTTTCATGGCCTCCATCCTCACCTGCAATCAATTAAGTCGGCAGGCAGGACTGTTGAGCAGAACAATGTTTCTGAACTCTTTGTGTGTGTGTGTGCTCCCTGGAAGCTGGTTAAATTGCTATTTTGATCTCTAGCATGCCACAGACACCATTTCTTTCTTCAATGGAAATTAAGTTTTTAAGTCATCCAGTGGTGTTTTGTGATTCTCTGATAAACAACAGACGCCAAGTTACTCTTCTTTATTCTTCTTTGTTACATGAACTCAGCATATTGAATATCACAGTGAACTGTAACAAACTCCTGGCCTCCTTCCTCTCTAGTTGCTCAGGGCACCTGCAATGGAATGACCCGTTACAGGAGATTTGTTTCCCCCCTTTGTTCAGGGCACCTCCTTTTCACAACATGCAAGCTCCTCTAGAGCTATCATGCTTGCTGAGCCAAAGTGTTTTATTGTGAGAACTGTTCTGTCTCCTGCAGGCTCACAGCAACATAAACGTATTGTCTGTGGTGCAGTGCTGCACAGAGGAATGGTGAGGAGCAGTGAGACATTAGCTCTGAGTGGGAGGGTGAAGAATCATAGAATCACAGGGTTGGAAGAGACCTCAGGAGGTCATCGAGTCCAGCCCCCTGCCCAAAGCAGGACCAACCCCAACTAAATCATCCCAGCCAGGGCTTTGTCAAGCTGGGACTTTAAAAACTCTAGGGATAGAGATTCCATCACCTCCCTAGGTAACCCATTCCAGTGCTTCACCACCCTCCTAGTGAAATAGTTTTTCCTAATATCCAACCACTGAAACGTGAAACCATTTTTCCTTGTTCTGCCATCTGTCACCACTGAGAACAGCCTCTCTCCATCCTCTTTGGAACCTCCCTTCAGGAAGTTGAAGGCTGCTATCAAATCCCCTCTTCGCTTTCCTCTTCTGCAGACTAAACAAGCCCAAATCCCTTAGCCTCTTCTCGTAGATCATGTGCCTCAGCCCCCTAATCATTTCTGTTGCCCTCCACTGGACCCTTTCCAGTGTGTCCACATCCTTTCTATAGTGGGAGAGCCCAGAATTTGACACATTATTCCAGATGTGGCCTCACCAGTAACAAATAAAGGGGACTAATCAGCTTGGGTGATGAGGGGGTGGTATCCGGGAAGACACATAGGGCTGGGGGTCTATGGAAAATCCAGAGGGCCAGGATGAGGGCCAGATGGAATGTACCCTCTTGCAGGACCCAGTCAAGATAAACCCAAGCAGTGGGCAGCAAATTGTCCCTCACCTCCTGAAGTATGCGCTGGGAGGTAAGGAGGGTGGAGAACCCCATGCATGGGGTGAGCACCAGAGGATCTACCCAGTCTCTCTGGTCATAGTCCAGGAGGTCTCCGATCCTGGTGGCTTCTGCCAGAACTAACCTCTGGTGCACCAAGGGGGACTCCGCCACTTGCACACAGAGATGCAGATTGTGTATTAATGTACATAGCGGCGGGCAAGTCAAGGGTGGAGTGTAAAGCAAGAGAAGCATTTCATACCTGTTATTTCCTGTTTTAAAAAAAGCAGACGAAGTTGGAATTTTTTATGTGGGCCAAGATTCCACAAGTTCTTTCCTATGCTAATGACGTCCCTGCATCAACTTTGGGACCAAGGAAGATCCCCTTCACCATTTCTGGGTATTAAGAGAAATGTTGCTTTGTTTGGTCCCTGTCTGGTTTTCAACCATCAAATCATACCTAGAAACATCAGTTTTTTGAGACTTAAGTAAGAGAAAAATCGCTGGGTCTCTGGCGGCCAACAAATTCAAGCCTCAGTAGGTGAGGGCAGCTTTAGAGATGATTTTTGAGCACTGAATATTTGTCTCCGACCTTGCAAGCTCCATTGCTCTTACCTCTAATCTTCCTCACTTGCTCATGCTGTGCATGCGCAGGCAGTGCGAGGAGATAATGGACTTGCGGTTGTACTTGGTGTTCCAATAACAAACGGCAGGATCCCAACATAAATTGTTTGAACACATAGTACTGCTTTTATTTCTTAACGATAAGGGCTCAGGGGCAGCCCTTTCCCAAAATGAAAGAAACAAACCAAGTGTTTGCTCTCACTCTCTCTCTTTCTGCTTGTTTTTTTGTTTTTTGTTTTAAATAAAATGAAAGCCTCCACAGCTAAAAGACAGTGTGGTGCTCCTTAAAGGTAGAAGGGGTCTTTCCAGTGGAGACTTTGCATGCCCAAAATCTGGTGCTGTTTCAGATTTCTCTCTCTCTCTCTCCCATAAGCCTGCATGGTTCACCTTTTCTGAAGCAGCTCAGCCTCCTGGACAAGACTGAATAGCGAGTCTATGGGCCAACTGGAATCCCTGGGTGTGATTTCAGAGTTGGGAGGAGTCCGGGCTCCTGAGGCAAGTCATGCTTTGGATGCTGTTTCTAACGCAAAGACATTTAGAACTTGTCCTGCTCCCAAGTGCCTCCTTCATAAATTATTAATCTGCAGTCAGTGTTTACAAGGGTTTCTTGTTTATCGTGAAATATTTATTGCCAAGCTCTGCATCTGTTGTTCCGACTGGCGATGTTGCCTCTTGTTTACTCGGAGGAAATGAAATTCTAAAATAACCTTTTGGTAACACGGCTCCCCTCTTCTTACGTGCCCAGTCTCAGGAGCAACGAAATGTGTGCACTGTCTCTAGAAGACCTGGTACTTAGCCTGGTGCCCCTTGCCTGGACCATCCTAGGCAATACATTTCAATGTGAATGCTTCCAAGCCATACAAGAACCCCATGTATCTTATATTGGCTAAGTTTGGAGGGGGACGGGGATGTGGGGAGGTGCAGGTAGTTTAAAATCTTGTCTGAGCTTCATTTTTAAATCCTTTTCAGGAAACCGGCATTATGATGATTGCAAGCAGAGAGGAGACTGTTACAACACCTGTAAAGTTGCTTCATTACAGTCAGAGAATGGGAGCCCACCCACTTACTGCTAGTTTCATATTCTCTGGGAACAGAGAGTTTGGCAATGTGACCTGTCTGACCCTGCCTGCTTCCTCATGATCCTCCCACGTGCACACATAGGTTCACACACACTCATTAGCTTTCTCCTGTCAGCTGCTATTAGTACAGCTGCTGCGACTCCCGGCTGCAAGACGGACAAACGGGCTCCTCCACATGCAATCTCGCTGCTGCTCTTTACCTTAGTCAGAGAAGAGGTACAAATGTCAGACCCAAAATAGCAACATGGGAGCCCCACACCCCAGCTGGGCGTGTGCTCACTGATTGTGGAAGGGCGCATTGTTCTGCAACAAACTGTTCCTCCACACGGCCTCTGCTTTCCGTGTCTACGATTTACCATTTCAATAACACCACTTTGTGCTTCGTGGGTAGGTATGTACTGGAAATTACTTTACAATGGTCAATAAGCATTATTCTCCTTCATGGAAACGGAGGCACAAGGGACTAAGTGACTCACCCTACATCATATGGGAAGCTAGTGGCAGAGATGTTAACTGACTTCAGGTTCAATGACTTGGGTTCAATGCATTAGTGCACAGTTGTTCCCAGTTAGACATCACCTGTCATGTGAGCATGGGCAGGGCTTGAAAAGAGGTGGAGGAGATGGTTGGGAGGGAACAGGCATGTCAGAGTAGAAGAAAGTAATAGGAGAGAGGCTGAGAATGCCTGTTAGGGGAAAGTCTTCATGACCTCTAACTGAATGGCTGTTAATGTGAGGGGCTTCAGAAAACAACACACACCTTCTCCGGCATTTGGTTTTCCTAAGGCTTGGTGATGTGTCTCTGGGTAGTACACCGGGGCTGCTGGAAGATGTGTGGGATTGCTATAGGGGTGGGAACTGAGTTAATTTGCAGGCATGACTTAGCTTGCTGGGTGGGAGTGCAACAGACAATATGGGAGCATCTCATACTGGCCAGCCAGGAAGCATCGTTGGTGGCCACTGAAGCAGCAGCCAGATCTCATGCTGAATACACCATATACTCCACCTGCAGAGAGCGAGCGAGCCAGAGGGAGCGAGCAAGCTGGGGTAAATAAGCGGATAGGACAGATGCAGAAGTACACATAGCGAAGACATGAAGGGCTGTATTAAACTCTCCACAGCCTGGATTTTCATATGGTTTGGATGAAAACCTTGTACTATGTGACTCTCTTGTGTGACTGGAGGAATAAAAATCCTGGGAAATGTTATAGCTGTAGAGGACTCTGTATTTGTCTTCTCACCTCCAGAATCCTGCATCATAAAACAGCCAGGGGTGCGTATTCTCATTCTTGGAGGGGCATCGAAATAGATTTTTTTCAAGTTCAGGGTGTGTTCTTCGTATCTGCACAAAATAGTCTGTTACAAAGCATGCAGATGTGGGTACCTGCAGTGACATATATGGCACAAGCAGACAGCATTAAAGCAAATACTTTCACCCACTTTCACAAAGACAGCCAGTCCCTTTGGTGAAAGCTGTCTCCTTCGGGCTAAATGCTTTTGAAAAGTATCGATTGCCTGTATTTGCAGTCACGGCACAGCTGCCACATTGTAAGGACAACACATGAACTCTTACTGCTTATATCTTAGATCATAATATGAATATGTCATTGGCCCAAACATTCTTGGGGGGGTGAAGTAGTGCAGACAGCTTAACTGTGTATTTTAGATGGTAAGCTGAGAATACTGCAGCCCTGAACTTGGACTGCTTTGCAGTGCCACTAGTCACTGTTCTGGAGGACAGTAGGAAGAGGACAGAGTTGGCTGTAAACCAGTTTAGAGACATTCTGGATCCTGCAGCCACCAGTCCCCCCTGCCCAACATACTTTAGAGCAACCTCAGGGTGTGTCTAGACTACACCTCTCTGTCGACAGAGAGATGTAGATTAGGCACATCAAAATTGCTAATGAAGAAGGGATTTAACTATCCCGTGCCTCATTAGCATAAACATGGCCACCACTTTTTTTTTAAATGGAGTTTTTCTGAAACCTCCCCCCCCCCCCGGCAGTCTAGACACGCATCTGTCAAAAATAAAGCCTTTTTCGACAGATCCTGTAAACCTCATTTTTGAGGAATACAGGATCTGTCGAAAAAGGCTTTTTTTTTGACAGATCCGTGTCTAGACTGTTGTTTTTTTTAAAAAAACCTCCATTTTGAACAAAAGCGGTGGCCATGTTTATGCTAATGAGGCATGGGATATTTAAATCCCTGCTTCATTAGCAATTTCGATGTGCTTGATTTGCATCCCTCTGTTGACAGAGGGATGCAGTCTAGACGTAGCCTCAGGACTACTCTCTGGTTTATGCTGGGCACCTCATGTTCCACTGAAGTCATTAGAGCTGTGCCAATGTACATTGGCTGAGGATTTATTCCGCGTGGGTCCATTTTTGTCCCACAGAAAATCTGTGGTAAATATGATTGTATCCGTAACAGGCACAGGGGAGGGAAAACCACCAGTAAAGAGTCTTAAAAGTCTGACATATTGTCATTCAGAAGAGTGTTCCCAGTGGAGCTGTGCAGGAATTTTTCCAATAAATACATTTTACAGATTTGTAAGGGATAGCTTTTAGATTAATGAAATATTACTTGAATTAAAATTCAGCCCATTAAGTCATCAATTATATTGTCATTGCAACATCATGTGCTTAATGTTAATGACACACACAAATAAAAAAGAAATGACACAAGAAAGCTATTTGTGCTACTGTTCTCGGTGGTCTGAGCCAAAAGCCTAATAAGATTTACTCTTGAAAGCCAAGCTGAATCCAGAGCAGTGACAAGGGAGGATGAACAAAGACACTGTTCAAATGGATTTGGTGAAGGTAGGAGGCCTTATTCTACAGGCAAAAACCCTGAAAAAAATCTCAGCCCTATCCTCAACCACATTTTAGATCTATTTTTACAAGCCTCAGTTCTCTTGGACTTCGGGGGGGCGGGGGGGTGTTGAGGGAGCTACCTGCAACGTGTGGGATCTGACCCTTGCTTTCTAACTTCCCTCTCAGGTTTGGAAATAGATCCTTTCCCCATGACTGCCAGGAATACAGGCTTGGACTAAGCATGGGGGACCCTCACAGGATTCCTTTTGGAAAAACACCATCAAATTAAAAACTAGTCTGAACCTCTTGGATCAGTGCTTCTGGGCTAGAGATCTGCCCAGACCGGATTTCCTGGCGACGAGAGCATCAACGCTTTCCGTGTCCAGTCAGGCTGGAAACACCTGGAAAGCAGCCTTTCTCCTGGTATTTTTGGCATTTCCACTTCTTGTCCCCGGCTGGGACACTGAAGCTCAGAGATGTGAGATAAAGAAAAATAACCACCTGACATTTGCAATCTTCTAGCAAGGTTCAGGCCTAGTTTTTGGCAGAAGATTCTGGTGGTTGTGTAAGGTGGCTCACTTAGTACTGGTTCATTCAGTTCATAATTAGATGAGGGAGTGGGCCTGCACACATCAGTAACGTTTTTTTAAATTCTTGAGCGAGGCCACCATGATTTTGCATGGTATCTTCTGATGCTAATGCACCCCCCTGGTCTTTGGGCATGACTCTCAGTGGCAGCACTTCTGTGATTTAGGCAGAGGCGTTGGTGAGAAATAGGTCAATTACTGGCCCATGCTAAAATTACACTTGGGCTCTAACCAATGCCCTCCAAGCATGCCAGCTAGGCCTAATTTAAAGCACCATCAAAGGTGTGTAGTAAGAGAAATCTCTAAGTGAGAGCCTATGATAACTGTGTATTGAAGATATTGACGCTAATTTATAGAGTGATTGAAGCAGATTGTTTTCCAAAGCCAACAAACGTGAAGGATGAAAGACAAGGGAAATCTTTTCCCTGTTATATTTTCCCATGTCAGAGGGTCCCCTCAGTACCCAGTTAACTCAGCTGCTGATAACTAGGTTCATAGCTACTTACCATATTCTCCCAAAAGCACCTACTGCTGTTGCCACAAACACTCAAGTCACATAGGCCTGCATTTGTGGTCCCAGAAGTATTTTCAGAGGCCTGTGTAAGTTTTGGCTGCATTTGCATAAGAACTCAAAAATGGCCATACTGGGTCAGACCAAAGGTCCAACTAGCCCAGTATCCTGTCCTCTGACAGTGGCCAATGCCAGGTACCCCAGAGGGAATGAACAGAACAGGTAGCCATCAAACAATCCATCCCCTATCATCCATTCCCAGTCTCTGACAAACAGAGGCTAGGGATACCATCCCTGCACATCCTGGCTAATAGCAATTGATGAACCTATATGAATTTATCTAGCTCTTTTTTGAACCCTGGCCTTCACAACATCCTCTGGCAAGGAGTTCCACAGGTTGACAGTGTGACGAGATACTTCATTTTGCTTGTGCTGTTTATTAATTTCATTTGGTGCCCCCTAGTTCTTGTGTTATAGGAACAAGTAAATAACTTTTCCTTATATACTGTCTCCTCACCAGTCATGATGTCATAGTCCTCTATCATATCCCCCTTGAGTCTCCTCTTTTCTAAGTTCAAAAGTCCCAGTCTTATTAATCTCTCCTCATATGACCCCAGTTCCATACACCTAATCATTTTTGTTGCCCTGTTACCAGGTGTTGAAAATACTTGAAAAGAAATAAGTGGGTTTTAATGATTCACACAGGCAGAGGCCTTGTTATCCCATTCAGATGTTTGAAGGGAGTGTCTAGGCCAGGTGTGGTTTCGACAGTATGATGGTAGATGTAGCCACGCCTGGGGAGAAGAGCTGAGCTAAACTTTGTGGTGTCTTTATTTCTTGGTTATTAAAACAAGATCCCAGGCAAAGGGTGCGTTTCTGTGTGCACTGTTCTCACACTCACTTGAGATGGGTGCCTGTTCACAGCCTGACGTAGCTCTTGACACACAGGAGCTGAATTAGGTACCTACTAAATCTTGGGCAGGAGATGCCCCCTCTTCCCAGCTCTGTGTTTGAGGAAGGGAGCAGTGTAATTTACTCAGTCTCACTGAAGGCACATACCAGGCTCCAAGGTCAAGCCACCCATCTGGGCTTCCCCATCTATATGAATGCCATGGCTTCAGCAGGAATCTGCAGCCGTGCAAATACATTGTTGTTAGACTCCAGGAGTCCTGAACATTCAGTTACTTGTAATGAGGCACAAGGTCCCACGCATTTCATTGCAATTGCTGGTTAGGCTCAATTAACACAGTGGCTGCTCATTATCCCATACTTACCAAGTTATTACTCTTTTGCGGGAGCACAGTTGTTTATTTGACTCCAGCTTGCACAAGGCGTGTTTGTCTCGCGCGCCTTTGCGGGTGCTCAGAGAGCTGGGAAGTTTCATAGAGTCCCTGATGGTTGGACGTTGTCAGTGGACACTTTTCAGGGTGTGATTTATCAGCCTCTAGCTGGGGGGAAGGGCTGTTACTCAGACATCCAGGTTCTAATCCAGAGGTTGCTGCTCCTTTTTGGCTTGCAAAAATATTTTTTCCACTCCTGAACAGTCTGTGTTATCCCCATTTCTTCCCCAAATGCCTTGGACTTGAGCCTGGACACCAAGGGTGCAAATTCCACAACCCCGGTCACTGCAACCAAAGGGGAACTTGGCCCCGGGGCCAGCAGGTGGGATTTACAATGTAAGCCTCTGGCAGGGTTTCTGACAGGGGAAGGTGGCTTTAAATCACTATCAGGGCTCCATGAGACCCTCTGTGATGGAGGCAACACTCAGCCACCCTGGCCGTGAGCACTCCCCAGTGAGTGCTGTTTCCCCTTCTGAGGCCAGCAAAGTGCTTGGTGCTCCCCCCCCCCAGCTCTTTTCTGATGGACTGACTGCCATATGGGGCCCTGTTCCACTTCTGAAGGCTGGTACAGGCCAGGAGCCAGTTATGCCCTTATCTTTTTAATAGGATCTTGTTGTCATGTAATCACACCCCTTGGCCTCCCTGGGCCGCTTTTGCAAGGAACAGACTCATAGACTTTAATGTCAAAAGGGACCGTCATGGACTATCTAGTCCAGTGATTCTCACTCTGTGGGTCAGGACCCCAAAGTGGTTGCAGTGCAGTGACGTTTGAGAACCCCATATCTACTCTGACCTCCTTGCACACTGTAGGCCACAGAACCTCACCCACCGACTCCTGCAATAGACCCCAACCTCTGGCTGAGATACTGAAGTCTTCAACGAAGCGATTTTTCTTGTTTGGCTTTGAAACAAATGCTGGAAGCTTTATGGATAGCGGGAGCAGCATTTTAGATTATTTCCGTCTGAGCAGGTGGCTTTCTCATCCTGCTGCAAAACACCACCTACATGTGCTATAGATAGAGCCCTGCAAATCTGCGGATATCCGCAGACAGGGTTTGCTGATCGCATATCAGATGTGGATACAAATGCTGTATTTGTGCAAGGCTTTAGCTACAGAGGGCCAAAACTGAACCCCAGATGAAACACAAGCCCTCCCCCAAGTCTTTTTTCCAGACTTGGCTTCTCCTTGGGTTCCTTCCTAAGGATTTTCTCTGCCACATTCTGGGCCCTTTCTCTTCAGAGTGTCTCTCTGGCTCTCTTACATACAGGATGGAGTTAACACGTCCCCCAGCAATGAACGTAGCATTTCCTTGCAGAAGCCACACCTATTAAGAAAGGTTCACAGAAGACTGCCACTTTGTTACACACCCCAACGTCCCATTCTCTCTGCTACTTGTAGGTATTAGTTCCAAAGCTATGTCCCGGGAACGTTATCAGTCTTACATAAATATAAAATGTAAACTTTCTCAGCACAGGTTTCTGTGATATTACAATATAACTGGCCTCTTAACACAATCTGTCTGATAGTTAGCTCCTTTGATGACCAAATGGAGACATTGCAAAAAATGTCTGTGTGCTGTGGATGAGTGTTTATGCCCTAACTTCAGGCTGGATCATATTGTTCTAGATGTAGTTACAAGCAGCAGAGACCTGGAAACTGCTCTAGTGGTTAAAGCAGAGGACCGGGAATATGGGTTCCTGTGTTCTGTCTAGTTCTGGCTCTTCCACTGTGTGGCTTTAGGACTGTGATTTAATCTCTCTGGGCCTCAGGTTACTCCTCTGTAAAATAGGCGAGTAGTCTTATCCCCATCTAATATAGGTGTTGTGAGGTTTAATCTGTTGGGAGAGAGGCCGTGTAGACTAATGGTTTAGGCTGCTATCTGAGGTCTCAGGTTCAAATGCCTGCTCTGACACAGATTTCCTGTGTGACCTTGGAGAAGTCACTTGGCCTCTGCATGCCTCAGTTTCCCACCTCTAAAATGAAGCTGCTAGAACATTGCAGGGTGTTACGGGAATGACTCCATTAAGGATTGTGTGGTGCTGAGATATTACAATAAGGAAGCCCTATAGGTATCCCATATGGCGAGACTAACGTGTGCAAAGCCCTTTGAAATCATGGTTGGCCTTTGCTTTGGGAATGCTGTGTGTGGTAACAAATATCCTGCAAGAAGTGCTGTGCATCTGGTCATGCTGAACTCCATGAGAGCAAGGACAGAACTTGCAGTCTCTGGCTTCCAAAGCACAGGCCCTTGGCCTAGGAGCTAAAGAAAAATGCCTATTGGCTGCAAGCAGCAGTGGGTCTTGGGCATGCTGCTGTGCGGTTCTGATTCCATCTGGTGGCACACATACAACATCAGGCTAGTAATCCAACGAGTGTAATAAGTAGATATTGACTTCCACAGAGCTTTATTGACCTGAGACTATACTGTTGGCGAAGACAAAGGCAAGGACGACTGGCACTGCAGTGGATGCCGATGTTTATTGAAAGGTGAGGTCAGTGTGGGTAGGGTGACATCTATTGTGACTGTTTCATGCTCTCTGTTACAGACGTTATTTGCAAATGTGTACTCGGTTTTTCTTTTAAACTAATATTCTAAATGGGAGATAAAATTAAAGGCCCATTAAAAATGACTTCTTTCCTCCAGGGAGAAAGTGAATGATAGTGTTCACTTATTCTGCTGCAGCCAGTCATTATGCTCTTATTTGCATATGTAAACTGATTTGTTGGCATTACTTCAAACTCAGTGTTGTTTACTTCTGAGGAAGTGAAGGAAACCCTGTAAACACTTAAATACATTGTTTAACTTTCAACTCATAGATTACTTTCACTGGGTGAACACTGAGCCTCACTGAAGTTAATAGGAAAGTACCCATTCCTTGAGTGGGACTGGTGCTTCACCCATTGACTTAAATGGAGCTACTTGCATGCTTAATGTTAAACACATGCATAAATGTTTGCAGGCTCAGGGGCTTACAGACTTGTAACATGCTTTGTAAGCTAGGATTTCCCCTATATGTAACCTTGTCACAACTGTGTTGTGAAGTGTAAGTCAACATGATGAGTTTAAAAAAAATCACACTCATCTACAAATGTGTAGCTACTTCGCAAATTACAGTAACACACTGTGATTTGAGGAAAAAGCACATTTGACAGTCACCTTTGATGTTTCCCCTCTGTCTTTCGTTAGCATGGGTCCTCCTCACCGCAAATGAGAGAAAACATTACAAATATGGGAAAGCATGATTATAAATCTGCAAAAGTTGGCAAACAAACTTTCTCTAAAATTATTTTTTTTAATGCAATCATTTATTACGTCCCCTCAAATTATATTAAAAGAATGTTAAGGTTGCCACGTCAAGTACTCAACAGTTAGGAAATAGATGGATGATGCTCACTAAAGCTATGTCTACACCGCAGCGTTATTTCTGAATAACTGACATTATTCTGAAATAACAGAGTCTGTGTCTACACTACAAGCAGGTATTTTGATATAATGTCAAAATTATGGTGAGCTGGAGGACTTCTTACTCTGACTCCTGTAACCCTCACTGAAGAGTAAGGGGAGTCGGAGGAAGAGTGCTCTACCTCAGACTTTCTGCTGTGTAGACAGCGCCAAAAGCCGAAATAAGTTATTTCAACTTAAGCTGCGCAATTGACATAGCTCAAGTTGTGTAGCTTATCTCAGTTTTAGCGGTGCTGTGTAGACGTACCCTAAATGGGTAGACATTCAGTATTTCTTTATCTTCGTAATTCATCATGTAGCTGTATTTACTGCATACCACCCACACTCTGCACTGACTACAGAAGTATTAACTACTTCACAGGCTATTTTATGGGGCTCCAGTCAGAGTGCCTTCATTCTTTACAAACCAGGAATTTATCTTCCCAACACCCTTGGGAGGGTAAATGATATTATATCCCTATTTTACACAAGGGGAACTGAGGCACAAAGATTAAAGCCAAAATTGCTAAGTGTCAGATAAATTTGGGTGCTCAGTTTGAGGAACGTAGGACCTGTTTTTTCAGAGTACTTCAGCATTATATAGCTAAGTATGGGACATTTCCAGCCCATTCAATAAGCCTCATTAGCACTAGGACTACAATTGACGGGTAATTTTTCCTTTTCCTCTCTCCCTTTTTATTCTGAGGGTCCCCCCTTTTTTCACTCAAGATCATCTCATCTGAAGAAGTGGGTTTTGCCTACAAAAGCTCACGATATTATACATATATTTTTGTTGGTCTCTAAGGTGCTACAGGATTACTTGTTTTTTTAAAAGTTCTTTTTAAAGTTACAGACTAACACGGCTACCCTCTGAGACTGGATAATAATCACCCATTCCTGGGGTGACTTTCAGAGAACATTCCTTTTGGCTTATAGACAGAGCCGACCCAAGGTACGGGCCAAACGGGCTACCTCCCGGGGCGCCCAATTGTAGGGGGCGCCGCGCAGGGCTGCTGGGCCGGGCGGGGGCAGCACCTGTGCATGCTCCGCACGCCTGGGGTGGTGCCATGCGTGCGCCGGGCGTGGGGCCACGCATGCGCCGCGCACCTGGGGTGGGGCTGCGCATGCGCTGGGCACCCGGGGGGAAGGGGCTCCACGTGCCCGGGGGCAGAGCCGCGCATGCGTCGCACTCTCGGGGGTGGCGCTGTGCTCTCAGAGCCGCGCATGCGTCGCACTCTCGGGGGTGGCGCTGTGCTCTCGGGGCCTGGGGCGCACGAATGGCTCGGGCCGGCCCTGCTTATAGAGTAAAGATGGCAATTTGGTCAAACCGAAGTTTGACCAAGCCCAAGTTACAGCAGGGCCAGTGGAAGGGCTTTAAAATGGAAGCTGCTTGCAACCTTAAATGTAAATAGGTTTCTACCTGTCTTGAGTCAGTGGAGCGGATCCTGACCTGGTGTAAATTATCATAGGTCCATTGTCTTCAAGGGGGGTGAGGTAGCACAATGTACATGAGCGGAGGATCTTACCTACTATATGCAATGGTACCTTCCATCATTTTATTTCCTTTCAGTTTGAAAATTAAAATCTGGTGATGGTTGAATCTTTCATATGGGAAATATGGAAAATGTTCTTTTGAAATTTTAAAGGCAGAGCAGAGTGAATTTGGGTTTATAGTTTAGAAGCAAGCCCACAAATGCAGGTGAATTACAGATCTTGTGATTTAACTCAAAAATGACTTTTACCCTGGGTGTTTTGATCAGACTTTATGGTGCCGTCATTCATGTATGAGCCTATATTTTAAATGTTAGAAATGAAGACAATGAGTGTTGCTTGTTTAAAAATATTTGGATAGATCAGGTGCCATGTAATGGTCTTTGAAGTCAGAAGTTGATCACGCTGATTAGAGCCAGCCAATTCAGGCATGCCCTGTGCAAGCTTTCCTACACTCCTCTGCCAATGCACCTCCTTGCTGGCATGGTTATTCAAGCCTTTAGCCTTTCCAGCACCAGACCTGGTCAACTGTTGTGAAGAACTGTGCCCCAATCTGTGTGGTACAATCCTTTCGTGCTGTGGAATCATAATCTTTGAGGTCCAGGTCCTCAAAAGAATTTAAGCATCTAATTCCCATGCATTTCAAGGGAATTTGGGTACCTAAATTTCCTTGAAGATCTGGCCCCAGGAACTGAGGACCCTCACACTAGTTTCACATGTCAATCCATATTTGAATGTAGAAATATCTATGTCAAACAGCCTGACATTCTGGCTAATGGATATCTCTGACTGTCACATGTAAATATTTGCAAAAGCCTGAATGATGTAGATAGCCTGGCTGAGCCAACTTAACATACTAGTATGAACCTTTTGTGCTGTGGCTTGGTGTTTTTTCCCTCCAGTCATAAATCTACTATCCTGGTAACATTTCCAATTTGTAAATAAATAATAACCAATAGCTTTGCCTTCGGGATTTCAAATTACATCAGACCATACCATGCTCGTGACAAGTGATGTTTGCGCCAATGTCAGTTGTTCAAAACAATAATGAATTATATAACTACTTCTTCTCAGGGTTTTATTTTGTTCAAATGTCAGTTTGGTTTGTAGTATTCCTCTTCTCCACCTCCCACCCCCACCCCAGTTTGGAAGGTGTCTTACAATGACCCTTAAAAGAAAGGGTGGTTGAACAGAGGAGTTACTGGAAGTTGTGAGAGCATTTGGAATTCTTCAGGGTCTGTTCAACAGGAACAGACAGAGAAATACAGGGAATTTCACTTGCCAATATCCCCTCCAACTTAACTGTATCTTTAGCTGGACAAAAACCACTGGCAGAATGAACACCAGGTCAATTTCCGATTAATGTTAATGGCAAAATGTTGATTCTCCTCAGTGGAAGCAGGTTTGCTTCTATACAGCTGAATTTTGGAAGGGGGCCACTGATTTTTAGAGCTTAAGTTTTTGTCAGCTCAGCTTGAATTGGGTGGGCCCTAATTTTCAGAAATGCTGAAAACAATTGTTCTGCTAGCAAACAATGCTCATTTAGTCCCATTTTTGTGTTCATGTCCAAATGCGGAACCTTTCAGAAGGATAAATCCTAATGCAGAATTGTTCAGTGAGAATAAGAGTAGAACCAAGAATTATCCTTGAGTGGATTTTAAACTCCAAGGGTCCGAACCTGGGTGTACCAGAGGAAAAAGGAGTTGCAAAGAGCTCCTCCTCTTCTACATAGAAGACTTGCAGACCCAAATTTAATTACTTGAGCCGGTTGGGAATTTTTAACCAAAAAAGTGCTCTTCACCAAATCAAAACTTTCTGAGGTAAAAACTTCAGTTTTGCCAACAAAAGAAAAGAAAAGAAAAGAAAAATCTTTCTACTGGGAAAAGTGGAAATGACAGTTTCCTGTCTCCCCACCTGCAAGCTCTCATTAATTTCCCTTGAAAATACAATTGACAAGTGGCTTCTGGGTAGGCAGCTGAGAAGCTCCAAATTCCATTTCAGTCCTCCCCCAACAAATTCCATGCTGTAAAAATTCTTTTCAGTTTTTTACTTTTTGTCCTAGTTCAGGTGCCATTGCCCCATCCCTACACAGGTTTTGTGGGGTCAGTGCTCACTGTGTGGAGCAGCAAGGCTCTTGCTGGTACCACAAGGGGCAACATGCCTTGTAGGAGGGTCTAGAGTTAAGTTACTGCACTAGCTTGTAGATGACAGTTCTGTTCTTATGTTCCACTGATTTCCTGTGTGACCATAGTTAAGTCATTTAGCCTTCCTGTTCTTCATTTACAAAATGGCATCAGTAATACTTTGCTATTGATCCAGGGGATAAATTCACTAATATTTACAAGGTGATCAGAGATGATGTGTTGAGGACTAGATTAGATAGGCTAATAGCTAGATGTACCCAGTTATTTTTGTCAGTCCCCTTCCCATTAAATTGTGTTTTCTTAGGAAGCATACCTGGTTGTCACAGAGGGGTGTTGAAATCTATGCCTTATAGAGCAGTGGGTTGTGCTTCATGTTCCTGCTGCTGTTCTTGCTTGCATTCTCTCTTCTCCTCCTTCCCTCCCCTCTCCCCTGGATGATATTGTACTCATGAATTTGTCTTAGGGCTGCAGGGAAACCAAAGCCATAACTGTCACAATTGTCATTTTGGAAATATTGTGTGGGCAATAAAAATGAATTGTTCCAGGCTCTAGGTTGAATAATCCAACTTGGATTTCCACAGTAAATGATTAACTTTTCTTTGAACACAGAAGGAAGATTGCAAGGGACTCAATTAATCAAAGCAACAGTCTAACTAGTTTAGAAGTCCGTGCACTTCTCTCACTAGCAACGTTCAGAGCTGTCTTGCTACACAGAGCTGATTCTGGGATAACTAATTAAACACAGGTGCAGGCTAGAACACTTGTTGAATTAATGTACAGTATCTTCTTGTCTCTGCTCCCAGGCACTTGTTCCCAATAACATCTGGTGTCTGCTGTATTTTTATAATTAACCCATTTGCACTAGACTGAGGGATAATTAACCCCCCCTTTTTTTTGCTGGTTTAACATGCTGTAAAAGCATATCTTTATTTAGTCTCTCTAATGTGATTGGTTGTCACTGATACTGTCACACACCTAATGGAAAAAACTACATCTTATAGAGGAAGGAGCAATGAGTTAGTGAAACGCTGAAGTATATTAATGGAGCTCTTGGCCTTAGCAGGTGTTGACACAGACACTTCATATCTTTAGAGGGTGTTTAGCCACAAAGTTGTCTTGTCTTAAATTTTTGGCAAGGCCTTCTGGTCCTGGAGATTGACAGTCAGGACTCCTGGATTATATTCCTGGCTCTCCCTCTGACTGACTTTGGGCAAGCCATTTAGGTCCAAATGATCAAAAGTGCACACTAATTTTTAGGGGCCTAATTTTTGGGTGCCCAGCTAGAGACACTTAAGGATTTGCAGAACTAGTGAGCACTCACTACATCAAATGGGTATGCATAAGAGGTGCAGGTAATGTGGCATCACTGAAATTCAGTTTCCCCCATCCCCTAAGGGTCAGATCCTCAAAGATATTTAGGTGAAATCAAAGGGAGTGAGGCACCTATGTACTTTTGAGAATCTGGGTCTAAATGTCTCACATTAGGTGCCTAACATTAGTGTACATAGTTGAAAATGTTGGCCTCCTACTTTGCTTGTGGGACAGAGGTGTTTTAAAGTCTTAATTAGGACAATGGATCTCTGTCATAGTGACACATTATAGATTTTTGAAGAACACCTCCCCAAAAGCAGTTTCACTATAAGAGGTGTGGAGGTAGCTGGCATAAGGTCCCTTCCACTTTAACCCAGCAGTTGGTAAGGCTTTTCTTCATCCCCTGTTGCAATGGTGGGCAACCTGTGGCCCATCGGGGTTCTATGCATCGCCTGCAAGACATTTTATTAACAGTTGCCAACACGCAGGGTTGCCAGATTCTTCTGGTTTCCATCCGCATAATTTTTTTCTACTGGTATTACTAACATGACACACACGTAAAACAAGGGAACGGGAAGTGAGGTATGTGCTGGTTGCACACAACACTGTCTGTGAGAGCCATGTGTTCCTTCTGCATCCAAAGTGCTGCCATGTCCAATTGGCACACACTGTGAATTCTACATATGCAAGCACAGTTAGCACAATTAACCTTGGTTATGACAGTCTTGTGGCCCACTAAGATGGAGGGTCACGCACATGGCTCATTCGCTAGCCTAGGTTGCCCATCACTGCCTTGTAGCTGGAAGTGCTCTTAGTCACTACGGGGAATGGATAGGATTTGCAAGGACATCTCTCCACCTCGAGTGTGGAACAGTTCTAGCAAGATGGAGCCATGGCTAGTTCCACACTCTTGCTTTCATGCCGCACTGACCACTTCCCCTTTTCTCCCTGGCTCGCTTTCTTTGCCCAGACAGAACGGAACAGCGTGGGGGGAAGGAGGCGACAATGTCTTTGGGATGCAGCCCTTGCCTGCCACAAAAGGGCTGTATACACAATGCTTGCAATATGGCCTATACTTAGAACATGAAATACTTTGAGTGACATAGGAAACATAGCAATTATGGGTAATAAATATTCTGGTTTAATATTGCCCCTTGTGCCTACCTTGTCGGAGATGTGAAGGGCTGCTTTTCTACTCTTGAGATCAATGGCATGAGTCGCATTGATGTCAAAGGCAGTTTTGCTGAGGATTTAAAAAAGACAAACGCTTAGCCCCTCTTTGTGTAGATAAAGGCTCAATATACAAGAAGTAAAAGTCTTTTACATGGGCACCAAAGTCTTCTAGGTCCTTCACTCCACTTCATTTTGGGAGGAAAGTTTTACCTGTGTCTTATTAATGCAAATGCTCCCAGAGACTTAGACAATGCAGATATGTTTATACTAGAAGATTTACCCAGCCTTCTTCGGGTCCTTAACTCAAACAATTTTTGTTTTTCTTTATTTAAACCATTGTTTTGAGGTGGAGCTGAAGATGAGGGGTTCAGTATGCAGGCTGTCTCGGGGAGAGAGGACTACCCCAGCCCTCTCTCACTGCAGCAGCTTAGGGCTGGGTGAGAAGCACCTGACCCATGTCCATTGCAGCTGCAGCAGGCACACCCCGGGGAGAAGTTAATTTCCCTCGGCTGGGGGACAGACAGACACAGAAACAGACAAACTCTTTGAAATATTTGGTAGAGATAGCTGTCCCTTTTTCCACCCCTAGCCGCTGCTGATCCAATGGGGTTATAGCTGTCCCAGTCCCCATCTCTTGCCCCTTACTGGCCCCCTGTGGTCCTTTTACAATATAACTCCCTCCTACCAGACCCCCCCCCTTTCCATTTTATGAGACACAATTGAATTCCAGGCATACCCCATTGTCCTGTCACAAGCAAACTCTGACCTTGCTTTAAGTTATGATGACAGGAAGCTGCATACCACTTTTGGGGGTCCTAGCTCTTACCCTTTAGGAGGAGTTCTTGAACAAACATTCATAAATAGACAGACGGATGAACATTTCTAAAATATATAGTAGATAAATGACGAAATGATTTCAACAGTAGTAGTGCTAGTGAATACGAGCTCAGTAGTACTGAGGTTATGCTGCAGTGGCACTGAGGTTAGTAGAATTCCTTCAGGTAGAAACGCCATGAAATGCAGTGAACCCAAAAAAGCCTTCCTACAGCCCCCAACACAAAAAAAGTTTGTATACATTAAAGCAAGTAGCAACTTTTCATTTTTAACTCAATAATGAAAGAGGTCCCAAAGCTACTACAGAAGTCTGTAATGAGAAGAAGATGAAAAATATGAGAAGGACAAGCCATGTTTTATTCAGTGTGGAAACCAAGCCCTGCTATATTGTAAAGGTGGGCTGAGCAGGAAAAATTGTACCTGCCATATGGAATGTTGCTAGACAACTCAGTGCATGTGATGACAGAGATTTTGCAAATGCAGAGATTTTAAAGATAGGAATGTTGTTAAGGGAATCACCTAATGGGCTCTTAACAACTTATGTAAGTTAGGAAAATCAGCTATAATATATTATCCTGCCGTGCTTTCCAAGGCCTTTTTAAACTTGATAGAGTCAAGCAGCTTTGTGGTACTTAAGTAAAAATGTGACTATTTTGTTTAGTATTTATTTCATATTTGGGAATAGCTGGCCACACTTAAGAGATAGAAAGGATTTTCTTTGTTTGTTGATCAATTTGGGTGGAAAGCATATACGTAAGATTATATGTGCAAAACGTTTGTCCTTTTCTGTCATGCATAGAATATGAAAGAAGTCTAAAATGTGAAAATTTATAGAACAGTAATATCCAGTATTGTTGCTAGTATTTAAAGGAGAAAAGGTGGGGGAAGTCAAATCGTTTATTGGGTCAGCTTCTGGTGGTGAAGGAGAAAAGCTTTCGAGCCACACAGAGCTCTTCTTCAGGTACGTATGGAATAGCAACAGCACAGTTCTCACTGAAGAACACCAAGCACAAAGGACCCCTGGCCTACTGACAATACTCAATAATGGAATTTGCAGGGGCACAAGAAAAACAGGATCAGACCCTAGATTACTTCCTTTCTGCTCAAATGACTGCGAGTTGTGTTGTATGTATGGTGCATGGCCACCAAGAGGAGATGGGGCAAAACAGGCAGTTGCTCTGGGCCCATTGCTACCTGTGACTGGGCAGACAAGGCCCAGAAAGAGCCATAGATAAGTCCTCCCAGAGGCTAGAGAGACTGTAGAGGAACTGGCCTATCAGGGGCCAGGGAGTCCTACAAAAGGAGCAACAAAGCTCAGCAGCAATCAGTACAGGGCAGAGTTCAAAGAGAGCAGACTGTGAGGAAGTTGTCTCCAGGAGGGGAAGCCCTGAAGGCACCATTCTCTCTGAGTGAGGAAAGAGACTGAAGGGAAACAAACTGAGGCAGATTTGGAGACACCAGCTGAGGGAACCAGGATGGATCCCTGTTAGGTGTGTACCCTAGAAAGGATTTGAGTATTTTCCAGAGTGTGATTTGGCCAGAGGGCTGAGTAGCCAAAAAAGGCTTTTAAAGAGGCAGTGCAGGCAAAAGCACTGGGGACATCTGTGGAAAGAGAGTGCCGCCCCGTTATGCTACCACAGCAGCGGTGGCAGCCAGAGCCTTGGGCCCTTTAAATCACTGCCAGAGCCCCATGTGGTACAGTATGGGCAGTGCCGAGGGCTGGCTGGGAGAGTTGTGATATAGGCTGGCTGAGTGCTGGCTGCCCCTTCTGCTCGAGCTCCTGCCCCTTGTTGGGCGAAGAGGGCAAGGCCTGGGGCCAAACCCCTCCCCATTGCCCAGGGCACAGTGACGTCTGTTGCCAACTCTGATATGGTGCATGTGAATGGCATGGTTTTGTGTTCTGACAAAAACACCTTTACATTTTTAAGAAACTGTTGTCTGTTCTGGCAGCTGCCATTTTTCATTCAGTTTTGTTTGGTGTTGAGGTCAGCTACAGAGGAGTTTCTTAGGGATGTAAGTGAGTAATTGACTAGTCGGCTAATTGATATGCCTAGGGCTATGTCTACACTGCACTGGTTTTGAGCAAGAAATATGCAAATGAGGCTAAGTGGAATATTGCCAAGCCTCATTTGCATAATTAATGAGCGGCCACTTTTTGCGCAAGAGGCTTTTGCACAAAAAGGAGCCATCTATACGGCTCCTTCTTGCACAAAAGCCTCCTCTTGCGCAAGAGCCGTTTTTCTGCTTTTTTTTCCCGGAAAAACAGCTCTTGTGCAAGAGGGGGTTTTTGTGCAAGAAGGAGCAGTGTGTATGGCTCCTTTTTGCACAAAAGCCTCTTGCGCAAAAAGTGGCCGCTCATTAATTATGCAAATGAGGCTCGGCGATATGCCACACTTAGCCTCATTTGCATATTTCTTGCGCAAAACCAGCACAGTGTAGACATAGCCATCGTGTATTGGTTAGTCAAGCCGACTACTCACATCCCCCACCCCACTGCCTCCATATCAGAGGCACAAGGTGTGTGGGGGGGGAAAAGCAGGAGCCATTGCTGGGGGGAGCCGGCTTTAAAGCCGGTTCCCCCTAGCACCAGCTCTGTGGTGCTGTCTGCCTCCCACTCTGCGCTGCTGCCTCTATCAGAGAGGGGTAGGGGAGGTTGTCGCGAAGCAGCCTCTGCCTGTGGCAAGTCCAGGCTCACCACAGGCAGAGTCTGCTGCAGTCGGGCAGGCAGCCTAACTCAGTCCTGGCTCGTGTCGGGTCTGGGACCTAACCCCATTGCAGTTCTGCAGATTAAACGTACTAAGAGCTGGATGGGCAGGCACTACATTGAAACTGCAGAGCTGCGGCGAGGGCAGGTCCTGGACCCAGCATGAGCTGGGACTGAGCAGGGCTACCTTCCCCTATCTACTAATCAAGTAGTCGATAAAAATTCTATCGACTACTTGATTTGCAAGTTAATAGCATTTGAACATTCCTAGAGTTTCTATCAAGGGAACTTTGTTTTTCCTTGTCTTTGTTAATTTCAAGTAAGTGTAATTCAAATTGAAAGTATGGATAATCTTCCAGTCTGTGTCATGAGTCTGCATATGTTAAGAACAAAATATGCAAAAGCATGACACTGGCTGGAAGGTTACTTTAGCAGTAATTCCAACACTGTAGGGTGTTCTATGGTGTTGTATTAGACGCCATATTTTTATGTGTTACTTTTACCATGTTCTTTGTTTTTCTTCCTAATTCTACTAGTGCTTTGGTGGCTCAGGGAGCTGGTATCAGCATTTGCACATTGTCTGCATGTCAGGAAAAATGTCAACTTTCTGAAGTATGGGTCCCATTCTGCAGTGGAACATTGCAGCTACTGAAGTAATAAACCAAGAAAAGCTGTATGTATGTATGAATTAGAAATGTATCTTAAAGTTGCAATGTCCATTCCCCCATAATAGCTATTTGCTGTACAAATACATGATTGATACAAAGGACCCTGATATACTGCAGACAGATGTAAAATTGAGAAGCTATCATTCTTTCTTTATTTGCTTTGTGTATCCCATGTCTGTCTCTGCTTAAAGTCAAATCTGATGTAGTGCATGCCATATTGAGTTACTATGCTTAATTACTAGTCAGCACAAAAGATCTGCATGCTTTAAAGAAACACACGGTTTAGAGAAATATAGGTGTTCTTCATGAGCCTATAATGAGATTTTTTTCATGTTGGTTCTGGATATCCAGATTCCATACCTATTTCTGTAATCTGCAGGGTGCTTTAAGAAGGTAGAAAAATAAAGGATGGTTCATCGAGGGGAGCCTTTTCTCTTTAATTAGTAAATAACTTTACGAAGTAGAACAAAAAGCTGCCTGTATCTTGATCAGAAGAATTTGCCTTGCCCACGCCTGCATATATATTGTAGGTGCGGTGTGATACAGGGTGTCCAGTTTGTAAAGGAGAGAGAACTGAAAAGTTAAAGCTTTTTGTTGGCTGCTAGGCACTTGCTCTGCTTAGAGTTGAGCTAGTTACAATAAATAAATGTTTGCTCCAAATAGTTTCCAGCTTAAGGCTCTGGAGTCTGTGGAGCTCTCTGGAGCTAGTGTAGTGCCCTGTGTGCACATGGTTACCCTGACGTGGAGTTCCTTGCGTGATGAGGGACCTAATATATGCTTTGAATTATCCTTTTTAATTCTAGTTTTCAGCTATTCTCAGTCTTGCTGGCTCTGGACTCAATTTTCTTTGAACTAAAACCTGCACTGGAGGTATTGTCATGCAGGCAGGATCAGAAATCACATGCTTTTTCTCAATGAAACCCTAGGGCTACACACTGAAAATTATTACCACTGACCTTTGACCTCAGGTACATGTGTTCAAAATTCAAATCTAAATTGGGTCCAAGTGAATGAGAAAATCCAAAGGAAATCAACCAAAGCTTCTAAAGCAACAGTTCGAGTTTCTTTGGCAAGAAGATGCCACAGAAGTACATGACAAAGCTGTTAGCAATCCCTCTCCTTCTTATAATTCCTGTAGTATCAATTATGGAACAAATCAGATGGGCAAACAGAGAAGGGAAGAGCTCAGTGACACTGGGAATTCTCTCTCTTGCTGAGGACTGAGGTAATGGAGGTTACCAGAGTGGTAAAGGGAATAAAAGTAGCAGTGACTAAAAACACTACAGATTAAAAAGGCCGTTTAGGGTAGGTTTGGATTTGCCTTTTTGCGTCGTCCTATAATTAGCGTCCTCTCTCAGAAGATAGGTGATGTGAGCTCTGTTGATGTGGGAAGTACTGTAAATCTAGAATGCTCCGCAATGTGACTATACCTATTGCTGCCAATCCATGAACATCACTTTACAGCAGCCAGAAATGCGTATCTAAACAAACATGTTTCATACCTGACGCTTCATACCTTGGTCATTTTTAGCAGGTGTTTTTGTTAAATCTTGGAGTATGACCACAAAGGAGGCCACGTTCACTTAGGAAGTGCAGTCAAGGAACAGAGGGCTGCAGCCCATTTCAGTCTCTTCCTGTGACTCACTTCTCACCCGTGTGCTCTGATTTCTCCATCTGTTCCATTGCAATAATGCTGACCTTCCTCAGAGGTGTGATGTCAGACTTTGTTTACATATGTATGTGACAGGATATACCAAACCCGCACTGGATCTGTAAGGGTTAACCAGGGCTAGCTGCCTGAGAGAGCCCTGCCAGCATGCTCCAGCTGGAGGACAGATACAAAGGCTGGTGGAGCAGCTCAGTCTGGGCTTACCACCGCTGGGGAAGGAGGTGCTGCTAGAGCTCTGGAGGCAAAGCTGCAGATGGAGTGAACCACACAAGCCAGACATAGACTCATAGAACACTAGAACTGGAAGGGACCTTGAGAGGTCATCAAGTCCAGTCCCCTGCCCTCATGGCAGGACCAAGCACCGTCTAGACCATCCCTGACAAATGTCTGTCCAACCTGCTCTTAAATATCTCCAATGATGGTGATTCCACAACTTCTGTAGGCAATTTATTCCAGAGTTTAACCACCCGGACAGGTAGGAAGTTTTTTCTAATGTCCAACCTAAATCTCCCTTTCTGCAGTTTAAGCCCATTGCTTCTTGTCCTATCATCAGAGGCCAAGGAGAACAATTTTTCTCCTTCCTCCTTGTAGCACCCTTTTAGATACTTGAAAGCTGATATCATGTCCCCTCTCAGTCTTCTCTTTTCCAGACTAAACAAGCCCAGTTCTTTCAGTCTTCCCTCATAGGTCAAGTTTTCTAAACTTTTAATCATTTAGACAGCGAGGAACAGATGGAGAAGCCCCTAGTCTGGAGGAAAGTGGTGAAGAAGGCTCCTTTGGTGAGTCTGGTAGGAAGTAGCCCGGGGTGGGGATTTAGCTCCCCAAGAGCTCAGCATGTTTCGGGCTAGACAGGGGCCACCCCACCAATGACAGGGTCCTTGGGCTGGGACCCAGTGGAGAGGGTGGGCCCGGGTCCCCGTATCCCATGCCCATTATCCCCCAAGGGGGATGTTACAACTGTGATTATTGACTCGGGCTGCTAAGCCACGCTGCCCTGTGTGAAGGGGTGTTGATATTGACTTTGGGACTGTGGGCACTGGGCCTCACTGCCCTGGGAGCAGGGAGTGATTACTGACTCTGGCTGCTAGGCCTCACTGCCCTGAGCAGGTGCACTGGTACCTTCCACTACATATCTGACCCCCTTGCTCCTATCAAATCGCTAGAGCGATGCATGAATTCAGTGAAAACAGGTGCTCAGCCACCTGAGACACGTGCAGGGTCCCGTTTGAAATGCAGCTGGAGAGAGAGCTACCCAAACACTCCTTCCACCCTCCCAACCCCTTGTAATTTTGAGTCCAGTAGTTAAAGTGCTTGCCTGGGATATAGGAGAGCGAGGTTCAGTTCTACCCTCAGGCAAAAGGGATTTTAACACGGGTCTCTTCTCTCTGGTGCATGCCCTCAGCGCTGGGCTTTTGGCAGGTGGGCCTTGCTCAGTCTTTCCTGTGATGCTGTTTCACGTTAGCCAAAAATTTACATTGTCTTTGGACCAGCAGGAGAGAGAATTAGTCTATAGCATGTTGGATAGAGACTCCCAGCTCCAGTCACCCTGCACCAATCACTTTCTTTGGGTACCCACAATAGAAGAGTGTCAGCAGGAGAGATTGTGGGAGCCCCACAGCAGAATGCCCCATAGCTCTGCGCTTAGCTCTGCCACCTGAGAGGATTTGAACAGGTGTCTTGTACCCCTCCCCTGCCCTTAGGCAGTGCCTCTCTTGGTTGCTCCACCTCCCCTCTCAGTGCTCTAATCACTGCACTCAATATCTTACAGTGGGCATCACCACTTCCTCCTCCAGCCACTTTTGTGGGGAAAGGTAGGTGCCCACCTCATTCCCGCCAGAAATAACGTAGGTGGCTGGTTTCCATTCATGGATCACTAGCAGATAGACCCCTCCTGGCAACTTGGACTTTGGTGCCTATCTCTGAGAGAGGGGTGGGGCTGAGCACATGGCTTTGCTGTCAGCATCTTCCATTTGCGAGGTTGGGCTTACCCTGCTGGCTTCTGTGGATCCGTTTTAAGGTGTCTGTCTCTCCCCTTGCATTGTCTAGGGAGCCTAGCTGCTTAACTCAGGCTTTGTGAATCACCGTGTTGTTCCTGTGATTTTTCTAGATGCTTACATCCCTTTGTGGGTTCCACTCTAAAACAATTTAGGCCATTTTCTGGAGTAATCCCTTCCCAGAATTCAAATTCAGGTTTCCAGTGGGGTTAATTCATAGGAGCGGCATTGGTTTCAACAAAGCTACTATAGAGTTGTAAAATGAGACCAAAACCAGGCTGTATATGCATCTGTATATACTATCTACATCATAAAATTAAAACTCTATATGTGAAGCTCTAGCACAGAACTAGTTGTCACGGTGGAATTGCAGCTGTTGGGGATCCGGGTGGGGCTTTTTCTCTGGGTAAGAAACTGGGAAGGTTCCTGGCAATTTGGACCCTCTGTTCTGGGCAGCTTGTTATGGTCTGGATTCCTTTGTTTGTGCATTGGTAAAGGAAAGGTCTGATACTCTGCTCTCTGTGAAACTGTTACTCCCCTTCCCTGGGTAGATTCTGCCCACTGGCTTGCAGCATAGAACCTTACATTTGTCCTGCTAAACCAGTGTTTCTTAAACTTTTTAAGACCAAGGAACATCAAACAATATTTTTTTTATGAGGAACACCAAGGATTTTTTGTTGAGCAAAACAAACAAAAAAAAAGGGTCCGGGGGGGGGAGGGGGCGGAGTTATTGAGGGGAAAAAAAAGGTCGCCTGCTCCTTTAAGGGCAGCTATTTTTAACTCTGTTGTTCTCTGCCGCACACCTCTGACTGCCTCGCGACACACCGTTGTGCTGCGGAACACAGCTTAAGAAACACTGTCCTAAACCATAATTTGTCTGGCATTAAGCCTCTTTCATGCTCTGCCACTTATTTAAGTCTTGCTTTGGGCTGGCCACTTAGCTACATATTGCCTCAATTTCCCCTTTTGTGAAATATTTGCTTATCATTAAGTGGTATTTATTGGACTTTAATTAATGTCTATATAGGGCTTTGAGGTCCCTGGTTGAGAGATGATGCAGAATACGCATCCTAACATCATAATTAATTCTTCCTGTGTTTATGTTCCTGGATTCTGCTGCAGCACCATCAGGTAGGTTTGGATGTTAGATAAACTCTTCCTTTTGGCCTCACGCTTGCCAGAATGGAGAAGATGGAGCTGAAAGAAGAAAAAGGAGGGCTGTCAAGGTTATCTGTCCTTTTCTGTTGGTCCCCTGGAACCTGTTGTCAGTGTAATAACAGCTGTATCTCTCAGGAAGGTAATGTTCTTCCTGAAAACTCCATCTTGCCACAGGCTGTTAGTAAAGCCAGGCAGTACCTCTGCTGCCCATCAACTCAGCCTTTTCCTGAGTAGGAATAATGAATCTCGGACAAGGAAAAGTTCCTCTATATAATTAAACAGCATTAGAATGAGTCTTGTGCTTTTGCTGGTAGGCTGCATGATGAACTTCAGTGAAAGCAGATGGTCACAATGGTATTAAAAGCTAAAGACTTCAGTCAAGCTTTTAATTGAAAACAATTGGACCCTGCTGGATGGTAATTACCTTGGCTGCTTGCAAATAATATCACAGCATTGCTACCTATGAAGGAAGAACTGAAACTGAGTTAATAAGAAGTGCTTGAATTGCATATAATAAGCAATGAGCATCCAAACTCATTTTCTCTGCTAGTTTCTCCCCTGTAAGAAGTTTCCAAGTGGTTAGGAATGTGAAAAGGAACATGCAGTGGCAGAAACTAAAAAGTGAAGTGTTAGCTGCATTCATAAACAATTCAAGCCTGTTTTTTTTTTAAACAGTTGAAATTCTAACCAGGTCTAAGAAAAGCATAAAATAGCCTATAATATCAAGAAGTTCTCTTTTCTCCTATTCCCAAACTGAATGCTAATGTCAAAATCTATCCATTTATCTTATTTTACAAGATTTTTTTACTCTTGTGGCTGACTGAATTTGGAACTTGGGGTCTCAAAGTTTTTCCTTTTCTGCACTGTGTATTCAATTACCATTTTAATTTAGTAGCCCTTATAATCCCTAATGAAGTGAATGTACCGTGTAGTAGTTTTGCATATGATAAAGAATTCATAGGAAGAGTTGAACATCTTGAAGCAATAATGATCAAAGCTGCCTAACTTGTCAATCTGGTGATCTTAAATACCAGAATCACATGAAGATTGTGAGTCATGTCCACGCAAAATGTCTGTGACCTGTTCCACAGGATTCTGTTAATCGCTCTGTGGAATACACTTCTGAACAAAAATTGGCATATACATAGTATCACTTGCTAGGGAAAGTGACGTACATTGGTGTGTGTCGTTCAAAAAAATACACCTGGCAATGTTTCTTTCAAACATATCTCAGATGTGTCTGCATTTGTGAGTTGAATCCTGTCACCATCTGTGCAGATGCTGTTTTGCATGCAGTGGTGGTGATGCTGCTGTGCTCTTTGGGCTTATAAGCAGGGGAGCAACTTTGCTACTTTTGAAGGCCTTAGAGTAGCAGCTGCAGTAATTTAGCAAAATTAATGAGTAACTGTAAACCGCTAGTACAAATGCTGCCAAGTTTTTCCATAACATCACTTTAGAAGTGAAGATTTTACCTGCTATTCCTTTCACTAGCCAAAGATTTGTCTTTGTGAGTGGGGCAGTTGAGAGTTTGTTCCACTTTGACTAGTTTCTTGCTGGCAATGTGAAGAAATTGATTCTTTCAGTGCATGCCTCCCTTGGAAATATATTGCTTCTAGAATGAAATGATTATTTCTAGATCTCGAATTCAGCCTTCATTCCTTTCCTTTGCCGTGATAAACTTACTGGATAACGTCCTAGCTCTTTTTGAGTCCATGGAAATTTTGACACTGACTTTAAATGGGCCAGAATTTTGCTCACTTCAAATAACCAAATTATGTTCTTAAATGTTCTTCACCAGTCTCATTGAAATTGTTGTAGAACTCATTGCCATAATATATTGAGGGTAAGAGTATAACACGATTCTTTTTAAATTGGCAAGTATAATGAAAACAGCCATAGTTACATTAGAGAGGTAAACGTATTTATAAGGGATCTAAGACCCGATAGATAGTTCATAGGTTAGCAAGAAACCTTCGACATACAAAATATAAAGGTAAAATACTCCTCTACCAATCTTCCACCCTTCTACAATTGAAAACTGTTTGTATCTTTAAAACTCTAGGGAAAAAATACATGTAGTTGAAACCATGTAAAACTTTTCAATTATTTCTTAAATACGGAAATGGCAAATACCTTTTTGAAATGCATTCTTGTAAATATGTTTGCTAAATGGAAAGATCCTAATATAATTCCTAATACCATTGCTATATAAATGGTAAAATATTCTATATTGTAATCTGAAATCTAATGGCCTTATTAAACTGCTTGCTAATGCAAGTATTAAATATTTGTATTATTGGGAAATACAGGCATGGCTCAAACAACTCTCTCATCCAACTCAGGGCAAGAAAAATCATCTTTAAAAAAAATCAGCGTGCAGAATCAACAACTTCTTTACTAGTATTGAAGCTACAGACCGTCTTTTAAAATGATTTATGATTAAGGCTGTTTCAAAAACTGAAAACTTTTATATAAAAGAATAGGAGTATGTGGACTTGTTGAAAACACAATTTCACTTCCCCCCAAATTGATAAAATGAAAGGAATATCCCAGAAAATGGACAGAATAAAAAAGTTAGTATTAACTTTAACAGTGATCCGATACTTTCCTGCCACAGGAAGGTTGAAGGCAATGAAAGACATGTTGCATATTCATTAGGCCGACTGCATATTCACGAGCTGATGGTGTCACCAAAACCAACCCTGGAGGCCCATATGGAATCAATGAAAGTGTGTTAGTAACAAGCTTGGAATCTAAACAAACCTGAAAGAGGTTAATTTTCCTATAATTTCATGGAAATAGGAAGGAGACGAATAAAGAAACTCTCTGAAGTGAACACCCTCACCCTCACCCTCTTTACTGTGCTGCTTATACAGCAAGCACTCATCAATTTAGTCTATCTATTGCCATCTACAAGCAAGCTGCCAGGATCGCTTAGTAGAACAGAAGACTCAAAAAGAAAGCAACCCAAGGAAACCTCCCCAACACTTGAACATGAATTGGTGAGAGACAGTTTAACTAAACTACTGCCACGGGATTAGATTTTCAGACTCTTGTAATGATTTTGTTGGGTCATTGAAATGCTGTTGTAACATAAAATATTACATTTCTCCTGTCAGTCAACAAATGGTTAGATCACGTATTTCTGCAAAGGCAATAGGAGTGAAACATTGGGAAACAGGGAATTGAATATAAGATTCTTAATAGTCATCATTAGCCTGTATTAAGGCAGCTCCTTAAAATCAGTTATCTAGAAAAAGTCATTTAAATATTTTTGGTAGGATTTAGTTAATTTTGCTGAATTATAAACTCTCTGGTTAGTATTAATAACTAGACAGGTTTCATCTGCCCTTAAACTAGTTATTTTGTCCATATATAAGCAGTTTTTTTGTTGCTTTGCCTTAGTAAAATATTTCAATAAAATGCTAACATTCATTAGTTATTTAGTATCAGGTTAATATTCAAAGATTCTGGCTTGCTAATTCAGGGCCTTCCTCCTCCGAGTATGTTAAAAAGAGGGACCAAATTTCTAGATATGTGGCCCCTTTTTGGCCCTTCTTTTGTGTACAATAGTTTTCAAGTATCTAAAATAACCAATATTGTTTCCCAAAATTACTGTGAGTTCCATCTACTTCAGTCTCAACTTACTGAAGGTGGCTGTCTACTCTAAAAGATGTAATCACTATTGAAAAACTCCACAGAGGCATAGAGAAGAGGTTGTAATAGGAGTAACAAATTTATCAAATGTATGTTTTGCTTAACGTGTGCTTTTCCTTTGATAATAAAATAGCCATAGTTAATAATTATGGCTATTGTGTTTGGTCTCGATGATGAGCCTTAGGGTATGTAAAAGAAACCCCATGTCTAAATTAGTGGGAGTCACATTGCTATCTCTCTGAAAGAGAGAATTAGTAAGGGCTGGCTACCATTTCTTATGTCTCTAAACTAAATATTTTTAGGAATTTCAAAAATAAAATGACTTGTCATCCTACAATTTAAAACTACCCCTTTCTATCCCTGAGTACCAACGGGCTGATACTGTCTGGCAATTCCTATATTCAAACTTACACCAATGTAACAGAGTAGGATTTGGTCCTCAGCATTTAGAGTGAAATCCTGGCCCCATTTAAGTCGATTGCAAAACTCCAGCTGACTCCACTAGGATCAGAATTTCACTCGAGGTGCCTGCGTATATGCATAGTAAAACTTAATATAGATACCCTTTAGCACTGGAACTTAGGACAAATATGAGACTGGAAAAGTCACTTTTAAACAGTAACTTGAACAATTATCATTGTTTCTACCAGTCTCATAACAACTACCTGTCACGTGTGCATATTGTAATTGCTACTTGCAGGTTCATGGGGTAGGTGTTGTATACAACAGTGTTTCTCAATCTTTTTTATAAAGTACCCCTTTAAAAAAAATTATACGCACCCCCTTATTTAAAAAAAAATTATAAGCACCCCGAGTACCTACACTTTTCAGGCACACACATTTTTTTTCTACCATTGCAACAAATTTGTTTAAACAACTTAATTGTAGCTGGGTGGGCGATGAAATTTTTGCATGTAAGAAGTACAAAAATAATAAAGTGCTGTAAAACTTAAAACAAAAATTCAGTTTTCTCCAAATTTCAGTTGTGTTGATGTACCCCCCCAGACTTCTTTCAAGTACCCCTAACGGTACTCGTACCACTGGTTGAGAAACACTGGTATACAACATACGATTTTAAAGGTGTATCTAAGGCACAAACTCTATTGATTTGCAGTATACAAAGCAACAAATAGCTGCAGGTTTTGATTAAGAATGAAGCACTTAATCTCAAAGCTGAATATATTACAAGCCTGTAGTAACTATTGCTATTATATGACAAACCATGGCATAATTATATGACAAACCATGGCATAATACAGGGAGAGGTCATTTTTCTTGGAAAATATGGTGCTGGTTCTTGTTTGGACCTTTTGGTGACGTGCCTTTAGTAGCCTTGTTGTAGTGACAAAGCGAGTGTAGTCTGTCTCAGAGCTGAATATTCTCCCAAGTGGGGCTTCTTCGGGTGTATTAATTTCTCGGTTAAGAAAAGTGATCAAGCAATTCTGCACTTGTTATACTTGTGGGTGTAGGGTGAAGATAGGACTTGGGGGAATGCAAGCTTCTAGCCCCACCTGCAGCCTCACCCCCTTCTGCTGAGGCCCTGCCCCCCACGGGAGCCAACCTGCCTCCCTGTCACCCCCCCGCACTACATGGAGGCAGGGCAGCATGCTGTGCTTCCCCCCAGCATGAGGTAGGTAGGCAACCCCACCCTCCCTGGCCCCGGAGCACACGGGAGGGCAGGCGCTCAGGGGCAGCAGCACTCCACTCCGCCCCTTCTCTAGGACACCTACAGTAGGCATCTGGTGGATGGAATGTGGGTGGGGCCAGGCTGGCAATTTGGGAAGGCAAAGCCTTCCCCTGCCTAGTATACCCAGCACCCATGGTTATACTGGTAAAAAATAAGTGATTGGTGTCATACAAAAGATATAGGGCCCAGCAAAGGGTGAGCCTTTTTAAAACTGAATGGGCACTGTTAACACAAATTAGGCCCAAATTTAGATTAGAACAGTCTCAGAAACATAAAAAAGATTAGAAACCGTTGTTAAACAAAGAAACCTTCCTCTGCAGTGTTTGCAATTCAACAGATGCAGCACTAGGATCCTGAAAATGAAATATAAGCGAAAGTGACTCAACTGATTTTCATTATTCAACTGCAGGGAATCACAGAAAGTAAATGGAGCATAAATAGTGATGAGTGAATTGGATTTTTAAAATATTTCAGTTCTAAGAAACTAAAGTGGTGTTAATAAGATATTGCAGGCCATTTACTTCACCTACATTAATTTTAAGTTGACAGTGCTCTTCTATTGCTTGATTTTCAAGGGTGTTGGGCATATGCAGCCCCTAAAGTTAATAGAAGCTTTGATAAAAAGGAAAAGCAATAAATAACAAGCATTGGTGGACCTGGACTGGCTGTTGTAAATGTAGGAGACTTTTAAAGCAAATTCCTCTGCACTCAGTAACAGCCTAAGTATTTGAGCTACATATCCACGGCCATAATTATTCATTGCAGGCATTTATACACCTCCCATCACCTTATCATGGTCCACTTTACATTGATCTAGTTTTGAAGTGACATTATGTCTATAGAGCAGTGCTGGGTAAACTTTTCCAATTGGCTGAGTGCTGTGCATACAATGAGCACTGGGAAGTTAGAGAAGAGAATGGCTTCTCTCAGGTTGATTAATCAACATGGCTCAGATGGTCTTCTTCAGTGGTAGTGGGTGGTGATTTATTGCTGGGGAAGCTCCAGTTTAACATCAGGATTCTTTCTCATTATCACATGGGGAAGCGGAGGAAATTGGCTCTCCTTGATGGAAAAAATGCTCTTAAACCTGGCAGACCTCGGAGATCTGCAGAGGGCCACGGCCATTTAGGGAGAAGTCTGGTGTTTCTGCAATGGCTTTGTCTTCTGTCAGTCCCACTGTTGGCTCCCTATAAGCACAGCTTAATTGGAGCCATTTTGACAGGTGACCTTTCAGGTTTCAGTTCCCTTGGGTCAGCTGGTGCAGGCGGGGAAGAGCAGAAAAGTCAATACAGTCTGAGGCTACAATAGCTTTTCCAGCCAATTTTGGGGAGGCCACAGTGGACTGATATGGATCCTGCCGATTTGTTGGTCAGCCCTATCCTGTCCCCTTCCATTCTGACACCACCTTGGATTTCGGTTGGCTCCAGATGGCATGTAGCTCTTTCTGAGGTACCATGGGGAGGAGGTGGAGTAGATTGGAGGGACAGTGTCATGTTCTCTTTTCTTCTATCACATGAGCAGGTTTGTATATGCAGAGCTCAGGGTCCCAATCTTCCCCCTGTGTTTAGAATGGAACATCCACCTGCGTTGGAGAAATAATGGAGGCATCAAAAAGTGAATAGTTTTCAATTCGTGGCTCTTACAGAACTCTAGAACTTATAAAAAGACATGACCAAGCTGAACATAATCGTCTGGCTGGCTGTTCGTGAGAGTTATTGGCCACACCGAAGGGAATTATCATTAAAATGTTTTTTTTTTAATGTACTGTTCGTAGTCTTGGGTTGGCTACCATTGTAAATTGGTTCCCATTGTAATGAAAAAAAGAGAGCAGACAGAACATTGCGAGAAAACTTGGTCAGGTTCTGGTAGGTTGGATCATGTTGTGAACGGATGTTCCTTCTTTGATAGATCATCAAAAAAGCTGCTCCTTGGCAAAAAACCCACCTTAATCAACTTTATCAACCCCCCAGAAACATTTGATGATAGTACCCACTGAGAAGCCCTGTGGAATACTGCAAGATGAGATGCTAGACAAGCTGATCGACATAATAAGGAGTTTTTATGATGGAAATAGATGCACAGTAAGATTGGATAGAGGCTTGGGTGAGAGTTTGTTACTGTGACTACAGTTAGACAAGCATGTGTGTTATCACCAAACCTCTTTGCATTAGCAATAGACCAGGTGATTAACAAAAGGCATTGTGGGCAATACAAAATGGGTCAGTGGTGATGAGTTACACAGCCTTGACTTTGCTGACAACATTGCTTAACTAAGTTTATGGCGGGACAGAATGATTGACTTTACATCAGAGGAAGGAACAAAAATTGGATTGAAGATAAATGCAGAGAAAACCAAGGCTACGAGAGTAGAAAACAGGACGACAGATATAAAGGTGTACATAGGTGGGAAAAGAAATTGAATAGACAGAGTTCTGTTATCTGGAGAGGGTGATGTTTGAAGGTGGCTGCAACAGAATCATAGGAGAATGGGAAAATGAAGCCACCTTGGAAGGATATACAACATGTAGTCAGACGTCTCCACATCAAACAGAAGGTCAGATTACACTGTGGGGTTGTATTGAGCATGCTACTGTATAAAGGAAAGACTTGGGGGATGTTAATAGTAATCACCCTGATTTCAAGGACAAGCTTGACAATCATAGATTTTTGTACTAATGGGTCTTTGTGTGGCACCACAGACCAATCTGGGAAGAACAACATTTACTGCTCTAACCAGCGATCTGTTGGTTGTGTAAATTGAGCTGCATGCTGTTTTCATGCCTGCTGTTGTCCTTTCAGCTGTCCAGTGAAGTTCTTCTCAAATTCATGGGCACCTACCCTTAAGCTGTAGAGCCATGAGAAGCTATCAGTCACCAGTTGCTCAAAGGTCAAATCAGAAGTATTTGTCATGTGCAGATTTTGTTTCAGGCTATCTTTTGAAGTGTGTCATTTGTCCTCCATGCTTATAGTTGCCAGAGCTTAATTTGGAATATAGAATTTGTTTTGCTGGACAAATCTTAGACATATGAATTACATGACAAGTTCATCCCAACTGGGTGCAAAACAATGAGCTGTGATACCAGCTGAACCAGTTTTCACAAAAAATGTCTAGGTTGCACATATGCTATTTGATAGCCAATGGTAATTGTGAGTGTTGCAAATGGAAAGCCTCCAGCTTTTTAACATGCCATTAATAACAGGCCCATGTTTCACACCTGTAGAGCAATGTCGTGAGCACAGTATCCTTATACACTTTGATTTTTGTTTATAGAAAAATTCCATGTTGCTTCCTTATTTAGTGATAAAAGTGAATATGAGGCTTTTTTAATTCATTCATCTACTTCATGATCAATTTGTCATTTTCGTTGTTTAAAATGCTGCCGAGCTACGTGAACTGTTTGATGGTTTGAAACATGAGGAACTTTCTCATACATGGCCTCAGTTTTCATTCAGCTGATGGTAGGCCAAAGTTATGAGCTGCCACAGTAAATCAGTTTGTAAGATCTTGCAGTGCTATTTTGGAGTGTGCCAGTAAGATGCAAATACCAAAGATTGGACAAATTTGCTCTGTGCCAGTAAGATGCAATTACTGGCACAGAGCAAATTTGTCCAATCTTTGGTATTCACACACTAATGAGTGATTAAGGAGTTTGCCAATGTGAAAACATATAAAGATGCCATTTGAAGAGCTGTGTGAACCTAGCATACTTTGGACTTTTGAAAAATAATGTACTTATTTCTGGTTCAAGATAATTTTGTTTAAAATGAGACCTCTTACGTTTCTCCCATTATTATACAGATCCCATTCCACTTTTGGAAACTTAATGGATAACTGTGGTCTGCTGGTCAATTGTTCCTCCCTCAATAAAGTGCAAACTAGTGGGATTTGTGTAATCTGCTGAACATGTACTAGCTGCAGTGTTTGCCTGTGTTGCCACTTTCTGACTCCTAAGTGTAAAGTACTCTGCTTACCTGGAATATGAAAGATGCTTTGAAAAACCAAAATCTCCTATTCTTACTCTAATGGCCACAGGCATCACAATGGCAGGCATTCTTTCTGGTTTGGAAAGGAATGGTTAGAAAATAGTGATGCCAAAATCAAAATTGCCAAGTAATGGGAGCAGACCTGTGGTCCAGCTAATGGAATATCCTCTCTCTGACAGTGGCCAGCACTTGGTAATCTGGAGGAAGATATAAAAAACCCTTTGACTGAGCAAATATCTCAAAGATGTTTCTTTGACTTTTGGGAGTTTGTTTATGTGCTACATTATGAAGATTTATTTCTCTTCCAAAGTTAAAAAAAGCCAAACAAAAACCCGCCAATTCATATCCCTCTGACTCTGGATGGTTTCATTATCCATACAAATGTCCAGTCCTGTTTTGAATCCTGCTCAGTTCTTGACCTCAGTGACATCTTGTGGCAGTGAAGTTCATGGGCTGACTAGATATAAAGTGTTTCCTTTTTTCAGTCTTCAATTTGCTGCGTTCTCAATTTCACCGTTCTCTTGCTCTTGCATTATGAGAGGGTAAATGAGAGCATCTGATCCACTTCTCTATTCCATTCATTACTTTGTAGCTATTTAGCCCTGCTTCTTTTCTCTTTAAAGTAAACAGCAATACTCTCAATGCCCTTCTCCTCACGCCATAAGACTTTCCTTATGCCAAGCATATGGATGGTATATCTAGGTCTGAGAGCCTCCAGCCTTTTCCAGGTCCACTCTTATCTTCCTGTGACATATTACTACCATTGTCCTCATTACAGCCAGTTGAAAACTTTTTCAATCCCCATTTTTTGTTGGAAGATGCCGATTTATGACAAAACCAAAATGTCTTGTAGAATTGTATTGTTTTCAATAACATATTCATTTCTCTGACTAGAAATTCCATTCTGGAAACAAATGAGGTACCTACCCACCCTAGACTAGCCAACAGCCCAGTAGTTAAGACACTCCTCTGACATATATGTATCCACATTAAATTCCCTGCTCTGAATCAGAAAAAAGGGAATTCTTGTTTTCTGGCCAGCCCTCGTACTCATCCTGACAAGATGTTGTTCAGCACTGGGGAAAGGTTCCCCTATGTTTTATTGTACTCTCACTTTATATCTAAATATTTATGGCAGTATTGATTGGGGCGTGGAGGGGGGCCAAAGGAAGTATGAGGAAAAAGACTGGAGTCAGCATGCAGGAGGTTCTAGAAATAGCCCTTGGAATTTGCTTGCCTCTATTGTGCTGTGGTTGTGGTGCATGAGACCAAATGTCCAGAGCCAAATTCTCCAACTTGCAATTGAATGTCCTTCAGGGTGGACAACCACCTGATGGCCAACACTGATCAGCAACACCACTTTTGTTTGGATCAGTGAAACCTGGCACCATCATCCATTCCATAGGCATCTGATCCCAGTATTGGTGCTTATCTACTGAAGGGAATATTTGCTAGAAGTGGAGTCTAAGTTATTCATGAGGGCTTTGCTATCTTGAATCCCTTAATGCCTTCATGTCTCTAGTACAAAAGGAAATGCCAATGTTCCCTGATTATAGCTTTTGTAAAATAAAACCCTTCAGCAAAGCTTGGCAGGTGAAACAAAAATAATTAATGATAAAACATTAGTTACTGTGTCTCTCCTGATACATTTAAGACCTGCTGCCCGTGAGTGACAAAGACCAGAACAGAACTCTCAAGCAAACCTGTAGATGAAATTTTTCTGATCTTCTGAGCTTGGCAAGTCAGCTTTTAGGGCTCTGCTTGGTACTGCAATGTTAAAAAAACCCCCACTGGATATTTCATAACCCTTAAGCAAAACTGCTGCATTGATAAGTATATTAGGAGCCAGACTAAATGGGCTCTGTTCCTAGGTCAGTCACTGATATCTACACTGCAGTTCTTTTTCAATTTGCATACCTTTTTCCGATTCTCTTTTTGGAAGAGGCTTTTCCGACATTTGGCCTGTCAACACGGGGCCATATGTGGGAAAAACCTCCTCTTTCAGAAAAGCCCTTATTTCTCGTAAAATGAGGAATACAGGACTTCCGAAAGAACACGCCTGCTTTTTCAGAAACTGATCTGAAAAAGCGGATGTATTCCCGGTATCCCGGAAAAACTCTGTAGTGTAGACATAGCCTTTTCTGTCTTCTGAGTCATGCAGTTATTCCACTGCTGCCTGTTGGTCTTACCCATCCCAGGCTGTGTCTAGACTACACCTCTCTATCGACAGAGAGATGTAGATTAGGCACGTCGAAATTGCTAATGAAGTAGGGATTTAAATATCCTGTGCTTCATTAGCATAAACATGGCTGCCGCTTTTTTTCAAAACGGAGCTTTTTCGGAAAAAACGGTAGTCTAGACACGGATCTGTCGAAAAAGGGTTTATTTTCGACAGATCCGTGTCTAGACTACCGTTTTTTCCGAAAAAGCTCCGTTTTGAAAAAAAGCGGCAGCCATGTTTATGCTAATGAAGCATGGGATATTTAAATCCTTGCTTCATTAGCAATTTCAACGTGCTTGACTTTCATCCCTCTGTCGACAGAGGGATGCAATCTAGACGTAGCCCCTGTGTACAAGACAAAAATACTGCCCTCTTTTAGAAGGATGTTGAGGCTTAATTGTTTTTGTAGCTTTTTGAGATCACCTAATGAACGCTCTGCTAGTGCAATATTAATGCTTGGAAGAAACTCCTAATTTAGTGATGCCCTGGGAATAAATGGCTTTAGGGAAATTACTTGATCATGTTGGAATAATAATGACATTTTCATATTTATAAAGCAGTTTACAATTTCCAAGCACTGGCCAAACAATCAACATTGATAAACAAATAGCATAAAGAATAAATAATTGAAACCACTCTATGATCTTTTGGGTATTAGCTGTACTAGGATTAAAGGCTTGTTTCTATGACTGCTTGTTTGAGTTCAAAATAGTCTGTGTGCATTCCCTATGCCAGGGCAGGGCCACATGCTTTTCTAAAACTTGTCAGACTAAACGCCTGTTCACAGCTACGAGGCAGCTTCAGCTGCAATGACTTTGTGAGGATGAATGAATCAGGAGGGGAAGTGTTTTGTTTTTTGTTTTTTTTTGTGCTGCTGGTACTTTCATGTGAAACGGAGACCCTGAAATACTCTGTTCTGCTTCAGTAATTTCAACAGGAGCCCTTCTCTAGGGGTCTTTGGAACCTGAATTAATTGAAATAACTCCAGCCAGCTCTTTTAATTCCAATTCCTTCCCCCCTGTATGGGGTGCCTCTCTCTTGCTCATTCTTCCTCCTCTTGAACCAAAAGCTTTCAGATGCTCCTCAGGAAAGGGCTAAAATCTAATTCAGGCGAAGTTAATGTGCAGTCAAGGTTGGTTGCTCTGTCCTCTGAAACAGCAGGCAGCCGTGGAACACGGCGCTGAGTGAGCTGAGAGTTCAAACATAGTTGAGAGACTCATAAATTAAACCTGAATACAGACTGTGCTGAAAGGTGGAAACTATTCCCCTCTCCCCGTTCTCAGTTGATTCTGCACTCCTTTGATCATCATCCAGGTCTTAGTTTCTTGGCTGCATAGACTTGGTTCAGATTTGCCAGGGAATATATCCATGGATGGGGGCTCAGCATCTTGATTCCATTCTGTAGAGGATTAGAAAGTCCTGCAGAAAGAGTAGCACTCTTTAGCACAGCCTGGGTAGACTTTTAGACTAATTTTTACAGACTCTTATCGACGTCACCTCTACTAAACCGCATGAGGCTTTTCCAAAAGGCCAGAGCCAGTGGCCAAAACAACTTGTGCAAGAAGCATTGCAAGGCCTCAGCTGCTATTCTAGACCCTCTCCTGAAGTTGTGGCTGGAGTGGATTCAATAATTTCCCTGTTCCCTGCCCACCACATCACTCAGGCTACGTCTAGACTTCAGGCTTCTTTCGGAAGAAACTTTTTTCAGAAGAGATCTTCCAAAAAAAAAAACTTCTTCCGAAAGAGAGCATCCACACTGCAAAAGTGTATCAAAAACACAATCTGCTTTTTTGAAAACGAGCGTCCAGACTGAATGGACACTTTCTCGCATGTAAGCTGTGATTGCTATGGACAGAATGGCCTCCAGAGCACCTGCGCTTTTTCCTCTTTCCTCTTCTTTTGAAAGAACTCCCACTTCCCCATCCACATACGCCTTTTTCTGAAAAAGCTCTTTCACAAAAAGGCTTCTTCCTCATAGAATGAGGATTACCAATGCTGGAAAAACCCCTCTGTTCTTTTGATTTTCTCTCAGAAGAATGCAATCGCAGTGTGGACGTTCCTCAAGTTTTGTTGGAAAAACGACTGGTTTTCCAACAGAACTCTGTAGTGTAGACATGCCCACATAGAGAAGTGCTTTTCAATGTTTATACACTAGGAAACCCCTACAAATTTTCAAATGGAGATGTGGACCCCTTCATAAATCTTAGACACAGGACCCAAGGCTCCACAGACCACACATTGAAAATCACCTTCTGAGACCAATTGTGAGGATAAATATCCGCAAAGCTGGGGTAGCACATGAGCCATTGGGCATACAGATTGAACCTCCCTAGTCCGGCAACCTCGGGACTTGACCAGTGCCGAACGAGAGAATTTGCTGAATCATAGGAGGTGAAAATTGTCTAGCAGCATTACCAGCACTTCCACTGCTTACTGGACTCTTAGAAGACATTTATGGGTAATTCAGAGCTAAATAACAGCCCAGAACCCTGGGAGCCAGGCCTGGTGACTGTAAAACTTTATGGGACCATGGGAAACTTGGCCACACACATGATAAGTGGACATCCAGCTGCCTAAAATCATGCTGGACCACAGATGTTGGTGGGCCAAAGAGTGCAGGACCTGGCGGACCAGAGAGGTTCAATGTGTACTAACCTGTCTGAAGCCAGTGGGCTCAGCATGGCTCAAGCATGTCTCTGCTACCCGTCCTACCACAGTAGTGCAGTGAATTATACTCGCATTAGCAAAACGTGCAGGGGATGCTCTTCCCCTAGCTTGTAGTTGGGTTTCAACATAGCCACAATTGCTTGCATAGCTTTTGTAGTTCTTTGAGATCATCTAACAAACACACTGCTAGTACAATATTAATGCTTGGAAGAAACTCAGTTGAGAGATGCTGTGGAAATTAATGGCTTTAGGAGAGTATTTGATCATATTAGTATAATAATGATATTTTCATATGTATAAAGTAGTTTATAATTTCCGAGCAATGGCGAAACAATCAATGTCAATAAACCATAGTATAAAGAATAAATAATTTAAATTGCTCTATGATCTTTTGTGCATTAGCAGTACTAAGGTTAAAGGTTGGAGAGCTCTCCCTTTAGGCAATAAACATTACAGCTCTTTGGTATTTTGGGGGCATTTTTAATTACTTCTATGCAGGATTCAGCTGCTTCTCTTTTAATCAATAGACCCTTAACAATACAGAATCTCACAAGACGCCCAAGTACACTGTGTCAAATACAGCATATCAACCACTGAGTTACAGCAAGACCTGTTCCTATACCGTGGTTTCCCAATGCTCAGTGTAGACACTGTCCATAATGGAAAGCCATAACAAGACTCTATTAATGGCTGGGCTTCGAGAAGAAAGATATTAAAGGTGAGAATTTTTTTTTTGTCTGACACCTTAAAGTGCATTTATATATGGTGGGGGGGGAGTAGGAGAATAATATATTAGGCAAGATGATTCTCTCCAGTTCAGAAATACAGACTCATCTAGTATGCTGGCAAGGCTTTGGCTGAGTCAGGGTGGGCTACCTTGCTTTCTGGCTGCAGGATATACCTGGACTAATGCTGTCTAACTGCATCGGAGGCACCCTTTTCTTGCTGGCTGCAGTCAGTGAGTGAGTGAGGCACCCTGTACAAAACTGGAGAGGCTCTGGGGCAGGGGTGGCCAAAGTTATATTGGGCTTTAGAAATGTGTATGGGGGGCAGGGTAGGTGGGAGCCTGCCCCCATCCAACTCCCTGTTCTCCACCCCTGATCACCTCCCCAGATCCCACCCCTTTTATCAACCCTCCCACTCGTAGCCCCACCTCACTGCAATTTAAGCCCATTGCAAACCACCTTTGCTGCAATTTTAGCTTCTTGTCCTATTCCCAGAGGTTAAGAAAAACAATTTTTTCTTACTTCTCCTTGTAGCAATAATTTACATACTGGATAACTCTTGCCATGTCTCTCCTCCGTCTCCTCATCTCCAGACTAAACAACCCAAACTTTTTTCAATCTATCCTCATTGGTTATGTTTTTTAGCTCTTTAATAATTTTTGTTCCCTTTCTCTGGATTGTTTCTAGTTTGCCCACGTCATTCCTGAAATGTGACACCCAGAACTGTACACAATACTTCAGCTGAGGCCTAACGAGCACAGCATAGAATAGAAAAAATATTTTTCATGTCTTGCTTAAAACACTAACAACTAATACATACTGGAATGACACTTGCTTTTTTTCTCCATAAAGAAAAACAATTCTACTTTGATTTGAAAAGAACCACATTTTTTTCTGGATTTTTCAGTATGACTATGGAACTGAAAAAAATCAGCTGTTCTCTCGTCTTTATAAGTGATTATGTTACAACAGGGCCCAAAACTATTTAATTTGGGCAAACCTTTTCTTCTAATACAAAGACAATAACCAAAACTCCATATTTGAATTTTTCCAATTGTTTGAAATTCAGATTCAGTTATTTTTTTCAATACATATCCAATACAGATATGCACAAAGCACAATTAACAGGCAAATGTCTTTGGGGAAGGATGCCTTATCAGGACATCTCTTGAAGAAATACTTTCACATAATACTTGTGAATGGTAAGGGATCAGTGCTTAAAACCTGCTAAAGTGAGGGTGCACTTGGCTGATGTAAAATAGCATTAAGTAAGTGTGACACTGAGCGTTGGTCCCTTAACAAAGAATCTGCTACATGAAGATGTAAAGAACTGATGGCCAAAGGTAATTGCTGCCACTTTTATTCATGTACTTTATTTAGAATAGTATTTTATTTCATGAGGGGCCAGTTTTAAATGGTGTTTTTTCTTTATCCTGCCTGCTGGGGGGTTTAGCCTGTCCAACTCCATTTCCAAATTAAGCAGGTTCTGTTCTGTGTGGGGCAAACATGCATTTGATAGTTGTAAAAAGGCCGTGTTTCACAACACTTTTCACAGTGATGCATGCAACACAGAAACTTAGAAAAGAAAACACTTAGAAAAGCGCTCATCTTTGCAGTAACAGCAGCAAACCTTAAACATATTGGGCCAATCAAGCATAGTTCCTGCTCATTTTAATGGGAGCTTTGCTTGATCAAAGCCTGTTGAATTTGTCCTCCAAGAAGCAGAATTGCTCCTTTCCTTCCTGAAATAGCATTGTGGGCAAGTTGATCTACTAGGAGTCTGTACAGTGTCCAGTCCTGTAGGCAAATAGGTGGAAATGAGACCTCAGCTCTTGTATTTCAATGTAGATATTAATTTGGAATATAAATAAAGTAATATCAATGAGGGTGAAGCATAACTGATTAAACTTCATATTTACTAACACAAACGGCTGTTTTGGGCTTTCCAATATAACTGAATCAATGTAAATTGGGGTTCTCCTTTGAAGGGCAGGGGTTCCCAAATCGAAGAGGGAAAATTTGGAATTCTGCTTTTCAGTGTGTTGGTATTCCACACTGCAGGGATCACAGAAGATAACTGCATTTGGAAGTAGTCCACTTGCCTTGCTATATTTTAGTATAGTGTCGGGTAGTTTTTAAAACCTTTATTATGATTATTAAAGCAAAGGGAGCACCAACAGGTTGAAAGACCTAATTAACAGGCAGGACTTTCCCCTTTGTTCAGGCAGCCTACCACTCTGACAGAAGTGAGGTATGTGTGTGTTAAAAGTCACAGCAACCTTTATGTTCTTGTTGTATCTGGGCTATGGAGCCATGGGTACTTTAATTCTCATGTCATTCTCATGTATTTTCTTGAGACCTTTGTTTGAATGACTTTCTGTAATGCTGTACCCAGCTTGTGCTTGTCTGACAGACTGTACACACGTGTGCCATAGGGGGTGGGGCATAGCAGTGCAGTAAGGGAATGGTGGCTCCTTCCCTAGTTGCCCACTGGTATTCATCTGGGCAGGCATTTGTGTTGGGGTAGGGGAACAATGCCAAGGCTCTGCCCAGTACCCACCTCTTATGGGCATCCAGTATGTAAGGTGGGAGAAGGCTTTGCTTTCCCAAACCGCCAGGCATGGCCCTGCCTACTACACTTTGCCCCCAGAATGCCTTCAATAGGTGTTCTGGGGCGGAGTGTTGCTGACCCCAGCATCTGCCCTCTCTGTGCTCCGGGACTGGAGTGTCAGGGCTGGGCCAGGCCACATCACGCCCCCCTCCGGGGCTGGAGTGGCTGGGGTCATGCTGAACACCCTCTGACCTGCTCTGGGGCTGGGGAGGCTGGGACATGCTGCATGCCCTTTGCCCTCCCTGGGGCTGGGGAGGCTGGGGAAAGCACCCGCCCGCCTGCTCCCCTCTTCTCCCCATGGTTGGGAGGGGGAGCGCATGCACAGTGCACTGCCCTGCCTCCTCATGGGGGACAGGGAATGGGTGGGGCCTCAGAACAAGGGGTGGGGCTGGAGGTGGGGCTGGGGGTTTGCCTCCCCACTGTGCTGTCCCCAACCTTCCACACCACCTCTCTCCAACCACTTCCTTTTCAGCTGTTCAGCATGTGGATGAGCAGGAGCCATACAGTATCCACTTATCTCTCTGCAGCAACACCGAGGTCTCGGGAGGCTGTGCAGATGTGTACTTGGATTTCTTATTGCCTTATCTACCCCCTTACTGGTGCTTACTGGATCACAGTCCTTAGAAGCATCTGCTTTGAGTGTTCAAGTGCATGATGTCCTTTGAGTAACTGCATAGTGGCCACTTACCTTAACTCTGCCAGTTCTCGCTAGGCTTACTTTTGTCAGGGTGTGATTTGATGAAAAAGATCTATTTTATTCTATTTAATTTTATTTTTAAAGAATCAAAATGGACCTCTCCATCTGGGCAAGCACTCAGCTGTACTCTGCACCTGGGTCATGTCAAGTGTACACAGGCTATTTCAAAAGCCTGAAAATTCCTGACGTTGTGGAATTCTTTTCTTACATATTTGTTGACAAAAGGCGGGTAGGGAAGAGAAAACAGAGCTGCTAGGAATGCATGAGTGAGAGGCTTTGGCAGCCAAGCAAGGACTGAGCTGAAAAGTTTGTGGAAAGAGCTACTTTTTGAAAACCCCTCCCCTCTGCTTTAGAAATAAGTTATTAAATAGGGTCAATTTTCAATACTTGGCTTTGCCACTGTCACCAGCTGAAACTGGCACCTATAGATAATATTTTAAATGCAACAAAACAATGCAGCTCTTTTTATGATAGTCGAGTGGCTGCAGCCCTTCCTTAAAAAAAGGGGGGGGGAATCAACTTTTAGATGAAAGAGATGTTTTTTCTTTTAAAGAAAAAAAACCCAAGGGATTATTTTCAAAATCTCACAATAATAAAATCTTGTATTGGAAATAATGGGATGAGTTTTTGAAGTAGCCCTAAGGACTACTCTAATTTATGGCAGCCTAGAATTGGTGGAGCTGTTGAGTTCTGGCCACGCCCACTCCCAGCCCTCTTCCTGCCCTGCTCTTGCATCAGAGGCTTTACAGGATGGCAGCATAAGGCGATCGGTGGCACCTCTACTTTGCCCCTATGCTCAGGGCAGTTAGCAGGTCCACTTGCCTTGCTATATTTAAGTATAGTATCCACTATAGCTGGGGAACATTATAGGCTTTGGATGCCAACAGAGAAGTACACAAAGGCCAGAATAGGCTGAGGAATTCGTTCAGGGTATGTGTAGGAGTGAGCTTGAGTAGAGGATGTCCCTGTATAAATCCCAAACCCCATCTACTTTTTAAATGAACCACACTCACTAATTTAGCACACATCCAGCAGCTCTTTTAAAGCACACATCACACCCTGTATAAAAACAATTTTCCAAACCTTCCACTTTTTCCCAGTGAAATTAATGGAAGTCAAGATTCCCTTACTCTCAGCTCATTGAACTGCCTGCATCTTCCAACATGGCTGCTTCCATGGAATAAGCTGAGAACCATCAGCTCCCACAGAGACGTTAACACTTCTGCATGAATTTCTTTAACAATATTTTTTTCGAGTTATCCCCAGAGCCCAATCCTAGCCCAAGTTCCAGATCTGATCACTCTCAAACTTTGGGAGTGTTCAGATGCACACCTGGATGGCTCCCAATTTCACTGCATTGGCCCTTTTGCTGCTGTTTTGCAGTACCCACACTATTCTTTTTTACTGAAAATAGATCAATATTTACACAATTAATTGACTTAGTTGACTGAGGGGGACCATGTTAAATGTTCCCTTTTGTAACAACAAACCCATACTATGCTGTTAATGAGCAGAAACGGAAACCTTCAATTGTGGCAGTGAGAGGTTTGAGTTTCTGGATAAGAGCTGAGGGACCTGACACTGGACTTGCAGCTGAAAGGTCATCCTTCCACTAGCTATTGAAGGATGGGAGTGGGGACCTTTGGAGAGAGACACACAGAGCAACCTCTTGCAAGAACGTTGAGGACCATAGAGATTTAGGGGCATGGTGTGGGAGGCATAGAAAATCTTGCTGCCTCTTCTGCCCCCCCCCCCCGCCCCGTAAATTCCTTGTTTTATTTTTCCTGAGATTTTCATTGGGTATACCCTATTACATGCAGCACTCCTGAGGAAATCTGCCTCTGCCAATACAACCATCTGTTTTATTTACAGAGTCGAAGTCTCTAGAGTGTTTTCTCACAGGCCTACACATAAGCAGCCCTTTATGCAGTCTGCAGTATTCTGTGTCAACTCTGTGAACAATAGGAAAGTACCCAGGAGGTCCCTACAGGATGCTGTACTTCCCTTGTATAATTAACCGGGTGGGAGACTGAGGAATGAAGATAGTACAGGAGACACACAGTACAAACTGCTGAAACAATAAACAAACAAATAAGAGACCAGCACTTCCTGTTCTTATATTGTTCATGCTGCTTCCTTAAGCTCAGTCTCCCAATCCCACCTCTCAAAAATTAACCCTTTATAAAAACCCGTGTTTAAAGCTTTCACTGTTGGATTTCACTGAAGTCTTAGACCAACGTTTTCTAACCTGGTTTCCTATATTGGGGGGTCTAGATTTTCAAAAGTGCTAAGCACCCCTAACTCTCACCGCAGAGGGGAGGAATAGTGGGGAACTCCCCATTTCTGAAAGTTGGGCCCATTTGTTAACAAGTGCTTAAATAAAGATGCAGGTGTCTAATTTCAGACTGTGGGCTGGAAAAGCTAAATCTTAGTGCTATGTGGCAGTACAGCCAGAAATGAGGCCCAAGCCAAAATGTTGTATCCAAATTGGTATTTTAGTCTGAATAACATAGACTAGCACCCTGGCTTCTGACAGCGAGCGATCAGCAATGAAATTCAAACTTCGAGCCAAACCATCTCAAACCTAGGGAGCAATTTGGATCTGAGTTTTTTGGCTCAAACCCACCTCAAGTAAAATGAAACAGTGGCCCACTGAAATGCTAGCTTGGTTCAGTAGGAACTTCAGCAGAACACCACTATCCATAAGGCAGCATTAGAGACTTTCTTGCCTGTGAATGTTGGTGTGGCTGCTAACTCCACATTTTTGCCCTCAATATCACACATGCATCATCTAATTCTTAGGATGGTTGTTCTGTGCTCCTCACTAGGGTGGCTTTTGTCATATGTCAGTGTGACAATGAAAAACAGATTTGCAGCAACAAAACTCATACACCACTGGTCAGTTTTCTAGGGCACTTCTTGAAGAGAGTTCCTCTCCCCCCCCCCCCGTTTTTGTGTATGAACTATTACGTTCATATCCCATTCTACTGAGGCTAGTGCCAGTTTCAAGCATAAATCTCTGAGCAGCAAGATTAAAATTCACTTCCTAGTTTCTTACATTGTCTTTGTTTTATTAGCCATCATGCTGCCATGGAGAGAATAAAGAAGGGGATGTTTTGCGGAATTGTGGGCCAATCTGACTGGAGTCTAGTAAGATCAGTGTTTAAGAATAAGTGGAAAACATTTCCTCCGTATATCTGCGTATTTAGAACAATGGGGGACTTGCAGCATAAGCAGGACATAGCCTAGTCCCTAAAATGGCACTATTCACAGCATAGCACAAACACAATCTAAGTGCAAACCACACATTGTGCTGGATGCTTACTGCTGATGGCCTGTTGTTAGTACTTTAAATACATGCTGTTAGCGTTAAGCACAGCAAGAAGTCCCGTAAACGCAAATGGTGACATTTAAAAATGAAGTCTCTCAAATAGACTTTTAATCTTTCTAATAAGAAAGTTATCTGCTAAATACCTAGTTTAACAATTATGTAATAAGTCCATCACTAAACATAGCTAGTCGTTGGTAGGATATGGTTTAACATTAGTATTTAATTAACCTATAAAAACCTTTCTGGCTAAATCTAAATTAGATTTCAGCCCTAAAACTACGTATGGTATTTCCCAGTGTTGTCAGTAAAATATTTCCCCCTATTTACTGTGGCGTTGCTGTCTATAACTGTGGGTGGGGGGAGAGAAAATGATCAGTGATCTCTGGAGACAGAGGATCAAAGTGACATACCCTTGTTCCCAAAATTATAACTGTGTCAGAAAATGTTAGTTTTCTGGGGAAAATTCTACAGTGTGTCAGTGAGAATATGGGGAAGAAGATTCCTCTTGGTCATGTTGGATGCAAGGTCAGTGAAAGACCTATGCAGGGATGGGGAACCTGGGGGCTGGATGCGGCTCCCCAGCTTGCCTGGATCCAGCCATTGAGGCTTGGGGCTCCTCCTCAGCATTGGGGAACCCGTGCTCCAGCTCCCGCCCCTGGTCTCCCCCTGTGGGGCTGCAGTACACAAAATCTACTAGCCTGGGCCCCCAAGGCTCTGGTGTGTGAGGGGAATGTGTGTGGGGATGTCTTTCTCCTTCTCAGTTGGGGGCCACGTCAGAGAGGGGTTTTTTTCTTTTGCTTCTAACTTGTGCACAGCCTCCCCCCGACTGATTTTTCCGTGAGTCAGCAGCCCCAACCCAAAAAAGGTTCCCCACCCCTGACTGAGAGGGAGGGAGGAAGTGGAGTAAATTGAGTGAATTTTGTCCCTCTGGAAGTGCTATATCAGTGGCAGTTAGGCCAATGGTACAGTTGGCCTGTCTGATTGGTCTGCATGCACTAAATGTTAACTTCTACAGTGTGCCAGGAAATAGAATCAAAATAAAGATGGAGGGCCGGAGAGTAATGGCTTACATGGGGGCCAGCAAGGGGATACACAGTTTGTCACCTTTATGTCCCTGGTTCATATCTGGCCCAGGAAATATTTCTTCCCACAGTCTTTGGTGTCAATTGACGACTTTACTGAAATCACCCTCGCTGAGAGGCCAAAGTCCATGAAGATGGAGCCTGACCCATTCCTTCAAGCAAGAGTCGAGCCCACAGCTCTCAATGCTGCACTACATGTGCCTTTCCTCAGTGCCTCCATTTCCATCAGCACATCCTTCTTCCTTCTGCACACGCCTCCCATTGCCCCACAACTGCTCTCCCTTTTGTTGCCACTTTTTCTCCTGTCCTCATAGACAGTGTCACGGTATTGCTTTAGTTTAGCTACACAATATGCTTAAGGACCAGATTGCACTACCAGTTGAGGCTTAGGAGACAAAATCATGTGCTTAGCAGTTTTGCAGATGGTGAACATTCAAATTAATATAGCTAGGTTTAGAGGCTAACCAGGATACTGCTCGTACCATCCTGGGCAACCACTTCCCTATTAGTATCACTACATATTTTTAAAGGGTAAGTTCACATTAGTGATACAAGGCAAATGGACACAAAATAGTTCTTAATCCTGAATCTGGATCTAGAAGAATCCAGGGTATGTTATTTGCAAACAATCCCACCTTAGTGTACAGCCACTGAAATGACAATCTTAACCTGGGGGTGGGAAAGGGAGAATGAAATAAATGAAAACACATTTGTGAAGCCTGACTGAACAATCATGTAGACAAAGTAAGAGCTGCATCAGAATAGCTTTAACACTTCCTGAGAGTCTAGGGGAATAAAGGAGGACAGGCATGGGATGCCATATAAAGGTAATAATGAAAACCAGTTATAGAGATTATGCAGTGTGATAGAAAACCTGCCACAATTGTACATTATCATAGAAATGAAAAAGATCCACATCTCTTACCTCAAACACTGCTGAATGTTCAGCACTGACCCTGGAACCGGGGCAGACTAAAATAACAGAAATGGCAAGCTATGCAATTAGTTATGACAGGCACCTTCTACCAACGTACTCTTCCAGCTGAGGAATTGGCAGTCAGGAGGGGGAAAAATATGTAATATGGAAGGGATGACAAATTCTTGTCTTTTGTGACTGACATTTGGTCTATGTTTATAAGTATGCTTCACTAATTGATGCAAGAGTGTTTCTTCAAAGCTGAGCTTTTCACTCACTCTGTGAGGAGACAGTCTTATCACAATATGGAGGGAATGCATCTGTCAGGAGGATTTTGGTGCTGCGCTCCTGGTGCTTTTTGGCAAATTTCTGTGTACAATGTAGCATGCACAACTACATGTTTCCAGCATGTGGATCTGGCAGGAGAAGGGCGAATTGGCAAATCCAACCCTCACAAATACAGGGAGCCAAATTCTTCCCTGGGTTGGGAATAAGCAAGACTTGCACTGGAATCCGGGGATGAATAGTGACTCTTTCAGCGAGTGACTCAAAGCCATAGAACTCTTCTGCCTCAGCTTCTCAGTCTGTAAAGTGAGGGTAATATGCTCCTATTTCCTGAGGCTCATGTGTGAATTAATCAGATGTGAAATTGCAGTGGTGTGTGTGGTTGGTTCAGTCAAGTTGTTGTTCACAGCTAGATCACGCATCATGCAATGAAGGGGTGCCACAGATTCCTTCACACAGCAGTTCCTCTCACCAAGGTGTTAGCTTCCAAAAGAAGTCAGTGAGGGGCAGCTGCATTCTGTACCATGTTTGCCAATCAGGTCCTGTGAAAGGCATTGTGTGTGTCTGTTTCTAAGTTGCAGGTCTCCATACCACCCTGCCTGCTCACCTATCTTCTTGATATATTAATCTGACATGCTTCTTGTCTCAGTGACAGGCATCCCAGAGTTGAAAACTTCTGTACAAATTGGCTTTTATTCTGAAATAACAATGTGAGTGTCTTTACAGCAATTTTCTTATTTTGAAATGATTTTGAAATAACAGATGGCTTATTCCGACTTATGTAATCCTCATTCCATGAGGAATAACATCTATTCTGAAATAGCTATTTCGGAATAGCAGGAGTGTGGATGTTCCACTGCTGCTATTTCGAAAGAGCTCCTTCCCAGAGCCATTCAAAGTAATTACTCCGCAGAACTTCCTGGGGCTCTAAATCGAGATAGCACGCCCACATTAGGGAAGCCTGCCTCGGTCTAATTTTGAGGCTTCCCTCCGCCGCCATGAAGCTCATGACGTTTCTAATGAAATTGAGTCATGAAACTGTGACCATTGAACTGAAGAATGGAACACAAGTGCATGGAACAATTACAGGAGTGGATGTCAGTATGAATACACATCTTAAAGCTGTGGAATTTGTGAAATACGCTATTTCAGAGTATTTCTTCAGGAATAGCTTATTCCAAAATAAGTGTGCAGTGTAGACATAACCCTATATAGAAATGTGTATTCTCTATGCACCCATCTGTCATCTGTGGATTTCCACAGCTTGAACAATGCACATGGATTCATGATTGACTTGTGTGAAGGTGTGTGTGGCTACGGATAATCTTTCCCTAGGCTCGCCTGCTCAGATGCATCTGACAGGAAGGGGAGGATTTAGCATCTTTTCTGCAGTTCTCCTGCAGTTCAGTGCTTTTGCTGCTATGTAGATTTTCCTAATGAATGCATGGAAGGGATCCTGCTCTGCTGTTTGCTTGAGTGACCCTCTTTGCAATGTTCCCTGTGTGAAATATCTAGCACTCTATAGATGCAAAATGGTCTCTATTTCACCTCTTTTCAGCTGCTTTACTCAGCCAAATGCTGTGCTGCTACATTCCATGGTGGAATCTCAAGTAGTCTTGTACCTTGGTATATTTGCCAACATGGAAGGTGCATTCTGTCACTTGGCAGTACTCAGGTCAGTAGAGGTAAGTGGGTGACTTAAAGCTTGACCCAATTTCATCTTTACAGATGGCTCATTTTGAAAAACTCAACACTTGCAACTCTGCAGTGATTTAAGGTATGTCCTATACTAATTAAAGGAGAATACTCTAGTTAATGCGGGTATGGTACCAAGGGAGGAAATATTTGAATGGTCCTCACTGTGCATTCATTTCTTGACTTATGCTATTGAAAATTTCAAACTTAATGTTACATGAATGAATCATTTTTGCTTTTAATATGAATTTTAAAACAATAAAGGCATATAATTGTATATTTGAAGTCTCTGTACACTGAAGAAAATAGATTTGATAACCTTAATATATTGCAAAATGAGCTAAAGAAATGTGCAGAAAATTGAGGTAGACAGGTGTACACATGAACCCATGGACAATGAGAGCCTTAATTTTTTCTAGGGGTTTTTTTTTTTTGTGTGTGTGTGGAGAGGTGCGGGGTTGCATAAACTTACAGGAAATGTGATATCACTTGAAATTCCTTCCTTGTCACCTTTCATATCTCAACTGTCTCCATGGGATTGTGGGTATTTTGGGGAACAGCCATGCATTCCATCCTATGTCTATATAAAGTTATAACAATAACATGTAACATGTTCCCAAAATCTGAGTTGAGTGGTTCCCACTTTATTTTAAATCCTGAAAAATGAGTCCATCTGCCATTAAAAATTGTATATTGCCTCAGATAGTTTGAGAGAAAGTTTCCTTGTTTCTAGGTCTTGTCTCACAGAGACCATGTACAAGCAGATGGAGGAGGAGGCAACAAGTAATGCGGAATGTAACTGAAGTTGCTTTGGAAAAATGCCTGGGGATCGTATATTATAATGCACTTTGCTTTTTGGAAACTACCATTTTCAATTAAGTGGTTCAACAACCTCTACATAGCTGAATAGTTGCACTAAAATTTAAGATAGCATTTGAACTGCACCCCTATAGCTGTATCACATGAGATAAGAACGAAATAGAAAAATCTCATTATTCAATGTAAATATGCATTTCAGTAAAAAATACAGAGGTGTATAATTTTTGTTATGCTGATGTCAATAACCAGAAAGACACCGCAGATGCTTTGTGTCTGGGATCCAGATGTTTCAATGGCTGTGACAACACCTGGACTGACGCCATAGGCAGCCCAGGCAGCCCCAACACGAACACTGACAGTGTGCAGGCCTCAGTGGAGGTTTGTAAACAAGTCTGATCTTGCAGGGGTCCTGGCCAGCAGTCTGAACCAGATGGAGTGACTATTTCCGTCATGAAACTACCTCGAGCTCAAGGGAAAGCATGTGTGAAATTGCTAATATTTCACTATCTTTGTTCTCCTAACAGCACAGGCAGGAAGGGTGTAGCTTGTTGCAATTTACAACTAAGCACATTTGTATTTGGTGTTTGTTTTGGATTGTTTTCCCATTTGGCCATAGAACAGGCAAAGAGAGGGGAATCCTTCCAGCCAGGTGACTGAACCAGAGTTGGGAAAGGAACAGAGAAGGCTCTGCTGATCTGGCAACCAGAAATAGGGGGAAATTATGTTTGGCTGCCAATGATTTTGGTTTCTGTGGATTTGTTTTTATGCTGTAAATGTGGATTTATTAATCTTACCTATAGAGATGCTTATAGTGAGAGAAGACAAAGAAGGTGAATAAAGACTTGAAACACACTAAAGTTTTAGAGAGCTAGCACGGGGACAAAAACACGTAAACATTTTATTTCAGTTACTATAAGTCAACAGAGTCATATAGGAGCTTACATAGAGGGAGCAGATCTGCTGAGTAAGAAGGGGCCATTTGAGTCACCTATAAAAATGTTGCTCAATGCTTTGCTAAAATTCTCAAGGGAAAACTTAGGATTTCCAAGGTTGGCTATATTATGTAGTGGTAGAACAAAGTTACTATGAGACTGGTTTTCCAGGTGCTTCTGATAACTGCCCTGGGATTCCTCTCATCATGTAAGAAGATATTAGATGTAGGTTTTCTTCATGGTGAGGATGTCATAACTAATCAGAGGAAGGGTGCTCTCGCTCAAAGCTAAAAACTGAATATTGGTCACTATTACAGGGAGGTAGAAAATGAGAAAAAATTGGAAAAAGCAAGAAATAGGCCAAGACACATTTTGCTGTAAGCTCTTCTGTCAAACCACATTCCACGTGTATTCTCCACTCAGACGGCATGCTACCGATGTTAATGGAGGACTTTTAAACTTGAAAATCTTTTGCTTAAGATGCAATTTGCAAACCTATGCTGCAAGTGTCAGGGGGGAAATTGATCATTAATGAGGAAAAAATGAGCACAGAAAGGAATAAATATATTATTTTATAGTAATTATTTTTCATATTGATAGAGCATTTTCCAATCAGGAATCTTACAGGCTCATTCTGAGTTCACTGACATTTGTGTTAATTGGGAGTAACTTTTAAAATCAATGGAATTACACAAGTGAATATGTTAACTGACCCAGCCTGTAGTTAGGAAAGGTAGAGTTGTCCTGGAGTCTCATGATAGAAACCCTAGTTTTCCTTCTGGCTTGGATTCTGACTTTCAATGTGGCTTTTGGCATCTTGCTTAATTACTTAGCCTCAGTTTCCCTAGCTGTACATTGGCGCTAATAGACTTCAGAGTGTTAATGTCTATGTAAAGCAACTTGATTATGAACATTGCTAAGATTTCATAATCATAGGACTTGGAAGACTCTTATTTCAGATGAGTGACTTCTTCGGGGGACATTACAACAGACTCACCAAGAACTGGTTTGTGAAAGGGTAATCACTCACTGTTATCTACAGATGAGTAGAAAGAGAAACTTTTGGCTAATATGGGCTTTCAATTTTAAGGCAAGGATAAGCTCCCCTAGAGTGAAACAAAAGAATTTGAACCTGAAATGCCATTGGTCAGGTTCCAAACTGAATTACCAAACCCTTTTGACCTCTATTTGAATTCAAGACAGCAGTGACCACAGGTCATTGTTAACTGATGGTGTTTGGCATTTGTGAAACTTGCTGGTATTCCCTGGTATATTGTGAATTTATGGGATTCATTTTTCGTAAGGAAACAGACCATTGGTGTGTTCTGCTAACAATCCATCATGCTGTCCCTCCCTCCCCCTACTCTCCCACTAAAAGACACACCCAATTTCCTGTTAAAGTTGCTAAGAAGTATAATCCAAAAGTGCAATTTCCTATGCTTATTTTTATTATAATGAGAACTAGGGGGCATTCATTAAAATTTGTGGACACATGACCACATCAATCTCATTTTAGTTTCCAGTGAATAGTGTTGTTAGTACAAAATCCACCACTATAGTTGGCAGTCTAGCTGGATTCACCTAGTTGGCCTGGTTTAATGCTTGAAAGAAGCAGGTTGGCCACATAGCAACAATGGTAGGTCAAAGCTAGTGAGGCTAAAGTTTTCCAAGTGCCTCAGATAATTACTCTAGGATTAGGAAAAGAAAAATAAAGCTTTGTTTTGATAACTGTTCCTAGAAACAAAATACAGTAATTAATATGTCACCATTGTAACCCTCTGCTATCCATAGAAGACCAGGATGTGTAACAATACACGATTCTCAGCTGACACAGTAATACTAGATACTTTGAACATAAGAGACACTAATACTAATCCTGACAACTGTATGATCTGTCTCCATTTTACAGATGGGAGAAAAGCGAGGCTGAGGTGAAATGACTTGCCCAAGGTCATGTGGCTAGTCAGTGACAAAGCCAGGATTACAATTCAGAAGTTTCAGACTCCTGTTCTCATTCAACAATGCTGTCTCCCTAGGAAGATTAATAATTAGGCCTTGTCTACACCTCAAAAGTAGATCAATCTAGCTATGTTGCTCAGGCTATGTCTAGACTGCAAAGTTTTTCCAGGATACCAGAGGCATCCTGGAAAAACTCTGCTGTGTCCAGGGAATCTGTCTGCTTTTTCAGAACAGTTTCCGAAAAAGCAGGCACGTTCTTTCGGCATCCCTGTATTCCTCATTTAATGAGGAATAAGGGATGTTCCAAAAGAGGAAATTTTTCCGACATTTGGCCCCATGTGGATGGGCCAAATATCGGAAAAGCCTCTTCCAAAAAAACAAGTGGAAAAAGGTACGCAAATTGCAGTTTGCAATTTGCGTATCTTTTTCCAAACCACACCCCCCATCCTGGCAGTGTAGACATAGCCTCAGAGCTATGACAGATTTTGCATCCTGTGCAACGTAGGTAGGCTAACTTAACCCACTATTATAGATGCAACTAGATCAATGGAAAATTCTTCCATTAGCCTACCTATCATCTCTTGGTGAGATGGGTTAACTACATTAATAGGGAAAATATCCATAGGTGTAGGAAGCATCTACACCCAAGTGCTTCAGTAGCACTGCTGTAGCAGGGAGCATACAACAGAGATGGATCACTTGATAATTACCTTGTTCTGTTCATTCCCTTTGAAGCTCCTGGCATTGGTTGTTATTAAATATTGGGCTAGATGGACCATTGCTCTGACTCAGCATGGCCACTTTTATGTAATGCAAACATAACCTTCTCTTCACTTCTCTCTCTTGCCCCCAAGAGCAAATGTGGGTGGGGATAAAAAATGTGATTAGAAGACCCGAGGATAGAAAGATAGTTCAGGTGTATCTCTGGGTTTCATATAGTTAAAGTAGCGGAATAAGGATGAATGAAGTTTTTAAATCATGATTTGAGGACTTCAGTAACTCAGCTAGAGGCTATGGGCCTATTCTAGGAGTGAGGTTCTGTGGCCTGTGATGTCAAGGAGGTCAGACTAGGTGGCCATGATGGTCCCTCTGGCCATGAAGTCCATGAGTCTGAGTTGCCCAGCTGTGCTAATTTTAGAGGGTGACCTTTCCGATTTGAGCAGCAAATTTAAGACATGGGGCTTCTGAAGAAATATGCTGTGATTTACCAAGCTGGCCTGACAGCAGCATTGCCTAGTCACCGTTGTGCTCTTTGCTGAGCATATGGAAGCTGAGCGCTCCCTGGCTAGTATCCAGACATCCAAAAGTTAAATTGATGGGTATTGCCAAGAGGGGTTCTAGCTAATGGGAGCCATAAAGAATGAAGCCTGTTTTATTTTTACTTGTTTCTTTTCTTATGAGAGTTTTTCCTCACAGAACAAGCCTAGATACTACTGCGCGCAACATATTTCTTCTGTGCTTTCCCCCTAGGGATGATTTACACCAATGCGTGATCTGTTTTGCTGTTCCAGACCATTGGGCTCATCAGTTTATTCAACTGCCTTTTTAAATGGACTCATTTTTCCTGACTTTGGAAAAGGTGGCAAGAATCTAACTGTGCTGGGGTGGAAGGCAGGAGGGAATCAAACAGCAGTTGTCTCACTCTGTCAGCAGAAGACGTGGTCTCTGGAGGACCTCGGTGGGCAATTCTATGGCAGGGACTCTTTAGGCTGAATTAGATATCAGTCATTTACATGTAAAATACCCATTGCTGTAAAACCTATGACTCTGCACAACCCAGTATAGCATGTTTCGTAGTTTCTTATCCAGTGAGGCAGATGTTAGAGAAAAACATTTAGATATGCACCTCTAGGTCAGATTAAACGTTCCACGACACAGCTCCACATAGTAATTAGAACTTGGGATCCCTCTTGATAGACTGCTGTGTATACATACTCTGGACCAAAATGTAGATTACTAGCTCCCCTGATGGGATATTTTTTTTCTAAATCACAGTTCTGTTTCATTTGTATGTTGCTTGCTAGATTAAGTTTTAAAGCTGTGTGGTTCTTTTTTTATGCAGCATGAGAGCAGGAATTTTACCAGGATAGAGTTTTTGCAAGTTTTTCTTCCTACCGTAAGCAAAACTCAGCAAATCAAAGGTGATTCATCTTGAAACAGCAAGTGATTTAAACCAAGCAATGCCTTTTGATTTATGATAATGGGAAAAGATTGCAAAATGGGGATAGGATTGGCTGAAAATTCATACGGCACAAATTTTTATAAGCAGCATTATATTCATGCACTCAACTAATTCCATATTATGGTTTTTATTTATTTTTAAAGTTATTTAGTGAATTTAAAGCCAGTGAATGATTGACAGCCCTGGAAACAAGTCTGCTATTCTTAGAACAGATGTGAGCAGTGTCAGTGAAAATTTCCTACAATACCCTGTCATTATGCCTCAAGTCTGATACAAAAGGGCCACCTCTGCAGGTGATGGGGAGGCAGTCAGTCTAATGCCTTGATTCAGTACAGCACATGATAAGCACATGCTCTTCTTCATTGCTGAATCTGGACCTAGTATCATTTGTCGGGGTTATCAATCCAAAATGTTAAATATGAGTCCCTTAAAACAGTGGTTCTCAAAGTTATCTGATTGCTCCCCTTCTTTGTGTTTGTAGTCATTTACCTGTTTATGCCCATATATACATATACTGCCGCCCAGATCTGAAGGCAGAGCAGAGAGCAGCAGCAGTTGCTGGGTGGGCACCCAGATCTGAAGGCAGTGCTGTGTCAGCAGCAGCACAGAAGTGAAGGTGGTAATGTGAAAAAAAATATCACTTTTCACTGCAGACATAGCACCCCATTGCCACCCTTACTTCTGGATGCTGGTACCCCGCCCTCCTGTGCTGAGTTGGAGCCCTTTTGTCTCCAGGTGAGGGACTTGCGGGGTAAAGTGGGAGGAGAACCTGAGACTGAGTTGCCTCCTTGTGGGAGACTGATGAGGTGGGAAAGGAAAGACTGGGTGGCAGGGCTGCAGCTGACCCCCCTTACTGTCCTATCTCCTGGGTGTGCATGGCCATTCTGTATGACTCCTAGTCACGTGGGGCAAACAGCCAAAGCTCTCAACTTCCCTCTTGTCCTCCGCCACAGTTTTCACTTTCCTTGGAAGGCTCATCCTATAGTTTGAGACCTGCTGCCTTAAAGTAATTAGCTTTTTTGAAAAGAAAAAAAATCCTCCGGTTTCGAGCCAAACAGCAGATGGTGGGTTCTTTTGCTTCACTTTTTCTTTAAATAGTCTTTTAGGTGCATTTGGGGGCGGGGAAGGGGATCCTTGATGTTTTTGAACTTCTCTCTGCCATCACTCGGGCTAGAAACACTAATCACAGCTTATACTGCCTATAGTCACAAGGTTCCAGAAGCTGGAGCTGTAAGAAATATATGAAACATTTTGAGGCTTGTGATAAAAATCAGGACAACAGCACCATTGCATATAATATATAACTTAAAAAAACCATTAGGTGTATATCTGAGATACGTGGCATATTGGTATAGCTGATTCCATGGGCATGTTTGGGTTGTACAGAAAGATAGTGCTACACTATTTTTCAAAGCAATTCACTTTTTGCTTTACCATGATACCCTGATAGTTAGTCATGTTAATGAAAGCTAAAATATAACTGTTAAACTCTGCCCCAAATGCTGGGTCTGGACAGAATCTCATCCCCTGTTTCTTGTTCTGGGTCTCTAGAACAGACTACCAGGCTCAGACCTCTTGCATAATGCACATCTTTGGGAGATGGGAGTATCCAACCCAGCCACCCTAGATTCTGAAACCAGCTCCTCCTGAGCCCTCCCACTTGCTTACAGGTTTTCTCAGAGCTACATCCTTGCAGTGGGCACTTCAGCTGTCTAATTTAACCCCTTCAGGGACAGTGTACCGGGAAAGCAAGGAACACAGGCTTAGCCAGAATTCCTTAACCACAAAAACCTTACTCTGAAAGGCATCCTGGAGTTATAGCTTATTGAAAAACAATGATTCCTGAGATGCTTTGTTTCCTAGTCCTAGCTCACCCTGTTAGGCTGGGGTTTTCATTGCTTCAGGCTGACCAGAGTCACTCTTTTTTTACAGTGATAGTCAGCCACTCTACCCACAGCAGCAACCTTCTCTTAAAGAGACCCTCTGTCTCTTTTTGCCATGTGTTAGAAGGATCCAGTCTTCTCCTCACCTGTGCAGAATTCTCCTCCCCCTCACTGTTCCATAGGGTGGGGCAGCAATTGAAATACAATCAGAGATGATGGCCTTCAGTATGTGGTCAACAGCTTTGTCTGGGTAGCGTGTTGTGGGTGGTGCAGTGCAATAAGCTGCTCTGGGCACATTTCAGCACATAATATAAAATGGAGTTCATAGCTGGTTACAGACCTACCCCACTCTGTCACTAATCTCTCCTTTGTTGTCAAAACGTTCAGCACGTCGGCCATAGACTTTAAAATGCACATACGTTTCCAGAATGAAACTATGCTGCGTTCCATTCTCCCACATAGTACACATATGCTTATGGTCATGGTCTTTGACATATTGTTTTGCAGCTGATAACCTTTCTGCATGCATACCTGATTTGTGTGTAAGCAAGAGCTAATTGTAACACCTTCTCCCATAATCCAGGGAACAAGAGATAAACCTTTTTGCAGATGTAACCCCTCTGTCAGGCCAATGGGGAATATGAATTAGGAAGTCCATGGTCATCTCCTGAGAACACCCTTCCCCCAATCCAATGTAGAGGTACATATCCGAGGTCTGTAGATTTGTGAGTGCATCGTTTATCTCAATAGGCTTGGCAGAGGATGGGAGCTACACTTTTAGAAAACTAGGGGTCAAATTATGAAGTAATCTTAAAGATCAAGGCCAACACTGGGAATAACTAGGAAGCCATTGCACTCTTGGAACATGGGTTAGATGTGCTCACTTCTCTGCACGGCTAAGCAGAGGAGCAAACATGCTTTGAACTAGCTATAACATCAGAATGGTCTTTATATGAAGCCCTGTGTGAAACAGCCTACAGTAATCCCATCTAGAGCTGAAGTAATGTCCATGTCTAAGAGAAAGGGCCGCAAGAATTTGGCTAGCTGGAAAAACAAATGAATGAACTACCAAAACACACGCTCTTGGTCACTGATGCCAACTGAGATTCCAGGACCAATCATGACTCTTGAGGTCAAATTCTGACTCATTTATAAAGGATAGACCTGGCATTAAGCTGCATCATACTCAGGCTGTGTGGCATGGCCAACAAACGGCATCTGTCTTCTTCTGGATTGTGTCACAGAACCAAGACATGGGTGGGTGTGCAGTGGCGGATTAGACACTGGGCCAATGGGGCTCATGCCCTGGGGCCATGGCCAATAGGGAGCCCTTAGAAAAATGGGTGCCCCCAACTCCTTGGCCCACTCTGCCCTTCTGGTGCTCCTGCCGGGGAGCTGGGTCAGGGCATGGGGGGCTTGCTCTGTTCCTGCTGCCAGGCAGGGGAAACCCCTGTGCCTCACCCCTACTCTCTGTCAGGAGCACCAGGGGAGGGAGCAGAGCAAGTTTCTACTCCTTGACTCCATTTTCCCAGCAGGAGCACTGGGAGGTAGGGCTGGGGAGGGGACTGCAGGCAGAAGGGATGGGGAGGGCCCCTCCATTTTCTCTGGCACAGGTCCCCCAATCCTCTTCTGTAGGCATGTCTAGTGCTTGGAGCAGGAGTTGGTAGCCAGTAACTAGAGCTCAGAGTTAGAAGCCACAGCTAAGGATCAGAGCCAAAGTTAGAGGTCAGGCGCTAGACTGGAGGATCAGAATCAGGTTATCTGGAGCGGGAGAAAGTCTGGGAACAAACAGGAGCTATCACAACCATGGGCAAAAGCTTTGAGTAGTTACTGAACTGTTAAGAGGCAGTCTGCTGACTCTTCCAGACAATCAGGTGGTGCAACCAATCAGGCAGCCTACTTCTGTGCTTGTTAGGTTGCCTAGACTACGGCTAAACCTGACCCCGCTTGCTTTCATGCAAGTCCTTATGTCAGCCAGGACCTGAGAAGTTATCCATACTGCTCCATCCTGGCTTGATGAATGAGATGTACCTTCAGATCTGTGTCTTATCTACATATTGAGCGCAGCCCATCTCAGACTGTTTCCTAGTTCTACCTGACAGCAGCTTCATAAATAAAGTGCCAAATTAGTACTTTGTAGAACCCTGCCTGTGCGAGATTTCAGGGTGAATAAAGAACTACTCAGTTCCATTCGTATCTGTTATCAAAGAACCCCTTTGATAACAGATACGAATGGAATCCTTTGGGCACTTGTTCGTACTCTACTGTGGCCTGCTGTTGTCCACAAAACCTTCTATGGCATCTAAGGCCTTTGACAGTTCCCACAGACTAATCATGGCCATTCTATCTTAGTCCATTACCAGGAGGTCATCAACCATTCAGACCAGTACAATCTCCATTCTACCCAAGGACCTGAAAACCAGCTGAAAGGAATCAGGGGAAATTCAAGAATTGTGGATAATACCAAAGCTGTCTTGCCACCATTTTCTCAATTACTTTCCCCAAAGAGAGCATGTTAGGGATGGGGAATAGCTGGCAAGATGACAGAATAACAAGATGGCTTCTGAAGCAGCAGGAACCTAAGGACCTTGTTTCAAGGAAGCATACAATCATACCCTCTCTGGAAGAAGCATTAACGGTCTGCACCAGGAGTGCCCAGCTTTTCTTTTATAACCTGGAGGAACATAGATCTAATAGGTACCATGCCAATGCCGAGGAGGGGAGAATAAGTGCTCTGTGAGCATGTTACCTTGTTGCTACAGTAATAGTTAACATGCACATATTCTATTTGAACCTGCTGGGACTGTCACTGGTCAGGTAACTGTATTACTTTGAACTTATACAATATCTCATTGACAGTTATAATTTATTGGCTTATCCTTTCCTGAGTCTTGCCATGTTATCCCATACCATTTTATTGGCCCCATATCCAGAAAGTCATCATTACCACCAGAAAAGATCAATTACATTGTGTCAGATGATCTAGACACATTGTAGAAATTGCTCTTAGAGCAGCAGTTTTCTAGTGACTTTCTGATGTATTTCTTCTGGGTGGGTGATATGTTTTAATTTGGGAGGGGGGGAGGGGAATGCCACTAGCTGCCCCAGCTACACTTACCAGAAGTAGCAAGAATAAATGATAGATGACTCGGAAACTGGTCTTACTCATTCTGTTCAGATGCCAAATAGTTTAATCACAGTTACCTTTCCTGAGTCACCTTCATGAGTAATTTCCTTGTGAGGCCATTTAGAAAATGCTTCCTCTGAAATAATTAGTCCCCTTCCCCCTGAATAGATTCTGACCTATCAAGCTACATTCTATATTTGTCATTTTGGGGTTAAACCTGTAGTCTTCTGCTGTTGCAGGGTTGATATTGGGTGAACACTTTGCAGTTTAACAATTACTTATAGAGACATACCGTACATACCACACATCCCTTCTGGCCATCCCAAAATGTGCCCATAAAGGTGAGTGGTTTTTCTCCAGATTTTAAAAAGGAAGAAATGGAATCAGAGAGAGGCAGAGTGACTGCCCAAGTTCATATTCTGGGGCAGTGATGGATGATGTCTCCTGACTCCCAGTTTCAAGCCAAAATCACTTAACCTCCCGCTCCCACCTGCTTCCTCTAAAGCAAAGCAGCCTTGGATTTTTTTTTATTTCAATTTAATTTGGAATATTGACATCTCTCCTAAAATATTTTACTTTAATTACAGCCACATCATAGTCAATCCTAATTAATCCAGTAGTTATAATTATAGCCAGCCACTGCAAATGAGTGCTATGGATTGTTTGAGAGGGAAAAACAAATTACTTCCTGATTTGTCATTTTATATTTTTAATTAGTAACAGCCAAGAGTTTGACCCTGGCTTCACGTATGTTAGTGTGCATGATGTATAATCTGCTCAGGCTTTTGTGCATGCTCATGCATCACCAATATTTTACAAGACATGTGTGCATGCATATCTAACAGCAGGACTGAGCCCTAAATATTTAAAATTCCCTGATGCTGGACCAAATCCTGAAGCCCTTAACCTAGCTGTGATTCAGTGGGAGGCTTGCCAGAGTAAGGGCTGGAGAATGTGACTCTCAGTCAGTGAAAATGAATCAGGTTTTGCATTTTTCATCATTTTTGTTGTAAATCAGTAATTTTGAATTGTTAGGTTTACATTTTTATATTTATTGGTGTTATAGCAATGAAAATATTGATTTAATCTTGGCCCACGATTAAGCAAAAGATAGAATATTTTACAATCACTGCCAAAATTATACAATAAAAACTTCTCAGAAAACATCCTGGCTACAAACTCATCAGTGATGAAAATGGCAAACAGAGGGACTACTCTTGTGTTAGCTTCTATAGACCCCTTGTCTCTTGTGTGCATGGCTGGGCGGAGCCCTGTTGACTGAGGTAGATTTCCAGGCAGGCGCAGTAGTCTGCTTGAAGTTGTAAGAGTGGGGCCATAATATCTTTAAGTTACTCACAGTAACAGAATCCTCTTAGGAGTAAACGCTCTATGAGTGGATTGACCCAAACTTCTCTGTCAAGGCATGGAGCCATGTTTTGCACCCCTACAAACAATGTGAATAAGTGCTCATAAGGGCAAATGAAGGTTCCCCCATCTGATCCTTTGTGAATAAATTTATTAGCGGTAGAGCTGGGAGGAAATTTTATGACAATGAAAGTTTTGTTGGAAAATGCCAATTTGTCAAGCTCAGAAAGTTTCATCCAAAGCCTCTGGGTTCAATGAACTTCCAACACATGTAAGGCAGGGTTCCACAGCCTAATTGCCTGGTGACCTGTGGAGTCTCCAGCTGTGAGACAGACCACATGGCTGGGTTTCCAGGGCTTCCAGGTTCCCTGCTGCTGAGCCAGGACCCTGGGAGAACTGGCTGGAGCAGGAGTTTTGAGGACTTCTGGGCTCACAGTTCTGTGTCAGGGAGACTGGAAAACCTGAGAACCCTAACTTGACTCAGGGCTCTCAGAGCTTCCAGGCTCATTGCTGCGGACACCAGAGCCTAGAGTTCTTAGGATAGGCTTCCAGGGTCTCTTGTTTCAGATCAGCCCCAGCATGTGGACTATCCTAGGGCTAGATCCAGCAGGGCTTCTAGACTCTGGAAGACCCGAGAGTCGTAGCCCTGGGGGCAGTCCCCATGGTATTACTGCCTCTAGCTGCAGACCCTGGGAGACCTGACAGCTACAAGGTGAAAATGACATGCTTGCACACAGGTGAATTTCATGCAGTCACTGCTGGTCCTGAGACAGCAAATTTTGTTTTGAAAATGTCATGTTCTGTGCTTGCCAAATAAATTTTGGATGGGCTTTCTTGTGTCATACAGAAAACCTGAAAAAATTCAGTGTTGGTTCAATCGGAACAGAATTTGTTTTGTTTGGGGTTAGCCCCAGAATCATAAATAAATAAATAAATAAATTTAAATTATTGGCTCAGCTTCTGTTTTGCTCCCATTATTTAATTTATATGATAACCACCTAGAGACATGTCATTACTTGTACGTAGGAAGTACAGAGTGAAAGACAGTCTCAACATGTGAAACATCTAACTTATCATTACAGTGTCTACCTCTTTTATTTAAAAGCTCATTAAAAAAATCTCTTAGCATTGTCATAAAAATGTGTTTTGCCTTCAACTGTATCTCATAATTTGGCTGGCAAACTAGACACATTGCTATCCAATTAAGTACATTTTGATCTAGGGTTCAACAGTCTTTCTCTCTGTAACTGGGTTGCTCTAGCCAGATCTGGAAAAATGTGTTTTCTCTGTTCCTTCTGTTTCAAAATACCTTTCTGGTTATATGGCTTGCAAAACACAACCTTTATAATTTTATAGACTAAAACATCACAGGTAAAGTTCTAGATAAGATTGAGTTGAACATGGCAGATGGGGATACTTTTTAAAATGAAAATCTAGCTAAATATGATAGCTACAGAAAAGAAATGAATTTACAATGCAACAGCAGTTTCAAAAAGTTAATTCGTGTAATGCATCAGTTCTGCTGTGCAAAGAGTATGTGTGTTCCTTTCCCATCGTTAGAGCTCAGCAAATCCACGTCTATCTGCTTTATATCCACACGTATCTGAATTTGCTGATGTCAGTGTGGATATCCACAGCTCATTTTTGCAGATGCAGATGTGGCTGCAGATATACATTTTGTATCCACACAGGGTCTACCCCTCTTAATCTCCACCATGAAATGTAAACCTTGATTCTTGCTGCCTCCAAAGTGGAGGATGTTCTGTCTGAATATAGTTCTGTCTGAATATAGTTCTTACATATGTTAATTTTGCAACTTCTGTTTTCTGTTTTTGTTGGAAAATGCTTGAACAGAGCCTTTAGAAATGCTGGTGTGGCTTTACAGTTAAATGAACCAGTTTTTAAATTCCATTGACTCTAAACAAGCTAGGATTCTCACTTGTAATCAACATTGGGTTTTATGTTAGGATTTTATTATCTGATTTCAAGCAAACATAATTCAGGTATCTAATGTCTGCTCATTGGTACAGACTGTAAAGGAAGGGTGAAAACCTTAGTCTGTCAGCTAAGTTTCAATAAGCTTCCATATTACTGCGTGTTTACTTGAATTGAACCTTTCAGAGTTTGCTAGTCACTAATTCTCGACCCACTCCCTGCTTTAGCTAAATCTGACCCTACTTACAATTTACTTTTTAGAAGTCTGATCCAGTGCCTATTAAAGTCAATGGAGAGACCCGTAATGACTTTAGTGGGCACTAGATTGTTCCCCATATGGGCAAAACTCACTGAAGTCCATTGGAGTTTTGCTTAAGGAATGAATAGGACCTCTTATCATTATGTATTAGCTGCTTCTTATTCAAGCAATTCCATACAAAGCAGTATTTCTTTGCCTCATTATATTTTCCCTCACACATTTCCTGGCCTCAGGCTCATCATGTGTTCAGAAAGAGCACTCATTTTACATTAAAAAAAATTGGAGCAGAAGAACCTGAAGGAACAAGAGAGATAAGGTGGGTGAGGATGGTAATATTTTATAGTCCCAATAAAAGATATTACCTCACCCACCTTGTCTCTCTGATAGCCTGGGACCAACACAGCTACAGAAACGCATCATGAAAGAAAAAGCACTTGTACAATATGCTGTAGTATGGGTAAGAGACTGAAGTGTGTCTCTTGCTGAAAGTCAGAGTCAAGAAAAGGCAATACACAGTGCTGGCAACAGACTTCGCTGGACTCTGGGCATTGTGGAGGGGAGAGGGTTCGGCTCTGGGTCCTCCTGGAAGAGGCAAGGACTTGGGTGTGACCCCCAGCTGCCCTCTTCCCACCCCCACATTGGTGATTCTGGCAATACTCCTGTCACATGACTGGGCCAATATGCACGGACTCCTTCCAATCTTAAAAACGCTTTGAGCTCTTTTCTTTTCTTCTTTCTTTTCCAAGGTCTTCTGGGTATGGTAGGACAAATGTTGCTGATTGTGCTAGTGAGAGTCCAGTTAGTATGGCCAAAAAGTGAAGAAAGTTGAGTGTGATCTCTGACCTTCACTTTTCTCAACCTGCCAGGTGACATGGTTTCTTTAAAGTGTTTTTTTTCATTAATACAGACTTATTTTGCTTATCGTAAAATCTGCTAAATAACAAAACAAATAATAATTTTTGAAATAGTAACCTTGTCTAGAACTGTAGAGGCAAATTTAATGTGCAGGTATTGTTCAGAAAAGGAACTGTGCAAAATGTCACTTCCTGACTCAGCTGGTTTGATCTCTGTGCATTTAGAGTCACATCAGATTGTTCCTCTGACATACCTTTCTGGCACTCTTTTTTACTATTGTTTAAATATGGAATGGGATTCTTTTCCTGTGTTAATTCACTCCTCTTTGCTAAATTTTTATTGCTGGTGATGACACGTGCCAGAAGGAGCAAAATTTTAATTTTTAAAAAATGTCTTTTTGATCATGGGGATATTTTATTAAAAATAATAGTAGTAATTAATTAAACCCATTGTTAGTGAGGTAAGTTAGTATATAGATTCTAGAAATGGTATCCCTGTATAATATATGTGTTCAAAAACAGACCCACAAGTACTTGGCACAGGGTCTATTTTGTTAAAAAAAACCCCACACATCACTAGCCTTTCAGGTCCCAAGTGGAGTCTGTGGTGTTGAGAGCTTGAAATACCTCCTGGCTCCCATCACCTCTGTCTGTTCTATTATAAAAGGATTATTGAAGCAATAAAGACACTCAACAGGATTTCTTTAAAGGCATGTTTCAGAGGATTGCCACACTTCAGTCTTTTGGTTTCTGAACACTGATCAATACCAGTTTTTAATATGACTATGGCTGGAGAGAGATTTCAAAAATGGCAATTCGTTGCCTAATTCCTACTGACAGTCAAATGGGAGTTAGGCACTTCTTTGACTATCAGTGGGAGTTAGGCACTTAACTGCCGTTTGCACCTTTGAAAATTTACCCCAAAGCCTTAGTGCTCAGGCACTGCTGCTGATTTTACCCTTTCCTGGGAAGTACTCTCAGCAGTGCCAGAGTAAGGCAAGCTGGTGCCCTACTTAGTACAACACAGGACTTATTGTGAACTGCCACTGTAGTGTGGCCATGCCACACACCCAGGGTGCGTCTAGACTGGCAAGATTTTGCACAAAAGCGGTTGCTTTTACGCAAAAACTTGCAGCCTGTCTACACTGGCCGTGAGAATTTGCGCAAGAACACTGACTTTGTAATGTACAAAATCAGAGCTTCTTGCACAAATATTTTGATGCTCCCGCTCAGGCATAAGCCCTCTTGCGCAAGAATACTTGTGCAAGAGGGCCAGTGTAGACAGGAACGTTAATTTCTTGCACAAGAAAGCCCGATGGCTAAAATGGCCATCGGAGCTTTCTTGCGCAAGAGAGCGTCTATACTGGGCACGGATGCTTTTGCGCAAAAGCAAATCTTTTGCGCAAAGGCACATGCCAGTATAGATGCTCTCTTGTGCAAATACTTTTAACGGAAAAACTTTTCCGTTAAAAGTATTTGCGCAAAATCATGCCAGTTTAGATGCAGCCCCAGTGTTTAGACTTCCTCCTTACTCCTCCCAGAGAGGCATAACGGATTCCCCCACTCCCAGGAGTGGCACAGGAGTAGCCTAGGGCTCCCTGCTGCAGGATAGCTGCAGGTTTCCTCTGTCCTTCCTCCCTCAGGGGTGGCTGGGTCAGGTCCATTACACTCTTCTCATGACACACATGAAGTCCTTTGGTGAGTGGTCTTAATGGGGTCCCTGGAGAAGTGCATTTTGGTCTTAATGCTCCAAGGGCAGCTCACACCGCTCAGAGCTATTGTTTCAGACTCTTTGCAGGCACAAGAAGGCATCAGTTACACTCCAGGGCACATTTTCAACTTTCTCTTCAGAACCATTAGAACTCTTCATTTACTATTTTAATGAAGACTGGGAGCCTGGCGATCACATGACAACAGCAGCTGGGAACTTAAATATGGGTTTTATAGTGCCCAACAATCAGGAAGTTCTTGGCATACATACTAATCATTCTCAGCAAGCCCATTTCCATCAGACCCCTTGCTTGAAACACTTCCATTTGTCTATGACCCAGAAGCGATATTACCTCCTGTGTCTCCTATGCAACTGATTGAAGAGCATCTGTTGCATCAACAGCTGTTATATCTGTCTCCAAATAACTGTCATTATTTTCCAGTGTATGTTACAAGAAGCAGATGCTTCTTTCATTTTCTGGATTTCAGAGCCCTGGTAAGCTAACAAAACAAAACAAAACAAAATGAAGAAACTTACTGATCAAAAAAGCAAATTGAAAGAGCCAGACGAATACCCAGAAACCATCTACTTCAAGACAGACCCAAGAAAACCAACAATAGAACACCCCTTGTCATCACCTACAACCCCCAACTCAAACCCGTCGAACACATTATCAATAAACTACAGCCTATACTGGAACAGGATACTAAACTCCAAGAGGCTCTGGGAGACAGACCCATAGTCTCCTATAGACAACCACCTAACCTCAAGATGATTCTTACCAACAACCACAGGACATACCACACTAATACCAACCCTGGTACCTTCCCTTGCAACAAACCCCGTTGCCAGCTTTGTCCACATATTCACTCTGCTGATACCATTATTGGACCTAACCAAGTGAGTTATAAGATCAAGAACACATATTCCTGTGCATCCAGAAATATAATTTATGCTATCATGTGCCGAAAGTGTCCGTCTGCTATGTACATTGCACAAACATCTCAGACACTTTGCCAAAGGATCAATGCCCACAAAACAGATATTAGGCAGGATCACAAAGAAAAAACAGTTTCTTGCCATTTCACCCAGAAAGGACATTGTCTCAACGACTTAATTACCTGCATCCTGCTTCAAAGGCCTTTTAAGACTACACTTGAAAGAGAATCCTCTGAACTGTCATTCATGCTTAAATTCGACACTTTACACTTAGGTATGAATAAAGACTCTAATTATCTCATCCATTACAAAGATAGCTTCCCCAATTATCACCTCTAGTATCATTAGCTCACAGACATTTACCTCCCGCCCCCATCTCCCTTCTGTTCTGAAATTTGATTTGTCCTTTTCATATGTGTTCATTTTTTTTAATTGTATCCTTTGGTATATATGGTTGTGACAATTTTCTTCCACTATTTGATCTGAGGAAGTGGGTCTGGCCCACGAAAGCTCATCACCTAATAAACCATCTTGTTAGTCTTTAAAGTGCTACATAGTCCTGTTTTTTGTTACTGATCAAAGATTTTTACGGTTCTGACGGTGTTAGGAGGCACACCCATGTACCTCAGAGGCAATGGAAAGCTCTGCTGTCTTCCAGTAGAGATTCAAACATTGCCCAGCTGATTAGCAGATCTGCACACCCAGGTTGTTTGTTTCTACTGGTGGTGCATATTCGCACGTGGCTCGTTGCACACAAAAAATTATTTCACACGTGGATGGAAAAAATCCACATGTGGATGAAAAAGATTAGAGGGAACATTGCCCATAGATGCTTAAGCCTTTCCTAATTTCTTATAGATCTCTTGTTAACTAAGTTCTCCTTAACCACAGATGCTAGATAATAGAACATTTAAGTTCAGGCCTATCACTGCTGCTCTGGACAGACATCTTCTAGAACCTTACAACCTCAGCTTAGAAAAGAAGAGACTAAAGGGGGATATGATAGAGGTCTATAAAATCATGATTGGTCTAGAAAAAGTGAATAAGGAAAAGTTATTTACTTATTCCCACAATATAAGAGCTAGGGAGTCACCAAATGAAATTTATAGGCAGCAGATTTAAAACAAACAAAAGGAAGTTTTTCTTCACTCCGGGCACAGTCAACCTGTGGAACTCCTTGCCAGAGGATGTTGTGAAGACTAGGACTTTAACAGGGTTCAAAAAAGAGCTAGATAGATTCATGGAGGTTTGGTCCATGAATGGCTATTAACCAGGATGGGTAGGAATGGTGTCCCTCGCCTCCGTTTGTCTGGAAATGGATGACACAGGAGAGATCACGTGATGATTACCTGTTGTGTTCCATCCCCCTGGGGCATCTGGCATTGGCCACTATCGGTAGACGGGACACTGGGCTAGATGGACCTTTGGTCTGAGCCAGTATGGCCGTTCTTATGTCCTTATGTTCTTAGTTTGGTCTACTACAAGATCAAAACCTCAACATGCTACTGGCAGACACCTTGATCTCCCCTCTCTCTTTTTCTATTGCTAGTGGTCTTAGTTACCTTTAATAATTCTTAGCAGTTTATGGTGCTTTTAATCACTAAAGCATACCAGAGACCTCAGTTAATTAAGCCTGTCAACATCTCTTGAGAAGGCAGGGCTACTTCCCCGGCTTCACAAATTGCGAAATAAAGGAAGAGCAGATATGTTACTTATTCAGGCCCAGAGAGGTCCTGTTGGCACTTAGGCTATGTCTACAATATGACTATGGACCTTAGAGTGGCACAGCTGTACTGCTACAGCTGTGCCCACTGTAAGGTTTCCCATGTAGCTGCTTTTTGCTCTCCTGCTGGTGTAATTAAACCACTCCCAATGAGTGGCATTAGCTATGTCAGCAGGAGAGTCTTTCCTTGGTGAAATTTATGTCACTCTGGGCAGTGTTTTTTCACACCCTGGACAACAGAAATTTTACTGACAAAAGTGCTAGTGTGGACAAAGCCTAAGCCAGGCCTGCTGATGGAGATGGGGGCATCAGAAGGGGGCAGTTGCCCTGGGGCCTGTCAATTGTAAAGGGCAGCAGGAACCCTGGGTCCTTTTGTATCACCTCCAAAGCACTGGGTGGCACACTGCAGAGCACTATACTTTGCACTTCACTGGCTCTGAGGACTGACTAGAGGGGCCCGGTGATCCTGTGAGCTCCCCTGCACTAGGCAAAAGCATGTTAAAAGCACCTTTTAGTCTAATGTGGGCAGAGCCACAGACAGTCCTTATAAGAGCCAGGATTGGAACTCAAGAAGTTTTGACTCCTGGTTCTATGCTGCAATCACTAGACAATGGGTAAAATCTTGGCCATGCTGCTGTACATAGAAAAACTCCCTTTGGCTTCAATGGGGCCAAGATTTCACTCCCCGTCTTCCAGTCATCATAAAAGTGTGGTCTCACATCTGGTGAGAGAGGTAATCTCCAGGTCTGCCTTTTTTGCACAATATAGGGCAAATTATATAAAAAGGTCATTTTAAGGAGGGCTGAATGTCATTTCCTATTATCTGGGTAGCCTGGTGGATTATTCATAATGTGCCCAATCCTTATTTAGTCCTTAATGAGGATTGATGTCAAGGGGAGTTCTGCCTTAGTAAGAACTGAATGAAATCTAAGCAGGGACTTTAAGAGTAACTCACTGTGGTGGTCCCCTCAAAAGAACTGTGTGCTCCATGGTGGGTGAGAACAACAAGAGTCACCTTTACCTCACAATTCCTTTGCACAGTGAAGAAATGTTTTCTTACTACTCCAAAGGCAATGAACAGCTGCTGGCTTCTTTTCAACTAGATGTAGAGAATGGTGTTGAGTATAGCAGTCAGGGTCACACTTCTACGGGTTGAACCTCTCTAGTCCGGCACCTTCTGGACCCAACTGGCGCTAAATCAGATAATTTGCTGAATCCCAGGAAGTCAGTATTGTCTAGCAGCATTACCAACACTTCCACTGCTCACTGGGCTTTTAGAAGACAGTTAAGGATAAATTAGAGCTAAATAACAGCACAGAACACTGAGAGCTAGGGCTCATGACTGTCAATAAACTTTACAGAACTGCAGGAAACTTGGCCCCACCTATGATAAGTGGACATCTGGCTAACTGAAATGCCAGAACATGGATGTTGCTGGACCAGAGAGTGCCGGACTAGAGAGGTTCAATCTGTACTTCTACCCCTTCACTGGTTTGTATGATAGTATTTTAATTCTCAAAGTGGGGGAATCTGGTCTCACAGCTGCCATCACTAAGGTTCTGTGGTGCTCTTGGATCAAATTAAAGCGCTCCTGGAGTAGCCAGATAATGCATTGAACGTTTCTTTCAAAAAACGTTTCTTTCTGTTAATTGGCTGCCTGGCAGGACTGCAATAACAAATTGATAGCAACAATTCAGTGCCTTTCTGCCAACAGAAAGAAAAATGTATTTTCTCCCAGGGAGGTACTTCTGGACACAACTGAAATCACAGAATATTTAAAAGCGCCTTTGGGGACTTCTGGTGAAAGATTTTAGTTTGCAGCCATTACCTGCAGTAGCTGTGAACTGTCGTTTTTATTTCTTTCTCGCTAGGTAAGAACCCCAGACTTCAAGCTTTCTCTGTGGCTATGGCTTCAGGTACAGTGGCATGTAGAGTCCATACACTACACACTTCCCAGTACTGGTGTAAATAGCATTATAGCTGATAAGCATAGGCGTGTGCAGCACATTTCATTAGGGTGTGCACCCAGGGAATTTTATTTTTTATTTTTTTTTAAGGCGAACATTTATTGAATACTCAATCATAAAGGACATGCTGCGAGTGAACGCGGGCTTTCTATACATTTCTACATTCGGCGCTTAGTGCATAATACAACAATCCATACCTTAAAGCTAAAAGAGTGTTTCATGGGATTAAATTAAAACGCAAAGTCACTTTTTTTTGAGACATTAGGGTGTGCCTGGGCACACCCGGCACACCCCCTGCACACGCCTATGCTGATAAGGCACAGCTTAGGTGAGTAAAGACCCTCCAGACCCTCAGGGTATGTACCTTGTCTATGTCCCCAAGCAATGCCTCCTCTGTCTACACTGCAGTTTTTAGTGGTGTCATGTCCCTCTCCCCATTGTTAAAATCTCTCACTGTCTCATGCAGCTGCACGCTGCATTGAGGCCACAGCCTGCTTTTCGCTGTGGCATATACCTTACCCCCTGCTGCCAGCATAGATGAGGTCTAAATCACAACACTGTCCAGCAGTGCCCTTGTAATATTTGTAGGGAAAGTAAAACCGATCTGGATGGGCAAAACAGGTTTGTTTAAAAATAACTTGCTCCCGTGGGGCTGTCATGATGACACAGCCGTCTCAGTTCAAAATGATGCTAATTGCCTACCACCCAGTTACCAAAGGGACAGGGTCTGTGATTTCAGATAGGGCACCTGCTGGAAATGGCTACAAGATGGAAAACGCAATCATTTTCCTCAGGGAGTGTTTTTTATCCTTTTTAAAAGAGTTCTTTGTGAAGAGATATTTGATAGAATATCCCTGGTGTAAGATAAATTATTTCCCTGAGTTCAGGACTAATTATCCTCTGGGACACAACAGACAGAACAGCTAGATGAGCCAGAAATAAAATAGTATCTTGTGGCTACAGTGGAAACTAGGCAGCTACGCTTCCTCAATACATGATTAGATGGCTATCATGATTGTTATTATAGTAGAGAAAATGACCAGCTTTTTCTTATGCTCTCAGTAATACACATGTATTTTGTATTTGTAGCTGAACTCTGTTTTCTCTTGTGTGCATGCTTGTATGTAATTTAGATATAGAATCAATTGATTCTGATAGGAATTTGTGTTCTATACTAGATATTTGCAAGTGGAAGTCCTTGCTTTTTATTCTTCTACATTGTGCAGTGAAAACTGCTGTGAGTTGCTGTCTATGAGTGTGTAATCCACAAACATGGAAAGGCATCTGAATTTGGCATAGACAGATACATTGATATGGAGGAAAAGAATAAGCTTTCAGTTCTTTGCCCATTTCTAGGACTAACCCCACATGTAACCTTTGTAAGATTTCTGAAATGTTTGGTTGAATTTTCCCTTCACTTTTTTTCCATTTACATTCTCTATCTGAATTTCAGATGTGAGGCTGTGACGGGAACTAGAAGGAACAACGTATGTTGAAATACTGTTCTTGTGGTATTCATGGTTGGAACAGAAAATATGGGACAGATCTTGAGCATTCTAGACAAAGGGCTAAATCTTGAAGTCTTGTGGAAGTCAGCTGGAATTTGCTTGAGTAAGGATTGCAGGATTTCTCCAAATTGTGTAGAGTGAAGAATTCAGTTGCTACTTACGCTTTGGGTGATCTCTATGACACATCCTGACTTAGATTATTCTTTGTGGGACTCTTGCTCCAGAAACAACCATGCGAGCCATTCTGCAAATGTCATGAGGGAAAGCTAACATAAGGAGAAGAGACCTAAAAATGACGAGACTTGGGCTGACGTTGGGAACACCATGGAAGAATGCTAAAGGTCAGGTCAAGGGTCCCGAAACAGAAGTGAACAGGGAGTCAGTGTGATGTGTTCTGCTTACCACATCTAGCACTCAACAGCTATGTACTAGAGCATCCGTAAGAACTTGCAGCCTTCCCCAGACAGTGTTGCAGTGTGCGATCTGGAGGAGACAAAAGCGCACATATCACTGGGGCTAAGTCATCATCTAAGAGGAATGGGCATAATCTCTTGGCTTACTGAAGGCATTTCTTGCTGACGCTGCTATTTATATATCTAGGAGAGGCCAAGTGGAATAGCCACGGAATCTCCATGTAACTAACCTTGACAGGTGGAGGGCAGATGCCTTTAATAGAAAGTAGTGAGGTTTCTGCTTTCCTACTGCTTCACTGTGCAGCTTTGAACTTCCCTGATCTCTAATGAAACCTGAATTAACTCAGTCTTACTCTGTCTAGTGGCACTAGTCATGCAAGGAATACAATGCTATGCCATTAAAACAGCAGCCTTCTCTGAGACAGCAACCCTGTTCGCAGAGTAGAGGTAATAAATCAGTGGCAGGTATTCCTGAAAATGGTTTGAAATTTTTGAATACTGAAGTTACCAAAGGAAGAATTTTTTAAAAAGAGACTAGTCCAAACTCGAGTGAATATAATCTTAGTCAGTGCTTTAACTAACCGTTGAGCACTCAGAAACCTAAGTGCAGGGGGTATGCTTTGGGAAGTGTGAAACAGACCTTGTGTAGCTCAGGCAGTAATCCTTTCTGCATGCGTGTTACCTTCTGTTCCTTTAGGCAGCGCAGCTGACAAGCTTTGGAGAGCAGTCTTTCAACAACCTAAGAATTCCTAACTTTCAAATGAGCATTACAAATATGCAGGAGGCATTCATAAATTAGAATGCTCTAAACAGAGCTCTTGTAACTTGTGCATTCATATGTTGCAGTGGCAAAGCTCTGAAATTTCTGATTTTTGTCACACTCGGATAAGATTAAAAAACATAGTTAAATTTGCTCCTGCTGGCTGAATTGCAAAAGTAATTTCTCATACAATTGAAATCTAAAACTTTGGAGATTTCTTGCCCAGTGGGATGGAAAGTAATTTATAAATATCTGTTAACTTTATCCACCAATCAGGGCAGTGTTTATTGTCATTTTAGAAAAGCCATAATGTGTTCCACCTACATTGCATAAGCTGACATGAATATCAGAAACCACTAAAGGTGAGTTTGTCTCCCTGTTTGGGAAAGCTCTCTGGATAAGTTAAATGAAGCTTTATATTTACTTTTCCACTCTTACAAGGAAGATTAAAAAAATCACAAGCAGCATGTGCTGATGTAACCCACATACCTAGTGTGGTTACTGAGCAATGCAAGTAGCACCTAGACCACAGCAACAGTTAAGATCAAGAGACCTCTACAGCATGGGCTGGGAGGTAGTTGGCTTTTAGCTAAAAGGGTAGAGGCTCCTATATTCTGCTTCAGAGGTCCTAGGTTCAAATCCACCCCGTGGCAGTTACACTGAGACTTGACAGTTCTAAGACATTTCAAGCTGCTTTGTGTGAGGGGCTTTTGGCCTCTCTTAGAAGACTTTGGAATAATCTGTGTCACTGAGGGGTGTGAACAAGCCACCCTGGTGACTGACATAAGTTACACCGGTGTGGACAACGCTATGTTAGCAGGAAAGTGTTTCCTGTTGACATAGTTACCACCACTCAGGGAGGTGGCTTTATTATGCCCATGAGAGAGCTCTGTCCCATTCACATAGAGTGTCTCCACCAGACACGCTACAACAGCTTGACTGCATAGGTGCAGCTGCGCCACTGTAGTACTTCTAGTGTGGACTAGCCCTCAGTCTTGTATGCACACATCTGAATTTCCTTCAATGTTTGCTTTTTTTGATACACAAATATTTGCTAGAAACTTAAAATGACCATCTGTTACATTCCTTTCATGGCTTATGAGGACAGGGAAAAAGAGTAGCCCATCCTTTATTACAAGAGCGTGGGGGTTATATAGTTTTCTTGGGTTTTCTTGGATTTTCATCTAGGATTATTTAGTTCTTTGAGTTACCTGCACGAGAAAGCTTGAATGGAAGAGATACCTCCGAGTGAGTCAGCTGTATTGATTTCTGTCTCTAAGGAAAGTAGGAAGAAGACAATATTTACAGTATTAAAACACTAGAGTATTAAACCATTTCATATTGCAGATTTTTCTTCCGGTTTTATTCCTCCCCTTGGCATTGTCTTTGCAGAAGGGAAAATTTAACGATGTAGCAATGAAGGACAAATGAGGGAGTTTTATATGTATTGTAAACCTTTTCAGACCAAAATAAGGACTCTTAAAGAAGACTTTCACCCATCTTACTCTGTGGTGTGTTTTGTGAAGCAAATGTCACATTATTATAAACTCAAATAACTTTGAGATTTAAAAAACAATTCACTCTCATTTCTAAACCTGGTCACTCTTGATGACTGCCTTAACAACAGACATAATCAGAGGAGGTAAGGTTAAAAATCATTGTTATTCTAATTGTTTTGTTTCTGTTTATATCAGAACCTTTTGGCCTCTATTTTTCTAAGCTTGGTCAGTACATGGAGTTCTGGGATGGTAAGGTGGGGTTTACAAACTCACGCTAAGGTCCAGGCAGGGGAAAAGTGGGAGCAGGACTAGGCCAGGAAAGCTCGGACCCTCAGGCCCTGCCAGGCATGCTCCTGGGGAAAGGAGTAGTATAAAAAAAGTTCCAGAAGCCCAAGCTGGGGAAGAGGGACACTGCCCTCAAACAGGAGCAGCTGAAGCACTCACTGAAGAGATCCAGTTGTGAGTCTTTCCCTCTGCTCCTTCATGGAGACATCATCCCAGCGGTAGGGAAAACAATGTAGGGCAGCTGAGGGTTGCCTGAATAAGTGCTGAGGCTCTGGGGGTTTGGCACAAAGGGCTATAATCAAACAGCAGCCATGTCACAAACTGAGATGTCAGCTGTGATAGCAAATGGCCAAGGGGAAGGCAAACAAAAGGTGAGCGATGTGTAGACCAGCACATGCTGTCAGGGTCCTGGGCCAGGATCTGCTGGTGTGAGAAGGCCTGGGTCTCCCCATTCAACCCAGATTTCCTTATGACTAGCCCGAGTATGGGCAGGAGTAGGGGGCTCCCAATAAGAAAGCTGACCCTAACTAGGGGCCCCTGAAGCAGTGAAGTGAGAGACTAGAGCAGCAGGGCATGAGCACTAGGCCTGCTGGCTGAACAGACAACCCTGCTACAGAGAGTTTAAGTAAAACGTTATTTGGTTTAGAGTGTTATGTATGTGATTATATTTTTTTTCTTTCCCATTTGGAGAAAAAAATCATTGCAACTTCTCTTTTGTGGTGAGGGGTAAGTTAAAAATGTCTGAACTTGGAACATTAAGGTTAAGATACAGAAATATCCCTTAGAGTGGGGTTCTAGTCAGAAAAGTGGTTCTATAAAAATGGCACCTTTTTACTCAGCCGAACAGCTCTCTCTGCGTGTATTCAGAATCAGTTTGCTTACTTCGGTGACAGAAATAGGCCTGCAGTAGAGCTGGGTGTATTTTTTTAATCAAATAATAAATTTCTTGAAAAGGGCATTTGGGGGGAAGGGAGCAGGGGTGGGGGCGAAAGCAATTAGTGAATGTGGGTGAATGGCTTCTGCCAAAAACCTCTGAAAATAAACATTTCAGAAATATGGATTGAAATGGTTTGCTTGGGGAAAAAAATCAAAACAACTTCAGAAGTGTAATTTCATAAAGCTTTGAAATATAGAGCTGAATCAAAGCAAACTTTTTTTTTGACATGAATGAATGGGGGGGTGGGGAGGGTTCATTTCATTGCGTAATTGGAGAGGAAAAGAAGTTTTATTCCAAACAAACTGATTTCCCCCCTCCCCCCAAATCTTTTGGTTTGGCCACAGACCTGAAAAATCAGTGTTTTGCTTCGTTGTAGTCTTGACTGTTTTTACTCTTGTTAGCCCTGTTGAGACAACCTAGCTAACAAACAGGAGCTGGATTCTATTCTGCTTCATGGAGTGAGGGACTGATCCAAAGACATAGAAATTAATGGGAGCCAATTGACTTTGATAGGCTTTTGACAAGGCCCTACAATAGTTGTTTACTGTTGTCCAATCAGTTACACATGTGCAAGCCCACTGAAAATAATGGGGTTATAGGTAAAGACAAAGGCCTAATTTAGCCTACAGAATCTTTCCATCTCACACACAGTTGGCAATAAGAAAGATAATTTGAACATAGATTAAGTTTGTGGCACCAGTAGTTAAAAAAAAAAGTTGTAAATTGACCACATTTGATATGGAAACTGCCTGAAAAACAACAAACATGGAATCATGCAACATTATTTTAGAGGCCCCTTTCAGAGTGGAATTGCACCTTTAATATGAGTATGCACTTTGCTAAACTTGGGGGAAATATTGGATGAGAGCTAACACAGTTAAAGCTTTCAAAATGCATCTACTAAAAAGCTGATTAGGCTGATGAGTGAATGACAATAACAAATAATTACTTGGGACAGTATTAGCATAAATTCTACTTAATGGGGATTGATTTAGTGAGTGCCATTCAGTAAAGTGGTGACTTACTGAATGTTAAATGAAATCTGCTTCCTGATAATACAAATTGCCAAATAAAGATAAAGGGGCATATTTTACTAGATACCCAGGAGGTCTAGATGAATGGAAGGCTGGGTTCTGCAAGGCATAGACAAAGAATAGCGTAAAGACAAATGTAAAGGCAAATAGTTCCAGATCTTGGAATCTACAAGCCAAACAAATTTCCTTTATTAAAAAAACCGAATCAGACAAATCACTTTTATATCATCTTATAAATAGGATGCTTCACAACAGAAGCATCCTATTTATAAGATGAAAATATTTTAAAAAGATCACTATAATTAAACAACACTTTAAGATGGAGATATCAAATGCTCAAAAATCTGAAATGTAAGGGAAGATTAAAAGGTTAACCTTAACTCTGTTCCTGTGTGCTTATATTTAAATATGGTGTCTCTGGAAATCATTATTATAAATCTTTACATTAATACAGTATCATGCAAACTATATTTTTAATACCCAATACACTACATAAGCCTTCAGTCTTGGGTTGATTCATAAATCTGAATGAAATATACTAAATAAGCAGTGTTTGAAGAAAACCTGTTCACTTGCTCTAACTATAGAGGTTTAAAACTGAATAACCAAATATATAGTGATTTATAGAGTAAAAATCAGAAGTCTGGCTAATGTGCAGTATAGGATCTTCCCAGAATTAGCTAATAAACTTCTGGAATCATTCATGATTATTTCTGAGTAGTTGAAGAGAAGGTGAGATACTAAAAGTTTTGAGAGGGAAGAGGGGTGGAGAAGCAAATCTGATATCCACTAATGGAAATCCCTATCTGTCCTTAGTGAAATAATGAAACAAATATCAAAGGAAAAATATCTGCAGGTACCTAAAGACTATTGGCGTCATAAGAAATAAATGCAGGGGCTTATAAAAAATAAATCATCCCTGACTACCTAGATTGCCTTTTTTAATTACAAAATGTGTGACAGATGGGAAAGATGGCATAGATGTAATATACAGTACAACTCTAAATACTAGGAAAGGATTTGATACAATGCCTCCTGTCTCGAACAATTAATTGTTACTGACTTGGGGATAAGCACTGTCAGATGGATAGAAGGTGTATAAATAAATGGCAATGATTTGCAACCAAGTATTGAATCCTGGGAAGGTGTCCACCTGGGGTGTCGCAGGGATCAGTGTTATGCTCGATTTTATTTACCTTATTTATTAATGCCTTGGAAGAGAAGGGTAAACAGCACATTTATTAAATCCAGATACTAAATTGGGAGGTGTAGCGGAGGACGGACTGATCACTTGATCATTCACTAGGTGTACTGAGCCTGTATAATTTAGTATACGCAGATTAAAAGTAGAAATAAATCCTGCCTGATAGGCAATTCATTTCCTAAATTTATATTTAGAACTATGGTTTATTTCCTTCCGATACTATATATCTATTCTTTGTATGCTAAAGCATCTGCTTTTCCCACCCAGCATCCAGAATCAGAATGTTCAGTAGTTCTCACCATTGCTTGATTAAGAAAAGTGCAAATAACGAATTTACATAAAAAATAGGGCAGACACTGATGGGGCCGAGGAAATGATACAGAACGATCAAGAAAGGCTAGAAAGATGGGGGCCGATCATATGTTGGTGAGCTCCTGTGGCTTTATTCTTATTTGTGCAAAAGTGATGCATTTAAGTGACTGTTTACATGACACTGTCCTCCAGTTTCCTTAGGGATGACTTGGGAGGGCAGAATCACAGATGACTTTCTTGCATCCCCCCAAAACACACACACACAGTCTCTCTCTCTCTCTCCAGACAATTTCCAGAAAATCTAATCCCACCTGGAGTTCTACTGACTTTCTGTAGAACCCTCTGCACTGTGGGGAACCTCCTTTAATTCAGTCCCTCTCCTTCATAGAAGACCCCTGTTAGTGTACTGAGATGTCCCTGGAATTGCAGCTCTTTGAGTGCTGATCTCTGAGTAACCTCGAGGAGGAAGAGAGCCCTGGTGCCAGTGGGAAGGCAGAGACTATGTGCAGTGAGCTTTGGTCTCCAGACCATCCTGTGATCTGGGAGTGAGACTTTAATGCTTCTTTCACCAAGGGCACACCTTCTGCTTTGATCTGCACTGGGTTCTTAGTATGGAGTTGGCTTTCTCCTTTACAAGTTATTTTAATGCCCATGGAAAAGGCTAGCCTGCAGCCTTTAGAGACAGACACTTTATGATTGGACAGTTACAGAGCAGGCAGCTGGACAAGTTTCCCCTTCTCATAAATGTGGCTCGCCCTTTAGTGGGAGGAAGCAGTTTGGGAAGGTGAATACTGAATTATCACATGGGCACTTATCCTCTCGGAATTGGAATGAAGCCCCTCCTCCCTAGAACATATGGTACATAGGCCACCAAACAGCTATGGAATGGTCCATGCTTGTGTGGTCTGGATTCAGTCTGATAGCCTGGGAGTAAAAGACTCTGTCTTATCTAGTACCTGAGCCATCTGCATTAGTAAATACCTACCTATTTTTAACCGTCATCCATACTGATTGGGCTTGACTGTACTCCCTTTACAAAAATGTCTGCGTGATTAAGCATCACATGGAAAGTGCAGTCACTCCTTTCCAGACACTTTTGCAGGCATTTGGTTCTGAAGTACCCTCCCCCAATGTCTGAAAAATCAGATACCATCTGGCATGGTTGAGTTAGCTGTCTGTAATTCTTATGAGGGGGTGTTGGAGACTGCACATGGATGCAATTAGGATCCATTGGAGCCTCTAGTTTAGAGTGACTCCCATTCCACACATACTGGGGAATCTGGCTCAAACTGAGAGAGCAGCTGGTGTCATTTAAATGAAACACCGGTTATGATGCTTCCTGGGGGGTGCCCAGAGTTGTCAGGTACCTCGCTACCTTCTGCTTCCCTTTCCAGAAAGGAGCCTTGTCTTTGTTTGCTATGGGGTGAGCCCACTGGCCATGAGCAACACTAGTGCTCCCCTTTAATCACTGCAGGTCCCACTGTCGCTGCAGGTTAGCGATAGGCACACTCCAACTCTAGAGCTGTCTGAGCGCTTTCCTGGAGCACCCAGAAGCTGGTCCACTGAGCACTCAAAGTTCACAGATTTGCTGCTTCCAAAGAAGCAGTGTGTGCTCAACCTTCCCAGCTTCACCTCAGGTCACCACTGGGCTTTACACACGGCATTCAAGCTCATCTGAAGAAGTAGGTTTTGCCCGCAAAAGCTTATGATTATATATATATATATATATATATATATATATATATATATAGTTTGTTCGTCTCTAAGTTTCTAAGTTGCTACAGGACCACTCGTTTTTTTTAAAGTACTCAGATATGTTTATTTTGAAATCAGGTACAAGTTTACTCGACATAATGTGGAGGTTCAAGTGCGAGAAAACACAAGTATTGGAAACAAATGGATACATATAAAATAAAATCATAACACACATTCTGGAGCCTAGACTTACTTAACTAGGTACATTCATGGCTTGTAGAGTAATGCTCACTCAGCATTTTGCAGTCAGATTTAGCTGTGACCCTTCTCCCACCATGTTCATAAGACAAGCACACTGTTAACTTGTTTCCTCAGAGAAGTTATCCTGGGTTTATCTCTGCACCCCGATACATCTCGACATTCCATTGTCTCTATTTATCAACAGGCTCCCTTCCTGCTGTTTTTTTCCTCTCTATTTCCCCTCCTGTAGATTTTTGTAGTCTTTTGACTAGCATTTGTCTCAGTGTGCCAGATGCAACAAATGATGAACAATAATCACATGATCAGTCAGAGATAAGCATCTGTTACCTTCTGCTTGAAAGGAACCTGACACTTGTCACTGCCTGATGATCTGCCTCAACAACACTATTTTCAATATAGATACATAGCCAAATAGTGTCCTCACATACACTTTGCAAAGATTATGACAACCAGCAGGGCCAAGAGTCATGGTAGAGACCTCACATGCTACCCTTAAATGATATGTATATATTTGAACCAGGGGCTCCCAATAAAACTTTATGTTCCTCCCATACCTTCTGTTTGGTACCCTGTGTCACAGCCCCCTTCAATACACCAGATATCGTCTCTTATTGAAAGCAGATTAATCAAAGTGACAGCAAAGAAAGCACCACTTGGTTCACTTAACTACATAGTGTGCTTTTAACAAGATGCTGGTGCACCAACACCATCAAGCATGTCTTCTGCTTCTCCATCTCTGGTGCACAAATTATATGATTGAATGCCCTTCATGGTTCTTGGATTTGAGTTTATCCTGTAAAGATTAAATAGGGTAGGATTATTAAATGGCGTTTAAAGGCCCAATTTATCACCTCTTACTTGGGCAAAACTATCAGTGACATCTGAGAAGAAATGTAGCTATTTGGAGGGCAAATGGCTTCAAAACTATACTGTTTTTAATCTGAGACTTCCCTGAAGATTCCTGCCTAAAATATGTAGTGACTAGCAGATGTACTCAGTGTTGCTTGGGTCCTTAACTGTAGTAATATTTTGGGTTGCTTTTTAAATAAAAAGCAAAATGTACATGCTTTATTTAAATGATTGTCCAGGGCAGGGGTTTGGGAGGTGTGGGTGCAGGGAGGGCTTCAGGGCAAGGTTGGAGTGTGGTGGACTGAGGGCAGGAGGTAGGGGCCTGAGGGCAGGGAAGGAAGGTGGAGCAGCTCAGGACAGGGGACTGAGATTCTGTGGGGAGCTTGGTGGCAAGGGTGGCACGGCTCCAGTAGCAGGTTCTCCAGCGAAGTTGGGGTTTCACTCCCCAGGTGACGGCTCCTCCCAGGAGTCCAAGATTATGCTTCCTGACTAGCAATTCCTCTGAGGGCCGGCCCTGGCTTTCAGCTTGTCTGGGAGGGAGACTCTGTGGGAGGCTCCTGCTGCCCCTCCTCACCCTGCAGCTGGTGGTGGGGGCAGGGCTCCAGCGGCCATCCCTTTGTCCCCCAGCCCTGCATGTGGTCCAGGCGGTGATGAGGCTTGGACACTTCAGTCTTTTGAAGTATCTACCTCTGCAAAGGGCACAAGTCCAAAGGAAAGAATTTCTGGATAGCTCTTGCACTCTGTTTGCTGGTATAACTCAGGAGGGTGGTAAAGGTTTAACACTTGCCTGAAGCAAGCTTTAGGCATACTGGCATCACAACTGTATCGCTGCTTTGAAAGCAGAAAATTGGTACCATATAGACTGATTAGAGAAACATTTACAAGAGAAGGATAGAGGTATACAAGATATTTCAAAATATGCAACTTTCTGGTTTGTGTGTGTGTTTGTTTTAAAACAATTATTTTAGAAAAAGGTTTAATTCAGTATTTTCAGAGCCTGACATCTATTGACCCGAAGCTGGTGGAGGCTGTCAGCTCCCCTGTTCAAACATAGGACTTTGCATTTATAAGCATAATCCATGCTTTTTTATTATTTTTATTGTTATTATTCTTAGTAGTAAAGTTCTGTCTTCTGTAAATGTAATGATTATTATGTTGGACTAAGTTCATTGGACACTGAAATGCATTATAGAGCCAGCAATCGGGGATAACATGGACAGCTGATGTGCTGCATTCTCCACATGACCCATTTCCTTTCTGGAAGGGCCACTTGAACACTCATCACTGGCCAAATATCCGTGTTTAGAAACTCAATAATTTTTTCCCTCCAAAGGGCCAGATCAATCGGTGATATTATCCCATTGACCTCAGTGCATTTACAGTTGGAATGTAACGTGCCCGTACTATTCCAGTTCTGGATGGTCATAGGGATTAGCTTACTGTGCAGTTTTACTAACTATTTGTAGACCTATTAAAAAAAGATAGAAAGGTATTGCTCTGGTATTTGGACTTAACTGTGAGATTTGTAGCCTTTGTATAGTTAGAACAGGAAGTATTGCAATAAAGTCAAATTCGGAGATGCTGTAAATGTTGAGTTTTAAAAGCACTCAGGCTGTGTCTACATTGGCATGATTTTGCGTAAAAGCGTCTGCTTTTGCGCAAAAACATGCTGCCTGTCTACACTGGCCGCGAGTTCTTGTGCAAGAACACTGATGTTCTAATGTGTGAAATCAGTGCTTCTTGCACAAGAACTATGATGCTCCCACTCAGGAATAAGCCCTCTTGTGCAACTGTTCTTGCACAAGAGGCCAGTGTAGACAGGCAACATGAATTTCTTGAGCAAGGAAGCCCGATGGTTAAAATGGCCATCGGAGCTTTCTTGCGCAAGAGAGCGTCTACACTGGCACAGATGCTCTTGCGCAAAAGCACATGCCAGTGTAGACGCTCTCTTGCGCAAATACTCTAACGCAAAAACTCTTGCGTTAAAGAGTATTTGCGCAAAATCTTGCCAATGTAGACGTAGCCTCACTGTATGCTGACAAAAGATGTACTTTATACTTTGGTCTATAAATATAAAAATTGTCCCAAGATTATGTCCCGAGAGGAAGAGAAAGAAGTGACATTTTTCTGTTGGAGAAGTTGCCATTGGTGTGTATCAATTACATCCAGACCTTCAGTTTTTCAGGTACTCCCTGTACAATGGTTTCTTTTTTCTTTTTCTTTTCTTTGGTTCAGCTTGTTTTTATCTCCCGACAATCCTCACCAATGGGTCAGTCTTGTGAAATCCTAAGCGCCTTCATCTCCAGCTGGACTAAACAGCGTTTGCAGATGTTTGGCCCTTCACAGGACTGGGCCTCCAAAGCGGGGGGAAAGAAAAGGACTATTTTAGGTCTTGATCCTGAAGGGCTGAGCACTTGCAACTCCCACTGAACTTCACTCTAATGTAAATAAGACTGACATTTCAGACTTGGGTGCATGGAGTGTCTAATGTTAAGTACTTTATATAAAAAGGGACATAATATTCAAAGCAGCTGTGCAACTGCTGGCTTCGGTGGAAGCTGTAGATCCTCGGCTCCTTAGAGAATGACTAATTACTTTGTAGATGTTCTTCGAGAGACTTGTAAAATTCTGAGAGATGCCTCTTATCTGAGGGAAGATGGGTCAAATGGGATGAATAGGTTAAAATCAGTCACTTACACAACTTGAATTACCCTATGTAACTCAGTTTTTGCCACCATATTTTCGACACCCTCTCTCTTATGGCTGATGCAAGAAAGTAGCAATTCTGTTCACTAGGTTGGTGTGGTTCACAGATTTTTCGCTTCATATGTGGTCAGCCCCATTTAACTACAACCACTCAACTGCGTTGACCACAGAGAAATAACATACTGAAATGGACTAACACATCTCTTTTAGCTGCTTCCTGCAACCCTCTTCAGCGACAGCCTATGCCTGAATTAGTGTTCACCCATCTGTAACAGTGCATGTGTAGCTTGTTGGGCATGTTCTGGTTCTCCCTGTAGCCTCAGAGTTTGCCACCTCTGTTCGCATTCACTGTTAGAGAGCCGTGTAAGTGGATCTGCACAAAGAGGTGAAAAGTTAATGCAGCTCTTCACTACTGCATGTACTGAGCCATGACATTAGTAGTCCCCAGCCGCCTCAACACATAGTGAAAAGTGCATTAAAATAAAATGTTGACATGGAGAAACATTTCACATCTGGAATACTGAGATGTGTTTGAGTATATTCATGCTGGAAGGAAGCAGGCTGAAATGGCTGGATCTGTAGTGGTCTAATGCCATCGTGTGAGCCTCAGTTTCCTGAACCGGGCTCTGAGATGTGGTGCCTCAGAGTTTCAAGCAGCCCTTACTGGAGCCCTGGCTGGGCCAGAGGTGCAGTCATTATTACCTCTAGTAACTGCTACTGTTAGTTAAGCTGCACCATTCCACTGAGTTAATCAGGATGTATTTAAATAGTGTGATAACTTCGGTGATCTAATGTTACAATAGGGTGAAAATGACATCATCGTTAAAGCAGTATTGTTGCTTTAGCTTTTTTTCTAAAAATCCACTGGGTCAGCATAGAGCATTTCTGTATCTGTTACGCTGCATTTATTTTATGTAGGTGTTTTAAACGCCAGAGAGCACCTCTCCAGAAGCTCAAGATTCCTTTGACATGCATTAAAAGTTCAAAACAGCTAGCAACAAAAGCAAGCACAGCAGTTTTCTTAAACCAAAAAAGGGGGAGAAAAGACCTTTGCTCCAGTCCCTGACCCCAGCCGCACGGTACTCTTCCCCTCTTCTTCTCCCCCAAAAGCCGAGAAAAAGAGATGGGCCTTGCAGAGTGCCCCAAAGAATAACCCATTGAATCTATGCTGAACCAAGGATGGGCTATGGGTTGAGACAGAATTCTGACCTCTCAACCTCTTCATGGGAAATTCTCGGTCAGCAGCTCCCTCTGTTAAACAGAACAGGGCCCAGGGTGGCCAGGCATCCAGTTTTCAAATGGAATTCCCAGTTAAAAAAGGACCCTGCTCAGCCGGGCTGACCAGGCTGCTAGAAGTCCAGTTGGTGGCGAGGCAGAGCGAAAGCAGGCTCCCATCTGTCCTGAATAACGTGGTTCCTGGGAAGTGGCCACTGTGTCTTTGTGGCTCCTAGGAGTATGGCAGGTCAGAGAGGCTCCGTGCACTGCGCCCATCCCAAGCACCGGTTCTGCAGCTACCCTCTTTCGAATGACATCCAGGCTGGGTTTAAAGATGTCAAGTGATGAGGAATCCCTTTTTCATCCCTGAGTAAGTTGTTCCAATGGTTACCTTTCTTCGCTGTTTAAAAAATGTGTAACTTATTTTTCATCTGAACTTTTATTAATTTCAATTTCCCACCATTAGATCTTGCCATGGACTGTCTGCTAGATTAGAGCCCTATGCTATCAGAAAACTTCTATCCACGTAGGCACTTATAAACCATTATCAAGAAGACACCACTTCTGCTTGTCTTTGAGAAATTTAACAGGCCACGGTTCTTGACTCTTTTTCTGGCAGACACATGTGCCCGATTCTGATAGTTCTTTTAGCCTTTTTTCAGAACCTTTTTCAGTTTTTCATCATCCTTTTTAAAGTGTGCACCCCAGAACCAGGCACAGCATTCCAGTAACAGTCTTGGTAGCGTTGTATATAGGGGTAATAGTACCTTCCTCCTCCTATTTAGTATTCCTCTGTTTATACATTCAAGGATTGTGTTAGTCCACTTAGGCCTTGTCCTCACTAGGGAAAAAAACCTTTTTTAAAAAAAAAAAAAAAACTTGTTTAGCTAAGACCTATTAATTAACCTATTAAAATGCCAGGGTGAAAACCTGACCCCACTGTAATAAATATCAAAATTCTTACTGACAGCTAGTGCAGTCAAGGCAAGATGCAATTTTTATATTGTATAGTCAGATTGAGGTATACCTAGGCTCCCTGCTAATGGTTAAATTAGTTTGACTAACATGTTCAAATGACAACTTGCCTTGTTTATACTAGCATTTTAATGTGTTACAAGCACACACATTTCCCTAAAGCAGATATGGCTTTAGTCAGAGCATTGCACTTGGCACTCATTTTCAGTGGCTTATTAACCAAGACCCCTAAACCCTTTTCAGAGTCACTTCTTCTCAGATAGAATCCCCATCTTACAAGTGTGCCCTGGTGCCTAATTTCTTTAGAACAGTTAGGGAAGTGAAATCCTGATATTTCAAATACTAGAGAATGTAAGACATTTGAACCATATTCATACATCTTCACGGAAGCTGTGCAAGGCAAAAAAAAAAAAAAGGTGTTTTGTTTTTGTTTTACGTTTGACCTTTAACACGAAAAGTTGACAAAACACGAATCTTTAACATTGAAAAGAGACTTCTTTTTAAAGATAAAACCCAGTTGACTCTGACAAGAGTTTGGAAGATTGATGCAGAATGTTAAAATGGTTCATATCCATGCAAGAGTTCACTGAGTAGCTGGAATACATTGTGTGACCAAATTAATATGTATGAGAACATCCAATGTGCGTATTCAGAAATGCACTGTTTTTAGGGCCCCTTGCTATACAGGAATTCAGTGAAGTTGGGTGTAGTCTGAATTCAAGTTACTTTGCAATGAATTGGAAATTGGGGAAGGCTGAGCTGCTTTGCATTGCTGTAGTTGGTGAAGTTCATTAATGTTCATTTTGGGAATGATTTAATGATGAGTAGTCGATACATTGCCAGCTCATAAAATCAGCTCAATATCAACTCATTAGCAAGAAGTTGAACTCAGCCTACATTGTTCTGAGACTTGTACCATAAACAGTTCTAAAGGGAGTAAAATCTTTTTTTTTTTAAAGGAATTTGAGAACTAACTTTAAACAATGAGGGTGAAAGAAATGTAGTAATACTGTGGTTGCTTAGAAATTGATTTAATAGAATCATAGAATACTAGAACTGGAAGGGACCTCGAGAGACCATCAAGTCCAGTGCCCTACTCTCACGGCAGGACCAAGCACAGTGAAGGTTTTTAAATCAAAGGTTTATAAAAAAAGCTGTGTCCTTCAAACTATTTTAGGGTCCAATACAAACACTAAAGTGTGGAATGGTTAAGGTTGCTTAAGTGTAGCTCCCACTAAACCATGTTTAAAGCCTAGGAAATCCACTGTTCATTTAAGTTAAATTCAACATAGTATCCAATTAATAAAAACATAGAGAAAGCTCCCATAACACATGTATGTCATCCAGCACACTAGGCAGGAACCCTCCCTCCCCTCACCGCCCTCTGAAACAACCTTATCTTTCGGTCCAGATATAAATTTTGAGGTAGGCTCTCATTTTTATTGTGGGATAAGCCAAACCAGTCCTGTGTGCTTGGCTATTCAGTTTCTGCCACCTCACTTGCCTTAGCTGACTAACCAACTTATGTGGTGATCTCTGGAAAGAAGGTAGAAGCGGTTCAAATTTTGGGAGTGGGGGCCCTGCAGTGTTTTTCTTTTGCAGTCAAATTAGGGTGTGTCCAACTAGTACATTAGTCCAGACTAGTTGGGGTGTAAAGTCTCATGTACACCAGCGTATTGCCACTAACTGGCTTAAGCATACTAAAAGTTCTCTAGCGTGTGTTAATGGAGTGCCATTTCAAACAGGAATAACTATTTCACAGATTATGGAAGTAACAGAGAGATAAAGAAGGAACCAACAAACCTAGAAGGGAGAATAAATGTGCAGAAAAAGCTGAATTTGTGGATGGTTATTTAGGGCTTGAGCAGGTTGGGAAAATCAATTTTGTTTTGTTTCTAAATGGTTTGTTCATGTAGAGTCATTAGAAGCATGGGCGTAATAATTTGTGAAATAGCCTGTGACCCTCACTACTTCTCCCTGCTGTCCTATCAAGCTTCCTATCTTATTGTCAAAAGCCTTTTGAGTCTAAAAAGATAAATGCAGCAAATCATGCCTTGTTAAAAGGTGAATTAAAGGTTCTTCCTTAACCCACAACAAGTTTTCTGTGGAAGCAGAGAGTTTTTCTATTCATTTTGGGAAGAAAGCAGGGACAAATCGTACACGTTGAAATCCTTCAGGTAAACCTAGAAGGGGCAGGGGGGAGGGGAGAATAAAAGAGCCAAATGTCTTTTTCATCGTTCAGATTGCACCAAGAATAGCTGTGGCACATTATGTAGGACATGTTAACAGAGAAATGGGCAACATTTGGGGGCATATACACACGTTTTTTTAAACTAACTTGTATTTGCAACGTGTGCATGGGGAAGGTGAAAGGCAAATGTATGCACAATGAGTTACACATGTGATGTGATGTTACCCAACTTGTATGTGTAGCTGCATATTTGGCATCATTTCTCTGTTTGGGACTGTATGCATGTATTTTCCAAGTGCAACTTAGAGTTTTAGATTTGAAAATTTTGTCTTTGCATTCGTCTTATTTGAATAGACTTCACTAACCATCTAGCTGGATTTTTAGGCTCCTAAATACTTCTGGAAATCTGAGTCATAGTTTATAAAAGATCTGGCAATGTTATTTTTAGGACCCGCTCTAAGGAAAGTGTCAGGTGGGGAGTTTGACTGGGGCAGCACACCTTTCAAACTGTAACACAGGAGTCCTAAGGCGAGCTCAGGGAGGGCAGAAACCTCCCGTGGAGCAGAAGGGCAAAAGCTCACTTGATCTTGATTTTCAGTATGAATACAGACTGTGAAAGCGGGGCCTCATGATCCTTCTGACTTTTTGGATTTTAAGCAGGAGGTGTCAGAAAAGTTACCACAGGAATAACTGGCTTGTGGTGGCCAAGCGTTCATAGTGATGTCACTTTTTGATCCTTCGATGTCGGCTCTTCCTATCATCACGAAACAGAATTCACTACAGTCTATGGTTATCAGTCTCCCATGCGTGCTGTAGCAGAGCCTTATTGTGACCCTTACTTTCTTGAATTGTTCTTTTTGATTTAAGGGTAAGGTGAGCTGGATTAGGCTCATACAATGTTCCTGTAATTGCTCCATCTGTTTAGTCTTCGTCATTTATAATAATTAACATTTTCACTATCCCCTGTTGGATTGTGTTCGTTACGGAATCAGTTTCCTGGTTTATAAACATTGCTAATGTCAAATTCTAATGAGTGCATGTTTTACACTGTGTTGCAGCCTTTCAGCTGGATGTGGTTTTGACATACGCTTTTGGGACAAGCTGTCATTTGTCACTCTCGTGAATTTTTTTCCCCCTTGTAAACAGGATCTACAACTTCCTGTTGCCCAAAGGATAATCAGACATTCTTTTCTTGTCTGTTTTGTTTGTTTTTATTATGCCACTTATTGCGCTGCATGAGTGAGATGCACAACAGCAGTTACTATCCATATTTATTTGCAGCGGGCATTAACCTCAACTAGTGCCACCACTTTTTTGGTTGATCCTAAGGAGAAGCTAAATAACTGGTCTAGGAAATAGCAATACCTATGAATAGAGCTTAGAAATTTTAGTCAGTTAGCTATGAATGAAGAACTGTCAAGGTCCACTAGACGACAAGATGTAAGAGGATCTTACCTGAACAATGCTATGATGAGTGCTGAGCAATGAGCCAGTGCAGATCTTAAGCTATGTCAGCCAATTTACTCCAGGCTACAGATATGACAAGTCCCTCAGGAATTGGAGCTCTCTGTAGCCAGGGCTAAATAAAGCCATAGGACTTTAAGCCCAAGCCTCGGGCCCAAGTTCCTAGATCGTGCAATGTCAAAATCTCAACTTTCATTAAAAAAAAGTATGTGCCCTCATGATTGGCTAAAAATGTTCAAAAATATGACCTGCATATCATTGACTAAGTTTGCAGATGATACCAAGCTGGGAGGGGTTGCAAGTGCTTTGGAGGATACGGTCATAATTCAAAATGATCCGGACAAATTAGAGAAATAGTCTGAGGTAAATAGAATGAAGTTTAATAAGGACAAATGCAAAGTACTCCACTTAGGAAGGAACAATCAGTTTCACACATACAGAATGGGAAGTGACTGTCTAGGAAGGAGTACTGCAGAAAGGGATCTAATGGTCATAGTGGACCACAAGCTAAATATGAGTCAACAGTGTGACACTGTTGCCAAAAAAAAAAAAGCAAACATGATTCTGGGATGCATTAACCTAAGTATTGTGAGCAAGACACGAGAAGTCATTCTTCTGCTCTATTCTACATTGATTAGGCCTCGTTTGGAGTATTGTGTCCAATTCTGGGCACCACATTTCAAGAAAGATGTGGAGAAATTGGAGATGGTCCAGAGAAGAGCAACAAAAACGTTTAAAGGCCTAGAGAACATGAGCTATGAGGGAAGACTGAAAGAATTGGGTTTGTTTAGAAAAGAGAAGACTGAGAGGGGACATGATAGCAGTTTTCAAATATCTAAAGGGTGTTACAAGGAGAAGGGAGAAAAATTGTTCTCTTTGGCCCCTGAGGATAGGACAAGAAGCAATGGGTTTAAACTGTAGCAAGGGAGGTTTAGGTTGGACATTTGGAAAACTTCCTGCCTCTCAGGGTGATTAAACCCTGGAATAAATTCCCTAGGGAGGTGGTGGAATCTCCATCTCAGGAGATATTTAAGAGCAGGTTAGATAGACATCTATCAGGGATGATCCATATGGTGCTTGGTCCTGCAGTGAGGGCAGGGGACTGGACTTGGTTACCTCTCAAGGTCCCTTCCATTCCTCTATGATTGTGTGATTTGATGCAGTGATGACTGCTTGAGTCTGTGGAGAGCTTGAAACAACAGGGTACGAGGTTGTGAACAGCACAGTATGCCTCAGTGGGTGTTATCACCAAGATCCATGTCACTGGGCAGATCCTGCCAACACTATTTCAGCAGAGGACTATATGGCAGGAGGAGGGTACAGCAGGCCCAGTCTGCACACCCAAAGACAAACACTCTGCCTTCTGAGGTATCTACTGAAGGGTACCCCGATTCTGGCCTTGACTCTCTTGAAGCAAGTGAGCCCCATGCCAGAGACCCACCAGGTAGGAGCGGACTACCAAAGTACTGGGAGGGAAGAGGGACTACAGGTAGCCTGTATCAGAGGGGTAGCTGTGTTAGTCTGGATCTGCAAAAGTGACAAGGAGTCCTGTAGCACCTTAGGGTACGTCTACACTAGCTCGTTAGTTCGAGCTAGGTAGGGTAATGAGGGCAACCGGAGTTGCAAATGAAGCCCGGGATTTAAATATCCCGGGCTTCATTTGCATGTTCCCGGGCGCCGCCATTTTTAAATCCCCCTTAGTCCGAACTCCGTGCCCGCGGCTACACGTGGCACGGACTAGGTAGTTTGAATTAAAGATCCTAATTCGAACTATTGTTACTCCTCATTCCACGAGGAGTAACAGTAGTTCGAATTAGGATCTTTAATTCGAACTACCTAGTCCGTGCCGCGTGTAGCCGCGGGCACGGAGTTCGGACTAAGGGGGATTTAAAAATGGCGGCGCCCGGGAACATGCAAATGAAGCCCGGGATATTTAAATCCCGGGCTTCATTTGCAACTCCGGTTGCCCTCATTACCCTACCTAGCTCGAACTAACGAGCTAGTGTAGACTACCCTTATAGACTAACAGATGTATTGGAGCATAAGCTTTCGAGGGCAAAGACCCACTTCGTCAGATGCGTGTAGTGGAAATATCCAGAGGCAGGTATAAATTCCACCATCAAACTCAGCTTGGATCAGTCTACACGGGAGGTCCACTTCCTGGACACCATGGTGCAACTAATTGACAGCCACATAAACACCACCCTATACCAAAAACCTACCGACCGCTATGCCTACCTTCATGCCTCCAGCTTCCATCCCAGACACACCACACGATCCACTGTCTACAGCCAAGCACTGAGGTACAACTGCATTTGCTCCAGTCCCTCAGACAGAGATCAACATCTACAAGATCTTCACCAAGCATTCCTGAAACTACAATACCCACACGAGGAAGTAAGGAAACAGATTAACAGAGCCAGATGTGTACCCAAAAGCCTCCTGCTGCGGGACAAGCCCAAGAAAGAAACCAACAGAACACCACTGGCTATCACCTACAGTCCTCAGCTAAAACTTCTCCAATGCATCATCAGTGATCTACAACCCATCCTGGACATTGATCCCTCACTTTCACAGGCCTTGGGAGGCAGGCTAGTCCTCGCCCATAGACAACCCGCCAACCTGAAGCATATTCTCACCAGCAATTATACACCGCACCATAGTAACTCTAACTCAGGAACCAATCCATGCAACAAACCTTGGCGCCAACTCTGCCCCCACATCTACACAAGCAACACCATCACAGGACCTAACCATATCAGCCACACCATCACTGGTTCATTCACCTGCACATCTACCAATGTAACATACGCCATCATATGCCAACAATGCCCCTCTGCTATATACATCGGCCAAACTGGACAGTCCCTACTTAAAAGAATAAATGGACACAAATCAGATATTAGGAATGGCAATATACAAAAAACCTGTAGGAGAACACTTCAGTCTCCCTGGACACACAATAGCAGATCTAAAGGTAGCCATCCTGCAGCAAAAAAACTTCAAGACCAGACTCCAAAGAGAAACTGCTGAGCTACAGTTCATCTGCAAGTTTGACACCATCAGCTCAGGATTAATCAAAGACTGTGAAAGGCTAGCTAACTACAAAAGCAGCTTCTCCTCTCTTGGTATTCACACCTCCAGATCAGCTGCTAGAAGTGGGCCTCATCCTCCCTGATTGAATTAACCTCGTTATCTCCAGCCTGATTCTGGCCTGCATATTTATACTTGCCTCTGGATGTTTCCACTACATGCATCTGATGAAGTGGGTCTTTGCCCACGAAAGCTTATGCTCCAATACATCTGTTAGTCTACAAGGTGCTACAGGATTCCTTGTTGCTTTTACAGGTAGCCTGGTGTGTGTTGTCAGGGCCAGTGAGGCTACGTTTACACAGCTGTGTTATTTTGGAATAACTTCACACCCAGTGAAGTTGGCTTTAAGGTTGCTTTTCCCTGTCAACATCACAAAACAGCTTTAATGGGGGCTAAGATCTGTGCCACTAACTTGGCCCTGTTGTACTCAGAGGGTTAAATAGTGCACTCTGCTCCAATCCTCCTCAAGTTAGTGTGTAGCTGTAAAAAAGATCAGCAATTGACCTATATGATGCAGTAGTGGTGTATTTGTTTTCCTTTATAAATGTACCTAATTACCTTTCTAATCTGATTTCTGTGCCACCTTTAGTACCATATTTTCTCAGTGCCTCTCATGGGCTACTGTTTGCTGTGAAAACACATACACGTGAAATCTACAGGACATGCAATGCAGCTGAGTTAGCACTGCAGGAGAACACTTGCATATCATTTGGAATTTTCTGCTTGATGCCACAACTTAAGAATTGCATTAAATGCTAGTATATAAAAAGGAGGTAATTTACTATTTGTATAATGACAACAGTGTGCAAGGTGCACTGGCCAGTTAAGAGAACAAGGTTTAAATTATCTCATTTATATCTTCAAACCTAACAGTGCATTAACATTTCTTATTTTGCATAGAGTTAGATCCAAATTTCTTGTAATACCTTTAGTGAGAATCCTATTTTTTCTTCTGTTTTGTGGTAGCTTTAAAGGATTTTAAAGTCTCTGTTTAGTTTGGGTACATCTGTAATCCTGCCTTAGGAACCCAGTGTCTTGGAAAAGTTACACTGACTATCAAAAAGCAGAACTTTTATAGGTGCACCTGTACATTTAATTCCCTCTCTAAAATGTCTTTTTAAGTCCTGAAAGGGTCATTCTAAACTCGAGGGCAAAGCTATGATTATATCATTTCAGTATACTACACAAGTGTAATATATTGGAACCTGACTGTGAAGTGTTCATTAATTCCGAAACCCAGCCACTTCATTGGTTATTCTGAAGGGCATTGCATTAAAATGAAAGGTCCCCTTATGGCACACAAAGGTCTCTTTATTAAATTATTACGATTACCTACAGTTGTCATCCACTTGTAGCTATCAATAGTAACTAACAAGATGAAAGATATTTAAAAGTTTGTTTGACTGATGGAATCTACTGAATTGTAAATTCTAAGTCATGGACTACATGAAATTGGTTCATACCAATTGCAAGACGAGCAAGTCCCACAGTGAGAGCTATTTCAGAAGAGAGAGTTCTGGGATGGAATACTTATGCCTTCTAGCATGTGCATTTCTGCATTTCTTATCATAGAAACTGTGTGAGGCTTGTGTAATATAGAAGATAATGACTATCATTATCACCAGTATTATGTCTAATAATGGTGCCCCTCAGTTAAAAAATGGTTGGTGCAGTGGGTTAGAATGTTACCTCCACTTTAGAGACATGAAATTTAACTGTAGTTTTAAAATGTTGCAGTTTATAGTTGTATATTTATGCCAATTGGTTTGAATAGAGGTGGCTTAAGTCACAAAGTCCAGATCCAAAGTTATCCAAAAGTTTTGGTGTTTTTGGATGTGAGGCTGTAATATAACACGTGGTCTGAGGGCACCACTGTGAAAGTCAAATCAGGGTGAATTGCTTAGAACCAGGGCTACTTACAACCTCAGACTGGGGTCCTCCTCTATAAGGCACCAAACTAGTCACAAAGAACACTTCAGCTGCCACTCTGGCCAGCAAGAAGTTACACAAGCAATCCCCTTAGACACTCTAGCCTTACCTGTGCCACAACCAGCACCACTCATTACACAGGTGTGAGGTTATGAAAACCAGTCTCATCAACTCTGACAAGGTTCTCCTGGTCCCAAGGGACCAGCCACAGTCCCAGGTCAATTTATACCTTAGATCAGGGATCAGCAACCTTTTCAAACCAAAGAGCCAAACTACATCAAAATTTAGAACAAGTGGTCAACAAAGAGACGTATAAGAATGCCCATTTGCATAACTGAAACTATACAACTTAATATTATTGATAATTGAAATTATGATTAATAATAGCATAAATGAAATATTGTACTCACAAACTTTATTTAATGGGACATCTACTGCTGCATCTTTTCACACATTTCTTTGAAGTTTACATCATAACAGGTCAAATCCAGCTTCATGCTCGCATTCAGGCTGTCAATCTTATGGCAGGGGCTGGGAATGTGAGGGTTCAGGAGTCTGGGTTGAGGTGTATGAGGGGTGTAGTGGTCAATTGCGGAAGAACTTTGTACGTACTAGTTTAGGGGTGGTGAGGCCTGCATTCTTTCCCTTTTCCCTACATCTGATGAGCCAGAAGCAAGTCTTTGGGAACATATGCCACTTAAGATAAGCACTGTTGCCAGTATAGCAAGAACAAGTATGAGACAAGGGTAAAGGGCAAGAACGCATAAACAATTCTGTTTACCCTAACGTACTGATCATGTAAACAGGGCCAAAGAACAAGTAGAACTAGATCAGAACCAGATCGATAACTAACAGCTAAGCTCTACATCAGCACTAATGAGTAATCTCTGGAAATTTCCAAGCTGCCAAACAGGGCAGGAAAACTGTATTTAAGGCTGCCTCAGAGCCTAGCAAATCGGACTTCACCGATGGGCTTTGGGTACCGGTGCCTCGGAAGCTGAGACAACCTCCCACTTCGTCTGCAGCCTACCCGGGATCCCAGGCTTGCAGGAAGAGACGTAAGATATGCCGCTTCTTTGTTATGTTGTTCTTCCAGTTATGGCGCACAGCTGTTAGCTGTCAGGAAATAAACTACTTGTGTTTGACAGATACCTGTGTGGCGTATTTTGTACCTTGAGAGCCCAGTGTCGGACCTGAGACTTACTCTGGCCGGCTACAAGGGGTTTGGCAGGGGGATTGGGTATATGTTGGGCGTTACGGCAGGGGATTGGAGCTATGGGGATGCAGGAGTTTGGGGATGTGGGGGTATGTGGGGCTCAGGGCAGGGGGTTAAGGTGTATGATGGGCTCAGGATTAGAGTGTGGGAGGGTACAGGAGTGTTATGATGCTGCTGCCAGATGGGGGCTGGGCCCCAATTGGGGGCTTATAGGCCAGTCTTCATTTTTAAATAAAATAAATTATGTCCAACACAAATGGTTTCAACATTGTCTTTATTTATGCCAGGGGTTGGGGGCCATTGACCCACAGAAGAATCAGTTGGGGATCACACACATGAGAGGCAAAAAACCCACCAACCCCTCCAACCGCCAGTCCTCACTGATCTAGACCCCAACTGAAACACCTCACTCCCATGGTGGAGGGAAAGGTCAAGCCCTCAGGCCAGATTTACTCTTCTGGGGTTCCAGGGTTATTGGATTTTGTGGGGCCCCCCCAGGCTCTGGGGTGGGGCCAAAAATGAGGGATTAAGTGTGTGGGATAGGGATGGGAATGCAGGATCTGGTCAGGAGGTGGGGTGCAGGAGAGGGTGAGGATGTGAAGTCTGGGTGGGAGGTAGAGTGCAGGACCAGGCTGGAGGCAGGGTGTCTGGCAGGGTGAGGGGGTAGGAGCAGGCTGGGGGTGCTGGGTCTTGGTGGAGCGAGTGAGTGAGGGGAGTGGGGGGACTGGGCATCAGGGAGTGGGGGGGGGCACTTACTTGCTTTCATGCTGGGTCACAGGCACTGTCCAACACAGTCCCCTGCTGCTTCCGTTCACTGGTTTGGGAGCAAAGGGGAAGCCTCCAGGAAATGTGAGGCCTGGAAGTCCCCCAAGAAGGGGAAGGAAAATGGCAGCGTGTGGAGCCGTTTTTGGCTCTGCTTGTTCCCCACATGCCGGATGTGGTGGAGAGGCTTGGGGCTTTCTTCCCCCACACCCTTCACAGGAAGCCGGCGCTGTAACGCCAGCACTGGCCCCCTGCTTCGGGGTGATCTAAGGAGGGGGGCTGAGCTGGAGTTCCAAAAGAGCCATATTTGGCTCCCTAGTGAGCCTTTTTTGGCTTGAGAACCATAGGTTACCAACCCCTGCCTTAGATCTTACCCAAAAGAGCACACTGTGTCAGTCCTTTAGAATCTAAAATCGAAGGGTTTATTAATAAAAGAAAGAAAGAAAAGGTTGTGAGTAGGATTGTTAAAGAAAGCACACTACGTACATCAATCAACAAGTTCTTGATGCAGGCTCTTAGCAGAGATGTAACAAACTGCTATCTTAAAAGTCTCTGGAATACATTCTATGTTAGGATGGGGCCAACATCTTCTGGGCCCTTTATCCATAGCAAGGATGATTCTGAAGTGAGGGCAGGATTGAAGATAAAGATGGAAGAACCCCTAGGACCCTTTTATAATCTTGCCCCTGTGGAGGGAAATCCATTGTTCTCCTGAGTGATGGTATCTCCCAAAATGGAGCTGATCACATGGTCAACTAACCTGTCCATGTTCTTTTTATGCAAACAGCCACAGGGTACTTGCTAGTCTGCAGGTTTGTAGCAGAATTCCTCAGCTGTTTACCGGTAATACTTCAGGCACATTGCCCATGCAGCATAGCTGTTCACTGAGTAACCACCCCACACAATAGGTGATTGACGCCCACTGCTGTCTCCCAGACAGAAAACATTTAAAATACAAGTACAGAGACATATTCTTAACTTTACAGACAAAAATGATGCATGTATATGAGCAACGCAAACAGAATTAGCATGGCATATGTTTTATTAGACACCTCACAGAGCTTCCTTTGCATGGAATTTGGGGCAAGCACACAACAAGGGGTGTAACGATGATCTGCATTTCCCTATTAAGATCCAATAATGTGATGGGGCAAAGGGATTTAAATGGAATTCTGTCCCATATGTACATATTATTATGAGCTAGCTATTTTTTCTGAGGGCAGTGAAATGGATTTGCCACAGCATAGGCTGTGATTAGAAAATGGAGGTGAGCAAATTGGTTTGGATGTAGTAAGAAGTGACTTGAGCCTTTCTCCAAAATTCAAATTAAAAATTAAAAAAAAATGTGGGTAACATTTTGTTAAAAGTTATGTTTGCCTTCATGCCTGGCTGCACCTGAAGCAGAAGTGCTGAAATACCATGATCAAGGCTATTCTTTTATTCCTGGCTTGACTAGACACACCATATATCAGAACTCTCAAGACTATCCTTTCTTCTGAGATGCTCAGTCCAGTTTTGTAGACTGAAGAGGGGAAATCCAGATTCTGTTCAAATCTATGGGAACTTTGACACTGATTACATAGGACCATGATTTCATCCAAGAGATGTAGATAATTGATATAAGCATCCTTTCTTATGGATGACTGGTGTTCCCTGAGTGATTATCTGAACTATTGAGACTTGCAAATCACTACGTGTGATTGATATATCTTTTGTTTTTTTTTTAACTGGAAAAGGCACAAAAAACAGAGCAGAAAGGCAAGAAACAATGTAGTCAGCAGTCCTTTCAATAACTGCTTAAAGACCATTATTTGAGGCCATCAAAGTCCCAATCCACCACAGCACTTACGCATTTGCTTAGCTTTAAGAACTTGAGTATTCCCAAAGGCTAGTAATAGTACTATTTACGTATTTAAGAGCATGATTAACTTTAAGTGCTTTGCTAGATGAAGGGTCCTGTGTGTGGTGATGCTCCATGGAACAGGCGGCTGCTTGTAGATATGTTTTAAAGGACAAAAGGTGTGTGTTTTTAAAACTGCAAGATGCTAACAAGCATTAGCTAACCCAGTGTAAAAACTTGCTGGAGTGAAGCCACTCTAATTTTACTGCACAGCAAACTAGTCAAGGCCTACCACTGTCTAGGACATAGTCCTGTCTTTGCCTAACTGCCTCATCATAAACACTACCAGTGCCTTGTCATCATTTAGGATGTTACAGCAAGAAAATAATCAAGTTTTCTATCTCAATTCCCTCAGATTCTCCCTTCAACCCTACTGTTGTGTTAACCCCAGGCTCTTACTACATTTCAAAAGCAGAGGTGCAGCTTCTGGGACTGGTGAGAACAGGGACTGCTTCAGTCCCTGCTTGCGCCGGTTCCCCGCTGCACCTCTGCCTTTGAAATGTAGCAAGAATCAGAGCGGCTCTTGTTACATTTCAAAGGCAGAAGCGTGGTAGCTGGGACCCAGTGCAAGTGGGGACTGAAGTAGTCCCCGCTCACTGAGGGTTCCCCGCTGTGCCTCTGCCTCTGCGCAGCTCTTGCTACATTTCAAAGGCAGCAGTGCAGTGGGGATGGCAAGTGCCTGCCTCCCCCTTATCAACGAATTGAGTAGTCAATGGAAATTCCATCAACTACTCGATTAGCTGATTAATCAAAATTTAACATCCCTAGTGGAAGGCAAGAACAGATGCAAAAATCATGATTAATATACAATTTTTGTGTACAACTGTGCAATATTTGACCATGACTTTGCCTTATTATAGCTCTTAACCCTGTGTTCTGTTTGTTCTTTACTCCAGCAAATGATAATTGCTTCATATTTTGCAAATATGAATGGCTTTAATAGATTAAATCTGTTGTAATATCTATTGTGGAAGAAAACACAGTCTTCACATTGTGTTTGTCTCAGATTTGCCAGAGGCACCTTTATTAAAGGAAATAAGCAGCTGCTGGGAGAGTCTTCATTAACCAACACAGACAGACTGCGCAGTCAGGAGAGGCCCCCCCCCTAACAAAGAAAGTTACAAAGTTTTTATAGTTGGCATACAGCTTAAATTTCCCAGTCCCAAATAAGGAGACAACTACCAAATTAGGAAAGCAAGGTCATTTACGGTGAAGAAGAGCATATCTCCTGCAATTAACCGGGTCGTTCCAGTTTCTCAGAACAAAGAACAACAAGCATCTTCCTTATCTATACTCACCCCTTCTCGGGCCTTCAAGCACGTATGCAGACTTAGCCAAAGTTTAGGGCCTAACTTATTCAGATTCCACACTATGCAACCTAATAAAGCTTGATTGTTTGTAATCCCACATATAAGAACCTCTGTTCTTATGGCATTGGCAAAATGAAATATGACAACTAAAGAAACAATTTTAACAAAACACAAACAAAATCCAAGGAAGATTTCTGTGTCTTTTGACTCTCTCAAAGTAAAATGAATTTATAATGAAACAGCATCCACAATAGGGAGGCTCTGATTCTTCACTGGAGGTTCTAGTCTAGAGGCAGTTGACAGTGGTACTCGGAACTAGTAATCTCGAGTACAAAGCAATATTATTTTCATTTTTTCCTCACTAAAATATTCCCTTGATGTTTGGTCAATAATGCAAAATATTGCATTTGTATAACACTTTGCATCTGGGGACCTTGGAGCTTTGCAGACTTTACTGAATTAAGTCTTACAATAACCCTGTGATACAGGGAAATATCTTCATTTCACTGAAGAGGAAACTGAGGCACAGGGACATTGTGATTTGTTCAAGATCATGCAATAAGTCTGTGGCAGAGGTGGGAATAGACTCCATACTAACTGATCCTGGTCTAGTGCTTTAACCACTACAATAGGCATTCCAGAATTTGGATACCTACCTGAATTATCCCAGTCTCCTGCATCTGGATATAATGCAAGAAAATGTCTTCCTGGTAAGAACCTTGAAGCGCAGAAGCATGTGAAAATGATGAAAAATGTGTTACCCAGTGAGGTTGCATTGGGTGTGACTTAGGGCAGAATTTGACACATTACTTAGTGTTGGCATTGTGCTACACAGAGCAGTGTGTGGTAGGTGTAGTGGTAAGAAAATTCTCATCACTACATTTTTGCCATGGACTACTGCTTATATATGTGTGTGTGTGTGTGTGTAGCGTTGAAAAAGCTTTCTCATGCTTTTTTTTCTAGTTTAAAAAAATGTGTGTTTATTCCTAGAACAATTGTTTCATTAAATACCTGTCTGGGGCTTTTATTAAAAAAAAATTCTAAGAATGTGTAGCTCACAGAAATACAGCCAGCCTCCTACTTTTCCATGCCTTGCACTCCATGGGTGAGTCTAGACTACATGGCTAGGAGCCATGTAAAGTAGTTTACCTGACATAGTCAATGATCAATTTAAATAATCCCCGCCTCATTAAAATAAAAATGGCCGCCGTGCTGTGCCGACAATCAGCTCATCCGGCACAGTGTGGCAGTCTAGACATGGATCTGTCAACTGGGGAAGCCTTTGTCGACCGCTCCCTTATGCCTCATGAAACGAGGTTTACAGGAGCGGTCAACAAAGGCTTCCCTTGTCGACCGATCCGCGTCTAGACTGCAGCGCTGTGGCAGATCAGCTGATTGTCGGCACAGTGTGGTGGCCATTTTTATTTTAATGAAGTGGGCATTATTTAAATCCCCGCTTCATTGACTATGTCGGGTAAACTGCTTTACATGGCTCTGTCGACGGAGCCATGTAGTTTAGACATACCCCATAAGCCATAGCCATATACCTGTGTCTCATCCCCTGCTTCCTAGTCCCAGAAAAGCAGCTGTTGCCTGTGGCTATGTCCATCAGCAGTGGAGAACAGTTCCTGGCTGCCAGATACACTCAGTGACCCAGGGGAGTCTACCTCAACCTCTTTATGAACAATTTCATCCTCTGGATTAAGTCCTCCATGTATTGCCTCCATGTCCTCCGAGGTATCCACAGGGCTCTTGGCAGTAGAGGTGGGATCTTCGCCAAGGATTGCATCCAGCCCCTTATAAAAACAGCAGGTTTTTGGTGAAGCTCTGGAGCGCCTGTTCACTTCATGGGCCTTATGATCAGTTTGTCTGAGGTCTTTAATCTTCCCTCTGCACTGCAGTGTGTCCTGCTCATACCCCTTTTCACACAAGGATTGAGAAATGTGCCCGTATGTGTCCCAGTTCCTACGGGTCACTTGTAGCTGGGACTGAACAGACTCCTCTCCCCATGCACTGATCAGATCCAACAGCTCTGAGGTGATTCAAGCAGGGGAGCATTTGGTGTAATGGCCAGGCATGGCCCCCTGAGAAGACACCATGAAACCACTGCAGGGTGTGTGTGTGTGTATATGTGTGTGTGTGTGTGTGTGTGTGTGTGAGGGGGTGTTGGACTGAGGGTGTTTCCAGGTACTCAGACAGCAGGAAAATGGACTTAAATTTTGCAGGACTTGCAATGGGACAGGGCTTCACTGGGAGGAGGAAAGACAACATAGGGAGGAGAAAAGACAAAAGTCTCTTGTGGAGTTGGACTTTTTTGTCAACAAAAATGGCCATTTTTCTTGACAAAAGTCGTATTATAGTGTGAAAACTCACATACTTTTGTCAACAAGAGACACTTCTCCTCAACAAAATTTGCCAGTGTAGACAAGCCACTAGTGGAGATTATTAACAGATGTACTAATTCTGTTTGTGGTTTTTGACTGTCAGGAAGGAACTGAATTGAAACCACCAACTCCTTTCAGACGATCCTCCTAATAGCCATCAGGTGGCTCTTGTCTCTGAATGAACTGGGGCCATCGATTCACAAAGATGTTCTTATTCTATGAGTGAATTCTAAATGCTTTGCATGTTTAAAAGTCTCAGTGGGGTAGCTGTGTTAGTCCGTAACTTAAAAAAATGTAATTTTTTTTTATAGATGCATGGTGGTGACATCTTTTAATGAAGTTTGCATAGGCCTCAGCTAGTCTCTGCATGTGCTTTAAAACTCCTCCATGTACTATACTTGCATTTACTGTGTTATTTTCCTACATTTTTATACTTGGATCCTTATTATTTTTAAAAAATTCACTTAACACAGTTAGTATTCTTTAGTTTTGTAACTCTTCAATCAGTTGAATAATAAGCTCCCATTGTATCGGCTATAGTCACTCTGGGTAATGATATGCCTGGTAGTTATTTAAATAATAATATGCCTGGTAGCTATTTAAAAAAAAGAGGGAAAGGTGGGTGGAGGTGAGGATTTATAAAAAAAAATCTTAAACTGTGAAGATAACATGGGAGAGAAGTGAGTCACCATTCTCTTGTTTAATGCAATTTCAAATAACATTTTTATAAGAGCTTATAAGCTACTAAAAGTTTTAATTGGTATCTGAGAGGGTAGGAATGGAGACACAAAAATCCTTCCCTCAACTCTGGTGAATTCCCCAGGCAGCTGTGCTTGGATTCTGGACCTTTATAGAAATCTCTGTGTGGTTAGTGTGCCTGCACAAAATGGAATTCCTTTTTTCACAGAAGTTCATACAAGACTTTTTCTTTTGATTAATATTTATTCTTCGATCCTGCGTATTAGGTTGAGACTATATTTCTAAGGGCATGTCTAGACTACATCCCTCTTTCGAAAAAGGGATGTAAATTAGACATATTGAAATTGCAAATGAAGCCAGGATTTGAATTTCCCGTGCTTCATTTGCATAATGGCGGCCATGCATTCTTTAGAAAACGGGTATTTCGAAAGTGAAACCACCGTCTAGACGTGGTTCTTTAAAAAAAACACCCTTTTTTGAAAGATCCTGTACTCCTCAAAAAACGAGGTTTACAGGATCTTTCGAAAAAGGGTTTTGTTTGAAAGAACCGCGTCTAGATGGCGGTTTCACTTTAGAAATACCCATTTTTGAAAGAATGCGTGGCTACCATTATGCAAATGAAGTACAGGAAATTCAAATCCTGGCTTCATTTGCAATTTCGATATGTCTAATTTACATCCCTCTTTCGAAAGAGGGATGGAGTCTAGACATGGCCTAAGTGTCTAGTAAATCCTCGCTGAACTACTAAAGCATTGCCTGGTTTTGTGTGGAAAACTGTGATAGACCATTGAGTAAGCATTGCAGAGCTTTCACAAAAAACATACTTCAGTCCCAAGATTCACCTGAAACTTTATCCTAGGATTGCCCAACATTTGTCTTGGGTTTTAGTAAGTTTTATAAATTTGCCCAGACTTAGATTGGTAACACAAAACCAGTTGAGATTTCTCCCCCACCCCTCCGGCTTTGAATTTTATGAAGATTTTCACAGCTTTAGTTATCTGGCTTTTGTTCTCAGGTTGCTTCCCCTTCCCTCCACACCCCAGTAAAAGTGGAAGTAAGATAAGCAGGTGCTTTGGGCTCCAAGTGTAACTTGGTTAAAGTCCTCGGGCCCATTCTTCCCCCACCCCCACCCCTTCAGCAGTGAGATTAGAATGCCAGGCAACTCATAGCCTGATTTCTCTTCCCCCTTCCTGCTTTGGCAGCAGGACCTGATGCAGATAGGACATCAATACAATGTAACTTCCCAGCCCTCCTACGTTCCTCATAAACTTTCTTGTGAAGTAATTTGTGCTAGCCCTGCCTTTTCCTCCTTTACATCACTCACTCTTCCCTCAGAAACATTAGTAAATTGTCATCCCTACGCTTGAACTCTAACAAGAATGGCCGGTGACCTGCCTCCATGAAGATTATTACTGCAGTGCCTAGGAACCACAGTCATGGATGAGGACCATGTGATACTAAGTCCTGTACTAACACAATGAAATGACAGTTCCCGCCCCAAAGAGTTTACAAACTAAGAGGATTGAGGTGCCAGCCACTCAGATGTCACTTATGAAGCAGGTCTGAGACAGCTACTGTTTTAATTTCATATCCTAAATCTTAGCTTCATATTGTTTGGTTCCCACCATTTTCACCTGGGGTGGAAATCATGAGCCTACTCCCAATGCAAAGTAGGATTCCCAGAAATCTGCTTTGCCTACAAGCCCCTGGGAAGGCTACTTAAGGACATGACTCTCAAAGTGATACTGAGCTTGTGAAACAAAAGTCATTCTGAGGTCATGGACCATGTGAACAGAAACAATACAATTGTGTTGTCATTAACTTTTGCAGAGTAGGTAGGGGGAGTTGACGCTTTGATTAAAGAAGGCTATGGAGAAATTCCTATAATACAGTCCTATTTAATGGTTTTGTTTCTATTTTTTTTCCTCTGGAAGAGGAAGGGATTGTCAGAGTATTGCAAATGGGAGAGAACTGGCTTCTAACTCCATACAGATATATAAGAACTCAACATTTCTCGTGTCTCTGGTGAAAAATGAATCCCATCTGATGTCTGACCTTCCAACTAAGGGTACTTTCTCCAGAAAGGCACTGGATCTATTAGTTTCCAGATGCTGCTTTATAAGAATCATTATCAAAGTTCGCAGGGGAAAACTAGTTACTGCTGAGGCTCGGCTCAATAAGCATATTTCTTTAAAACAACCCTCCAAAATAAAATAAATCTGGATAGAATTGGAATGTGTCTTTGGATTTATGTGGGGAGGGGACTGTTTCTAAAAACTGATAAGGCCTGGTGTAAGTCAAACTAACACCGCAAGCAGCTTATACTGAATTTACTACTAGAATCTAAAACAGGAAGAAGGATGGCCATGTGCAGGGACTACAGGACTTAGGGTCAGAAACCTACATCTTCTTGCAGGTTCTTCTGCTGACTTTCTGGCATAACATTTGTGTGCTTGGTTCCCCATGTCAAATGGGCATCCTGCTTGCCTACCTCCTATGACAATTCTAAATATAATAATTAATTAGTTAGGGAAGGCCCTGTTACAGAAACTGGATCCAATGTGATTTTGAGTGCGTGCAAGGATCCACTTTCATAACTGATTACAGAGCAGAAGCCTCATTTTGGAAAGTGCTTTGCACATGAATGCAGCATATACTCTGTGGGGTAAGTTTTCACTGTATGTGCAGTAAGGAAGGAGTGGCAAATTGATGTGTGTGGGGGGGTTCCATTTCCCTGTCTGGTGGGGGCAGTAATCTGATGACTATAACAGGAGTAGACTACTCTTCTCTTTGTGCTGGCTCAATGCTGCTGGCCAGTGTGTTGGAGGAAGTGAGGCATGAGTCATGGCTCCAATCACTCCCTAAGCACCTAAGTAGAACAGTATAGTGGTCCTGCAAGGGCTTCTTATCAGCCTCCAACCACTCACTGTCCCAAGAGATGGGTAGCCCCGATGGGAGAGGTTCTTCCCTGTGCCATGTCATAAGGGGAAGCCACGGGCTCACACAGTCTTGTAAAGCACTTTGAGATCTTCTTGTGGTGCTAGTATATAGTGTTATTTTCCATGACACTTTGCCTGCACTCTGTCAGCTGCTGAAAGGAAAATCATCTCTCCGCAGTTTTGAAAGACAACTATACCAGAGAACAGGGTTTCTGAGACTACACTAAGAGTAAATTTAGATTTTTTTTTCCCCCATCAGCCTTTTAACTTTAATATCCCCTCTCATCTTCTTCTCACTTAAGCCCCAACCCCCACCAAAATCCTTTGCTCTGGAAAAACAGAATATAAAGCAGAATATGAAATACACAGCTAGCAAGAGGCAATGTCTGCTAATCCAACTCAGAGTTGCTTTGCTATTTCTCATTGCTCATTTTCCTCTTATGGAAACAACAATATGTTTCCTGCGTTATTTTATGGTCTCCAAGTTTGCTCGCTAGTGGCCAAGCATGCCCCATGATTGCTGCTTCCTTTGTTCTGTCCCTTTCCTTCAGACCAGAAGGCTGTGGTTTCTCAAAGACTGAAAGTCATGCTACTTATAATCCTCCAACTTCTTGATTGCTGATGCGGCAATCACCTGCTGGGTGACTTTGCAATATCAGTAGCTTTGTGAGAGCACTTTGCGACGTGCAGCCGGAGGAAGCGCTGCCTTTTTTTAGATTTTAGTAGGATAAAATCTTTGGGCTATTGCCTTATTTTGGAAGGTGAAGATGGAGGATTGTCCTTTATGGATAAGGGAGTCCACTGTTCTGTATCACTTTATTCAGACGTTCGATTGCTACTATACTGACAATAAGCCTTTGTAGATAAGGCTGGGGGGGGGGTATTTTTAATTAAACCCAATTAGGATGAAATTTGGAATTTCTGGTCATGAATTGTTCAGCACGAATTGGAAGTTTTGAAACTCTCTGTCTTTTGTATGAGTGCTTTAGTCCACTGGCATGTGGGCAACATGAGCTTTGTGAGTGACTGAGAGTTGAATGTATTCTCCAGTCTCTGGCCTTATGGAATGTGGATCAGCAAGCATTGTGCAAGAGAAGCGGAGGAGAAATAAACATGCAGAATATGTCTTCACTGCAGAGTTAACTTGAACTGTCTACATTTAATAGACTCGAGTGCGAGTGGTCACACGGTGACAGGCTTGAGGTGCTGCACCCTCTTCCGTGTGGCACTAAGACTGCTGGGGGCCTGTCCCATGGTTCTTAGGGCAGTAAGATGAGTGCACTAGGAATTCTTCCATAGTGCATTGTGGAAAAAACTTGTCTATCCTCTGTAGACCTACTGGGGCATTGTGGGAAGGCATTGGGGAACTAGTGGCACAGGAATGGAGTTGATGAGTTGCATAATTATCTATAGGGTCCAACAGATTGATTAATTTAGGTAAAAAGCACCACCATGCTCATGTCAAGGAAGGGATGCTGAAATAATTTTTATAGTGGAGGTGCTTAGAGCCATTGAACCAAACTATAAACTGGGGTATCAAACGCCACCCGAGGGCCATCCCTGGCTGGAGCAATTGCACAATCTGGCCCGTGAATCCCAGCAGGCCAGGGGGTAGGGGGGAGAGAGACTGTCAGTTCCCATTCCCTAAGCCCTGGCCCCTTCCCACCATTGCTCTACACTCTCCCCCTCAGGAAACCACTTAAAGCCAGAGAGTGCTGCAGCATCCGTGGCACCTCTAGTTCAAGCATTAAGGAGTTTTGTGTGTTGATGGGAGTCAAGTTAGGGACACTACTCAAGTTGTAACCTGAGTTACTTTTGCAGAAAGACAAGATTTTAGGCCACTTAAACTTCTATAGGGTCTCAGCTGCAGTACTTCATTGTAGACACCATCTATGCCAACCAGGAGTTGTCTCCTATCAGCATAGATGAGTGGTTCTCAAACTTTTTGGCCCATGGACCACCTGGCTCAATGCAAACCTTTCCGTGGATCACCAGTTGCTAATGGAAACTTACCGTTAATTACGTAATTACTCCTGAGCCATTTAGCTAGTGCTGCAGCTAGGGAGAATGGTTTAATTTAAATTATTAAACAGATTAAGTGTTTTAACTTTCTCATGTTAGTTTATCAAACTCCATTTTAAATAAAGTAAAATATTAATTTATGTCCAACACAAAAGGTTTCAATGTTTTCTTTATTTATGGCAGGGGTGGGGAACTTTTTTGGGTTGGGGGCCACTGACCCCCAGAAAAATCAATTTGGAACCACACAAGTGAGAAGCAACCCCCCCCAACCCTCACTGATGTGGCTCCCAACTGAGACACCTCACTCCTCTGGTGCTCCTGCCCCACGGGGCTAGGGGAAAGGACAGGGAGGACTGAGATTCAGGGCTTCACATAGGCCAGATTTATTTTTCTGGGGTTCCAGAATCAGTGGATTTTATGACCCCCCATTTAGGCTCTAGGGTGGGGACAAAAATGAGGGGTTCAGTGTGCAGGATAGGGCTGTCAGTGAGCGGGATAGGGTTGGGGGTACAGGATCTGGGAGGTAGGTAGGGTGCAGAAGCAAGCAGGAAGTAGGGTGTCTGGCCAGGGGGAGGGAGACAGGAGCAAGGGAGGGTGCAGTGTGTGGCCATGAGGGAGGGTGCAAGAAGCAATGGTGGATGTAAGGAGCAGGGTGGGGGTATGTGCCTGTCCAGGGGGGAAGGTGCAGGAGCAGACTGGAGGTGGGGTATCTAGCCAGAGGCAGGGAGCTGGGGGCAGGGAGTGCCTGGGGATAAAGCTGTGGGGAAAAGTGGCTGAGGTGGTTCAGGGAGATGGGGGGCAGAGTGCCTTGAGGGAGGTTCAGGGAACTAGGGGTCAGGGAAGCTGGGCACAGCACAACAAGGTGAGGGTAGGTGGGTGATCCCAGGGTGTCCAGCCCTGTTGGGGCAGGGTCCCGTGGGGATCTGGTCCACGTTGCCCTTGGGAGGAGGGTGCTGAAGCGGCTCAGAAGCTCCCCCCTAACCAAGTCCCTGTGGGTGCAAAGCCCCAAAGGGCTCCAAGCCCCCACATGCATCCTGCAGGGTCCTCACCCCTTGTGCTGCCTCCTCAAACCACTGCTGGATGTGATGCAGCCTAACCTGCGGTCAGGGAAGGGGGAGGGCACCAGCTGTTCACGCACCCTGACAGCCCACCTGGCCAGGCCTCGCGCAGCCCAACTGCAGCCTGCCCCATGAGACCAACCGGGGGGAGCAGTACTCCTTCATGTGTAGGCAGGGTGGGGTTGAGCTCCTTCCGCAGATCACCTGGAAGGCGGCTACGAACCACTAGTGGTCCGTGGGCCGCACTTTGGGAATCACTGGCATAGATAATCCATCTCCTCAAGAGATGGTAGCTAGGTCAATTGAAAAATTCTTCTGTTAACGTAGTGCTGTCTAAACTGCAAGTTAGTCAGCTTAGCTTTGTCTCTCAGAAGTGTGGATTTGTCACGCTCCTGAGGGATGTAACTATGCTGCCATAAATTCCCAGTGTAGACCAGCCCTTAAGCTCACTAAGAATGGCATGGACAAATGGCTGATTCCTGGCTGGGTTACCTTTTTTACTGGAAGGGCCACATGCAGAGATGTATGAATCTTTCCTTCTAAAATAAGATTTGATGATAATATTGCCTGGTTCTGGATTCACAGAGCAAACTTTGAACCAGCAGGTTTTCGGTTTCACTTTATTTTGATGACATTGAGTTGCCTGTAACGGAGTACAATTCATCATTGTCACAAACACATTAGTAACTAGGGCTTGGGTGTATGCATGTAGGCCTTCAGAGGACATTCAAAAATGAGTCAGGCTCAAAAAGCTTGAGACTGACTGACTTAAAAGACAGGATTTTTTAAATCATGCATTTTAAATTATTTGTAATTGCCTACCAGCTTCTGAGATTTTTTAAGGTGCACTTGCTTCTGCTTTTAAGCTCTTTTTTACACTCATAAGACTTATAAACTTATTTTCATGCAAATGAAAGCTGAGATTTTTCTAGTGCTGGAACTTTAAGGAATACACCAAAAATCTCAGGACTGATGGTAAAATCATGAAAGTTGGCAGCACTGCCAGGGGATGGTAAGATCTCTTTAGCAATCTGCAGCAGTGGTTTGGGCAGGAGGGTTGTGGGACTGTTCCATCCATTTCTGTTTATTAAGAGTTATCCTATCTTTATCTGTCTTTAGTGGTCATCAACCTAACAATGAACAAGAGTAGTAGCAATGGAGAGACTTGTAGGCCAGAAGGGACTTTTGCGATAATTCAGTCTGACCTTCGGTATAACACGAGCCATCGGACTTCCCTGTACTGAGAAAAATTGGTCTGCCTAAAGGAACTCTTCAGGCCCCATGTGCATACCTAACATGCAACACTAACATAGTGCTGTCCTCCTACCTTGCATTTAGTTTGCTAGTGACTGACTCCCAGGGAGTGAAGTGCAGAAACCATTATCTCTTGAATGCTGTGGGAAAGGTTAAATCAAGGGACTTCTTTGGAGGGACCTCTGGAGGGACCTCTTTGGAGTCCAGAGAATGTGGTGGAGGCTCTCATCTCATTAGTGGTGTGGATGATGCTAGTGTAACTGGGAAGACAGTGTTCATAGATAGGTGACACTGCATGCTTTTCTGCAGCTAACAAGAGCAAGCCAGGCCCTGAGGATTCCTCTGGTAGAAGAGTCATTCCAGCGCCAACTCCCATTCTGGCTTCCAGCGTGCGGGGCACATCTAAAGAAAAGGAATGTGGCTGGGAAACCAGTACAGCCAGGTAATCCCAGACTCTATGTGACTGCCCCTAAGAACTACTAGTGGGTGCAATGTAGAGCCGCCCCAAGGTCTATTCAGGAGCTGGTGGACTAAGTCTCAGGGTAGGAAATTTCTCTTAGAAATATTTTTTGTTAAGTTTTGTTAGACGTTTGAAAACCGTTTTACCTTCTCGTTGCCATTCCTTATTTTATTTGTATGTAACTGGTGACATGGTTCTTGAAGCCCTGTTCTTGTGCGCAAGATACAGAAGAAGGCCCCCTCCAAGGGGGTCCCAAACTATTTGCTCTCTTTTCATCAACAGGCTGATGGGATTTCAAGGTTGCATTCACATGTTGAAGGGCTCATGGTGGTTTCTACATTGTCACACAACCATTCTCCTTTAAATTTGAATTCTGCTTCAGGAATTCAGCTCTGTCTCGCCAATAGGAAACGTATCTATTCCAGCTCAACTGAAGTAAAGCCCCTTCCGTCACACCAGCATCATGGCTTGCTGGTGCAACGTGCTGCATCTTGCAGGCTCATGCCGGAGTAGCCAAACCCTGTCTGCTAGCATGGATTTGCTCCCTTCCAGAAGCGAGTCCCCTGTGGCTGCTTTCAAAGCTTCAAGTGTTAATTACAGATTCACTCCTCTGAAAGGGTGAATTCAAGATAGTGGCGGCATTTTTGTGGAAAATGCAGACTCTGTGTACTATATTATAGAATATATATATCGAACCGCTCTAAAATGGGACTCTCTAGTCTGGCCAGAACATGGATGTTCCAGGACCAGAGAGTCCCAGTGGAGGGCTGGTGGCTGGGAGTCCTGCGGGCTGGCTGGGTAGTGGGGCTGCCAGCAGGGCCGGGAGTCTGGTACGCGGCTGCAGGGCAGCCCAGCAGTGCTGGGAGCCCAGACTGCCACAGCAAGACTGCCCGGTGGGGCTGGGAGGTCCTGTGGGGCCAGAGCAGCAGTGCTGGTGGGGGTGGGGAAGGAGAGCTGGCTGAGAGGCTGGGCCAGGGCTGGGGGTGCCAGAGGCAGGAGGGCTGAAAATGACCTGCCCTGGTCCAGCAAAATCCTCATTCAGGACTGGTCAGGTCCCAAGGGTGCTGGACCAGGGAGGTCCAACCTATACTAGAAAGAAAATGAAGCTATAATCTGCCTTTACAGATGCTAATGCATTTAGTAACACTGTGGTAATGACTGATGCTCTAATGGTTTTGTGAGATCCTAAGCTACTGGAGGCGTGAATCTTTATTCATTGCTTTTCTGATGTATTTTAAATACTTGAAAGCTATGATAAGATTTTTACCACTCCCCAAAAGTATATCATTTAAATAATACCCTCTGCCATTCTATTTTCATCCCTTGTGGAAAAGTCTTACAGAATCTAATAAATGGGGAAAAAAGTTGTTTTTAATTTTCATTACAATAGTGCCTAGAGGGTCTAATTGGAAACCATTGTTCTAGTGTAGGGATCGGCAACCTTTCTGAAGTGGCGTGCCAAGCTTTAACCCTCCGCCCTGGTCCATGCCACTCTCCTGGGAGGGGGAGAAGGGCTCTCTCCACTGCGTGCCCTGCTTGGTTTCCTGCCCTGGGCTCCGCTCTGGCTTTTCCTGTGGGAAGGGGAGGAGCAGTGCATGCACACTTCCCCTCAAGCTGTATCCGGCTCGGAGCCTCGGGGCTTCCCCCCCACCCCAGAAAGCCGGCTTTGGCTCCAATCTTGCAAGGGGTGGGGAGTGGGAGGGGGTACAATGCTGGATCACCAGCACAGGCTCCCTGTTGTGGGTTGGGAAGAACAAGGGGGAGCCCGTTCATTGCGTGTGCCACTGAATCATCTTGCGTGCCACTTATGGCACGCATGCTCTAGTGTGCTATGCACTGGAAACACAAACTATGTTTTTAAAAAAGTCCCTGCCACAAAAACCTTACGATTCAATCTGAAACATGACACATAAGCAACTACAGATAAAAGTAATAACTATACAACCTAAGTAACATATCTGAAATGTAGACTCAGTTCATTCCACGGAAATTGCTCTAAAATTTATAGAATGTTATAGACCAGTTTGTTTTTCCTCTAAGCTCTAAAGTGGGAGTCTAATTTGCCATTAAATTCCATAGAAAAATTATAAATTGTTGTGAGATGCTGCTGGACATTTCCATAGGGGAAGGTGATGTGTGACTCTGAAATCAACAAAAAGGCTAATCAGATCATGGTTTTGCAGGGGAACTTTGCTTAGACAGATGGAGCTCTCCTGAGCACAGTCTCAGCATTCAGATGTCTGGAGCTCCAGGACAGCAGAGGTGCCATTTTAGATTTTGGTGTATGCGGGGGCAACTTTAACCATGATTTCAGGGGCTACTTAGATTAGTTGACAGGAGCATCGTGTCTAATTTATTAGATATTAGACCCACTCAGCTCGGATAGTAACATGTTCTTATATCTTGTGTCAACTCCCTTAAAGGACTCTGGTTAGGTTTGAAATTTTGTATGTATAATCTGACTGTTACTAACTCTTAAATATAGCAATTGAAAGAACTGTAGAAAAATCTATATTACTTTCTATCACTTTTTTTACAGTTCACCATGTGTGGAACAGATCATGGAAACATTCTAGTAGGTCAAGGCCCTGTGAGTTATACTGCACCTGCCCCGGGCTCTAGCTAGGCTACATCTAAACTATAGGGTTTTTTGTGGCATAACAGAGTTATCCCTCAAAAAACCCACCTCATCCCAGGAACACGTTTGCTCTTCCGCTTTTTTTCACGGAAGAGCAAACGTGCTCTTTCGGGAAGCCCTGTGTACCTCGTTTCACGAGGCATAAGGGCTCTGTCGAAAGAGGTGGCTTTTCTGCCATTTAGCCCCATCTAGACTGGGCCAAATGGCAGAAAAGCCTCTTCCGCAAAAGAGATTGGAAAAAGCTACCAAATTGCAGAGTGCAATTTGCGCAGCTTTTTCTGATAAAGCCCCGTAGTCTATGCCTAGCTTGGAGTCTTACCCCACTGCAAATAAAAACCTAGAAATTGACCTTAAAAAGGCATGAAACTGACACTTTCACATCACTTTTGCAGTACTGCCACCCCTAAATGCTTGAAAGTAATGAATTAGGCCCACCAAAAGTCATGACATTTGCTTTGAAATCGCAAGATTATGATAAAATAGTAGCTTTGATGTTTTCTTAATTTGCCTTCAGCTTTCTGAGCCTTCAGTGTGTACCAGGGTCTCATGTTGAAGCTTTCTCTGCAGTCATGAGGGCTAGAAACTTCATTTTTGTTTAAGAATGAAGGCTGAAATCATCACATATCCACTACTCCAAGAGCTGGAGCTTTAAGGAAAACAATCATTATCATGGGAAACTCATGACAAAATCATGGGAGTTGGCAATACTGCTTTCACTTCTGTTGAAAAACTAGTTACTTTCCAGTCGGCTCTTAAGCACAACACTACAGTGGCTGAGCTGCAGTTCTCACAGGGGAATATTTAAAACCAAACACCAAGAAAATTCCACATTTTAAAGCTGATAAAAAAATTGAGACGACTGAGGTATCTCTGGGCCACTGCCAGCAGAAAAGGAAAACAAACAGGCATGGGAGCTCTGGGCAGCTCTTTGTCCTGAAAGAAAGTAGGAGGTTCAAATCTTCTAGTTCTACATCAAGTAAAACTTCTATTTTTTTGGCTTTCTATTTTGCCTTGGCTGTCTCTCTTCTGAGTCCCCTGCCTCCTCTCATCAACACCCTGACCCCCAGCAGAGGGATTCCCACTGTACAGGCAATTATCAGCCCTTTCTTATGTTATCTTAACCACCCTGCCTCTGTTTGTAAGCAAAATACTGACTCTCTGCCACAGGGACATCGCTCCTCTGTAGAACTCACATTCTACACTAAGGCTTATTCTGCAGTTAGCAACTCTGCTCCTATATGTAAGCGGGGAGGGAGGCGCCTCCCCCCCCACCCCAAATAGTGCCCCAGCAGGACAAGAGCGTTTAGAGCTTTGCATTGAGGTGCTTTGACAGAGCTACAGGGGAACTGATGGAGAGTCTGTCAACACAATACTAGGTTGCAACCAGCACTTAGTACTTCAAATCTCATCAAATCTGCTCAAAAATTTACCACAGACTGGGCCAAACTAACAATCATAATTACAAAAAATCCTCTGCAAAATAGCGTTTTTCACTCTTGGCTCATACTTCAAAAAACCCTGTCTGCAGCTTCTGCTTTGTCTCCCGATTCATATCCAAGGGCTGTCATATTTCCTGGTTTTCTTAAGAATTATGCTGCTGGTTTTCAGACAATTCACTGCTGCCATGACGGTGGCATCACTGCAGGGCATTTGTGCTGTGTTTTCAGTGACAGGGCCTGACGTTCAAAGCTGGGCTTCATCCAGTTGCTTTAATGGGGTAGCAAGCGAATGCCTGCCTGCAAGCTACAGCAGTCGTGATGCCAAATCTGTTAAGGAAGCCTGCATTTCAGAGGTGAGAGCTCCCTTCCCTGTCTCATTAGGTGGTAGGATCTGCTTATCTGGCTTCACTTAAATTGTGTTGGAGTCCAGTCTTGCCTGCATCTTTCCTGTTCTTTTCTCGAATCATAGGCATTCTTCCTTTCTGTATTTGAGACTCCAATTAGGATACTGGATTGAAAAGGAGCCTAGAAGATACAGCAGGTATCCTGCAGTTTAAATCAACCCTGATTAGAGAGGAACAATTTCTATCTCCTTTTTTATTGAGGCATTGTCTGTCTCTGAGCATTAGCATTTGATCTGCTTAAAAGATGCCAGCGACAATTGAATATTCTTTAGCAACTGGGGTTTTACTGTTAAAAACCACTTGTATTTTTAGATTTCTGAATGTTTATTTTCTTTTCTTTTTTTTTTTTACTCGATGCAGTTGATCTTAGCTCCTTGTTTCTGATTTCTAGCATCTGTGTCAGGGAGCAGAGCGAGCGACAGAAATAGAATGTCAGATCTTTGCTCAGTTGGTAGGGGATTTGTTCTTTGCTGTGGTGAAACGGGTGACAGCTACAGAAATAGTGGTGAGCATGAGTGAGGGAAAACCCAACCAGGCTCTTATTCCAAGACACAGAAACCTGGTGTACTAAAGCCTTAGAAAGTGCATACAAATTTCTCATATCCCTCCCCCATCCAATAAAATCCTATAGGAGCATCCATGCACATTCATGCGTACGCGGATATCAATTTGATCTCAATTTCCTTGAGTTGCTAGCTGTCCTGAGCTAGCTGGCTTGCTTCCTCCCTGCTGCTGTTTCCCCCGCCCCCCCTGCTCACCAGCAAATCAGGAGTTAGCTGACTATTAATCCTCCCTGCTTTTTCAGCTCCTACTAACCAGTTGGGTCTCACTGCCTGACTATTCACAGCTCTGTAACCGGGTGGCTCTATCACTCTTTCAACCAGGGAGCATTTGCTGTGGTGATTGGTTGCTGGGTCAGCCTGGGGTCATTCCACTCTGTCACAAGTCCTTCCTGTACATAGGCACAGAGGACCAAATGAAAGATGTAACTGCCTTTCCCTTTGTGTGTGGAATTTTTATTTTCTATGGGTCTTTTGGTGTGATTTTCTTTCTTTTACGAAAGGGGATGTTGGAAAAATCAGCTGTTGTGCTCCACACATGTGGGGTCGAGGACCTTTTTTTCCCCAAGAGTTGACAATCGAAGGCCCCAGTGCTGCAAAACACATTGTGCTTAACTCTAAGCTTCAGCGTAGTTACACCGCCTTCAGTCGGACTACTCCTGTGAGTGAAGTAACTCATGTTTATTAAAACGGTTGGCAGGATTGCAGGTTAAGGACTTGATATACCGCTGATGAGCTACAGGAGGCAGGATGCCAGAATGGGGGCTTTCACTGGCCACAAGGGAAGCAACAGGGGCTGGAGACAGAATGGTGCAAGTGGGGGGAGAGGGCTCGGGGGAGTGGACGGTACGAGGGCAGAGCCTTAAGGCAATGGGCTGGGCAAGGGCTGGGCCCTGGGACGAAGGTGGAGTGGGCCATGGTATGGGCACTAGTGCCCCCTCTCCCCAGCTTTAGGAAGCTTTTGCTGCTCGTGGGCTTTGCAAGCCTCTTGTTAGCAAAGCTTTTTTAAATTACTATTATTTAAAGAAAGATTTTGGTCCCTGTGTAATGCTGACAGGTACAATCAAATCTGGGACCTCTGGAGCTTCGTGCATGCCATAGAATCCTAGGGCTGGAAGAGACCTCAGGAGGCTATTGAGTCCAGCCTCCTGCCCAAAGCAGGACCAACACCAACTAAATCATCCCAGCCAGGGCTTTGTCAAGCCGGGACTCAAAAACCTCTAGAGAGATGGAGATTCTACTACCTCCCTAGGTCACCCATTCCAGTGCTTCGCCACCCTCCTAGTGAAATAGTTTTTCCTAATATCCAGCCTAGGCCTCCCCCACTGTAACTTGAGACCATTGCTCCTTATTCTGCCATCCGTCACTGCTGAGAACAGCCTTTCTTCATCCTCTTTGGAACCCCCCCTTCAGGAACTTGAAGGCTGCTATCAAATTCTCCCCCGCCCCCACCCCAGCTCTCCTCTTCTGCAGACTAAAGAAGCATAAATCCCTCAGCCTCTCCTCATACATCATGTGCTCCAGCCCCCTAATCATTTTGGCTGCCCTCCGCTGGGCACTCCACAATGTGTCCTCATCCTTTCTGTAGTGGGGGGAGCAGAACTGGACGCAATACTCTAGATGTGGCATTACCAGTGCCATATAAAGGGGAATAATAACTTCTCTAGATCTGCAGGAAATGCTCCTCCTAATGCAACCTAATGTGCCATTAGCCTTCTTGGCTATAAGGGCGCACTGTAGACTCATAGCCAGCTTCTCATCCACTGTAATCCCCAGGTCCTTCTCTGCTGAACTGCTGCTTAGCCAGTTGGTTGGTACCCAGCCTGTAACAATGCTTGGGATTCTTCCGTCCCAAGTTCAGGACTCTGCACTTGTCTTTGTTGAACCTCATGAGATTTCTTTTGGGCCAATCCTCCAATTTGTCTAGGTCACTCTGGACCCTATCCCTACCCTCCAATGTATGTACCTGTCCCTCTAGCTTAGTGTCATCTGCAAACCTATGGAGGGTACAATCCATCCCCTCATCCAGGTCATTAATAAAGATTTTGAACAAAACCAGCCCTAGAACTGATTCTTGGGTTACCCTGCTTGAAACTGACTGCCAACCAGACATCAAGCCATTGATCACTATACGTTGGACCCAACAATCTAGCCAGCTTTCTATCCCCTGACAGTCCATTTATCCAATCCATACTGCTTAACTTGCTGGCAAAAATTATGTGGGAGACATTATCAAAAGCTTTGCTAAAGTCAAGGTATATCACATCCACTGACTTCCCCATCTCCACTGAGCCAGTTACCTCATCATAGAAGGTGTAATGGACAGGAGGAGTATTGACCAGCTCCCAGTGACTAAAGGGTTAAACTCAGGTAGCTAGCAAAGATGTTGGCCAGGAGAACCAATCTAAATAGAGAGCTGAAATTTGAATTGGATATAGGTTCCTTGCCTACTTTCTTTGTGTGGGAGAGATAAACCAGGAGTTGAGAGACACAGAATGATTTAAACCCAGGCAGGACTACCATGTCTCCATGGAATCTGGGGCATGGGAGTACACTGAACAAAGAGAAAATTGTAAGTAAAGGGGTAAGAGAATCTAGTCGTGTTCAGGGTAATTTTTCTTTATTTTGTAGTTTGGTTTGAATTGCTCTGTGTGATTCTATGCCTCCCCTCCCCATTTACTATCTTGCATTGTGCCCAGAGACTTTTCTCTGTGTTTTAATTTGTTTTCTTTAGTTGCTTTGTAACATCTAGTAACCAAGAATGCTTTATCAAGTTCATCTTTTGTTTTGAAATAAAAATCACTTTTTTTAAGGTGATGATTTGATTTTTGTGTCCTGGGAGGGCTGTCTGTGTGTATCTGTATGCCTCTGACTGAAGAGTCAGCTACCAGAGATACTGCAGCTTGTTTTTCTCTTTTCTTTTTTCGAACTTTTTTGGGGCAAAAGAGCTTAGGTACCCCGGGGATGATTTCAAGTGTTCACCCCTGGTTTTTAGGGGTAGAAAAGCATTTGATGGTGGCAACGATTCCCCAAAATCTGTGTATTGTGATTATGGGGGGGGGGGGGGATTTTTTGTAACCAGTGCCTGTAGAGGCAAGGTTTTTAAGCTCTCTTGTGGGTCCTCACCTTCTGCACTCGCAGTGCCAGAGTGGGGAACAGCCCTGACAGAAGGCAATCAGCTTGGTCAGGCATGACTTGTCCTGAGTGAATCCATGTTGACTATTTCTGATCACTTTCCTTTCTTCCAAGTGCTTTAATGTGGATTCCTTGAGGATCCTCCACCATAATTTTTCTGCCCTAGTGTCCAACCAGGTCTGAAGCAGTAGCCACTATAATGGCTACTGCTGTAGCAAACTAGCCACACTCAACCGGCCAAATAGCCACATGTGGTGAGTGGCTAGTGTGTTGGAAAGCATGGCTCTGTCATATGAGCTAAAAGCCAGCTGGCTCTCAGCTAAGGATGTAGAGCAGACTCATTATTCTCTCTGTACATGGTCTTAGTGCCACTACATGGAACAGTACACTGGACCTACAAGGTGTGTGGGATACACTTGTCCTTGGAAATTTTGCCTTGGAAAGGTCAACTGAGTGTAGGAGTGAAAGGAACAAACAGCTGGACAGAACATCTTCAGCAGGAAGCTTCATGGACCCCTTATGGTAATTTATGCAAAATGATTTTTAAGTTTGGGGTGCACCCCAAAGAACATGCTGTCACTTCACAGAATTCCTAGCTCAGCCCCATACATGGGAATGATAGATAGGTAGGGCTGGATTTAAAAAAGGGCTTTAGGGCTTGCAGCCGAGGGCCCCAGGCTAAAGGGACCTGCAAAAAGATCCCCAGGCCACTAAAAATGCAGATCTTTTTGCAGGGCTCCCTTAGCCTGGGTCCCTGTGTTCCTGCCCTACATGGTGGGGTCAGAGGGGACACACAATTCCACACACTGCCATTCCTGCCTCCAGGCTGGAGATGCAAGTGCCGGGAAGATCCATCTGGACACTTCCCTCACCTGCAGGCTCTGCCCCTGCAGCTTCTATTGGCCAGGAATTACAGCCAATGGGAAATGCGAGGGCGGTGCCTTCATGTGAGCACAGGGCAGCGTGCAGAGCTGCCCCCCCCCTCACCTCACTGGACCCTGCACTGCCAAAGGGGGGCTGTCCTGGTAAGTGCCCCCTACCCCAACCCTCTGCCCCAGCCTTGAGACCCCTCCCCCCACCTAAATCCTACCCAGACACTGCCTCCCCGCCCCAACCTTCTTCCCCAAACTCCCTTCTGCACCTTAACTCCTGCCTAGACCCTGCACACTCACATCCCTGCCCTGAGCCACCTCCCGCACTACAAACTCCTTATCCCCAGCCTAGAGCCCCCTCCTGCATCCCAAGCACCTCAGCCCCAGCCCAGAGCTTACACCCCCAGTTGGAGTCCTTCTTCTCATGCCCAACCCCCTGCCTCAACCCAGAGACCCCTCCTGCCCTTTGAACCACGCATGTTGGCCCTAACCTGGAGCCTAGGGGACCCCACAAAATCTGATAGCCTTGGGCCACATAAGAGTTAACCAGGCCCTATAGACAGGACTTCAATGGTTATTTTTTGCAGTGGATATTTTTACGGTCTTTATCACCAGAGTATCTGAGCACAGCATCATCTTTACAGTGTGCTTAATCTGAAAACAGACTGAGATAGGGAAGCACCCTTATCCTCATTTCTCAAATACAGCACTGAGACACTACGGCTATGTCTACACTGGCATGATCTTGCACAAGAACTCTTTTGTGGAAGAGTTCTTGTGCAAAAACTCTTTCAGAAGAGAGTGTCTACACTGGCATGTGCTTTTGTGCAAGAGATGTGCTTTTGCGCAAGAGCATCCATGCCAGTATAGACACTCTCTTGCACAAGAAAGCTCTGATGGCCATTTTAACCATAGGGCTTTCTTGCACAAGAAATTCATGTTGCCTGTCTACACTGGCCTCTTGCGCAAGAACAGTTGCGCAAGAGGGCTTATTCCTGAGCGGGAGCATCAGAGTTCTTGCGCAAGAAGCCCTGATTTTATACAGTAGAACGTCAGTGTTCTTGCGCAAGAACTCAGGGCTAGTGTAGACAGGCAGCAAGTTTTTGTGCAAAAGCAGTCGCTTTTGCGCAAGATCGCGCCAATGTAGACACAGCCTCCATGACTTGTCTCAGGTCATGTGTGACGCAACAGGGAGCTCAGCCCAGCTCTTCTGAGTACCAGGCCCTCACTGCTAGACTGCCCGGCAATACTAAGCCTGGCTTTGCTGGTTAAGATCTTCAGCTTTACGCTGAGCCAGTTGCACCACACTCAGGAGAGGAGCAGGAATGTGGCTAGGGGAGCATGAAATTGTCATAGGTATACAAATATGCACAACTCAAAGATGCATGAGGTATTTTGTCCAAAGCAACCTATCCATTTTAATGTCACAGTCTGCTGGATCTGTATATCTTATTTTGGTGTATGTGTCATTCTTGTGTGTAAAGGTAGAGAGATGGGGCTGGAATGATTTATGGTTTTAAATGTGCAAATAAAAGCCATCAAGGGTATTTCCAAAGTTCTGGGTGGTCAGCTTAATGATCTGTAAACAGCCTGGTTTTGTCTTTTAAGTTTGAGCAGTGATGGGTCCTGGAAAGACACATGACCAAACCAACTTATACTGGTATACTAGTTTAAACCAAGTGCTTTTCCATGGAAGAGAGGAATGTAGAAACAGGATTCCTGTCCATAAGGAAGTCCATTTAAACTGGAAAGCTTGTAGTCTCTTCGTCTTTAGCTGGCATGACACACCCAAGGAAATAGCTAGGGACCCCAGGGAGAAAAAGATCTTTAATGGCTTGGAGGTTGAGCTGAAATAACAGTTTTAGGGTAAGTTTGCAGTGAGATTTAGTGTGTTAGAACTAGCTATGTGTTTTCTTTTATTTTAAATTTTGTAATTTACTTAGCTCTGTTCCATTTTCACTTGCAACCCCTTAAATCCCACTCTCTGTACTTAATAAAATTACTTTTATTTACTATCAAGCCCAGTGTAAATAATTGTTACCTGAGGGAGCAATCCGTGTGCACATCCTGCTTTCATTGTTAAAGGGGGCTTACCTGAATGGCCTTTCAACATGTGAAACTCTCACTCAGTGAAAGATGGATTTATGTGGGGTTCTGATCCCATTTGGGGTGCTATGTCTGCACTCTCCCAGAGCCGGTGTGAGTCAGTGTCTGCATTACTCTTTGAGGGAGCAATGATCTCAGTTCTGTGCCTTAGCTGGGGAGCCTGGGAGAGCTGGCCCACCAGGACAGGGTGGTGAGAAGCTCCAGAGAGCAAGAAGGCTAGTGTCAGTGGCTTTGTCAGCACAGAGGGAAGCAGCCCCAATGGGTTTTACATGACTGTACCCAATCACAGGGGGAATGGGAAATGGTTGGAGGGGAGGGTGGCAACATAGATTATTGTGAAACTCGGTTTAGAGGGATTAGTTTTTGTGGATAAGGTCCTCGGAGAAGAAGCCTGGCCATCTCTCCCACTGCATGGTCTCAGATTTCATTTGGGAAACTTGTTCACTCTTTGTCCACCACTAGTGCATATAGGAGTGCATTTGGTATGCACTGTCCCTGGCTTCTGCCTGCGGCAGCATACTAAAAAAAGATGGCGAGGAAATGGCTAAGGTGCTGCTGCATATGAGTGGTAATCCTGCAGATACCTCTCTCTTCACCAGTACCTGCCCACCCAGCCCCCGTATGGAGTTTGGAGAGCCGCCTGGGCATATAAAAAACTGCTGTATGTACAGGGGGTGACAAAAGAATGCTTTACTTCCTTTACTTCGTGAGTATCCCAGGTATTGCTGACAGAAGCAGAAACTCCTTGAATGAACACCACATTAACATTTTGGGAGCACATTTCTGGATCCTGCAAAGCGCAAACAACTCTTGCCAGGTCTAGAACACCTTCTGGAGCATTTCCTTCAGGAGACAAGATAAAATGTAGAGCTCGGTGAACAAGGAATAATAATTCTACATAGTCTCTTGCTGCTCACAGGAAAATACACTAGCCAATCCTAATTTCTTCAAAATGTATTCTTTATTCATATTTATTTTTTATTGAATTGATTGATCCTGAATGCTCCAAACTGCAGCTGTGTTATTCAGTTGTGACAGGTTGGATAAAATCTGATATGGAGATGTGCATGACTGAATTGAGAAATCACTTTCTGTGAAACTTGCGTATGTGACTTTGAAATTTAGCTTTCTGGACCATTTTTGCTAGGAAAACTCAAAGGCTTGAATGTTTGCAGAAGGCAAATGCAAGTATCATGACTATGGTGGTAGGAAGTTTGATTAAAAAATTCGGACTAATTGCAATGTTGTTTTTCTTCACATTTGCCTAGTTCTAAAACAGGCAAAGCAGTGGAGGAAAGCTTCAATACAAGGTTATTTTTTGCCTATCTCAAAAACCTATTTTTAACACTTGCTTTTTTGGGTTGAGGGGGCATTTTAACCCTTTTTATATCTACTGCTTTTTCACCTTTCCTCTTTTGATTTTTTTCCCTCTGGGCATGTCTGCACTACATGGAAGATTGATACTGCCTTGGTGAAGATTGATACTGCCTTGGTGAATGTTCTGGGTTTGATTTAGAGGGTGTAGTATAGACCTGCTAGATCGAACTCAAAGGCCCCGCTGCCCCCACGTCAGCACTGGTTCTCCTCACAAGGAGTAAGGGAAGCTGACGGGAGCGTTTACTCCTTTCAGCCTCCGGCTGCGTGGACAGTGCAGAAATGTGATGTAAGATACGTCGACTCCAGCTGCGTAAGTTGCATATTTTACTTCGACTTTCCCGTGTAATGTAGGTCAGGCCTCTATGCCTTCTTGACCCAAAATAACTATTCCACCATAGCCCTCCTGGTAGCTTTCAACTTGACTTCTTCATCAACCCTTTATTGTCATCAGGTCCTTTCCCCTCTTTTATCCAATGGCCTATGTGTTGTTACCTCTCCCAGCACAAAATGAGAAAATATTTCTGACCAGCTGACCTGTCATTTTGTATTAAACTTCTGATCTTCTGAGCTTACTCCTGAAATCCTATTTACTATGATACTCTATAGTATCTGAGTACTCCCTAACAATTTGAAAGTAGAAGGAGCATCTCCCTTTCTTTTCCCTCAGGCTGTACAAGAAGCTATTTCATTTGTTTATAGTTTCATATTGCCTTTTGTTTTTAGCAGGTGAGTGTGCTGTGTGCAAAGAACTTCCCAAGGAAAAGGCATGTGAAAAAGACACGTTTCTTGTATCTTGATTTAGTTGTGGAACCTCTATTTCTTGTGAGGGAGATTTCCATAGTTTAGCGCCAGTTCCTGGGATAGAAAATGCAGTTGCTGCTAACCCAAAAACTTCTGCAGGTAACCTTTGTATGTTTGTTCAAAATATTCACACAAAAAGCAGCTTAAACTCCTTGAGACAAATGAGTGTGAATGTACGCTTTCAGTTCAGTCAAAGCTGTATAATTATAGTTAGGGTTGCCAGATACCTTCACAAAAAGTCCCAAACATGGCAGGGGAAAAATATTTGGTTGAGCAAAAAAAAGGTCGTTGCGCCTTTAAATTCCCATGTTCCCAGCTGCCCTTACCCCCGCCAGACACAGAAGGGGAAAAATGTCCCAGTCAGCCTTCCGTCCAAGAAAAATAGAAAATGCTGGACATTTTATATGTCCGGTATTGTCGGTTGTTTTTTTTTAACTGGAGAGAAAACGCAGTTACCAGAAACTGGGTGAAAACTGGACACCTGGCAACCCTAATTATAGTGAACAGTTTGTCAGACTTTGTGGACAAGGCCTTAGATTGTAAGCCCTTTGGGGCAAGGACTCTTTGCAGTATATGTATACACACATCCAGTGACTAGCACAGTGGAGTATTGTTCCCTGAGGGTATGTCTACACTATAACGTTAATTCGAGTTAACTTAATTCAAAATAGTTAATTCGAATTAAGCTAATTCAAAATAACGCATCTATAAACAAAACCTATTCGAAATAGCGTTTTGCTATTTCGAAATAGCATGTCCACACAGAGTGGACCCTGAACTGAAGTTAAGGCTGGCCGGAACCAGTGCCGGCAGGGCATCAGGTTAGGACTTAGTGTGTGGGGCTGCTGCCTGAGGGGAGGGGGAATGAAACTCTGGGGAGACCGGGGAAAGAAGGCGGGAGAGAGGAGGAGAGAGGGTGGGAGAGGGGAGGAGGAAAACTGGGAGGAGGGAGCTGGAAGGGGGAAGCAAGGGGAGGAAGGGGGAGGGGGCGCTCAGCGCTTAGGGTTGGGAGTCTCGTCGGGCCAAATGTCTCCCAGCACGGCGGGTGTGGGGGCCTCGGCGTCCCTGGGGGGATGGGGAGGAGGGTGTGGAGGTTGAGGTGGGGGGTGTGGAGATTGAGGAGGAGGGTGAGGAGGTTGAGGAGGGAGAGGCGGGAGGGGGAGAAGAAGTGGGAGGCTGTTATTTCCAATTAACTTTGCAGTGTAGACATACCCTGAGTGAGCAGCTTCCACAATATAATAAGATCACTACTCCTTGTATTGGTGGCTTTGAGGGAAACAGCTTTTAAAGGCTTGGCTACCTACTTATGTCTGGCCTGGTCTCATGAAAAGCTTTGGAACAAAGGCCTGTCTTCGGTGTTGGCAAGGGAGACAAATATGGTGAGGCACTGGCTGAGCCACACAGACAAGCAGCCAGAAAAGAGATGGAACCGCCTACTGTCTTCTGAGAAAAAGCCGTACAAGGATTCTGTCTGGTGTAGGAATTGGGAGGTTTTCTTCAAATAGCTCCTAAACTATCTAGCAGGCCTTCTTGTCCTCTTGAAAACAGAAGTTTGCAAAGGAAAAACTGGCAGACTTGGTTACATCAGCATTAACAGGCATGCAGGATAATTGAAAAAACAAAACAAAAACCAGACACTCACTGAAAGCTGAACTGCAAACTTATTTCTTGATCCAGGAGAGTTTAATACATCCCTGTTTCAGATACTTTTTCTTCAGTTGCAGAAATCCATCCTAATTCTAAATTGAGTGACATGTCACTTCCTTTGCTCCACATCCTATACCCCCACACTGATGGAGACGCATTCATTCTAATCACCAGTGATGGTACCACCATATTCCCCTGTAAGGTCATGCATGCACGATCAATGTCCAAACAAGTTAACAAAGTCCTCTTTCCTAGGTCAAGCTGTGTGATACCCTCTGAAAGTCCCTAAGTTAAGGAAGAAAGGGGGGAGGGGGAAGATGGGAGCGGGTTACTCATGTTTCACAAGTCTGCAGACTGCAGCCAGACTCAAAACTGCTTAAGCATGGCCTGACTACAAAAGGAATTCAATATTCCATTCTCCGGAGTGAATGACTCTGATCAAAGAAACCACTTCTGAAAAGACACATTCTCTCCCTCTCATTCCTCAGTTGCAAACACAGCATCCTCCAATGATCTTTCAAATTGCAACTCTTCATTTCCTTGAACCAGAACATCCCTCTGCCTTGCCCCTGACACCCTCCTGAATTAATCTTTGTTTTTATGCAGGGGCAAATCCTACCTCAGTTTTACTGCAGGCAGCCCCTGGCAGCTGAGGAAGAAAGTACAATTCCATTGTGCAGGGAAGGAAGTGGTTTAGAGTGTTACAGCCCTGGGCAAGTGCTCTGTACCCCTGGGGCTGGGTCTAGACTGGCATGCTTTTCCGCAAATGCTTTTAACGGAAAAGGTTTTCCGTTAAAAGCATTTGCAGAAAAGAGCATCTAGATTGGCACAGACGCTTTTGCACAAAAGCACTTTTTGCGGAAAAGCGTCCGTGCCACTCTAGATGCGGTTTTGCGCAAGAAAGCCCCGATCGCCATTTTCGCCATCGGGGCTTTTCTGTGCAAAACGGTTCTCAGCTGTCTACACTGGCCCTCTTGCACAAAAGCATTTGCGCAAGAGGGCTTTTTCCCGAACGGGAGAGTCATTGTATTTGCGCAAGAACACTGATGATCATACATTAGATCGTCAGTGTTCTTGCGCAAATTCAAGCGGCCGGTCTAGACAGCTGGCAAGTTTTTCCACAAAAGCAATTGGTGTTTTACAGGGCTGTGCTACTGGCACAGAAGGTGTGGGGAGCTGGTGGATCTATCACTGCATGGATCTTCTGGGAATTTCCTCCTATCCCTGTAGAACAGAGGCTTTAGGAGCCACAAGTCCTACTGCAGCTTAGAGATTGCATTAGTGATTGTGGATGAGCTCAGCAGCTATTCTCTGGTCCCTGAGGAGGGCTCTAGCTTGTATCATAAGTGCTCCCAGTGCAGTTGCTTACTTAGGATGTGTCCTGCAATTTGGATCTGGACATCAATGTGTGTTCCTCCCCCTCCCCACCCGAAAGGTTTTACATGCAAAACACGCACAGCTAAAATAATAAAAGCATAAAACTGCCTCAAATCAAATAGCCAAAATTATAGCAAACATTTGAGACAAAAGCCACTTTTCATTTATATCTCTGGGGACACGCTACTTTTTTATTTGAGCCCTACTACTGATGAAGTACAAGTTCTAAAATTATAATAATTAAAATGGTGATTATAAGTGTCAAGGATTGTACTTTCCGTAATAGCTGGGAACAATCTGTTCATTACGAAAGCCAAAACTGGGCTTGAAATTCACATCAGTGGAAAAAGGAGAGGATTAAGCTGAGTGCAGAGCACATGCCTAGCCATTGAGCCTCTCTACAATAGACGTGACCCTTCCTCCGTTGTTTGTCACTGAAAAGGAAGATAGCCTTGTGGTAAAGGGAGAGTCTTGAAAATAAGCTGGAGGTAGAGCGCTTCTCCGTTTTTGTGAACATTCTGGTGAACTTTAGCATGAATAGAGCACGTTACAAATGCCAACTGGTTGGTTGCTGCAGCTCATCCTCAGAGATAGGCATGGAAGTGATATATTATGCCCATTTTACAGATGGGGAAATGGAAGCAGAAGAGTTCAAAGAAGTCTACAGAGGACAGTGGTGATAAGGCAGGAATCCTTTGGTCTGAGTTCACTTCACTAGGTCACGCATCTCACTGTGGAGCTGTTTCCCCTCACCTAGCAGCCACAGAAAGAGGCCACGCCAGCTGGTAGGCAGAGAAGCTGGGTCAGCTGCAGACAGCTGGCTGGAATAGCACTCCTGGTGTCCCTGTTGGTGGCAGCAGCCTGGATGGTGCTGTGAATTGATCAGTTCTCACAAAAAGTTGAGGGACCGGTGGCTGTGAGTTTTCATAGCCCTTCAGGGCCAGGCTTGGATAACAGGGTGTAGAGAGGAGACATCAAGATTAACCCAAACAGAGCAGAAGTGATGGTGGTGGGCAAAGGAAAATATGTGGGGAGTCTCAGAATCCTCTTTGATTCCTTGCTGACGATGAGGTATCGTGTTGCAAGGGCGATGGGTAATGCTTTCTACCCTCTCCAGTTGGCTTGGAGACTCTATCCCATCCTGGTGAACAAAGACCTCACCTTAGTTATTCATGCCTTTGTCACCTGGACTACATACAGCAATTCCTGGGCATGAAATCTTCAGCCCTTAGGAAACTCAAACTAGTTCAAAATGCTGCAGTGTGTCTCCTCAGCAACACAACTCCAGCACGCACATCACATCTGTCTAATGCTCTTTACTCTGCTTTCCCAGAGAGTTCCAAATCAAGTTCAAAGTCTCAGCTCTTATCTTCAAAGAGCTTCGCAGCCTGGGCCTAACATACCTAATAGACAGTTTAAAGCTCCAGGACAAAGATACCATGATTGACAACGTCGCTCTCCTAGCATGATGAAACTCTCGACAATGAGAGTAAAGCTTGTCTGGGAAGGTGAGCAGGCACCTCCTCCGAGGGCAGTTTGAGACTGTGGAATGTACCCTCCCCCCCAGGACTGTCCTAATTTTCACCACCTTCAGTGCTAACTGCAAGGTGCTTTTCTTTGACCTGACCTTCTCTAATATAACCACATAGCAAAAGGTACAGTGAACAATCACCCAGACACTCCATTCTTCATGCCTCTCCCTCTTTCTCTCTCTCTCTCTGAGGTGAGGATGAGAGAACAGACATGTGTAGTCACATTGCTTAACACACTATAGGAAGGTGCTCAGATACTGTGGTGACAAATACGGTATAACTATCTATAATCTTCTTGGAAGAATCAGTAGCAAATATCCAAATCTTGATTCGCTTTATAAAATGGGGGATGTTTCTACTCTATGCTTGTTCTGCTTTATGGGGTACATGAAAGTTGATTTCAGCTTTTGCTTTGGACACTTGACCAAAATTGTGGAAGAGGGAGGAGGAAGCCCACAGGCGACTAGAGCCCCACGTCTGGTGTGGGAGTTATTGTTTGTCCCTGGATTGAGCATACCAATAGCTGAGAGGAAGAAGCTGGGGAGCCGTCAGGAAATGGAGAAAGAAAGTGGGGGGGGGGGGAAGGAAAGGGAATTGGAGAAATGTTGATAAATTCTATTTAGTGAATAACACAATACATGTAGCAGCACAATGGCCTTTTCTGCAGGCAGATTATCCCAGCCAGAGTCTTTGTTATATTAAAAAGAGGGGGGAAAAATAGAGCGCCAAAGAAAAGGAAAGGCGGGCTGTACAGCAGCAATCAATGCTGCCCTTTGTGCTGCCTGACATTTGAGGGACTTGTTATCAATGATTGCTGGCTGCTTTATCTAAATGTATCTCCCCAGCTGCCAGGCACAGCACTGATAGGCGGCAGAACGTGCTGATGGCCCCAGCTGATACGGTGTCCGCCCAATTCACCCGCCTGCCTTCCTGTCAGGTGCTTGATGGCTTCTGTCATTCCACTGCTGACACCTTTTTGCTCAATAAAGGTGGGAGGGGGACATTTCCCACTCCTGTTCCTCCTCTCCCACTTCGGTCACGTCTTTGTGGTCACGTCTTTGTCTTTTTTAAAGGAAAAAAAGACAAAAGGCCAAACTTAACAAACAAACAGGAAGCTGAAGGGGGAATGAGTTAGAGAAAGAGAGGAAAAATTCACTTTATTTTTTTTGTTTGTCAGGCAACAGCTTTGTCATCTGCAGCTCTGGCACAAATTGCTTTGCTCTCTTTCCCTCTCTCTCCCCCTGGTTACTGCAGAAGAGTGATAAGACTAATCTACTGCTTGGCCCGTTAGCTTGTCTTTTATTGTGGAAAATGCTTCTCTTTAATATTATGTGTATATATAATATACTCTGTATAAATACACACCCGATTTTTGTAGGATGGGGCAGAGGCTAGTGAGTGCGAATAGGAGGCAGTTTCTGCAATTTCCTAAATTCTGGTGTATGGGGAAAAAAAAACCCTCTCTCAGTCTTTGCTAGAAAGTAGTTGCTTTTAAGAGTGCAAGCTGGATCAAAGGAGCTAAGCATTTGCTAAGAAAGTAGCCAATTACTGACAGCTCTTAAAGCACTAAGGCCCTTGGTTGTCCATGGCCTCTTATTTCAAGAGACAGCTTAAATTATTACTTTTGCTGCTAAAAAGGTTTTGAGGTTTGCATGGAAATGTCCGCTAATAGGCTTACATGGATATTTACTCTTGCTTAGTGACAATGAATCCATTAAAAAAAATGCAATACAGGCAAGGTTTTTAACACTTCTCCAACAATAAAGATTTCTGCTGTTGTCTTCTTCAGGGAATCATACCATCTTCAAAATGAGTATTGGGAAAAACCGCAACACATAAATGTAACCAGAGGCTAATTCAGCAATCACTATTAACTGGTTGGCTTTTAATGATTCTTCATCAAATCTGAAGTTAATTACATAGAGCTCTCACAATATAGAATGGCAGGAGGTCAGGTTATGGTCTTAGCTGCCTCAGATGGTAAATATTTTCTGTTTAATATGCACAGTTGCTTACAAATCAAGGTCTTGGTTCTGCAAACATGGATTTACTCCTGTTGAACTCCACAGGGATACTCACACCGATAAGTGTGGCTGGATTCTGGCTTATCTATCACAACATAAAACTATGCTGAGCCAAGGGTATATGATTAACATAAAGGTACATACAAAGGTTTCTTACAGTAGTCTTATTTTTGCTTTTTTTTCTGGGTCATGATATGTCTACTTAGAATGTAAGGTCTTCAAAGTCTGGACTCTTTTTTGGCTTTATTGTACAGCACTGGGTAAACAGATGCTTTAGATCAAATTCTAATATCCTTCATCAGTGTTTCCTCAGTACAGTAAAAGCTTGTTGTCTAGTATGTTGGGGGAACGGGGGATTCTGGTATGGCAAAAATTCCAGTTAACTAAGTAGGATGGAGTGTGAGTGTGGGAGGGGTCTGGGATGGGAGTGTGGGAGGAATGCGGGGCACAGGCTCTGGGAGGGAAATTAGGTATGGGAAGGGGTTCAGGGTAGAGGGTTGAGGTGTGGGAAGGGTTTTAGCATTCCAGATCCAGGCAGTGATCACCTTAGGTAGCTCCCTACAAGCAGTGGCATGTTTCTACTGCACCGAGTCAGAGGCACAGCCAGGTGGCTTTGAGTGCTGCCTTCACTTGCAGGCCCCACCCCTGCAGCCCCCATTAGCTGTGGTTTCCAGCCAATGGGAGCTGCAGAGTGAGGGGGCAGAGTCAGGGCAGCTCATGGAACCTGTGCAACTTTTCCTCTGCCTAGGCGTATCAGGGAAATGTCAGCACTTCTGGAGAGCCATGCAGCGCCAGATAGGGAGCCTGCCAGTTCCACGCCAACCGGGCCCTGCTGAAGATTAGAAATGCTGGTCTGTAAAGCTTTCTGATTGGTAAAGTGCCATATAACACAGCTTTTACTGTACTTCCTCAAGCTGGATTGTTGCCTGAGTGAGAACTAAATATGGATTTCAGGATTTAGCCCAACATAAATGATAATCAAAAGATAATGATAATCAAAAGAGAAAAGCAGATGTGTAGAAGAGCTACTCTCGTCATGAAAATCTGTTGAAGGAATGAGAGCTAAAAGTTAGACCCACAGGAAAAAAGAGTCAGTTGGAAGCAAAAAAACCCCAAAACCAAAAAACCCACTCAAAACCAAAAAAACCCTAACCCTTCACTAACACCCCCCCCCCAACATGCCCTACATTCCCCTCACACAACAGAGCCTATGGGGGGTCTGGGTTAATAGATTTTTGTCAGCTCCCCTAGGCTCTGGGGCCAAAAACAAGGAGTTCAGTGTGTTCAGTGTGTGGGAGGGGGCTGCTGGGAAGTGGGCTTGAGATATGGGGTCTTGGCAGGAGGGAGGGTGTAGGATTGGGTTGGGAGTTGTTGCATCTGGGAGAGTGGAAGGGCTGAGTGACAGGTAGGGTGCAGGCCTGGAATCAGGGTGTGGGGTCTGGCAGTGAGGAGGGTGCAGGAGTGAGCTAGGGATTGGAGTGGGGAACCTGGGTGGGAGGGGGTTGCAGGGTCTGGGCAATGGGGAGTGCTTACCTGGCAAAGCACCCTGAGGCTGCACATGGCTCCCCTCCTCCCATGTCCCCCAGTGCTCCCAAGAACTGCCCCCCGCTGCTCCCATTTGCCACAATTATGGCCAATCGGAGAGGTGGGGGAAAAGTCTCCATCTAGCACTTTGACGTACTGCTGTTTCCCCAGCCGAGGGGAGAGGGAAGAGGAACAGCAGCACATAGAGCTGCTTCCTCAACCTGCCAGATCTGGCACCAGCTTTCCTGACTCTAGCCTGTGAGGCTTGGTGCTCCAACACCCACACCCACACACACATGCCAGCCCTTTGGGGGCCACAGGACTGTAGCTGAATCCAGCCCCTGGACTATAGGTTCTCCACCCCTGCTTTAAAATATAACACTACCATTTGTTTATTAATTCTAGCTTTTAACTAAGGCAAAAGACCAGTTGAAGGCAAGAGGAAGAAATTTCATTGCTAGTGGAAAGCTAGGAAGAGCTAACGTAAGTTATAATAATAAATGTATACATGGGGGTATTCTGTCTTATTTCATAAGACCAAATTGAGAGAGAGAGGCAATTTTAACTACTACTATTACTACTGCCATTGGATCTATTTGGTGTCCTTTGATCAGGCTTAGGGCACATCTACACAGCAGGGCTAAAGCCGAAATATGCTATGCAACTTGAGCTATGTCAATTGTGTAGCTTAAGCCAAAATAGCTTAACTCGGCTTTTGTCACTGTCTACACAACAGGAAGTCTGAGAGAGCACGCTTCCTCCGACTTCCCTTACTCCTCATGGGTTACAGAAGTTGGAGTAAGAAGTCCTTTTGCTCAATATTATCTTGACACTACATTGAAATAACGGCTTGCTGTGTAGATGTGGACTCTGTTATTTCAGAATAACGTCAGTTATTTCAAAATAACACTGCTGTGTAGATGTACCCATAGAGAATATAGTGTGTTATTCTATACCCTTCCCCTTCCCATCCACCCACACCTGTACCAATGATAGCATCAGCCAGAGCATATACTCAGACATGCTCACAGCATAACCTTCTAGAGAATTTGTTTCTGTGGAGCCAATGAGCTTTAGGAAGCCAATTCCTCCCAAGAGCACATTTATATCCATCTAAAATTCATTTCAGATGAAATATTTATGATTTTTTGTGGTGGGGGCAGTGGGGGTTTCGACTGAGTTGAGTGAGCTTGGTCAGATCGAGTTAGACGCTGCAGGCAGTGTTGATAGAAGCCATAATCTCTATCTGTCCCTCCCCCCTCAGACTTAAATGAGCATTTATTCCAAGCCCTTTCTTAATGCTGTAACATAATTCATTAGGACAGTCATAATGAGCTGATAATTAGTCTGGTAGGAGGGGGTGAGTAGAGGAAACAGAAATGCTAGACAGAGAGAAAGTCAAACAGGCTGGGGCACCTTAAAGAGCCCTGAGAGAGCCTTTTGTCAACAAAATGGATCAGGCTTGCAGGCAGTAAAACTTTCAAATGACCTTCATGTCAAAATATTAGGCTGCTGTTTTTTTGCTAGATGGTGGTTTCATAAACATAAAGAGCACACATATCATTCAGCGAGCTGTAACATTTGTCTAAAAATGTGGTATACTCCCCCCCCCACACACTTTTTTAAAAAAGCTAGTACAGCCTCCAAATAAGGGGAGAGGGGGAGATGAAGGAGGGAGAAGATGACATCTAATATCACAGCCTTTCATTTCGCCTGAAAATGAGATTTACAGCAGGTTTGTCTTTGTTCTCTAGTTTGTGTCTGTATGTGTTTTTAAGGAAGCAAGTAAATTGCTATAGAACTACATAGATCCAGGAGGTAGGTATAAACGCATGGAGAAATTACACATACTCCATTCAGGAAAATTACCCATTGAGGTTTACAGTTTATGGTGCAAGCTGGAAAATGACAATCATGTTAATATGCTATAAATTTAGAAGATAGATAAAATATGATTATTATAAAGAAGGCCTTCCCTGGATGAGTGAAACATCAAAACAATCTGTAGCAGGTGTTCTCCCTTAGAAGTCCTTTTTTTCCACGGAGCAACTTCAATACAGAACTACAGGGGGTTGAATTTGCATTGCCTAAAATCATAGGAACTAGAAATGTATTACTGAAAACTTTAGCTGTTTTGGTATTGTGCTTGTTTTTAGGCTTCCACCCTCATCTGTCCTTATCTAACAAGTCCCAGAGCTGTGGGACTCATGTAACTTGAACTAGCCAAGGACTGATAAGACATCACTGAAGTTGAACCATAAAAACATGTGTAAGCAGTAGCAAATACAAGCATGACTTGCCAATTTAATGAAAGTAGAACTAGGTAGGTAGCAGGGAGACTGAAAAGTTGGCTTGTGTTTAAATTGTGTTTCATTACTTGTTTTTTTCACTTTGACAAACAGAATTATTAAACTGTTCTCTCTCTCCCACCTCTTTCCTTCTCCAGTCTCCCTGCCTGTCTTTTTCCTTTTCAGTATCCAGTTCTTTACCACTACAAGTCAAAGCACTGGTGTTCACAGCAACACTCTTCAGGTGACTTTTGGCAGCAATGCAGTAAACCTTTAGACCATGTTTAGACTTGAAAATAGCCCTGATTTAGCCACTGGTGAGCAGCATTCTGAGGCTACGTGTAGGTTTCAGGTAGATCTTGGATTACACTTTAATTCAAAAAGTGATCTCATGCTTAAAAAGGTTGAAGACAACTGGGTTAGGCTGTCCTAGAGATGCTACCTCTGGGGAAATACCTAGTCAATGGCCCCCTCAGGGTACACCTACACAGCACGGCTAAAGTTGAATTAAGCTATGCAACCCCACCTACGTCAATTGCGTAGCTTAAGTTGAAATAGCTTAATTTGGCTTTTGGCGCTTTCTACACAGCCGGAAGTCGTAAGAAGAATGCTCTTCCTTCGACCTCCCCTACTCCTCATAAAATGAGGGTTACAGGAGTAAGAGTGAGAAGTCCACCAGCTCGACATTATTTTGAAATAAAGGCTTGTAGTGTAGATGCGCACTATATTATTTCGGAATAACATCAGTTATTCCGAAAAATAACACTGCTGCGTAGATGTACTTTCACGCACTAAAGATGCCCCCTACTGTTCTCTCCCTGGAGCGCCTGCCTTCCTCTCCCTGCTGGCAAGTCTGGGGTCCATCTCACTCTGGTTCCCCAGCACCAAGAGGAGCCATTGCAGTTCTGGCAGGCCTGCAGGTCTAGCATGCAAAGTGGGAGCTGGCTGTGGAGTGCTCTCTCAGCCATATGGTGTGTGTGTGTGTGTGTGTGTGTGTGGTAGTTACAGTATCACCACATAGCGAGGCAACTTACAATGAATGTTCTATGGGGGAAATATGACAAAAATCTTTTCACTGGCAAACAGTACCCAAAAAACCAAAAATAAACCCCAACCCCCCCCAACCAATGGCGTAGTGAGGGGAAGGGGGGCAGTTGCCCCCAGGCACCACGTGGGGGAGTGTGTGCCAATTTACACCCTCTGCTCCCCCTGTCATCCCTCAGCTCGCCTGCTCCTCCTCTACCCGCCACCACCTGCTGGAGCCTCCTCCCCACCTCTCCCCACTCAGCCCGACCCTCCTCCATCTCTGCTGGCAAGTTAGTGCGTGTGGGGGTCTCGCCTCAAACTGGAGGGAGTGGGGGAGGATGTGGGTGGTACAAGCTCCCCCCCTCCTCCCAGGGTTGGACTCAGCCATGCGCCAGGTTTGAGGCCCTGCTGCATGGCGGCGGGTGCAAATTTTGCCTTTGTCCCCGGGCGCATAACACCCTCGCTACACCACCGCCCCAAACAGACAGACAGGCCATCTCCAGTGTCAAATGAATCTGAGTTACTTTACATTTTTGCTTCCAAACTTGTGTGGATGTTCAAAGCAATGTCAAAAATGCCTACCTCCAAGGTCTTTTGTGATGTTTTAGAGTGAAAAAACCCCTACCTTGTTGCAATGGAATTCAGAAGTTTTGATTGAATTTTGCTTTGAGGTTTGAGAGTCCCTCCCACACAACATTAAGTTCAAAGCAAAACTTAGGCTAGAATAAAGTGAGGCATGTACCTAAACAGAAGAAGTGGTTTACATACATCTCTGGTGGTTTAGACCCACATTTTCCCACAATTCTAATTATGAGTGATTTGGAAAATTAAACAATGTACCTGGCACAATTTTTCTAGGAAAGTGTCTGTTTTAAGTACTGTCACAGTTCTGTCAAAAAAGCTGAATATGGATCTCAATGACCTCTAAATGAACATGCAGTTTAGTACACATTTTTTAAAATGGGGAGCCACCATGCAGTCTTAGCATACCAACTCACTTAGATGCTAGATTTGATCAATTTAGAATGAGGCAAAACTCTGACCTTGCATTCAGGTGACATTGGATTATGCTGGCTGGCTAGACCAAAACTATTGATAAAACTCTTTTATTTTTCTAATCCTTCATTGGAAGAGATTGCCACTTGTGTCTCTCCCCCAAGAAGGTAACAAACTAAGAGCCTCTGGAAACCAAACCCACCCTAGATGCCATAATGCCAATTGCTTGCTTAATAAAGGGATGTAACTGACAGAATGCAGTGCACATCCCTGCATTTTAGCATCTTGTACTATATTCTTATAGTAGCCCAATGTCTGTGACTCTGTAATGCTGAAATGCTGGCTGTTTCCTCTGGGCGGCGCTGTTGCCTCCCGCCGTGGCACTCGGCTGACTTCTGCGCTGCTCAGCCGGGCCGCTGCATGGGAGCAAGGGGCGCAAGTGGCCATCTGGAGTCCGTGCTCCCCATGCAGCATGAGGTTGCTGCATGGGGAGTGCAGGGCCCAAACGGCCGCTTGCGCTGCTTGCTCCCGCGCTGCGGCCTGGCTAAGCGGCGCAGAAGTCAGCCGAGCGCCACGGTGGGAGGCAACAGTGCTGCTCAGAGAGAACAGCCAGGGGGCGGGGCCTGGACAAGCGTGCGTCTCTGATGTCAGGAAAGGGCGCCAGATTCAAAAGGAGGAAAGCGGAGCAGACACAGAGGATGCGGAGGAGACAGAGAGGAGAACAGAGGAGGCAGAGGACAGCGAGAGAGAGAGTGAGAGAGACGCAGCAGGAGGAGAAGAGAAACACAGAGTGAGAGGCAGGAGAGGGAGAAGAGAAAGAGAGAGAGACAGAGAGAGAGGCAGGAGGTGGACAAGAGCTGAGAGAGAGAGAGGGCGAGGCAGAAGGAGGAGAAGAGAGAGAGAGAAGCTGTTTGTGCTGCTTGCTCCCACGCAGTGGCCCGGCTGAGCAGCGCAGAAGTCAGCCGAGCACCACGGTGGGAGGCGAAGGGGGGCTGGGTGGTGACGTACACGCCTAGAAGGTGGGGCCTGGATGAGCATGCATTGCCGACGGAGACAGAGGAGAGCAGAGAGAGAGTGAGAGGCAGGAGGGGGAGAAGAGAAAGAGAGAGACGGAGTGGAGAGAGAGTGAGAGGCAGGAGAAGAGAAAGAGAGAGACGGAGAGAGAGGCAGAAGGCAGAGAAGAGCTGAGAGAGAGAGGGGGGAGGCAGGAGGAGGAGGGAGAGAGAGAGAGCGAGAGACAGAGCCAGAGCGAGAGACAGAGCGAGAGACCGGAGGCTCAGGAGAGAAGACCGATGTGGAGGAGAGACCTGAAAATCCTGTCTTATGATGGGCTAATTGGCTAGTATTCTTATAATTTAACAAAAATTGTAAGTTTTTTAAAAATTACATTGAATTATTATAGTGTAGTTAGAGTTTGGAGTTTCCATTATGTGAATGACCATTTGCTTCTCCCTCTGTTTGTGCAACTGTTTGAGTTGTACATATGAACTGAGAGTAGAATATAATTACAGAAAAGGCTGGTAGCATTGCCTATTAAGGTTGCTGGACACTTTCCATTATAAGATCCTGTTTTTCATTTGCTTACAACATGGCCAAATCTTAACCACTTGGACTGAAATTTTCCATGCTGTGTGTCTGCCTGATACGGAATTTTACTGGTGTAGTTTCAGTCAAAATGGTTCAGGTGTTTGAGACTAAAGGTAGGAGAAATATGACATTGTTTTGCCCATGTTGAAAAAAAAACCCTGGTGATTTTTTTTGAGAAGCTCTATTATTTCTCACCTTCTCCCCCTGCTTTGGAGCAGGGGCTTGACATTTGATAAAGGGTGATATTTGTGCCAGGGATATATGCCTTTGCTATCCCTGTGAAAATCTGCCCAAATCTGGCCAAGTTTAGAAGTCTTTGAAAAAAATCACAATTTATACAAACTCAGCAGAGACAGTAAGACTGAAGGTAAATATCCTAAAGATTCTATTTGCACTGAACGTGCTCTATCCTGAGGTTTACATGGTTGTGAACTGGGCTTACCCTGCAATTGCAGCTGTGGGTTGCTGCAGGCTGGGCACAAGAACTGAAAGCAGGGTGTCTCTCCTGAGCTATTGATGACCCCTGCTGGGGCTAGGAAATACGGAGAAGGTAGCTGCCTGATTTGAATGGGGATCAGAAAAGAGAGGGAATGGACAAGAAACTGGGAGGAGGGGAACTGAATTGGTTGAGAAAGAAGACTGGGAATGTCATGGGGACTATGGAGGGGCAAAAAGACTGGGGCAAGGATGAAAACCCTGAAGAATGGAAGACTAGGATGAAGAGCCCAGGGTGGGGAAGAGAGGACAGACAGGGGTTAAGTTTGGAGGCAATGGGGAAAAGTATCTGCTCACCAGAGCATGTTCCCCTCCAGAGCCTGGAATGCTACCCAGGATTCCAAGTCTCACCATTCTGCTGCTGTCAGCAAATGTGTGACACCCATTGGCAAAGTGTCCCATCCCTGCCTAGCACTGGTCCACACAGAGGATGACAACCCACTATTGTTATCAGTTACTCCATTAGCTTAAGTAGAAGAGGTTTATATGGTGAATCTGAAGGTTCCAACCCTGATGATCACCCATCTGGGTGTCTATGATATTCCATAATGGATTTTTTGGGGTGGAGAGTTGTATGTTTCCTCTTTCTTTCTCTCTCCCTTACAGAAGAACACCAGTGCTTAGCTTTGCACCTTAATAAAAAGTTAGGAAGTTTCAGGAATAAAGTTGCCTTAACGATGATCTGATGGTTAAGGCAGATGAATCCTGCCCTGAAGAACTGACTTCTACCCTGCCTCTGCCACAGAGTTTCTGTGATGTTAGGTGTCACTAAAACCAAAATGTTCACATGTTGTCACTAATTGTATGTTCCCTGTTTCCTAGGTACTCAACTAGAGATGCCTAGATTCTGATTTGCAGGAGTGGTGAGCAGTAATAGCTGGCAAACACCATTTCGCCCAACATCATTCTGTAAACAGCTTAGCAACTTTTGCTGACACTTTTCATAACACTTAAATCTGAGGTAGAAAAACACCACAGAAAATTCCAGCCCAAATAATTAGTCTGGCAAAGTTAGAAGCAAGTGACAATAGGGTCTTCTAATGGAAAATATTAGACAATGTTAATGATAGGTGTCACTGTGATACATTCAAATAATTGTTCAGACTCATTAAGGTTAAGAAATATTAAACTAAGGGTAATGTTCTGTTCTTGGCTCATGTTGGGATGGGAAAAATACCTCTTAGCTACATTCAACTTGGGGTAAAATTGTATGGCGGAGTTATAAAAACCTGAGGGTAGGTATTTTTAATGAGTCACTGTTAAGCCTTAATGGTATCAGTACAAGTGGATTTTATAAACAGTATTTAAGATGTGAACACAATGGAGTTGGGGCCCAAGACATAAGTGGTAGCTGTGATAGTATTAACTGTAGCCAGATAACAGTGAGCATTGTAGGGAGGGTGTATTACATAAGTGAAATAATAAATTTGATTTGTTTCCTTGAAATGCTGAGACACAAAACTGAATTAATCTCATGGTTTTCCCTGTAGTCCACCTTACCCTGGCTGCAGGCAGATGCTTATTGCTGAATAAGACAAAAATATCTCAGCACTCTAACACTGAAGTGAAGTGCAGATTGTTTTTATTTCATAGGGACAGAGATAGTAGATTCTCAACAAACATCCATAAATAATGCTTTTTAAATTGTGATGGCATCAGTATAGGTGTTGGTAAAGAAGGTTGTCTAATTGCAAATTTGTAATGGGTTGGGGAAGTAAGAGGATTACAAGGATGAGTGGAAATAGGTATCCCTGTGATCAGGTGCAAGCCTGGGAAAATTAGAACTCAATGAGAATGTGGGAGTGGGAAGAGAAGAAAGCAAAAGAAAATCAAGGACACAACACAATTAATTGGAGTTGAAAAATCTTAAATCCCAAAACTAAGAACACTTAGTGAAGGAAAAGTGATGCATTCTAGGAAAATGACTAGCCTTAATTCTCCGATCATCATGTCTGCTATGGGTGGGCATTTCTATGTAACATCTGAGGTGCTGCTACAGTTTTAGTTGCAGCTGAGGGCAGGTAGAATTAACGTTTGCTGCTTTGCTCTGGTGTTGCAAGAAAAAAGTAGGAAGAAGTTGCAGGCAGGTGGTATTTTAGTATCTGCTCAAATATGAATATTCACTACATCAATGTCTACAACCACTTTAAAGAGTGATTAACTGGCACCGTGGCTTATTATAGTGGTTTGGTCAAGGTGGACCAGTTGTTCCACTGCTCAGGAAAATGTGGTAGGTTAGATTCTGCCCTGAATATTTGCCCATAACTCACATTGGTATGGATAGGAGTTGAACAGGTCAATTGGTGAGTCACAGTTGAAAGAATGAGATGTCTTTTAGGGAAAGGAGCAACTGAACAAACTCCTCTGCACCCTCAAACTCAGTTCTGCTCCCATTTCGCAAGTAACCCCACTGAAGATTATTTGTACCCGGAAAATGAGCAAGATTTGGCACATTGTGGCCTTCACAGAGCTTGGTGTGCAAGAGGATTTATATAACTACAAGCAATGAAGGGACCAGGGAGACTCACAGCCTCCAGTTTCTTTTACTTTGGCAGGGAAGATGAGCACCTTCACAAAAATGTTGCAGACCTGCACCTGCAACCTTTAATGGTTTCATACACACAGATGCTTGGAGCTGGAGGTAGACATGGGAGATGTGGCATTTTGATTTGAGATTTTTGTACAACTCTGCTACATTTCTATCTATCTATCAGTCATATATATTTGTATATGGCGGAAGTTCTGGCCAGTAAGATACCTTTCACCACACGGTTGGTCTTGAGTTAATCCAAAGCAAGGTCAGAGGAGGTATTAGGGAAAACTGAATATGTCAGTAAAATGACCCCTTTAATTTGGGTTGACAAATCAAAATAAATACCAATTGGAATTGTCATATATTCCCCAATAACAATAAAAAGCATTAATTTGCTTTGGTCTGGTTCCTGTGACAAGTACTATCTTTCAGAAGGACATACACATACTTTTGGTGGGAGAGCTTCTCGTCCTTTTCCTCTGTATTCCTCTTCTTCCCTGTAATAGCATCTTACTATACAATGTTTTCCTTCCTGCTTCCTGTAGGGGACAGTAAATTGAGCTTGTGTCTTTTTTTATTTATAAAGGAAGTTTGAACAGGTTGTATTTGTAAAAAAAGAATTGTTTTTGTAAGTCCTATTGAGGCCAGAGTCCTCTGAATCTTGGGGAAACAGTAGTGAAATGGAGAAGCAAGAAAGTAAAAGTAGAGGTATTAAAAGAGGAAGGCACTTGAGGCAAACAGCCTAATTTTTTGATACACTTATTTATAGTTATGCCTATTTAACTTTAAAAATCGATTTTAACATTTTATTAAATATTTGAAATCATTGCTCCTTTAATCCAGGTGTTAAGAACACACAGAGGAAAAAAATAAAATTCTTGATCTTCCAGAGATTCTCCAATAAAATCAGGAAATATCAAACTTTACCTTCTTGATTTTTTTTTCCTCCAAAACTTTTTTAAAAACCTCAAACATCCCCATTCCCTGGGCCTTTTATTTCTTCATAAGCCAAAAAATTCCATTTAAAAAATCAAGTTTGCCTTTAGAAAAGGCTTCATTTCTGGCAGCAGCATTCCTTCCATGTTTAGGGCTGTACCCTGCTTTCACTAAATTTGGTAGGAAAACTTCCACTGAATGAAATGGAAGCAGGATGGGATGCCCATAGATATTCTCACTTGCTGTAGTACCACTATATGGCTTCCATTAATAGCAGAAAAAGCCATGTGCACACTCAGAGAAGAAAAGATTCCTTTGCCTCTGTTATATTTTTATCTTCTCTATCAATCATATATATTTGTAGGCATACAATTCTGATCCTTTTGAAATCGCTGTTTCAGGCCTGGAATCCAGGGGGTTAAACATTTTCCATGGGTTTAAAAATGGGGCAATAAAAAAACAGCCAAAATTGAAACTCACACCAAAAACATTATTAATAATAATAATAAAAAGACATTTTGGCCATTTGGTCATAAATAGTACTATTCAATAGCACAAGAAATCATGCAGACTGTGCAGGGAGACATAAAACTACTGAATTATGTATTAATGTGTCATATAAAAGGGGAAAAGCACTAAAGAAAAATTGTAGAACCCCCCCCCGCCATTAAAAAGTGAATGCATACCATTTGGTCAATTATGTTAAACATAAAACAAGAAAAAGTGCCATTTGGAAGTTAACAAGTTAAACACTCTTAATTCTGATACTGGATTTTCCCTTATAAACTATAGAAAGGTGTGGCTAGATCAGAGGTTCAAGAATTGATTTTATATCTGCCCTCATCTAAATCAGCTTTTTGTTTTGTTTTGTGTTCTTAAGAATTTGAAACCTGGAGATGTATGAGCTGGCTAACATTAAACAGGAGCTGACACCAGCCCAAAGAGGGTATTTTGGATGAAAAAAGCCTGAGCTGAAATCTCCTAGCAATAGCAGTAAGACTGGCGCTTTTCTGCCATAAGGTTTGTGGTGGTGTTGTGTATGCACATGTGAAAAAATCACATCTTGCGTATAGAAGCACAGACTGTTCTGAACAGAGGAGAAAATGTGAAGCAGTACAGGGAGAGGTGGCCCAGCCCACCTTAGATCGCATGTTTGATTTCGCTTGCTTCCCCAAAGGCTCTTAACAGACAATGTCAGTTGTTGATGGACCTAGTGGAGTTTGCTGCTCTCTGGTACACGGGATGTAGAGAAAGGTTGCCTAGCTTTTCCTCAAATGGGTCTACTGTCAAGACCCCTCTTTTGCCATGCTCATCTAATTGACATAATGCTGAAGAGACTGCAGCTGCCCTCCTCTTTGATGTAGAAGTGCTTATGCTATGGTGGAGATTGTAGGATCAATCTCAGTCTTAGCTAGTCAAATCAAGACCGTGCATTCGGGCCTGTAACCATTGTGGGACAAAGCTCCTTTTTTCAGGGCTGTGGTAGCCAAATGCAGTGTAGAGTATTGTGGTTCTATTTAGCCCACAAGGCCTCACTTCAGTCTCCACTCCCCCTTTCTTAGAAACTCTGAATTTCTGTGTCAACCACAAACCTCTGCAAGGTTTCTAAATAATTTTGATAGGCCTGGCAGGAAGCACAAATGACAATGAAAATAACTGTGTGGCTGCTTCATTCTATACTCCTGAAATCCATTCTACACTGTAGAGCTGTACTTCAGATCTAATTCCAGCATGTTTTAGAAAAGCAGAATTCCCTTTGGTCATCTGTAGCATGGTTTGTCTTCATTTTTGTCCAGCCTCAGTGGTGCCAATAACATCTTCATTGCAAGGTGAAAAGCATTCAGCTGTTGCAGTGACAGCTGTGGCTAATTCAGGTGCTAAGACTCCTGTACTTGTGTTGCTCCCATCTGCTCTTGCTTGTTCTTATTCCCTAGCTATGGCGTAGAGACTCTAAACCATTTCCACTCTGAAAGTCCATAGATCAACACCAGATGAAGACAATGAGGCCTTCCAGAGCTTATCTCCCTCCTAAGGTAAATGGAGATGGTTAAAATACTTGTAAAATAAATTGTAGTCCAATTCCATTCCACTGTAGAAAAGAAGAGATTGCAAATTTACCTTGGTTTTGGTATCAGCATGTGGATTAGGAGGTACCTGAACTAAATATTTTTTCTTTTCAACAGAAGCTGGTCTCTGTAAATAAATAGATGCTGGTTAAACTTGAACAAAAAAAAAAAAAAAAAAAAAGTGAAACAAAGTTAAAGGGAATGAAAAATCAAATGAATGACTACATACATACCTTCTATTTTCAGTTAGACGGCATGTCTATGTTGCCATAAAAAAAACCTCATGGTGCTAAATCTCAAAGCCTGGGTAAATTGGCTCAAGCTGTTTGGCTAAAAACTGCAGTGTAGCTGTGGGGGCTTCAGAATAGCAGGTGCCCAGGCTCCCCTGAGAGCACATGCCAGCTGACCTAGGCCAGGCATGGGAATTTTATTACAATGTAGATGAAACCCTAAGCTATGTCTACACTGGCGGGTTCTTGCGCAAGAACGGTTGTTCTTGCGCAAGAACCCGTAGAGCGTCCACACTGCCCACCCGCTCTTGCACAAGAAGATTTACAGTATGGTGTCAGAAGTCAGGGCTTCTTGTGCAAGAGCTATGCTCTTTTCTAACAAGTGTAAGCCCTCTTGCACAAGAGCTCTTGTGCAAGAGGGCAGTGTGGACGTGTGGCAGGGGCTTCTTGTGCAAGAAAGCCCTATGGCTAAAATGGCCATCAGAGCTTTCTTGCGCAAGAGAGCGTCCACACTGCCATGGATGCTCTTGCACAAAAGCACATGGCAGTGTGGACATGTTCTTGTGCAAGATGTTCTTGGGCAAGAACCTGCCAGTGTAGACATAGCCCAGGTGATCTGTATTGCTTACTACTATTTACCATAGACTCCAGCTCTTGTATAGTATTTCCCTGCTCACATGTTGTAGGGTTATGTAGCTGTGTGCAGATCTTGGCATATCTGTATTTTTGGTTATATTAACTTTATTATGTAGAAGTTAACATTTAGCTTTCTTGTAGTGAGTAATGTTGTAGCATATGTTAGTGTTTATGCTGCATTGGAAATTGATCTCTTGACTACAAATGGAATTTTATAATCCGGTAAGTTTGCTATTTTGCAAAGTTTAGAGGCAAAGTTCATTGGTACCGGTTAAATGAAACAAGTTGCTTGTTAGAAGAAAAGCTATACCATGTGTCTCTGTGTCTGTGATTGGATGAGTCTATCATGGGTGACCAAGGGGAACCGACCAAAGCAGAAGTGGCTCACTTCTGAGAGAGTGGAAATGTTGATATGCTTTGCATATTTTTTCTGATTCAGCTGGGAAAATGTGTGTGTTTTGACAGGAATGCCCTCAGCTTTTCCCTGGTCTGTCTGTGGGTATTACTCTCTGCAATTCCTTTCAGAACTATCATTTAAAAAATCATTTGGACATAACTGAAGTGTTTCTATCCTGTTTCTAACTTGTTCCAGTTGTAAGTATATTTTTTTCACTGAGTTCTAGTGCCCTCAGATGTGAATTATTGTTAACCTGAGGTATGGAGAGTGCTGTAATTTTCCACAGTTAATGGGAAGTGTTTTAATAATAATACTATTAAAAAGAATCGCTGTGTTCTAAATTTTGGATCTGATTTTGAATCCCTTGGCATTGCAAATGTTTGGGGTTCATGAATCGGTTTCAGCGTGTTCCAGATGCCTAGTCGTAAAACTGAAATCTCAACAAACCTTCCCTAAGTTCTGGAGTGTTTGGATTTGGGGCTGAAGTCTGGACTTATGTTTAATTGTTTATGTTCTGGTCAAACTAGCAGATAACTTCTTTGTTTCCCTGATTGCAGAGTTACCTTGTATCATCAAGCCAAGGTCCACACTGAAGAGCTGTCTGAGTGGTGGCCAGCCACCAGTGTAACTTCCCCATTACCAGCCCCTATTTAGTGTAGGGAAGGTAAATTGCTGTAGGGTGCAGTTTTGCACCGGTGCAGCTTGCCCCAGTTTCAATCAAGGGATAAGCTCAGAAAATGCAAGCAATGGCTGTGTTCATGTATATGAAGGGTTTTCAATGGTGGCTGGACACCAAAAGCTCTAGCTGGAGCAAAACCCCAGCACAGATATGATCTCGGAGTTTTTAAGTGCATAGCACATTACCAGACCAGTTCAGATATGCCCTCATTTTTCCTCCCCACCCCCCATTTTTGTCTGGTGTAATTAGACGTGGGTCTTCCTAGATGTGTAAAAGCCATTGGGGGAGAGTGTCTTTTTTTTCAATTCAGTTCCCTTACATTTTATATCACACATGTATGTTCTGTCTCAGAAATTCACTGTTCTCTGACATATCGGTTTTCTTTGTTTGCTGAAAGCTTTAAATGATTTCTGTGTTCAGTGCAAAGGTCATTCAGTAATAGCGTTGGCTACAAGTTAATAGCGATGGGTTCCTATGACCTTGTGTGATGTCTCAGGCAATATGTATGACTTCACAGTGAACAAAGAGAGGGGGTGTTGTGTGAATATGGGATGTTTCATTCGCACAAGAGTGAACATTCTGGCTTGTGATTGTCATAAGAACATAGGAAAGACCATATTAGGTCAGACCAAAAGCCCATTTAGCTCAGTATTCTGTCTTCCGACAGTGGCCAATACCCATGCAAACCCAGCTAGGACATTTATGGAATTACTTTCAAATGAGAAATAGGCTCAGAGAGCTCTGCAGGGCAAGTGCTATAGAAGATTTTATTTGTATTTTGTCCAGTGTTGTTTTGGGTACAATATAAATACATTTAAACTGTGCTTTCCAGGCTGAAAATAGAGGAAGCTATTGTGAAGAGAATCCTGAAATTAAAGCTTTCAGGAATAGAAAGAAAATCAGGGCTGAAATATGCTTTTAATATGCTTAAAGATACTTACAAAATTGATGCTACCTGAATTTCTGGTAGCAACATGTTCAGGAGTTGAGGGATACTTCAGGAAAAGGCTCTGACATCTAATGATTTATAGCACAGTGGTAATTCTGAACAAGCCAGAGCCCAATGTCTGCTGAGCGCAGAACATGACCTGGGTGAAAGGGAACCAAAACCTCATTTAGTTACAGGAAAGTCTAAACTGAGCAGTGCTTTAAAGATCAACAGAATCTTAAAATTAATCTCCTATCCTGCTTAGTAGCAAGTGAAAACACACAGGGGAGTTCTCTTTGACTGGGTTTGGATTGCATTGAAGCAGGGACAACTGGGTTCTGTACATTTCCTAGTCTTCTGAAAGTGCAAAAAAAGGACATTTTAGTAATCTGGAAGATGATCTTGCTTCCATTTTTAAACAGTTTTCTCTTCATGAATATTTCCTCAAACATTGTTCCTTTGGTTTTCTGGACATTCCTACTCTAGCCCCATCCCCCTCTTCCCCTGCCCTTTAGTACTTTCAAATCTAAAGCTCACCAGCCTCAGAAATCTAGCTTCCAAGGTGTTTGCAAAAAAAGATGATTTTTAAAACTAGAAAATGCTGATTGTGGCTATATAAAATCAACTCATTTAGGAGATGCTACACTTGACATAATTTCCTACTTCTTAATTAAAAAAAATAAAAGTTTGGGAATGATGAGGACATAATTTTTCCATTAGGTCAGTCCATTGGAAAAGTTAACATGAAATATAAGTATCAAGATATATGCAGTATGTGTGGCAAGGAAAGGTTCAGCTGTAATGGTAGTTCTGAGCACACTGATATTTAGAATTGTGAAGGTGTTTTGGTAGGCAGGAGGGTGTGAAACACGTTTTCTGATACACACTGCAAAGCTCAATAGTGAGTGAGTGGGTGTGCATGCTTGAAAGAGAGCAAATTAGCCACAATTAGTATTTGTTGAGTGCTAAGTAAAAGGACCAGAGGTCCACTGCTGCAATCCTCCACAGGGTTCAATTGCACTACCAACTATACTTCATCTAGTACCTGACGCTCTGAGGCAGTAGCAATTAATGACATTACTCCCTAGCTGTACCAAAGTAACTCGGAGACCTCTGTATTTAGTAAGTCATATTTGGAAATGAACTTGGAGGATATAAGATCTAACAATTGGCTTCAATGTTATTTTTAAACCATTTTAAAATAGACTTCACTTCATCTGATATAACTCAGTGCTTAAAAAGATGCCAACTGTTCCACATGCATGGAAACAAAATGTAGGCAAGTCCAGCTTATGGTATATTATTTCATGCTGGAAAACTCTTCCATTGAGGATTCTCCCCCTCTCCCAATCCAGCTTTCTATGAAACAAAATACATTTGAATTTGAATACTGGAACAATCCATAAAACCATCACACTGGATTGACACAGGAAGGAAAAAGCTGTCTTTAGCCAGAGAGAACTGAAGTTGACAAAGTGATCACGACATATGTATTTCCGCTTGTTTCTCAGTACTTTTTCTCAGTGACTAGACTCTGGGGGAAATGTTTAAGTCTTTAAAAACTGAATTAAATACTCTCTTTGATCTGCACTGTGGGAAAGTCCCTATTACTTATTCTCTGCCTGGAGCTTCCAGTGACATCAGGAGATGTTCCACCTGCACAGATAATAAGCAACGTGGAAAAGGACTCTTGTATAGTGCTGGTTGGAAAGAAGAATTGTCCTCTCCAGTTTTTATTTCCAGAAAATCTTGAAAGCATGACTGGCATAGGGAGGGAATGAGTCTTCCAGATATTTCTTTCCTTTGAGAAGGGAAATCTGAGGGTCTGTTATACCCTACTGTCTTTGGACATTTTTGCCAGACGTTGGATACTCTTTGTTCTCAAGGAATGAGTTTGTGCCTGTGCAATATCAGATTTTATCAATCCATCTCATATGCTAACTTGACTCTTATAATATATTTTTATTTTTATTTTTACCATTCCCATTGCCTTGAATTCTGAGTGTCTAGTTGATCAGACTTCTGTATCTTGAAACATGCATAATGTGCATCCATTCTTAAATTTCTCATGCAAACTTTTACTGCATTAGGGAGTAAATGCAGTAAAAGTTTGTGGTCTTTCTTGTTTCCTTTGCACAAATGTTCCATTTGAACAAGGAAACAATTACATCACTAGTGTGTCTGCCAACTTATGATCGCAAAGCACTTTACAAAAATTTAATCTTGTGATGCTTGTGACAGGTAGCTATGGTTCCAGTTTTTGCAAGAGATGAATGAATAAATCTTAGTGAATATTTAATGTCATAAATTTGGCCTCTTTCCTATTTGGGGATTGTCCAAAGGCACCTTTTGATTTTCTTAAGTGTATTTCTTGTTCAGAATTACCCCTGAATAATTTCAATAAGCAATTTTTACTCTTTGTGTTGCCTGTGGGAAGTTTATTGTTCATATATAATAACTGAACTTAGATATTTGGTCTACATTGATTTATTTTGATCAGACACCTGAGTGACATGGTATGTTTCTATGCCTGGACATCAGATCAGTTTTCTGCTGCAAATACTCACTTTTCTGAAATCACAAATCATGTGTTGATAATGTATGCTGCTATAATAAACATTCCAGCAACTAAATGCATTTGTTAGAATGTTCATGAAGCGGGATCACAAAAGGGATGTGAAACAAATAGAGGTTGAACCTCTGTAATCTGGGACTCCCTGGTCCAGCAACATCTGTCATCCAGCAGAACCACAGATGTTCCAGGACCAGAGAGTCCTGGTGGAGGGCTAGCGGCTGGGCTCCCCCGCAGCTGGGCTGCCCAGAGCACCGCAACTGGGCAATCAGGCACAACAACCCAGCAGGGCTGCCCGGAGCTGGGGGGGGGGGGAAAGAGGGGAAGGAGCTCAGTGCACCACAGCAGGGCTTGGCTGCCTGGCATACAGAGAAGGAGGTGAAGGGACTGACAGGGCATTGAAGTTGGTGGCAAGGAGGAACCAGGCAGGAGGCTGGCAGCAGGTCCATGGCTAAGGGGAAGTAGTAGCAGGGGAGCCAGATATGACCTCCCCTGGTCCAGCAAAATCCCTCATCTGGGACTGGTCAGGTCCTGAGGGTTCCGTACCAGAGAGGTTCAACCTGTACATTTTTAAAAAATGGGTGAAAATTTGTTGAGAATTTTTAGAGGGGAAAGTCAAGGCATAGATATTAAGTGCATATTCTGAGGAGATACTGCAACTTTGTGGCAGAGTAAACCAGGCTAGAACCTATAACACCTATCTTTTTTTTTTTTTGGTGGCACTTTTTACAGTATCTTTTTTCCACTTGTGCTCTTCAAACTACCCTGGTCCAGCAGAGATTGGACACTGTACGTACCAGAATACTGATAGAACCTCCTGTTCACAAGAGATTTCCAGCCTAACCTTATGATATGTCTATAGCCGTGGTGACCAACCAGTTCTGAAGCAGTAGCCACTATGGCTGTGTCTACACTACAAAGAAAAGTTGGAAAAAAATATGCAAATTGAGAACCGCAATTTGCATATCTTTTTCCACTTTTCTTCTGAAAGAGGCTTTTTTGACATTTGGCCCATCTACACGGGGCTAAATGTCAGAAAAAAACCCCTCATTCAGAACATCCCTTCTTCCTCGTAGAACGAGGATTACAGGGATGCTGAAAAAACGCGTCTGCTTTTCTGAAATTTTCAGAAACACAGCCGTGTTCCTTGGATGCGGTAGAGCTTTTCAGAATACCGAAAAACTCTGCTATGTAGACATAGCCTATAGTGGCTACTGATATAGAGAACTATCCACACTCTACCAACTAAATAGCCACATGTGGCTAGCATGTTGGACACCATGGGTTTATAGTGAAGTTAGAGTAATTTCTATCTTGAGGTGACCTCCAACTGTCATAAAGGTAGCATGTGAAACAGAAATGCAGCTTGCCGAAGTGATGTAAATGGTAGGAGAGGCTAGTTGCCCATGCAGGTACCAATTGTTTGGGCTGGCTAGCTTGTCCCACTGCTCACACCAGCTGTGGCTTCCCTTCCATTTTTAGTACACTAGCTTGATCAGAGTTCGTGTGGTTATGTCTCCTTGAGCTGGGCATTACACCTTCGAGCTCCAGTCTAGATAAATCTCACTGGTTCTGTGTTCTCCTTGGTCACTCCTGTCTCATGGAAGCCCCGACCCTCCTGAAACTTTTGAAGCACTGGCTCCTAAAATTCATTGTGTGAACTTCTAACTGTATCCCTTCTCCTTTTTCATTCCATCTCACAATTAATAGTATCTGATGAGGATGTTTAAAATTAGACGTTTTCAAATCAGCAGATCTGGATAACTTGGATCCCAAGCTGAGGAGCTCACGAGACCACAAATGTTGATTTTTTTTCAATAAGTCTAGAAACCAGGGAAGTTCCAGAAAATGGAAAGAAACCTAATGTTGTAAAGGGTAAACAGGATGACCCAGCTAATTATAGGCCTGCTAGTCTGACATTGATCCCAGGCAAGAGAATGGAGCAGTTGATATGGGACTTGATTAATAAAGAATGAAAGCTGGGTAATACAATTAAAGGAAGTCAACATAGGTATATGGGAAATAGATTATGTCAAACTAAGCTGACATTTTTTTGAATGAGATTACAAATTTGGTTAATAAAGGTAAAAATGTTGATGTTATATACTTAGACTTCTGTAAGGCATTAGGCTTGATACTGTGTGACATTTTAAAAAAAGTAGAAGCTATAAAATTAACATGGGATGTATTAACTAGATTAAAAGCTGGATAACTGATGTGTTTCTAGTGGGGTCCCACAGGAATCTATTCTTGGCCCTATAGTAGTTAACACTTTCATCAATGACCCAGAAGAAAACAAACTCATCACTGAAAGCATCCAGCTGACATAAAAATTAAGAAGTGGTAAATAAGGAAGCGGGACTCTGGATAACCTGGGCTCAAGTAAACAATATGGCTGTGTCTATACTGGCGCGATCTTGCGCCAGAGCTATGCAAATGAGGCTCAGCGTGGAATATCGCCGAGCCTCATTTGCATAACTAATGAGCCGCCATTTTTGCGGAAGAGGCTCTTGCGCAAGACGGAGCTGTCTACACTGCCCCTTCTTGCGAAAGAAAAACCCTCTTGCGCAAAGCCGTTATGCCTGAAAATAATCAGCATAACGGCTTTGCGCAAGAGGGTTTTTCTTGCGCAAGAAGGGGCAGTGTAGACAGCTCCGTCTTGCGCAAGAGCCTCTTCCGCAAAAATGGCGGCTCGTTAGTTATGCAAATGAGGCTTGGCGATATTCCACGCTGAGCCTCATTTGCATAGCTCTGGCGCAAGATCACGCCAGTATAGACACAGCCTATGTGTTTTAATATGGCTAAATGTGTGTGTAAACATCTGGGAATAACGTGTGCTTTAAAGCAATACTTGTATGATAGGCCTCATATTGTGGGAGGCAGTAACTTTAAAAAATATTTGGGAGTCAGTCAGCTGACCATGAGCTCTCTGGATGATGCTGTGGCTAAAAGGGCCAGTGCAATCTTGAGCAGGAAAAAGAGAGGTAATTTTACTTCTGTACATGCCTCCTGGGATGAGGTTTACCTGGGAGGTCGACAAATGCCTTTGATGTCGACCGCGGAGCGTCCAGACTACTGCGCTGAGCCGACAAACAGCTGATCGGCTCAGTGCGGCAGCCATTTAAATTTAAATGAAGCGGCGATTATTTAAATCGCCCCTTCATTTTCCTATGCCGGGTAGCCTAATCTACATGCCTGTCGCCAGAGGCATGTAGTCTAGACATACCCTGAGTGTGTGGGGAGGCAATGCTCAAGCATCAATGCCCTGGTTGGGACAAATGTACAACATAGACTGTTCGGTTAGTATGCGCCAAACATCAACTACTGTAAGATGTAGCAAAATCACTTTTGTTGTTCACACAAATAATTGTTGGAGACTGTGTGGTTCTTTTTCTTCAATCAAGGTAATTGTAATATACTGTTGTGATAAATAAAAACATGTCATAGCATATCACGTAATTGTTATTAATGAGATGTTACATTCTGCCTCTAAAGTATGGATTGGAGCCATTACCAAAATGGTTAACATCCATGATTAATCAAATAGTTTAGAACATGATCCTGTCTAAAATTCATAAACAAAATTGGATATAACTGTGAGATTTAATCTATATTACCTTTTTGGGGGGGAAAAGGAGGGGGGAAATCAGTGGATGTCAAAACGTGCCTTTCTAAATGTTGTTTTGTTTCGATCCTCCCATTTTTCAAAGACTAGAAATACCCTGAAGTATTACTGAGGCTGAGTCATTGGTGCATTATAAAATTATTGCCAATGCTGCTTCATATGTACTTCTTTCAGTCATAGGTCTTATTGTCTGGAAGATTTAAGAAAAAAAAAGTATTTAAATGAGCCCCAACTACGCATTTAATTTAGATTTATAAGACCAATCGTTTGTTCTAGTAATTAAAAAAGACACTTCATATTAACACATAAATTGAGGATTTTACTGAAACGTAAAAGATTTAGAAATCGTTAATGAAGGTATTCTAAAGAATCAATTGGCATTTACGAGGACTGATTATTGTAAACATATTTGAGGTTTAACCGCATTAATGTAACCACAGACTCTGAATTCTTGATGAACAAAGACTTGTCTTATTCAGACGAGGGTACTCCACCTCTATCATTTTTCTTTTGGAATGCAGCTGGGATATAGTCCGGGACCACTTCATTTGAGTCTTTTTGTATTTCATTGCAGTTTTTTGTAAATTTATTCCTGTGAATGATGCCATTAAAAACATTAAGACACTATTATAGTCTGTAGAAAGAAATTGCCTTCAGGACACAGGGCTCTGCCATTTTCACTACAGCTTAGGTGTACACTGTTGGTTGGTAAAGAGCTAGATTCATACTGTTGAGGTGAAGAAGCTTCTGTTGCACTGTCCTGTTCCAACAGGACCTTCTGTTGCTGGGTGTGGCAGAGATTCACCCAAGGAAGGGCTGTCAGTGCTAATGTCCATGTGCTCCCTTGGGATACATAGTAGGGAAGAGTTGGGGCAGTCTGTGTTTGTGGCTGGAGTTTCACATGAACTACGGTTGGGGTAAGTTTATGGATGGCAGTGAGCCTCCCAGCCTGGATTAGACATGCTTGTGCTAGCAGGGCTCAAGCCGGTGTGCTAAACATATCAATGTAGAGGTTGCATCTTAAGTTCTCCTGCCTGAGGGCATCAGGTTGTAGAATTTTTGGCAGTGCCCAGAATGGGTCCAAGTTCCCCCGCAAATGGGTACCTGCCTAAGGCTCTGGAAGGGAGTTTGGATGTGGAAGAGGATTTGAGATGCAGGCACTGGCTACAGGGTCTGGGCTGGGGCAGGGAGTGGGAATGCAGGAGAGGATGAGGGGTGCAGGCTCTGGAAGGAAGTATGGGGCTGCAAGAGGGGGAAGGGTGTGGCTGTGGGATTAAGGGCCCATATCACAGCTTATGCTACAGCCCACCCAGTCCCTGGGGTCTGAGCTCAGGTGGCTAGCCTAAGCCTCTTCTGGAGTTGCAGGTGCACACCACAGGAGTGGCAGAAGCACCCTAAAAGTCGGGGGAGGGGGGTACAGTTACCTGAACCATGGCCATGCCTCCCTCACTGCCCCCAAGACTGTTCCCCCACAGCACCCTTTATCCCTGAACTACCCCCATGAGTCCCTGCCCTGCCTTTTCCTCTGTGGGCCCACTCCCATGCTACCTCTTACTACCCCCCCCCCCGACCTCAACTCTTGTTACTTGTCTTTACAGCCTACAAAAAGTGGGAGCTTGCCCTGTTCTAGCACCCGTGTAATGCTGCTGTTTTTTAGCATGCTAGCTCAAGCCCCACTAGTGCATGTCTACAGGGCCGGCTCGAACCATTCCTGCACCCTGGCAGCGGGCGTGCGACGCATGCGCGGCTCCACCCCGGGCGCACGGCACATGCGTGGCCCTACCCCCTGGCGCGCTGCGCACCTTACAGCTGCAGTCGGGCATGGCAGCGCCTGATTGCAGCTGTAAGGGGCACTGCGTGACCCCTGGCCCCGGGCGCGCAGTGCCTGATTGCATCTGTAAGGGGTGCCGCGCGGCCGGGTGCCTTACAGCTGCCATCAGGCGCCCCCCCCATAGGTTGGTGCCCCGGGCAGCTGCCCGGCTAGCTCCCCGCTTAATCCGGCCGTGCATGTCTATCTTCTTGGCTTTCTCCTAGCTGCAGTGTCCATGTACACTTGAGGGGGTGTGCCAAACTGGCGTGTTCCCAGGCTCTGTGCTCCATCCAGCCCAGCTGACCCCATGGAAAGCAAGAGGAAAAGAAATACATTCTGTAGCACTTATTCCTTTTCAGTGGTCCCCCTCTGCCCTTGTGTGGGGTGAGGTAGGTTAGGGGAAGCTGGGAGCCAGAGTGCCAGGCAGTAAGGTGGGGCAGGAAGGGCCGTCCGAGTCTAAGGTAGAGTCTCCAACTCGAATAAATGGCTGTGGCTTCTTGCAGGACCAAAAGGCTTAGGGCCACATTCATGCCATGTTCCACAGGGGCTTGTAGGGCTGGTGTGTGTGTGTATGGGCGGGGGGGGGGGAGGGGGACAAGGCAGTTTTCACACTCTCTGGAAACACTGTAACTGTGACAGAAATTAATCTTTGTTTTTTACCCCAGTTCTTACCAGTGTTCCCTGTAAGTTGGGCACTTGTGCAGTCACTCAGGGGAGATTCCACTGCCACCCAGCTGATTAAGAGTGCACACAGCTAGGATTTTTGGTCTAGACTGTTCTCCTTTCTTCAGCTTGTGCAGAAGCAGCCATTGCCAGAGATGACTACCCCATTGTCTCTGTAGATCAGTTAATGCCTCAGCAATTTCCTGTCCTTTCATTCAACTTTCAGTCCTGCCCAACAAGTTAGAAGTCAGTTTCAGGAAAGCATTGACTTTGATCTGATGTCAGCATTCCCTTGTACACTGTGAGACAGTGGACAAGCATTACACGTGATCTTGCCTCGAGGGTTGCAGTCCAGCCTTCTAGTACTGTCTGGCAGGGTTGCATTATTATAAGTCCTTATCATGTTCATTTCACTTTTCATTCACTTTCCCTCCAATCGTTTGATTTTTAGCCTCAGGGCAGATTCAGCTATATATCCAAAGATGCAACTTTACCTTGAATTAATGTGCATCTCTTTGCTATTTAAGAAGTTAACAAAAAAGGAATGTGTCACTATTTTGCTTATGGTGGGAGTTTGACAATGTACTGAACCAAGTACAACATGCGCCTAGAATTTTAACTAGCCTCATTGCACCATCGACACTGTTATTTCGACAGCCCTGTTCTCCAACATCTGGCGTAATTGGAAGCAGCAGCCAGCAGGTATCAAATGTCAGTATGAATTGTCTCCTGCTGTGTTAAGTACTGACTATGAAATTGATTTGCTGTCTTTTTTACGTAGTTTTGTAATGAAAATAGCGTAAAGTCCATAACAGACACACATACTATTCACTCAGATGCAGTTTTAAAAAAATGAAAAAAATCCTATCAACAAAACAGAATGGGCCTGGCAGGTCCTACCTCTGCAGTGGTGGTGGTAGTGCTTTCCTCAGTGCTTCTGACGCTGAGCTCAAAACTGCTTCTTGCATTCCAGGATGTAAACCAATCCTGCAACCTAGGCTGCCTCACAATATTTGGTGCTATAAATCCCATCTGGGCTGCTTTCAAACAGCCACATAACATGCAGGTCACACCCAGAGTGTCTTTGCATAGCTAGCATTCCAGCCACACATCAGTCACACTCTGGCTTCTAGCTTCCTTGGATAATACTTGCAGTATGACCCGAACACATTTCCGTTCCAGATTCCTCTGCTTTCCTCCTAATCCCCCACAAAAAAGCATGTTCTGCACTGTCCAGACCTCTCCTGGACAGTGCAGTAATTTAGGTCCATTGCCCCACTAAAGGGTCAATGTGTAACCCACACACCTAGTATGGTTCACTGTCTCATGTAGTGGCATTTGACTTAGCCCACTTACAGCGAGAGATAAGAACAATGGAGCTCTAGAGTCTAAGCTGAGAGCCAGCTGGCTATATAGCTCAAGCTGCAGCGGCTCCTACACTGAGGTCCTAGGTTCAAATGCACAATCGTTTTTATTTTAATTGGAATTACCAAGCAATTCAGTTTAAACACGAACTGCATGATTTTTTTAAATTTAAATATTAAAATAAGTTTATTTAAGAGAAGCTTTAAATGAGTGCAAGTGTAAGCTATTAAAGTCAGAAAAGGTTGCAAGAGAAATAAAAATAAAATGCTTTTTAAATAACTAAAATTTAACAGGCTAGATTGGGTCCAAGGCAAAATCTTTATCACTTGTTTCCATGTCAGGATCTACCTTCAAAGTCCAAAGATCTGACTCCTTTGTCGTCTTAGGAGAAAGAGAGACTGCCTGACGTGTGTTTTTTGCTCCTCGCTTTCATGGTCCAGTCTCTTTTTCAGCTGGATTTTTCTGAGGATTGCCCATCAAAACAAACTTTATTCAAACAGTAAAGGTGGTGACATGGAGTCAGGCCTGCCAATGGGGAAGAGGCACAGGAGACAATTGACCCAAGGCCTGGTGATTCTAAGGGAACCAAGGCTCCCAGCCAGGCCCTTTAAAATTACGGCAGGAGCACTGGGTAGCGTGCTCCGGCAGGCTCTGAAGGCCATCGAGGAGAGCACTGGGCCATCTAGGTGGCGCTGGGGGCTGACTGTCCCAGCCCTGCCCCTTCCTCCCAATGCCCCACCCCTTCTGGGAGTGTTGAGCCACTTCCCCCGCATTTCCCAGGGGCCACCTCCTGGGGTAGAATATAATATATGGATCTGACATATGAGGGACTATAATGAATTCACGCTGTAATTATGTTAGAATTAAATGGAAGTTTGAGGTTTTTACAAAGAACAAATCAAATTTTAATAAAACGAGGGTCATGAAATACTTTAGATGTCAGACTGAATGTTGATTTTTGAACTTTCCACAGTTCACCTAAGTACAGTGTGTATGTGTGTAGGGGGGTGGGGGGTGGGGCGGGGGGGATTTAAGAACATCTGGTGTGTGTTCACTGGAGCCTGTTTCCAATGTTTAATTGTGTTTCTGCTCTGCCAAACAGTTGCATAGCAATAGGGGAGTGTATTGTGAGCCATTTTGAATATAGCAGAGATGTGGCCTAGTGTGCTAAGCTTCTGACTGGGCGTCAGAACTCTGGCGTTCTAATCCTGGTTCTGACATGGGCTCACTCTGTGATCTTAGGCAAGTTTCTGAAAGTTCTTGACGCCATTTCCTCCCTTATAAAATAGGAGCAGGGCTGCTGGAACAATTTTGTAGTGGAGGTACTGAGAGCTATTGAACTACACTGTAAACCCTGTGGCTGCGTCTAGACTGGCAAGTTTTTCCGCAAAAGCGACCGCTTTTGCGGAAAAACTTGCCAGCTGTCTACACTGGCCGCTTGAATTTGTGCAAGAACACTGACGATCTAATGTAAGATTGTCAGTGTTCTTGCGCAAATACTATGATGCTCCCGCTCAGGGATAAGCCCTCTTGCGCAAATGTATTTGCGCAAGAGGGCCAGTGTAGACAGGGGAGGACTGTTTTGCGCAAAAAAGCCCCGATGGCGAAAATGGCGACCGGGGCTTTCTTGCGCAAAACCGCGTCTAGATTGGCATGGATGCTTTTCCGCAAAAAGTGCTTTTGCGCAAAAGCATCCATGCCAATCTAGATGGTCTTTTCCGCAAATGCTTTTAACGGAAAAACGTTTCCGTTAAAAGTATTTGCGGAAAATCATGCCAGTCTAGACGCAGCCTGTATGTTCCTCTTCAAGTCAGAGGGGACTGCAGCACTTCCAGGATCTTTTGGCTCCGTGGTTGTCATTATACTGAACATCAGGGACACTCAAACTTGGTGGCAATGGGAGGGTATAACTCTGATCCGCCTGTTTCAAAAGACACAGACCCTTACCAAGTCAGCTAGGGAAGTGTTGCCTTTAGTTGCTAGACCCTTTAATGCTATGACACAGGTAAATGGTTCTGAATCCATCCGGAAGAGGTGCAGACAACATATGCGCTATTTAGAACACTATGGTACTTACCAGTTTCACTGTAATATTATGATGATGTGATGAGCCTGATTCTGTTTAAGCCAGATGAGTCATTAGAGGCAATTATCTGCAAGGCTTAACACAGGCCCATCCCGTTCAATGAGATCTCAGCCAGTCCAAAGGACCCACCCACATGATCACAAGTCAGGTATATAGGCTCCCAAAAAAAGCTGTCTCTCTAGCCTGCTAAATGTCACTGCCAGGACCCCTCCCTTTGCTAGTAGTTCTGACAAAGTGCCTGTGTTCTTGCTCCCTCTTGCTGCTGCTTTAGACTCTGACTGTTTTCACACTAGCCATCTTCCTCTCCAGCCTGTCTCTTCTGGCCACTCAGGGATTCTGACAAAGGAATAATCCTTCAGTGTTATAAAGTGCTTTGACATACTTTGTTTGGGCACAGCAGGGCTAAAGTCAAATTAAGCTAGGCAACTTCAGCTACATCAATTGTGTAGCTTAAGTCGAAATAACTTAATTTGGCTTTTGGCGCTGTCTACACAGCAAGAAGTTGAAGGAAGAGCACTCTTCTTTTGACTTCCCTTACTCCTTGTGAAATGAGGGTGTAGTGGGTTCCTATTTGAGACCATGGGAGGGGTGGGCGGGCACAGCCCGCCCACTTCTCAAAGCCCCTCCCCCAGCCTCGTGGGAGGAACGACTAGACCCAGGGTCAACTAGTCATGGGGGACAAATAATGACTAAAGGGGCAAGGGGAGTGGGTCACAGGTTCAAAACGAGGGAACCGGACAGGGACACCGAGGGGTGTAGTGGGTTGGAGTGGCCACCCACTGACCCCGAAGGGGAGGCGCCCCTCCCAGAGCCTTGGTGGGCTGCACCTGGCCCTAATGAGCCACCTGGCCAGAAGCCAAGGGGTGGGGCCAGAGAGGTAAAAAGCCTACCAGCCAGGCCAGTGAGGCCCCGACCACTGAAGAGGCCAGAGGACTCTCCTGCACCTCGAGGAAGGGAGCTAAGGTGGGGGGAGTTGGTGAGCTGGCATGGACCACTGGGGCCCCCACTGCACAGTGGCCCGGAGGCGCAGCTGAGGCTAGAGGGCTCCCCTGCACGCCATGGAGCGGAGCAAGCGCCTGGCAAGTTGGTGAGCTGGCGTGGGCCGCTGGGGCCCCTGCTGCACAGTGGCTGGGAGGAGCAATCGACTTTCCCAGACTTCTCAAACACCCAACCCACCACTGAGGAGTGGCCCATGGACCTCGACCCCCCTGATGCCGCGGGAGGCCTATGTGACTACCAGGTACACACTGAGGGAGAGGAGGGAAGTGGCCCAGGGGACCGCACGGACATAGACATGCCCGGATCAGTGTGTTTCAGGCTGAAGCCTCTGCTGCTACAGCAGCAGTAAACTGCTGCCCCTAGGGCCCTGGGCCGGGGCACAGTGGAGTGGGCAGGCCTGTGCCCCCCCCCCCCACCACTTGGGTGGTAGCCTCTCCCTCTCTGACAACACCAGCGAACTGCCTGCAACCCTCCTGAGCAAGGAGACCTCACCTGTGAAGAGCCTTGATAAACTGCTAGGCCTTTACAAATGATTTTCCTGCAGCCCCGCCCTGAACCAGGGCTGGGCCTTGATAAACTGTTTTGCTTGCCACCCCACCCCGAACAAAGGCTGGGCTCTGAACTGTTTACCTGCAGCCCCACCCTGAACCACGGCTTGGCCTTGGTCACTTACCAGGCCTTGATAAACTGCCGGGCCATTACAAACTGTCTTCCTGTGGCCCCACCCTGAACCAGGGCTGGGCCTTGATTAACTACTGGGTTTATAAACTGCTACCGGCTGCCCCGCCCTGACCAAAGGCCGGGCTACAAACCGTTTACTGGCGGCCTGCCCTGAACTAAGGCTGGGCCTCTGCCTATCATTTGTCGGCCTGCCCAAACCCAGGCCACCTTTTGTTATTGGTTACTTTTGTCACCCCGCCCTGAGGTAAGAGCAGGGGATCCCGGACTGGTTATTTGTTGTGTTAATTTCCCCCAGAGACTGATCCGTGTGTAGTGGGTTGGAGTGGCCACCCACTGACCCCAAAGGGGAGGCGCCCCTCCCAGAGCTGACCAGCTTACAGAGGGTAACCATAAGTCAGAGTAAGAAGTCCTCCAGCTCGATGTTCTTTCAAAATAGAGGCTTGTAGTCTAGATGTGCAGTATGTTATTTTGGAATAATGTTAGTTCTTCCGAAATAATGTTGCTGGGTCGACATAGACTAGTGTAAACTTGCTCAAAGGTGGAGCTCTGTTGGGCTGCTCAGTCCGGAAATGCTCCTCTTCCCTTCTAGGAGGTGATCATGTTCTCCTGCCATGTTCCTTGTTCTCTCTGGAAGTACCCTGAGGAGGTTCAGGTTTCAAATAGCAAGGGGTGTCAGAAGAAATAAAGGCTTCAGAGTGATAGCCGAGTTAGTCTGTAACTGGAAAAACTTAAAAAACAATGAATAGTCTTGCAGCACCTTAAAGACTAACAAAACATGTAGATAGTATCATGAGCTTTCGTGGGTACAACACACTTCTTCAGATGAAGTGGGTTCAGAAGAAGAAGTTGGTTGTGCCTACGTAAGCTCATGATACCATCTACATGTTTTGTTAGTCTTTAAGGTGCTGCAAGACTATTAGAAGAAATAAAGAAACTCACTTAACTGTGGTCACTTACCTGATGGAAGGAGAAAAGGTATTTGCTGTATTGGTGAAACAATTGCCTGTTGTGCTAGCTGCCTCTGAAATCAAAAGGAAAAGAACAAGGAAGTGATCCAATCCTGTTTTCTGCTGAGTGTTGAGAAAAAAGGGAATCCAGCTCCTTCTCTAGAAGATTATAGCATCACCAAAGGCAAAGAAATGTTACATTGTGGTGCACATTAAGGAGCAGAAAAAAAAGATTCATAATGAAACAAAACAATGCTATAATGATGAGTTAAATATCAACAGTCTTCCAATAGCAAAACGTAAATCATAATAAACTAAATATTTTATTATCCACCCAACAAACTTCATCAATCTCCTTTCAGGTCCATCTGCCCCTTCATTGTCTTTTCCAGTGGGTTCATTTATCCATCAAGCATGTGTTATGTGGTGAACATCTAGCAGAGTAATATTGAATATTGCTGTCTCCATAACCCTATTCCCACTTTTTTCCAAAATGCATCACAATTATTTTACAGTGACGGATCTGGCTTTTACCTTTCCTTGCTCCATCAAAAGCCTCTTGAGAATTGTATAACCTACATTTCTCAATATAAATGGGAGCAGATTTAATATCTAAATTCAGCATGGCAGGTACAATAACTTCTGAAGATGGCCCAGGAGGATCCTAATGTGTCTTTCTCCAGTTCTCCCAGGTGACCGTTCAATTGTTGTTTCTCTCCCCTTGATTGATTTATCTCTCTTAAAGAAGAATAGACCAGTTTAGATTATTCAGTCTTCTGCTCTTAGATCCTTTACAGAGAAATTTCCAGTGGGATCAATCTTAATGGAAGCTGCACGGTTAAACTCATGTATCTGCATCTTGCTGAAAACTTACCTCCTAGCTATTGTTTCAATAGCCATGGAATGTTTTTGCAAGTGTAAGATTTTTTTGAACTTGTTACTGTTTCTTTTTGTAGCAAATCTTGCAGCATGAACATTTCAGATGGCTCTTGTGAGCATTTGATTTTAGTAATGTGAACACAGCATAAAAGAACCTGAGGAACAGGCTGTCAACTCAGGCTCTCTGTGCCCTGTTTATTGCTGTGACCTGGTCACATAGTACAAAGAGTTTTCCTGCTGAAGTTCATGCAGCCGCCCAGCTGAAAAGCATGTGAGAGAGCTTTATTTGTCATGCACAAAGTCTGAGATCTTCTTGGAACTGGCTCCCAGAATCCCTAGCTAAGCTGTGGTCTATGATATCACCACACAAGCTTTCTAAAGATCCTGGCCTGCCTGGAATCTGAAGTCATGGAATTGGACTGTATTATAGCATGCAGGTCAGCATACTGTTCCAAATAAAGTACCCAATAAGGATTAATCATCTATGGAATATTAGAGCCGCTCTGTCAGTTTTAGTTGAGAAAGTGTGAGCATGGATTTTGTTTTCGCTGATGTATAATTTAATGTTTATATTTCTTTTAAAAACTCATGGAGGCCTTCTATCTGTAAACTATGAACACCAGCAAATAAACTGTTCAGGGGTTTTACCTCATCTATGTCTGTGAAGTATTTCATAATAATTCTTGATCCAGTCTCTTCATGAGGCTGTTTTGCAGCCCAAGCCACAGCAAACAATTATCCAAATCTGCAGTCAACATGAATAGGAAACATGTTCAGATAATCCAATGAACTCTGAGTTCTGGGGCATTGGCAGAAAGGTAAGGAAATGGCTGTCCAGAACAGTGGAATCTTTCCTTTCCTTGTCTGGATGCCCATCATAAGGCTTAAATGCCAAAAAGGCAGACAAAGGACTTTTTTTTTCTACTGGTGGTGCCATCAATTTCTTAGCTTGTTTTATGAGGTGGCTATTGCACATTTTGGGGCAGTCTTTGAGTCTTCTCTCTCTTCAGACAGCTTTGCCCTTTGGATACTATTTTGGTCCTAATGAAGTCAAGGGGAACAAGTTTGGGCCTTTCAGGATGTAAGACCACTGCGTCTCCAACTCTTCGATTTCCCTTGCACACAACCTTTGCATTTCTCTGTCAGGTTCTTTTAAAACGAAGTAAAGTTATAGTAACAAGCCCACATTCTAGTATTTATTTTTGGTATAGAGCCATAAGAGTGTGTGTCTCTTTACAAATCAGTAAATTAAATGGTTCTTAAAATTTTAAATGATCTTTACATGTTAGTAATCTGAATAGCATATGGTATATTTTTGCATATGTTAAACTTTGTATTGAAAAAATGGAAGGACTATGTGGAGAATGTTTGCCCTGCGTAAACATGTACAGAATAGAAAGAAATATTCATTAAGAAATGTTTCTGGACACTTCTCCTATCATTCCTGAGCATGTGGACCATTGTCTCTTCTATTTTTCAGTTTTCTACCCTCTTGGTTGCATCAATAGCTGTTAATTACATGGAAAAATAATATTAGGAAAGTATTTAGTGTATTTTTAGATGTCTTTAATATGATGTAACAGCTTGAAATGAGGAGGCAAGCAAGCAGCTTGTGACCAGCCAGCTGTCTATGGACCATGTTTTGAGTGCCACTGATTTAAGGCATGGGCAATGAGTTACAGAAACTTTCCCATTTAGATCACTAGTTCAAGTCAGCGGAGCTAATAGTGACTAAAAGCTGTTCCCATTTGAAAACTGCTCAGGGGCTATTACAAAATATTGGTTATCTTCATCCAGTTACTAATGAACAGTTTGTCTGGTTAAAAGAAGAAAAAAATCTCATGCTCACAATTGACGCTAATTGGGACTTTTTTCATTTTCAGTAGAGGCATAAGAACTTCATACTGGGTCAGGCCAATGATCCATCTGGCCCGGTATCCTGTTACCAACAGTGGCCAGAACCAGAGCTTTGAGAGCTGTATACAGAACAGAGCACTTGGAATGACCCACCCTGTCTTTCCCTCCCAGAAAGTCAGAAGTTTAGGATTGCCTGAGCATAGGGTTGCAGTCCTGACTTTTTTGGCCAATAGCCAATGATGGACTTATCCTTTATGAATGTATCTATTTTCTTTTTTTAATCCAGTTATATTTTTGGCCATCACAAAATCCCATGGGAAGGTGTTCCACAGGCTAATTGTGCATAGTGTGAAAATGTACTTCCTCTTGTTTGTAGCAAGCTTACTGCCTATTTATTTCATTGGATGGCCCCAGGGTTTTGTGCTGTGGTGATATTATGAGGATATTTTATTTTATCTTCTATCCCTTTCCTAATAGCTCCGAACATTCTGTTAAGCTTTTGGACTGCGGCTGCATGTTGAGCTGAACTTTTCAGAGAACTGTCCACAGTGATGCCAAGATCTTTCTTAAGCGGAACCTGTTAATTTTACGCTTAATGTATAATTATGATATACGTGTAATTGGGATTATTTATTCCAAGGTGCATTTTGTTGCAGTTATCAATGTTGAATTTTGTCTGCCATTTTGCTGCCTAGTCATCCAGTCCTGTGAGATTCCCTGTAAATCTTCACAGTCAGCTTTGGACTTAACTGTCTTGAATAATTTTGTGTAATCTCCAAAGTTGGCCACTTCACAGTATACTCCTTCTCTAGATCACTAATGAATGTTGAACAGCACCAGTCCCAGTATAGAACCTTGGAGGATCCTTCTGTTTACCTCTTTCCATTCCAAAAACTAACTGTTTGTTCTTACCCATCATTTCCTTTATTTTAATCAGTTACCTTCCCTCCTGTCCCATGATTAAATTTTCTTAAGGGACTTTGATGAGGAACCTTGTCGAAGGCTTTCTGAAAATCCAATTACACCATCAAGTGGATCACTCTTATTCACATGCTTGCTGATAGCCTCAAAAAATTCTAGTGGAATGGCGAGACATGACTTCACTTTACAAAAGTAATGTTGGTTCTTCCCCAATATATCATGTTCATCTATGTGTCTGAGAATTCATTCTTCACTATAGTTTCTACCAAATTTCCTGATTCCAGAGTTAGGCTCACCATCCTTTGGAGCCCTTTTAAAAAAGCTAGTGTTACACTAACTACCTTCTAGTCATTTGGGACAGAAGCTCATTTCAGCAATAGATTGCATACTACAGTTAGTATTCACCCAAGAGTACTAAAGGAACTCAAATATGAAATTACAGAACTACTATCTGGTCCTGGTGGTTTGTTGCTCTTTAATTTCTCAATTTGTTCTCAAACCTCCACTACTGGTACATTAGTGTGGGATGGTATTTCAGATTTGTTGCCAAAAAGGATAGCTCTGATGTGGGCATTAGTGAAGACCAATGCAAAGAATTCATTTAACTTTTCTGCAATGGCCTTGCAGCAAAAACAAAGGACTTGCAAGCAATGTTCCCTCTAATCTTTTTCATCCATGTGCAGAATAAATTTTATGTGGACTGAGGGATGTACAAATGTGCACAACCAATAGAAACACAAAACCTAGCTGTGGGCATTCTGCTAATCAGCTGGGCAGCATAAAGTCTTTCCTGACTGGCTGCACAATCACACAATTTATAGGGAACACTGCTTGCAAGTGTATGGAGACTGAAGCATAGCTTCTTTGTGGTAGTCTTTTTCAAGAATAGGTGGTTGGAGAGTTGCAGAGTGGGGAAAAAATGCATGTAGCTGAATCTTTTCCTTGGATAGAGCACATCTGAATCTATGGCTGTCACTCCTGCACTTCTCTTAAACTCCCTTTAAACTTTTAAAAACAAATCAAATGGCAATACGTAAAATAGGGATTACGAATAACTAATGTAGTGTGCAGTAAAGGAGAAATACATCATTAGTGCATAAATCTCTTACAGATTGAAGACATGTAATAAATGAATTTAATATGAAAGCACTGAAGCCTAAACCCTTTACAAATAACAGTGACTAACTCAAATGTCTGAATCGAATCCTACAGCTTTTACTGCTGTTGGTTTCTCTGATAACCTGAGGGTGAGGCTCACCGTCCTGGTGAGTTGCGCAAAGGAACTTTATAAAGCCCCAGATATTACCCTGGGATAAATCCTCCTTGCTCAGGATTGAAGCCAGAAAGCTGTAGGCTATCCTCTGAGGACTCCATTGCAAACCCTGATGTAGGGAGGTGCCAGGGCTTGGGCTGAGTCACATCCCAGCACCACTGAGTGCTGTGGAGATGTTGGATGCCCACTGCTGCTGCACAGGTGGCCAGCAACAGGCTCCTGTAATCGAGGCAGCACCTATGGCTATCTAAATTACCCCCAAACAGCCCAAAATTCAGAGGGTACAAAGTAATTTGAAAGTCACCTTATCTCCCTGTTCCCTGGACTGAGAGATTCTGTGCTCAATCTCTTACAGGCATAGTTTAGAACTTTCCCCCTAAGTGTGTACCTCAAGTTTTCACCCTATGTGAGTACTGGAGACTGGGCTTCTAAGGCTATGTCTAAACTACACCCCTTTGTCGGCAGAGGGATATAAATTAGACCTTTCGAAAGTGCAACTGAAGCAGAGATTTAAATATCACACGCTTCATTTGCATAATCACATTCTGGCATTGTTTCAAACAAGCGCCATTTCAAAACTGAAACCACGGTGTAGACGCGGTTTTTCTGACAATAGGGCAATCCTGTACCATCTTTCGAAAAATCGCCCTGTTTTTGGAAAAACTGCGTCTAAACCACGGTTTCAGTTTCGAAATGGCGCTTGTTCGAAACAATGCCAGAATGCGATTATGCAAATGAAGTGAGGGATATTTAAATCCCCGCTTCATTTGCACTTTTGAAACATCTAATTTACATCCCTCTGCCGACAAAGGGGTGTAGTTTAGACACGGCCTAAGTGTTTGGCCTAGGAATAGTGCCTAGCACAGGCATTTCCATATCAGACTGTAGCATGCAAGAAATCACAATGATTACCATTATTTTAGGGAAGTTTTTCCAATGAAGTAGCAGATGGCACAAAACAGAGTCCGTCTCCTCAGCGCTGATGTCAGTGGAGCGACGCTGATTTACACCAACTGAGGAGCTGGCCTGGTTTTTGAGGAACTGGGAATAAATAAAGGCAGTGGGAATCCCCAAAGTCTATCTGTATGAAACCCCTGCATGTTTTCAGTCTGTAGTATTCATAAGCCACTGCTTGATGAATATGGCCTGAAGTGATGCAGGGAACTTATTGTAATTCTTTTCTGGCTGTGCTTTGTTCGGATTTATTTCTTAGTCAGTCAGGTCAGACGTTCTGTAGATTAAGACTTAGGACGCACATTTTGAATCCACAGACTAGTACTTGAGGTGAAATAGGAATTGCTTTATGTTTCAGGGAAGTAATGGCCTGAATTGCAAGAAATAACCACCATAATAAACTGCTGGTTTTTCCAGTCTGACACAAGGAGCAGGAACCCACAGTCTCACTGTAAGAGCGAGATTTTGTGTCTAATCACAATCACATGGATGGGAACACAGGATGAGTTTGTCTGATCTCTTTTTAAAAGATTTTACCTTATGAAGAAATATAACTGCCTAGTCATTTAAAAAGTGATATTTGGGAGGGTATGTTATTTTCGATACAGAGTTATACAATAAATATGCTCAAACTGTGAAGCATTCAAACATCTGCTTTTTAGTTTTATTTTAAGGACATTGTGTGGATTATTCTTTCAATTTTATTTTTCTCATTGAGCAAATATCTTATTTTTAGTCACCTTCTCCCTCCTACATGCCAAGATACTCAGACCCCCTTTAAATTAGTTGGTGTACAAGTCACTTGTTTCACTCTGAGAGTTTTGGGGATCTTAGCTCAGATTGGTGGGGCTGGGTGGATGTGGAGAGGCCTGTTCTGCTTTTGAAGAAGAATTCATTTTAAGATTCCACTGTGTGTTCTTTAAAGACTTCACCTCATGGGAAATTCCCCTTTGAATCTGTGGCTTTCTTCTCTTCTCAGGACCTTTTGAATTCCAGGCTTTCATTATATGTTAGCTCTAAGAGACTTACCTCTTTAAAAACTTAAAATGTCATGTGCGCTCTGTTTTTAAAGGGAAAAGGCTTCTGAGGAATTAATGAAATATTACAGAAGCATCCAAGGATACTGTGACAGATATGGCAGTTTCCTGCAACATCATTAGGAGACTTTATTAAATTAAGTTTAAGTATTTTAGGGGGTCCATTGCATTAAATGAATGGTTTATGGATTGTGGGCTGGGATTGTACGTAATGTATTGAGAGAGAGAGAGGTGACAGATGTGAGACATGGGGGTTCAAAGGACTATATTGAACAAATGCTAGACAATAATGTACTTTTGGAACAAAATGTGTCAAGTGGCTTTCCTGGAAAAATCTCTAGGGGGAAATGAACACAAATTCCTCACCTTCAGGTATACAAAATCCCAGCAGTTGGAAGCTAAGCCCTGAGGACTGAACCACTGTCTGCCAATCACCTGTTACATGAGCCCCAGTTCAAAGGCCCAAAGTCTATAAAGGGAAGACTGAATTATTCCTGATTGTTCAGGTCTGAAGGTGAGACAGTCATGAACATGTTGCCCACTTGTGGGTTTTGAAGGACTGCCACCAACCAGAGCCCAACTTGGTGGTGGAGTGATCTCTGGTGTGCTTTTTTAGCGTGCATGTACGTTCTTGTAATTTTAATGCTTCTGCCATAAGAATAAATGTGCTTGCTTATAAAAAGCTGCAGGTGCAGGCAATTGCACTGTTAATAGCCTTTGAAGAGAAAATAAAGCACTGCCTTTCAGATAGTCTGGCTTTGCAAGAAAATTCAGGACAGACAGCAAACCATGGAGCCTGGAAAATCCTAGTTAAGAAGTAGAGAGATGTGGATCTTCCCAAGACAGATGAAGGCAGAGGAGAAGCTTAGAGCAGGTCCCCTCGAGAGACCGCAGAGTGAGACCACAGGTGCAGTTGCCTTGAGCGGTGACAGATGTGTCTATGCTGGCCAAGCTAGTTCCTTTGCTTTAGCAGCAGCACCAGTATTGGCGATGGTGGTGGCTATAGTATAGATAAATAGGAATTAGACCTTTTTACCGTGTCTTCTACCTTGCCAAGCCACTACCTTGTCTTTCTCCAAGTCCTCTTTAAAACTCTCCTTTTCTGCAATGCATAAAGTACTGACTGATGATGGCAAGTTAGCTGTAGAGTTTTGATCACTGCTACTGACTGACTAAGGATTGTTTACATCCTATTATATTTGTTTGTTATAGTGACCTGCTTCAACAGGTGGATGAAACAGACATCTTGTCTTTCAGAGAGCAAGCTCTTTAGGGCAGGGATTGTCACTTACTATATGCGTATACTAGTACAATGGGGCTCGGCCTGGTTGTGGTCTTCAAGCATATATAAAAGTTTAATAATAATAAGTCTAACCTGGCTTAGAACAAATGGGGTTTTTGCTTCTACGGCTCCAAGTTCTAACAGTGTGTCTCCACAGAGAATTCATGCAGTGTGAGCCAGGGGTTTGATCTACAGCAGACTAACCTGCCATGCAGTAACTGACTGTATAGACTCTGCTGCCATGCACTAGAAGTTCTGTAGTGTGCTCTAAGGTAATTGAAATGGTCACAGTGTGCTATGGAACTTTCAGTGTATGGCAGTAGGGCCCATGTGGCTAGTTAGTGTGTGGCAATCAAAGTACTATAGAGTCACAGCCTGGCTTGCCACAGAGAAGTCCTGACACCAAAAGTTTCAGCCACATGATAGGCTGCTTGGTGGCTGTGTGGAACAAGTTGATGGTAATAACTGAATGCACCCATACACCCTGTTGTCATAATCTTTATACAAAATATGCCTGGTGGGGTATCACGGGAAAATGAATCACTCACTTGTCAATATTCTGATGAAATGTGTGTAGTAAAGTTACAAACATAAGCTGAAATTAGGTGTGAAATGTGTTTGAGACCAAATCTGGATAAACCACTTGCTCAGACAAAAGACAAGCTAATGATCATCTAGTGTAACCCCCTGCACATTACAGGCTAGACATGGATTCCCAAACTGGGGTGAGTGCCCCCCTGGGGGGCGTGAAGAAATTCCAGGGGGGGCGTGAGGTGACCCAGCCCCTCCCCCTGCACCCTGTCAATCCCACCCCAAATTTTGCTGCTATTTTTTTGGGAGGGGGGACGTGAGGGTTTCTCAAAAATCAAAAAGGGGGAGTGATGCCGAAAAATTTGGGAACCACTGGGCTAGAGAATCATGCCCATACACTCCTGAAATAGACCTATAACTGGACTGAGTTACTGATGCCCTCAAATAGACAGAGTCCATTGTTTACTCTAGTTTAAACCAGCAAGTGACCCAAGCCCCATGCTGCAGAGGAAGGTGAAAATTTCTTGGGGTTTCTACAAATCTGAGGTAGATGAAAATTCCTTACTGGCTTCAAATATAGCAATCATTTGAACCCTGCGAATATTTGAAAGACACCCTCCTGCCCCAGCCAGACATCTTGGAAAAAACTCTATAATAATTCAGAGGCCTCCTTATCTCCAGCCACTGGAGAGTTTTGTTACTAGCAGTTTGGCTACTTACCATCCAGTCCATGAACATGCCTCAGTCTTGAAGCCAGTTAGGTTTTTTTGCCTCCACTGCTTTAGAAGACTGTTCCAGAGCTTCACTCCTCTGATGGTTAGAAACCTTAATCTAATTTCAAGCCTTTGATCAAATTAGATAATCATACTGGTCCCTTCTGGCTTTGGAATGTATGACCAAAGAATGAATGAAGCTGGTGAATGCATTTTTCTATCATCAATATGGGTAGAACTTCCAAGTCAGCTGCTGCTTGAGTTCCTTTAGCTAAGGAGCAGTTTCAACACATTTCTCCAGGGCTGTCAGTCTGGCATGTGATAATTTCTGGGTTCTACAGTCCATCCCTCAGTTCATTGGGTGTCCCTCTTGTTGCTTTGATGGGCTCTACTCAACAATCTTCACTATTAAATAAGCTGGATCCTCTCATTAGTAAGGAATTTCAGTATCTGCTTTTAAAGTGGAGTGGAAAGGGGGATGGAGACAACATTTATTATGGATTTGTATTGAGTGAATTTTTGAGCCTCCTTTGTTTTCCTAGAGGGATTAAGAATATTCATATGTACTGGAGAGAAACTAGCAAACTGGATTTGTCTCTTGTTATGGTTGGTCACATTGGAGTCGTCCTGACACCAAGGAATCCCAATAAAGAAAATCAAAACTAATATGTAACCCATCCTTCCATTGCCACACAAAGAACTGAGCTGATGGACAGAAGAGAGTGGTACTGATTAGATCTGCAGCAGTGATTCACAGCCTGGGATTATAGTTTCTGCAATTTGCTTGAGTTTGTACAACCCAAATATCAGATAACATTAAGGTTTACATTTTCCATGGAACGGTGTCTCAAGAATGTATTGATTCTTGCAGCATCAGATTACTCCAGAGCTTGAGAAGGCCAAAAGGAGAATTATACATTTTTTCCTGCTGACCTTCGAAAAACAAGATTATATAACCACATATACAACTCTATGTGACCTTGAGGGGCCTGAATCTGAAAGTGGCTCATGATTTACCACAGCTTTTGTTTAAACAATTAAAAGGTGTCTTTATTACACTTTAAGAGAAACCTTGTTTTGCTTGTATTTGGGTTGGTGTGGTGGAAGTGTGACGTACGGAAGGGGTGAGAGAGGTTACTGCAAATCTATGCACTTCATGTACAGTTCTTTTCATCATAGGCTAGGTTCTGATGTTGTTACTCTTTTCCTAAGTAGAAAGGAAGGAAGTAGAAAAAAGACTCTGTGATTTATGACCTAGCAAATGGCAAAAACACTCAGACTGGACAAAGCATCCATGTACTAATTACTCAAACAATTAATGAAGCAACTAGGAATACTGAAACGTATTCATAGCAATAGCTAAACAGATTGGGAAAATGTTATTTTTTTTTAAGTTGTGGGACATCTCCCCCCACCTCTTCCCTTGGGTTTTTTCTAAGAGAGAGTACACAAATCACAGGGCATATGACCCTGGGATTTACAAGAAAAAATAAATAGAATTAACATTATTCTCCATTTGGAACCGATTTTTTTTTTGTCCATGTAAATTTGGTGCTGTGTGTTTGATATAAAACATTATGGTTTTGTTGTTGACTTTTGAAGGGGTTACTCAGTTATTCCTTTTTCAATATAGTATCTGCTTAATATTTTGAGAATTTGTTCAATATTGTACAACTATGTAAGACTATATGAAACATCAAGACATATTATGAAATATGGACTTTTTTAAACCAAGGTGTCTCATGATTTTTTTAAAATGTATGGTGTCATTTTTATTCTTTGTCAAAGTATTTTATTTTTTTCGACAAAGGGCTTACAGTAACTAGGTCTGCAGTTGTCTTTTTATAGATCTACTAACTGCTTTTCTTTGTAATGATGTGCTGTGAATGCTATGCATGGGTCAGAAAATACAATAATACAATAAGAGAATATTCATGATTGATTTTGAAGAGACCTATTATTTTTACCCAATTCTGCTAGTGAAATACCAGGACTTCAGTCTTTAACCAGTCAATCCATTGCTATTGATGTCTCTTAGGTATGCTTTAAATAAACCACTGGAAAAACATGCTGGACAGCTCTTAGGAAGATAATAACAGTAATTAAATTATGATTCTTTGGGGAAAAACCCTCAGCAAACCACTGATGCAAATTTATTTGAGCCATATCCTTAGTAAGATAGATATAATATAGAAAAAATAAGTGGCTGAGCATCCAGAAAACAAACACTTCCTTTGTTGGATTGCAGCTGATCCAGGCACAGCAGGTGTCCTGAACTTGTGGCAGCATGCACAGGCTCCTGTGCCTATCGCCTGACCACAATCACAAGTCCTATCCCCAGATTCTTGGCCTCCTCTCATTCCATCTTTCTGACAGCTGCTGCACTTAGCTGCCTCACTATTTTCCCAAGCCATCATGTAGTCCTTGTGGTAACTGACACCAGGATCAAGGGTGGAAAGTCAGGAAAAAGAAAAAAAGACTTCAACAGAGGTGATGCTGCTAATTCTACAGGTTCATACATATCATTATATTTGGGAAATACGTTAAGGGGCATCTTCAGAAAAGCAAAAATAATCCAAGTGTTTTGTTTATGTTGTGGGTGTGTGGGGGAGCAATGTTCCCTCTCCTCTTAAGCAATGACAAATAGCTGCAAAATCTCCCTAATTTCAGAACATATGGTCCTCTCTCAGACCGAGAGAATAATAATACTTGTTTGTATAATTCATTCCCTCAAGGGTTTCAGCTCATATTGCAAGTGACTAATAAAGTCTCCAGCCATTCGTCTGACATACGGGAGTAGTAGTAGATCCATTTTACAGGAGGCAAAATTAAGATGCAAGGTGCTTAACTGATTTGCAGAGTATGTGACAGAGCTGGGAATGGTTCTTGCGGGGGGCGGGGGAGGGGCTGCCCGACTCTAGGTTCTCTTCTCTGTCAGTATTAGACACCGGTCCCACTGTAAAAAAAAAAAAAAAAAAAATCTCTGGCAAGGGCTCCCAGGCTCATGGGAGTAGTAGTAATAATAATATAATAATAAAAAGAAGAAAAATAGAACACAGATTTCCATCTGTAAATAACTTGCTGTTGTTGAGGCAGAAGCCCATGAAAACTGGGTTTGTAACTTGGCATGGCCACAGCTGAAATGGGGCCCTCGAATACACATCACCGTCAAAATCGCTACTTATTTTGTATTCATGCTTTACTCAGGCAACCTCTCATTGACTTCCTGATAGTGGCCTCATTGCTTAGAGGATCACCCTCCACTGGAGAACAAAATCAAATCAAGCACTGCTCACAGTGATGGCTGTCTAAGCAGTACTATTCAGTGCACAGGCAACGTATGAGGGGGCATGAGAGGTCATGTGTCCCTCAGATGGGTCATGTGCCCTCCCCCCCCCCAGATTTTAATTGCTGGATCTTGGTGTTGTCATTCTGCTCCCTGCCCTCCTCCCCTGCAGGGCACAGGTGGCTTCTGATTCAGAAGTACATATATTTTGCATTATACTATGTATAGGTGGTGAGCCAGTCTAGCCAGAGCAGAGAATAACAGCAGCCTGCATTCAGCTATCTGATGTTAGACTTCTGCATTCTGAAAGGAACTTACTGGGTTGTTTTGTTGTGGGAACAGTAAGAAAACTAAAAGAATGCTGTAGTGTATTTAAAACAACCGTGTTTTGTTGGTATCGGTTACTAATGAGTCTGTGGCCAAGAGAAGTGATGAGTAACTGTTAAAACAAGACTGCAGTGACAATGCTCAGTGGGTGACAGGAAATCAGCACGAGCTCTGCTTGAGCAGGAAGGAGTAAAAATTTCAATAAGAACCTCAGCATTAGCACCAGCTGGAGGGTTGCATGCCCCATGCCCAGCCAGAAGCTTACTTCCTGCCACCAACTGAGTATTGTTAATGCAGTTTTGTTTTAACAGTTACTCATCACTTTCTGACTGCTCCTTCTGTGCAGTAGAACAATTCAGTCTAACAACACAAATCAGTTCCCTTAAGAGTAATGTTCAGATATAATTTAAGGGGGGGCTCTTCTGTAGTAAAGAAGAATAATCCCTGTCGCTTCAGAAATTTCTCAGATGAAGTTCTGTGGCTTGTGTTTATAGGGGAGTCAAACTAGATGATCAAAGCTGTTCCTTTTGGCCTTAAAAATCTATGAATTTTGTTGTTGTTTGTGCTAGCAAAGCTGACTTACCAGCTACGTGCTGTAATGTGTTGCATGCTTTTCACTGAAAGATCAACAGTCTGCTTTCCATAACTTAGAGCCCTGTTTGATTTTGTTATAGGCCATTTGGAAGGGTTGATTTTATGTCATGAGGGCAGCCTCATGTTTTTGTGATTTAATGTTTTTCCTTGCTCCTACCCCCTTGTTGTTACTACAATCTCTCTGGGTCAGGTGTTTTGTTCAACATTCCTTTTTTGCCTCAGTTCCCAATCTTCTGCTTCTCTTGCCTTTTGTCTGTCTTCTCTAGTTAGGTCCAGATTGTGGCCTTCCATGCATATTCATGTAGGGGAGTAAGGGAATGTAACACATCCTCTTACCGTCCCTTCCCCAGCTACCTATACTGTGAGTAACAGTGCAGAAGGGAAAGCAGTTTCCACGGGGTTATTAAATTCCCCCTACCCCTGAACATGTGGTAGGGAGAGGGCAAAAAAGGGTGAGAAGAGAGCAGATTCTTGGTTCATCTAACACCACCATCCTTCTGCCTATACAGGCCAGGAGAGCTTTGCCAACAAACTGGGACAAGGATAGTCTAGAATAAAGCTTGGCTCAGGAAACATCCCTTATCACCTTACTCCGGTGTAAGGGGAAACCAGGATGCAGATTGTGTCACTGAATCACAGCTTATTTGGGGAGGGGGCTGCTCTCTGGGCAACACAGCTCTGTTACCCCATGAAAGAGGATTGTGGAATAGTCACAATTTAGTTCATTGATGGAATGCTTTACGTATTGCAGCTGTCTCAGAGTATGTGTTTATGCAGTACCCATCTCAATGAGGCCCTGATGCTGGTTAGGTATTGTCGTAATCATCATCATCTAAAGAATTTGGAGACTGGGTTTGTTTCCAGGGTTCCATTTTGGGCCTGTCTCAATTTGACTCAAATATTTTCTTGTTTAACATCAATCACACACTTCTTTGTTTATTTCCCTTGCTATTAAATGGTGATTACTAAAATTGTTCCCAGTAGGTCCTTTTATAAATCTCAGCTTCTGTAATACCTTTAATTTTCAGTCCCAATTCTTCCTCATTGCTAACACCTGCAGTCTTTAAACGAGAAATGTTACAGTAGAACCTTATTGCATAACATAGCCATGGCAAGCTGCAGTGTCCTAATCAAATCTCACACCTAATATGGAGCTTGGATATCAAGGTAGTGAAAGTGCTCCAAGGCACTTGTTAGTCATATGATGAAGAGCCATTCTTGATTCACTATCCTACTCTTCAGAACACTTGGACACGAAGAGTGGGCATTCCAATTAGATTGCAAATCGGGGTTCTCTGTGCTGTATCTGTATGTATCCTAAAGGAGAAGGAGTTAGTAGGAAAAGGAAAGGAATTGTAGTTGCACAATGGCATGTTTCATTTAAAAAATGTGAAGAATTTGGGTGTCTGAACCTTCAGAAGTCACCTAATTTCTCACTAAACTTGAGGTGATTATAAGCCTTGAATTTACCACACTGGTAAGCTGTCTTGAATGTGTGCAGCTCAAATGTGCTGTTTGTTGTCAGCAGGCCTCTATGCCTCCCATTTTCTTTAGTAAGCAGTAGTATGGTTCCTACATTGTGACTTGGATTTTATGTAGGCAGCTGGAACCTAGTTCTGATCTTGCTTACGTGAGTTTGAATCAAATATAAGCTGGCGGACATCAGTGGAGATATCCTGCTTTTAAAATCGGTCTGCATAACATCAAAATCAACCCTGATGGGTCAAACTCTGTTCTGTGTAAATCCAGAGCAAGACAGTTGACCTCACTGATTTACTAATGTAAGTGAGAAGAGGCTTAGGCTTTCATTTCAAGAGTTCTCCTTGACCACTCAAGTTCTTGTAATGTTTGCACTTTTCTAATCCTGCTGGTTTTAGATGAGGAAATTCAGGTTAATTAGCCCACCATGGCTAATGATCAGATCCAGGATGTGCCTTATCTCAGTAGCTTGGAATAAAGAAGGAAAAAACAACAAACAGATTCTTTCCCTAGATACCCCAGTGATGGGGATGCAAGAATCTGAATTGGCTAGAAGAGTTCACAAACAGGAGAGGAGGTTGCCATACTATCTGAACTGGCTCACAACTGTGAGTGCCTACCACAGGGCACACTGTCAAAAACAGGGCAGACACTCAAAACTGGCAGTGTGTTCTATACTTAGATTGCATCAACCTGGTAACAAATGTGAACTCCTGGATGCTTATAACAGTCTTACTCTGGAGTTACAGACAGTCCCCCTGGGCATTCCAGTCTGCCTCACCATCCAGACAAACTAGACTTAGCAATAAATGGTTGCATGCATGTATGCGTGCACACACATACATCCTACCACCACATTTGGGCTGCTTCTAGTCCCAGATCAATTAGAACCCTAAATCTTACACCAAAGACAATGCCTATAGCCAATCCTGCAATAAACTATCCAAAGATTTATTAACTAGGAAAAAGGGAGGCAAATTATTTAAGCAAACATGAGTTAGTAACTTATGTGTGTATCTCAACTCTGAGAGTGACAGTGTTAGTGTTCTGTCTATTTAAAGTGTCTTTCAGGGCAGCCCCCGGAGGCAGCTCTGGGGAGTTCTGGCTTCATTTTACAATCTCCGGTCCTTCAGAGCTCAAACAGTGAAAAAAGATACAGTTTGTTCTTGTCAGAGAAGTTCCTGCACCCACCTTGTCTTCAAGGTGGTAGTGGTGGCAATCAGCAATCAATGCATTCTTTTGTCCTTTGGTTTTCCACAATGTTTTGCTGGCCTTTTCATGTTAGGCAGGTGACAGCAATGCCAGTGGCAATCTAGTACTTCACACTATGGAATGTTTCTCCTCTGTCTCGGGGTTCACAGTTGCAGCACAAACACTTAAATGGGATATAGCTTATAAAATGGGATATAGCTATTATGAGATTAATGCATGCAGCAACATTCATAGAGTCTAAACACTAAATACGTTCTTGGAAGACTAATAGGTATTTTAAGCAAAACTAAACTATAGGTAACCTGATCTGTTCTCAAGCTATGAGGCTATTAGGTCTTAGCTAACGCCTCCAGCCTGAGCAAGAGCTGGCAGCTGGCCTGCTAGTGCCACAGAAGTGATGGAAGCTGGCCAGCAGAACCTGGTCGGTTTGGAACTGGTAATCTCATGAAGCCACACAATGGAAGGCGAGGTTCAAATAGTCATGCTACCCATTTCTTATAAGTCCATGCATTTGGTAGCCCAGCCATGACCATGTGTGCTAGCACAGGCAATCTGGCTTTTATAGGTGGTACTCTAATGACTTGATTTTCCTCTCACTCACACGGGAGTAGGGAAGGGTAACTGCCCTGACATCACTGGAGCTACATAGTGATGAACTTGTGGGAGGTCCAAGTCAGATGTCAAACAGAGGCCCAGGCCCATCTTCAGGCAAAACCTCCCATTCTGATATCTGTTTATTGTCGTCTAGTAGAAGCTGGGAGAGTCTCAATGACCGATCACAGCCGCTTTGGCTTAAGTGCCCCACAAATAACAAAGAAATAAGGCCCCACTCCAGAGCACATACATTAGAAGCTCCTCATCTGAATCAAGAGTAAACATCAATAGGTCGAAAAATCTAAGGTTAGGGCTTCAGTACAAATGATGACTTACTGCAGGGCTACTCAACTTTGGGGCCACAATGATACTCACAGGACATGCTGAGGGCCGCAACTTAAGTGCGGTTGCATATACATGCAAATATATGCAAATATCTTCTTTCATACCAGGGGGCATGAATACAAAGCACTTCCCACAATGCCCCAGAACTTCTGGCACCACCTCCATAGGGGCTATAAACCCCGACACCCTGTAACCATCTGTTCCAGCCAGTCCGTCCGCTTACTTCTTTCAATGCTCACTTCACCTGGGAGACACCTCGCTGTTGTGGAGCATGTTCCCAGTGGAGGCCACGTTCAAGGGATCCCACCTGTGGACGGTGTGTTAAGCCCCGCGTAAACCCAAACAGTGCTGTTGGCCACAAACAAATGGGCTGCGGGCCGCATGCGGCCTGTGTGTTGACTAACCCTGACTTACTGCATGTTTTTGGGAGGGGGATAGGTAATCGTATATTTATATAATGACAAAACACTTCAGAGCCTCTTTTTTTGATCAAAGGGGTCAAGTACATAAATGTGCTTATTTACTTTGCACACATGGCTTTTCTCCACATAAGAGATGTAATAATCTGTCAGATATTTCTACTCAAACAGAAATGAATGTGTGCAAAATGGAAAACTGTGTACAAAAATAGTCCCATTCAGTCCCATGCAGAATTAGTATATCAGGCATTTGCTTATATGTGCCTCCATGGGTGGTGGATGAATTTAGGGCTGGGAGAGGCAAGACCCCAGCCCTGTCCCTTCTGCCTGAGGCCTTGCCCCACCATGGGAGACGAGCCTCTCCCCTACTGTAGGGGCAAGCTCCAGCCTCCTACAGGAGCTTCCCTGGCACTGGAGCATGGGGCGGACCATGGCCTCAGCCTCCCCCAGCCCCAGAGCACAGCTGAAGTCTGGGAGCCATGCTGAAGCTGGAGGTGAAGTGTGGGTGGGGCCATGCCTCCCAGTTTGGCATTGCCTTCCCTGCCTCTTATACCCACTGCCCATGTCTGCCTCCCTGGGTAACCATGGACTAGCAGGGGTTAAATTTCAGTATAAGAATAATTTCCCATCGAATTACTCGATTTTTAAGGCTAGCATTCCGAAGACAGATCTGTAACATTCCATGGATGTATAAATTGTTTCCAATAATCATTTAGAAGGTTTCAGATTGCTTCAGCTGTAGGACAGCACAGTACGGCAGAGAAACTTTTTTTCTGTCTTCCCTATTGACAGGTTTGTTATGAAACATAGAGAATTTACATTCAGTGTATTCATCCCAGTGTCTCACATGCGTTGCTCTGTTATCTTGGCTTCAAGCCTATTGTAAAACTCTTATTACATGCAGCAGTGTCCCTGTCACAAACAATGGGTCACCAGCTCCTGTAGATAAGTTTTTTTTTTAAATATATATACACACATTATATTCTTTAAAAAAAATGATTTCCTACTTCCTTTTAAGCTGTATCTGCATTAAGGAAATGTGCCAAGTTCCCCATTTCAAAGCTCTCCCACTTCTCCTCCCAGCCCTGCTCCCAAATCCTCCAGTTCAGCTATGGACAAGGTCAGAGGTTAGAGGCCTCTTTGTTAATGAGGGAGGCAGCTCCTGATTTTCACACTAATTGAAGCATTTACATTTTTTTCCACAGAAATAAAATGCAAAACTAAAAAGGTCCTTGGAGATTTATAACCCCGCAATGGGTTCTCTTACACCCCACTCTCTTAATTATCCCAAATTATCCTAACTCTCACGAAGAAGAAAAATTAATATTAATATTCCATTTAGAATCTACTCTAAAATGTGGTAGAAAATGGAGGCAATAATAATGATAAAGAGGGTAGCTGCAATGATTTGGAATATATAATCTTCTCATTGCAGCTTCTTTATACTAGAGTAAGCCAGCAATAGTTTATCTTGCATTCATTTAGCAGAGTAGCAGAGCAATTTTTGTGCTGCATTGATTTTCAGTATATAAGTAAAGCTTGGTAAAATATTGCCCTGTCTATTAGATACAACATTTTGGCTTCCAGCCTTGATCAGAAAGCATTTCGGGGTAAAGCAAGTCAAATAGCTTGTACAGAAGAAATGTGAAATCATCTGTTTGTGTTTGTATGCGGGGCAGGTCATGGGGTGAGGATCATTTCTGCACTGTAGATGAAAGAAAGCAAGAAGAAAAGAGCAGGTATAAAATTAAGATGAAATGAAGCAGAAATTATAATTTATGTTCAGCAGATGAAAGAAAGAAGAGATTTATAGCTATTGGAAATGCAAACAGTGGGGTCAAATTAATCAGGAACTACAAATGTTCAGTCCATGTCTAATGGACCTATACCAGAGAGGGGTGAAGTGTGTGTATGTGTGAGTGAGAGCGTATGAAGCAGATAGGTAAAGAGTCCAAGGCAAAGATGTGAAAGACAGAGGAGTGACTGTACTACAATCTCAGTTCTTTGCCTGGGGAGCTTCTTCATTTTAGACAGTGAAGCCTAAGCACTTGGCAACATCAGCAGTTGCTGTTGGTTAGCTTTCCCACAACGCACTAAATGCTTGTAATAACTCTTTAATAATCAGCTGGCTCCATACTGGCACCCCAAATCCCAACTTTCCTTCCTCCAAATGTTGGGGTCTTGATTTGATGTTTAGTCCGTGTTTGCCTTTGTGGTTTTAGTCCCAGGTCACATCCTTCAAGTGACCCCCTTGCCTGCATTTGGTGTGGAAGTGGACAGAAACCCCGTGAAAGTAATTCAGGAGATTTTTGGCTCGATGGACTCTGAACCCAAACCTTAGTCCAGGTTTGACTACAGACAGCAATACCTTTGACAGCATTCTACTTGGATGGTTGAAGGCACTAGCCAAAATGCAGCCTGTCTTGATACTGTTGCACACCTTCACATATTGTGTTTAAGGGCATAGGAAGAAGAACCTTTTTATAGTTAAAAGAATCATAGAACTGGAAAGAACCTCGAGAACTCATCAAGTCCAGTCCCCTGCCCTTGTGGCAGGATCAAGCACTGTCTAGATCATCCCTGACAGGTGCCTGTCTAACCTGCTCTTAAATATCTCCAGTGACGGAGATTCCACAACCTCCCTAGGCAATTTATTCCAGTGTTTAACCACAATGACAGTTAGGGAGTATTTCCTAATGTCCAACCTAAACCTCCCTTGCTGTAGTTTAAACCCGTTGCTTCTTGTCCTATCCTCAGAGGCCAAGGAGAACAATTTTTCTCCCTCCTCCTTGAAACACCCTTTTAGATACTTGAAAACTGCTATCATGTCCCCCCTCAGTCTTCTCTTTTCCAAACTAAACAAGCTCAGTTCTTTCAGTCATGTTTTCTAGACCTTTAATCATTTTTGTTGCTCTTTTCTGGATCTTCTCCAATTTTTTTTTTCCACAACTTTCTTGAAATGTGGTGCCCAGAACTGGACTCAGTACTCCAACTGAGGCCTAATCAGTGTAGAGTAGAGCGTAAGAATGACTTCTCATGTCTTGCTCACAAAACTCCTGTTAATGCATCCCAGAATCATGTTTGCTTTTTTGGCAATAGTGTCACAGTGTTGACTCATGTTTAACTTGTTGTCCACTATGACCCTAAATCCCTTTCAGCAGTACTCCTTCCTAGATGGTCGCTTCCCATTCTGCATGTGTGAAACGGATTGTTCCTTCCTATTTGAGTACTTTGCATTTGTCCTTATTAAACTTCATCTTGTTTACCTCAGACCATTTCTCTAGTTTGTCTAGATCATTTTGAATGTTGACCTTATCCTCCAAAGCACTTGCTACCTCTCCCAGCCTGGTGGTATCTGCAAACTTAATAATTGTATTCTCTATGCCATAGGACCGGTCCCAAAACAGACCCCTACGAAACCCCACTTGTTATGGTCTTGCAGCATGATTGTGAACCGTTAATAACTACTCTCTGATAACAGTTATCCAGCCAGTTATGCACCCACCTTATAGTACCCCCATATGAGTTGCATTTTCCTAGTTTATTGATAAGAAGGTCACACAAGACCATGTCAAATGCTTTACTAAAATCTAGGTATACCACATCCACTGCTTCTCCCTTATCCATAAGACTTGTTATCCTATCCAAGAAAGCTACCAGATTGGTTTGACGTGATTTGTTCTTTACAAATCCATGCTGGCTGTTATCTATCACCTTATCTTTCAGATGTTTGCAGATGGATTCCTTAATTACTTGCTCCATTATCTTCCCTGGCACAGAAGTTAAACTGACTGGTCTGTAGTTTCCTGGGTTGTTCTTATTTCCCTTTTTATAGCTGGGCAGTATATTTACCCTTTTCTAGTCTTCTAGAATCTCTCCTGACTTCCATGATTTTTCAAAGATGATAGTTAGAGGAGGTATCAGATCCTTTATCAGCTCCTTGGGTATTTTCTAGGATGCATTTAATCAGGCCCTGGTGACTTGCAGACATCTAACTTTTCTAAGTATTTTTTAACTTGTTCTTTTATTTTAACTTCTAAATCTACCCCATTTCCACTATAAGAGAGGGAGCTGTGTTAGTTTGAATCTGCAAAAGTGATGAGGAGTCCTGTGGCACCTTATAGACTAACAGATTTATTGGAGCATAAGCTTTCATGGGCAAAGACCCACTTTGTCAGATGCATATAGTGGAAATTCCAGAGGCAGGTATAAACATACAGGCATAAGAAAACAGTACTAATCAAGAGTAAGGCTAGAGATAACGAGGTCAGTTCAGTCAGGGAGGATGAGGCCCACTTCTAGCAGTGGATGTGGAGGTGTGAACATCAAGAGAGGAGAAACTACTTTTGTAGTTGGCTAGCCATTCACAGTCTTTGTTTAATCCTAAAGTGATGGTATCAAATTTGCAGATGAACTGTAGCTCAGCAGTTTCTCTTTGAAGTCTGTTCTTGAAGTTTTTTTGTTGCAGGATGGCTACCTTTAAATCTGCTACTGTGTGTCCAGGGAGATTGAAGTGTTCTCCTACAGGTTTTTGTATATTACCATTCCTGATACCTGATTTGTGTCCATTTATTCTTTTACGTAGGGACTGTCCAGTTTGGCCGATGTATATAGCAGAGGGGCATTGCTGGCATATGATGGCGTATGTTACATTGGTAGATGTGCAGATGAATGAACCAGTGATGGTGTGGCTGATCTGGTTAGGTCCTATGGTGGTGTCACTGGTGTAGATGTGTGGGCAGAGTTGGTACCGAGGTTTGTTGCAGAGATTGGTTCCTGAGTTAGAATTACTATGGTGTGGTATATAGTTGCTGGTGAGAATATGCTTCAGGTTGGCGGGTTGTCTGTGGGCAAGGACTGGCCTGCCTCCGAAGGCCTGTGAAAGTGAGGGATCATTCTCCAGGATGGGCTGTAAATCACTGATGATGCATTGGAGAGGTTTTAGCTGAGGACTGTAGGTGATGGCCAGTGGTGTTCTGTTGATTTCTTTGTTGGGCTTGTCTTGTAGTAGGAGGCTTCTGTTAATCTGTTTCCTCACTTCTTCGGGTGGGTATTGCAGTTTCAAGAATGCTTGGTGAAGATCTTGTAGGTGTTTGTCTCTGTCTGAGGGGCTGGAGCAGATACAGTTGTACCTGAGACCTTGGCTGTAGACAATGGATCGTGTGGTGTGTCCGGGATGGAAGCTGGAGGCATGAAGGTAGGCATAGCGGTCAGTACTGGAACAATAAGACTATCTCATTTGTTTGTGTGTATATGTGTTAAAAAGTTTCCAGAGAATACTTGACTTTCAATGACAAGAATGTGCAGGGAGTTTTAGATTGAATAAAAAGTTCAGTGCTTCACAACCTTCTTAATTGTCTTTCATGATATATCCTACCTATCCTGAAGTGTTGTGACCAGCTAGCTGGAAAACTTTAATCTAGTTAAAGTATTGGTCTGGGAACCAAGAGATCTGGGTTTTATTCCTGGCCTTGTCATCAACTTGCTCTGTGATCTTGGCAAAACAATGAACTTCCCTTTGTCTCAGTTTCCCCACCTATTAAATGGGGATAATTATAGCACATCACCTGGCTGAGGTAGATATAGAATTATTACTATTGTTTTTAAAGAACTTTGAGAGTCTTGATGAAGGCTCTGTGGAAGCACAAAGTATCATTATTGGATTTCTACCTTGTTTCAGAAAACCGCTAGCAAGAAAACGAGACAAGGGAAATTAAAGCTTTTTTTGTATAGGAGTGAAGCATGAAATGGCTATTATATACTTTTATGTTGAAGGTCTCAGGATGGTAAGTTTAAATAGCATAGTCGATAACTTGGTCAGTTGGTCACTAAAAATATGTGACCATAATGGCATTATTCGGTAACTTTTGTCACGATTAACTTTTACAGGAATAATAAAAAATGCTGTATTTTAGATACACTCTTCATTTTGGTTACCATAATGTGGTAGGGGACTCATGGCTAGCGTAACAACATTTTACTATTAAAATAGAGGTTTGATTTCATAAATTTCATTTTGACTTGTTCTTTGTAAAGAGTTTTTGGATTGCCTTCTTAAATTTGCAGGATGATTTGCTACTAAAAAAGATGAACTATCACAAAAGGAAAGGATAACATTTATGAGACGTGGAGGAGAGGAATAATACAGTAGCTACCTAAGGATGAACTAGTCTGACTATAAATCCTTGTAGCTTTGTATTTATTTAACCACATTAAAAATATTAACACTATGGGGGAGAGAAATCCAATGGATTGGCTACTTTATATTCATTTGAATAAGGTCTTGGTGAATTCCAGATGTCAACCTCCTGGGAAGTGATTATTCCTCTCTCTTTGGCACTGGTGAGGCCACATCTGGAGTATTGTGTTCAGTTTTGGGCTCCTCTCTACAGAAAGAAAGTGGACAAACTGGAGAGAGTCCAGTGAAGGGCAATGAAAATGGTTAGGGGGCTGGGACACATTATGTGCCGAGGTTATGATGAGGGGGGGATTTGATAGCAGTCTTCAACTACCTGAGGAGGCATTTCAAAGAGGATGGAGAGAAACTGTTCTCAGTGGTGACTGATGACAGAATGAGGAGCAATGGTCTCAGGTTGCAGTGGGGGAGATCTTGGTATATTAGGAAAAATTGTTTCACTAGAAAGGTGGTGAAGCACTGGAATGGGTTACCTAACAGGCCTGTACACAGGGTGTATGTGCAAAGGGTCCCCCAAGTAAGCATACTCTGGCCAGCCAAAAGAAGGCTGGAGTGACGTGCTGCCTGAGCCTCCCTCCCCTATGCTCTGGCCAGCCCAGGGAAGACTGGGGCTGATTTCCCCACTTAGTTGGGGGACACATTCACACCCCTGCAGTCAACATTTACAAAAAAAGCACCCCCACAGAAATTCCTGCATATGGGCCTGCCTAGGGAGGTGGTGAAATCTCCATCCTTAAAGGTTTTTAAGGCCAGACATGACAAAGCCCTGACTAGAATGATTTAGTTGGATTGGACCTGGTTTGAGCAGGGGATTAGATTAAATAACATCCTGAGGTCTCTTCTAACCCTAATTTTCTATGGTTCTACAGGCCAGTGTGTGTGTGTGTGTGTGTGTGTGTGTGTGTGTGTGTGTGTACAAAGGGTGAAAATGCAACCCCCCCCTCCCCGCATGGTCCCGAAAGTAAGCATGCTCTGGCTGGCTGGGGAAGACAGGAACAGCATGCTATCCAAGCCTTCCTCCCCCATGCTCTGGCTGGCTAGGGGAAGGCTGGGGCTGATTACCCCACTTACTTGGAGGAAAAGGGGGGGTGCATTCACACCCTGGCAGTCCACATTTATAACCCGCCCCTCCCCCCCCCCACACACACAGAAATTCCTGCTCACAGGCCTGTTCTATAATGTTATACTTTGCCGTTCTTTGGGAAATGAAAAGGTGTATTTCCCTGAATGCTTTTTATTTGATTTTCTTCAAGACACTAGTTTTCTGCTGTCACAGGAGAAAACTATGTAGTGTGGCTCATTTACATGAAAACTACAGAGTCTGTAAGTCTGGCTGGCTTGACCCGACTGTGGAAAGCTTGCTTTGCTCTTCCTTGCTGGAGGCCCCAAAGGCCACATTTGTCATACAGTCACTTTGCTATGAGTGTGTAATTAAATGTAAAGCATTTTGGGATGTTCAGATCTATAAAGAACTGCTATAGAAATGCAAATAGTATTTCTTCAGACAAACACAAAAGCAAAATGAAACAAACAAGAAGACTCGTAAGGGCTAAAAATAAGAACATTGGTGGATACATAAAATATTACAAAGAGAGGAAAATACTTCCAAGAACCAAATCACTACAGGGGAAGGGGAGAAGCGAGATTTATGTAGGAAAGGTGATTGGTACAGAGAAATGTCTGGCTTGAGAACAGAGATAATTTAAAATAAGAGAAAATACAACCCATAAAATACTCCCAGTAAAAATTCTTGATATTAAAATTGATATTGCTAGAATGTAGTTGAGCCCAGATCATCCCTTGTGTGGGATAAATCTGCGCAAGGCACTAGAATTTCTGCGAGAGTCCCATTTCAGAGCTCCCCTTGATGCTGCTCCATAGGAAATGGTGTTTGTCTCCCAGCATGGGGTACATCTATTCTCCCCCAACCCTTTTCCCCTCGTCCCCATGAATGCCATGGAATTTGCCAGGAGGCCGCACTTTTTGTGAAGATGCGCTATGCCTCCGTATTGCCTTTGGAGCTCTCTTTCCCACCCTATTAGCTCCATCACTGCCCATATTTTCCCAGAAAAGCCCACCCACCAACCAAGCTTCCTATTTTGGAGGTCCCAAAGGACATTTGGCTCATATTGAAAAAAGCCTTGCAACCTTGCTCATTATGAATCCAGCCAACTTTTTTCCTTCTCTTTTATTCCCAGTGTAGGTCTTTGTCATCTTTTGAAATCAAGGAATGATGTCGATTATGATCTTTACCATGTATTAAGGCTTTGTGTGTTTTGGGTTACTGTCATAGTTAGGGCTCAAACATACAATAGAACTAGGGATTTTTCATTCAGTTCTCATTCTCTGGCCCCACCCCCTCTTTTTTTCTTTTTCCTTTTAATTGTTGATGACAAAATCCTAAAATGTGTTACCATAATACTAGTTTAGTTCTTCTTGGAATTGCTAATTAACTAATAATAAATTGTCACATCAGTTTACAAAACACGTAGTACAACACATTCCCTGCCCGAGAAGACTTACGAGAGTACATTTAGTTCATTCCCTAATGCTTTGCCTATATTTGCTCAAGACTAGGCCTAAGTGAATCCCATACAAATTTGTGATTAGTTTCATAAGCAGAACCATAAGACATCTGGAGCATTCACATGTTTGAGAGTTTGAATAATGATGTGCCCTGCCAATTTCTTACCAACTAAATTATCAGTTAATTTGAATAAGCCCATGGTGAATCCCAGATGTTGACCACATGCCTAAACTTTTGTTTGGGGGAAATAAAACTGCATTTCCTTTATGCTTTCATTTGATTTCTTTCAAGAGACTAGTTTTCTCCTGTGCATCACATGGAAAATCTGCAGCGTGGACCCTTTACATGAAAAATGCAGCATGTATCTGCTGCATGCTCCATAGACCATAATGTGGTTTAAAGTTGGCAAGCAGCAGCATCTGACTTGGATTAAAAAAGGCTGCATCTATAGTGTCAAAATTTAGCCCCTCTGATGGCAGCAATTGTGGGAGCTGCCCTGTAGACTGAGTTCATCTGTTGTTTTGTTTAACCTGCAAGGGAAGATGACAGAGTGCTAAAAATGCCAGAGCCCTGTCTACACTGCTGTTTCCATTATTAACATCAGGGGAGCTTCCTTGGCCTTCAATTAATAACATGAGTTTCTTTCCTACTGCAGATGAGTCCAGAATGGCTGTGTTCCTGATCTGCTGATGCTTGGAGCAACAATCAAATGACTGATCCTTCTACTACACATCCATAGCTACTTTCAAGCCTCCCACCCCTGAAGTCTCTGTATGCAATGCTACAGTTGCAGCTGAATTTTGTGATGAGAGGGAAACTAAATTAGACTTAATCTTAATTTAAAAAAATTGAAAATCCATCAGCCTCTCGGTCTTGCGAAGAGAATAGATTTTCCAAATAGAAAAGAAAAAATATGCTCATAGTCTAAACTCCAGTGGACCCAACAAGCTCTCTGAGTGGCTTTTGAACATTGCCAGTCCATTTTCCTTTCTTCATCTTTTTTTAAAAACATTGGAGCCTAAAAGGTTCTAAACAAGAAGGGATGTTGTGAGAGTGGAATAATACAAAGCACTAAATATTTTATTAGTGATTTATGAAAACATGCCTTTACTTTATTTCTTTAATAGGAAAAAACCCCTGACAGTTAGTGAAATGATGAAGATTAATGTATGAAAATGTGTTTCATGGCAGCCTCTGAGTAATGGATTCATAAACAGTTCCCTTTTTTCTTTTTCTTTTAAGTCAAAGTGGATTACAAGAAGAGTGGCAAATTATTGTAGTCAGATCAAATAAAACAGGCAGGCCATGGTTTTTCCTGGAACCCTGTTGACCTCAGATGCAGGTCATGAAATCTTGCACTATATCAAGTACAATCTCCAATAGGAACCTTTCCCTGCTGTTGTCCTACAGGTTCACTTTGTGCCATGGTTTATAGCAAAGAACAGATTGGGTGAATATTTGAACAGTTTAATTTACTGCAAACATTGCTTGCTTTAAGCTACGTTTCATTCAAAAATGATCTTTTGTTCTCTATTTAGGCTTTTTTTTTTTCAATTGCCAATGAGTCTATTGCTTTCTTTTCCTACAGGTGACAATAAAAGTTTAAATATTAACAGATACCAAATCTCATGCTATACATGAATAATCTGAGCTAAATAATAATAGAGTGTTTTGAAAACTAAATAAGTAAATAAATAAATAGGTGAGCCTTATACAAAGAGTAAGCAGCCTTTTTGAGACTTTCACTTCCAAGTTGACTGGTTGCCATTGTGCATTAAGGATCTGGTTCAAAGCTCATTGAAGTCAATAGAAAGGCTCCCACTGACTTCAATGGGCTTCGGGTTAAACCCTAATTCAGACTATTGATTAAATGATTTCTTTACTTCTGTGGATCCCAGCCTTGCTCCTGGGCCGAGGTGAGGCAAGGAAGGGACTCTAGGAGGCAAAAGGAAAGCTGACCACACAAACACAACCCTGGAGATGTTAGTCATGGTGTACAAGGGACTGTTCAGCCTCCACAAAAGATCAAGCTTATTCCTATGGAAACCAATGTTTGGAGATGAATAAGTGCTCTGGCTCTCAACAGTTCCTCTTCCTTTTTCTCTTTTCAACTCTCTTGGGATGTTTTGTTGTTATGGGGCTTTTTTTTGGTAGGTTTTTATTTTTAAGAAAGAAGAAAGAGACTCTTTGCTTCCAAGCAGCTTGTAAAAAGACTGATGACATTCATTCCACTAATAAGCTGGCAATTAACAAAAAGTCCCAGATTTCTCAGAGACTTATTTTTCAACAGGAGCTAGTCAAGATGTTGATGAGGTTTTGTTTTTTGTTTTTGAATAGGATGTTCTGTCTCTTAGCAGGAAAGGGGCTGCTAAACTGGTGTTGTAGGTCTGTACAGAAGGAAAAATCTCATAAGCCTTAGGAAGAGGGGGAAAAAAATCAGTGGATCCAGTGGACTCACACCAGCCTTTCCCTGGTGTAACCAAAATAAGGATCTAATCCATATTTTTATTGAATTTTAGGTACAGACAGACCCGCCAATGGGGGAGGGGCAAAGTGGACTATTGGGGTCCAGCACTTCAAAGGGGCCCAGGGCTCCCACGACTGTGACAGTGGTGGTGGCTGGAGCCTCGGGCCCTTTCAATTGCCACTGGCGTTCTTTGAGCTCCAGGCAGATCTGAGGATTCTGGGGGGCACTGCGCGCTGGGTGGCCCTGAAGGCTAGCTGCCTCAGCCTGCCCCTTCCGTCTGAGGCCCCGCCCCTTCCAGGAGCATGGAGCTGGCCACCCCACTTGCCCAGGGGCCTGCAGAGGCCATCAGCTCCCCTGGGTACAGATGTGTACAATAATAATGGAACGCCTACACATAGGTTACATAAAGACCATTTGATCCATTTGATAAAGCAGTTAAAAGGCATTATTGTTACAGCCCAAAGTACATGGTGAATACAAATAATAATATTAAAAACCTCTCATTGATAGTGTCAATGTTATAATGTGTTGTAGTTATTGACTCAACTATAAAAAAGACAAGGAAAAGAAGGATGAAAGGAAGGAAGAGTGGAAAATCACATACTGTAAGAAAAAAGAGAAATCACAACTGCAGCAGTTTGGAAGAAATCTCTTGCATTTTATTTCTCATGACAAATATTCAAAATCTGGGGCTCTTTTTCAGATCTGATATGTGTAGGAAGGATCAAACGGAGAATTTTCTCCAGCAAGTAATCAGGTTTAAAGTGAGCAAAAAAGTTAATTGTAACAAATTTGAATTCTTGGGCTAGAGTTGGAGGTGTTCAGGGTATGGTAGGGGGGTTAATGAAAATACCTGTGTGGCACTACAGGTTGCTTATACCAAAGTACAACCTGATCCATATTTTCAACTCTCCATTCTGGTTTCTTCTAGGTGCTGTCAGCAGATGCATGACTCCACAGCTGGAGTGTTGTTGAGTGCATATAGCAATGAATTGAGCATAAGAGCATCCATGTCTCTTTGATTGTTGACAGGGCTGCCAGCATAGTCAGTTTACATGGTTTTTTTGTGATGTGAACACCCATCTACTAGGAAATTGACTGAGACCACCAATCCATTTAATACACCTAATTAAATAGCTTTCTGGAGGTTTCTGACTGCTGCCAATCTGACCTGCACTGGAACCAGGAGTTTGAGGAACAGGTTTCATATCCTACTATGAGTCCCCTGAGTTACTGCTTTCCTTGTTTCAAATTTGTAAATGACCTTTTGAAAAATGTTTCCAAACACTGCCTTTACTTTGTTTGGCCTGTTTACAAGACTTAATTCCTTTCATCTGAACTTTGAGACATCCTGTGCACATGCAACATCCGCTGTAGTAAATGGAAGCTATAGGTACCCACTATGTCTTGGGATTTCCTTTTTTATCTGCAGTGAGCAGCTCATGCTATTTCCCTTCTGCCCTTCCAAAATGGTGGTTAACAAATTGTGTTTATCTTTGCAGAAAACTGAAATGCTCAGCTCTGTTTACCTCCCTCCCCCTGAAAAACAAAAAACAAAACAAAAAAAAGAAAAAACCCATTCACAGCAGACTCTTTCTTCTTCCATACATATGGCCAGTAATATTCTCCTTACTGAGATCTGCTCGACTCCCAAGGTGTCTTTTAGGAAGTGCAATTTGCCTTATCTACTGAAAGAGGCATAGGGCTAAAGCTCCTTGTATTGAATTTTTTACAGTGTGAATACTGAGTGGAGGAATGCCAGTGCAACGGCTTTCTAGGGCAAGTTTATCTTTAGTATTTTTGTTTTATCCTGAGGCACTGACCTTTCTATTATCAGTTTCTCTGAAAGGAAGCAGTACAACAATGTCTTGTCTGTATCAGCTTGGTTATGTTTTAAAACGTGGCTCAAAGTTCTGCCAGAACTTCATGTAATTTTACTGGCTACTTCTGCATTCTGCCTGTGATATGCTAATTATTGGGATGAGACAGAACGCTTATTCCTTATCATAAATCACAGTCTGTTATCCAAGAATTAAACTTGTTTTGAGTCATCAGAGGATGTAACGATATGAAATAATCTCTAAGGGCCAGATCCAGATCCTACTGAAGTCAATGGGCGTTTTACTATTACCTTTATGTTGGGACCAATATTGAACCCAATGTAATGAAAAGAATGTGTCTGTTTCAGAAATTATTATTTTTAAAGAAATATTCCCTTGCAATACTGTGAGCACTAGAAAGTGAAACTGCAATGGCAATTTACATCAGATGAGCTGTACTTTTAAAGCAAGGATTTTAAGAATTGGAAAGCCAACATCCTCAGTTGGTGTAAATCAGTGTGACTATGCTGACTTCAGTGAAGGCATGAAGGTTTACATTAACGGAGACTGTGGCCCAGAGTTTTATATTTACGTTGTCTCATTGTGGAAATCCAGACGTCACTGTTAATCTGCTCACAGAAGAGGAGGTTTGAGAGGAAGGAAAAGGAAAGGAAACATATTGGAGAATATGGAGATGTCCTTTTTCACCCTACTAAGATGCTAGCAGCACATAGCTAGCTCATGTGACTTAATTGACCAGGAATATATTTCATCTGCAAGATAATGCAGTTTTACTGAGCTTAGCCACTACAAACCTTTGCTAGAATACCAGAATACCAGCTTTAAAGTGGATTCAACCGAAAGCAAAATAAACCTTGAATGCAGCCTTCATCCCAGCCAACAATTCTTAAACACAACTGTTGAGATGACTGACTATTGCTTTTGCTTGTACTTATGATCATAACCTTCAGTCACTGTAAGTATCAGTGTTTCTATATTTTTGTGGACTGATGGTCATTTCCTTCTCCTCCACCATGGGGAAGCCTGTAAAACTGAAGGAAGAACAAAAGGGTTACTGTAGTTAATCTAACAGTAATAGATTGAGAAGCCCCTACTGCTCAGACTGTGTGAAGTCTATTATTGTAGACACTCCAGTTGTTATAATAAAATGGCTGCAAGAATAAAACATGGGTTAATAATACATTCACTTGACAACGTGGCCAGAAAGCAATGGGAATTGAATTCATCTTCATTAAAGCCACAACTCTCCATGTGCAACCCCCAAATCCTGTTCCCTTTTCTGCTGTTCCCCCTCCCCCAGGCAAAAAAGTTTTGAATGTCTTATTTTATTTTTAGTGTGGAGTTCTCTCTTTGAGCATTGTAGGTGAAACCTCTAAAGGCTTGAGAAGAACTAAATGGTTCTGTTCTCCTAGAAATCCCATAATTTATTAGCTTCCTGGACCTATCATGCTCCACATTTCTTGCACAGTGGGAACACATCCCCCTTCAAGTAGTGATCCTCCCTCTATAACTAGAAAGAGGGAGAAAGTTACATGCATCAATTAAGTCATCACTGCATCTTTGATCTTTTTTAGTTTCTCTTTATTTAAACAATAAATATTTGTTCCTCCTGCAATGAGGTTTACCAGCTAATTCGAGTTAGGGCTTTATTTCAGAATCCCATTTCACTGCCACATGTAGACGCGGGCAGTTACTTCGGATTAGTCAATTTCTAAAATGGCGACTGGCCGGGAACATGCAAATCAAGCGCGGGATATTTAAATCCCGCACTTCATTTGCAATTTCGGACGCCCTTATTAGCCTCTCTAGATCCATCTAGGGGGCTAGTGTAGACATACCCTCACCTGATATCCTATAAGATAAGGACTCCCCTTTCATTTTAATTCCACAACCTAATTTTAGGGCTTAGAATAAGTTGGCAGAGCCTATGTAAAGTATCACCTGTTATAGTACTTGTTATGTGTGTTTAGGCAGTAATTTGAAAACTTTTTCTGTTGCAAAGATAACTTTTTGCAATCTTTGGTTTTCAGATTCAGGAGGGAATCTTCACCTTTCCTCTCCAGCCCCTGGCAGCCTGTTTCATCAGTCAGTTATGTGAACAAACTCTTCTAGTCCCTGTGCTTACTCAGAGTGGCACCTGCTGGAAGCACTGGGGAAGACACAATCCACTGTGGGGTTCTTAAAAACCCACCCAAACCACTCATAGCTCCATTGGTATCTTTGAGTCCTTGTCATGTGCAGAAGGCTCCAAAGATAAGATTTTTTTTAAGTCCACCTCCATGAAATGAATGGTTATCTCCTTTCAGCTGTCACAATGGACTTTAGATAATTTCAAACTATTTTGTTCTGCTGCATTTCCCTTTACTTTGGCATCAGCATAGCAGGGCAGGGGGTTGAATCATATACTCCACTGATCCTTGTGCAGAAGTGTATTTTCTCATCTATGCATGTTGTACTAATAGCTTAAAATGTGGTGAATGAAATCATGTGTTGGAATGAAAAAAGCCATATAAATCTAGGATTTGTGGATTTTTCTGCTTTGCTTGTTTAGTCCTGGATTCTTCAAACACTTACATACTTCCGTTATCCAGCTGATTTTAATAAGATTGCTTGTGTATGAAAGGATATGCACAAATGTGTGCAGGATTGGGGCCTTACTGTGTCATGGATTAAATGATTTGTCTTTGGTTAGTTGTTTTTTGGGGGAGGGCGAGAAGTGAGAAGAGGTTGTAATGGTCTGCTTATTAACGAAGTTTATGGGAGACACTACATTGTTTCTGTTCAATGTTGTTTACTATGTCTTAGTCTGAATATTCTCCATTGGAGGTTTGTTTTGTACTAACATATGGGTGTCTACTGTTGTTTGGTTGCTGAGGCACTGAAGTCTAGAACTATGGGCATGGTGCTAGAAGTCAGATGTTTCTTTAATTTTAACTCTGGCAATGACATAGCAGTGCTGTGTGGTCTTCAGCCAGTCATTTCCCCTTAGCCTTAGTTTCCCATTCTGTAACACGGCAGTACAAATACTGACCTGTTGTTACAAGTATTACTAAGTATTATCACAACTACCGTCTCTCACTGTTATCCCTAAAAATCAAATCTACATCTGTTGCAGGGATGGATGAACTAGTTTGGATAAAGCAAGAGCCAGCCCATGCTCAAATCCAACTTTGTTTCAAGTTCTCTTTTATTTTTAATTTTCTTCTCCATTTGCATATCCTGGTTTTGACTGGCCTCTGAGGTGAAAGTGCTGACATATGTGAAAAAGGCTTATTTTGTGGTAGTTCCCAGCTCGATGGGGCATTAGGAAGTGCTGGTGTTAGAAATCTTGTGAGAGAGCCTGCCCTTCTGAGTTTTCCAGCGTAATGTTGGCAGCTGAACTGGTGCAGGTAGTCTGGAAAAGTTCAAGATAAGCATGAGACTTTTGGGTACTTATGTAACACCAAGAGGTAGAACCAAACCTGGGACCTCTGGAGCTTAGTGCATAAGCCTCTACTGCTTGAACTAACACCAGCTGGCTCTCAGCTGTGGAGGAAACTCATTCTTTTTCTCTAAGTGGTCTAGGTGTTACTGTATAGGACAGTGAATCAAACCCAGTAGGGGTCTGGGTCACACTTATCCACCACAAAATTCCTGTTGGCTTAACAGGACCCCTGTTCTAAGCAACTTTTTGAAAGATGGAAAGCAATGAGAATTAATGGGAGTAGCATCATCTTTCTGAAGGTGCTTTCCTCCCACTGGATTTGGCCTCAGACAGTTCTGAATATCCAGCAGTGCTGTGCAATTTTTAAACTCAGTCTTTCACTTCAAGTAGACTGTCTGAATCTCTCCTCACTTTTACCAGTTTTACTCTAACATAATGCCATACCTGTAACTGTTGTTACTTCTGATTTAGAGCAGTGGTCAAAGGGTACCAGGCTTTCTGTTATAAGGTCATAGGAATGGACACCATTGTTGCTTACTATGCTGGAGACCCCCATCTGAATTCAATCAAACATTGGAGTGGATTTTGAACTTCCTTCACAACACTGTTGGCCACGAGTTTTGTGATGCAACAAATTTCCACTGGAAAATGCTGATTTGGCTAAATCAAAATATTTTCTAAGACCACGTCAGTTCATCAAAACTGATGGAAGAATTTATCAAAATGTGTCACTTTGACCTTATCATTTTGAGTTGCAAGTTCTACTACAGCAGTAGGCAAAAAGTGTTCCACAGGCTGGGCTGCTGCTGCTTTATTTACCTGTGCATCTATAGGTGGTATGGCTTGAAGCTCCCATTGGCTGTGGATTGCGATTCCCGGCCAATGGGAGCTGCAGAAAGCAGTTCCCCAGTCTACTTCACTTCCCTTAGCTCCCATTGGCCAAGAACTGTGATCCACAGCCAATGAGAGCTTCAAGTCATTCTACCTGTGGATGCACAGGTAAATAAAGTGGTGGCAGCCCACCAGGGGCTAACCCTGACATACTGCCTCTGTCTTATTGCCCACCCCTGTCCTATTATAATATTTATCATCTAAATGGTTTTAGATATTGCAATAGAACATACAAGTTGAAATGATAAAATGAAAAGCTTGGCTGTTTCTTGAGGGGAGTGTTCGGTGTTCCTTTTGTTGTGGTGGTGGTGGTGGTGGTAGGAAACCTAAATAGGAATTTCAATTCCAGGTTCATCCTTTAAGATTGATCCTAGGAGTAGCTTCCTTCCTCCCCCTTCCCGCCTTGTAGCCCCTTTGCCCTTGAGATTCTATAGGACAGCCCCCTCCTGACAAGGACTTGATAAAGAAAATTGCTGTGGAACATCATCAGTCACTCTCCCCCCCTCCCTTGGGCTTTAAAGTTGCTATTTACAATTAAAGCACTCATCTTAGATAAGATACTCAGGGCTATACCAGGGTCAAGATTTGTTGACTGTTTAAAATATATATTTCGTAGAGGGCGGTCAGATCTTGTATTGTGTTGAGAGATAAATGCAGACAGACCAGGTACAGAAATAGTCAGAGGTCTGATGCTTTGGAGAATATTTTACAATTACCCTGATGACATTCTTTAAATCAAGCTGTAGTGTTTGATTATGTTGGAGTTCTGTGTGATGCAATGTAATACGGAACAAGTGATGTAACAAGATATGCCCTTCAACACCTTATGTGTTTCATTTTTAGTCAGAATATATTAATTCACTTGCTGAATAATTGACCCAAAGAAATTCTGTCAAACAGTATTAAATTATTCACTGGATTTCCAAACCAGCAGGTACTGGCCTTAAATATTTAAGAATCATGTCAAGTAATTTTCCGCACAAAAAATTTTCCATGTTGTTTGTTTAGGCTCTCTGGAATTCATTTGCAAATAAGAGGGATGGGATAATTAAACAAAAGCCAGTTGGTCCTTCAGAGGTGCAAACACATCTCCAAACCACCTCACCCCCAAGTGTCCTCCACACATGCCAAGACAGACACGGTAAACTTCAGTTCAACTGCTCATCCCAGACCAATTTCATTTTCTATCATTTTTTGCATTGCTTAGCCCCTATGTTTTCAAATGAGAGCCACACCACCCAGTTTTGAATAAAATTCAGTATCAGCAGTAAGTACCTCAAGAGAGGGTGCAGCATTCCATAATGACCAACAATGAAGGTTGTTAGTCACCTTGCTATCCTGTGCCCTCAGGCCTTATAGTACCTTCCTAGGTGCATTATGAGATAACAACCTTGCCGGATCAATTTTGGTATAGAAAATAGGTTTCCTTAAAAGAGGGACATCACTGTAGCAGCATTCAAGTTCAACCAATTACAGTGTCTGACACCTTTCCCCTTGAAAGTTGCATGCTGAATGGGTACAGTGTATATTTCTGGCTTGTTTCAATAGGAAGAGGATAGGAGTCTGATAACTTACATTAATTACTCCATTTTCTTTTCCCTGTATATATTTCTAGAATCTAATTGTGGTACACCTGGCCTCCAGCTGTCTGCCAGGACACAGAGTTAACTTTCCTCCTGTGGCTTTATAGTAATCTCCTTTTATTGTTGCACACATTGCAAATATAGTCCAACAGTCTTTTGATGTTAGCATTTTGATGCAGTCATCACCACTTTAGCATTTGCAGTGAGCAATAGTTACTTTACAAGCTCTACTAGAAGCTACTGTTCCAGTTGTTCCTATTAGTCCACTCAATTTTCCACCTGAAATACCACATTTGTCTAGTCAGGGCCTGACATCTATTGTCAGAGGGGTTTGCCTTTAATAACAAGTTTGATTTAATTGTATCTTCTTCTTCTCCCAAAGAATATGCTAGGCAACCTGTTCTGTATTGTCAGTCAACCAAGATGCACTTGGCTGCACTTTTGTGTTTTATTAGCTTGGCCCTGATAAGGAGTCATTTGTGTGTGTGTGTGCATCGCAGGGTATTGAAGTGTAATTGTTTATCTGTTCTTCTGTGGTGGCTTTATTTAGAGTTGAACTCATTGCAGGAATGGTGTACAGGGGTGTGGGCGAGCATGCCATTAGTGGAGAGTGAATTGCATTTCTCACTAAGATTGATATTCAAAGCCACCAATGTTGTCACTTTTTAGGATTCTTTTTTAAAACAACCAGCCTTAAGCTATTAAATGTTCTTTATTTGTAACAATAAATGAAGAATTCTCCATTGTCTCCCCTATCTTAAAAGCATTTAGAACTGGCTTTAGACAACAGCAAAACCAAATATGACTCTGGTAAGCCAGAATTCAGTGAGGGAAAGGGGAGCCCAAACAATGTCTCTACATATTAAATGGATTTTTTTCTTTCTCCTAGAGTAAAGTCTAACAACAATTAACATAAATGTTGCAACCTACATTGAAGACAAAAACACAGGAGTTGTCTAAGCCTGTATGGCTCAGTAGAGAGCTGCAGTGTGATCAAAGGCATTTGCAAACTTTACAGAATGATGCATCCTGACTGATTTGATTGTACTACCAGTCTGTCTTCTATTTTTCTAGAGGACACATACCGTAGCATCAAACTACTGAACCAGTAAATTAGTTGCACAGAATGAGGTCCATAGTGGAGTTTGTGGTATCTTTTGGGTTCTTTTATAGGGAGCACTGTTTGGGAATCATGCACAAGCATTGCATAAAGTTCGTATTTGTAGGCAGAGCTGGAAGCAATGGCTATGGTTAAGATTAGCCAACACTTTCCTTTATGAGCCCCTGTTTTCAGTTGATTATAAGTTTGCCAAATTGTAGCCATTCAGGCTGAATTTTTCCATGCCAGGTGTCCGCTTTGGGCTGACTTTTTTTTTTTTTTTAGAAAACTTCATCAAAAGTGGTTCAGCTGTTTCCAAGAATGAGGTCAGGGAACAAAAATGTTTTTTTTCTCCTCCCATATTAAAATATTAAAACCATTAATTTCAGAAGCAGTAGTTCTGCTACACAATGTGGAAGGAACTTGAAATTTGGCAGAGGGGAGGTCTCTCTCATGACAGATGTGCCTGTTGTTGGTCCTGTTCAAATCAGCCCAAAGTTGGTTGCAAGAGACAGTTCTGAAAAGTCTCGGCTCATGTATGTTCATTATAGACTTATTAATTTGACAGCTACATTCTCTGAAGGTTCCAACTACACTGAGCATGCATGCAAACCTGCACCTGTATCAGTAGGAATTATCCTTTGTATTATATCATACATACCTGTGCCTAGGTCAGATTGCAGTTGAAGCTGGAGACCTTGTCCTTCATGTGTTGGTAGTAAAAATCCTTAGTACTAAAGCTGTTTAGGAAGTTTTTTACCAGATATTTTTGGTCTGAAAACACTGATTTGTCAAAACTGACACCTTATTTTATCAGCAAGATTTTACAGGTCCAGAATGGAATTTCAAGACAGTGAAAGACATCCAGCCAGCTCAGGTTAGCCAATATCAAGGCTTGGCAAAATGTATTTTTTATTTTTTTTATAGTTTTGATGGCTAATATCAATGCTTACACAAATACAACAAAATATTAAAAATAAACTTTAAATTTTCATAGCAGTGTGAATGTGTGGGTGTTCAGCACTTCTTTTACATTTTTATTGATCTAAATTTTCACAGCTGCAAGACACTGGGGTGTGCGTGTGTCAGATAATAATTGTTTCATGATGGTAAATTGAGGTCCAACAAGTTAAAGCTTTCTAATTGTTAAAAGACAAATTGTCTACTTTGACAGATGTTGACAAACTAAATAGCTTTAAATCAATCCCTTAAATTCTCAAGCAGCATTTTTTTTACTTTGCCTACTGTACATTTTAATTACTATTGATAGAAATATTTCTGTTGGTTTGTGTGTATGATGAAACTGATGTTTACCAATAAGAATCTAATTCTTCCAAGCCTATGAATAACCCAGGGGTTAGGAGACCCTACTTCAAGTCCTTGCTCTGAATCAGGCAGAACAGGAATTTGAGCCTAGCTTTCTTACATCCCAGAAGAGGTGCCTAACACACTAGACTATTGGTTAGTCTAGGAGCTTCTCCTTTTCAGGAAAGGTCTTGCATCAGTATGAACAGAAATGTCAAGTTCAATTTTTTGTGTGTGAAATGGAGTCTTGTTTTCAGGCCAGCTCTGCTTAGTATGGGCATAGCACCAGCTAGCCAAGACTTTCAAAGGATGGTCTTGTGCTTAAAGTGCTCGGCTACAGCTAGGAAACCTCACCAGGGGCTTCCTATGTGACCTTGGGCAAGTCACTGAGTCTATCTGTACTTCAGCCCTTCAGGTGTAAAATGGAGATAGTACTTCCTTTCTCTCATCCTTGGTCTGTTGTGACTAAGCTGTTCAAGCCAGGGACTATTTCTTACTGTGTTTTTACACCACACCAGGGATGGAGGCCTCTAAGTACTACTGTTATATTGATGAGGAATAATAGTTTTAAAGAGAAATTCTAAGAGGACCTGGTTTCACCAGAGCCAATGTAGTTGTTCTAGGTAGGGGAAGGCAGTATTTGGGAAGCCTGCAGAAGAGGAGTGCACCCTCCCACCCAAGTGCCTGCAAAGAACAGCTCAGTACAGACTGCCTTGGTGTTGCAGCGCAGGAAAAGTAGTTCCGGTACATCTCATTATATGGCTCTGCTTACCATGACCCTGGTGTAGAGGATCACAGGTACTGCACGGGTACCCTGCCACTCCAAGGTGTGGGAAGGAGGATTCTTTCCTTTCTTCCTGTGAGGAGCACTCCACAGCACAGCTTCGCTGTTTGTGCTCTGCACTGAGGGAATGACTAGGGGCTAGTTGACAGAACCTAACAGCTCTGCTTTGAGAGAGGTTTAGTGCATGCTAGTCCCAGTCTATCCATGGATACAGAAAAGGTAAAATAACTTGTCTGTGGTCCAGACTAAGTCAGTATCAGAGCTGGGATTAAACCCCAGTTTCTTTACTTACCATTCCTTGCTCCATCCGCAACACTGCACTCCCTTTCCTAGCATGATGCTAGGCACATACGTTTTGGTGTTCTGAGGTGTGTCAGACTGGCTAGGTGTGCAGGTGTTTAATATAGACTGTGCATTTCAAAACATGGCTCGCATCTGAGCTGAGGCCTTGTCTGCCATCAAGAGCCTGGAACAGAATTTTTATGGCTGAGCTACAGACCCTGAAAATGTTTTTCCATGAGAGAGGCTGACAAACCTTTAGAGAACCAACTCTGAAAATCTTTACTGTAGCAGCGCTAGCAGGCAGCTTAGTAACATGACTGGATTTACAGTATGCATGCTGGTGGGCTTGCAGGAGTGTGAAGTAAACATCTTTTGAATGACTTGATGCCAGAGGGCGCATATATGGCATCCTCAGACAGCCTCAGTGAGACATCTGACCGATTAGATATTTAGGTCAGGCACTGAGATACCAAGGTCATGCCATATCCTGTTTTTCTCATACAGCTGGGTCCTGATAAAATAGCAGTTGGTGAGACCACGAATCAGATAAGATGGCAGTTTGCGGCAGTCTCAAATTATTGTTAGAGCAAGGGAGGTCTAGATAAGATCAATCAGACACTGGAGTGAGTTAGCTATTCTTGAGATTTTTTTCCCCCTCCTTCCTGAAGCCACATTACACACTGAGTTTTTTGAATATGAATGCAAGGAGCACTCAAGGAATCCTTTAACCCTCCTCAGAGTGAAATATGAGGGTTGATTTATGGGCTGGATTACTGAAAAACAGTAATTCTTTGCTTTTTATGATGTTTTGTCAGAAGGTGCAGTACCCTGCAGTCAAAACAGCATGATTTCAAGTAGATTTTACAAAAGGGTCTATAGAATGGGATGGCAGCGAGTAGGACAGCTCCTATAACAGAGCAGTTAATAAGACGCAAGCACATAAATCATGTGACAGGTATTGAGTCTAACAGAGCAAGGCTGTAGCTTTTAAAAACAGCGATTTAAGTTACTACCCTGTAGAAAGAGGCTCTGACTGACTGCCACTGATTTTTTTGCCATAAGTTGCAATTAAGCTTTTTTTTCCTCTTTGCTGTCAAAAGATTTCATACATGTTTTGGGAGCTCAAAGGAGATGGATGGGGAGAAGAGCTTAGTGTGATGCCTAAAGCTGAGTTTGTACCTCTCACTTTGAGGGACATTTTGTTTATTTTAGTTCCAAAGCAACCTCCGCTCCAAGCAAACTTATTTTTTATTGTCAAAAGCTATTTACATCACAGATAAATAAAAATAAAATGGAGACTGTTGCACTGAAGGAACTGTTCCCACAGCACTTTAGTTTTCCTGCATGATTCATTGTTTTGTGTTCTTCATTTTGGGTCTTTGTCACACATTGGCTCACACATTTGTGCCTTGGCAGGATGAGAGACACGGAGGAGGCCAAAATAGAATGGTGGGAATCTTCCAGACCCATGCCTCCTCTTCTGTCTCTAGGTGGGAGTCAGTAGGTGACATTACAAGAGTATTACCATGAATGCAAAATTGGGTTTGCCTGTGCCCCATGTCCTGCTCTGCCATCTTTGGCTAGAGCTGGTCGATATGCGGTTTATGATCTTATTTTTTAACTAAAACCAATTTTTCACTTTTGTAGAAAGTTTTTCTTTAGTTTTTGGGATTTCATTAACTTGAAAATTGGAAACATTAAATGAACTGAATTGTTTTGGTTTTGGTTGCAAATCAATTTTAGAATTTTAGAATTACTATTTCATAATTCCCATTATAATATGTTCGGCTTTTTTAACTCCAAGTCTCATAGGCACTAATGGGAGGAAATAGCAAATAAGAGGGATGCCTTAAAGTGGTATACGAACAGATGTCACCAATGAAACAGGAGCTTGGGAACTGCCATACTGAAATGCACAAAAGGTCCCTCCAGCTCCGTATACTGTCACTGACAATAAGTGCTTGGCGTTTCAGGGGAAGGCAACCTTTTCCCCCCTAAAATGCATCTAATAGCAGTGCAGAGTCTGGGAGAAGGACACCATCCCACATGCATACATTTGTACCCTGTCAGTCATCCTGCTCTCTCCAGGAGAAAGTTGGCAAGCTCCACTGAAGACAGAGGAACTTCACCAATTTTCTCCAGCTGAGGCTCTGGCCCACTGCATTTCAATTGCACTTGTTGATTGTATCTGGAGGGTTCGTTATGGAACTTAGAAAGACTGGAGAAGCTATTTACTAGCTTGGGAGCTGGTTCAGTACTATTCATCACTTATTCAATGAATGCATGATGTTTTCCAAATCAATTATTATTGTTAATATTCAGTAAGCTATACAGTGGGGTTGATAAAAGAAAAATGTATTTAAGAAATTTATTTGGCAAACTTTTAAATTGATTTTAAAATAAATTATTGTCATTGTATTTTGTTGTTCTAACCGGTTGTTGCCTCTGCAATTCCTCTCCACATCATCTTCACAATCAAGCTAACACAAAGCTCTGGCAGATATGCTATTCTGTTGCTTTTGTATTTGCTTCTTGATGAAAAACCTTTTCCTTGGCCCAGTTCATAGTTCACTTTCCTGGATGGTTGACAGGATGTCTGCTGGTGCTTCTGCAGTAGCAGTGGTGATGGCCGGGAGCACCCTGGGGCATTTTGAAACATCTGGCCCTGGGACAACTGCCACCATTGCTGCACATACCCACCCCACCCTGCCAATCCATCAGAAACCTGGTCATTTCTTAACTTTAAAGTGCTTGACTTTGCAATCTCAGCATTCTTTTAATGTAGTGTTTCTGGGATTAATTGCCTGCTATTCTTAAAACAAACTGGAAAAAAGCCCACCTCAATTTCTGTCATGAGAAACCATAGTGACCCTCAACACTAGTTATTTAGGGTATGTCTTCAGTGCAATAAAAGACCTGTGCCTGGCCTATGTCAGCTGACTTGTATTTATCAGGGTTGGGCTGGAAGACTGTAAAAACTGTGGTGTAGCCCAGTGGTTCCCAAGCTGTGATCTGTGGACCCCTGGTGATCCACAACGGTACTGCAGGGGATCCATAGAAAGTTTTAAAATATAAGGATCGGGCCCACCTGGTGGGGGCCCGATCCTTTTTTTTTTTTTAACTTTTCTCATTATATATCAAAGTTTTACCTGTGGAATGACAGAGTGACATCATCATGCTACTCCGCCATCCCACAGGCTCCGCCCTTGCACAGGCTCCTTTCCTCAGACATTGGGCAGATGGGGCTGCAGGCTCAGGAAGTCCACAGGTGGAAGCAGCCTATGGCCCCAGCTGCCCTCTCACCGCTTCATCCTCTGCTGTGCCTGAGCCCTGTGCCCTGGTGAGACCCGAGCCCAGACTGGCTCCATCCCACCCCACCACGTGCAGGGCTGGAGCAACGAGTGGTGCTTCTGCAAGGTGGGCAGCCCAGCAATGCTGACCTGAGCAACCTGGGCCCCCTTTGCCTGGAGCTGCAGTCTTGCCCCCTTTCTGACTCCCCTCGCAGCTGGAGCATTAGCGCTGGCTTCCTGCTGTGGGGGGAGGGGCAAAAAGCCCCAGCTTTGCTCATGGGGAGGAATCAATCCCATTCCTGCTGCCTCCCCGGTGCCCCATGTGGGGGAGAGGGGGAGAGCCGTGCCACTTCCCTCGTGCTTGGGATGCTAGTCTGAATGCTAATTAGGTGTTCAGATCCTATTAAAAAAATGGCTGGGCATTTAATTCCCTTGGTTTCTTCGATAATTCCAGTGTCTGTTGTTAAATCTTGCTGTTGAAATAGGTTTGTAGACATGAATTATTTTATTCTCAACCTGGTAAGTGCCAGGCACAGGGTGAGGTGCCCCGGATTCCCTGCTGCCCACTGCCCCATCCTCTGCTGTGCCCGACATGGCTGCATCCTGAGCCCAGCGCCGAGCCGCCCAGGTGGAACCCACAGCAACCCCTGAGGCATCACAAAGGGGTGGCCCAGCAGTGTTCAGAGCAGCTGCCAACCCGCTGGTGCTGTTCCCTTGCTGGTTAGGTTGCCCATTTGTGGGAGGGAGGAAGTGGGATAGGGTGTATGTGGGGGTGGGTGGTGCGGTAAATGGGATATAGGAATGGAGGCAGGAGGGTGGACTGTTTGGGGATATGGAGGGGGAGGAGTTGGGAAGGATGGGATGTAGGAATGGCGGAAGGAGGTGGGGGTAGAGATGAAAGAAGGGGGTCTGTGGGCCATGGAGCCCTGGGCCCCAGCTCTTCCCACCCCTGTGCTGGAGCAGGGAAAGCTGGGGCTGGTCACGGGGGAAAGGAGGGGAGTGCTGGCCCTGTTGCAGTCTGGGCCAGGGAGACAGGAAAGAGCCAGGGCTGGTGCAGCCTGGGCCGGCAGGGGAGGGAGTGCATGAGCTAGGGCTGGCGTGGGCCTCAGCCCAGCCCACCCTGGTGGCTGGGGGGGAGAGCTGGGGCTACCTACCCCCAGAGAGAGGGGGGTTGGAAAGCACAGTGAGCAGGGGGCAACCGCCCCCAAGTCTTTTCTTTTTCTTATTCTTTCCACACTTTCTTTTTCTTTTGTTTTTCTCCCCAAGGGAAGGGAAATTTTCATAAATTGAAAAGGGGTCTGTATGCTTAAAAAGGTCAAGCACCACTGATGTAGACAATTGGACTCAGGTTGGAGCCTGGGTTTTGAGATCCCAGAGGGAGTGGTCTCAAACCCTGGGCCCAGCCTAAACTTGAATGTCTACAATGCAATTTTATAGCCCCACATCCTGAGCCCCAGTCAGCTGACCCAGGCTTTGAGATTCAGTGCAATCCGTTTTACTGTGGTGTAGACCTACCCTGTTGGGGTTCAGGCCTCTAGATCCACAGCACAGACCTCTACCAATTGAGCTAACGGAGTAACTGAGAGCAGATAGCAACATGCTACTGCTACATGGACCAGCTGGGAGAGGGGGAGGGTGGCTTTCACAGGTATTTACAAATGACTATAGAGATTTGGGAATCCTGGGTTCAGTTCCAGATTCTGGTGGGGAGTGTTCTATCATGGTTATAGCCTGTACTTGTCTCCCTCTGCATCTATTGATCCCTGGCTCCTTTCTCCCTCTACTTCCCTCCTCTGTGCCTATCCAGCTCCTCTCCTGCAACTGCCAGCCATCATCCTGACTGCAGCCCTCCATGCTTCCACTCCACTCTGCTTCCCTTCACTCAATGGCTCCCGCAATACCTTATGTCCCTCTGCCATCATCCTCATCTCTCTGCATTCCAGACAGGCAGCTTCCTTCCTTCTGCAGGCTAGCTGGGCTCAAGCACTGGGAGTACTGCACAGCCCCAGCAGCAAGAAGCAATGGCAGGGAAAGTCCAGCACCGTCCCTGCTGCCCTGAGCTGGAACGTGCTCATTGCAGTCCAGCAGATGGACACTTCTAAGTCTCCGCCTGTCAGCCGGTGGTCAGGGCAGTGAGTGGTGTGTGTGAGCTATACACCCGAGACTTTAACTGCTAGGAGTGGGGTCCCTTAGCAGTGGGCAACCTGGAGGAGGTTGACGGGTGCCCCAAAGAGTTTAACGTCCGTGTCTTTACTGCTAGGATCGGGATCCTTTGCAGTGGGCAGCCAACAGGCTGACAGACACCCCAGAGTTTAACAGGGAGAGCTTTACACCTCAGACTTTGACTGCTAGGACACAAAGTCCCGTCGCAGTGGGCAGCCTGGGGAGGCTGAGAGGTGCCCCAACGGATCTGTCCCCTGGAAGCGACACGATCCAACGCTCAAGCTCTCCCTATATCTGTCCCTTATGACCAGCTGGAGTTCTTTTGTTTGTATTCGGTTTGGGTACAGCAGCACGGGTTCAAGTCAGAAACTCAAACCACACTTGCTTATTTGTAGGAGAAAGAAAAGAAAGAAGAAAGAAAACTTGGTTCAATATATATATTTAAACTTATAAAGTGAATGAGGGCACAATCTTATTTTCTTGTTTACAATAGAAGTGAAACAGGTTGATTAGAGAAACTTATAATAGAGTAACTAAATTAAAGTGTACACATAAGAAACACATTGCAGGTATAATTCTCACCCCTGCGTTCCAGACTTGGCGTGGCCAGCGTCTTTCTCTCAATCCCTCGGGAAGAAGTAGGGCGAGGCTGGGCGTCCCACAGACCTCAGGAGACAACATATACCTGCCAGCAGGTATAGATTGGAGCTCAAATGGGGTGGGCTACTAAACCCCTCTTTATACCCCTTGGGTCACGTAGGCTTCTTCCTGGTCTCAAGTGGCCAATTTAGGAAAAATGGCTTTGAATGCCAAGTTTCCCACGGAAGGGTGCAAAGCATAATTCACACCTGGGAAACTGCAGACAATGGGCACTCTAGTATGTGATGGGCGAAGATTCCTCTCCTGGGACAGTGCAGGCGTGTCAATTACTGGTGCTAGCCATCAGGGCAGCAGGAGGGGGCCCCTCCGGTTATCAGCTAGCCCATTTACTGTCTGGTTTCTGTTTATTAGAGTCAGGGACAAGCAGCACACCTGCATTCCCAGGGCATCAAAGGCTGACTGCCTTTCTCTTGCTCTCTGGGGGGGGGGGGAACAAGATGGGGTTCATGTCTGGCTACACCGCCTCAAATCAAGCTGGAGCTTCTTGGTAAAATGCTTGGAAGAAGAATTCTTTTACGGGGTCAGAGCAACGTATTTCCCCACCTTCCCTTCTCATTCTTGGAATCCCCTGCACTATTTCGCCTGAACAGTTGAAGTTTGACAAAGTTATTAGCAACAGACAATGGTCTCAAAATGGAAAGTATTGAGCAACCCTAATTCTAGGCAATGCTACCAGCTCTGCCTAAAATACCAGCTAAGGCCTACATTGTGGCATATAGTAACAGCACAATGCTGAGCGATATAGAGGTGCACTACCTTAGTGGTATTTCCAAAGGGTAGCATGAGCTACTGAGCTGCCATGGAGTGTAGGAAGGCACTATGCCACCTTTAAAGAAGGCATGCTACATTCTGCTCTCTGACCAGCCTGAGCTTCTGACTGATGGGAGAAGGGACAGGATCCCATCTCTTTCTGCCCTTCCCCACCCTGTGCAGGGGTGAGCACAGGATGACTCCAAATATCTTTGCCCAGTTTACAGCATCAGCCAACAAGTTTGCATTCAATATAAGGAATTATTAGCTGATGTGTCACTAACAGAGAGTAGTGATTGTCCAGGAGTTAGGGTGCAAGGCTGGAGCTCTAGGTTCAGTTCCTCGCTCTGCTGCAGGCTTTCTGTGTGACCCTGGGCAGATCTATAGGCTTCTCAGTGCTTCTGTTATCCATCTGTACAATGTGGATAATAGTATTTCTCTTCCTCGCAAGGGTTGTTGAGAAGGACTCATATGCTACAGTAATGGAGATAGATCCATGTGGCAAACATTGTTAGGCCTGCTGTGCAAAACTGAGTCTTTTGTGTTATTTCCTGCTTCTGTTTCCCTTCTTTTTCTTTTTTCTGCCCCTTGCCTTCCTGTGCTCTATCTTTGCCTGCTCTATTTAGACTTCAGTGCTATATGTACAATTTTCAGAGACAATTCAGTCTGCTATATGAGTATGTATGTATGTATGTATGTATGCCAGCGTGTAGTATAACCTGACACCCATGTGTTTAGTGAATACGTGCACAGTTGAAAAGCTATTTCCATTTCTTTGTTTTAAATTAATGTGTAATATTTAATGATGTTTCAGTTTTAAAAAAATAAAGTCCGAAAAGAGAAATATCATAAATTCTCATTTGGTTTCTTCAGTGATAAGTCATTGGTAGAGTCTTCTTAAACAGGCCCAATTGTGAGGGGAGCAAATTACTCCAAGATGTTCTCAAGAATGAAGTTAGTCACTGATTTTTATACTTGTTTTCTGTCCTCCTATTTGGTGTGGATTCTATACTATATAATTTTAATAAAAGAGTTCATTTTTTGTTACTGTAATCTCTCTTTAACACTGGGAGTTATAAACACTGTAATAATTTTGCCACTTTCATATTTAAAAATAATATGCCCTCTAAACATTTACAGTCAAGATTTGTTTTCCTTCAGATGTGTAAATAACACATAGTAATTTGCATCTCATGCATAAATCTCTCTCCTGTTGAATGTAAATTAAAAACAAAAACAACCTCTTGCTTTTTTTTTTTTTTACCTTCTTATATTTATGGCTATTTAGCTAGCTAATTCTTCCAAGCAGAATTTTGGGTTATATGTGCATTTTAATTTATTTTTTGGATTTCGGTCTCTTATTGCAGTTTTCTTTCACTGAACATTAAAAACCTCAGAACTGATTAATCGCCCTTCCTTTTGCAGCCTAATGAAAGTATTTCAGACTTTGTGTATCCCAGATGAATGTATTTTAAATATTTTTTGTGTTTGCAGACGCATGCACATACACACGTCTGTCTCTTTTTCGGATTCAAATTAATTCAGTTTCTTGGTTGCTTGTAGAACAATATCAGGGCAAGTTTAATCAATTTCAATTTGCTGGCACACCAGAAACAAGGCATTTATCAGGACGAACCTTGATGTCCTGAATGGGCATTTCTTGCTGCTGATGACTCTTCTTTAAATTTCATGTCATTCACCCTGAAAGTTGTTAGAGCAAGAATTACAAGAAGCTTTTTTCTGTCTTGCACTGATCATGTTGTCTGGTTAAACCCTAAGGGCTGTTTTACTCTCTGAGTTTCCTGCACTGGTAGTTTCTGTGCCTACTGATCAGTTTCCTGGGTCTCAGCCCAGTAAAAACACTTTCTCTGGGGAGTCTCTCTGCCTTTGTAAAAATGTGACAAAAATATCTTATCTAGTCATCTTCTTCAGCTGTGATTGCATCAGTGTAAAGCATGTGGTGAGACAGTGCCTGAAAGGCTCTATATTATATTAAATACATTGTGTGGCACTGGTAGCTACACCTAAGAAAGATGTGTTGCAGCCGAACTAGCTTCCGCTTGTTGGTGTTTGGTGTGCTGTTCACATCAAAGGTAGCAAAGATCCCTGATGGCCAGTGGTATGTGCACTAAAACCTTCCCAGCTGTCTTAGGCAAGAGTTATTTTCATGGTCAGTTCTACAAGCCCCAGTGAGGGGTGGTGGTGGTGGTGTGTTTCTTCAGCTGCTGCTGTACTGCTAATTTTAAATCACAGCAAAGAAAGGAAAGGACATGGCAGTGGAATGATCGCAGCTGCTCATCACAGGGAAACAAACAGCATTTGTGTGAGGAGAGAGAATGCCGGACCTCCCAGCTTACTCCACAAGAGACAACAGAGAAAAGAAAAACATTTGCTCCCATCCCTCTTCACTTAAAAAAAATCTGTATATGCTGTATTTTTCCAGAAGTATTTCTGGTTTTAATTTTGGCTGATTGCTGTATGGACACCTCTCCCTGCACTACAGTTAGTACCATCAGGCCTGATTATGCTCTTACTTAAAGCTGTGTAAATCAAGATTAACTGCATTGAAGTTAATGGGCCTAACCCTCTGCTACTGTAGAGTGGTAATTTCACTGATGCAAAATGAAATAGTTGTAGAATACTACGGCACCAGCACAGTAGAGTTCTGGTGCACATGTTACAACTGTACAAATTACAACATGCATGAAGGATTGGGCCCAGTGGAGTTGCATTGTTTTGGAGGTACTGTGGTGAGAATCAGGCCCACCACTCTTATCTGGTTCTTATCTGCTATTATATTGTTTTATGATACTCTATAACTGTGTTTGAAATTGCTCTACAGCAGAGCAGGCACCTTGGTGAGAGGTAGAGGCTGCTTTATCAATAAGATTATTGTTCGTAATTACAGTTTGGCAAACAGTTGAGTACAGGTATTGTGTATCTGGAATTGATTGTAGACGGTTTTGTTGTTTTTTTTTAATCTGCAAGATATGGCCAAGACAAAGAATTGAAAACCCTGCATGCCTGTTAACAAGCGGTATGATTATGTGTAGCCTGTTTCTTGCAGGCAGATAGGGAAACTTTGCAACAATAGACAGGCTGTCTGTTTTCAAATCAGTTTTGCAGGAACTGTCATTTTTTTCGCTCTCATAAGAGACCTGGTTCAGAGCTCCTTAGCTGCCCCTCACCCACTGAAATCAATGGGTGTTTTGAGTGTGCACATGCATTCAGTGTACAATGGCAGTCAAAAAGGCAAATAGAATGTTAGGAATCATTAAAAAAGGGATAGAGAATAAGATGGAGAATATCTTATTGCCTTTATATAAAACCATTGTACGCCCACATCTTGAGTATATTGGCATTGAAAAAAGTTCAGAGAAGGGCAACAAAAACGAATAGGAGTTTGGAATGGGTCCCATATAAAGAAAGATTAAAAAGACTTAGACTTTTCAGCTTAGAAAAGGAGACTAAGTGGGGGATATGATGGAGGTCTATAAAATCATGACTGGTGCAGATAAAGTGAATAGGAAAAAGTTATTTCCTTATTCTCACAATATAAGAACTAGGGGTCACCAAATGAAATGAATAGATAGCAGATTTAAAACAAACAAAAGGAAGTTTTTCTTCACTCAGCACAGTGTCAACCTCTGGAACACCTTGTCAGAGGATGGGGTGAAGACTAGGACTTTAAGAGGGTTCGAAAAAGAGCTAGATAGCCATTGATGGAGCTAACCTCCCTGAATCTATTAGCCAGGATGGGTAGGAATGGTTGTCCCTAGCCTCTGTTTGTCTGAAAATGGATGACAGGAGAGGGATCCCGTGGTGATTGCCTGTTGTGTTTCCCTCCCTCTGGGGCATCTGGTATTGGCCACTGTTGGCAGACAGGATACTGGGCTAGATGGACCTTTGGTCTGACCAGTATGGCCATTCTTATGTTCTTATGTAAGTGGGCCATGAATATAGCATGTGGCTGTCTGTAGGCTGCCTGTCCCCTTTCTTTCTTTTGTGTCATTGCTTTGTTGGGGCTAGTCCAGATCACTGCAGGATACCAAATCTCATTGCAGGAAGTCAAAGCAATCTGAAGCATCCACTACAATCTCTAAATTCAACCCATGCTCTTTAGGTGGGTATTTTGCTATCAGTGAGGCTGGTAGATATCACTGCTATAATAGTTATATTAGCAAGTCCATTAGTATTTGCCATTGTATAACCTGCATCTGAGATCTCTAAAGCTCATTTAAAATAATTATTTAAGTAAAGCACTGGTGTGGGTAGGCTATCATTGTATCTATTGGATAGGTTCAGGAAAAAAAGGCACAGAGCAGTTAACGTGACTTGTACATAGCAGAACTGAGCTAGGAACAGGGTTGAGGAATTGTGACTCCTAATGCCCTGCTTTAACCACTTGACTAACACATCCTTTTCTGTTAGAAGTGCTTGGTAATTCATGCCTTTGGCTCTTGGAATGGCAGGGATAATTTTGCTCTCCTTTAGCTACCCAGCACACACATCACAAATTTTCTTCTAGCTTAATGTATGAAACATTTTATAGCCACAAAACCATTGTAGTCTCGCCTCTGTCTCCTCCTTCCACTGGTTAGAAGCCAGGCTGTATTCCAGAGGTGTGGGGACATTTTTAAGAATGGAGGTGCTGAGACATACACCCCCTTTACACCTGTCCTCCCAAGCTTCGGCCAGGAGCAAAGCCCTAGCATGTGGGACCAGCAGGTGGGACTGTGGCTGGCAGCAGTGCCCTCAGCACGCGGGGCAGAAGCACAGCCCTCCCTTGTGCAGAGCTGGCAGCAGAGCCCTGGGCAGGTGGGGCAACATAGCCTCTGGAGCACAGGGTGGCAGCTGGGTGCCTGGGCACAGGGCCAGCAGCAGAGGCAGTTGTTCAAGGAGGCATCTGGGAGCCTGGGTGCTAGCCTAGGAGCCCGGGACTGCTGCAGCACCCCCCCAGGACCTAGTCCCATGCCTATGCAGTATTCTATTCTGTTTTTAATCAGGATTGATCTGATGCAATACAGATTTAGATTGCACAGTGTATTTTTGGTTTTGGGTGGTTTTGCTGCAGTTTCTGTTAGCACGTTGCATCTTTATTTCACACGTGCTTGTCAGTTAGAGGCAGAGGTGAATATGGCCAGAGAGGAGAACACAAGCTTTTGTTGTTTAGATCACAGGAAATGACAGATAACATACTCCTGACTTCCAAAAGTCATGGACAGCTCTGAGACTGGATATCCTGAGCCATGACTCATGCTGATCACAGAGCAACACTTGGTGGGTTTGTAGCACAGACATAACTTGGTGGGGTTTCATTCTTTGAAATTTTTTTCCAGTTGGTGCTGTATTGGATTCTAATGCCTTGAAACTTAGAAGGATATTGAATGTGGATGTGGGCAATGGATTGGGAGCATTGGGTCTTTCTTTCATGTATCAGACACAGAAGGGGCTGGGGGGGAAAATGATTTCAAAGCAGGTTTTATGTATTTGAATTTTTGGATGGAGAAGAGATAATTATAATCTTGTCCTATAATCCTTATAATTCAAAGTGATCTGAGCAAATGGGAGAAATGGTCTGTTGTAAATAAGATGAAATTCAAAAAGGACAAATTCAAAGTACTCCTTTTAGGAACGATCAATCAGTGAACACATACAAAATGGGAAGTGACTATCTAGGGAGGAGTACCTCAGAGAGGGATCTAGGAGTCTTAGTGGACCACAAGCTAATGAGTCAACAGTGTAACCTGGTTGCCAAAAAGCAAACATCTTTCTGTAGTGTATTAACAGGAGTGTTTTGAGCAAGAGCATAAGAAGTGGACTTCCACAGGGATCAGTTTTGGGACTGGTTCTGTTCAATATCTTCATCAAAGATTTAGATATTGGCATAGTGAGTACGTTTATTAAGTTTGCAGATGATACCAAGCTGGGAGGGGTTGCAACTGCTTTGGAGAATAGGGTCAAAATTCAAAATGATCTGGACAAACTAGAGAAATGGTCTGTTGTAAGTAGGATGAAGTTTAATAAGGACAAATGCAAAATACTCCACTTCGGAAGAAACAATCAGTTTTACACATACAGAATGGGAAGTGTCTAGGAAGGAGTACTGCTGATAGGATCGAGGGGCCACAAGCTAAATTGGAGTCAACAATGTGACACAGTTGCAAAAAAAGCAAACATGATTCTGGGATGCATTAATAGGAGTGTTGTGAGCAAGACACAAGAAGTGATTATTCTTCTCCCATAGAGGTCTGTGGAGGAATGGCTAGACCTGGCATTGGAATGACTAGACCTGGTTCTCCAGCTACTAACTTACATTAAAAGACACTAAGTGTACATGAAATATCTTATTTTACCGTATAAGCAATTGTGGTCTTTGCCATAGGGCTGGCATGTAATTGTGAATATTGAGGAGGGGACCAATGTAACTGGGAATAGGACAGTCCCTGTGCTAAAATGCAATACATGTTATGAAAGCCCTAGCACATGGTTTTCATCCTGCACAGTCTAGTCCTGTGTTGATCCAGTCTGGATTTACATAGTAAATCTTATTTGTGAATTTATAGACTGTCCCTTTGAAGGAAGGATTGTACCAGGCTATTTATTTAAAGGCTTTTTTTTCCTCCACAGCTTTTGAGATGCAATACCTTATGTACAAAATCCCTGAGTGGCAGCAACTCTACAAGCACACAATACGTTTTAATACATTACACATTATCAATAAAATGTTTCAAGACATGTCATAGATCTTATTAATGTAACTGTAAATTATGGGTACAAGTCTGACCTATCTGCTGATGGATTAGGAGCCAGGTTTGAATTGTTAAACAGAAGTGGGAGGCTCAGGCCATCATGAAATAAAGTGTTTCAAGTGCCGTCTCGGTATTTCACCACTAGATCAGTCGTAGCATACCTTTAAAGTTAGCAGAGCAGGCACTCCCTTTTCAAATTTAAAAACTGTACAAGTGGAAATCATTATTGACTCCTCTTCTTGTTCCATTTGTAATAACATTGGTCTTGACTGCAATTTAGGTTTTTCCCAAAGCCCTGAATTACCTGCAAGAATATGTGCTTCACCCTCTTTCAATACAAACACTAAAACTAAAATGTTTTGAACCACCAAGATGTCTAAACAGAAACAGTATGATTGTGTAGCTGTAACACTTAGAGTGTTTGCTTTTAGGCTCTGACTTTACATCAGGATCTACTAGCCTGAACTCCTGGCCGGTGTAAATAGTGACATACGAGGAACTCAACACAGATGCAACGATCTGTGCTAGCAGATCCTGCTCCAAAATTTGGGCCTTGAATTTGTAAGCACATTCTCTGTGTACTGTTTGTGAAGCACTCTGCACACTATAAAATAATGCTTCAAATTTACATAATGCTGTCAAAGATTTGTACCCCCATTAGAAATGTTTAACTACTGTAGCAATTAAAACAGCTGGGTGAGATAGGAAACACTATCCTCTCATTAGTAACGGGGAAACTCAGAAACATGAGCAAATAAGTGACTTGCCTGAAATACCACAGTCCAGAGCTAGAACCAAGAATAGAAACTTGGTATCCTAAACCTAGAATTTGTGGTGTCTAAACCATTCAAGACACACAGCTATCCAGGCTTCTTTAGAAAACCTCCAGTGAAGGAGTTTCTACAACTTTCCTACACAGTCTGTTCAATTTTCCTACTATTCTTAGTTAGGCAGTGGGTTTTTTTTTTTGACTATTTAATATAAATTTGCTGTAATTTGAATTCATTGTCTCTTATCCTGCCCTCTGTGGTGAGAGAGAACAATTTTTCTCCATCTTTTTTATGGCAGTCTTTCAAGTATCTGAAGACTGCTATCATGTCCTTTATTAATATCCTCTTTTCTAAACTAAACATTGCGTGTTCCTTCTGCTTTTGCTCATATTGTTTGCATTCCGTCCCTTTGATCATTTTTGTCACTCGTCTCTAGATTATTTCCATGTTTTCTATACATTCGCTATTCATTTTTCTATACATTGGTGACCAAAATTGGATACAGGACTCCAGCTGAGGACTTTCTCCTGGTAGCAGAATGAAATAAGACACATTTCCTCCAGACCTACCTATTTTAAAAAAATGTATTTAAACAGATCTTTATGGATCTGAAATTTTGGGGCAACTTGTGTTCTGTTTTTGGTTTTTTGCTTCCTGTTCCTAGCAACGACATAGCTAGAAGTTCCAACCCTACAGCCCCGGAGAAAGTCTCCTCTTGCAGTATTTTTATTAAATCTCTGGATAAAGCACAGAATTAGGACCATGTGAGTAATTTTGCATTGATCTAGGACATTGTGTAAAACTTGTCAAGCTGGCCAGTAAGCCAGAATGCACAACCAAGCTGTTAGTAATGTTTATTCTCCTGGAGTGGATAGTCTTTTTGCTGTCGACAAAAACGTAACTCAGTCCCTGACAGGTCAAATTAAGAGAACACACACATGCACTTTAATCACAACTCATTTTCTATCCCTGTGCACTGATCAGTAATAATTACCTTTGGGGAGGAGGTGGAGGGAGATAACCTCAGAGCTTTTCAGGTTAATTATTTCTCTGCTGTACTCCAAAAATGCACCAGTATTTTAATAACAGCAACCTTTTTGTGACAAAGTTCCTTTGAGACTTGAAATTGGCAACAACAAAATAACATGTATCTTTAGACAATAACAATATAAGTCATTGTTCTGGAAAAAATGCCAATTTTGCGGGGGCAAGTTTAAGAAGATCCACTTTTACTCCGACAGACTCATGCGGAAAATAAATCCAGGCACCAATACATGCATCCTTCAGGATTTCACTGAGGTTTCCTGCCTCTTTCTGTTAACCTTAGCGTTTATTATGCCTAAAACGAAGAGTATCTAATTGTCAAGAAGCCAGAATAATGACATTTTGTGTCATTATTTTAATGTGTTTTTGCTGTGCATTTTCTTTAATTATTTGCATGAATAATGCCATTATGCATTCATGCCAATACAAAGCTGATAATTAATTTACAGGAAGGCAATTTCTTAATGATTTTGATGTCAGTGTTAATAACAACATCTGATAGTTGATCTGTGTGGCACTGACATAAATTTAACTTTTAATGCATTAATGCCAACTCAAACAGTAGCACAGAATTACACTAGAGAAAAATAAACATCCACTGGGTAAAAACATCAGTGGAACGCCTCTCTCAAACCTTGCTTAATTATGGGCTTCAAAGTTCCAAAACAAAATCCAGCCCTTAGACCTGTTTCATGTCTTTTTGGATTGTTTTGTTTTATTTTGAAACTGTCTTGTTAATCTGGCTTCAAGAAGTTTAAAATATATAAATCAAATATAAATAACATGTATTGCCATGTGTTAAAATGGCACATTCTCTATATTAAACACAATTAAGTGCATGTATTCAGCTTTTGTTTACTCTTTCTGGTACCGAAAGCCTGACCTGCATTCCATACCCCAGACTCCTACTGAAGCCAGGAAGGAATGCAGGGTTAGCCTGAGTATGAACTTTATCCATTTCAGAATTTTCCAACGCTCGCATGACTTTGTTGTTACACAGCTTACCTTACCTGAATGTCAATATACCAGCATGTGTGTGGGAGCGACTACTATTGATACCAATAAAAGATGAGAGATGTGCAAAATATTATGAAGTTCTTCAAAAATCTCTAGTCAGCACAACCACTTCAGGCTTTTTAGAGATGCACATGTAAAAATAGGTGGGTGCATGTGTGTATCTATACATGTGAACACACACACACATAAATATAAGAAAATGAATACTGTGTAAAATACACATTCTAAATTCAGTGTCCCTGGACTTTGACGATCTCTCAAGAAGTTTATAGGGATTTTTATTTAGCAGTTACGTTTGTCAATAGCAAAGAGCGCTAAAATATTTATTTGAAACAAATGATGGTTACTATAAAATGGTGGTTGTTGGTTTTATTTTTTCAAAAGCAAAGCCGTAACCCATAACACAGAACCTGACATGGTGTTTATTTCTACCTGTTTCAGCCAGTTAAATTTATAGATAAAATGTTAAAAACAAAACTGATCCTGTCATGCATTGCAGCCTGGTCTCCACATAGCTTTTCATCAGTGGGATCCACCGAGTGAGTGCACACTTCACTCTGTACAGTGAGGAGATAATTATACAGTCTCAATTAGGCTCTCAGTCGCTGGAGTATAAACAGCTAGTGGTGCAGAACCAGCTCATCTGCCTTTACAGTTGCGGTAACCTTTCTTTTAACTTTAACTTCAGCAGGCATATTATTCATGGCAATATAAAAACAACTCCTACTTGTTGAGGTGGTATGACCCAATTCCTTCGGCTATTTTCATATATATCTAGAACAGACGGGCGGCAGGTTTGCAGAAATGCTGGTGGTGGCCAGAGCCCACCCCTCACTCAAACTCCCTCCCCCACCATCTGCCTAAGACTCTGGGAGGTAGTTTGGGTACAGGCTCTAGGCTGGGGCAGGAGATTGGGGTACAGGAGGGCATTTGGAGGGAGGAGGGGGTGAGGGATTGTGGATGTGGGTGGGGGTCTGGGTGCAGGCTCTGGGATGGAGTCTGGGAGCTGGGTGAAGGCTCTGGCCTAGGGCAGGGGATACAGGTATAGGCAGGGATAAGGAGTTAAGGTCTGGGAATCTGGGGGCTGGAGGAGGTGTGGGAATTTGGAGGTGGAAGGGGGAGAGAGTGTAGGCTCTGGAAGGCAATGGGAATGGTGAAGGGGTACATGAGGAAGAAGTGGGAGTGTTATGCTTACCTGGGGAACCCTCCTCTGGCAGCATCTCTAGGAGAATGTGTGTGTGTGTGGGGGGGTCTCTGCACACTGCCCTCCTATGTGTCCCCCCAGCCCACCTGCTGCCTCCAGGCAATTTAAAATGGTTTGGGGGTCCCCACTGCCACAACAGGGCTAGAGTGTCTTCCAGCCACTCACTCCGCTCAGGTCCCAGCATGGCCCTTCCAGCCACTCACTCTGCTCAGGTCCCAGCATGGCCCTCCAGGACTCTGCAGTGGGAGCAGTGCATGGACACCCCTCCCCCTTCGCCCAGGAGCCGCAGGGACTTGTGTTGGTTGCTCTAGCCCTGCCACGCTTCCAGTAGCAGAGACAGGGGCCCCCAGTCCATTTTAAATCACCCCAGAGTTACAGGAGGATCTGAGGAGGTGAGAGGGGGACACGCAGGGGCAGCAGATGAACACAGGAGTGCAAATGGGGGTGGCAGGTGGGCCCAGGGATGCGTGGGGGAAAAACCTGGCCCCAAATTTTGGTGGGGCAGGGACCCCCAGGCCAAGAGTATTCTATGTTCAGCACAGACCCCTATAACTTGCTGCCTATGAGAACAGAAGAATATTTCACCTGTTTATTCCTCTCCTTTCCCCCACTCCTCCCAAAAAAGCAATCAAAGTTAGCCTCTGAATCTGCAAAGAAATCCATAAGGGTGACCCTTGTAATCTCCCTAGCCCCACCGAAGACAAGGAGATTGTGTTCAGGAGTAAGCGTCCATGTTTTTGTGGAGCCATTTGCAGGATTGGGCTCGTAAAAGACCAGTGTGAGAAAATGAAGAAGTGTTGAACTATAAAAGCAGTCTTGTGAGATGAATCATTTAAATCTCTGTGCGAAATCATTCCCAATTAAGGCTAATACCCAAATGGTCTCAGGATCAAGGGAGCAGAAAGGTGCTTGAGAGGACATATCAGACGCATCCCTCCTGAAGTGTCCTGAGGATTGCTCAGCCCATAGTCCAAAATCTCCACAATGAACAAATACGGAATGCGCAAAAGGGAAAAACAAGCTGGGTTTTAACAGTATTCATCCAGGGCTGGGAGAGAGAGAGAGAGAGAAAAAAAATATATACTGCACATTTACCTTGGACAGTTTTGAGCTCAGATGTGCGACTACATGGATGTGATGTAACTGCTTTTGGTCCTTACTGCAAAAGTGGCTTTCTACAGAAGTAGTAATTAGTCAGTAGGAAGCCTCGCTACTAATTACAATGTGTATTGTTTCTTTCCTTGACAGCTAAGCTCAGGCTGGTTATTAACAATGCAGAAAGCTTTTGCCTTAAAAGTCACATTGCTCCCTCCATCCCGCAGCATTCTATCCCCCTCCATGTCAAACCAGAATAAATCAGGGTTGGCTCAACCAAGCTGCTTTTAGGTGCCCTTTACAATACCGTGCTGAAAAATCTCCCGATCAAACTAAGATTGCAATGCATGACAGCAACGTACTTTGATGGAGGGAGTCTCTGACTGGCCGACGGCCACGCGGCGACAAGTCAAGTCCCGAGAAAGCTTTGTAGCAAAAACGGAGTGTTATGTAATTTGGCAGTTTTATGACAAGGAGAAAATTATTGCTTCTGCTGTTCATCATATTAGACTTGATCAAGTTGAATTCTCTTCGTGTCCATTTGGATGTCATGCACTGCAGAACTCAATAGGAATTCCATTGTAACTGAGCAGTAATTAATGCCCATTTATTACAGTGGCACCCATTGTTTTAACTTCTTGTCTTTTGGGATAGAATATGTATTTATAATCTGCAATCCTTGAATACATGAAAACTGTAAAAATATGCTGTGATTTACTCCTAAATCACCTGATTTTACAAGGAACTATGTATATTTTTGGCATCTGCTTTAGACTTTCACACATACATTATTTCCAGTTGTTTGCATATGTTAGAGTCTCTTGCATTTAAATAGCTCATTATGTAAATATTTAGGAAATACATTGATATTTATTTCTACTGTACTCTCTATTCAATCACTGAGCTCAGATTTTTAATGTCTTAACATTGTCCACAATGTTGCGTGTGCAGTAATGAATTATGAGTGATTATAAAATCTATACAATTACACACACAAACTACATTAAAAGAACATTAGGAGGAGGTGCTCCCTGTTCGCTACGCTAGCCAACTCCCCAGTCTCTGGGGGTAGGCAGCCCTGGCTCTCCCCCTGGCCACCGGGGAGGGCTGGGCTCAGGCATGGCAGGCCTGCCCTGCCTCTCCCCCACCTCCCCCAGCTGCTGGGTGAAGGTTGGGCCAGCCCCGGCTCCACCCCACTGGGCAGGGCTGAGGCTGGTCCAGCCCTGGCTCTCTTCCCTTCCATAACCCGTACTTCAGTTTTATCTCCCTGCTTCCATTCCTGCACTCATCATCCTCCCTAATCCCTCCCCCTTTCCACCCGACAGTGCCTGTCCCCCTCCTTCCATCCCTACCCCATCTCCATTCCTACATGCACCCATCCTCTCTAGCCCCTGCCCCTCTCCACCCCACACTGCCTACCCCTACCCACACCTCCTTCTTCCATTCCTATACTCCCTTCCTTCCCTAACACCTCCCCACTCCCACATTGCCCATCTCCACTGCCTCCATTCCTATATCTCCCTCAACCCCACCAGCCCACCTTACTGCATCGCCCATCCCCACATACACCCTTGTTGCGAGAATCACAGGTCCGGTGATGAATACCCAAGGGGGGAAGGACAGAACCAGGTGGACAGTTTTATCAAATAAAAATTATTTATTTATGACAGTGGTGAATTTATAGTATTTATTCTAAGATTTTTAATAGACCATGTTAATAATGAACTTACAGTATTTATTATATTTATTCTATGGTTTCTAGTAAAACGTGTCAGAGATATAAGGATGGGAATGGCAGGGGAATAGTCTCTAATCTTAAAATATCCAGCTACAGTAATAAAATAACAGTGATAACTACAAACTGTTATGTACTACCCAAAAACAACTACAACACTAAGCTTATACAACAGGAAAAGAAATCAAATCATACATACCAACTTACACAGCACACAGAACATTACAAAGATATCGGTTTGGTTGCGAAGGCCTTGGTTATGCCCGAGAGTCGGGGGAGGTGGCTGGTCGGTTGATCAGGCCGGCAGCACTTTGAAGTATACAAGAAGGCACATGCACGGTGGTACGTGTGTTGTGAAGACCTCCTAGAGCGAACTGTGCCATGGGTATTTATCCCCAAATCTGCACATCGCTTTCCTGCTCTTGCATATTACCATATATGGCCCAATGGTCACCAAGTGGGGGGGTCTGTGTCCCAGGGGTTGGGCCGAAACTGTGCAGGTTTCATGCAACCAGGTAAGCCCCGCAGTTCTCACGCCAAGGTGACGGGTGGGAAAGTCTGAGGCTATTTTCCCCTTTTCACACCTTCCCTTTTTCTAAAGGCAATGGTATGCAGGAAGGGTGCGGCCGGTTTCTCTCAAGGAGTACTGCAGCCCACTATAGCAAGAGCGGCCTGGCCAAACTTTTTTACTGGGGGAGCAGTTTCTTTTCTCTAACAACCCTATCCCCCTTCCTCCCTTCCATACACACACCCTGCCCCCTCCCACAAATTCATCGAGCTGCGCACCCCTCTCCCCCAGAAGAACCTCCAGCACAGCCCTGGCCACCGCAGCAGGAGCCACAGCCAGTCTGTCCCCAGCCTGGCCTTTCCACATGGGCCTGTTGGGGCAGCCTTGCTCTGCGGTGAGCCCAGGGAGATCAGAGTGCAAAGCGGCCACTCTGGAGAGCTGGGGAAGCGGACAGGGTGCAAGACCTGCCTCATTTGTGGCAGGCCCTGGAGAGCGCGTCTGAACCCGGGCTGCACAGAGCCAAGCTTGTGTGGCAGGTGCGTGGCCCAGGCAAGCTGGGGGCAGGGCCCAGAGGTAGGTGAACGCTGCTCCGGGGGGTGCACAGAGATGGAGCCACCCTCCCCACATTTCACAGAGCGGTCACATTGCCGGGGGTCCTGATGACATCACTCTATTGTCCCGCAGGAATGTTTTTGTATATATAGAGAGAAATTATTAAGGTTGTAAAATCAAGCATGCAAAAGTTGGGAAATGCTAGAATTAAGGCAGCCCATTAAGGTAGCCTCTTTGTGTGCATGTATAATTATAGTCTCTACTTGCATGATCACGTACTGAGTACACAGGATGGACAGTGCACATTTAATAAGCATCTATTCAATATTTTGCATTATCCTCTTTGTTTAATGTGTGGCCCCAGGTCTTGTTTATTACATATTATTCAAACCCATCCCTGCAGATTAGAATTATTAGTGTCTTCATAGGTTTTTATATGATGGCCATTAGTGTAGTATTTGAATGTTTCACAAACATTACATTATCTTCACAACACCACTGTGAGGTGAGAGGTGGTATTATTAATTTTGGGCACTTGATATGAGAGTAGATTTGGATAAGTTAAGAATTCCCCTAGAATCTGAAACTGGATCTGAGCTGAACTACTTCTAGCTAAAAACACTCTTTTTAACTTTCTAGAGTTTCTTTTTGAATGTAGCTATGCATTTCCTGATTTTTTTTGGAAGCAGAAACAATAAAATACCATGAAAGAGGCTAGTTTTGCAGTAATTCTGATCTAGACGAAATGCAGTGAATCTTAGGAATCTTGTTAGAAAGAAATGCGCTCCTAAGCCTTCCCATCCAAAGAAGATCACATAATACTTAATAAACCGTGCAATAAACAGGTTTGTTGGAGAGAAGGCTCAGCATGCAAGTATGGCATCAGTCACTCTGCTTAGGCTTCTGGAAACATGGAGCTGATATTACGTATGCTCAGAAATTTAACACAGCCAGTGTTATAGTCACACCCATACAACTTTTTATATTTTCCTGCCATATAATGACTTCCTCCCTAATTCCTTGTTTTCTACACTTACATTTCAGACTGGTTTGGATAAATAGCTAGCAGAAACTACAGAAAATGCACAACCTCATTAAAAACACAGCCTGGAAGGAAGAAGATTTGGGATGGGATACTGACTCCACTGAAGTCAATGTGAGTTTTGCCAGTGATTTCAGTAGAAACAGGATTTTACCCTTGGTGCTATTGTTAATTCTGCCACAGACTTGCCATTTGACCTTGGTCAAATTCATTTCTGTCTTTTCCCTTTCCTCATCTGTAAAATGGAGAAAAAAACACTTAAAGATCTCTTCAGCTGGTATGAGGTTAAGATCAGTGACATTAGTGAATTACTTTGAGATCCTCACTGGAGGGTCCTGTGGAAGTACAAAATATTATTGTATTGAGAGGATATACTCACAGTTGAAATGGTTGGAGGATTTTGTGTGAACATTCTTGTCAGTGGCAACCTCCTTCTAAAAGTTAAGAATCTTATTATTTCCTCCCGCGTTTATTCTGTTTCAGGTAAAGCCCCGAATGTTTGCATTTTTTTAAAAAAAAGCATAAATAGTGAACATCTGTTAATTTTGCATGATTTCTCCCCCTCGAAAATGCAGCAAACTGGTGTGTGTGTGTGTGTGTGTGGTATAATCACTGCAACTTGTAAATAGGAAATGAAGTCACAATCCTCAAAATTATAATGGCAGGCACACAAAGACACAGTTGCTGGCACGGAATTCAATTAACAGATAGCAATCACCCTTGGGTGACTGTGTGAGGTAGAAATATACAGGCATGCTAATAAGTAATATCTTAAAGCCAAAACGTTTATCAGCCAGCAGCCAGACTTGGGCATGAGTGCGGGCAGACAGCACCGCTCTAGGATATTTAATAAAACCTGCTCTCTTCATTTAAGGATTTATGTTTAATCATTTGGTAACATTTTAGGAACATCCAGGCTGGGAAACTTCTCAAACAGAACTGCTTAGGTCAGAAAATGTAAAGAGCTATTTACCAATACTAAAATAGCCAGAGGAACAGAGTAGGTTCTACAGTGATTTAATTTTTTTTTTTTGTTGCCATCTTTTAGACCTTTTGAGCTTCTGTGGTATGCCTGCTACATGAATCACACCCTTATCTGGGGAAACATGCAGAAGGGGTTTATTAATACTGAGTAAGCAAACGATTGAACTGCTATTTTAAATAATAGTTTAACTCTTTGGCTTGGTTTAAAACCTGGAGCTAAAATAGCTTTCTACTAGGTTACTTGAACTTTAATTTGCATTCAGCCCTAGGTGTTCAAAAGCTTGAGCTAGCTGAGAGCTTGATAACAAGTCAGAAGTCTTCGTTTTAGGCCTTATTATCAGAGAGGTTCTTCATGCAGCAACAGTGTGGTAAAACTGCAGGACTCTTGTTGCATGGTAAATACACTGTATATTTTAGACACTGTTGCTTGGGGGGAAAAGAAGGTCTACACACAAAACTGTGGGTTCCTTTAAGCAAGGCTAATTCAAATTTATGACAAGTGTAGGGGAATCTTCCAACAGTGTAGATCTAATGAGTGGTTTTAATAGGCTCTTGTCTAGTTCTCTGGGATTAAAACATTCATCAAACAATAATGGCTCATGTAGGACAAACTGAGGTGTGCCAGCCTCAAAGCAGTGTGGTCATGTGACATGCTGGAGGCAGCATGCCAGTGCCATTCACAACAACAAGCCGCATAGGCTGTCTGACTAGAAAGCAGATGTCCCTGCTAGAAGAACTCCTACTGCTTTTAGTGTTGATTGTGCACTGAAGAGATGGCCTGTTGTGTGGCTAAGTTCTCATTGACTCTAGTTAAATAGTGAGATAGGGCTCGATTAAGGTATTACCCTACGCTAGTTTTGGCCAACATGGTCAGCATTGCAGGGGCCTGGCAGCAGAAAATGTGCATGAAGGGTGGAAGGGCCTGCAAACCTCACAGCACCTCGGAAAGGTTCATAGCGGTGAGTGGTGCCAGAGGAGGGTGCTGATTCAGGTCTCTGATGGAGCTCTGACCACACACGTGTTACATTTCTCCTCCACCAATGGAATATCTGCCTCCTCTCCCCGGGCGTGTAGTTGTCCCCCGGGCACAATGTTCCCTCCTGGTCCTCTTGCACCAACAGTGATGCAGCCCATCGGGTGATTATACAGGAGGTACCATAATAATGTCTTGGTAAGTGAACTTTGTTCAGGGAACTCAGGGCATTGGTAGCTTGCAACCAGGGTGTGGGCTGCCATGGAGCCACTCTGCAGCTGACTTTGGCATAGTTCCTACTGAAGGGATCAGTATAATTTCTCAATCTGTAGCCACAGTCTCCTCTCCCAAGCTGTTCCCAAACTATTAGCCTGGTGCCCTGCATTGCTCCGCACAGGCGGCATAAAGTGTCTCTGAATACCAGCTGTGAAGCTATCCTGCTCCGGTGGGAGTTTTCAATGCCCTCCCTCCTCAGTAATGGATGGATGTCCCCCAGAGAGAATACAAAATGATGCAGTGAGATGTAAAGGTTTTATTGATGCAAGTTTGGCATGGCTCTGTAATTCATAATGAGAAAGCCACCAGAGTTGTGCAGTTCATCCCACGAGAGTGCCCACAAGTCTCACCAACCCCCATGCCATCATGTTTTGTTTGGATTTTTGGCAGAAAAATGATCTGTATCCCTTCGCGTGGAAACCCAAGCTGTCTTATTACCGTCAGCCCAACGGGAGGAAGGGAAAAAATGACAACCTCTAAACTTTAGAAAACTCAATTATAACCCCATAATATTAAGGCTCAGTGTCTGCTTCCAATGCTAAGAGGGAACAAGGGCTGTGCACAGTTGGAAATGGGAGATTCTCATTGCCTGTGCAATGAGATAAAGAACTCATTCCTAGCCCTAATGGTCTGCAAAATACTGGCACTTAAATCTACTGCTATTTCTGGACTGAATGTTGCTCATCCTCAAATTCAGACTGATGTAATTGGGGTGGGGAAGTGGAGAGAGAGAGGAAAATTTTTTTTGTCCATCTGGCTTTAATAAATGGCGGTTCTAATGGCAGGATGTTGGCAGTAGGCTCAATGGAGGTGAATTTGCAGCCAGAATTCAGATGAGGCAGTGAAAAATGGAGGACTACACAAATCAGTAGTCAGGGAGTCGTTCATTCTCTGTGTCTTACTCACCAGTATGTTTCCCTGCTGAGGCTGCCATCCTGGGAGCTGGTTTGTGTTAGCCAATATGGTGAATATCTGTCCAGGAGGGACTGACGGAGGCTACCCGCTCATTTCACATAGGCCACCAAACCACCGTCAGATGGGATTGGTGGACTTTTTATTGCTTCTGAATTTGACCTGGTGACCTAGAAATGAATGGCTCTGTAAGACATTACCGATCTTGTCAGCCATCCATTCCCACAATGCTCCTGTTTCTGCCTCAGCCGGTGGCGTTAAAATCTGCAAGCTGGCAGATGCTATTTACTTTTAGCCAGAATAATTTCTCAGCAGCGCAGCACATCATTCATTAAAGCAAATATTTGTTGGAAGAACTGTGCGTATACAATATGGGTGAGTCTTATTGCTTTTCAGAAAAGTGACGACTCAGCCGAATCTGGTAGCTGCCAGTTCTAACCTTTGCAAAACTTGCTGTCAAGCAGCAGGATTTCTTGTCGAACTCCCTCCTCTTCTCCCACCTTCTTATGTACCCTTATACTTATAGCCATTATAACAAATTAATCCCAAGGAACCTAGAATTTCCCAAGGCTAAAAGCAGCAGCAGGCTCCTTGCACTCCCGCAGCTACTGGCATTAGCACTGGAAATGATGACTGCAAGTGTCAAAGGTTAAATGTGTTTGCAGGAAATCCCTGGAGTGCTGCCTCCTTGCTCCCCTTCTCCCTCAGTGTCTGAGGTGGAAAATGTTTGCAAAGGACCCTCTGTATATGAAGGCAATAACTTAACGTCTCCCCTTCTTACATAAAATGTGCATTCCATTCAGAGGCTCACAAGATGTGTACTTGATGTCCCCAGTGTAGAATGGTACTTGAGAGAAAAGTAGAGGACTGTGCAGGGTTATGCCTGTCGTGCATTTATAAATGTGTTATACTCTGATTTCTCTCTCCGATAGCTTGTGCTGTCAGCAGTGTGAACAGTGCTTTTCTATGTCTTTTTTTTTTCCTCTCCAAGATACCTGTTTTCAGTTGAGAACGGATTCTGTTTCGGAACCAAGCCATTAAAGATCCCCAGTGCGCCACTTCTGTGAAGAGGTCAATTTGTTCTTCCTGTCTAGGGATGCAGAGCTCTGATCTGCAGCTAGTCAATGCAAGCACCTCTTGCTTTGTAACTTACTATCTCCTTCCATGTAACCCCTCTTACATCCCCCTTCCTTTAAATACTAATTTAAAGTCATGAAAAGTCCAGACACCACTATAGACCTTATCAGTAGACTAGAGACGAGGTACATCATGGACAGTCTAGCTTGTGTACAATGACCTGCTCATCCTCCTTAACTCTGTTCTGGAGAAGCCACCTTCCAAACAAGAGAGAGCGCAGTTAAAGAAGTCTCTCTTCTTAGGTAAACTCTTGGCTTTGTTGATATAAAGTACCAATATGATGGTGGATTTGTGCGTGAGAGAAAGATGTGGACATTTGACTGCCAGGAATTGTAGTGAGAATGGCAAATGTTATTTCAGATAGCACTGACTTTTGGTCCCTTTTGATAGTAGATAGGAACCGGGTCTCTGAAAAGGCCCCATATATCCCAATACCTGTTGTGTAAAGCACTTCCATTGCCTCTCTAATTATAGTACGGTTGGGGCCCTCAGTGTTTTTATCATCTAAATTGCAATAAAACAACAACAAAATCCCCACAAACCAATAAGGCAGGGGGCTCCTCTCGGCAGTCTGCACACGTGGTTTTTCTTTCATAGTTATTGCTTTTGTGTAAATTGAACTGCTATCATATTTTCAGATAGTGGGTAAAGGAATCAGAACCAATGCCCACTGAAATCAGTGGAAGTTTTGCCATTGTAATGAATTAGCAAGCAAGAGGCAGTCCAAAGACTTTTAAGAAGATGTGGAATTGACATTTCCTCTTAATTTCAATATAAATGTTGAAAGCATCTTTGCAGAAGTGGGCTTTTGAGGGGGCAATGAATTTTATGTTCCTTGGACTAATGATGTGTGTGTGTGTGCAATTGATGGACAAGGAACAAGAGCCTTGGATAAATTAGGTGTAACTCATCCAGTTCATCAAATGCCCCAACAACAACTGTGTGAGTGAAACCAAGCAATCACTATATACTTGAATAGACTCGCACAGAAAAATGATAAAAGATAAAAATATGGGTGTTCATCTATGGGTGAATACTTCACAAAGCAATCACTTCACAGCTGAACTCTCAGTCCTTTTCCTCAAAGGAAACTTGCACGCCCCTTCAAGAGATGAGCTTGGAAATTGAAATTCATAGCTCTGCTAGACACTAAAAATCCTGGCCTTAATACAGACACTGGTTTTATGGCTAATTGAAACAATTTGTAAGACCCCTGCCTGAGAACTCTTAATTGGCCACTTAATTTTACATGGTCTCCTACCGCATAGAATTGTAGGACTGACTGAAAGGGACCTTGAGAGGTCATCTACTCTAGCCCCCTGTGCTCATGTGAGTCACATGCATGAACTCCTTATGTTGAACAATCTGTCCCAACTTATACTTTGCTCCAACGCTTTAGTTACCTTCCTCAGACTTGAAGAAGAGCTCTGTGGAGTTCAAAAGCTTGTTCCTTCCACCAGCAGAAATTGCTCCTATAAAAGATATTACCTCACTTACTTTTTTTTTTTTTCAGTGAGAGACAAGGTAATTAATCCTCATCATGCTTCTATTAAATAGGTGTCAAGAAAGAGTAGAGAGACAAAGAAGTGTTTAATGACTTGCCTCGTGTCTCACAGCGAGTGAGAGGCAGCACTAGGGCTTGTATGTCCAGCCTGCAGTGGGAAAGTATAATTCCCAGATCAAGACAATTTACCTGCACTAGCTGTGATGGAGCTAGTGTGCTGAAAGCATAGTCATGATAGCATGAGAAGCAGAATGGCCCAGCCACACTGGGAATGTACCTAATGCGACACCTTTTCAGATCCACTGTAAGCTACTCTTACTGCCAGGCATGCTACTTCCTTAACAGAGAAGCTTTCATCAGATTATCATAACTTATTAATAGGGCTCTCAAGTGGTTAAAAAATTAATTGCAATCAATGGCACTGTTAAACAATACAATACCATTTATTTAAATATTTTTGGTGTTTTGTACATTTTTCAAATATTTTAATTACAACATAGAATACAAAGCATACAGTGCTCACTTTGTTTATTTTTTATTATGAACACTTGCATTGTAAAAAACAATAAACAAAATAGTTTTCAGTTCACCTAATACAAGTACTGTAGTGCAATCTTTTTATCTTGAATGTTGAACTTACAAATGTAGAAGTATGCACATATCTCCCTACATTCAAAAATAAAACAGTGGAAAACTTTAGAGCCTACATAACCACTCTTCCCTTCTTCTTGTTTAGCTAGTTGCACAGATAAACAAGTTTGGTTACAATTTGCAGGAGAGAATGCTACCTGCTTCTTGTTTATAATGTCACCTGAAAGTGAGAACAGACATTTGCATGGCATTTTGTAGCCAGCATCCTAAGATATTTATGTGCCAAATGATCTAAGATTCATGTGTCTCTTCATGCTTCAACCACCATTCCAGGGGCCATGAATCCATGCTGATGATGGGTTCTGCTCAATAGTAATCCAAAGCAGATCAGACTGACACATGTTCAATTTCATGATCTGAGTCAGATGCCACCAGCATAAGGTTGATTTTCTTTTTTTGGTGAGTTGAGTTCTGTAGTTTCTGCATCAGAGTGTTACTCTTTTCAAACTTTTGAAAGCATGTGCTGAACCTCATCCTTCTTTAGATTCTTGAATTGTGGGTTGAGTGCTGTAGCTATTTGTAGAAGTGTCACATTGGTACCTTCTTTGCATTTTTGTCAAATCTGCTGTGAAAAGTTCTTAAAATGAACCACTTGTGCTGGGTCATCATCTAACATTGCTATAACATGAAATATATGGCAGAATGTGGATAAAACAGAACAGGAGACACTTAATTCTCTCCCAAGGAGCTGAGCCACAAATTTAATTAACATATTATTTTTACAAAAAGCATCATTAGCATGCAGCTGTCCTCTGGAATGGTGGCCAAAGCCTGAAGGGGCATATGAATGTTTAGCCTTCTGGCAGGTAAATATCTTGCAATTCTAGCCACAAAAGTGCTACGCAAATGCCTGTTCTTACTTTCAGGTGGCATTGTAGCACTGTCTCCCATAAATGTAAACAAACTCGTGTGTCTGAACGATTGGTTTGGGTAGGGTTAGATGGATTTATAGGCTCTACAATTTTACATTGGTTTGTTTTGAATGCAGTTATGCAACAAAAAGTTCTCCATTTGTAAGTTACTGACTCAGGGTAAAGCGTTTGTATTGCAATACTTATATAAGGTAAATTGAAAAAATACTGTCTCTTTCGTTTATCATTTTCACAGTGCAAGTATTTGTAATAAAAATAATACAAAGTGGGCACTGTGCACTTTATATTTTGTGTTACTAGAAATCAATATATTCCAAAAGGTAGAAAAACATTCAACATATTTAATACATTTCAATTGGAATTCTATTGTTTCGTAGTGCAATTAATCATAATTAATTTTTTGATTTAATTGTGTGAGTTAAGTGTGATCGATAGCCCTATTTATTATTACTTAAATCTTTTAAAACCTTCACAGTTAGTTTTCTCTCCTTCCTTGGGATGGTTTCTTTCTTTTCTTTTTTTCTTTTCCTGCAGCCAGAAACAGTCATCTTCTTAACTGTCCTTGGATAATTGAAAATGTCCATTTCTCAATGATAGTGATCTGCTAATTGTTCTTTGGACAGAAAATATTTAATCTGAATTAAAAACAGAGTCCCTATCCAAACAAGCAATCAAACAAAAATAATAACAAAAAAATAAAATAAAAAGTAAGCTGTGTGTTATGCCTTACGTTATCTGCTGGGACAGATTTCAAAAGCTCATAAAATGTGTACAGCCTATAAGGTATCACTTCATATTAATTTATGAACATCAGTGACCAGGGGATGGGGAGATGGTGAGCTCATGATGTTGTTGTGTTTCCAGTCAGGCCTGCATACCAGAGCGCTTTTTCTCTGCTCATAGAGCAAGCACAGCATCTCTCCTTTCGTGCTTCAAAAAACATATTTGTGTTATGTTCTATCTTCCCAGCAGCAAGTTCCCTTTGCCAACTAGCAGTGGGTGTATAGCCCTTCTTTGGGAACATGCTGTAGCTTCCCATTTCCTGTATCTGTGGTATCACAGAGTCCTTTTGCTCTATGAAGCTGTGAAAGGGGCCATTGTGAGGGGTTGCTAGATATTTAAGATTCTGGAATGGGTTTCTTGCAGTCAAGTGCTTAATGAAGAAAATTACATTGCCACTAATTCTGTACTTCAAAGCAGCAGTGATGAAATTGGTGTGACCTTATGAGTCTCTTTATGCCACCTGGTAAAAGGCACACCCAGAACACTAGTGTCAGAGTATTTAGCCAACTGGTGTCTTATAAAGTATCCTATAAAAACCGGTGACACTTTGGTCAGTAATATTGTTGCATCATGTATGGTTCCTGTCTAATTATATATGGGTGCTAGGAAATGTTCCTAAAATATGTGCAGGCCAAACAATTTGAGTAGAGGGGCTAAATGACTTTGTTGTAGACAAAGGAATGTTATTTCACGTGTTTGCCTGTGTTTCCAGTGTAAAATAAACAAGGTGAGGCCAAATACAAAGAAATACATTTACCTCTAAGGTAAATAAAGTAATTACGCTAATCAAAAAGTAAATTGACCAGGGGATGTGTGAAGGCAGGTTGGGTCTTCTCCCCAGCAGAGAACAGGAACTTTGTTGGGGTTTACTTTTCCAAAGAGTACATTTCAACAATTTACTGTACTATAAAAAGAAGTGGAGAAAATCCATCAATTAGCTATCACTTTAGAGGATGGAGAGAACAGCACCCTCTGATTCTGGGAATGCTGGAGTCTCTTTGTAGAAGAGCTGGAGGCTTGAGAAAAATTAAAACACTGTTTAGGCAAAGATTGTAGCTTGTTAAAGATAAGTCTCATACATTAGAAAGCGTGTTTTATTTTGTTTCTTTCTAACCATTTTCTGCTTCTGTTATCTCTGCTTAGTATTGCTGAGATTTCTGGCTTTTTAAAAAATAACTTATTTTTAATTTTCCTATAAGTCATTTCAGTGCTATTACAGTGAATTAATTTATTCAGTGCTATTACAGTGAATTAAGTAAAACTCCAGTCATCTGAAGAAGTAGGCCTTGCCCACAAAAGCTCATGATTTCATCTATATGTTTTGTTAGTCTATAAAGTGCTACCAGACCATTTGTTGTTTTTTAAGTTTATCCTGTACAGACTAAGTTGGCTACCCCCTGAAGCTAGTGAATTAAGTGCAAGCCCAGAGTTAAACCAACTGACTGGTGTGTGCACTGATTCTTTCAAAACAGCTAACTTAATTTCTCTGATTGCCCAGAGAGAAGGACTGGACACTACAGACAGATGTCTCTGGGGAAGTGGGGTTCACTGCTTGCTACCTGTAAGGCAAGATAAAGACTGACAGAGTCCAGAAGAGTCTGCTGGTGAAGCAGATACATTGGTGTAGCAGGGATCTGATGCACAGTCTAATCTAGTCTCCAGCAAAGCTCATGTTGACCAAATGGCAGGAGAGTGACACTGTAATACTGATTTACATTTCTGGTGCCCAAAGGAAAGCACCACAGTTGGGTATAACTTTTCAAAGCCTGCCATATTTTTCCTACAAGGAATTCAGGCTGCAATCGAAATCCAAATTAATGAAGCTGCTTCAAGTTGACAGGAGGGAGGGAAACCACAGCTGTGAGTCTCAGACCGCTGGAGATTCTTGCTTCAAAACCAGCTGGTGTTGAATCACTGGACTTATTTGATTTGGGAACAGGATTTATAGTATCTGATTTGCAGCTTAACTGAGGGAAGGAGGCAACATTTAAAAAATTACTAACTTCACATATCATTTTCATCTCCCTGTTTTCTTACATCATCTCTTCAAGCTGCAATAAAATTACCTGAAAACTGAATTCATCTTGAGGAAAACTTAGAGGAACTTACACACTGAGTGGCAAATTAATTTGCAAACCGCCCACAGTTCAGTATGTCTTATTTTATTTTGATCAACATTGAGTGAATGATAAAATTTCCAAACTCAATTTTTCCACCCCTTTATTCATGCGCCTTTTCTCAACCAAGAAATATCCTTTGCAGTGTGTTGCTCTTTTCTGAGAAGTGTACTCAGACTAATTACTTTTTTAAAAATTATGAAAACTTTAAGTACAGAAGTTCCTTGTGAATTGGGAAGGACTGCAACAGCAAAAAGGCGATAGGAGAGAGGCTGACTGAGCACCACAAAAGTAAATACAACATTTTGTACAGAAGCTCTGCCTATATTAAGAAAGCATTAAACATGATAAGCTAAGCCCTAAAAAGTCTGAGGAGTACAAGGAGAACTCTCCTCTTTATGCCCCCATGCAGAAGTGGGACATAAATACAGTCTTTGCATTCCCTGGAGAAGACCATGATCTCATTCTTTGTAGCTCCTTGAAAAGCAACGCATCCTCATTGGGCTAGAGAGGAGACTGAGCTAAAGCTTTGTCTCCCCTGTTTGCTAGCCAGTTGAGCTAGTCAGGGGCATGTGAACAGTAACTGCATCTGTTGAAGGAATGTAACAGCAGACATGTTGCTCCTGTGTGTGACAGAGAGAGAACTAGGAGGAGTTCCACCCATGAAATGGAGCAACTCTGTACCATCTTGTTCCTAATACGTGGTTATCCCTTAAAGGCACATGTGTGTCCAAAGCATGCACTGCACATGCAGCTTTAACCTGAGCTCTTTGGTCTTAAGCACTATAGTCGTTGGTGATGATTGCCTGCCCCATTGTTTCTCAAAAGTTCAATATGCCATTTTCTCTCCAATTTTATTTGTGTGTGTATTAAATTTTTTAGTCTTGTATAATTGAATTAAATTTTGTTTTGATAATAGTGCACTAGATCTGTGGTCTTGTGGCCAAATCCTGAGCATTTCCTGTCCAGAACTTTGGATTTAGTCATTAAACTTTTTCTGTGTTTAAGTTCTCTTCTCTCTAAGGTCTACAGCTTACTAATTTTTTCAGCAACCATGTACTATATACATTTAAGAGGATTTATTTTACTTTTGCAGACATCTGTAGCTATGTGCAATAATTTATCATGTTAAAATGTCAAAAGCTGTAACTCAGAGAAAACCATTTGTAGACGTATGTTAAAAACAAACTCACCTGAAATATGGTCCTTTTTAAAACAAAGTGAATTTAAAATAGTTACAAGTATGGCTGCTGCTTCTTAGCCCCCCTGCCAATTTCTGTGATTTCATAATCACAATCTTAGTATTTTAAGAAAAGTTTTCTTATTCCTTTGTTGTTGTGTAAGACACCTACACAAACAAGGGAAGTGACTGACTGACAATAGAGAGGAAACCGTGAAATTGACTAAACATTGTTGTCAAATATGAAAACAAAATGGAAAAAGTAGATGGGGAAAAAGTTGTTTTCTCAAATCTTTTTCAACTATAGTAATCTTATTAGAATAATACAGTAACCTTGTATTCTTTCTTGTAATAATAATAGTTATTACTATAAGTTGTCAGTGTCTCTTTAACAGGATAGGACCAGCTCACCAACTGGTATATTTCCCTGACTTCAATGGAGTTATGGCAATTTATACTAGATGAGGATCTAGCTATCTATTTAACAATTTCTTGTTTGGCTCTTTTTATGAGCTTAACCACAACTTCAGACACAAACAATGTGGGGTTTCAGTCTGGATCCAAATGTTGAATATTGTGGTTTATCCTAATCTGTGAATTATATGGTTTGTACATGCTCAAATCATGTGTAATACTGGTATCTATGCCTTGCTTCCAGCTTGTATTCATGAGGAAGGAAAAATGACTCTCTTGCCTTTTCCAAGAATCCCATTGTTGCTGGCCAAAAAAAAAAAAAAATAATAATTCAATTAAAAATTAATTGTTCTGCAAAAATTTCCCTCTATTTTGAACAGCCCTGTAACTGGCTGAAAACATTCAAAATTATTTTTTTTTTTAGTAGAAAAAGACACATTTTTTGCAATTTTTTTTCAACCAGCTCTTTTGTGGACATCCAAATCAGCTCTAACTAAATAAAATATTTTAATATAGCCCATTTATATCATTATTATTTTTCTGTGTAATGATGTCAAAAAGAGTGTTACATATAGAAAGCGCACAATAAAAAAGAACCCCCAGTTATGTGGTTTATGCAAGTTATTTGCCTTAGCTGATAAAAGAGAGGGTGAAGGGCAGGAATGGTGATGCAAAAATGTGGGATGTTTTTGCAAAATGTCAACATCCAACTTTTGGAAGCCCTGGAGGTTTGCTTATGGGTCCTATTTTAGCTGATGTTCCACAGAGATTTTTTACATGCATTGTTTCAACTTTGGCTCAGCTCTGTTTCAAATATGCTGAAGAGCACTTTTGTTTTTTCAAATCCTCTTTGGGTGGCAAACGAGATGTATACTACAGACTGGACATGATTTGTTTGACCAGTTTATTAGCCACTGAACTATACCTCCACATAAATGGTACATTAAACAACCTGTACCTATGTTACTACTTAATGTACCAGGGAGGACACCTATGGAGTGCTGCTCTCACAGTGGAAGTGACATATTAAATTTCAATACCCCTAAGGCATTATTATGTATTTTGCATAACCAAGCTTTCCTCCCATCCCCACCCCTACCCCCCCCCCCCCGCAAATTACCTATGTTTCAAGTAACTTAGGGGGAAATTACAACTGTGTCTCAAAAATTATGAGAATTCTTTGGTCTTAGTGTGCATTCCAGCTTGGCAGTGAGTCTACAGCTTACATAGAAGAAATTGGGAAAGTAGTCATGCAATGTAATGCCTCCCAGAACCCCTATCTGTACACTGTAAACTGGTGCAAAATCTCTTCCATACTGCATGCTCTTCCCACATTTGTTCCCAAATGTATAGTTGACACCAAGAATTGCACTACTAGTGCAATTGTCTTTTGTCAGCTGGTTTGCGGCAGTGATTTTTTTGGGGGGGGGGGGGCATCTGGATATGATTTTAGAGCGTAACCACAAACCTGAAAATGAAGGAATGCAACTGTTAGCTTCTTTTCTCTCCCTGCCATGCACACACATAATTACAAAGGTTACATTCCTTTGTTAAGAAAACATGATGTGCTATTGTGATTATTTATTTTAATTGCTGCTATTTGTTTTACAATACAACCTAGAAGGCCCAAATGAGATCACTATGCAAGGCGGCAGGCAAACATATGATAAGAAACCATTCCTATCCCAGAGAACTTGTTTAAATAGATAAGTCAGAGACAAAGCAAGAGGGGAAGGTATTTGTCCAAGGTCACACAGCAGGCCAGTTATAGAGCCAGGAACAGAGCCTAGATTTCTTGAATCACCAGTCTAGTTCCCTTGAATCCAGGGAGAGGGGGACAAACAAAGGGGCTTTGCTGGGAGGGGATTCAGAGGGTATTGGAGTAGTCAGAGCCATGACTCTGCCTTCTTTTCCTTTCGCCATGCATACCCATAGTGCACCCCAGCAGAGGTGACTGGATGCAAAAGGCAGAAATACACCGTGTCTTGTAAAGAGTTAATTCAAGATCCCTGCAGTGCAAAATAGAAGCTCCCAAGGAACTGAGATTCCAAGATGGTCCTGAGACAATTATCTCCTGGTGTTGCTCCATACTCAGGACCAAGCCTAACACCATAGTCTTCTAGCCCTGCTTTAGTTTGCCTTAAAACTTTACATCCTTGTTTTCATTTTGCACTAACTTGTGTGCATTTTTTATTCCATTTTGTTTTGTATTCTGAAAATCATTGCCTATTGTCTCATTTTAAATAATTTTCCTCACAACCCTTTCAAATTTACTGTATTTAAAAAAAAAAACCCTTCCCTGTTTTCCATTTGTTATTTTTGTTATCCTTTCCTTATTCTGAGTTATGATGCTCGTGGTACAAGAAGCATTACTTCACAGCATTGTGCGAATGTGAAATCTCATTCATTTCTGCTTTTCTAGATCATAGGAACATAACTTCTGTAACTAGGGAGCTACTATTTCTGAGGCTGTCAGACAAAAATAAGTAGGAATTCTGTTTATGATTTGTTTACTTTGTGCCTGAGCTGTTCGCAAACTCAATTTCTATTGTAGCTATGCAGTAGTGTTAATGAGGTGTTAATGTGTTTGTCAGAGAGGTGATTAGAAGAAGTTTTGCTTTAATCAGTGGTGTTATTTCCATTTTCTTTGCTTGTAGAGGCTATTTGCATCATAAGTGGTTGTTGGCTAGCTCCTGTGGCTGGGACAACTTTATAAAACAATGTGGGGTAAAACTCCCACTGATTTCAATGTGGCAATATTGATCCTTTGATTAGAATGTTTGAAGAGCAAAAACATTTTCCCAAGACCCTAGCAGTTTAAAATGTGTATAGTTAAAGTAGTACAACCTGTAGAAACCATTTCATATTTAGCTAGAAGCCATCTTGTATAACAGAAACCATTTCAGCTTTTCTCTCAAGCACGTAGACCAGAGTGAACTTTCTGTCACCCCGTGAGAAGAGGCCTACAGGATGGGCTATCGGTATGTGTTAATTGGGCTGGTTGGGGCAGGAGGTGTACTCCCTCGTACCTGTCCGCCATCTTGTTGATAAGGCTTTGTTTTTCCAAGTTTAATTGATGATTTCTGTAATTGGATGCCCTGACGTCAGACTGTTTGGTTAAGGGTATAAAGATACTAGGACTGATTGTATTAGCAGCCTTACTGGGCCTGGCTTTGCTGGGACCACGTTTGGCTCATGCTGTGCTTTATTAATTAATAAAGCTGTTTGTTAGCTGCCTAAACAGAGAGGAGCGTTTTTGCTTCGACAAACCCCTTAGAATGGATGCAGTTATACCAGCATACGGATATAAATATAGGGGAATAAGCTGCACGAGTATAAGGGTACATCTACACATCAGTGTTATTTTGGAAAAACTGACGTTATTCCAAAATAACATAGTCTGCGTCTACACTAGAAGCAGTTTTTTCGACATAATGTTGAAATAATATTAAGCTGGAGGATTTCTTATTCCAAGTCCTGTAACCTTCATTTTACAATGAGTAAGGGAAGTCGAAGGAAGAGTGCTCTATTTCAGATTTCCTGCTTTGTGGACAGCGCCAAAAGCCGAAACAAGGTATTTCGACTTAAGCTACTCAAATGACGTAGCTCAAGTTGCATAGCTTATTTTGGCTTTAGCCCTGCAGTGTAGATGTACCCTAACTGTGTTCATAATAGGGTTTGTATCTATTTTAAAATTGCATCCCTATCAGACATTGTTAAATCAATACATAATCTGTGTGTAGCTAGGATACGAGTTTGGAAGGTTATAAACATTGGGTAAGCATCACTAAAGTGTAAAGTCAAAACAAGGCATTTGAAGTGTGATTTCTGGGATGACACAATGTGACCATCACCGCATTTTACAGTTTAAAAAAAATTCCCACTTACGTGTGATGACAGGAATATAATGTAATGAATACATTACATTATCTTATGCAATATTAATTGGAAGCTGGTTATTGTGATGTTTAAAAATCAGGAATGATTCACACTGCCTCCTCCTTTATTGCTCGGAGCTGATCTTTGGGACCTAGAAACTGATAGCCAAGTGACCTATGGATTTCTGGTAGGGTTGTGAAAAGGAGTATGTCTTTGGGTTTTATGTTAACTTGGGAAATTCTCCAAGTGAAATCAATCATGGAAGACAGCTTAGTTAAACTCAGAACATTGCCATTTAAAAAAAAAAAAAACCTAATCTTTGTTCAGTCCGCTCAGCATTAATGAAGCATGTGTTTAGCATGTTTGAAATGGTTTCCTTTGGGGCCCTAGCAATAGGGGAAATGGATGAGGTTCAATGGTCACAAAACCCACAAAATTCTGAGTATTTGCAACTAGGGAACTTGGAACAATTGATTGTTTTTTCAGAGTGGCATTGTTACACTTTTACAGCAAACTGTATTTGAATTAAGTGTAGATGAAACTTCAGACTTGTCCTCCTTGGAAGTTAGAGAGGAAAAAAGTATTGACAAGTGAGAATGAAGACTCAGATGAAAGGGGTATTTCAGCTTGTCAATGTGGTGTGGCAGCAAGGATTCCTGATTCTTCTCTCCAGTGGCCCAGATGTCAATCCCAGGACAGGCAGGCTCTCACAATTTTTCCGATAACGAAGGGGGTAATGTATGAAAGTGAGAAGCTGTCATCACTGGGAAAAAAAAGACCCACTCTTAAAAAAAAGAAGCTGAGGGAAAGAAGAGAAATTTGCCAAAACCAAACATTAAAGCAGGGATCACAGCAATCAAAGATGTGAGGCACCGAGCCGCGGAGTGTGAGTCAGCTGACTCTTGCCCATGGGGCTCAGGCTTCAGAGCTATAAAATAGCAATGCAGACATAAGGTGCAGATTGGAGTCATGTTTCTGAGACTCTCCCTATGTGTGTGTGGGGAAGGGAGGCCGATCTCAAAGCACAAGTTCCAGCTCAAGCCCAAATAATCTACATTGTGATTTTTATAGCCTTGCAGCCTATGTCCTGCAAGTCTGAGTCAACTGACCAGGGCCAGCCACTGCTGTGCCACAAGTCTTTTTTATTCCAGCACAAACACACCCAACTAATGCTCTCCCAACTAATGTACTTTGGCAGCTGCTGTGGTTTGGTTCTCGTTAAAGCATCACAGATGTAGTGATTCTGCCCAGAGGTTGTAATGAAGAGTGGGGCTTCCCTGTCTCTTGATTGCTTGATTTACTTTTACAGATCATTCCTGCAGCTCCTACTTTTTGTTAGAAGAGAAAATGAGACTGGGAGAAAGACACCCCCCCCCCCCACCACCGTCTGCAAAGGCTGCTGGTGTCAAAGCACAAACTTCTGTGTGGTCATTTGGCCCTGGTCTATACTAGGGAGTTATTTTGAAATAATACCTCTTATTTCAAAATAATAAGCGGAGCATCCACACTACCAAGTCCGTTATTTCAAAATAAGGGGCTGGTTATTACCATGGGTGGCGAGTTATATGGGCTTGTGGTGCCCATGTTCCAGCAATATTTAGAGCCGGGGACCCTGCTCCACCAATATTGAGAGCCGGGTCTCTCCCCCGGCCCTGCTTGGAGCGGACCCCGGCTCCAGAGTCTCTCTTCCCCGGCCCCGGACCGTCCCTGCTGTGCCCAACCTTCAGTCAGCTCCCCCTTGCCAGCTGCTGCTGCCGCCATGCGCTGCATGCTCAGACAGGTGGGCGGGGAGATGCCCGGGCGTGACGTGATGTCACGGCCCGGCCTGGGACTTTAAAACTGCTGGTGCCACGTGGCTGAGTTGCGGGTTCGGAGTTCGGGGACTTCTGGGGCGGAGCACAGACTCCGGCCCCACAAAGTGGAAAGCAGAAGGTAGGGGAAGGACTGGGAGAGGAAGGGGCTTGTATGGAGGGAGAGGGGGAAGAAAGGGGAAGGCACCAAAGGGACAGGGTAGAGGAGAGACAAATGCCAGGGGGCCTGTGACGGGGGATCCAACCCCCACACTCGCGGCAGCCCGGAGCTGGCGGGCTGCAGCGCGGAGCCGGGAGCGACGTGTGGCAGGGGATTTGAAACCCGCACATGCGGCAGCCTGGGGCCGGCGGGCTATGGCGTGGAGGCAGGAGCGGCGCCTGAGCGGGAGGGCAGCCGCGGAGAGTCAGCACAGGCGCAGAAGCCCCTGGCCGTGAACTGGCGGTCCACGGGACCCAGGGAGACCGGGTCGGCACGGACGCTGGGAGGGGGCAGGGGCGGGGGCACGCCAAGTGGGACGGATAAGAGGATGGAGGAGGGGAAGGAAGGGGGGGAGGAGAGCAGGGGCTGGTGTTGCTCTCAAACCCCCACAGACCGGTGCTGGAGCGACAAACCTGGGAGACCGAAGGTGGGAGGTCCGTCTGGACCACGGACCGGGAGCAGCCCCAGTGGCGCAGACCGGGCACTGGGGCGGAGCCCTTCACCAGGGACCGGAAGCCGGAGCGGAGACCCGACCCGGAATGGACCATCCTGGAACCAGCGGTGTAGGCCCCAAAGAGCCTATGGGCTTGGACCACGGGAGCGGCTAGCAAGTGGACAGAAGCCGGGGAGGGGGTTTTGGGGTAAAGTTCGTATGGTCAAGCACCCCGCCCCACAGGACCCGGTTACACTTGTGGAAAACACGGGCACCGATAGAAGGGAATCAAAAAAAAGAGGGGGGATTTTGTTTTGGGGAAGTAAGGTAAAACACGGAACAAGGAGGCACAGTAGAAGAGGAAAGAAAAAAAAAAGTGGGTAAGCCTAGGAAAATGGAGGCAGGGAAACTGCTAGAGTGGCTGGCTGAAAGCCAGCAACAACAGCAGCAGCAGCAGACTCAGTTGCTCCAACAACTCATGGAACAGCAGAGGGAGCAGCAGAAATTAGTAAAAGAGCTGATGGAGCGACAGCAGAGACAATTGGAACATTGGGCTAAACAGGGGGCTGGGGGTACGGGAGCCCTAGGGGTACCCAGAGAAGGACCAGGGGTAGGGGCAGCATTGACGTTATCCCTGAGGCTAGTAAAGATGACCCCAAGCGACGACCCAGAGGCCTTCCTAATAACATTTGAGAGGGTAGTGACGGCGGCCAGATGGCCGGAGGAACATTGGGCGACATTGCTGGCCCCTTACCTCACAGGCCCCGCCCAATATGCATATAGGGTCCTGTCCGCTTGAGACGCGCTACATTATCATAAGGTGAAAGAGGCTATTTTACGTCAGGCAGGCATTACCCCAGAAACCCATAGGCAAAGGTTCCGGGCAGAGAAATACCAGCCGGGAGAACGCCCAAGGGCCGTGGTACAGCGCCTGAAGGAGGCCACCACCTGGTGGCTAGAACCCAAGAAAAGGACAACCATGCAGATTGTGGAAATGATTGTACTGGACCAGTTTTTATAGATAATGCCGCCGGAGAGTAGGTTGTGTGTGAGACGACACCAACCCACGACGCTCGGAGAAGCCATCACCATCCTAGAGAATTATATGGTGGTGGACAGCAGCGAGGACAAGCCCCCTGGCACCAGAGGGGGGAGTGCGGGAGGGCCCGCCCAACTAGGGGGAGGGGCCCTTGGACCCCTCCACCCATCCCGTGGAAAAGATGGGGTGAGGGCACGCGAGCGAGCCCTACAGAAAATCAGAAAGAGAACTCCACGAAAGAAAGGGAAATGTCACCATCCCACCCCCCCCGGAACCAGAGAAGCGGGGCATCTGCTTCAAGTGCGGGCAGGAGGGCCACTACCGGCGCGACTGCCCCTTATGGATTGCTCCTACGGGAGGGCGATGGCAGCAGCTCGAAGAGCACGGGGCAAAGAAGAAACCAAAATCACAGTCCAGGTAGGCCTGGCGGGGAAAACCGTATTGGCACTGGTAGACTCGGGGTGCAACCAAACGATCGTATGGGAAGAGGTGTTACCCGAGGGGGGGCCGGAGGGACCCCTGGTGGCCATCCAGTGCATTCATGGGGACGTAAAACATTACCTCACGCGGAGGGTCCTCTTAGAGGAAGGAACCCGGCAGGAGAGGTGCACATCTGGCCTACCCCGTGGTCTTAGGATGGGACTGGCCCGGGTTCCAACCCCTGGTCCAAGCGTGGGGGAAAAGACTCGCGGGGAAGGCCGAGGGAGAACCCGGACAACAACAAGTAGAGAGGAGACAGAGGGAGGCCCGAATCGCCAACACCCCGGCAGAGAGTACCCGGAAGGACACAGGGACGGAGCCGGAGGATTTCCTCCGGGAACAACGGGAGGACGAATCCCTGAAACATGCCTGGGAACAAGCTGGATGGGAAACCGACACCGGGACCAGGACAGAGCAAGGACCATGGTTCAAGGTAAGAACCGATCGGTTATACAGGATAGTCAAGCGACCCGGGGAGATAGGGGAAACGGTGCAGTTACTTGTACTGGCCAGGTTTCGCTGGCGGGTTCTAGACACGGCCCATGCCAACCCCTGGGCCGGACACCTGGGAACAGAAAAGACACTGCAAAGACTTTTGCAGCGATTCTATTGGCCCGGGGTGTATAAGGAGACGAAAGACTTTTGTGAATCTGCCCCGAGTGTCAACGTGCCAGGGGGAAGAACGTCCCTAAGGCTCCCCTCATCCCACTCCCCGTGGTGGATATTCCATTTAGGCGGAAAGCCCTGGACTTGGTGCGCCCCTTGGAGAGGTCGCGGTGGGGCAATCAGCATATTCTGGTTTTAATAGACTATGCCACCCGTTACCCAGAGGCCGTACCCCTCCGGAGCACCAAGGCTCCGGTGCTGGCCCAAGAACTGGTAAAAATATTCGCTAGGGTGGGTCTGCCCCACGAGATACTAACTGACCAGGGGACCAACCTCACAGGACGAGTCATGACAGAGCTATGCAGGCTGTTGGAGGTGAAAAGGCTCCGTACCTCAATCTACCACCCCTAGACCGACGGACTGGTGGAGCGCTTCAATAGAACGCTCAAAACGATGCTCCGGAAGTTCGTGGAGGGAGACCCTAGAGATTGGGACCAGTTCCTGCCGGCACTCCTATTTGCAGTGTGCGAAGTGCCCTAAGCCTCCACGGGCTTCTCTCCATTCGAGCTACTTTATGGGAGACAACCTTGAGGGATACTCGACCTAATAAAGGAAGAGTGGGAGGAGCAGGATTTGTGAGTGAAGGGGACGGTACCATATATTTTGGAGCTGAGGGAGAAACTAAAAGTAGCAGGAGAATTAGCCAAAGAGAACTTGACCTGAGCACAGGCAAGACAAGCCCACTTTTATAATCAGGGGGCCAAGCCCCGAACCTTTGCTCCCGGAGATCGGGTGCTGCTGCTTTTACCATCAACAGAATCGAAGCTGCTGGCCAAGTGGCAAGGCCCCTATAACGTTCTCCGAAGGGTGGGGCCCATGGACTATGAAATCAAGTTGACAGACCGACGAAGGGGCTCCCAGATATACCACGTAAACCTCCTGAAAAGATGGAAGGACAGAGAAAGCCTGATGGTGGCGGTGCAGCCTTCGGAGCCCGAGTTAGGACCATGGGGCGGAGACCTACACAACTTGGCGAGCGAGGCCGCGCTAGGACAAGAATTGACAGGGACACAACAGGAGGAGATGCGGGTCCTGCTGAAAGAATTTGCGGCCATCCTGTCGGCCCGATCCTGACCCACCACTACATCCAGACGACCCTGAGGCGGAAGGTGCAGAAGCCTCTCCGGTCCCTACCCCGGAAGATGTGGGGGACGGTGAAGGAGGAAATACACAAGATGTTACAAATGGGGGTGACAAAGGAGTCCAGGAGTGGATGGAGGAGCCCTATAGTCCTCGTCCCTAAGCCTGATGGGTCCCTGTGCTTTTGTATCGATTTCCGTAAGGTCAACGCCCTGTCACGATTCGATGCGTATCCCATGCCGCGGGTAGAAGAACTCCTGGAAAGGTTAGGACAGGCTCAGTACTTGTCCTTGATAGACCTCACCAAGGGATATTGGCAGATCTCTCTAACACTGGCGTCTCAAGAAAAGACGGCCTTTGCCACGCCCTTCGGACTATACCACTTCCTGACGATGCCGTTCGGCCTTAATGGAGCGGCAGCTACATTTCAGAGGCTTATGGACAAAGTGCTGAGGGACCACCAACAGTACGCCGCGGCCTACATCGATGATATCGTCATCTACAGTGTATCCTGGGAGGAACATCTAACCCACGTCCGGGCCATCCTCAAAGCCCTTGCAGAAGCCAAGCTGACAGCCAACCTGAGTAAACGCGCTTTCGGACGGACCGAAGTGACATACCTTCGATATGTTGTCGGAAGAGGGTGCCTGAAGCCACAGGTAAACAAAGTGGAAGTGGTACAGAAGTACCGAACCCCGAAGATGAAAAGACAAATAAGACAATTTCTGGGCCTGGCTAGCTATTACCGGAGGTTCATACCTCGCTTTGCCACAATTGCGGCCCCTTTGACAGAGCTGACGAAAAATGGATATCCGCAGAGAGTGCAGTGGACAGAGCAGTGTGAGGATGCCTTCCGAAGGTTAAAACAAAGCCTCATGACAGCCCCTTTACTGACCCAACTGGACTTTTCCAAAACATTCATAGTCCAGACGGATGCCTCAAATGTGGGAATAGGGGCCATGTTGGCCCAAGAGCAGGAAGGGGGGAACGGCTAATCCTATACCTAAGCCGCAAACTCCTACTCCAAGAACAACAGTACTCCACCATAGAGAAAGAAGTGCTAGCCATTAAGTGGGTGGTTGAGTCTCTGTGATATTACCTCTTAGGTAACCCCTTCCTCCTCATGACAGACCATGCACTGTTGACATGGATGCATAACATGAGGGAGGTGAACCCCCGGATAATGAGGTGGTATTTATTTTTACAACAGTATAAATTCCAGATAGTGCACCGAGCAGGGCGGGACCAGGTGCACAGAGCTGATAGAGGAAGGGCAAGGTAGCAAAAAACAAAGGGGGGAGGTGTGTGACAGGGGATCCAACCCCCGCACTCGCGGCAGCCCGGAGCTGGCGGGCTGCAGCGCGGAGCCGGGAGCGGCGTGTGGCGGGGGATTTAAAACCCGCATGCGCGGCAGCCCGGGGCCAGCGGGCTGTGGCATGGAGGCAGGAGCGGCGCCCGAGCGGGAGGGCGGCCGCGGCGAGTCAGCACAGGTGCAGGAGCCCCTGGCTGTGAACTGGTGGTCCACGGGACCCGGGGAGACCGGGTCGGCATGGACGCCGGGCGGCAGTGGGGGCATGCCGAGTGGGACGGATAAGAGGAGGTAGGAAGGGGGGGAGGAGAGCAGGGGCTGGTGTTGCTCTCAAACCCCCACAGACCGACGCCGGAGTGACAAACCTGGGAGAGCGAAGGCGGGAGGTCCGTCCGGACCATGGACCGGGAGTAGCCCCAGCGGCGCAGACCGGGGACCGGGGCGGAGCCCTTCACCAGGGATGGAAGCCGGAGCGGAGATCCGACCCAGAAGGGACCGGCCTGGAACCAGCGGTGTAGGCCCCAAAGAGCCTACGGGCTTGGACCGCGGGAGCGGCTAGCAGGTGGACAGAAGCTGGGGAGGGGGTTTTGGGGTAAAGTTCGGACGGTCGAGCACCCCGCCCCACAGGACCCGGTTACAGGGCCAAGTGCAGACAATGAGGAAAAGGGCCGGAGGGGAGGTGTCAGTGGGAGGGGGACAGTGTGATGCTGGGAAGGGAGAGGGTAAGGGCATTGGGGGCTGGAGGAGGAGGTGCTGGGAGAAGGCTTGAAAGAAGGGGTGGGCATGAGGAAGGCCAGGATGGAGCAAGTCATGTGTGAGGGCACAGAGGGGCATGAGGGGAATGGGGGCAGAGGGTGGTGAGGGGGTGGACATCAGGGAAAAAGAGGGCAAAGGGGGCAGGGGCAGTGAGGGAAGGGGGGGCACCAGGAGGGTGCAGAAGTAAGAGAAGGTGCAGGTGCCAGGGATTCTGGGGGTGAAGCAGAAGGGCAGACACCTGCAGGGGAGGGACCAGCACCAGAGGAGAGAGACCGGGCAGGTTTGTAGAGGGAGGTGTTAGGAGAGGGGATGAGGAGGGGTAGCTCACATGATCAGAGTGGGGCTACTGGAGGAGTGGGCACAAGGGGGAGAGAAGAGCTGGTGGAGGGGGGCAGGTTGCAGGAGGGCTGAGGGCAGTGAGAAGGGCAGCAGTCAGGACAGCAGAGGAGGGTGAGGAGTTGGGGGGGCAGCAGGCACCAGGGGAGCTGATGGAGCAAGGGGAGGAGACATGGCAGCAGAGGGTAAAGGTTTATAAGACATTTATTAATAACTTGGGTGCCACAGTGGCACATCCAAACAAGCCACATGAACTCAGTACTGGTGCACAACACAAAATTCATTCTGCTCATGGGAGGAAACTCTTAGGCTATGTCTACACTGGCGGGTTCTTGCACAAGAACATCTTGTGCAAGGGTTCTTGTGCAAGAACTCTTGCACAAGAACATGTCCACACTGCCATGTGCGAGCTGTGCTTTTGCACAAGAGCATCTATGGCAGTGTGGATGCTCTCTTGCCCAAGAAAGCTCCGATGGCCATTTTAGCCATAGGGGTTTCTTGCGCAAGAAATCCCTGCCGAGCGTCCACACTGCCCTCTTGTGCAAGAGAGTTTACACCTGTTAGAAAAGAGCGTAGCTCTTGCTCAAGACGCCATCTCTTACCATGCTGTACTGTAAATTTCCTTGTGCAAGACCAGGAGGGCAGTGTGGATGCTCTGTGGGTTCTTGCACAAGAACGGCTGTACTTGCACAAGAAGCCACGAGTGTAGACATAGCCTTAGAGGGAACACTTGCCCCAGCCTCTCTGCCCCTGAGTTAATGTCACACACACTGGGTTAATGCAACTGCAGAATAGTTGCATGCAGGGGGTTTGGTGGGGCCAAACTAATCCCTGTTGGTAGGAGGATGGTGGGAAAAGCCCTTTGAGAGGGGTGACATGACACCTTTTACTTCTGGTCATGTGTCCATCTTGCCCCGAGCGTGTTACCTCCAGAGGCGTGACTAACAGGGGGGAGGGGGCAGGGGGCGTGACTAACGGGGGGACCAAGGGGCATGACTAATGGGGCACCACCAAAAATTATACAAACCTGCCGCCCATGGTTATTACAAAGTCTGTACCCCTGCTTTCCTTGGGGAATAAGCTTATTTCAAAATAGTTATTTGGGGAGTTATTATATTGCATTTAGTTGTTTCAAAATAATTTCCTAGTGTAGACAAGCAGAGTGTCCACACTACCACGCCCATTATTTCAAAATAAGAGGCTGGTTATTTTGAAATAATAACCCCTCCTTTCCACGAGGAAGAATGCTTATTTTGAAATTGCTTTTTCAAAATAGCGGTAGTCTGGACGCTCTACTGCTGCTATTTCGAAATAATTATTCCCCAGAGTCATTCAAAGTAATTACTCCCCAGTGCTTCCTGGGGCTCTAAGTTGAGGTAGCACATTCACTTTAAGGGAGCCTGCCTTAGACTATTTTCAAGGCTTTCCTGTAGTGTGGACACACTATTTCAAAGTAAATTATTTCAAAATAATTTCTTAGTGTAGACATGCCCCATGTGTTGCCTCTGCCCACAGCCAGATGGTGTTTATAGCACAATGAGAAAAGATAAGGGATATAGTTAAAGTGTTGCTGGGTATGGCGGGAGTTTAGTATAGAACTCTACACTGGACAGCTGCCTGACTCCTGTCCCAAGCCATGGTCAAGCAACCAAGCCAGAGGGGTAAAGGGGCAGGTAGTATAAGAAACACAAAAAGCCAAAGAAATGATGACTCTGACCAAAACACAACCTTATTTCTTACCTCTTCCACGAAGCCCCCCAGACTCAAAGCCCTCTGAAATGGAACGTGACCCTCAATTGCAAGGGGTGACACCAGGGGCATGCACTATAGACATAATTAAGCCTGCCAAGGAACAAGGTAGGAGTGAGGGGGGAAAAGTTCTATTGGCGTACAGTGCTGTGAATTATTCTTGCTTAGTAAGCCCATTGAACATTGCTTTGCCTGCATTTTGGACTCTGGCCTTCTGCTTTGTGTCTGGGTGACAAGGTCCAAGGGCGGGTTTCTCACTCCACTTTCCCATCTGTTGTTTCCATGGTTGTGGCTTCGGCTTTGGGCAAAAAGACTGACAGCTTTTAAAAACCAAACCAAATGCCTTTCTAGCTCTGTCTTTGAGGAGTATGAATGTGCTCTGTGTTGCACTGCTGTGGCTTATTTCTTTCTTTGCAGGCAGAGTTCAGAGGAGTCTGAGTTGCCTTGGACAAAATGTGTGTTTTAGACTGATTATTGAATGCCCTCCTTTTGCTTCCTCATCTATCATGGCATTTGGAATGACAGGCCAAGAAATCTCAGCCATTCCAGTATCTGGCTCTCCCAGCTGGTAGTTCGACCACCCTGCTCAACAACAACAGTGCCCAGCTCTCACTTCCCCTGTAGTTGCTTTGCTCCACTCAGTTCCATTCAGGAGGCAGGCATTCACCCAGAAATCACCCCAACACCACTGTCAATAATAAACAGGCACTGTTATCAGCAAACAAACAGAGCTCCTACAACATCAGTCCCTTAGTCAAAGCTCCAGGTGCTGCCTTCCCTTTGGGCTTTGACCGATTCCTGCCTGCCATACGTTACTGGCTCCTAGTAGCTATGAAACCAGGTTGCTCCCTGGCCTGCCCTAAGCCCCGAGTTTAGACTTTTAGCTGGCAGTGTCCCTGCAGCTCCTACTTTGAATGACACCCCTATTCTCCAATAGGAGGAAAGCTGGAAGCAGGGTAAAATTTTGTACCAGCTCCCTAGCTAAATAGGCTTCTGGGGGCATTTGGAGTGGCTCTTCCATGCTGCTGATTGTGGAGTGGGGGCCCCATACAAAGAAGAAACTCGTTGGCTGTTACAGTAGCCCCAGGACCTCTAATCCTCTTGGTAGCTTTCTGGTCTGGCCATGCTGTGAAGAGCCTGGATCTCACTCCTTGCCAAGGTAGAAAGTGGCTGGGCTGATCCCTCATCTGCTGTGGATCACACAGTTTGAAATTATTAGCCTTTGCTTCCCGGTTAAATGGGGTCTGGCCCCAATGTCTGCAACCTGGCAGCAGAACAAAATTGGGCAGTAAGAACACAAAAGTATATCTGTCTGTCTATTTTTGTGTAGACAAACAGACACACACACACACGCTTAGGAAAATGATGATTGTACTGCCTAAAAGCCTCAGAATTTTTAAAGTGCTATAATAAACTGACATAGCTCTTGTGAAGTTAGTAGAGCAGTCTTGAGTCACATCAGCTGAGGTGCTGGTCTGTAGATTATAATATGAACATTTTAAGAACTGCATTTTGCTTAATTTAACTTAATTATACAAAGTACACAATTTTTGAGCTATCGATGCTTCTTTAAGTCTGTAGGTCATTTTAGACTGCATCTATGTGAGGCAAAATAAGAACAGCCATGCAAGGTCAGATCAGAGGTCCATCTACCCAAGTCTTCTGACCTTGGCCAATGCCAGGTGCCTCAGAGGGAAAGAACAGAACAGGGAAATTATCAAGTGATCCATCCCCTGTCATCCATTCCCCACATCTGGCAATCAGAGGCTAGTGACACACAGAGCATAGGGTTGCATCTCAGACCATCCTGGCTAATAGTTATTAATCAACCTATCTTCCATGAACTTATGTATTTCATTTTCAAACCTGTTATTATCTTGGCCTTCACAACATCCTCTGGCAAATAGTTTCACAGGCTGGCTGTACACTGTGTGAAGAAATGCTTTCTTTTATTTATTTTAAACCTTCTGCCTATTAATTTCATTGGGTGATCCCTAGTTCTTGTGTTTTGAGAGGAATATAAACATTTCTTTACTTAAGTGGTCATGATTATATAAACTTCTATCATATCCCCCTTAGTCATCTCATTTCCCACCTGAAAAGTGCCAGTCTTATTACTCTGTTCTCATATGGAAGCTGTTCCATACCCCTGATAATTGTGTTGCCCTTTTCTTTACTTTTCCCATTCTAATATATTATATTTGAGATGGTGTGGCCACATCTGCATGCAGAATTCAAGATGTGGGAGTACTATGGATTTATTTGGAGGCAACATTATATTTATCCCATTCTTGATGCCCGACCTGTTTGCTTTTTTGACTGTTGCTGCAGGATGAGTGAATCTTTTTAGACTACTATCCACAATGACTCCAAGATATTTTTCTTGAGTGGTAATAACTAATTTAGGCCCCATCATTTTTGTATGTATAATTGGGATTATGTTTTCTACTGAGCATTATTTTGAATTTATCAAGATTGGATTTCATCTGCCATTTTATTGTGTTGCCTGATCTTTAATTGTGTCTTAATTATACTGATTATTTATGCACTTCCAGTTACCACTTGGAAGGTTGACAGGTCCTTGTCCCAGGATCAGGCCCAGCAGAGGTGAAAGTAAGTGGGTGCACCCAGGTGTGCAGCTCCAGCAAAGAGCTGGCTGTGATGCAGCAAAAGCTAGCAGGGAGCTATTTAAAGAACTTGCAGGGACCTGGGTGGCAGTAGGACAGTACCTGTAAGACATTTTAAGTTCCTTTCACTGCTGAGGCACAGTATTTAAATTATCCTATGACTGGGAACCCTGATGTGCACAGTTGCAACACTCATGTGATAGGAACTCTTGTATATTTACAAATATAGTTTAAAGTGTATTTAACACAGTCACAAACACCCCAGTCACAAACATCCCAACTGCATAAGATAGATAGGGGCTATGTCTAGACTACAAGCCTCTTTTGAAAGAGGCTTTTTTGAAAGAATCTTTTGAAAAAGCCTCTTTTGAAAGAGAGCATCTAGACTGCAACCACTTCTTTCGAAAAAGCGAGCCGCTTTTTTGAAAAAGAGCACCCAGGCAGTCTGGATGCTCTCTTTCAAAAAAGCCCTGTTTGCATTCTAGGATGCCTGTTTTTGAAAGAGCACTTTTGAAAAAAGGCATTCTTCCTCATAAAATGAGGCTCACCTTGGTTGAAAAAACTGCCGTGTTCTTTCAATTTAATATTGAAAGAACGTGGCGGCAGTCTAGACGCAGGGGAAGTTTTTTCGAAAAAAGGCCTCTTTATTTGAAAAAACACTGTCGTCTAGACACACCCAGGGAGTGTACATCTGTGTTTTCATATACTCAGACCATTCCTTCTAGAACACCCTAGAAGTGTTATCCGTCGTTTTCCTCATCGCCATCACCTCCCCCATCCTCACCAAAGGCCATCATTCTGGCACCTCCCAACGATTCCATCTCCTCCTCCTACCATCCCTAGGCTGGGATGCCACTTTTATAATATATGTTTGGCTGATATTATGCTTGATGTATATTCAGTAAGGGATGCTTCCTTTTCTTTTCAGTTGCATTTCTTCACCTTACTAATGGTGAAGTGTCTTTTTCCTGTAGGTCAGTTTATTATTAATCTGAACATATTGTCATATACTTCAGTTTGTTACCATGGCCCCTTTTGTGGTTATGTTTCACTTTTGTTATTTCTGTCCTACCTGGTTATTCGGTCTGGTCTTAGCCAGTTATTTTGGGTTCCTCCCAGTTGTGGTGCACCTGTTAAATTGAGGGTGTCCTTGGAAGCCCCTGAAAGTTGCTTTATTTAGGTGAAAAGTCCTGAATATACACACATTTACTTTGCTATCTAGGTGAAAGGTCCCAGGCATGTACATGCTAGCTTTGCCTTAGCTTAATTTACAGGATGTGTTCTGTAGGTCCCTTGTATTAGAGCCAAACTTGCAAACTACTTTAATATAAACCCATTGTAACCTATTATAATCAAAACCATAAAAAATAATACATATATAAGAATATATCTATATCTACAGGCAAACAAGCAAGTTAGTCCTATAGGTTATAGTTTCCCAGTTACATCCTTTTGTGAGAGGTCTCTTTATCTTGCAAATGCTTACTCCCAAACATAGCTCTTATTACTGTGAATAATCCTGTTAAAGTTAATAGGACCAGCTATGGCAGCAATGCACTTAAAATAATTGTTTGCAGGACGACTGAGTCCTAAAATTCTATTGTACTGTTAGGAGAAAAAAAAATCTGACATATCTTGTAATTAGAGTAAATGGGGGTGAGGTAGAGAGAGACAGACAGACAGAGAATGTGTATTTGCTTGTAATCATCACAAAGAACTATTAAAACAAAGTGGATAAACTATAGGAATCCTAAATACAAATAGTGATTCTATGTAGCAAGTTTATGTAAAATCACTGACCTTGATCTGAGGATAGACCTCTTTAATGCAATCAATACAGGTGCAATCCGATAAGAACGTTCTACTGTTTTATTAAAGTGCATCTAATTCAAAACTCAATAACTCTCACAAATCCTTAATCAGAGAAGACATCCTGGGAGGTATTTAGGTGAGTGATCTTATAACTCTTGCTCTCTCCTTGTTAGGATGGCATTTTACAAATATACACATCTGTTACTTCTTTGCCCTCTCTGTAATAATTCTCTCCCTTTATCTTCCTGGTTTTGTTGACTTTAATGTGTTTAGCAAGCCCTTTGCATTTAGAGAGGCTGAGGCAAGTGTCAGCCTTTGCTCACACCATCCCCAAGCACAGACAAGCCTGTAAAGAACAGGTCTATTTTCCTTAATGGCATTGTGGGGCCTACAGACTCATGCCCGACAGATGAGTAGTGCGTTGTAGAAGGAACTCCATTTATACTTCCCTTCTCACCCAGGGTGATCAGGGTTCAATACAAATAATCTCTCCATGCGCAGCAGTATGCAACAGTTTAAATCAAATGAAAGCTGAAAGCAATTATTGTGTATCTGGAAATGATTTTAAATCAAAATGATACATATTGAATAAGACAAAATAAGCACAAGGTGGAGAGCTCCACCTGCACTGTTTACTCTAAGGTAATTATTATCCTTTCCAGGTGATCCTCAGCATGCCGCACAATAATGTAAAAGAAATTGCAGCTTGGAACAGTTGAACTAAGTGTTCATTTATAGTCACTGATGTTCACATCAGGCAGATTGAGGTTATTAGGTCTTCAGTTTAAGTGCAAACTACTGCAGCTATATGTATGGCTTACGGTTTTAGCCCATAAAACACTCAGTCTTTTGGGGTACAGATCATATTTTTAAAAAATCTAATTGGTTATTAGTTTAATCTCTAACTATAGGTTACATACAGTCACAGGGACCTCGGCAGCTCCATGGTCACTATCACAGCTTCGGGACTGCTGTAGCCTCCACATCGGCTGTGCCCATGCCTGGTGTTTGGCCAGGAGAGCCATCCTTCCTTCTCCTCCTTTTTTATTAGCTGTAGAAGAGAGCGAGGCCAGGAAAATCAGGTTCCAATTCCACCCTATCCATCTCCAAAACCAAAGGAAGGGGGAACGGGTGGGGAGGGTTGTTAGGACCCTAGCAGGTTATCCAAGAACTCAGGAACCTTCATCGTCACCAAGTCCATCATCCAGTAACTCCATTAGTCATAGTCTTGTCTTATTCATTATGTGAACTAACCAACGGAAGCAAGCATGATGGAGTTAGCACCTGCAGCACCAAACAGATAAGTTCTTCAGCTCTAGCTGTAGGACCTATAGGGAAAGTAGGGAACATGATGGCTGAGCTTTAGACTAGCTGATAATCTTTACTGGGAGCATTTGTACTCTAAGGCCACATCTTCGCTTACTGTGCCAGAGATCGAGCTTCTGGCATTCAATTTAGTGGGTCTAGTTAAGACCCACTAAATCAAATGCTGAGGGTGGCTATGATCAGCACCAGTATTCCTCACAGTTGCAAGGAGTAAGGGAAGCTGATCAGAGCATTTGCTCCCATCTGCCTCTCTCTGTGAAGACAGCACCAAACTCAGCTTAAGGTAGGCCAACTCTAGATATGTATTTTATGTAGCTGGAGTTGCATACCTTAACCTCACCCTCCAGGTCTAGTGTGAATCTGGCCTAAGTTCTGGTTAAGACTTTTGTCTAGCTGCAAGACAGCTCTACCTACCAAATTAGCTCAAGACCAATTTATGTAGCTAAGGAGAAGTTGCCCTATTTAATGCTCAACATACTTGGCTTTTTAGCATTTAAAGTATTTGGTGTCCTAATTTAAAGAATTAGGTGTCCAACTGTAGCCCAGTGGGGCTCAGGGAGGGGCTCCTCCCCTTCGGGGTCAGTGGGTGGCCACTCCGCCCCACTACAGAGTCTATAGTAAAAAGTCCTCTTGTGCAAAAAGCATCGTCAGAGAATATGCAAATGACAGGTGACAAATGCTAATGAGCGCTTAATTAGCATACTCTCTGCTGGCAAAAGCCTGCAGTATAGACATAGCCTTAATGTTTTCATATCAAGTCTGGATGCTCTACTGCAGCGGTTCTCAAACTTTTTGGGCTCCAGAGCCCTTTACATGAGCAAAAAATTTATGCGGCGCCCCAGCGGTCCACTGATTGTATGTGTTGTACTTATTGATGTTTCCAGTTTGTCAACCTTGTGGAGCCCCTGGAGATGTCTCGCGGAGCCCTAGGGCTCCGCGGGCCACAGTTGTAGAAACACTGCTCTACTGGAAGATATACTTTAGCTTAAACACAAGTTATTGAGCTCAATAAAGGAGTAACTGGATGAAATTCTATGGCCTGTGTTATACAGGAAGTCAGACTAGAACAGTGGTCCCCAACCTTTCGGGGCTGCTGGGCGCCTGGGGGCGGGGCCGCTTGCGCGCCCAGGGGCGGGGCCGCCCATGCGCCACGCGCCTGGGGCCAGGGCCGCCCACGTGCCCTGTGCCCGGGGCCGGCACCGCGCACGTGCCGCACGCCCGGGGCAGGGGCCGCCCATGCGCCACGTGCCTGGGGCTGGCACCGCGCATGCGCCGGGGGCGGGGCTGACCCAGATAATTCAGCGGGCTCATATAAATGCCCTGGCGGGCGCCATGGCACCCACAGGCACCGCGTTCGGGACCACTGGACTAGAAGATCTAATGGTCCCTTCTGGCCTTAAACACCATAAATCTGTGAAGATTCTGCATGGACTGTATATTTGCAAATAAAAATGAATTAGGATAATTTAGCAATATAGGTCCTGAATCTGATTTTACTGGTGTGCTAAGAGCATAAATGAGGTTGCACCTAAGTACAATATATAAAGTATAAAGCACTCAAAGTAAATTCTTTTCATGGTCACCCTCTTCTCCATACTGCTCATGGGCCATTCTTCTCCTTGAGGTCAGAATGATGCTTATGGCAATCTAGTACTGTGCAATCCAGTCTTCAGCGGAAAAAAATCTGTTGTCCTTAATGATTTCAAAGAACTCAGATTTAAATCACTCAGGTTATGTCTACATTGCAGTGTTCTTCCAGAAAAAGCTATGCAAATTGCGAACTGCAATTTGCGTAGCTTTTTCCACTTCTTTCTTCGGAAGAGACTTTTCTGACATTTGGCCCATCTACACTGGGCCAAATGTTAGAAAAAAAAAACCCTTTTTTTGAACCATCCCTTCTTCCTCCCTCGTTTACAGGAATGCTGAAAAAGCAAGTCTGTTCTTCTGAAAAAAAAAAAATCAGAAGAGCAGATGCGTTCCCTGGTATCCCGGAAAAACTCTGCAGTGTAGACATAGCCTGAGCTATGACTAAAAAGCAGATCCCTCTGGGGTGGAAGAAAGCAACTGTATAGTAGTGTCCATGGTTCTACACAGCAGTTTAGGATAGGTAGGGAAAAGTACCATTTTCAAATTGCAGTAGACTGAAAGATTATTTGGGAAGGGTTAATTGTCCACAACTACATACAACAGTTTTATATTAATCTAATATGGCCATGGTCTGTGAGCAGGTTCTGCGTTTATGCCAGTCTGGTTTGACTTTAAAGAATTCCCACCCCGGCTGGAAAATAAGGATACCAGAGATCTAATTAAAAATGGGAGTTTGAGATACACAACAAGACTTTCAACTCCTCTGGCATTTAATGGAATTTGCTATGGTGCTAAAATAGTATTTCACCCCCTGTCATTTTGACATGAAAAACATTAGAGAATATTTGATTTTGCTGTGGAACAAATTATGGTAATAATGAGTCTTTGAGAGAAAAAATGTGCACAAACTGGTACAATCTCATTTAAAATGTGCATGTTAAAATAGAGCATATACATGAGGAGATGACTGTTATTTTATCAACAGATTTTTATTTTTGAGATGTATGCCCTTTCAGTGTTGTGTTTGACAATTCTTTTTAACATTAGCTTAAACCGCTATCGCAGGCACTATCAGTCTATATATATTATGGGAATTAGGAACATGTGAACAGTCAGACTACAACTCCTGCTAGACAATCAAGAATTCAAACTGGTGCCAGAGCTCACTGGGCAGATAACTTCTCCCTGGATTTGCTTTTAATTCTCAGAATTGACTTTGACAGGATGAGGGATTGGTGATCTCTGTATAAACTACATACAGGCAAATAACTGCTTTGTTTGGAAGATCTGCTAGATTTTTTTTTTAATTTACGTTCATTTAATTTTATAGAATCATTCATTGCTAATGATTAAATTCTGCCCCAGGTTGTATGAAGGGTCTGTAGTGATTTGGCCCCAAAATACATATTTCATGATTAGATTAGTAACATACCACTGGTCATATGAGTACTGCTGCTCCATGCATATTATAAATAAGAGATGTGCTCTGTTGCAAGCTTTTAATTCGGGCCTAGACGGGAACAGCTGATGAGAAAGAGGCAAGAACTCATGGTCTAGACTGAGCCAGGAATTCCCATATTCCAGTTCTGACCACGAACCTTTCTGGGACCTTGGGTAAGACATTTAACTTCTCTGCTTCCATTTCTCTGCTGGTAAAGTGGAAATAATCCTACGTACCTCACAGGAATGTTGTGAGATGTCTCTAGAAGGCCAGATTAAGAGATGACAGGACATGTTACATCTCCCACTGAAATTAACAGAAAATTCTTTGATGATGTCAGTGGGGTGGAATCAGACCCTTACTGCTGGGAGGTGTGTATTACACTTCCTTGCATCACCCCACTCCTTTTGCTTCAGGGAAGCATCACTGGGAGGGAATGGAGGTCATTTCACCCTCACTGTCTTCCCTCAGTTTTTTTGCTGGCTATACCAGGTTTAGTTTAAGGCCAGAACTTCATAAGAGGCTGCTGAAGGAATGAATTCAACCAGTGAACCCCTGCTTCTTAGGCCAGAACCCCTTTTCCACTAGCGCTGACCACTTTTTGGACTCTGGTAGTCCCTATATATTCCCCCTCCACTCCAGTGCAAGTGAGGTAGCGACCCTTTCTGCAGCTATAAACTTCCCCTTGTCAGCCTTTCTAATTCTTTGGTTCTCCACTATTATTCACCTTCATAAAACCTAGGGTGAATTCATCCCAGCCTTTGTGAAGCACTAGATCAATCCTAAGCACGATCATTATTCATCACTTGCTGATTGTGGATAATAATTATTGAAGGTTCTACTTAAGGAAAAATGCACTGAGATTTTGATTAGTGTAAAACAGTAACAATAAATCATATATGCAGTGTTGTTGTAGATAAGCATATTGGAGAGACAAGATGGGTGAGGTAATATCTTTTATTGGGCCAACTTTTAGTGGGGAGAGAAACCAGCTTTCGAGTTTACAATCTTCTTCAGAACTCTTTGTAAGCTCATAAACTGGATCTCTCTCACCACCAGAAGTTGGTCCAATACCGGTATTACCTCAACCACCTTGTCCCTCTAACAAATCATATAGTCTTTTAAACTTGAAATAAATATGTAGTTATGTGTCTTTTCTGTGAATTGGGTCACTTTACATTGAACAGGAATATATGTAAGACAAGTGCAACAGGTCCTTTTAAGAAAAATCTTACCTCCCTACCCGAGAATGAAAGTGGGAGACATGCCATTTTATTTTGCTAGTCAGTGATATATTAATGTAAACTAATTAACTGCAAATGTTTAAGCAGTGAGCACCAAATGAGAGGACTTGTTTCACAGCTGGGATGGCTTGTTTTTATAAAAGCAACTAAAAATAAAAATCAAGAAGTATGTGTATGTGCGCGCACTTGCATTTTCCAGTAATATTTTATGTAAGTACACTATTATGACTAATTAGACATAGAAATTCTGGCTGTGAGCATCTGACATTTTTCTGCACTATACAACCCTATCTTTTTAAAGTCCCATGTAACATCATTATGACTGATACAATCAGTGGCCTTGTGTTTAAAAAGATTTTATTTTGGAACACAGGTCACTGGAGGGTAGGCTCACGGGCATACGTGGCACATGAATATGGGCAAAAGAAAACAGTAAATGTGAGCTGCCAAGAGATCTTATAAGGAATTTGCATAAGATCTTACTCATAAGTAGAATGGGGAAGGCATCTTTGATTATATCTTCACAGTTAACAGCTGTCCCTGGCAAAAATGCAGGAAGCGTGTAATGTACTCTCTCTGTATAATGTAATGAGACTGTGTCTGAGGGATAACTTATACTGCGCAGATAGCAAACAATCAAGTGTGGTCAAGGACAGACAAGTTGTTTCATTGTGCATTATTAGACTTGGCAGAATTCATTTAAAAAATATTTTGGATAAATAATATGATGTTTATTTGTCAACTCTTTTTATTTTTATCAATGTAAAAAACTGGGGGGGGGGAGGGTGGGAAGGGATCAAGATCACATGTAAAAGAATACAAAGTAAATATCCTTAAGTCAAACTGTAATAAATTCACAACCTGCATTTTTCTTACTTTGCCCATCTATAAATTTCTCTTATCATCTCTGGAATTATTTTTTGTCAGTTTGTATGTGTACTGTGAAATCAATGTTTACTGATATTTAACAATGTAAATTTAATCTTTCCAAGCCTAGACATAACTTGGCAAAGACCTAAGGAAAATGTGCATGCAGTCAGTGGCTCAAAGCTTTTATTACTTACCCAACAAGTGATTTTTAAAATGTACTTGCTTGTCTTTGTGGCAAGTGCAGAGTGAAATAGGTGGCTTTAAATATTAGTTGGAGAGAGCAAGAAAAAGAAGAGCAGTTCTCTGATGTCAGCTTGCAAACTGGTCTAAAGAGGACCTGAAGGCAAACAGAGAGACTCCTAGTAATCCCAGGAGCGCTGTAAAAAGATGAGACTATAGGACTAGTGTCATTCCATGTAGAACAGCATTCAAACTACATGACACGTCTATGCAAGGGATAATAACCACACTGTAGAAGAATGGAAAATCTGCCCTTTAACAATATGTGCCTTCTAATGGGGTCTCAGGAGAAATCTTACATAACCACTAGCTGAAGATGCTGCAGATCTCCTGCCCACTTTGTAATACAGAAAAATCCATAGGAACAACAAAGGAAATTGAAAGATTTGGAAGATTCATCTGTGTGCATGAGAGCACTTGATTTGGCAGAGATCTAGTTGGCATTTTTGAGATATGTTCCCAGTTTAAAAGATGGAAGGAGTTCCCAGAATCATCATGTTTTTATCAATCAAAGGCAAGCCAGGATTACCTTTTCTATTTCAATGACAGACTTCAGGGTAAAATGAAAGAGAAATGAAGAGCTAGTAAGGTATTGTTGTCTCTATTACAATTCTGCTGACAGAAGAGTCCTAAAAATAATAATAGATTGTGTTTAGACACTGTATTCCAAAGGATCCCAAAGCACTTTACAGATGGACTATTTGCACCTCACTGCTGCTGACATGCTGTCACCTCTGGAGTGGACCCCAGTAGTTTTTTGGCAATGTTTCACAGGAGCAAAAGGCAGACAGTGAAAAAGAACACTGCGTCCATTTGAAACTGTGTGGAGATGTAAGTGGACAGAATGTAACCATCAAAACTGGAATTTGATCAAGATACGGTAGCTAACACGTGGCTCTTCCGAAAATGCAGTGCACTCTGTAATGTCCAGGAATAGATAGGGCTTTGATTTTTTTTTTTTAACCTTTCCTTGGAAAGACCTCCAACATGACAGTATCAAAAGAAGAGCTATTGACTCAGTACTGACTGAGAGGAAAAGAGTGCCACCTACTGAAGCCTCAATACCACACCTTGCAGTAGCTTTGATTTTCTGTTCATTCCCAATGCTGTTTACTTTGTGAAATTTGACAAGAGTACCTCACAGGATGGAATGGTTATGCGTTCATCATAAACAGGCCTTACATGAAGGTGACCGCTGGCATTAGAATGAAAGCAAATGCAGAGAGTAAATCAACTGATTTCTACCAGGAAGGTTTGCCCTGTAGTGAATCTCAGGTCTTTCAAGAGCTGAGAGCAGACTGAAGTTTAACCTTTACTCAGATTAGTTTTTGCTAGATTACTGCAGGATGTGATCATGATCTTGATGTCTTTCACATGATCCTCACAGATTTGCTCTGTACAGTTAAATGTTCTTTGAGGGGTTTAGGATTAAAGTAGGTTTGAAATATTGTAGAGAACTCTTTAATGACATTTTAGAAGCTTAGCCAACCCCTAGATAATCTAACTGGCTGAAAACATTTTGAAGTATAATTTACTTGGAGATCAACCCATTGCGTCCTGGCAAGGTATGGGGAATTTTAGCAGTTTAGAAAGGTGCCCCATCAGGGCGGATCTTTTAGATGGGGAAAACGCACTTCCTAAAATCTCCAGGAAAATAATTATCTGGGAGCGGGGGAATCTCATGAACTGACATTCCAGCCTGGCCATTGCTGAAATAGGTGAAGAAATCTGACCCCTCCATTTACGCATTTTTTGGAGAACACACTGTCTCCCTTGAAAGGATGCAGGACCAAAGAATTAGATGATGATGGACAGAGGGATATAGCTGGTGGTTCAAAGCGGGGTGAGGTTTACTTCCCTGGTGAGGAAGAAAAAGGACAACAAAAAATGTCCTAACAGTATCTGGATCTAGGATATCTATAAAAAAGGAAAGTTGACTGTTTCCACAGAAGGCCATTTGTCATGACATGGCAAAAATCTGAGGTTTAAGGACTGTTTTTAATTTAGTGTAGGAGGGCGGATGAAAGCCGCATGGGTTATAGCAAAACAGGTATTATTAAAACCACTCCCTAAATAGCCAAATGAGCCTGTGTAAATGCCAAGGTTGCCAGGAAGTGTATCACTGTTCTCTAACCAGGGAGTAGTGGAAATACAGGAGCACCATGGATTATGGTAACATTTCTTCCAACATGTTTTATTACCCAGGGACAGAGCCCTCAAGCCCCATGGTTTGGAGGGTCCTGCCCGCCCAAAGGCAGCCTGACGGATTACTAAGGGGGGGGGGGAGCATGGCACCAACGCCAGGGTTTGGGCCTGTCCCCTGTACTCACCAGCAGTGACAGAGCCATGGCAAGTGGAGCAACCCAGCCCCACCCTGCTCCGTTCCCCTGAGCAAAGCTGGGAAGCAGAGCAGGCTGGTGTTGTGTTACTCCACTTCAGGCTGCCACAGTGAGTGCAGGATGAGCCTGACCCTTGCTGCTGGCACCAGACCTGCCAATCACCCCCGGGTTGCATCAGTTGGGAAGGGATGCACTAGGGAGGGAGCAGGCAGAGCAATGGTGGAAAGAGATGTGGTAAGGATGGCGCAGGAGTGGGACTTGGGGCAGGAGAATGAGTGGGGGCAGAGGAAGGGTGGGAAGAGGTGGGGTGGGGGTGGGATCTGGGGCAGAGGGGGATTGTGCTGGGTCCTGTACCCCACTATGGATGGCCCTACCTAGGGAAGTTGGAAGTCAGCTAAAACTGGAATTTAGATTTCACCCAAGAGATTTCTCTTGCGTTGTCTGTAGGAAACCTTTGTAAAATAGCCTCTACCTTTTTCTGTGTTTTCTTTGGCTGAAAGCAATCTTATTCTTCTGCATGGACTCCAGCTGAAGAAAGGTAATTACCTTGACATACAGACAGATTTGGAGATCTTTCACTTTGTTTAGAGCTGGATGAGAAAGCCTTTTACTACGAATTTGGACTAGCCGGCTTTGAAGGAAAATGCTGTCTTGTATTACTATTGAGTGGTTGCAAAGACCTATTCAGGCTTCCATTGTGGGGGGTGGGGGGGAGGAAAGGGGAGTCTCTTCATGATACCCCAAGGCACAATAGGTATTTGGACTGCAATTTCACTAGTTCTAGATGCTGGTTATTTACAATCCTCTTAACTCAGGCCCTCCCCCACCCCACAAAATGAGCAGGTCCAACCATGTTCTTAGGGGAATGTTGTCTCTCCTGGGCTCTGTGGGACTCAAGAAGGCTCATGTGTCTTCTCAGTTTGGCCTTCCCTTCTAGATTGTCCTATCTAACAGCATTGCTTGCTTCCTCCTTGTTACACCAAGTATAGGGTTTCCTCTTTAAAAAGGCAGCGTGCTGTGCCCTCTGATGGTGATTACACTTTGCAGATGTTCAGCACCTTTCTGGCATTAAACCTCCATCCAGTGACCTTAGTTCTTTCCCATTGACCGTTTAAATGGCAGGCAGCACATGAAAGAGTTGCTGTGAAGTAGCTGAGGGAGAATGAGAGCTCAACTGATTCTGTGTCTCAGTGCTCTTCTGTGAGAAGATTAAGGGTCATCCAACTGTATCAATCACCTTCTCTGAAAAGTCCAAAAAGACTGTCAGAGTGCAGTCCTTTTATCAGATTATCTCTTTTCTTTTAAAGGTAACAATCGTCCATAGAGATTAAGAGGCAGTCAAAGGCCTCATTAATTTTGAATTTCAAGTGTCCTCAATAAGGCATGGCAGAATTTTTTTCCATAGGAACCTGAGAAGTTTCTTAAGAGATGTGAAATCAAGGGAAAATATTCTACTCAGGGGCCTCTGTGCTAATAAGATACCATGATAAACTTCCCCAGCCTCTAGACAATTCAGGAATGTGTCCCTCTCATGACCTCAGCAAGGTTTGTTCTAAACTGGAAACTGAGGTATTTTAAAGCTCATAGTCTTTAGGAGATGGAGGATTAAAAAAAGAGTGAGGGGGTTTCTTCTCAGTCTGTGCTCATGGAGATGATTGATCAAAGGGCTATTGCCACAATTCTTTATATTATCCGGACGGATGTCTCTTAAGAAAAGGTTCAGCAACTCTGAAAGAAACCTGAAATGGAGGCAGAGGGACTTTGCTGGAACTGGTCTAAAGGATTGTTTCTGGGCAAAGACAGTGTTCTCAGGCAATCTTGTTTATTTAAAACTCAAACAAATGTACAGCTTGGACTTTGGTTCAAAGTTAAAGAAAAAATAGAAATGTAAGAAGATATTAAGTGTGTGTTTTCAAATTGGAACCCTTGTTAAACTGTCCTTTTCAACCGACCTTGAACACTTATTCACTTTGGGTTTTCTTGATAATCTCAGATGGGTTTCTCCTGAGAGCACATTAAAAGTTGCATCATTTCTTGTAGATGCTCTTACTCTAAGACTTGAATCTTTATCCCGCCTCTATTCTGGGATCAGGTTTGTTATGGTCATAAATAGAGGCATCTGTGTGTGCACTGAGCTTTGTGCAGGGCTGGAGGGGCTGCTGTGAAGAAGCTGGTGATGGCTCATTGATTCTCAGCCAGCATAGCCTATGTGTGAGTAAAAACACTGTTGGGGCTGCTCTCACCTCTGCCACTGGAGACCGTGGAGATCATTTGTCCATGGAGGATCAATAGCACCACTCTGCCCAGATCCCACCCTTTCCTCTTAGCCAACTTTCCTTGGTTCCCGCCAGGGGAGCTCTCCAGAATCCCTTTCCTTTGTGGTTTTTCTGCACTACCAAGGGAGCCAAGCATAATGCAAGATCTAGCCCTTTTGGTTTTGTTTTCAATGTGCATTCCTCTACCTGATGTGAGTAAGGATAGTCACCACAAAGCGCTAAGGCGTCCTCACTGTTGTCCGTTCCTTTCGTTTTGTTTGCTGCCTAATCAGGTGGCAGCCACATGCACCTTTCTTCTTCTCTTCCAGTAGACCAACAATTGACAAACATGATAACCAGTTTAGGAACTGTTTTGTGAATGGTGACAGGGATCTAGATGGAGACCATCAGAATCAAAGCATCAGTGATCTAAACTGGGCTTCAGGGGGGAGATGCAAGTGCAGTAGCCTATTGCTTCATCCCTCATTATTATGCCATCACTGTGGTCCCCTGCTGCCATGGTGGTTGGGTGCAATTAATGACTGGAGAAAGCCAGTGCAAGGCCTATGCATGGCATACTTTCCATTTAAGCCCACAAAACAGAGGTAAAGTAGGACTTACGTGGTGCATAGGTCTCATGTTAGTTTTCTGCACAAGGGTGAATTTCATCCATAGGAACTAGATTGGTGTTTTCTATGAAGGGCTGCTTCTGAGTGCTAGATATGTAAAGAAATCTACTGTCTAAGCATTGGCTATGGCAGGGCAGAGCTCTCTAGGAACTGCTTCAGCAATTATTAAGGTGATAAGGGAGGTCCTACTAAATTCAATGAGTTTGGGTGAGATTATTCCTGAAAAGAAGAGGTAGGATGTCTCTCCTACATGTTTACTTGGCGGATGTATGCATTTGTACTACCAGTTATTTGCATACTCTCTTCTTTTGCACTCAGGGTATGCTCACAGGGCTCAGAGCTGGCAAATGCAGAAGTGATTAGATTAGCTGGTTCTGTAGGAAATCCAGTGTCAAACAAGGACCAGGATGGGAGTACTTGAGAGACTGGAGTCCATATTGATCCCGTTCTCAGACTGACTGGATGCATGAAGCCAATTCTTAGAATAATATTTCACAATCTCTGGTTTCTAAGTAGCCAGCTTTTCCATGCCAAATTATTCTGTCCAGGGTGTTTGATTTATCTTTGCACACGCAGTAAAATGGTGTGAAAAGAAAGGGGAGGAAGGAGTGTGAAAATGACTGTTAAAAATTCAGAAATGTAAGAGACTAAAGAGAAAAACATAACCTTCTCCCCCTGCCAAAAATCATCACAAAAGAATGATAATATTTTTCATTTCGGCAGCACCTTTCATCTGAGATTCTCAAAGCACTTTGCAAACATGGATCGAGCGTTGCAGCTGTCAAACCTCAGACTGGAAATAAGGCATTAGCTATTAACACTAAGGGGAAGTAACCATTGGAACAATTTACAAAGGGTCGTGCTCGATTCTCCGTCACTGACAATTTTAAAATCAAGATTGGATCTTTTTCTAAAAACTCTGCTCCATGAACTATTTTGGGGGAAGTTCTGTGGTCTGTGTTATTCAGGAGATCAGATTAGATGATCGCAATGGTTCCTCCTGGCCTTGGAATCTGTGAATTTATGAACACTTAAATGATTTTTCTGGCCATTTTACAGAAGAAGGACATTAAGGCAGAAAGAAGCTTAATGACTTCCCCAAGGTCAGGCAAAACAAAACAATGACAAAGGAAGGCATAGACCTCCAAAGTCTCAGCTTCTTATCTATTGTCCCCCCCCCTTACCTGCTGCTCTATTTTTATTTTATTACAAAAATATGAATATAAGAAACCAAACAAAGCCAAAGGAAACACATTCCCTGTAAATGGGTGAAAATGGTATATTTGGTCTGATCATCTTGAACACATTTCTTTTGAAAGCATAATTTATTAAAATGAACACATATAATTTTGCAATTATAAATACAATATGTGCATTAAACACATTAGTTAAGAAGTTATGCTTTTGAAACTGCAAATCACTAACCAAATGCATTTTACAATGTTTTAATGAGCACTTTTTCATATGGTATTAATATCCATTAGCTATGTTAATACAAGTAATGCTATTAATGTGCAAAGCCATTATTTTGCTACAAAGTCAATAATGGATGGTAGCGATTCCTATACTGAACTGTCTGAGAGAGTTTATATTGTGTTTAGCAGAATGGTAAAAGTACCACTGAATTTCTAGGGCTGTTAACTAAATTCTACTTGCTTTCACAGAGAGTAATTATCTGAGTTAGGTGGAGGTATGTGGGGCGATTTTTGGAGTGATTTTGTGAATCAACACAGGTTTTAGGTAGAAATATCACAGAGATGGCCCTCTTGTCTTCCATAGAGCAAAACAGGTGATAGGGATATTATCCTTGTTTTCTATTGCCTGCTGACCAATATTGTCTCCTTACTTCCTTGCACTTGCCTCTATGTAGCCATCTATTGTCTTCTGTCTTGTATTTAGATTGTAAGCTCTTTCAGAGCAAGGACTGTCTTTTTGTTCTGTGGGTACTTCACCTACCTAGCACAGTAAAGTTCTTCTTCGGGACTGAGGTTCCTAGATACTATGATTAAAGAAATAATTAATACAATAAACTAACCATTTTCTTATGTGAGCCTTATCTTGAGACATTATGGGTACCTGCCCTTCTTTTGCACAGGTATGAATTTTATCATTATGAGATAAACAGAGATGTGCCTGACCTACAAAGTTTGGATTCAAACGTCTTCATTTTCCATGGTGGTTAGGATCTGAGGTGGATTCAAAGCCAAACTGAAGTCAATGTAAATCTCCCAATGACCTCCACAAGTTTTGCATCAGTCCCTTGCTTTGAGCTCATCTTTAAAAGTAATTTTAATATAAGTTATCTAAATGGATTTTATTGGCTGGATTGTGGGGGTTTTTTTTTTTCCAGATACTCTGATGAAATGTAATAGTTGTTTAGTTAGTGGATGGAGTGAAGAATGACTATTAGAAGAAATTCTTCTTGAAGTAGCAATACAATTTGCAGCTACATTATACTTCTTGCTTTAGGAAAACATTTATTAGCTGATTTGCAAGTAAAATATTTTATTATACTAATATTGGAAACATTTTCTGCTACCAGTAAAATTCTTGTATTGTTTTAGGGACCATTCTTGCATTGTAAAATTAACCATATATCTAGTAAATCAACAGAGAAAACAAACCACAGTGGTTGACTCAAATATTAAGCATACAGATTTTAATAATAGCATGTTCCTGTTTAATTTTTAATTTACTTAACCACAGCATTTATTCTAACTTAAGGCAACAGTTTGCCTGCAAAATGCAATTATTTGCAACTTTTCTCATTTTTATACAATATACATGTACTGCACTCCCTGTATAGTTTGTTTCATGTTCTCTAGCTTCTTGTAATATTTTGGCTTTTGGAAATACACTGCTGTAGGCTTAAAAAACGAACTTTTAGCCAATGTGTTAATGAATCAGGCTTATTGTGGTATGATTCACTGTAAATAGATCCATAAGATTGATGCTGTTCCAAGCACCACATCCATCTCTGGTTCTACCTCTTCAGTTTCTGGCTCTGGAGCTATTTTCTTTGTCATAAAAAAACAAATAGACCCATTGCTTAGGTGAGGATTTGCTTTCAGTAAAACATGTTAATGGGAGCCATGTTGGGTAGGCCACAATGGAAATCGCCGATCCAGCCAACCCTACAGTTAGGACCCAAACCAGAATTATTAGTTTGTATTCTTAAAGCCTGAGGAAACCATAGGCAACAGAAAAGCACACCAATGATAGCAGCCCATGCTGCATTCCCCTAAGATGGAGTGGGCAAGAACCACAAAATATGGGCTGACATCAAAAGACATGGACATGGAGCAATTAGCACCTATCAAGATGCTCTTAAAAATGTGATTCTTGAACTAGTGTTAAAAGAACTCTGATGTATTTGGGAGGGTGTTACAGGGCCCCTTAAGGAAATGAAAGAACTACAGAAGCATCATTAGTGTGATCCTGTCAAATGTGCAGCAGAGTAAACATTCTCGATATGGAAAAATGAGCTGCTGAAGTAATCTACAAAGACAATAAAATATTCTCCTTGGATGTGGGTTTTCTGCTATGTCTGAGACATAGAGGAAAGAGTGTGCTCCCTGGAACACATTTCTGTCAAAAAAGAAACAAGAGGTCTCAATCACAGCACGACTGAGGGTCTACTCTGGAGATAAAATGTGTATTGTCTGGCATTGGGGCTCCAGAAATAAATCTTAGAAGAGTTACAGCTGGGTACAAACTAAAGCTCAACCATAGGAATTACATGCATAATCAGACCAGTCTAGTCACATACCCTGTTTTTGCTGATGGCCAGAATCATATGCTACAGAGATAATATAGTGGATAATTACACCCTGATCCTGCTCTCTTTGAAGTCAATGGCAAAATTCCTATTGATTTCAGTTGTGTTCAGTCAAACCCCTGTTGAACACTGTAGAAATATGAAAAGCAAATCTGGATCCTAATTTTGCAGATAGTTCCTGTCTTCACAATGGCCAAACTTATTCAAGCAAACTTAAATTTAAAGAGAAAATAACAGAACTCCACTTGTTATTACCTACAGTCCACAACTCAGACCCCTCCAGCGCATTATACACAATCTACAACCCATCTTGGAAAATGATCCATCACACTCAGAGGCCTTGGGAGAAAAGCCTATTCTCGCTTACAGACAACCCCCCAACCTGAAACGAATTCTTTCCAGTAACCATGCCACACAACCACATCATAAGCATCCAGGAACCCAGCCCTGCAACCAAACACGATGCCAACTCTTCCCACATATCTATATAAGCGAATTCATCACTGGAGCCAACAACATAAGCTACCAAATCAAAAGGTCATTTGACTGCACATCCAGTAATTTGATCTATGCCATCAAATGCCAGCAATGCCCCACTGCTATATATATTGGACAAACTGGACAGTCCCTACGGGAAAGAATCAATGGACACAAATCAGATATACGTAAAGGGAACATACAGAAGCCTGTTGGAGAACACTTTAATCTTCCTAATCACTGTTTAAAAGATCTTCAAGTGGCTGTCTTGTCACAAACCAATTCTACTAGCAAATATACAGAGAGGTGTTGGAATTACAATTCGTCCGCAAATTCAGTTCTCATGCTAATGGACTCAATAGTGATGAGGGATGGTTGGGACACTATCAACCTAACATTCAATGAAGGTGCAAATAGCTCTTTGTGTAGATTCCTGTGTTAAGAAGGGTACTATCTATTTACTTTGATTCTTATCTGCTTCGTTTTAACTACCCAATCATCAGGTGCTTACTGATTCCCAGCTCTGCCTTCCTGTTTTTCCCTTTGATTTTCCATACCCTCTGCTCCTTGTTTCCCACCCCCTCTTTTTTTTCCTCCCCCCTCCTTTCCTATTTATTTTGGGTCTGCACATCCTAAACTCAAAACTCCGGTCATCTGAAGAAGTGGGCGGTGCCCACGAAAGCTCACGATACCATCTACATGTTTTGTTAGTCTATAAAGTGCCTACCAGACCATTTATTAAATTTTGTGGTAATTGAAATCTGGATCCAGATTCATATTTTGTGGCTTGAGTCATTCTCCAGAAAAAAATGCAAAATGAGAGTAGCTTCACAGACTCTACCAGTAATAAGAGCTGAGTAAATAATTTGTAGCAAATTATGTATTTGATTGATCTGCCCCCACCTTTTTATTTGCCCACAAACTATCCATCAGAAGCTTATAGGTTTCCTGCTGTTGTTACATGTTGTTATTTGGGAATAATTCTTGCTCTGTAGATTGTTCATGAGCAAGTCGTTGCAAGTATTCAATAGCTGCAACTCCAGTTACAAGCATGTTTTATCAAGTGGTATTTTTCTGTATTCTAATGGAAGAAACTCTTAGTAACCAGTTTCCAGTGTGACTACTCAACCTTATAAGTTCATTTGCTTTCCTATAAATATTTCTAATACCATTTATATTTGTAATAAAGGTTTAATAGACAAGAGTGCTGGTTAGAGAATGAACTATATTGTATTTCCAGCCCCAGTTACTTGACATGAGCAAGGGTTACAAAAGTTTATTAACCTTGTGACATGACAGCGGTCACTACCTACTAACTTGTAGGTACAATTATGTCTTCCTCGTAAATAAAAAAATCTAATGCAATAAACCATAAAATATCATCTTTAAATGAGAGCCTCAGGCTAATTCAACCAATTAATAAAACATGAATAGAGATGTCGGGATGCAAATGGAGATGATGTTATGAATCTCCCTTGACTGATTAGAGGATTATTGTGACTCTGACTCAGTAGACATCTGTCAATAGCTGTTATCCCTGAACCTGAATGGCTTTGTGATAGTCTGACTACTTGTTCTCAAAACAGTTTCTTCTACAGTGGCTCATTCAGCCTTTGAAGTAGATCACCCATTCTTGTCACCAAAGATAAGTGGTCAGGTTATCTTGGCACCACAGTTTTGCAGGAGTTTGTGTGATTTTATAGTCTCCCCCAAAACCCCAATAATGTTGTCAGTAGGAAGATGGACAAGAACTGTTCTGGAGGAATGGTGGCTAGCAACAGCCATAATGTTACAATATTATAATTCCTGAGGAAGAAATACTTGATGATGTAAATGTGCTCTTCCAATAATGTTATCAAAAGTCAAATATTTTCTTTGTGAAATAACTCACACAGATTATAACAATTGTTGTTTCTTTGATATTGCTATATAGAATAAAAGGATGAAGCCCTCTTCTTTATCAAGACAAAAATATAGGAAGCCCTGTGTTCTTCTATCGTGTGTGTGAGTTGTCAACATTTTTCTTTGGCTGTAACAGTGACACTGTAGGTTAAGTAGTGCAGCTACCACAGTTCTAAGGTGGTACCAGAATAATATAGCAACTGCTAGGATCACTCACCAGTATGCTAGTCCTGAACTGCCCTTCTCTGGCTACAGAGGTTATTGCTCAGTCATTCCCTTTTTGTGCAAAAGGCTTGTCCTTGTTTCTGCTCAGTCAAGTACAGCAGGAGCCTCTCTGTCTCAGATATGCCCCTGATTCCTTTGCATGTCTTTTGCTGCTTCTGGCGCAAAGGTTTCTGGTACACAATGCCTTATGCAAGCTTGGATTAAGCGTTCAGTAAATATATTTAATTATCCTGAGTTTTGGCTCTTCATAAAATGACCTAATTACCTGGTGGTTCATCAATAATTTTTCTGTTACATACAGTAAATTCTCACCGTATTTTTTGTTGTGGATTTATATTCTGAGCTATTTTCATTCTTTTCTGTTTCCCTGTTCTTTGTTCATATTTGGTTCCATAATTTGCCAACAGTTTTTAAAAGGAATAAGGGGAATTTGGCCTGTAAGACTGTGCCAAAGTGGCAAATGTATCTTTCTAAATATTTATGACATTAAAATAATAATGCTTATATCTACACTGCTGATTACCAGGATTATTTAATTGTGCATAGCCTAATCCCGGAGACAGGCATATTATGTGATCAGAAGATTTGTAGTGGGCCCCAGTCTCAGGATACAAGTTAAAGCTGACAAGGCTTAGCTTTAATTCACGTGCTGCTTTGCAAATATACTTGCTTTTTCTCAGAAGAAGGATTTGTGTAACTTGTTCTTTTTGTTGACACGGGCCCCAATCCATCACCTCCTGAAACAGAGAAAAAGATGACCATTGAATTAAATGAGCACTGGGCTGGGCCCTACTCCTTATACATTTTCTGCTTGCCTTGAGGACTGCGGAATCCATTCCTGTGGGATTGGAAATGTGCCAATGATTTAAACATTTTGGTAGGCCTAGTGTATTGATTTGTATATTGGTAACAAATTCCAGAAGAGCCTATCATGACTTTGTTTGTCTAATGACATAACAATCTGAGATGTAGAAGAGGATCACAAAGGAGCGTGAACATGGCCGTTAGGAAGCACTGGGCATAGGAATGTTTCCTTTCGTTGATGGAATATTTTCACCCAGCCAGCCATAAGATAGACTCCTAAGAAACTGGAAATTTCTTCATGGGGCAGTCCGACTGGTAAACTATGTAAGCCACCTTCCGTATGCTTTCTGCTGTTTTGTAACTGGAAACATCAGAGGTTATTACTGTTAGTGTTTATGGAGTACACTGTAGGCACATCTATGGTGCACCAAGACACCTGAAGCTGGGCCATGCAAAGCTGACTCAGGCTCACAGGGCTTGGGTTGGAGGGTAAAAAAATTGCACTATAGATGTTTGAGCTTGGGCTCTCCCACCCCTATTTTGAGGGTAGAGAATCAGTCTCAAAGAAAGTGCAAAGCTGAAGTGGGATAGGGGACAGAGAGAATGGTTAGGCATGAGGACTTGAGAGAGCATAGGCAGAGAGGGAGAGGAAAGGAAAGACTAAGATGTTCATGAGGATAATGTCGTGGGGCACCTTGATGATGGTGTGGAATTTGTGGTAAATGATAAGGAGCCAGGGAAGAGATCTGAAAAGGGCGATGATGTGGAAGGAACAAGGGGTGAGTAAAATGAGTTAGCAGCCACGTTTTGGGTGGATTAGATTTTAGTGCTTCCACATAGCTGCATTCACTTTGCCATGGCTGTCCTCCTTTCATCGGTTTGGGAGAAATGATTATTTATCCTGAAGTATAAAGTATGTATATCCCACATTTGGTGTGAAATTGAGAGCTATCTCAGCTCAACTCCTGGAGTCTCTCCAAAATGAAGCTATCTCAGCTTAACTCCTGGGGACTCTCTGGGAAGGAGGGAAAGGAGCAGGGATGTTGCAGACTTAGGGGAGGGATCAGAGACAGAGCAGGAGTGGAAGGAGGGATGAGGATTTGGGGGAAGGTTGAGGCAGAGATGAGGCAGGAAGATGCAAGGTGAGGGTCTGAGGCCAGGGTTAGAATGGTGGTGCAGTGTAATGGGGTGGGAAGGCGGAGGAGAGGGGTTGAATACCCCCTGCTGGAATGGAAGGCAGCACCTATGCCCTAAAATGTTAGAATCTTGAGGATTTCTTTACCTTTAGATACTTTCATTTTCCCTAGGTCCAGTGACTGACCCAAGGTTGGATTTACAATAAAACATACCGTGCCATGGCACGCCCTCCCCCAATGACATGGGGCCCCCCAGAGCCAGGCAGCCCATCGCTGGTCTTGAAGTGGGAAAGCACCTCTTTTCTCTAGCAGTTGGCTGTGTGGCTGTGCTGCTCCCTCCTCCTGAGTCTTCCAGCCCCTGTCATGTTGTGCTGTTGTTGGCTGTCACCTGATGAATGGTTGCTGCCCATGGGTGAAGGGGAGAGCAGCTGGGTGATGTAGAGCCTTTGGCAGGGGGTAGCACTCAGGTGGCCGATGGAACTGTGCTCCCCCCCCCCCCCCACCTTCTGGTGGAGCACATGTGTGTTTCTGCTCACTTCTCCAGGCCAGTCAGCACATGGCCACTGGGGTGCTGGAAGCTATCCTCCACGGCCATGGAGATCTTTGTATCTCTTCTGTCAGTCTTCTTCTCCAGCCTCACCATGGTGGTTCTGCTCCTGCACTGGGTTCCCAGCTCTGCCCCTTCTACTCGAGGCCCTGCCTTTCTGGAGGCTCAGACCTCCCCTGCACTTCTTGCCCAGGGACCTGGCTATTCTGTCAGCAGCCCTGCCTGAACCCTTAGTTCCTGTGCCTGCGGCCTGCATGCAGGTCTGGATCTACTTCTAGGAAAGACAGGGGATTGATTTCAGCACCATACTGCTATGGTGCTACTGGTGTTAAACCTAATTGGGGAATGGGTGCTTTGGACCACAGCCCACTCAGGTCCACTGGTAGCTACACACCTGCTCTTTCAGACATTTTTAATCTGCCTAAAAATCAAGATCAGTTTTTTAGCAATAATGAAGCAATACTATGAGGCTGGCAGTCAAAAATGCAAAAAAATATATATATGAAGGCAAAGCAAAAAGATGAAGCTAAGCAAAAAGACAGCTTGTTATATTTTATTTTTAAAATCTTGAAGTATTGAATAGAAGACAGTCATCAAAAAGTATGGGTGAGGAAACATCTCAATTATCTGATCACTTGCTGAGTTGTGGGGATACCACGATGACTGCAAAAGTTGAACAAATGAACTCTGAAGTGGCAATGAAACGACAAAATATTGGTAATTTTTGTAATTACCTACCCTGAAGACATTGCGCTATGGCCAAAATCTATTTCATTGGAGAGACATATTGTTGCCAGGGTGAAACTTCTATCCTCTTTGGGACTACCTCTAAGAGGACATGCTATGTCATCATTGTCAAAATAAAAAGGTAATTTTTTAACCTGCCTTGAATATCTTAGTGAATTTGACAATTTTCTCATAGAACATTTGAAAATTATCAGTATTGTGGAGCAGGGAAGACCAACTTTTTAAGACACCAAATCTACAATGAATTCATTACTATAATGGCAGAGCAGTTCAGAAACCAATTCACTGATGAAGAAAGGCTGCCAAGTATTATTCCATAATAGTTGGTTCAACACCAGATGTTAGACATGTAGACCAATTAACATTAATTTTAATATATGTGATTGGCGACAGTGAAGTTATAGAGTGATTTCTTTGTTTTGTTCCACTAAAATCCCACACTTCGAATATTTAGAGACAATGGTTTTGTAAATCATTGCAAATTTAGGTTTGGATATCAAAAATAGTCGTGGGAAGAGCTTTGATAATGCTGCAAATATGGCAGGAAAATATTCAGGTCTACAGGCAAGACTGAACAATGTGAATCCCTCTGCTTTATTCATACCGTGTTCCAGCCATTCCTTAAATTTCATCTGCAATGCTGCGGCCACATCTTATGAGGGAGCTACATATTTTTTTGACTTCATTCAAAATGCCTGTGCTTTCTTTTTCTTTTTCTTTTTCTTTCTGTTTTGTTTTGTTTGTTTCTACAGAGCAGTGGAATATGCTACAATCATGCTTGGAGCAGGCAAATGGAAAATATTTGACAATCAAAAGAATTTGTGGTGGTCAGCTCAAGCAGATGCTGTTTTGGCTTTAAATATGAGCTATGTCAGCGGTTCTCAAACTTTTTGGTCTCCGGAGCCCTTTACATGTGTAAAAATTTATGCGGTGCCCCAGCGGTCCACTGATTGTATGTGTTGTACTTATGCGGAGCCCCAGCGGTCCACTGATTGTATGTGTTGTACCTATTGATGTTCCCAGTTTGTCAACCTCGCAGAGCCCCTGGAGATGTCTCGCAGAGCCCTGGGGCTCCGCAGAGCACAGTTTGAGAAACACTGAACTATGATTTTATAAAAATAACTTTATTAGGCATAGCCACATCAAGTTCTGAAAAACCATGTGCAAAAACTGAAGCAAAATCCTTAGCAGAAAAGTTTGAAAAGGATGATATTGCTGTTTTTACTATTTTGTGGAACTGTTCACTTCAAAGAATTAATGGCATCAGCAAATCACTGCAAAAGTTGATACAAATTTATTGAATGCTGCTCAATTGTTAGCCTCAGTTACAAGTTTTGTCATGGAAGTTTGAAATGATTATAGGTCCGTGGAAGCAGAGTCACTAACATTAACAGAAAATATAGGTTCCTTTGATATATCTGAGGAGAAGCATAAAAAACCCCAGAAAGTTATTTTCAATGAAACTAGAAACAATGAAATTAACTTAAAAGGAAAAGAGAAGATCATCGCTGCGATCGTCAGTGTTGTTTGTGACACAATAGTAGTGCAATTGCAGAGTAGAGATGAATCTCTAAAGAAAACTTGATTTATTTTGCATGTTTTTTTGACAAAAGTCCAGATGAAGGTGCTAAAAGTCACTACAGTAAGAAATTAAGTGAATTCTACCAAGAGGACATAGATAAAAATCTTTCTGAAGATGAAATGAAACATTTCTTTGAGAACACTAATTGATTTATATAGACTTGTACAGGATGGTTTGCAGGCAACCTGTACAAATGTAGTAACCATTCTGAAAACATTTTTACCAGTACTTGTCTCACATGCCTTCTGGTGCACGCCCTTTTTGTGTATTGAAATGAGTTAATATGATGAGTCATATTAACAAGTTCAGCAATACTGACAATTGAAAATGCTTCTTTACAAAACATTACTTATGATGACGTAATTGACAATTTTGCAAAGAGAAAGTGTAGAAAGAAAACTATCTGAATATTTTTTTTCAAATTGAATAAGGGTATGTCTACACTACGGCACTAATTCGAACTAACTTAGTTCGAATTAGTTAATTCAAACTAAGCTAATTCGAATTAGTGCATCTAGACCTAAAAACTAATTCGAATTAGCGTTTTGCTAATTCGAAATAGCATGTCCACATTGAGTGGACCCTGAACTGAAGTTAAGGCTGGCCGGAACCAGTGCCGGCAGGGCATCAGGTTAGGACTTAGAGCGTGGAGCTGCTGCCTCAGGCTAGCCGAGGGCTGTGCTTAAAGGGACCCGACCCCCACCCCGGACAGACAGTTCTCAGGGTTCCCCGCTTGCTTGTCTACCTCGATGAGGGACAGCAAAGCAGTCCTGTTTTGGAGTGCCCTGAGTGCCCACACTCCACACATCACAGCACTCGGCCATCAGCCCGGCTGCACTTGCCGCAGGCTGCCATCCGGGGGGTCAGTCGGGGGGCTGTCAGGATCCAGGAGGCCCTGCAGGAGAGCTTCCACCCCGAGGAGCCCGCAGAGCCACCCCAGTCCTCCCCATCGGGGGCTCATGCCCCATTCCTCCCTCACCTCCTTCCACTTACCCCTCTCTAGCCCCCCTGCCTGATGTAAAAAATAAACGACACATGTTCAAATATAGAAACTCTCTTTATTTAACAAAACTGGGGGGGGGGGGATTAACCTCTGGGGAGACTGGGAAAAGGAGGTGGGAGAGGGGAAGAGAGAGGGTGGGAGAGGGGAGGTGGAAACCTGGGAGGAGGGAGCTGGAAGGGGGAAGCCAGGGGAAGAAGTAGGAGGGGAAGTATAAAACTATGGTACGCCATATCTTCAGTATTGTGTACAGATGTGGTCTCCTCACCTCAAAAATATATTTTGGCCTTGGAAAGGGTTCAGAAAAGGGCAACGAAAATGATTAGGGGTTTGGAACAGGTCCCATATGAAGAGAGGCTAAAGAGATTGGGACTTTTCAGCTTAGAAAAGAGGAGACTGAGGGGGGATATGATAGAGGTCTATAAAAGCATGAGTGGTGTGGAGAGGGTGAATAAAGAAAAGTTCTTCGTTAGTTCCCATAATAGAAGGACTAGAGGACACCAAATGAAATGAATGGACAGCAGGTTTAAAACTAATAAGCGAAAGTTCTTCTTCACACAGCACATAGTCAACCTGTGGAACTCCTTGCCACAGGAGGCTGTGAAAGCTAGAACTATAACAGAGTTCAAAGAGAAGTTAGATAAATTCATGGAGTTTGGGTCCATGGAGTGCTATTAGCCAGGGGGTAGGAACGGTGTCCCTGGCCTCTGTTTGTGGAAGGCTGGAGGTGGATGGCACGAGACAAATCACTTGGTCATTGTCTTCAATCCATCCCCTCCGGGGTACCTGGTGCTGGCCACTGTTGGCAGACAGGCTACTGGACTAGATGGACCTTTGGTCTGACCCAGTACGGCCGTTCTTATGTTCTTATGTTCTAAGCTCAGGGCTCAGGGTCGGGGGTCTCACTGGACCAACTTGATTTTCATGCAAACCTGCTCCTGGGTTCGCATGTGGCCTTTGGTGGCCAGGCTGGCAGCTATCCTGCCCTAGATGGCCTCATTCCTGTGCCTAGTGCGGAGGTCGTGGATGTTGGAGGTCTCCCCCCAAACCTCGATGAAGTCCACGATCTCCACACTAGACCAGGCGGGCGCCCGCCTCTTGCGGCCCCGGGCAGGCTCCTGGGAGCCGCCAGCCTGGTCCTGGGAAGAGGCGGAGGGCTGGGTGGCAGCGGGTGGCTGGCTCATGCCGTGCCAGGTGCAGGGTCTGCTGGCTGGGTGCTGGCAGGCTTGCAACTGGCACGAGCACTGTAGCCAGACCGTGCCTCTTTAAGGGCTCTGGGGCCGGGAGGGGGGCAGAAAAGTTTCCCTGGTTTGGCCCAGAGTGGCCACCAGGGCAAGCTGGGAAGGGCTAGCCTCCAACTAGTTCGAATTAAGTGGCTACACAGCCCTTAATTTGAACTACTTAATTCGAACTAGGTGTTAGTCCTCGTAGAATGAAGTTTACCTAGTTCGAATTAACGTTCGAACTAGCGGTTTGTATGTATAGACGCTATGAAAGTTAATTCGAACTAACAGCTGTTAGTTCGAATTAACTTTGTAGTGTAGACATACCCTAAGTTTCTTCAGAGGAAGTTAACTTTTATTTTTCCATTCATGTGTCATCTGTATATTTTTTTAACATATTTTTCACGTTAGCATAATGCAAATACAAGTTTTCATCTAGACCAAAAGTTCTCAAAACTGCTCTGAACTCCATTCAGGTGGACTGAGGAAAGGTTACTATGGGTTTTTTTTATTATTATTATTATTATTATTATTATTATTATTAAGCACTCTTATCCAAAGCACTTTAGACTAGCTAGCTAATGGTACAAACAATATGTGGAAAGATCATTAACAAAAATAATCAAGGTACCTCACTTTATTTTCATTTACTTCTTATTATTTATAATATTGGAGGAGGATCAAGAAAAAAGAAGAATAAAGAATGAAAAGTGGGAGGGCAGGAAGAATGAATGTTCTTTTTCTTGGCTGGGTCCCTCAGGAAGCCCCAAAATGAAGTTGAGCACAGGGCCCCACTAACTCTAAATCCACCACTGGACTGACCCTCTGACAATGCCTAGCTACACTGTCCTGGAACAGTGTTGTGACGCTCTCTGAGGACTACTTGTGTAACTATAGTCACAGAGCTTCTAAAATAGCCTGCCTATATACTTTGTGGTATCTGCTACATATCCTGGGTGTACTATCCAAAATAAAGGAATGTACCTTCAGAAAGCATTGCTTTGGCTGCTTATTGCATTATGCCTCCAAAGAGTTAATATGAAAAGCAACATAGACAATGTGTTGTAGGTGAACATCTTTTTTTTCTTATTTAGGGAAGAGCTAGTTTGGTTGCACTTGGGTTGGATGGCTTTCAAATGTAAATGCTGAGGCTCCTTTAGAGGAACTTGATATTGCCTTTGGGTCAGAATAGGTCTCTTAAAGTGCAGCAGGACCAAAAAAGGACTTGAAGTTATGGTGACCACACATCCTTGCTATCCTGGAAGAGTTCCAGAGTACAGGATGATATTTCAGTCCTTTGCATTCCCTAGGATGTCCTTTTGTCCCATGAAGGGCTGACAATCCCTGAGTCAAAGATGAGCCAAAGAAGAAGGGTGCACATCTAATGAACCTGTGTCATGACCAGCTAGTTCTGTCTTACCCTGGTAGCTGATTGCTGACTTTCCAGGCTGTCAAATGAAGGAGCACCAAAGTCAGGATGTGAATTTTCATTCTTAGACTGACCCCTCCTAACTTATTTAGCAACTCTTCCAAGGACTTGTAGTCATTGAAATAAATAATGTATAGGAAGGAAAGACCAGAAAGGAAAGAGATGCTCAGGGAGAGTTACCAGCAAATAATTCACCAGTAGTACCTCCTTCTGTTTCCCAGTTCAGCACAAAATATTTGTTTTGTGTCCTTACCTACATGGTTTGTTAAGGCTCAGACCGAGAGTAAAGTTAAACTTCAGGGCTCTGTGGAGTGATAAAGATTAGTAGATGGTAGCTGCTTGGATTCCTTGTTTGAATTTCCTTTCAGTGGCTTTCTTCATACATTCCCAGCCAAAATTGTCTTTATAAAGGCAAAGTTATCACTTGTGCCTAAAAATCTTATCAAAACATTGCAATTATAAAATAACAGCAACAAAAATGCTTGGAAGATAAGAAAATATACATTAATATTAATTTTATGCAAACAACTGCTTTAAAGTCTAAATGTAGGAGGGCCCAATCCTCTCCTTAGTTAAGTGCAACAAATTGAAATAAGGGGGCATTCTACCCACAGAGCTTAGGGCAGAATTGCCACTTCAAAGTTAAGGGAAATGTCTCCTCCAAAAAGTAAATGGCTCTCAAGTATAAGCCTGCCACACCCTCTAGCAAACTTTTTCATACTACTAAACCCTTTCCAGGAGTCTGGTTTGTCTTGTGTATCCCCAAGTTGCATCTCATTTAGAAACTAATTGCTTACAAAACCACACATAAAAATGCAAAAGTGCCACAGCACACTATTACTGAAAAATTGCTGACTTCATTTTTACTATATAATCTTACTATATATTCTAGAAATGTGCATCTGTCTGTGTCTCTCTATTTCTCTGTGAATCTGTTTGTTCAAGAACTCCTCCTAAATGGTAAGAGCTAGGACCACCAAATTAGATATGCAGCTTCCTCTTATCATAATTTAAAGGAAGGGAAGGGTTTGCTTGTGCCAAGACAAGGGGATGTGTCTTGAATTCTATTGTTTCTCATGAAATGGAAAGGGAGGGGTCTGGCAGAAAAGTGTTATACTGTAGAATGACCATAGGGGGTCAGCAAGGGGCTAGAGATGGAGACCAGGACAGCTATACCCCCATTGGGCCAGCAGGGATGGAGAAAGGAACAGCTATCTACTATATATTTCAGAGAGTTTGTCTGTGTGTCTGCCTGTCCCCTAGCCACACAGACATGCTCCCCTTCTCCAGCTGTACCTGCTGCAGGAGCCATAGACAGTTGCTTCTTACTGATCTCAAGCTGCTGTGGTGAGAGAGTGTGGGGGTAAGTCCTCTCTGGGGATGTCTGCATACTGAACCTCCTCATCCCCAGCACCATCTTAGAACAATTATTTAAATGAATAAAAAAACCTCCTTTTTTTTAGTTAAGGATCCAAACAATGCCAGGTAAATCTTCTAGTTATAAAATAAATAAATTTAGAACCTTAATACTGTACTTATATTTCAATATAAACAAGTCATTTTCAGTCTGAAATTTTAATTTGTATTTACTTTGACAGTGTTTTATCTATAGCCTGCTGTAAACCTAGGCAAATATCTAGATGAAGATATCTGGAAGATCTCTGTGTTCCCCAAAGGATACACATATCCAGCTGAGAACCGCTGCTCTAGGTTCATTCTCAGCTGGATAATATATGCATCAGTGACCACACTGCTTGTTTTTTTTTTCACGTGAGCTGAAGAGGAGCTAGCGCATGTCTATGTCTGTGATGCAGTGTAGAGAACCCCCCAAAGACCCTTTGTGGTTACAGAAATATGGTGCATATATTTAGAAATGTGCATAAGACTGCCAGAAACATGATAGAATGAAAACTAATTTTCACATGAAAAATGGGACTGATCCTTCCAAATATCATAAGCAGCTGCCTTCATGGGACTAGTAACTGCATAACTAGTAGGGCCAGCCCATAGGTTAGCAACCTTGACTAGTTTGAGGACCATTCCCATAAAATCTACTCATAAGGAGACATTAAAAAACTGTGATCTGGGGCATTCACAGTGATTTCCAGCTGCAACAGAGCAAGTTCATGGCAGAAGGAAAAGTTAGGCTTTGAGAGGGGTGTGGCTAGCAATAGGGCCCTTTAATCCAGCCAAGATAATGAGCGAAATTCTGCACACTTAAAATGTGCACGGTTTCTTTCTTTGCAACATGTGCCAATGTGCTACATTCACAGATGGTGTATCAAGGGAGCCCCGATGGCCAGTTACAGCAATTCCTGTGCTAATGTGAACAGAGCTTTTGATTTCATGGTTTAAAATAAAATGACCCAAATATAATTACTGAAGCTTATTAATTTATTTGTTATGGGTCGGTTACCCTGCATAGGCTATAGCACTTGTTACAGGAAGGGCCAGGAGGATTACAGCTTTAGCTGAGCACAGTTTGATTCCTATATGAAAATTGGACGAAGCGAAGCACTAAATTGCATGTTTTATGATTGTCTTATTAAAGAACAATTAATACCTAACTTTGAGTGCACTAGTTTCATGTTGAATAGGAGCAATGTGAAAACAGCAGTGTCACGAAGGCTACAATTTAACAGTACATACAATACTTAGGTCTGGATTTAAATCCAAAATAACAACTGAAAGCTGTTACCATCTCACAGCTATTCATAACCTACGTGGGCTGGAAGTTTCAATCCAGTTTCCAGTGAACAAGGATCTATATCACAACTGGCACCCATAAGTATCAGATATAGCACAGCTAACAGATTAGACATGAATGGAGACCCAACAAACATCTTCTCTGTCATGGGATGTGAGCATTCTTCCAAGGTTGAGGCACATTGAGGAGGTTGGGCTTCGTTATTGCTCTGGGGACATGTGGGAAAATTCAGCTGTGCATCAGTTCATCATTATTTATAAGCCTTAAATTCATATTCAGAAAAAATGAAGAAAAATGGTGAGAGGCCAGGCCAGCGGCACTGCCTGCTATTAAGGTGGCATCAGCTTTGCCAAATTTTAACTGTTGGGGTTGAAAGTTTCCATGCTGTGTGTCTGCCTCTGCCTGAATTTCAGGAAAATTTCACCCAAAAGACTCTAGCTGTTTGTGAGAATGTGATTAAGAAAAATAACAGTCCTGCCTTCAGAGCAGGGGTTGAATAGTGTGCAGTAAAGAAGGCCTGGGGCCATACACTGAACAAGAGAGAACACAATATTAAATAGCTGCTTGTTGAGCCATAAGCTCTCTTTTGCTCTGACACCTATAACCCCCCCCCCCCGGTACAGATAGATTAGATTAGATTAGATTAGATTAGATAAAACTTTGAGAATGGTTATGATGCTGATGTGCCTGATACCACAGTCAGAGGTGACATATGGAGATGGGGCAGATTTCTGCCAGGGTCTGCTGGCCCAGATCTGTCACATATTGGAGCTGGACCCCTTCCCCGTGCAGCAGGTGGCAGGAGCTGGTGAGCTTCAAGATGTGCCCTCTGGGAGAGTCAAGAGCAAGAGCTGGGAGTTGCAGAGAAAGGCCACTACTTTTTGGGAGTAGAGACTGAGAGTAAGGGAAGGAGCCTCCTTGCAGAGGGGACATAACTCAAGCTTTCCCAAGAATGGCCAGACTTTTAAATTGTGCCCTGGCTCTGCTATCAGCAGATATGTGTCATCTCTGACCACAGCCTATCTGGCTGACCAGCATTGTTTCCTTGTACTCCCCTGTCAGCCTGTGTAGTATGACACTATATCCCTCTTGTGTCACACTTAGGTTATAAGTTCTTTGGGGAAGGGGCCAACTTTTTGTTCTGTACAGTGCCTGGCAGAATTAAACCTGGCCATGACTAGGGCTGGTAAGCCCTACACTAATACAAATAATTAACAATAAAGTGAGCACTCTCCCACAGCCTGGTCACTGAGGGTGCATCTACACTGCACCTGAAACTCGAAATAAGATACGCAATTTGCACTATGCAAATTGCATAGCCTATTTCGAGTCTATTTCAAAATAGCTTATTTCATCATTTGGTGCTGTGTACACAGCACCAAATTTCGAAATACAGCACTATTTTGGGCCATCCCTTACTCCTCATAAAATGAGGTTTACAGGGATAGTGAAATAGCAGCTCTGCTATATTTTGAAATAGCTGACACATTCAAAAGATGCAGAATAACTACTTTGGGATACCTCTGGTATCCTGAAATAACTTTGCTTTGTAGACATACCCTGAATGAGTCAGAGGTTCTCTGGAAAAAATAGTATGTGATGCTTTAATTAATGAGTATCATAATGCATATACAGAGGGGAAGGGAGCCAATTAAGTTTGTGCATGCAGCTTTAATTCTGGCATTTCCTAACATTTGAATTCTTGATAACATAATTTTAACATAGGTTTTTTTTAGAGTGCTTATACATATAAGATGCCATATTGGCAAAGTTGTCATGCTAGGTCATTCTACTGGAGGTCACAGCTAGTATTTAACTTTATTTCCTGGTGTTGCACTCCTTAGCCCCAATGAAGCAGTTGATTTGCAAGGAAATATTATGGAACTCTTTTCACTGGCCAGATGTTTTGATTTTTTTTTTTACTTCTATATTTAAAAACATTACGTCACATTCTTGTGCTGACAAAGCACAGGGTTCAGACATCAAGAGGCCTAGTTCTGTTCCTGATGCACTCTTACCTGGCATATGTCACTGTGTCACTCTGTGCCTCAGTTTCCCTACCAGTAAAATATGGCTAATTAAGCATATGTGCTTATATACAGTGCCTTGAGAACTATGTGTGAAAAGTGCTATGGGTAAAATTTTCAAAAACACCCATGTGGTATAGGCACCTAAGTTCCATTTTTAAATGCCTCAGGCCTCGTCTACAGTAGAAAATTAAATTGGCTTTACTATCATTTGGGGGTGTGAGAAAAATCCACACCTCTCAGTCGACCTGACCTCTGGTGCAGACAGCAGTAGGTCAACAGAAGAACCCATCTCAGGGAGTTGAATTACCTGTGCCACTGAAAAAACCCTCCCTTAAGTGTCGGTAGCATCTACACTGAACAACTACAGCGATACTGCTGCACAACTGCTGGGATGCTGTAGCATTTTAAGTTTAGGCATGAGACACAGTCTTCTAAGCCATTTTGGTGCTCTTGAAAAATTTATACTACAAGTACTAAGTGTTAACTCCAAAGTGACATTTCCAAATTCTGTCTAATGTTATATTACTTGAAAAGAATAATTATGCATAGTTCATAGTGTATTTGTGTGAAACTAAGATGCAAAGCAATACTGAGCATTTTAAAATAGCCTATACTTACATATGAAAAAGATAAATAAGAAACGCTTGCCAGACAATACTTGACTTTGATAAAAATCAGAATGTTTTAATTCGTGACCAGCTATTTCAGAGTTCCTTCTTTGATACAGATATGTAACTCCCACTGACAGTGATAGCTCCCATAGGATTAATATTTTCATTGCTTTCCACAAACAATTCCATAGCGAGAGAGTCCCATCTTTCTGTAATCTAGTTACTTGGCCATCTCTAACTCTTTTTTTTTTAGTGTAAATTTTAATTTTATATATTTTTAGAAGCTGCCATCATTTTTACCCCAAAAGACATATGTACCTGTGGTCTGAGAGATCCCTTACAAACCCTCTTTTAACTGCTAAACCTTCCTTAGCTTCACAATGAAAACTTTCTCCCCACTAACTACCGTGCTAGCTGCTTAACTTGCCATCTACCCTCTGTGGCAAGTATTGTGCTGTAGCCAAACTTTGTAAAATTCCTCATCACTTTCAAAGGGAGGGCCTATCTTAGTAGAGGAACTTAAAATGCTTTCATGGTTTAGCAAAAGGAAGACTGAGAGGGAATATGACTACCTTCTATAAATACAGCAGGGGGGTAAACACCGGGGAGGGAGGAGAACTATTTAAGCAAAAAGACAATGTTGGGACAAGAACAAATCACTATAAACTGGGCTGGAAATTGGAAGGTTTCTAACCACCAGAGTAGTTAAGTTCTGGAACAGCCTCTCAGTAGAAGTAGTGGTGTCAGGTTTGTGTAATTTTTAGTGGTGGCCAGAATGGGCCCAAGTCCTGACCCTATCCCCTGCCATTTACCGTCGAAGCCATAATGGCCTGGAAGCATTTAACAATCTCCCTACATTGTATAATGTGGGGGAATGATGGGATGGGACTGTAGATGGAGGCTTTAGGGTGCAGAAGGGGGCTCAAGGCTGGAGCAGAGGTTTGAGGTGTATGGGGGATGAGGGCTTTGGCTGGTGGTGTGAGCTCTGGGGTGGGGCCAACGATGAGTGGTTTGTGGTTTAGACAGGCTGCCCTCGGGCTGAGGCCAGAGAAGAACTCCCCCAAACCCTCTCCCTATCATCACCATCATCAAGCTCTGGTGGTGGTGGGAAGGCTTTTCTCTCCCTTTTGGCCAGGCCTGTTGATGGGGAGGTAAAGGGGACTACTGCCCAGAGGCCCAGCCTAGTGATTTCAAAGGGCCCGAGGGCCCTGGCTATTGTCACAGTAACTTTGCTTGCTCTGTGGAAAAGCGTCTCATGATTCAAAAGCTTCAAGGGGTAGCCAAGTTAGTCTGTACAGGAAAAAACAACAAATTTGTTGTTTCAAAGATACTTTTGATATGCCCATTCAGGTTCCGGGGTGGCTGAGACAACTGTATTTGCTACTCCACTGCCTCACTCACCCTGGAACCAGCCTGGGGCATATCAAAAGCATATTTGAAGCAAAACACATTGTGGCTTTTCCTCAGAGCAGGCTGGGTTGGCGCAGCTGCGGCTGCCCTGAGGCTCATCCACTCAGGTGTGGGGGGATGCTCGGGGCTTCTCTGGACAGGTGGCTTGTGGCCTCAGCTGAGAGATGAGGGTGGGGAGCGAGAGCTAACTACTGCCCAGGGCATAGGGATGCTCCTGGGGAGGTGGGGCAGGAGCAGTGGGCAGGCCAGGGGAGTGGCCTGGTCCTGAATATTGGTGAAGCAGGGCTCCCGTGCTCTGAATATTGGTGGGGCACAGGCACAACTGGCCCATATAACTTGCTGTCTATGGTGGGGGGCAAACTATCTAACTAGTTTTAAGATGGAGCTTTGTAACTTTATGAACAAGTTTATATGATGGGGTTGTCTGTGATAGCAGGGGGCTGGACTTGATGAGCCAAGGGGTTCATTCCAATCCTGCGGCCCTAAAAAAAATCCACTCCACTGACTGCTCAAAAATGATACGCTTAAAAAAAAAACAGCAACAACAAAAAACAAAAATGGAGTGCCATGCCCCAGAGAACAGGCAAGAAGAAAGGGCTGACCACTAAAAAGTTTGCCCTCGTCATGCACATGTATAGAGCATTGGCTCTATATGTGTGCACCAAAGGGCTGTCCATGTACAGAAGAAACTTGCCAGCTCCAATGGGAGCTCATTGTCAGAGACAGTGGATGTCTCTCATTTCCAGGGAGAGTAACAAGCAGCAGACTGCACTGGCCTGCTGATTCTGCCAAAGAGGGGTAAGTTTTGATAACTGTTTTCTTCGCATAGAGTTTAACTCCAGAAGGGAACATTATATCATCCAGTCTGACCTCATCTATAAATTAAAATAGATCCCCAAGTACCGAGATCATCAGCTCTTCTTGCACAGAACACCTCACAACAGAGCAATGAGTATCATTTGCTGTGGCTCTGGCTCATATTTAGACAAGAGACCCATCAAGGCATTTTTTAAATCCCTTCATCCATCCATTTTTCTGTGATTCAGAAGCTATACATTTGCATGGGGAAGACAAATCTTTTCCTGCTCCCTCCCCTCTCTCCCCCCCCCCCCCCCGCACACACTTAAACTGATGTGTGTGATTTGTTTTATTTCCTAGTTACAGAAAAAGAGCAAGGAAAAAGTGCTCAGCTGCAGTTAAATTCTCTCTTTCCTTCTAGGGTGTGCTATACTCAGTGCACAGGAAGAATATGCATGTTACTTATATTAGTCTTAACGTAAGTTCCCTGTGGAAGGCCTCAGTTCAGCAAGGCCCTTAAGCACTTGCCCAATTTTAAGCATGTGAATAGATCCAGTGGCTTCGGTGGGACTATTCATGTGCTCAACATTAGACTTGTGCTTAAATACCTCTAAGATTCAGGGCCTAAATACTCACTATGTCAAAAGTATTTCAAAACCGATCTGGAGACAAGCCAGCACTTCAATTCTCATCTTTGGTTCTGTACTGGGACTTTTCTGATCACGTGTAGAGGTTGTTGGGAGAGGATGACAACATTCAATCCACAGCAGTATGCATGGTTATTTAGATAATTGCATAGAGAGTACACTTATAAAGTTCACGGATGATACCAAGCTGGGAGGGGTTGCAAGTGCTTTGGAGGATAGGATGATAATTCAAAATGATCTGGACAAACTGGAGAAATGGACTGAGGTAAATGGGATGAAGTTCAGAAATGACAAACGTAAAGTACTCTACCTAGGGAGGAACAATCAGTTTCAAACATACAAATGGGAAGTGACTATCTAGGAAGGAGTACTGCAGAAAGGGATCTACGGGTCATAGTGAACCACAATCTAAATATGAGTCAACAGTGTGACAGTGTTGTAAAAAAAGCAAATATTATTCTGGGATGCATTAACAGGAATGTTGTAAACAAGACATGAGAAGTCATTCTTCTGCTCTACTCTGCATTGATTAGGCCTCAACTGGATTATTGTATACTGTTCTGGGCATCACACTTCAGGAAAGAGGTGGAGAAATTGGAGAAGGTCCAGAGAAAAGCAACAAGAATGATTGAAGTTCTAGAAAATATGACCTATGAGGGAAGACTGAAAGAATTTTGTTGTTTAGTTAGGAAAAGAGAAGACTGAGAGAGGACTTAACAGATTTCAAGTACCTATATGGGTTTTACAAGGAGGAGGGAGAAAAATTATTCTCCTTAACGTCTGATGATTGGACAAGAAGCAATGGACTTAAATTGCAGCAAGGGAGGTTTAGGTTGGACATTAGGAAAATCTTTCTAATGGTCAGCGTGGTTAAGCACTGGAATAAATTGCCCAGAGAGGTTGTGGAATCTCCATCATTGGAGATATTTAAGACCAGGTTAGATAAACATCTATCAGGGATGATCTAGGCGGTGCTTGGTCTTGCTGTCAGAGCAGGGGACTGGATTTGATGACCTCTTGTGGTCCCTTCCAGTTCTAGTGTTCTATCATTCTATGAAAAGTCTGTCTGATAAATTAAGTGACTGTCCCATTTTTACAGGATTTGAGGTACTGCACACAGCTGGAACATGTGCTCTGAAGTGGAATAAAAAGGATGAGTGTGTCTAGATGATAGAATTGAACCCTGCAGGTAATTATTTTATTGGAATCCATAATGGCTCTTTATAAGATTGTAACTAGGTAAGGGAAGCCAGTTCAGGAGGAAAGAAAAAAACTAGCCTTATCCTTCAGCCAGCCATCAGAGAAATCCAAACATATTTCAGGACTCTCACCTCATCCCTCTCCTTCCTCTTGGTATTTCAGCATCTTCCTCCTTGGTGATGGTCTGCCATTAGGCTACACCAGCTTCCTTCCCCAGAAACTTCCTATAGGCTCTGGCTCCTTCCAAGTCCATAACCTTCAGGAACCACTTTCCCTCTATGCCTTTGAACATCCTGTTGCAATACACGCAAACTCTCAGCATGTCTGCTTCTGATTTTAAATATCACACATTCTGTGGTGCGTAGCCCACTGGAGAGTCCTAGCGGATATCACTTCAGTATTGCAACATTATGGGGAAATAAACAAATAAAGGTCTATTGGAGAGTGATAGGGACACAGATCTGGAAGAATTAAGGGCTATGAAGAGTGAAGGGCACAGATGGACTATAGCAGGGTCATTGAGAGAGAGGGATCCTTTGGTATTTTGGTTAAGCATCTAAATGCTAGCAGCCCATGTGGAACAATAGCTATATTTTCCTCCAAATTCTTTATCCATCCATTGTCACCACATTTCTTATACAAAAGAAAGCTGCTGAAAACATTCTCATGATATAGGGCACAAAATGGACCATAGAGCTTGCAGTCAGGGCTTGGATTGGCAATAATGACGTCACCATGGGTATGTCTACACTAGCCCCCTAGTTCAAACTAGGGAGGCTAATGTAGGCATTCGAACTTGCAAATGAAGCCCGGGATTTAAATATCCCAGGCTTCATTTGCATGTTCCCGGGCAGGCGCCATTTTTAAATCCCCCTAGTCCGAACTAACTGCCCGCGGCTACACGCAGCAGTTAAAAGTTAATTTGAACTAAGTCCTTAGTTCGAATTAACTGTTACACCACTAAGGATTTCGTTCGAATTTTTAAAAGCCATCTGCAAGTGAAACTGTATGTTGACAATATATGGCAACCTTGGTGTGTTTAAAACGTATGTAAAGGCTCCGATTTCAGTAGCCTTTATGAGCTGGGTTCATTGAATTATCCCTTTCCCCAGCAGAAAAGCCTGATGCTGCATAAAGAATTATAAGAAAAGTGTAAATGCAGGCAAAGCCATGGCATGGGGGAATGAGTGGTGAAATAGTCTTGAGGGACCCAAACCTGTTTGACGCACACACAAAGATTCTGATTTCAAGAAACCTTTTGTGAGCAGAGCTGTTTAAAATGCTCCCAGGAATTCTAAGCATGCAGTGAGGAATTCATTTAGAAAACCCCACTTTATTACAGAATACATAAGCATTAACTGGAGCAGGGCAATCAGTTTTCCACATCATGATCTTTGCTGTGACTTCTCCCAGGAGAGGACAGAAATGTGTTTATTCTTGCCCTTTACACTGTGATATTCCTATTAGATCACAATGTGTTGTTAATCTCCTAGCCATCTATTTTTGCATTTTTGAAAGACCTGATTTACTACTCCAATTTAATGCCAGTGTAATTCCACTGATTTCAGTTAAATTACACCAGTATTACTCTGGCGTGACACTGTGGTGAATCAGCCCTAAGATTTTAAGGCAGTGCTATTTTCCGTTCACTTTATTGATGGCACATTTCAGTAGTTACAAATCTTCTTATAAACAACATGGGTTACCAGTTTGTCCCTATTAGAAAACATCAACTGGTCCTTGTCAGCCATCACCAGACTCTATGCTGTTGTGTGGCCCTTCCATATGATATCAGCACCTATGTGTCTCCTAAAACATTCTCAGAATAGCAGCTTCTAGTTGTCCTACTGTACCTGGCTAGACATGTACTAAAGCAGTAAAGTGTAACAAAACTCACTGCATACATTAACGACTTTCCATCACTCAAGGCCCAACATAGCTCTACACTCTCTAACACTGCAGCATGTAAAGATACCAATCAGAGATGAACATGAAAAGGTATAGTACTGCGTATTTCTGCTCTTCCACTAGGTGCATTATTAGTGCTTGTGATGCTATAGTGGGGTTCCAGGTACATTTCCATATGTACTAGATTCCTGGCCCCAGTGCCTGGCAGTCTAGTGGCAGTGCATTACATTACAAAGGGGGGGGGAGGCTTCTAATTAATAGTCTGGCCTTCATTCAGAGCCCCTGGGATAACAAAGGCGGTGTGTGCTGTGGATTCTGCTTCATACTGGTACAAATAAGGATTATCTCTATTGAAGTCAATCTAGTTGCATAGGTATGAAACCTGAGTGAGAGGCAATGGCCTCGGATTCTTTGTTCCTGTATGGGAAGGGAGCATGCTATTATCCAGTGTCCCACGTTCAGTATTGCCAACACTAACAAAAATAATGAGTCAGGCTCACTAAAAATCATGAGGTTGTGTAAAAATAATAAGATTTGGTGTTCTTTTTGTTTGCTATCTCCTAGTTGAAACTTTTGAGTGCACTGGGGTCACATTTTGACACCGTTCTCACAGCCACTATGGCTAGAAACTTACCGACGGCTGAAATCATCACATCTCTACTTGACTCCAGGCACTAGGGCTTTTTAAGGAAAACGGTGATTATCTTGAGACACATGACAAAAGTATGAGAGTTGGCAGCACTGCACTTTGTCAGATGAATGTGTCACCTACATGCTTTATATGGCAGCGTAGAAGTGTCCCTGTTAAAGGAAGAGAATGGGGCAGCATATAGTGAACTGAGGGTTTATCAATTCTTGCCTGACTTAGCTGGACTTCTGGGGTTCTACAGAGATGCAGGAATGAGTATTGTGTATGCTGATCCCAAGCTCTGTGCCACTCTGGGCAGACTTCTGTTTCACCAGCAACTGTTAACCTAAGGCCTGGACTGCTGCTAGCTTTGGAGATCCCCAGCCTGTGTTTTTGCTGACAGGATTCTGACGTATTTGAAAGGACTGAGATGCTGCCTTACACGCACACACACACACACACAGTGTATACTGTGGTCACACTGTAAAGACTGAGAAATCAACTCTGAGTGGAGATCAGAGAGGAATATATCTTGATGTGCGTGCTGAAGTATAGAAAATTTTGTTGAAACCTGTATGCAGTGGAGTTGTAGCCATCTCAGCCCCAGGATATTAGCACAACAAGGCATGTGAGGTAATATCTTTTATTGGATCAACTTCTGTAGGTAAAAGAGACTAGCTTTTGAGACACCCAGAAGTCTCTGGGAAAAGTACACTAAGGCTACAGCTTCATGCAAGGTGGAACTGATTGTTTAGCATAAATAGTTAGCACATACTCTAAGGAACCATTCAAGGTGGAGAGGCCAATTACCACCTCTAAAGTCATAGGACAAATAAGAGGGAAATAGTGGGTTACAGATTGTTGTATTAAGCTTAGGTACTGACTTGATGGCTGCTCTGGGGCTGGAGAACACCCGTGGGGAAAAAAAAAAAGGATGCTCAGTGGTCACCAGCCACAGATCTGATGGGACAGCTCTGGAAGGATGTTGGGGGCAGGCAGAGAGCAGCAGGTGGGTGGGGACCTCAGGGAGGGAATGGAGCGAGGGTGGAAGAGCCAGTGCAAGGGCAGGGCCTCGGAGGAAGGGGCAAGCAGGGCCTTGGGGCAGAATGGGTGTAGAGTACCTTTGGGGTAAAACTAGCAGTCTGGGCCTATGGTAATAATGCATTAATCCCATGATCCTGTGGCACCTTAGAGACTAACAAAAAGATATATAAGTTCATGAGCGTTTGTGGGTATGACCCACTTAATTGGATGAGTTGGAATGGAAATAACAGAATCCAAGATATATATAAAAGCAAAAAAAGTACCCATCATTTGTAGGACCCATGTTAATCCCATGTTAATTAAGCTAATTAAGTGAGCTGGATATCTCACATTCATAGCTTTTGATGTGAAAATGTGGATGTCAAAGGCCGAGGAAATTGGCTTTGTAATGTGTTAACTAGTTAATGTCTTTATACAAGCCCCAGGGTATCAGTATCAAATTAGTAGATGAATTCCAGTTCTGCAGCGCTCTCTGTGATCAGTCCATAATTTTTAGTATCTAGCCAAATTATGAATTTCATTTCAAGGCTCATCATTTGAAATTGCTATGTACTATAGAGTGATCATTTTGTGAAAAATTTTCACCCACAGGCTTTAGGCTTGTTTTTGTCCCATGACTGCAGCAGTCTTAATGGACCCCTCTATCTTGAATGGTCCCTTAGAATATGTACTAACTACTTATGTTACACCATGAATTTAGTGATGCTGGTTGGGATACCTATCTCAGAACTGAAGAAGAGCTCTGTGTAGCTTGAAAGTTTCTCTCTTTCACCGACAGAAGTTGGTCCAATAAAAGATATTAGCTCATCCACCTTGTATCCCTCGTCTAAGTCTACACTACAGCGTTTTTGTGCAAAAATGGACATTTTTGCACAAAACCCCGCAGAGCTTCCACACCTCAAGTACATTTTTGTGCAAGAAAATTTACAGTGAATCGACAGAACAGAGGGGTTTCTGCAGTATAGGTATTCCTCTTTCTACGAGGAATAACTCCTTTTTGCATAAGAGCTCTTGCGCAAAAAGGTGTGTGTGGATGGGAAACAGGGTTTCTTTGCACAAAAACAGCCTATCGGAAGATGCACAGGTGCCCTGGTGGCCATTCTGTTAATGGCAATGAGAGCTTTCTGTTAATGGCAATCAGTCCATGCAATCTGGACGCTCTCTTGCGCAAAAGCGCATTGCTTTTTCGATGCTCTTTTGCAGTGTGGATGCGCTCTTGCACAAGAAGTTTTTGTGGAAGATCTCTTCCACAAAAAGCTTCTTGCACAAGAAGCCTGCAAGTGTAGACGTAGCCCTAATGTTGAAACCTTACTTTTGACTATTGGTAACAAACAAAAGCGGGGAAGTGTATAAGAAACACCAGTATACTTACTGTCTAATAGCTTTTGTTTAGAAGTTTTTCATAGTATTCCAAATGCTATTTTCACCTTTTATGCTATTTGTATTGTTTCGTGTGTGCACTAAAATGTTTATTTTACTATGCAAATGTATGGTATTCTCTGTTTACAGCTGACTAGGAACTGTTAACATCCATTTACCAGGGTTTTATGTACTATAGTCCTGAGGTTTAATTCTGTGTAATGCTTTCTGAAAAGTCCACAAAGACAGAACTCTTCCCGTGTCTCTGTAAATTGCTAAGGTGAGGTATAGAAAGCAGAGAAGTGCAATAGATATAATATTGCCCAAGCCGCCTCTGTTCCCGGTAACATGTGAAATAACATCAGTGGGCTCTGAAGAAAAGGGAGTATATTGAGGGGCCCTTAGAGAAGGGGAGGCCAAAACACTGGGAACGGAGGGCTGCTACCGACATGGAAAACTCCGTTACATGCTGATGTTGGAAGTCCAGTTTTAATTCCTTTTGCTGATTTTTGCTATTGAAAGTACTAAAATCTGCTTGTGCTGCCTGAAAAGGGACACCTAATGGGAGAACAAAGACTTCCTTTCTCTCCCATACTGAGGCATTAACGCATGGCTAGGATTAAAAATAAATAAATAAATAAATGGGAATAAAAGCTGTTTGTGAAAGAGGCTGCATATACACCACTTATTTACTAGTTCTGCCAAAATGCGTTTCTTCTAACAGGAAAGAATAAATCTGCTGGGCTAATGTTTCATTTATTAGGTTCCCAGGGAAAATAAGGGATGAGAACTGTAAAGAGGAAGTTGGCAGTCAAGACTGTGGATGAAGACTTGAACGAGTACTGTCGATTCTGTGGGGAATATGCAAATGCCTTTAATAGGGCTGTGTCATCTTCACTGGAAGCTGTTTAAACAGGAGTAACATTCTCAATGTTTGATTGTATGACTACGGCTCAGTGAGATGTTAATACTGGCTGTAGTAGGTCAGGTGCTTGAAAATAATTACCAGCTGAGCTCAGGATGTTTCACTGGGGTTTTCAAACTCTTCATTCAATTAACTAGCTATTTCCCTGACATAATGATGAATGGGTATTTGATTTTCCTTGTGTTGCTGCTACTATGCTGTCATGGGGGTTTCATGTGGGCAGGAATTTAGTGTGATGCTTCTGCCACTATCTCCCTGTCCTGTTCCCTCTCCATGTTAATAGACCTTCTTCAACCTTCCCCATCTCTTTGCTTTTCCTTACCTGCCTCTCTTCCCTTTCCCAGCCCTCCAGACTCCATGCATTCCTCGTACTTGGACTAGTGTGCAGGACCTCCAGCAAATGTATTGGCAAGCCCCAAGCTCAACCTCTTAACGTCCACATCCCACCTAGCTGTCAGTATTCTGTCAGTGTTCTTCTCAAAGCTGTTTTATTATACAACTAGCCCCAAATGATAATAGTGACTCTTTAAGGTTTGAATTAAGTATAAAATTATGGTCATTGTTGCGCTCTCTCCCTCTCTCTCTCTCTCTCTCTCTCTCTCACACACACACGTGACCATGTTTCCTAGGTTATTACTTGTTTCATATGAAATTCTGTCTCATGTTGTGCTTGCTTGCAGTATTGGCCTAGTTAATAGGCAGTGCTAATTATGTTAAGTTAGAGGTTGGGTGTATTTTATTGCTTTAGGTTATACACATTGCTCAGTGCATTGAGCGTTTGCTATATGTAAATTATTTTTTCCTATATTCCTGTAGGAGTAACTAAACGGAGCATTTAAAAAGAGAGGAGAGAAAAACGATTCCACTATCTCAGGCAGGCTGTGTTGGAAATTGAAAATTCTGAAATTAGTTGTCATTTAATGGAAGCAAATTTATCCAAATTTATATTTAATTCTTCAAAGCAGTATGCATGCATCCATTCGTCCATCTATAAGGTTTTGTCAGCATCTGAACACATGACAAAGCTTCCAACTCTGACATAAGCTTGGTTCATGAAAATGTTTCCAGATTTCTTGTTAAATATGCCCCAGCGGTAGTGTCTTCCAGGGGTTGTCTTTCCTATAGGTTTTCTTCCCCATGCAGTTCTTTGCCTCTGATGGGTGATTAACATCCAAGTAATTGCACCTCTTTGACTGACTTTCCCATCTCAGCTTCATCTGCCATTCATTTTTGCCTATTTTTCCACCAGTATTGAGAGAAATTGGAGAAATGGAAAAGCGATGGGATTTCTTAGGGAAGGGACAGTCCTCATTTCTTGTCCAGTGTGAAGAGAGGTGAATTTACTCTGGGTATCTATGGGAGATTTGGTGTCCAGCGGGTGGATGTTTGATGCTGTTGCAGAATAAGCAGATTTGAATGCTGATTCCAAGTTGTCTTTCTTTCTGGGGCCAAGTCTGAGCCTCAAGTCCTGAAATTAGCCTGATTTTTTGAGATGCTGATCAGCAAAAGCTCTTATTGACGTCAGTAGCTGTTGCGGGTGCCCAGAACCGCTGAAAATCAGCCCATTTTGTTTAGCATTGATTGAAGTGCCACTTTCAAAGCTCACAAGTTTGAAATTTTGGCCCTAGTGTTTCCATGTTCCTGATGAAGCTTCCCCAGATGGTTGACAACTGTACTGACTTGAAAACTGGAAAGAGGACAGAATATGCTTGCTAGTTTGTGCCACTCCCATATCAGCTGTCCTCACTGAAATGAGGAGAAATGCTCCATTGAAATTCTTTTATGTTCTAATATTTTATTACTTACATAAAAACAAACACCTCCACAAAAGAAAGAAAGAAATGTAACAAATAAATAATATTGAATATTTGTACACAATGATATATAAAATGTATATACTATACAATAAAACACTAGAAAAAAACTCTAAAAACAAGGAAAGATAAAAGGGGGAAAAACAGGGCAAATATAAATTGCAATTGGTGAAATGTTATAGTAATATGAGTGTAAAAAACACCACAAATATTATACTAACACACCGGATGACTGAAACAAAACAAAAACCAAGCACAGAAAAGAACAACTACTTCCTTACAGTAACAGTGATTCTCTGAGACGTGTTATCTATATGGATTACCTCATGGTGTGTACGTGCCCATAGTGTGCAAGACTGGATTTGTTTGGCCAGCAGTGTCTATGTGGGCTGCACCTTTTCCCTAGATGTCCTCCCACTAAGGACATAAAAGGAGGGGCTGTCCCTCAGTGTTTTTACCAAAACAGAGTCCAGAAGAGTTGGACTCCCCAGTAGCAAGGAAGGAGGAGGGTGATCTTCAAATATTAGTGCCTATGGCTCCCACTCTTGAGGACTACTGTGACGTAGTGTGGGTACCTTGCTGGTTGCTATGCTGGGCGGTGGGCTGTGGGTGACCTCCGCTGGCTGCTGTCTGTAGCACGGCCCAGCAGGGCAGGGGATGAGTCATTATGCAAGGGGGCTCCGAACCTGTCTGACCAGTTACCTCCCAGGGAGCGGAACAACGGGAAGAAGGCGGAGTGGAGCCCTGGCTGGGGGGGGGGGCAGGGCTGGAAGTTTGTGAGTTAGGTTTCTGTCTGGGATCATGGAGGAAGCAGCCAAGGAAGGGGCTGGGATTTAGGGGCCCAGTCTCTCCCATCTCAAGGGGGGCTGAGGCATCCTAGGCCGCCCTGTAACCAGATTACATCTATGCTGTGCTGTACCCTGGAGAAGCAATAAACTCCCTCTATTCTACTGGCTGGTGGAGTCTGTTCGTGCCACTACAGGGGTGCAGGAGGCGGGGCAACCCCAACGCGCTGCCACAACTACCCAGGAGATTTCTGTTTGCTTCAAAGTGAGTGCTACTTGTGTTTCTTACTTATCCAAGGACAGTAGGACAAAATTAGCTTTCATTAAAGAATAATGGGAAAGTGTGGCTTGTGCTTTATGTAGCTGCCCTACAAATTCATAACTAGGGACATTTTTCAAACATGCAGCTTAGACTACCTGAGCTATAGTGGAATTGGTTCTAAAGAGACTAAAGGATTTAACTTTGCTTGTTCGTAACGTGCCCCAGGGAGACCCTTTTTTTGATAATCACCGCTGTGAGGTTATTGCCTGGTCCTTAACCATGTCAGTTAAAGCCATGACCAGTCTTAGTGTGTTCTTGGAAGGCCTTTATTCTGTTAAAGTGTTATGATAATCCTCTTACTGCATCAAGTGTATGATGTTTAGCATCCTCTGAAATTGAGTGAGACTTGGGGAAGAACATGGGTAGGCCAGTGGGTTCATTCACATGGAACTCTGACACAACTTTGGGCAGGAACTTAGGATGAGATCTGAGGGTCACCCTGTCCTTATAAAGCACAGTATAAGGGGTACCTACCCTGACATGAATCTCCCATACTTTTTGATTTGATGAAAGGGCTACTGAAAAAACAGCCTTACTCAATAAATGGTACAGGGAAGAGGTTGTTATGGTCTCATAATAAGGAGGCATCAACCCTCTTAGTATTATATTGTGTATGAGAGGGAGAGAGCTCCTAAATGGGAAGGGGGAGGAGGGATATGGATTGCACTCCTAAGGAATCTCACCAATTTAGGATGAGAAAATACTGAACTACTCTAGACAGGAAGATGATGCAAATATTACTGATACAGGACCCTTGTGGAATTGAAAGAAAGACCAGATTTTTTCAAGTCTCTTAAATACTGTAATATTGCTTAAAGGGGTGCTGTTATGTAAGACAGTTGGTGTTGAGATCCCCAGATACAAAACTTCTTCCACATAGGTTTATAGCACAGACTAGTTGAGGTTTTCCTGGTTTGGAGCACAATGTTCTGAGTTTCAGTTGATCAGCTTCTTTCAATGGATGTTAACCTACCAGTATCCAGGCCATCAGATATAATAAAAGTTGGGTCCATGTGTAGGATCTGAAAAACGTTCTGTGAAACTATATGAGGTAAAACAGCGGGGGGGGGGGGGGTGGAGCTGTGTGGAGGGGTTCACCATATCCAAATTCCAGAATTGTCTGGCCCACCCTTGATTTTTCATGATCATCAGTAACACCTTGCTTCAGTTTTCTCAAAATCCTTAGTATCATGGAGATTGGGGGAAGACATACATTAGTCCTTCAGTCCAGGGGATAAGCAAAGCATCTGACAGGGCACTTCGATTAGAGCACCCTCTGAAGCAGAATGCTAGGCATTTATTGTTATGGTCTGTGGAAAACAGGTCTATTGATGGGTATTGTACTTGTGAAATATCCTCTTCAAAACTTAGTCCTTCATTAACCACTTGTGGTTGTCTGAGAACTGACTGCTAAAGTGATCTGCAAGCTAGTTTTGCCTGGAGGATACACAGCCAGCCCAGCAGTGTGTGTTGGTGGCAAATGTGCCAATACTAAAGATGAATGGTCTCTTAACAGAGTGGAGAGGTCATGGTTCCTCCTTGTCTGTTGAAACAATACAAAACTGTGGTGTCTGTCAGCACTGGAATGTGTATCTCTTGTTGGAACAAGATGGATGGCTGCTAGATGGATGGCTCTGAGTTGCAGGATATTTATGTGCCTATGTACTTCCTGACAGAACCACAGACCCAGAGTTTGATGGTTATCTTAATGAAAGAAGGCATCCATGACCAAAATCCTGGTAGACAGAGGAGCAGAGTAGGGTAAGCCGTGGCATAAAAGAAATGGGTCTTTCCATTAGTTTAACAAGGAGAGGCTATCTTGGAAGACCGCGGCCAGAACGTCCCTGTGGTGTTCCCTGGGTAGCTTCACTTGTTGATCTCAACCACCCTTGCATGGATCAGCAGTAAAGTCTGGCTAACTGTGTCACATAGGTAAAGGGGGGCATATGTGCCTGAAGTCTAAAGCTAGGCTCTTACTTGTTCCTTTGGGTGAGCATACAGTTGATTGATGAGGTTCACTAAAACTTGGTGTCTTTCTTGTGGAAGATGAGCTCACTCTCACACAGAATCTAACATGGCTTCTATGAGCTCTGTTTTGAATCTGAACCAGTATGGATTTTTCTTTAACTTATTCTGAGGCCCAGTATGGCAAAGAGTGTTAAGGTTATCTGTATTTACTCAGTCATCTGCTGTGTGACCTTCCTTGGATCAGACAATTGTCAAGATATAGATTCACCTGGCTCACCAGTCTTTTTAAATGAGCTACAGCAACTACCAAGTACCCGATAAACTCCCTTGATGCTGTGGAAAGACTAAAGGGCCAGACCTTGAACTGATAGTGACCTGTTACTACTAGGATTCTGGTACTTGCAGGGATTCAGAAATATGGATAGAAAAAAATAGTCATCCTGAAGGTCGAGGGAGCTCTAATCTTGTGCCTCTAACAACAGGATTATGAAGGCCAGGCATAATTCTAATCTTCAAAAATGGTTGATGATGTTTTGAGATGTCGAAGGTCTGGCAACCCCTTTTCTTCTAGATAATAAAGAAATAATGGGAATAAAGCTCCCTCTCTGGAACTCTGGGGAAACATCCTCCTCTGTTTTGAGTTGTAGAAGGGAGTCCATTTGTTGCTTCAGTGGTATCTCATGAGAGGGGTATGATGTGGGCAGCCCAGATGGTAGCTTTTGCCCAGACTGGAGGCATGAGCTAAGAACTGACAGCCTTGGAGCTGGAGACCAGATCAGATTACCAGTGTGTTTGTTTTGCATTTATCTTATAAAAATGTATTTAGTGTTTAGACTCTATGAAATGTTTGTATGTTGTTGCATGTATTAACTTTATCTATATCACCCCATATTATATAATAAGATAATATTTAAGCATTTGCGCTGTAACTGTAACAGTGTTCACTCTGAAATTGTAAAACAGGAAAGAAATATTACCAAGAATTTGTCTACCCTTCTAAAAGTAGAGTGCGGCCATGGCAGTGCTTTAAACTGAAAGTGCGGCCACAGCAGGAACACTAGGGGTATGTCTAGACTACATGCCTCTGCCAACAGAGGCATGTAGATTAGGCTACCCGGCATAGGCAAAGAAGCGGGGATTTAAATAATCCCTGCTTCATTAAAATAAACATAGCCGCCGTGCTGTGCTGACGATCAGCTGATCCGGCACAGCGCGGTACTCTAGACGCGGATCAGTCGGCTGGGGAAGCCTTTGCCAACCGATCCTGTAAGCAAAGGCTTCCCCAGCCGACTGATCCGCGTCTAGACTACTGCGCTGTGCCGGATCAGCTGATCGTCAGCACAGCGCGGTGGCCATGTTTATTTTAATGAAGCAGGGATTATTTAAATCCCCGTTTCTTTGCCTATGCCGGGTAGCCTAATCTACATGCCTCTGTCGGCAGAGGCATGTAGTCTAGACATACCCTATGAGAGAGCTCTCCCAGCGCTCTATGTAAACCATCTCCATGAAGGGAGTAGCTAACAGTGCTGTGAGCACTGCTCCCAGGGCTGTAGCTTGGTTCACTCTGGTGCTCTACAGTCCTGAAATTTGCTGTACTTGTGGGGGTTTTGTTTCACAGCCCATGAGCCAGAAAGTCACAGCGCAGTAAAGTGCCAGTATAGATTGAGCCCTCAAAAAGGCTATTTTGCCACAGGAGGTGTTATCCTCTGCCCAACAAAAGAAGGCCCAGAGATATCAGGCAAACCATTGTGGAACATCAGAGGACAAAAGACATTGTTGATTGCTCCCCATTCAGCCATGGAGAGGAAACATGCACATGGACTCACTGCATCATCTTTAACTCTGAGGGAAGGAAATAAAAATTCCTGACAAGAATAAAGGACATCTTTTGGCTGTTTGAACTCTGAGTGCCAGAGACTATAATCGGAAGCCAGAGCTCCTCAGGGCTGCCTCCTGGGGCTGCCCTGAAAGACACTTTGAATAAAACAGATCACTAGCACTGTCGCTCTTAGGCAACTCAGGTGTGTGTGTGTGTGTGTGTGTGTGTGTGAGTTTGCTTGCTTAAACCTGTAAATAATTCTCCTTCCTTTTTCCTAGTTAATAATCCTTCAGATGATTTGTTACAAGACTGGTTACAGGTGTTGCCTTTGGTATAGGATCAGTTTAGGGTTCTAATTGATCTGGGGGATCGGTGACTGGTCTCTTGGGACTGGAAGCAACCTAAATGTGGTGTGATGTTTGGTATGTGACCATTATCACTAAGTCCTATTTTTCTGGGCAGCAGGATAAACTGTAGCACCTAAGAGGGTTGCCCGTGACTCTATGATAAAACTTATAGTGATCCAGGAGTTCACATATGTTCCTGGCTTGCTGAAATCTAATTATAGAACATGCCATCAGCAGTGACAGATTAACATACAGCCAACTTGGCCACCCAAATGGATACCCAAACCCCTGCAGAAAGTGAAAGCTCTGAGCCCCAGCAGAAGCCTGGAGCCTCATCTACAGCTGAGGGTCAGAACTGTAAAGTGCAGTTCACTTCCTTCTGGATCCCAGCAAAAAGCCAATTTCATGGCAGCCTTTCCTGCCTCTCAGAGCCCTATGGCTACACTGCAATTTTCAGCCCCACAGCTCAAGTCCTGCAAGACCTGAGGACTTGGTGTCATCTATACGAGAGGTGGTTGGGAGAGGTTGCATCAAGGGCTGGATGCCAGAACCTTTGTAAAAGTGTGGGTGGGTGGGGGGAGGCCAAAGCAGTGGAGGAATCCACCTCCATCACCCCTGTGCCCTGCTACTGTAACCCACACACCTAGGCTATGTCTAGACTGGCATGATTTTGCGCAAATGCTTTTAACGGAAAAGTTTTTCCGTTAAAAGTATTTGCGCAAAAGCGCGTCTAGACTGGCACGGAGTTATCATTATAACGATGCGCTTTTGCGCAAAAGCGCATCTACATTGGTGGCACGCTTTTGCGCAAAAGCAGAAGCCCGGAACCATTTTGCAGAGGGCAAAAGGGCACCAGCCCTTTCCGGGGGCGGGGGCTGGAGCTCCTTTGAGACATGTGTTTAAAGGGATCTCCCTGGACAGCTGTTTCTCTCCTGCTCTGTGCTTTAGTACCTCTTGTAGGGACTGACAGCCGTAGCAGTTTTGGTAGTTGACCTCTGCCTTTTGGACACTGCTGCCTTTTGCCACCTAGTGCTTTTGCCTGTTTTTTTCTTCTTTTGCCTTGTTTTGTCTGCCATGGAGCCAGGGGTGGCCGTGTGCCTGCTCTGGCCCCTGCCGGCCATTTTGGAGTGCCTGCAGCTGGTGCTCCAGGCTGGTGCCCTCCTGTTCCAGGACCAGGAGGCGCAGACTGCTTTGGACTCCCTCACCAGGGAGGCCATGGCGTCCCTGTGACATCCCCACCCCAGAGTGGAGAGGCCACTGTGGAGACTGGACACCAGTACGGACTGGTGGGACCGGCTGGTCCTGGGGCAATGGGGCGACCAGCAATGGCTCCGGAACTTCCACATGCGAAAGCGGACATTCCTGGAGCTGTGTGCCTGGCTCGCCCCTGTGCTCCAGAGAGCCACCACCCGGCTGTGGGCACCCATCCCCATCGACAAGAGCATCGCCATCGCACTTTGGAAGCTGGCCAGCCCGGACAGCTACCAGTTGGTGGCACACCGGTTCAGGGTGGGCAGATCCACCGTCGGTGTCATCGTGATGGAGGTAAGTCCCAGGGGGAGTGGAGAGTGGGGTGGGGGAAGGGTGCTGCACTCCATGCCCAGGGGCAGCCAAGACTCCAGGCTGGGCCACCCCAGGGGTTTGGGCTGTCCCTCCCTTGCACAGGCCTGCTGGTGGTGGGGGGGGCCGTGGGGCGAGGGGGCCCTGGTGTGTGTGCATGTGTACGTGTGTGTGTGCATGAGGACAGAGGGAATCACGGGGGGCGGGCCAAGGGAGTGCACACTCACCCCTGCCTTATGTGATGTGTTCCCCTGTGTTTCTCTGCACCCTTCTGCAGGTCATCCATGCCATCAATGATGTCCTGCTCCCAAGAGTGATCCGCCTGCGTGATGTGGACGCTACGCTGGCCGGCTTCTCTGCCCTCGGGTTCCCCAACTGCGGAGGAGCCCTGGATGCAACCCACATCCCCATCCGGGCCCCAGAGCATTGAGCAGCCCATTTCATGAACAGGAAGGGGTACTGCTCGATTGTTCTTTGGGCCCTCGTGGACCACCGTGGCCGCTTCCTGGACATCTATGCGGGCTGGTCCGGCAGGGCACACGACACCTGCATCCTCCGCAACTCCGGACTGTTTCACAGGCTGCAGGCGGGCACCTACTTCCCCCGGCAGTAGTTTACTATCGGGGATGTGCCTATGCCCATCTGTATCATCGGGGATGCGGCCTACCCCCTGCTGCCCTGGCTAATGCGGCCCTACACAGGGCGGCCGGACCAGAACCGGGCCCAGTTCAATGACCACCTCAACTGGGCCCGGAATCAAGTGGAGTGCGCCTTCAGCTGCTTAAAAGCCCGCTTCCGTTGTTTGCTCACCCGTCTCGAGATGGGTGAGCGGAATGCAACGGAGGTAGTGACCGCGTGCTGCGTGCTCCACAACGTTGTGGAGCGGAGTGGGGAGGCCTTTCTCCCTGCATGGATGGCAGCTGAAGGGCAGACTTATGCACAGCCCCACACAGCTGCCATCCGCCAGGCGCACCAGGACGGGGTGCGCATCCGAGAGGCCCTGGCGGACATGTTCGCACAGGCCCCATAGTAGGGTCGCCTCGGTCTCCCCATACAACTCCCTCCCATCACCTACCCTTCCCCCTCCCCTGCCCTTACCTCCCAATAAACACCAAACACAGTTTTGTTTTCAACAGAAAAACGTGTATGTTTTTATTTACAAGGGGAAGAGGGGGAAGAGACCTAGAACGGGGAGGGGGAGGGGGAGGATGCCAGCTGGAACCAGCCAGGGCCCCAGGGGCTCAGGCCAGAGCCCGCACCTCGGCAAGGGTGCAGCAGATGGCTTTTTCGATGCGCTTTTGCTGTGTGGACGCTCTCTTTCAGAAGAAGTTTTTCCGGAAAATCTCTTCCGGAAAAGCTTCTTCCAAAAGAAGCCTGCAGTGTAGACATAGCCTCTGTGTGCATCCTTGGAAGCATTGCTTCTCCATATTACACATCCATCCCTTCTATCTCTCAGTACTGCAACCCCTCTCTCCTGAGCTGGGCTCCCTCTGCCTGGAACCGGACACATCTGCCACCTGCAGATGAATCAGATGGTACAGTGATCCCTGCTCTTGCATGCCCTTAAGCAAGTTTCTTCTGAAAAGTAGGAGGGCCATGGATTTCCTGGCCTCCCCTTCCTCCTCCAATTCCAGTGCCCTGGCACAGGGCTTGCCTCTCCTAGCATTAAGGGGTCATCATGCAGAGAAACCCCCAGGTCAATGGGAGGGCAGAGTAGGAGAGCAAATCCCCTCTGCCAGCATGATCCAGCTGCCGGAGGAAGGAAGGGCCCGAGGAAGATAATTTGCAGCAAGATGTGTAATTCAGCCCACCCCCCTGCCACAAGGGTGCTATGCCCAGTGTTCTGCAATGGTTGCCACCTTGGGTCCAGTTCAAAGATGCAGGTGTCACAGGTGCTTTTCTTCTTTGGGCTCCAGGAGCAGCAGAACCTGCATGTAAGTGGGAAGGCCACTGGCCCCTAATGATGGCCCCACCCACTTCTCCTCCCCTTACCCTGAAGACCCACCTCCTGACCAGGCTGAAAGCTGGAGCCACCCAGGAAGCCTGGGGTAGTGTGGGGGGCCCCAGACTTTCCATCTGCTGTGGGTGGGGGGACCAAGTACACAAAAGCAGGGCCCAAAGGGTATGTCTACACATCAGAGTTATTTTGGGATACCAGAAGTATCCCGAAATAGCTACCCCACATCTTCACAAGCCACCCGTTATTTCAAAATATTTTTCGAAATAACAGGTGCGCTATTTCGGCATCCCAGTAACCCTCATTCCATGAGGGTTAAGGGATGTCTCGAAATAGCACTTTGTGTATCTTATTTCAAGTTTGGAGTACAGTGTGGACATAGCCAAACTGTGCCCTCACCTTCTGAGGTGTGCTGCCCACAGCAGGGCTCTGACTTCTAGCATGGCCAGGAGGTGTGCCCTTGGCAGAAGAGTTGGAGCAGTGGATGGGATTCACAGTAAGGAGGAGTGTCCAGGGACAAAATGTTATTTGTGTTCAGCACCCCAGTACATTTTAATCAATCTCTAACAGCTTGGGGTGTCTGCCCTATTTCAGACAGCCTGCCCTTGGATAGGCACTCATGGTTGTGAGCCCCTGCAGGCAGTGACACACTTAGGGTATGTCTACACTAGCTCGTTAGTTCGAGCTAGGTAGGCAAATGAGGGCAACCGGAGTTCCAAATGAAGCCCGGGATTTAAATATCGCAGGCTTCATTTGCATGTTCCCGGGCGCCGGCATTTTTAAATCCCCCTTAGTCCGAAATCCGTGCCCGTGGCTACTCCTCGTGGAATGAGGAGTAACGGTAGTTCGAATTAGGATCTTTAGTTCGAACTACCTAGTCCGTGCTGCTTGTAGCCGCGGGCACAGAGTTCGGATTAAGGGGGATTTAAAAATGGTGGCGCCCGGGAACATGCAAATGAAGCCCGGGATATTTAAATCCTGGGCTTCATTTGCAACTCCGGTTGCCTTCATTTGCCTACCTAGCTCGAACTAACGAGCTAGTGTAGACATACCCTTACTGTTTCAACATTATCTCATGAGAGGTGTTGCCAAAAAGGGATGGGAAAAGTGAAAAGGAGGAGGAAGCCTGACAATTTCCAAGACCCATTGCTCTGAGGTGATCCCATTCCAAGATTCCTGTAAAAAGAGAGGTGGTTATTAAAAGGTAGGGATAAATGGAAAAAGATTCTGGGGAGGTTGTGCTGGGCTTGCAACAATAGCATCATATTTTCTGCCAGGAGAAATATGCTGAGTACACCAGAGCTCAGGAAGAGGCAAAAGGGTGTTTGAGGGCAATAAGCTTTTTAATTCAAAGATGGATGAGGCTCAGCAAAGGGAAGGTCTGTAGCTGTGATTTGGACCTCTCTGGGGCTATGTCTACTATGCCGGGTTTTTTTGGAAAAAGATACGAGAATTGCGAACCGCAATTTGCGTATCTTTTTCCAATTCTTTTTTTGGAAGAGGCTTTTCCAACATTTGGCCCATCTACACAGGGCCAAATGTAAAAAAAAACCCCTTTTTCAGAACATCCCTTCCTCGTAAAATGAGGTTTATAGGGATGCTGAAAAAAACGCATCTTCTTTTCCAAATTTTTTTCAGAAAAGCAGATGTATTCCTTGGGCACGGCAGAGTTTTTTTGGGATACCATATCCCAGAAAAACTCTGCAGTCTAGACATAGCCTGGGTAACGCTGATGCTTGAAGCCAGAATGAGCTCCATATCATCATAGATATGACCAGGGTAATTGCTGCTGTTTCCAATTCACCGAATCCTACTTTTTCAGAAGTATGAGCTATCAACTGTCAGTCATTCACTATTGATTTTTATTCTTCCCTCTGTTCAGAAGGAAGCTTGTCCATAAATTGAAACCCACTGTCATAGTGTAACTAACTATATTCCCAAAGATCATTTTAGCAGAATGTGATCAATAATATTCACAATCAAACTGCATGATAGAAATGAAGACATGGAAGTTTTAGAAGAGACTACTCTAAAATATACCTAACAGAAGCTACCCTTAGAGAGACATTTTGATTTCCTCTGATCTCTTCTGGACAAAGTTCAGCAGCCTTTCAAATCTAGTTTTGGCATTCTGCCTTCATAATTGCTTATTTCTGAAGGTTTTTACCCAATTGAAATATCTTGGATTAGGTCATTGAGTTGGTTCAAACTGAGCTGATGCATTCCTTCTTCTCAAACACAATATCCAAAGTGACTAAAACTTGAGTGGTCTGAGCCCTGATATGATAAAGCAGTTCCTGACTGAGGGGGAAAGAGGTGATGGTGTATGCTTACTGGGAAGAGAGCAGTGCCATGCCAGAGGCTGCAGCACAAGCCAGTTCCAAACATGAATCACCATGAGACAGACTTATGTTCAGAGTCAGCCTTCAAGTACAGTTGACCAAACCTCCAAATTACTGTGCTGCAGGAAAATCTGCTGCTCCATCGTTTATCTTTGTCCTGGAGAGGGATTAAAAGTGAAAACACTGAAACGTCAGAAAAAATATTCATTCAGAAATGTCAAAAAGTTTGGTTTCAGCTTTAATATTAATCTGGGGGTCTGTCTAAACTGCCTTATGAGGCTTGCAGTTCTGATGCCTAATGTTCTCATGGATCTCTATGAGCCACACTCCCTTACTGAACTACATAAATGTGAAGAAGTTTTATTTTGTGCCTGCAGCATCAACACAAGGAAGTGCCAATGCAGCACTTGTCATACCCCATAGTCTCAACCAGCCCATTATTTGCTCCATCTATTATACCGGTGTAACACCAATAGGTGGTGGCAGGCAGAACAGAACCTTGGATCGCTAGGCTGCGTCTACACTGCAGCAATATTTCGGCATACAGGAGGTATCCCGAAACAGCTATTCTGTGTCTTTTGAGCGCGCCTGTTATTTTGAAATATAATGGGCTCACTAATCCAATGTCTCTGTAAACCTCATTCCATGAAGAGTAAGGGACGTTTTGGAATAGTGATTTATTTTGAAATAAGTGCTGTGTAGACAGCGCCAAATTTTGAAATAAGCTATTTTGAAATAACATTGAAATAAGATACACGGGTTGCATAGCTCAAATTGTGTATCTTATTTCGACACATGGTGCATTGTAGATGCACCCTTAGAGTTAAATGAATGAGGCGCTACTGCATGAGTTAAAAAGCCATATATCTCTTAAAGTCTCAATGCCACTAGTGGGGGATAGAGGTGTGTAGGTTATATAGGTGTGTGTGGGTTATATAGACAAGACTCATAGGAGGTCCTCTAGCAAACCCAGGAAAGAACAGATTCAACATTCCTGAAATTTCTATAGTAAAAATTTAGGAGGAAAAAAAAGCCCATCAAATAATCAAACTTTTTAGGCCCTCTTTATACATTGTAAAGAAATGAAAATTGCACAAGGCCAATTGTGGGTCACCTTTAAGGGGGAGATTTTGTAAAGGGCTTAAGAGCTTAGGAACACAAGCACCATTACAGCTGGTCCCCAAGTTACGAACAGGTTATAGACCAAACACTTGGCCATAACTTGAAATGTTTGTAAGTCAGACCCCATTGAGTTACATTGCGACCGCACTGTTTGTAAACACGGGTCACGTTCGTAACTCGGGGACCGCCTTTACATCCGCTTAATGGGAGGTTTGGTCGTAAATGCGAACGGTCGTAAATCGATCGTTCGTAACTTGGGGACCGGCTGTATATAGACATTTCTCCTTGAGTATGGCACAGTTCAGGGCAACTGCCCCTGTATTTCTCCCAGTGGTCCAGCAAGGGCACCTGCTCTTAGCTTCTGGATCCCTTTTTGTTGTCTCACTTGGATGAAGATGTGCATCTCACTCCCTTCTGACCAGGATATTTCCAGGTGCTTCAATTCCCTGCCTTCACTGTCTATTTTCAAGCAAAGACAAGCTGCCTGAACAGACCTGCTTGCCTTCTCCTCAGAGACTGATGACAGAAGTATTGCTGCAGTTACCTCACAGCTCTTTCTATGCAAGCCTCCTTTATTCTGAAGGTTAAAAAAAACAAACCAAAACTTTATGGAAAACATATTAAAAACAATAAAGGAACCTACATGCTAATAATGTTACCAGAATTCAGCATAGCATGGATTCTGGCAGGCCCAGTCCTTCCAACCCTCTCTAAAGGATTGGGGCCCTCCGTGGACCCCGAGTCCTGGTCATTTGCTGGATCAGGAGGAATGCCTTGAGTCAGTTTAAACCCAAAGTCCTTTTCTTGGTTGATTGGTCTGTGGAGAATCCAGTTCAAACTAGTCTATGTGTATCCCTCCAGGGGGTGACTTTAAAGGGTTTATAACAGAGGAAGTACATTAGCATCCCTCGCTCCCTACTAGTGAAGGTACATACAATAACACCAGACAGTTGCATTTTTAATACAATGTATCCCCAAGGTATTAACCTAATTCAATAAGGTTTCGCTTAATTCAATAAAGGCGCTCTTAATTCCATACGGTGTGTCCAGGGTATTAAAGGATATTGTTAGTCTATCACAGAGTGGTCAAAGTGCTTTGCGTGTAGAGTGTGCTCAGGAATGAATGTTGCCCTAAGAGCATATCTTGTCTGCTGGAGAAGTGAGTGTCAGTTATACTGGGGGAGGCAGTGTTGTCTTTCATCTACTCAGGGTTGGCTTCACTTGCACAAAGATGTTTATTTTTTACCTCAAGATAACAGGCTATCTTGCTGTAAAATCTACGTGGTGACTGACAAGGTACTTGTAGTGTCTACCATGAGGTAGCAAGGCAAAGTCAGCAGTATACCGCCTGCCTGCAGTTGACCTTGCTTAGTATACCTCACAGTGAAACTACAGTGCTTTATCTCCTCTGTGTACTGACAGAAGGAGAGCTAATATGCATGGTAAACTAATAGAATCAATCTTCAGGAAGGGAGATTTAGGTTAGATATTAGGAAAAAACTTTCTAACTACAAGGACAGTCTCTGGACTAGGCTTCCAAAAGAGGCTGTGGAATTCTATCACCAGGAGGTGGGTTGGGGGAGGGAAGTTAAACACACCTGTCAGGGAGAGCCTCGGTTCACATGGACCTGCCACAGAGAAGGGGGCTGCACTTCATAATTTCTCAAGGTCCCTTTCAGCCCTACATTTCTATGAGTCTATGAAAATTGCACTCTTTTTTTATTTAGTGCCGATGTAGCTTTAATGGCAGAAAGGATGTCAGAATTAGTGCAGAGGGCAGAAAGGATTAATATGGAACCCAGAAGTATAATGACGAGAGGTGGAACCAAACCTAGAACCTCTGGAGCTTTGTGTATGCACCTCTACTGCTTGAGCTAAAAGCCAGGTGCTGCTTAGCTAAGGCTGTAGAGCAGACTCATTCTTTCTCTCTGTAAGTGGTCTAAGTGGTGTGTGGGTTACATAAGCAGCACATACATTTGTATTCTAAAACATGCTGAACACCAGAACTGTCATATAGCAATGTGTGCAAAATCCCTCTACTATCACAGTGGTGAATGTAAACACAATGTTGCTATCATAGGCTAATAGTGGTAGCACTCAGGAAGTGCACTGCCCCCCTCTGTACCCCGGCCAAAATCTTAATTGCTAAATGGGGTGCCTCCTCATGCCCCGTCTCTGTTCCTCTATGTGGGACACCCCCTCCCTCCACAGGCAACAATCATCTATGGCTGCTGGACTTTAATTTTGCCTCCGGACAGGCTTGCCTCCAGTTCAGCTTCCTGAACTGGCCATAGGAATATCTACTATATCTCAGAACGAAGGAAGTTAATAGACATTTCTTTTTGGAGGGAGAGCAAAGCTGATGACTGGGATGAAGGTAGCACTGTATCAGATACAGGAGGACCAGCATAAGCAATGAATGCTTCTCCCCCTTTGTCAATGACTGTGTTCAGCCATTTTTAAACTGACGCTTCTCAGCACTCAGTACTGAAGGCTGCACTTTGACAGCACAGTAACCCAGAGAACTTCGGCTTTTCTAGCAAATATGTCAGCTTGGTTTATAGTCATTTGCTATCAGGATCAAAAGCATTTTGGGGCATCCCTCTGCTCTCCCTTAGTCTTGGGGGGAGGAAGGGAAAGGGAGGTGGGCAAGCAGAGATAAGCCTTTGAAAGGCTTTTTTTAAACTATGTAATTGGGTTGGGTATGTTTGCCAAAGCACAGCTGTGTTCTTTCTGAAGGCTTAGCTAAAAACATTACTCTGATTCTTCTCTAGGCCCTCAGAAATGCGGAACTTTTCAAAAGGGTAGCGTGTGAAGGATTACAAATTTGTTTTTCCAAAATCCTCAAATACCTGCTGAGTTCGCCAATCTTCCCCCAACTCATACCCCCTGACAGCGTGCCTCTCCCCACTCCCAGCTCTAACTCCAAGCTGCTCCAAACTGGCACTGTCTCTCTCACCCTTCTCTCTGGGAGTCTTCACTGTCTCTTTTTTTTCTTTTTAGTTCCCCTCCCCTGGGTTGTTGTGGGTTTTTTTATGCAAAGAAAAGCCTTGAAAAGCATTGCCATGGCAACAGTGTTGCAGTGGGCCATTGGAGTTGATGGGCATTCTAAACTTTTTAAATAATGCCCCCACAAGAACAGGAAGGGGACAGAGAGAAAGAGAGGGAGAGGGAGAGCAAAGGCAAAGCGGGACAAAAACATTGGAAATGCATTCAGGCTGACATCATCACCCTTTCCCACAGTGGTCATTCACTTGTGAGGCTCTAGTGTTGATTTGCTGTCTTAAAGCTAGCTTTCTAGGGCCTGGGGAGACCATCTTTCCCTGCCTGAATGCCTTTTTTGTTGTGAAACAGTGGACTGTTTCTGAAGCTGGGCATAAAGGGCTGAGTAATTCACTTCAGTTGCCAGGAAGTCTGAGCCACTTGTGAGCTAACAATAGTTAACTTTATCTCCCACCCCAAGCTGGAAGTTCCAGCTGTAGGTCCCGAATTCTAATAAGGGCTTCACTCATGCCTCTGAGGTTATGGTAATATTTTATACATCTTTTTTCATTAAGACACAGTCATAGCTACTGTTGAGACACCGGAGGCAAGTACTGTCGATTGATGGAAAAAAATAAAAAAGGAAAGCAAGAAAATAGCTTTTATGTGAGCCAGACAGGCTTGCTGTTTAATGCTAGAATTCCAAACTGATTGCGGGGGGGGGGGGGGGGGGGGGGGGAGAGAGTGAAAGAACTTAAATTTAACCAATTGCGTTATACAGTTCTGAGTCAAAGACCTTCTGATTGCTTTAGATTTGTAAAATAGCCTCAGTTTTTAGATTTTGGGGTGGTTGTTTTTTCCTCTGTTCCTGCACAGGAGGGATGATTGGTGATAAGGAGCAGAGTGAGTCATGAGGAATGTAGATGAATTGTTTGGGTTTCCCTTTTCATCAGGATTTGGATTTCATCCTGCACAGTGACAGCACAGCTGAATGCATGTGATGACACACAACTGTGATTCATGCAGCAGACGTTTGAAGCCAATAACTAGGGTGTATTTTTGAAAGAAGATGGAGAACATCAATTTTCTTTTTTACATTCCAAACGAGTTGAGTACCTGATAATTAATAAAATCAAAGTCAAAGTGGAAACAACCTCAGATAACTATCTATGCCTCTTATAATTGGTGATTAAAAATATGTCCTTATTTCCCACTTTCAAGTTAATAGTCAGCAGGACTGCACTTTGTTTCAGTGCCCCTCTTTACATTTTCTGGTTGGGTATAAAACACAGCACTATTCAAACAGCTCTGCCATTCTTTTGGCTAATGCTTCTTCCCCACTGTGCCTTGAGAAATAGCTATAGGAATGGTTGGATGAAAATAAAAATACAGTTCTTTAACTTCCAATTCATACATTATTAATTTTAAAAATTGGTTGAAGGACACATGCAATATTTGGGAAATAAAACAACACATGTGCTCTGCACATCTCCTATTTAAGACAACAGTGTGTCCTTGAGCTGTACAAAGGACTCCAGCTGATGCCAGAGGCAGCTGTACGTGTGGTGGATCAGGTCACTATAAGCCAATGCATTGTAAATAAGTTACTTGGCCTTTTGGGTATGATCAAGTGCTGTCAATGTGACCTCTATCAGGGAGAATCCCCTGCTTTTGCAGGAGGACTGACTGAACAGTTATACTTGTCTTTTTCCTCCCTCACAGCTGTGATTTCTGATCTTCACTGCAGGTTTGTCTTGAGTAGGATGAAAACCTGGTTTTTGGACTGTGCTAGCTCATGTTTAAAAAAGCCCGAAACCCACTTTTATCTTAATCAAGACAAATCCTGTTAGAGAAGCATTAGACTCCACACTCTTATAAACCATGGAAGACAAACAGAAGGTTTGGGGGAGAGTCATTTTATGCAAGATGTTAATCATGAAATAATCTTAAAGTCCTTGAATCTACGCCAATGGTTGTAACTGAAAACACTGGATCTTCTCTCAGGGCACCTCTCAGAGAGTGGACTATCACTGCATGTAAACTGAAATAGGTGAACTAAAGCTTATTGTATTAGGTCCCATGCTAACATGAATAAAAGGAAGTAACTAACTAATAATTCCCAGTGGTAAAAATAAAATGGCTAATGACAAATGAAAAGGCATCTATCCCTCTACATTTCAAAAACCTTCAGAAATCATGAGGGGATTTTACTATCCTCAAATGATCAATTCACTTTACTCTTGAGATAAGTTTTAGCATATCATTGTTGGAAATGTATATTAACATAATTTTAATTAGCCAGTACATAGTGCTTTTCAAAGCACATTGCAAAAAAAAAAAAAAGCATTATTCCTTCTGACTTCTCCTTTGAAGAAGGCACCTAGCATTAGATCTTGTTTACAGAAAGGAAAACTGAGACAGAGAGATTAAAAGTGCCCTGAGCAAGCCTACAGAGGCAGATAATGTTGTGTCCTGTCCAACTATGAATTAAAAATGAGCAGTTTGGATTCAGTAGGCCACATGTTTCTCAGTAAGGGCCTGATCCTGTGAAATGTTGCGCATCCCTGATTTACTTCAACAGCTGCTCAAAAAAAAAAAAATCTTTCAGGTCAGATTTTCAAAAGAGCTCCACATTTTGAATCTTTTGAAAATGTGACTGTTTATTTTGGTCCCTAAATGGAAGCTGAGCTCTTTGGAAAACAGGTCCAGTTGTAGGTGCTGAACATGAAAATGTGAGCCAGAGCTCTTTTGAAAATGTGGCACTTAATGTATATTTTTATTACATATAGACTGTGTCCATAATATCTTTTTAATCAATTCCTGTCTCCCAAACTACAGTACACATTTCAAGCAATTACCTACTTTGATTTTAAACAATGTGAGTCTTTCATAGAGAATGATATATATTTTGTGGAATAAAATCATCCTATATGCAAAAATTTGGGAATATTTTGGAAAATTTTTGAGGAAATCAAGATCTTTTTTTTAAAGATGAGATATTTTATCTTGTTTTATGAGAAATAAAATCTCAGCAACTGTCCTGGGAGTGAATCTCTCCATGACATATTTTTTTTTACTTTTGCTTGTTCTTACTTCTTCTACAAAGCACTTCTTTTGATCTCAGGGCTCTACCCTTCCCTTCTCTGCGTCTATTGCTTTGCCCTCTGCTTTTAGTGATTTCTCTTGCTCTGTTTCCAGGCCTGCTCTCTTGGTCTTTTTCTGAACCTATCTCTCACAGAGTTTTCATTATTTAGTCATTTTTCTCTTGCTCTGCCACCTGGGTTCTGCCTCTTGTTCACATTCATTTTTCTTCAAAGGCTCTGTTTTTCTGTTTCCAGGCCTTTCCTATTGGATTCAGTCCTTTTGAGCTCCATTAAAAGTCTCCAGCCCCAAGTCAGAGCCATGCACCTCAGGCTTCTCATACTGTCAGGGGCCAATTTGGCCCTGGCACATACTATAGCTACCCCAGGAGCAATTCTAACTTACTGCCAGGCTATTGCTGGCCTTAGGGGACTATCAAGAAGCCCAAAATAGCTAAAGCACAGCTCATTCAAGCCATACTCTCTACCTTTCCCAACCGATTCCTGGAAAGTCCCTATATTACAGACTGCAAGGTAGGGATGTTAAAGCAGTTAACTGGTTAAATGATAGTGCTTAACCGATTAATAGCTTTGCATTAGGTCCTGCTTCCTGGTCCCACTGCATCCACAGTATCCTTCCATATCCATGAGGTCCTGCCAGGAGCACCGCTGCATCTGTGGGATCTTGCCACCCAGCCCACTAGCTTCTTTAGCCTGGCTCACTGGCTGTGGCCAGAATTCACTTGGCAAGGGCCAATTAACTGGTTAACCAGTAAGCATTCCAGTAAGCCGCATGCTTACTGGTATGCTTACTGATTAACTGTTTAACATCCTTACTGCAAGGTAAGAGATGTTGTAGGGTCACTGTGCTGGCCCTGTATCAACTACTGAGCCTCACCATGGGATTCTTATATGGGGATATCTGAATGCTTTCCATCCTTTTTATGTCTCAGGAGGAATGAAAAGGTACCAGAATGCAACTTAAGATAGCGGCTTCTAACTTCCTGTGCCCAAGTAGGATTGTAGAACTGTAAGGGACCTCAAGAGGTTATCTACTCAAGTCTTCTGCACTCATGCAGGACTAAGTATTGTCTAGAACATCCTTGACAGGTGTCTGTATAACCTGCTTTTAAAAACTTTCCATGATGGCATTTCCACTACTTCCTTGGAAATTTATTTCTGTGCTTAACCACCCTTTTAGGAAGTTTTTCCTAAGGTCCAACCTAAACTGTCCTTGCTGCAATTTAAGTCCATCCACTTTTTGTCCTGTCCTCAGAGATTAAGGAGAACAATTTTTCTCCCTCCTCTTTGCAACAATTTTTCATGTACTTAAAAACTGTTATCATGCCCCTCCTCTCCCAGTTTTCTCCAGATTAAACAAGCCCAGTTTTTTCAATCTTCCCTTATAGGTCATGTTTTCTAGACCATTAATCATTTTTATTACTCTTCTCTGGACTCCTCCAATTTGTCTACATCTTTCTTGAAATGTGGCAGCCAGAAATGGACACAATACTCCAGCTGATGCCTAATCAGTACTGAGTAGAGTGGAAGAATTACTTCATGTGTCTTGCTTACCACACTCCTGCTAATATATCCCAATACAATGTTTGATTTTTTTTTCAGTGTGTCACATTGTTGACTCATATTTAGCCTGTGAGCCACTACGATCCCCCCTTGCCCCCGATCCCTTTCCACCGTACTCCTTCTAAGGCAGTTATTTCCCATTTTGTACTCGTGCAACTGACCAATCCTTCCTAAGTGGAGTACTTTGCATTTGTCCTTATTGAATTTTATCCTGTTTAACTCAGATCATTTCTTCAGTTTGTCTAGAACATTTTGAATTTTAATCTTATCTCCTAAAATGCCTGCAGCTTCTCTCAGCTTGGCATGATCCACACAATTTATAAGCACACATTCCTATTCCATTATCTAAATCATTTATGAAGAGATTGAATAAAACTGGACCCAGAACTGATCCCTATGGGACTCCACTGAAGAACAATACTTTGTTTTCAGGTCTGTGAGTAATTTCTGCCCAGTCAGGGCACACTGAGCAGACAGAGATGAATATGTGACAGCTAAAAGCTAAGGAATGGCATGTTATAAAAAGTGTGAGACATGGAATTTTGACCGCACTTCAGTTTTGGAAAAGTTAGTGGTGACCCCAATGAAAGATGATATTAGGGAAGCCAGAAAGGTGCGGGGGCTCCATCTTTTTAAAAGAGGGTCATCTTCTATGAGCAAATAGGGCTTAAATAAAACTCCAGCACATAATGGTCTCAGTTACATCCAGATTAATTCCACTGATGTCAGTAGCATGAACCCAGCTTTTAAAATTTTCCTTTTCATTCCCTGGGCTTGATTCTGATCACACACCAGTTTGTCAGTAGGGTAACTCCCTTGACTCAGACTATGCAAGGCCAGATCTGGGGACTATAAATGTTTCTTTCAGAGGGACAGGCAAGCAAAGTGAAGTGAAAGCTTCTGGTGGGTGAATGGAATGAAAAACAGAATAAGAGCGTGTGATATTTCTCAGAACCAGACGGGGAACACTACAGGAAAGTGAAGGAACAGGGCCAAGATGAAAGATAGTGAGGAAAAATTTGTGGCTATAGTGGGTGCAAAACAACTACAATGAAATACCAAGAACAGGTCTGTCTTTGAATGGTTCAGGCCAGGAAGTAGATTTTTCCTGCAGGGCAGCAAACAACTCCTACTTTTTTTTTGTTTTTTGTTTCAAATGCTCATCCATCTGTGTAACACAACCAGAAACTTCATCTCTGGGTTGGGAGATGTCACTTAGAATCAAGCCACTGGTCCCTCATTCGAAAACCTGATGTTGATCATGTTCCTTCGCAGGCATTCTCTCAAGTCATCTTTGGCAATGGGATCTAATTTTAACCACATCTCCATCTTTATCCTTTCTGAAGTAGGAAATATTAGTCACTAAATCTGATTGGTGTCACTGTAATACTTACCTCAGGGCAGTTTGTTTGGCTTATGAAAGCCAGAGTCAGTTGACATTGTCATCCACGCAGCTAGATGATTGTGACTAAAAGCCTACCTATGCCCATTTTAACTCACAGGATCTAATCAATACTGAGGTAGGGCAAATTTCTGCAGGGACGTTTTACAGAGCGAAGGGTTCTTATTGGTTTTATGCCCACCGCATTGCTTACTCTGGTACGCTGTGTGTCACTAGTTTTTATGATTTTTTTATTAACAGAGTTAGTCATAAGAATTGCCAAATATGCTGCAGCTTAATAGTATGCCTATTCCTCCATTTACAGTTCTGTCGTTGCTCCTGTTCAAGTACTTTGCCTTCATTTAATGGAGACGTTGTTAGCTTGAGACAGAAAAAAATCTACAACTCAGTAGTTATGTCAATGTTTTAGCCCAATTCATACTATTATCAATAATAATAGTATTTATTTATTGAATGAATGAAAGAATGAAAGGCCAGCACCATGCTAAATGCTGTACAGCTATGCCTGAAGAAAAGGTCTCTGTCCCCATGAAGTTAGAGTGAAAAGTCCAATTGACCCCATGATACATTTGAAAGCAAGTGGGGCCTTCTGACTAAGGTGCTTTCTTATGTTTCAGGACATCAGCGTTCAACACACACCTCTGCCATGAATGATCTGTGTGACTTGGTAAGTCCTGCCAGATGGGCTTGCCAAAGATGCCCAGCACCAAGGCTTTTGAGTCTCCCATTCTTAATCTCTCTGTGCTGTAGCTTCCACATCGGTAAAATGGGGATGGCAGTATTTAACTTGTCTGGCTTTTCTATTGAGATTATAAGGTCTTTAGGGCAGGAACCATCTCTTATCATGTATTTTGACTATGTTTAGCACAATGAGGCCTGGGCTTGTCTGGGGTTTCTGTGTACTGCCACAATATTCATGATTAAAGGAATACATGCATTTATTACTTTGTCAAAACTCCCAATGATTTCATTGTTTGGGTCCTAAATAAACATGGGGACAAACAGTGATTTTTCCTTCAGCTTTATTCTTTCATGCTTACTCTGTCTTATTTTAAAGAAATAAGCTACTCTTCTCTTTGTATTTGAGGATGAGTATTCTAGTCTAAACTGCTGAAAGGTCAGGTATGATTTCAGGGCTCATATGGAGGTTTTAAATGCTTAATACCATTTTTATTCTTGTTTTTCTAATGTTTCTTGCAGCAGCACCTGCTTTCTTGGAGGAAATAAACTCGGGGCAAAAGAGAAAATGTAGAGAGGGGTTGTGTGTGTGTGTGAGAGAGAGAGAGAGAGAAAGTGAGAGCATTAGGGTTGGGCTAGCTGGATTGTTGTATAAGTTTCTTTCAGGTGCTAGCTCAGATCATGTTCAACATCTCCTAGAGCTGAATCTGTTAGTGTTGCTTTGGTTCCTTGGAGCCACTGTGCCAGAAGAAAACATGTCACATAAGAACATAAGAACGGCCATACTGGGTCAGACCAATGGTCCATCCAGCCTAGTATCCTGTCTGCTGACAGTGGCCAACACCAGATGCCCCAGAGGAAGGGAACACAACAGGTAATCCTCATGTGATCCCTCCCCTGTCACTCAGTTTGAGATGGAGGCTACGGACACCGTTCCTACCCATCCTGACTAATAGCCATTGATGGACCCAACCTCCATGAATCCATCTAGCTCTTTCTTGAACCCCGTTAAAGTCCTACCCTTCACCACATCCTCTGGCAAGGAGTTCCACAGGTTGACTGTGAGCTGAGTGAAGAAAAACTTCCTTTTGTTTATTTTAAACCTGCTGCCTATTAATTTCATTTGGTGATACCTAGTTCTTATATTGTGAGAATAAGTAAATAACTTTTCCTTATTCTCTTTTTCCATACCAGTCATGATTTTATAGACCTCTATCATATCCCCCCTTAGTCTCCTCTTTTCTAAGGGTACGTCTACACTTGCTCCCTAGTTCAAACTAGGGATGCAAATGTAGCCGACCGAAATTGCTAATGAAGTGGGGATTTAAATATCCTGAGCTTCATTAGCATAATCTCACCCGCACGCTATTCTGCTCGCCAGCTGATTTGAACCAGGAAGTGCGCTCCAGGACGCGGTAGTTCAAATCAAACCCCTTGGTTCGAACCAATGTTACTCCTCAAAAAATGGGAGGCAGGGGTTATGCAGGTTCTGGAGGCTGAATCCAGTGTTTGTTCCATGGGGAGGCAAATGCTACCAACTCCCCTGTCAATGAAATAATTAGGTAAAAATTTGGTGAGATTCATTTTGTGCCATTTTCTTCCACTCTTTCCTGTACTGCAGGGGGCAACCTGGCCCCCAGCTAGAAGGAGATGCAGATGGCAGCTGGATTACAGCCCGGCCCTTCACTGGTCTCATTAAACACACTGTTTTCCCACAAATGCTATTGCCAGCGGACACCAGCTCCTCTAAGCCCCATGTCAGAGCTAAAACAGCAACATCCGTACCCCTTCTTCTCTTCAGCCATGCTCGGTGCCATGCCCTTGAATGAGCCACTCTACATGTGCATAGCTTCCTACAAAGGAGGCCTGAGCTCCACAGGGAGCAAAATGCTGACTATGGAGTGGGCAGGCTCTGACTCCACCCACCTTCTGCATCTGCTCATGGCAGAGCTGGTGCACTAGGCAGAGCAATCTGTTCCCAAATCGGAGGCCAATGGATGGAGCAGATTGCACACCCACTGAGCGCACTGAGCAGTTCCAGGAGAGAGAGAGTGCCTGGCTCAGACATAGTCACTTCGATGCTCTTAGACCAGTGCAGCTGCATGTTCTCCTTCCCCCTTGCCACAATCTAGATTAGAGGCACTCAGCAACCTGGGCCCCTCACCCGTATGTTTCACGGGACCCCTGACCTAAGGTGTGGGATCTGAATTTCATCACAGCTTAGCACAGCATGGTCAGATTTGGTAGTTTGATTGGGCTTATTAAAAAATAGAGCCCATCTGCAAAATTCAGGCCCCACAGTTCATGAGTAGTAAAATGTGGAGTTTTGGTCTGGGTTGATCTCCAGCCTTAACTGAAATATAATGACTCTCTGAGTCCTCCTCCACACTTCCTCCTGAGCTAGCACCCTTAGGGTGAAGATAAGCAATACCGTAAGGCAGCTGGAAATTTCTAGCTTACCGAACTTCTGCTTTGTGAATTAAGAAAGGTGTCTAGTTTCTCTGAGCTATCAATCCCTTAACCTTCAGGTTTGTGAACAACTTTTCCCCCCTGTGGTCAGTGCAATGGGGAAGACGCCAGCTTTTGCTACATTTTCTGAGTGATAAGCAATCCCGTTAGAGCTGCAAATAAGATCATAATTTGACAGGTAAAGTGCCAGGGAAAATACAAACAGATTTCTCCGTCCCAGACCCAGAATGTTTTAATGATTCTTTTCTTTTTCTCCAAATTATATTTCTCTTTTGCTTAATTGCAGGATCAGGTCAAGCCAGAGCTGTAGCTGGCATACAGCATCCATATTTTTTTTTCGGGTTTTAACCTTTAAGCTGCCAGTGTTTTTCCATTTTGCCAGCTAGATGAACAGAGCTCAAGACTGCCCACTGATACCCATGGCAGCCATGGCATTACTCTCATTTTAAAGTGCCCTACAGATGGATGAGCCCAGCGTTGCCTTTATGCAAGAAACCAACAGCCATAGGGTTGGAATAACAAATATTCAGGATGCCGTATTTTCTGTTAAACTTATCAAAGGGAATTAGCTACAGTAAGTGAACAATAACTTTAAATGGCAGGAGGACAAAAAGAACTAAGGCTGAAAAAGGCAAACCAGTAATTACAATATTAGTGCTGTACACACTCTGAATCTCTAAACTGTTTGACAATGAAATTATGCACTGTCTTTCCACAGTACCTTCTAATGCAACAGGCTTTGCAACTGGAGCCTCCTAGTACCTTTGGCCAGAGCCTCCCCTCCCATGGAACAAACTATGCAAAGGGCCTTTGTGGGAGCTTGCACTTCTCAGGGTGAGGTTGTCCTCTGGACAGCTAAGCTCTGGGACCTTCGTCCACCAAACTTGGCAATCCAAGCCTGCCAAAGCCCTCTGCTTCTGCCTTGACTTGGTCACCCCAGTGGTCTCCACTCTTACAGAGTGTGTGTGTGTGAGTGTGAGAGACAGAGTGTGTGTGAGAGAGGTATCCATGGGAAAAGACTCATTTATTACTATTTCTGCAGCCCCTCCAAGGAATGGAGAGGGGCGCTGATATGTGTCCTTACTGCCCCTTGCCCTCAGTGTGCCCACTCTTACCCTCCAGCCACCAACTTTACACCCCAAGCGTCCCAATATCCCAGTCTTCAGCACCTTATGCCTATGGTGACCATATTTTCGGAACCAAAAATGGGGACACATTAGCCATGCCCCCTGACCCATTAGGCCCTGCCCAACCTTGTACAGGAAGTCCCACCCCTGGGGGTAGTATTTCCAGGGTCAAGATGGATACATGACCGGAAGTAAAGGATGTCATGTGACCCCTCTAAGAACTCCTCCCACTGTCCTCTACCAATAGGGATGGGTTTGGGCCCTATAGGACCACCCCCCCCATGCAACTATGTTGCAATTGCATTATCCCAGACCTAGGATCCCATGACACTGTAATGCTAGGGGTTCAACCTCAATCCAAAATAAGATCCAGGATCCGAGATCTATTACTCTGCAGTGTAGAGGGAGACTCATTTGACTCAGGGCCTGGGGGTCATCCAGAACTCTCTCACAATTCCATGGGACAACTTAATTTGTCCTCTTAATGGATAATGCTTACTGGTTCCAATTAACTGTTAACCAGAGGGGGCTGGAACAGCTCCTCACCTGCTGCGGGCAGAGGGGGGCTGCTTCTGGATTGGAGGGCACGGTGGGGTAGGGGGTGTGTGTGAAGAAAGCCCTGGCCTTCCTCTCCATACCCAGCTCATGGAGAGCAGTAGAGCACGCAGCCTTGTGCACTGCCGCTCCCCCAGCAGGGTGGGGAGGGGTGGGGGAAAAGAGAGTGGCAGCGGATGGAGCACACCTGCTGAGTGTGAGTGCTCCCCACCCCGCAGTGCCTCAGGCAGGCTCTGCACAGCCCCTTCCAGAGCAGTAGCTCCAAGGTGCCAAGGTACGGAGTGGCTCTGCCAAGTTTTGCCTCAGACCCACCTGGTACACCCTCCACCAATCCGACAGTGGCAGCAGTAGCTGTTAACAAGTGGTCACCTGCAGATGGAAGAGGAGACAGTGTGGCAAGATCAGGGGCCCTGCATGGCAGAGGCAGTCCTATGGGGGGAGAGATGGGGCCGTGTAGCACACAATGGTGGGGCAGCCACAGAGGGTGGCAGGGTGGCGGCAGTTCACTGGATGGTGGCACGCTGGAACTTGGAGAATGCTCAGGCCTCCGGAAGCCACATGTCACTGGAAGCCGCCTTGGCTGCCCACCGGCAAAGCACCAAAAGAGCCGCCTACATGCTCTGTTGGGGGGAGGGAAGAGGGGAAGACTGTTGCTGCTGCGCCATGCTAGGGGGTAAGTCTGTGCCAGCCAGGGGAAGGGAAATGGCAGTATACAGAGCCATTTCTGGCTTGCTTCATCCCCACAAGCCACATCTGGTGGGGCTTTCTGGGACATTTTACTCGTTGATGGAGATACCGGGATATAGTATTTAAATTCTTGCCCGTCCCAGAAAATCTGGGAGGTAGGGTCGCCGTACATATGATACACCCCATGTGTCATGCATATTTGTGAGGCACACTTACCTCTATGCAGTGTATTTTATTATGCCCATTTTAATATAGTTTAAAAATACTAATTTCAAATGACAAGATGTTAAAAATTGGTATTTTTGTCACAACCAGCTTGAAAGGAGGAGACTCATATATTTGATTTTGCTTAGGGTTCATACAGAAGGAAATGGACTGCAGCCTTGCTCTTTAATATTTAATAAAAATGTTATTAATTTTTAAAAAATAAGATTTCATTTCTGATTTACATCTACCTCCAGAATCTCAGCAAAGCTTATCTAGTGCGGTCCTATTTTGCACTGAGGTTCACATGCGGTCTTGGGATCTTTTAAAAAGTTATTTTATTTTGTTTATATTTTTTTAAATCTTTGAACTGCCCGAAACTGATGCAAAATGGCGCAGAGTAGTTGTCCAACACTGCAGCACGGAGGGCATGATTTCAGCTGGAATGGACAGAGTGATTGTTTAGGTGCAAATACTATAACATCATACACATGTGTCAGTGAGGCCATGTTCCTGCTGCCACTGAAGTCAATGGCAAAGCTTTCCACAGGAGCAGGAGACATCAGTCAATCACTAGCCAGAAAAGGCAGGCTGGGCTCTTGTAATGACTGCCCAGTGACTCTACTCACTGCATGGCAAGGTAATTGCACCGGAATTAATTAATTTTGTGGTGATAAGATGCATGACTCAGGCAGGTATGGTTCAGGGTTTGGGGAGTAAAAAAAAAAAAAAATCACTGCTCCAGTGCAGCAGAGAATGGCACTGCCTAACTAAGAGGTCCGTGAATCCTGCAGCAAAATTACTGTTATCTTTAATTATACAGTTGGGAGGACTGGGGTGGGACCTCAGTGCCTTCCATCTCCATTTAGTGCCTATTGCTAAAGCCCAAATATTACATGGGCTACTGGTGAGCCATGCACTTATTTCACATCTCATCCCTCAATGAGAAGAATCTGGGAGGGAGGAATTAAAACCCAAGAAATTCTTGTTTGTGTGAGGCTGTCTGTGTTCTGGGCATGAAGCGGGGACTCACAGCTCACACAAAACAGCACAGTGAGCTTCCTCGCGCAGCTTTGGGTGAAAGAGGAGCACTTGTTTATTGCTGCTGCAGGTGGCAAGAGTCCTTTACATCCAGCCCTGGGCATAAAAATAATGAGCTGGTGAGTTTGTTAATTTGCTGTTTGCTCTTAGTTGTCTAAATGGATTTTGGTTAATGTAATGAATCAGTGAAAACTCAGGTTTGCTTCAGGGATGGCTCTTTATGATATTAGAGTAGCACCGCTACGCTCCAATCAGGTTTGGGCCCCCCCTTTATGCCAGTTATGTGCTACACATGCAAAAATCACAATGCTTAAGCCGTTTTACAGCCACACACTCCCTTGAATCTGGATAACTGGGCACCGCTCATAACTCAGGGATGCTTGAAAGCTGTTTTAATGTGCAATGGTTGCCAATAGTCCATTATGGGCCAATATGACAGATACCCCAGCCATGACTTTTTTCTTTAGCTCTGATCCAACCAAGGGGACAGGGATATAGAAGCCACATTACAGGCTCAAGGACACTAGAAGTTCCCCTGAGCTAGGGTGAGCCTCAAGGGCTATGTTGTCATTAAGGCCAGTTTGCACCAGCAGCTCAGAGTAGCTGCACTGTAGTATAACGAGGGTTTCATTCTCTTCCTGCAGGACAGGTCAGGAGAGCAGAGCTAGTTGGAAATTTGCTAACAAAGTGTTTGCCCTTTGGAAATTTTTGCTTCCTCAGAAGCAAACTGTTTAGGAGAAGCAGTGCTATTTCCAAGAAACATTGTTTCAGAAAGAAAATGGACCCCAAAACAAAGCATTCAAATAAGATATTTTTTTCTGTTTCAAAACAACTGTTGATTTCAATTTCTCAACTTTTGTAATATAAACCATTTAAAAAGTCAAAATTGAAACATTTCCGTTTACCCCCAAACAATTTCCACCCCCAGAATGTCATTTTGTGGGACATTACTAAAGGTTTTGGGTTTGTTCTGTTTTAAAGGGAGATGTTTTTGGAATTGCAGCATTTCCCATGAAATGGACAATCCAGCTCCTGTCCAGTGGCACAATGCAGAGATAAGCTGTTAGAATGCTAAAAACAGGCACCCCCGCCATTTCCTTCCATTAGCCTGTAACAGTCACCATTTACCACGGCTGCCTGTGTGCTCCTGAGAAGGAAGCACGCCTCAGTGGAGAGACCTTAGATCATACTGGGGCTAGTAGGAGAATTTGACCCAGGACGATAACAAACCCAGTTACAAATGAATTGGGAAAGTAATTGTGTTATTCCATCATGTGCAAAAGCCAAAGTATAGGCCCAGGTCGCATCCTGAAGGATAGGATTAACTGTCATTGATTTAATCACATCATGTATGGGGAAGAGTAGCATGTGTGGGGCTCTATAATAGAAAGCCAAATATGCTCTCTAATCCTGGATTTCCCTCACTGTGAGTCACTGATCTGACTAGAGTATAATATTCATGTATCTATTTTTCTGCTGTGGGCAATTTATATTTTTCCTGCAGCACATAGAGGGAATGTAGATATTCAAGTCCAGGCCTTATCAATTTCAAAGGTGAAGCAGCAAGTCTGGATTTGAGATATTACTAATAGGAGATGGTAGGGTCTTGATGAAACAAACACCTTTTTAATAAAAAAAGAAAACACCTTTCCTATTCAGGGAATTGCCTACACAGTTATTTCCAGCTTGCCAAGTCTGTGTGTAATCTGTCATAGAGGATAAAGAGGATATAATATTTCTGGATCCAGCACTACCATACACATTTAAATATTGCACGATAAATCAAGGTGGCTCTTTCCTCTAACCATCATCATGTGTCTGTCTCCTGTGTGTCCCCTGATTCTACTTGATCTATAAATGGATGCTGCCCATCAAGGACGCTCAGTCCTTGTTTCTTATCTCAAGGGATAGGGGTGATTCACTCACGGGACAAGAGAAAGCACAACTCAGTTGCTCAATGTAGGCTGCTATTGTAATGGGGATTTTTTTTCTTTTAGTTTCTATTCTGTTTTCCTTTTGTCTTAAGGTCTAACTAGGGTGCATGAAAGGGCCTTTTCAGTCAGTTTCAGATCCAGGACAACCCTGAAATTAAAAAGAGGAACCAAAAAGCTGGTTTTGGGGGTTTTTTTTGTTGGTTAAACCCAATCATACTAAGATGGCTGCAAAATCGAAGGCCCCGTACTTCACTAACATTGGAGCTGGAAGTCAAGAACGAGGAATTTCAAAGTTCAGGCTGATGAGCAGCCCTTAAACTGGCCAGTTGTGACTAGATTATTGAGCCAATAGACACTAACAGCTCTTTTGGAACCATTACAGTCTCTAGCCTAAATGCATACTTAAGACCTTTCTTTAAAACCTTCAATTATTGACCTGGCAGCCTGTAACAGCTCCCTTGGAGCTCTTACCATGTAACTGTCAGTGCTGTGGCTGCTGCCCATATACATTAAAGCTTGTGCACAAAAACCACCTTGTTCTACAAATGTTATCACAGAGCTGGAGTATTTCTTCTTCCAGATGAAATCACGCTGGATATATTTTGTTGCCCCTTTCTTCTCTGGCCTAGATTCTGTATCAGACTAAGGCACATCATGGAAGAAGGGCCTGCAGAAGTCCGTTTGAAAATGATAGCTCAGATTCTGCCCTCAGCCCCAGAGTGCACCCTGTTGGAGGGTGGAAGCCTCAGCAATGGCTTCTGTAGGCTTGCTCCTTCTGGGCAGTAGTGCTCCCAAAAAGAAATGGGCAACTGTTCTGCCTCTAAAAGGCATGGGCCCTGTTCTTCCAAACTGCTCTGACATCTCCCCTATGGCTCCCTCATATTTTAGTTCTGTAGAGGCCATGGTACCAAGGCTCTCCCAGGAGTTACTACTCCCAAAACCTTTAAAGCAGGACTTTCCCCAGTGCGGAGAGTTGGTAGAAGAATTAAGGCAGTCCCAGTCTGCATTAATTCCCTGCCAGCTTTTCCAAGTTGCTTGGACAGGGTCACTGCACATTCTCCACCCCCACTCCCTCAGCCCTCCCTTCCTGCCTTCTCCTCAGCTGTGGTTTACTAACTCCACAGCTGGAACTCAGTGTGGTCTGTGGCAGCAAGGGAAAGTTTGCAGAGTTGCCTGGGTGGGGCGGGATATCTTTGCACTGGATCTGTGCACTCTCCTGACATTCTGTCTTCCAAGTATACAAGTATAAATCTGGAGTAATCTTACTGACTGAAGTTCATCTGTATCTCTAGTGGTGGGAGATCAACATTTGGTCTGAAGTCATTTTTTTAAAAAGCAGCCTAGTATAGCAAATATCTGAAATTCCTGCATTTCCTTCTACATCTGTGCAAAGCACAAACATCCAGCAGCATGAAAACAAAATGTGCTCCCAGGCTCACGCCTTTCAAGCCACATTTTTCTGGTTACAATAGCTTCCGAAAATAGGGTGTCGTCAGGCATTGGATGACTTAAAGGCGTAAGAATGAGATCCAGAAACTTTCCTTCGTAGGTCACTGGATTGCATGTGACCCTGCACCACAGTGCCGGAAAGCTGCTGCCATCTGATGGGCATTTGTTCTCCTAGGTCAGTGGTTCCCAGTCTTTTCCAGATGGGGACCCATTTTGACAATTCAGGAAGACTTGGTGACCCAAGGCAATTCAAAAACGGGGGGCGGAGGGAGGGCACAGCCATGTGGGGAGACACTTGGCGACCCTTTTGAAATGTAATGGCGATCCATATTTGGGTCCTGACCCATAGGTTGGGAAACCCTGTCCTAGATGAACAACCTGAGGCCTGGGTGTTTCCCCAGCGGGCAGATATCTGTAGCTCAAAACCCACCATCCCTGTTTGGTATTCATTGACGTTCTTCCTGGGATGCTCAGCAGAAAAGCCAGGGGTTGAGTAGGCATAAGATTGACTCTCCCTGCTGCCCACCAGAGATGATCACTCCAGTTCAGGGGCAAGATCTGGTAAGCAGACAAGAGTAGGGTCAACTTTCACATCCTCTGCCCAGGACTGCAGGAACGATTGTTATATATGAGAGCCTTTGAACCAAACTGTAAATAATGGAAACCACTTGAAGCCAGGGGATGTGGCTGCATCCCCAGCACCCTTATTTCCCGCATCTATGCCTCTGTCATACCTGCCCTATGGATTGAGGATGTCAGGCTACACAGCTATCAACCTGGCACCATTCGCATACAGAGAAATTGACTGTAGAAAGAGGGCTTCAAACAGAAGCTCTGATGAGCTAATGGTGCAATCAGCACTGCCATACAGATGGGTAGAATACTAAGGTACGTAAAAAGAGCCTTTGAAAAGCATCACTCCTACTCACCAGGCTACGGCAGGATGTATTCAGCAACATCGTGCGTGTCACTCACAGCAGGGTTGCACGTACAATAGCTTCTGTTGCCTTTGCCTGTTCTGTATCACTTTCCTTGTTCCATGGTATTTGTTTTATGTTGATATTGTCTATGTACTTAAAGAGATTATATATTTTTCCCATGGCATAAACAAAATGACTTTCATTTCACAAGAAGAGTAATGGTAATGAGAAGTCAGGCTTAGGGGGGAGGGTTGGGATGTTTTATAGCAAGGAGAAATAAATCTTCTCTCTTTGATTTGGCCTAGCCACTGCATTTACTTACAAATCATCATTGCTCTTGCTGTATATAAGGTGACTGGGCCCATGTGGTATAGTGGGTAATTTTGCAGTGGGCAGCTTTTACCTCTGAGCTAACAACAGGAGTTCAAAGTCAGTCTAAAGCAGGGCTCACAGGCAAGTAAGTTTAGTGCTTTTCTGAAATTGATGTAAAAAACCACCCTACAGCTCAAATTGGTTTGAAACAATTACAGAGCAGAAGGATGATGTAACAATTCTTATGAAACCAGCCAAGCTTAAGTCGTCAGCTTGGGGAGTGGGGGGGACAGCTCTGTGGCCTCTCCCCCATCTCTAGTCAAGGGGATGGAAGCAGTTATGGGAGGTGCTATTAACAGCCCTAACCTGTTGCTCCCTGAAAGGGTATGTGCTTTCACTGCCTTTTATTTTCAGGGAACAACACATGGTACATCCCAGCCATGCATTTATTTGCCTCCTGAATACAGAACAGTGGCAGCTGAACCATGGCATGAGAATAGCATTAAGATGTGTAATGCACCATAAATAAACAGAAATAGACAGCCAGGAAGCTGTGGTAATCACTGCTTTGATGTAGCATGAATTATGGTGTACGTGTGTGTGGTGTTGGGGTCGTTTTAAAGGCGAGTTGCCTTGTTTTGACTCTGCTCTCCTGCTCTGGGAAGAGACTCAGTCCAGTTTTTCATCTGCGTATCTCCACCTTCACAGTGACAGCTGTTGGCCCTTGTCTCAGAGGAAAGTGATCTCTACCCCATGTTCCCTTTATAGTCCTCTCCTCCTCTGCCCTGCAGTAGCAGTCTGGAGACTGGAATCTTGGCCCTCTCCCAGGAGCGGAATTGAGATGCTTCTCCTGCCAGCTACCAAGGGTTCCTGTAAAAACATCCAGGCTACATCATGACCTTCCAGCATCAGCTTATTTAAATCCCCTCGGGTCTTGCCTGCACTGCCATGATTCTACTGCCGCCCCTCGGCTACACTAGCACTGGCAGCACCAGCGTAGACAAGGCTGCCACAAGGTTGTTCACAACCATGTCATATATTCCTACCCAGAACATTTCATCCATAGGTGGCTGTTGGACCCTAGTGCTCCCACCACGGCTCGCACGGGCATAGCTGCGCCTGTGCGACAGCAACAGCAGGAAGCCATCAGAAAAATGGCAGGGTAGACGACAGCTTGCAACTTGGCTTCTATTAACTTCTCAGAGCTGCTCTTTAGCTGGCACAGCAAACTGCTTGTTTGGAGCAATCGGCTGTCTGATCCTGATACAGTAGCACGGCAGCTTATTAACACAACTTCGGATTCTATTGGTGGTCCTTGAGTTATCATTTTACCTATAGCCGACAGTAGTTTTTTTTTTTTTTTTTAAGGCTTGGTCTGAATAGCCACAAATGAATCTAAAAGTGCATACGTGCTGCGAGAGTTCAATGAATTCTCTGACCTTATGATAATTTAGGTGTCACAGGACACCACTAAATGCCAAAAAACTGCCTTCCAGGCAGCAACTTAGCTGCGTAGTAACCACTGCAGAATGTGGGAGCATTCATCTTGCCTGCTGCTGCTTCTGTTAGTGAACTGTGTAAGCAACAGCATTTCTTCAGACTTGGGTCCAGAGGCGCCCTCGTGTGGTTGAAGTACTCCAACTTTCTCAACTGCAGATCACCAGATTTGTCTCATTCGCTCAGGGCTGTTCCCTAAGCCCTAGAGTTAAAACATCACTAAATGGCTCATTTGTCTGATGGCAGAGACGTCATGTATTAACAGAGAGGGGAAGCAAAGAGTGCTGGTCTTTTTGGCTCTCTTTTTCAACAGTTGTCTCATAAAAAAGGTGCATGCTTAAGGATCCATAATTTGGAACAGTTAAAGTGAAAGGTTGGTGAATCTTCAGTTCCTCTATAGCTATAATGAGTGTCATAGATGGCAATCATAATTAGTTATTGAATAAGGGTTAAAAGAGTTCCTGAGACCATGTTAGATTGCCATAAACAAACGCTCAGCACAATATGCCCAACTAAAGGAATGATTTTAAACTAGATGACAATGTTTTTTACTGCTATTGTCACTGGAGAAAGTGAGTGTTTGTTTTACTATCATTTTGGTGAAGCAGGAGGGTTATGCACTGAAGTCTTTATACACATAAGGATGGCAATACATGAAAACAGCTCTCCTGGGAGGAAGATGTCAAGGCCGTTTTTTGGCTTCTTTCGCTGGCTGGAGAGGCTGATCTGTTACCTAGCCCCTGTTCCCACCGGGAAATGCTGGTATGAATTGGTTGGTTGGGAAATAATGGTTTGCTCCATGGTCTAAATTAATGCACAAACACTGTAATACAAACACGTATGTTTGCACTGAGTAAAGGGTGCTTTCTTTTCCCAAATAACAGCTGTGATTATTAGTATAAATATACAGTGAAATCTGAGCTGTTTTTTATTATTTTTGGAAATCAGTTCTGCTTTTACATACTGTATCAGTTCGCACAGTCTCAGATACCTAAGAACATGTAAGCAGACGTCACATGGCAACTATAATTATGGTCACAACAAAGCATGAGTGGATCTTTAAGTCCTTAAAATGTACGCAGGTGTTTAACTTAATGGATGCAAACAGTCCCATTCCTCTTCAGCAGTACTCAAACAGGTATGTAACTTTAAGTACATGAGTAAGTGATTTGCCAGAGAGACAGCTTTTCTCATATTTCTGTATAGACTTATAGGGGCTACCTTCTCAAGAAGACTTCTGCACCCAACTTAACTACCACTTTAGGGGTCTAAATTCCAGAATCATGCCTCAGGACTACTTGTTGTTTTTAAAGTTACAGACTAACACAGCTATACCTCTGAGACCCCCTAACTCAAGTGAATCCCCTAACCACAAGGCTCTGGGATATATGCGCATGTGAGGCTTTCAAAGTCTTGCCTGTTGAGGTTGACAGAAAGCACAGTGTGAAAAAGCAAGGGAATGACTCTGTGATCTATTGGTTAGCACACTTGGCTCAGAGGTAGCTGACTTTTGCACCAGTTTCCATGCTTGAATTACTTCTTTTTTTTTTAAAGTAGCTAATCCATGTGGAACAGCTTAAACAGGAGAGACTGTACTCCCCTGATACTCTACAACCTAGTGGTTATAGCACAAACCTAAGACAAGACAGGTCCTAGTTCAAATCTCTCTTCTCCCTCAAGTGGACTTGAATTGGGGGGGTCTCCCACTGCCCAGGTAGGTATGCTAGAGACGGGGCTAAAAGTTTGAAGTCGGGCCTGTTCCCTCAATGACCTAGCTACTTCCAAGAGGGAAGCTGTACCTGAGAATCCCGGGCAGAAGGGAAGTTGCATCCTGGACTTAGGGTCCCATCTCCAAGAGTGGACTGGAGTTTAGTGCACACATTTTGGGCTAGCCTCTCCCATTGACTTGCTTAGGTGAGACACTACCTGTGGTGCTGCTTTGGGGACTTCCATGCTCAAGGGCCTGCCTCTCTTGATTCGCTGTGGAGAAGCCTAGGTGCTTACCTTAGGCTATGTGTTTTTCTAGATGTCTAAAAGTTAGGTGATGGTGATGCTCAGTGCCACTGTGCCCAAGCTCCTGTGTGAAGCTAGCTCATAGCAGCAGAGTAATGGATGTATCAGAAAGCCATGTCACAATGTGTGTATAGTGCCATGCAATGTAATGACTGAAACGTTTGGGACTCATTGATCTGTCTGTCATTAAAATATAGAACTAGCTGTTTTATACTTGCTTCTTGACTGTTAGAGAGAGCTTCATATGTCAGACATAATGACTCCAACTCATTATTGTAATTTGCCTCTCACCTTTGCCTTCAGCAGCGTAAAGGCTCTGAGGGAGGCAGCAGTGGCCCTGGGAATAGTTTCCACCATAAGAATGGCTCAACACTAGCTCACTCCCACTCCCCCAAGGGCACTCACTGAGAAGGGGCAGAAGGCTCCACAATGGTTACTTTCACCTGCCTAATGGTTCACAGGGGTCACTGCAAGCAGAGCACAAATTAAAGCCCCTCCATCAGGGATGATAAAAATGGGTACAGGTCTGGCACCCTTGGGACCTGAATGGTCCTGGATAAGGGATTTTTCCAGAACAGGGGAGGTCATTTCAGTCCCGCCCTCCCCCGCCGATTTCCTGGCTCCACCTACAGCCCAACTGAGCTCTGCACTAGCTCACGGTCCCTCCCCAGTCCAGCTGAGCTGCACGCCGCGCCTTCCCTCCCCCAGCACAAGTGAGTCACATGCAGGCTCCGGCAGCCCAGCTCAGCCACGCACCAGCTCCCTGTCTCCCCTCGCAGCCCAGATGAGCCGTGCACTGGCCAGGCCCCCACTGCCTTGTGGCTCCGGGACTTTCTGATTTGTGATCATTTGTGATCATGCAGGACCATGGATGTTGCCAGACCAGAGAATCCCAGGGATTTTAGGGGTGCAACCTGTAATTGTATAACTGTGTAACTGCTGAAAAATCACAACGTGGGGGTGGCAGCTTATAGATAAAGGATCAAAAAAGAGAAAGCAACTAAAAATACCCTCAAATATGTGCGTGTGCACGTGTGTGTATACGCACACACACACACACACACACACACACACACACACATATATTTTTTGCCTTCAGCAGCATAAAGGCCCCAAGGGAGGCAGCATTGGCGCAGGAAATAATCTTCACCATAAGAATGGCGCGCACTAGCTTGCTCCAACCCCCAAGGGAACTCAATGGGAATGGGCAGAGGGCTGCACACTGGTTACTATCGCCTGCTTAATGCTCTCCCCCCCCCCACATATATATTTGGGGGTCTTTTTAGTTGCCTTCAGTTTTTGATCCTTTATGATTCGTGTTTTTCAAGATTTTCTCTGCAAAGCTGAGATGCTCACATACTCACAGGCCTCGAAATGCTGCAACTTTAAGAAAACCATCAATACTGTGAGTCTCTTGAGAGCAGATAACACTGCTGTACACGTATACCTATATATTTAAGTACCTTGTTAAGGTATATTTAAGGTTGCTCAGTGGTGTCTCATGCCCTTCTAGAACATCGATGTGAGCTATACTCAAATGTCTGGCAACAAGGAGACAAGGCGTTATGGTAACACATATTTATCTAGCCGAAAACTCAGCCATACAAAGGTAAGGTACATGCCAGCCCTTGTGAACTTTGTTTCTTGGCGCTGACACTAGTCACTGAGGATGATTCAATAAAGATGGAGGGCAAATTAAGTAGCCCATGAGAAAGCTCTCCGAGAACGTGCCATTGTTGGTGCTGCATGCCACAGATTTCAATTCCAGCATTGTTCTGCATGCACTGCTTTCCATGTGCTAGGAGTAGCTGTTTTGCATGGTGGAGGGATTAGCTGGCATAAAATACTGTGACATAAGGAGAGGTGCACGTGTGCATCAAAGGATCAAATATGCTTCCTTTCAGCCCCGAGTTCTGCAGACTGCATCATTAGCAGGCACAGGGATTATCAACAATGTAGAGGCATGTTCCAGGGCTTGATGAGGGACAAGTGAAGGCAATGTGGTAAAAGGACTCCTCAGGAAAAGGATGAAGGGAATGGTACATATTTAGAGTGGGTTTGTGTGGACTAGGCTCTGTCTGGGTATGTTCCAGGTGAGGGGAGCTCCTGTTTGTTCTCCAGGATCCAGTGTGGCCTTAGCACAGAACAGCTGTTAGGCTTACAACTCCAACAGGCCTCACATGCTCTATTTCCAGAGAGTTCGGTGGAAGCTGCAATGGCAGTGTGTTTGCGTTATTATGTGAGTGTTATCAATGTGCTGGGGCATCACTCTCAATAAAGGGCAGCATTATGGGTGTGTCATGAGTACCTAAATGCTCTCTATAGTTCCTATTTTTGAGACTTTATGTTTGTGTTACCTTAACACTGCCTGGTTTTCAGAGGTTTGCTCAGCGCTGAACTTGATGTTCTGGAAGGGCAAAGGGCATCAATGGGCAATGTTACTGCTGCGTTAATGAAGTTGGAGGACATTTAATTTCCTTGTTTTTTTTTTTTTTTTTAATTTCTCAGCATCATCATGTACCACAGCCCAGCCCTCCTCTGCCTCTGGCTTCTTGAAAATGATTTCCTTAGCAACTCAATGCACTGGCTGCTTGTTAGCCTCTTCCACTGTCCCTGAATCATGGCTCCTGTCTCTCTACTTATCCAGCCTAGTTCCGTTCACCCTCTCAGCCTTGTGCCCCTCAGACAGGTGTTGGACTTGGGCCTGCAGGTTGAGGAACTAGGGAGAGGTTGGGGAAAGAGTTCAGGGACTAGCATGCAGGCAATGGGACATTTTTTGAAGGGGCAGACAGACATGAGAGGGGGGTGGATGTGGGAGGTTTGAGGGCATAGAGCTGAAGCACCCCCAGCACCCTGTTGTGTGTGGGCCCAGGAAGCTGTAATACCCACTCCACACAAGGGACCTAAAAGGGGAAGTAGAAACCTGCACCAGACAGCCTGCTGATGGGCTCAGCCTTCCACTTGGGATGCTTCCACCAACTTGCGCAGCAGTTATGGCAGCACCGCTATTGCTACCTTTCCCCTTTGAATCAACTGCACTCCCACATCCAGGAGCTGGACTGCTGCAGCTCTCCCAGTGTCATTTCTGCTCAGGGCTCGCAAACGTAGAATCTCTTGGGCCTGGGGGGGCGTGTGAGGCTACACATTTTGCCCACTACTAGCTATCCAGAGCAAGCTGCTGGATTCCATCAGGAGTTGTCTCCAGGATGTCAGCATTCTCTTCAGTTGTCTTATGATAGGTCATATTTTTGGCCTCCACATCTTCTCTTCCCTCTAGGTGAAATCCAGTCTACAATGTACCTGATACGTTTGTCTCAAGAGGTGATCTGACATCATGGCCAAACTACCATCGTCATCTGTCTAATATTGGCCACGTTGTCTTGTGATCTGTGTGGTACAGCTTCTCCATATTGCTTACATGATTTCCCCAATAAATACTGAATAGTTTTCTTCACCAATGGTGGTAGAATGCACTCAGCTTCCTGCTGCATTTTTGAGTCATATGGTCATGTGGGAAGGACAATAGTGCTGTACAAGCTCATGTTAGTGTGTAGCTATGTCTTCTTATCCTTTTAAATATTTGACATATGGAACAATATTTCACTCGTTTTACTGATTCTTGCCTTCATTTTTTTAGTGCCGCAGTTCTCAACCTTTGCAGACCATGGTACCCCTTTCAGGCGTCTGATATGTCTGGTGTACAAGACTCACCTCACTTAAAAATTACTTGCTTACAAACTCAGACATAGACATATGAAAGTGTCACAGCACACTATAACTGAAAAATCACATACTTTCTCATTTTTACCAGATAATTATAGAATAAATCCACTGGAAGATAAATATTGTGGTTGCATTTCAGTGTATAGTATACATAGCAGTATAAACAAGTCAATGTATGACATTTTAGTTTGTACCGACTTCACTACTGCTTTCTCTGTAACCTCTTGTAAAACCAGGCAAATATCTAGATGAGTTGATGTGTGCCCTTGAAGACCTCTGCATACTCCCAGGGGTAGTACACATAGCCCTGCTTGAGAAGCACTGCTTTAGTGGGCTGGCTATTAGCTGTAGTGTTTCACATGTACTGCTTCTTGGGAGCAAGGAAACCTAGCAGCTAAACCTTGTAGGTGCTAGCCCTGATGGGTCCCAATAACTACTAAGATACATGATACACTGAAAGGGTATTTTACTAGGGCTGGCAGAAAAGGGAAAAGTTGCACATACCCTGGGTACAGAGGTTTAAACAGTTAGTATTCAGGTGAGGAATAGCCACGTGAGGCCAAAGAGTTTTTGGGGCCCAAGGCGGTATGTTGTGGTTGGCTGCACCATGTGGCTGGGTGGCTCCCAGCCAGGGCAGTGAGCAAGCAGCTAGGCAGCGCCGGGCAGTGCAGGGCCCTGAAGGTGTGGGGCCCCAGGCAACTGCCTTGCTCGCTTTGCCCTAAGGCCAGGCCTGGGAATAGATGTGTGGAGGAATTCCAGTGAGGGTCCCAATCCAATCTAGGGTCAGGGCTCTCTGTATAGTCCAATCTCTATTCTAGCAAATAGGTGCGTGTTGGTTTCCAGGCCAGGCTCAGTTAGACTGTCTCACGAGTGGGGGGCTCCCTTTGCAGCTGCTGCTGTTCATTTGTAAAGGGGGTGGTCACAGCCCATTCCATGTGTGACTCTGCCTACCATTTCTTGTATTTCTCGCTGCATCTGACTTCTCTGCAGCTCTCTGCCTTTTCCTTGACAGGCCAAAGAAGGGTCCTGAACCAGGAAATGACTGAGTTATTTTAGGAAGAAGTATCTGCATGGCAAGCAAACACAGTATATGCCTCTGCTTAGCAGATCCATTACAAGGGACACAAATGTATGGGAGGGTACGGCTGTTTGGAGAGGGACTGAGTTGAAGCCCCAGTTCACATTCTCTGCTGTACAGATCTGACTCCCCCTCTCCTCATCTCCTCACATTATCTGAACTTCTCTTTTCCCCTAACAGCATCAGCATTAGGGAGAAGGATGAGACTGGAGCTTCTTGCCCACTGCTGGAGACCGCATAGGGAATATAGAAGGTTTTGCTTAAGTAAGTGTGCATGGGTGGGAGACAGGAAAGGGGCAGGGTCATCTCTGTCCTGGCCAACATGAGGCGATAGGGAATGGTTTTCTAAAACCACCCCAAGGATCACGGCCTCCCTGTTCCCAGCTCACAGAGAGGAGCTCAGGCTTGGGAACCCCTTACTTAAATGATCCCAAATTTACAGGAGGTAGGTTAGTCAAATGGAGTTTGTGTTAGGCCAGAGAAAAATCTGCCAAAATAATAATGGCTCCTTTGCCAAAGATCAGGACATCTGTGAAACTGAACAATTTCGTGCTGGTCGGGATCATCAATACAGTTGAGTTGTCAGAGGCCAGGATCCCTGGGAAACTGTTCAACTGGTTCAGAGGCCCTAAAGCAGACAGGAGTTAGGTTCTCCGTTGCTTTGATCAACATTCTGTTCTGTGTGCTATGGCTTTGTTAAACTATTCTGCCGCTTTAAGAGATCTGTTCTTAAACTCACTGAACAGCATCCCAGTGTTTCTTTGGAATTTGGAAGGTGTGTAGTGGCTGAGGCAGGGGATTACAGTCTGAGAAACAATGGTCTCCTGGCTAAAGCAGTGAAGTGCTGCCCTGGAAAATTGGATTCTATTCCTGCCTCTGCCACTGAGTTCTTATGTCACACAAGGCAAGTCTGTTAAACCATGTGTATTCCTCATTTTCTGGGTGCCTAATTTGAGACAACCCGGGCCATCTTTGCAGAAGTGCTGCGCACTCACAGCTGCAGCTGAAGTCAATGGGAGCTGTGGTTTGAACATGTTGTGTAAATGCTAAGTTCACTGAAAAATCAAGCCTCAGGTGTCTCAGTTTGAGTTCCCAAAATTAGTAGCCACATCTGATAGTGTGGGCTCTAAACTCTCTGAGCCTCAGTTCCTCATCAGTAAAACGGTGACAGTAAAAACACAATCTCACAGGGGTGTTGTGAAGATAAATTAATTAGTGTCTGTGAAGCTCTGAGATACTAGGAGGACACCACCATGGAAATGCTCAGGAGGAAATAAATAATTTTGTATCCAGTGCAGGTTCCGAACAGGGGTGAGCAATAAGTGCCCCAAGGGATGGATGCAGTTCTCCAGGGTTAACTGATGGTGGGCTGCCAGATGCTTTATTTACCTGAATGTCCACAGCCATGGCGGCTCAGCGTTCCTGGCCAATGGGAGCTGCGTGGAGTGGGCTGGGCTGGGCTACCACTTCCCACAGCACATAGTGGCTGGGAATGGTGAACTGCGGCTACTGGGAGCTGTGAACAGCCATGCTTGTGGAGGCTCAGGTGAATAAAGTATCTGGTGGCCGGCCAGCAGCTAACCCTGATGAACCGCATAGGGTCCATGGGCTGCTTATTGGCCATGCCTAGTCTGGAAAGCGTGTTAAATATCACACATTGAATGAAGATTGAAAAAAAAAATTGAATAGCACCATTTGTTTTGGGCAGTGGATGAGGCAGGGGTCCTGTGGGAGAAAAGTTTGTGATCCTGTAAATGTAATTAAAAACTGTATCATAATACATATTCACAAATAAGTCTCATTGAAACTCAAAGTGATTTATTCGCCTAAATCCCTATGTGACTTGAAAATGGGACATAAGCTTTTAAATCACATCATTGCTTTAAAAATGTATTCCCTCTGCTATTATATTTGCTTTTCCTATCTGAGTATACTTTAAATTATTTTAAACATTTTGTGTATAGACCTTTAATAGAAGGCCTGAATCATAGAAAGCTTGCACTCAATAAAATGTCATAAGTATTCCAAGCTATAATAATTGTATTGATTAATCCAGGAGGGTGGGCTTTAGTGAGAGTTCGAGAGATCAGTCATGTTATCGCTGCTCTTTAAAAAATAATAAAAGGAATTTTAGCTTGTGGTGTTTATAAAAGGGTGTCTTGACTTTAATTTCTGTGGCACCTTCAAGCTTAAGTATGAATTTTATGCTGTCTTATGTTTTCTTGAAAGGCCCTTTGCCAAATCTGCAAATTAGGTCTTAGCTTACACTACTGGTCTGGGTAAGGCCTATTCAAAAGTCATGAGACCATTCCACTAACTTCAGTGGGCTTTTGATGAGGCTCAGTTAAGGCACTGACAAAGGTGCTCCCTGTGGAAAATGTAATAGGCTGTGCTAGTTTCTCATACTTTTCCCAGTTCTGAAGAAGAGCATTGTGTGGGTTGAAACTATGTCGCTCTCATTAACAGATGTTGTGCCAAAGAAATTCACCCACTTTGTTTCTCTGCTTGCAATCATGTATTGCAATTGATTGAAATAAAACCCAGTGGTAAAGTACTGACTGACCATTCCATGAATAAGTACAAATGGGGCTGGCCTTAGAGGTGGGCAGACCAGCCTGCTGCTCAGGGCACAGTACTCAAGGTTGACAAGTTCTTGTGCCAAGATTAGGCCCAATTAAATTATTATTACACTCAGTCTATAGTTGGGAATCCCAGGCTACGTCTACACTGGCATGATTTTTGCGTAAGAATTCTTTTGCAGAAGAGTTCTTGTGGAAAAACTCTTCCAGAAGAGAGCATCTACACTGGCATGTGCCTTTGCGCAAGAGATGTGCTTTTGTGCCAGAGCATCCATGCCAGTGTAGACGCTCTCTTGCACAAGAAAGCTCTGATGGCCATTTTAACCATAGGGCTTGCTTGCGCAAGAAATTCATGTTGCCTGTCTACACTGGCCTCTTGCGCAATAACAGTTGCGCAAGAGGGCTTACTCCTGAGCGGGAGCATCATAGTTCTTGTGCAAGAAGCACTGATTTCACACATTAGAACGTCAGTGTTCTTGCGCAAGAACTCACGGCCAGTGTAGACAGGCAGCAAGTTTTTGCGCAAAAGCGGCTGCTTTTGCGCAAGATCGCACCAATGTAGACACAGTCTCCATGTACACAGGTACAACAGTCACACTAGAGGAACTCCTTTATATTAACAGGTAAATAATTTACTTACACATTTAATAATGTTACACATGCTAATTCAGCAAGGTAGATAGAGATAGTACATTTGGACATCCCTTGCAGAACAATCCAAAATGTTAGCCATTACCTGCCTCATTACTGTCACCTTCCTCATCTTCACCAGAGGCTGTCATTCTGGCCCCAGCCAACATTTATATCTTCACCCTTGCTGACCTGAGATGCCACCTTTATAATATGTTACCATGTTAATGCATATGCAATAGGGGGGTTTCCTTTCTGCCTTATTTGTATCTCCTCCCCTTACTAATACTAAGGTGTCCTGTCGTTTATAATTTTATCCTGTTACCATATACGTCAATTCATTGCCATGGCACTTTTGTGGTTGGATGTTCCATCCAGAACCTTCCAGAAGTGTCAGCTCATGTTCTGTGGGCAGCTGATATAATATGGACAAAACTCTCCCTTACACCGTACTTCTAGTTCCTCATGACTTAGGCGTTACTAACGTTTATTCATGCCAAAGTTCATAGGCCTCAAGGCTCATGTTAACGGCTAAAGCCAATGTCCTACAAGATACAACACTGTAAGTTCCTTGCATTACTGCTGAATAGAATAAAGCAGGCTATAATGCAAAGCAGTGCACATAATAGGGATAAGCTGGGCTACAGGAGGCTGGAGGGTCAGAAATAATGGAGGGGGAGGGCAAGCTGGTTGGGGGCTGGGGATCCTCCAGGGACTAGTAGTGCCAAAATACAAGTTCACACAGGGTGCCATTTATAAACACAGGCAGGCCCTCTATCTCTAGACTAGTGATGGTGTATGCTTCCATTATGGGTATGTGTCACAATTGTCCATAACCCCAGAAACATATCTCAAGGTGAGTAGTGTGTGAGTAAATGAGCAAGCCAGAGTGCTGTGGGTGAGTCATTCCTTAGGCTGTGGCATGGCCCTGTACCTGTTCCAGTTTGCTGTATCACCAGGGATAAGAGGCAATTATGAGGACTCAAGTTTCATTAGGGCCTCCACTCCCATTCCCACAAGACACTGAACCCTTTACTACCTGACCCTTCACAGCCTAGGGCCTGGTATCCCTTTGCACTGGTAGAAGCTTTCTGCTGCAGTCTATAGGTTAGAAGGGATCCAACTCTGGGAGCAGCTGGTTGGCCAGCTGAGGATACCCAAGAGTTGAGCAATGTGTGGACATAGTACATAGGAGGAATATTCACCTGTACCAGGAAATTTTCATAGAAGCAGGAGTGGGCTGGCATTGAGCAGAGCCTGGCCCAGTCCTGTGGACACATGAAGCTTCTGCACTTGAAAGGCAGAGACTCCAACCACTGGCCTGAGAGGGCACATGGCACCTGTCTCTTCTGCTTGAGCGGGTGCTGTGGGGAGATTCCCATATTGAACCTGAAGTGGCTCATGTTCCCCTTTTCAGTTCCACTGGTCCCATTGTCCAAGACAACACCTATGAGGGCCTGTATGAGGAGGCAGCAGGGACTGTGTGGCAGACACTCCAGAAAACCCAGAGACAAGGAACAGGTAGAGGTGCAGAATGCTGAACAAACCCTACTACAGCTGTGGCAGGAACCAGCTGTTAAATTACGTTGTACCCTAATATTCCACCTTGCTCTGGTGCTAAATTTCCAATTCTAAGATCAAGGGCATTTGAAGCTCTGTGCACTGACTCTTGGTCCCTGGATAATATAGCATGCGATGTGGAGGCCACAGCATTTTTCTGTCCCCTCTCCTTACCAAATTCCTTCAACATTCCCTCCTTGGTCCTCCCCAGCCCTGCTCCACCCCAAAATGGTCCTCCGGTGAGACAGAGTTCTAAATCAATGTTTGTATTGATTTCTGATGAAGCACAATTAGGCAGATGGCTTCTAAAGCTAGTTTTTTTCAAACGCTTTATAAAGGAAAAATCAATGTGCCCTTGTTTCTGTGCATTTCTCAGTGAGCAGCCAGCCAGAGATTGTCCTAGGGTCTCCTGGGCCAGAGAGGAGGAGGGCTGGAGAGATTCTGGCTGGGGAAAGGAACATAACATCGCTGTTTAAAACTGTACAGTTGGTTGCCTGAGGAAAAGTTAGTTATAACACTCTGTTCTCTCTTGGCTGATTACAGTTTCAGTGCTTCATCTTACAAACTGGAGCGGCATGGAATAGGCATTGGGGAGGGAGGAAGGGAAGAAAGGTCCCAGATGGGACAGGTAACAGAAAGTTTTAGAAAAGTTACAGTTGGTTGTCAAAAGAAAAGTTAATTGCATCAGTCTTATTATTCCTTTAGAAGATTATAAAGCCTTTACTGTCACTGTCCATGGTTTTGTGCCTTTTCCTCGCACGAGCAATCCTGTACAAGCTGGGAGAAAGTGGTGGTCACTGATCTGGTCCGGTGGATGAAAATAGTGCAGTGTCTCTTTCCAGTTGTCTGAGGGGAGGGGTTATGATGCTGAACTGAATCTTCAGAAAACCTAATGACATTGCAGTGCCTCCCTTTCTTTCTCTGTCCATTTCACCATTGTTAGGAAGACACAGGGGTAGGATTTTCAGGCCATGCTAGAGGCAGAGGGTGGAATGGTGGTAAGGTGGGGGTGGTTCCCTGTTCAGATCTCCTTTAACATGAAATCTTCCTATGCTAGTGAGAATTTAGTCAATTTCCATTCAAATTTCCTCCCAATCTTGCAAGCATATTTCATCAAATTTCTGTCACAACAAAAACTTCTGCTGTTTCTTCGGGTTCACTAGAAGCACAACTATGCTCAGTCCACCTTCACAGCTGATCTAACTTCTCCATTCAACAATATGTAGAGAATGCAGGGGGGCAACCATTGCCAGAAACATTTTGCTGTTTCTGGCCAGATCTTCAGCTCTCTTCCACTGGACTGGGGAGCCTTTTTTTTTTTTTTCCATTTGGAAACCACCTTAGTCTCAAAATGTGGGCAAGCCATAAGGGAAGAAATTTTAAACAGGTAACACAGCTCCTGAAAGGAATTACCCCCACCCCCATTGAGACAGTATAAACATGCTAAATTATTAAAAACAGCAATTACCATTCTGCAAACAGTAATTACAATTCTTACCATTACTAACCTCAGCTCCTTCTTCATGAGCTGCAAAAGTGTGTAAGAATTGAGCAGAGTTGAACCTTGCATTCCTGGAATGCTAGAAAATTTCAGAATTGTGGTCTTTAATTGCAAAGTTATGATATGTGGGGGGAATTTCTTGCATGTCTAAGAACATACGAATATAGGAATGGCCATGCTGGGTCAGACCAAAGGTCCATCTTGCCCAGTATCCTGTCTTCCAACAGTGGTCAATGCCAGATGCCCCAGAGAGCGTGAACAGAAAAGGTAATCCTCACGTGATCCCTCTCCTGTTACACATTTCCAGCCTCTGACAAACAGAGGCTAGGGACACCATTTCTATCCATTCTGGCCAATAAGCATTGATGGGGCTATCTTTTATGAAATTATCTAGTTCTTTTTTGAACCCTGTTAAAGTCTTGGTCTTCACAACATCCTTTGACAAGGAGTTCCACAGGTTGACTGTGTGTTGCTTAAAGAAATACTTCCTTATGGTTGTTTTAGACCTGCTACCTATTAATTTCATTTGGTGACCCCTAGTTCTTATGTTATGGGAAGAAGTAAATAACTTTCCCTTCCTCTACACCAGTCATGGTTTCATAGACCTCTAGAAAAGAGGAGATTAAGGGGGGGATATGATAAACTGAAAAGTCCCAGTCTTTTTAATCTCTCTTCATATAGAAGCCATTCCAAACCCCTAATAATTCTTGCTGCCCTTTTCTGAACCTTTTCCAATACCAAAATGCCTTTTTTTGAGATGAGCCAACCACATCTGAACGCAATATTCAAGATGTGGACATACTACGGTTTTATATAGAGATAATAGATATTCTCTGTCTTATTCTTTATCCCTTTCTTAATGAATCTTAATATTCTGTTTGCTTTTTTGACTGCTGCTGCACATTGAGTGGATGTTTTCAGAGAACTATCCACAATGACTCCAAGATCTCTCTCTCTCTCTTGAGTGGTAATAGCTAATTTAGTCCCCATCATTTTTTACTTATAGTTGGGATTATGTTTTCCAATGTGCATTACTTTGCATTTATCAACATTGAATTTCATTTCCCATTTTGTTGCCCAGTCTATCTGTTTTTCTGAGATCCTTTCAAAGCTCTTCACAGTCTGCCTTGGTCTTAACTATCTTGAGCAGTTTAGTATCAGCTGCAAGTTTTGCCACCTCACTGTTTACCCCTTTCTCCAGATTATTTATAAACATGTTGAATAGGAGTGGTCCCAGTACAGACCCCTGCAGGATATCACTAGTTATCCCTCTCCATTCTGAAAACTGACCATTTATTCCTACCCTTTGTTTCCTATTTTGTAACCAGTTATCAATCCATGAGAGGACCTTCCCTCTTATCCCATGACAATTTACTTTAGAAGGCCAAAAATAGAATGCTACCCTCATCTTTGAATTAGCAGGACTGTCCGCTTCTGAGACGGAAACTATTCCACCAAGAAGGCAAGAGCAGCTCTCCAGAGACAGACAGAAAAGGACCCTGAAGCACTTGTTTATTGGCTGAAAGAGGAGGAACCAGGAGCAGGTTAGGTTTCTCAGGTCATGGAAGGATCAGATTCTTCAGGAGTCAGGAAGAGACACCAATGAACCGGTTCGTAAAGCGAGTGACACACCATAGGAAATACGATAATTCCCTACTAATGAGGCTCATTGAATTGGTGGCCAAAAGAGCAAGGTATCTGCCTGCTTCTAAGGCCTCAGAACCAGCCTATCAGCTGCTACATCTGGCGGCCAGCCAGGATGCTGCCAAACCACAGGATTATGTTCCTGTGATACCGCTTCCCAAACAAACCAGGAGGAGAACACTGAGTTTGCAGGACTCCTGAAGCACCAGCATGTACTGGCCCTGAAGGAGATGTCTCCAGTAATCACTGAGAGTCATTGTCCTTTATCGTTCATCCCGCTGATGAGGATGGAAATGAGATGAATAAAGAGACATTAAACCAAGGGTTTTGTTCTCAGCTGTGAGCAGTTACTTTGGTTACTTATTTTTATTTAACCGTGTGTTGGTCTTTATTCCAAATGAAGCTGGGTTTTTGTTTTTGATTGGGCTGCAAGCTTCCTGCCTCATATAGAGTAATGGTATATAAAAAGTCAGGTGCCAACATATTGTAACTATTTTCTGAAGGTTCAGAAATATCTTACAACTGTACAGAGTAAAGAGAGATGTTTGTGTGGTAATGTGCTTTTAGGAGTATGTGATGTGCTTTTAAAGCACTACTGTTTTTTATGTAACAGATGTCTAAAGCACACAAAAGGGGTTGATTGATGCCTTAAGGGCTTTATAACGCATGTTGAAAATCAAACTCCAATAACAAAGACAAAAGGAACATACCGGCAATAATGGCTTCTACCAGTACCCAGTAGAGAACCAACCTTTCACCCTTTGCAGCTTTAAGTAATTTCAGCCAGACCAGGCATTACTGTTCTAACAGCTATACTAAAGAACCCAAACAAACTACAACTATGGCCACAGTGTTTCCCATCCAAAGCAAACCATCGTAAAGGTGTTTAAAAAGTTTGAGTACTTCTGATCAGATGGTTTGTAAAGAAGTGTGAATAGTGAAGATAAAATCATTGCATAATGGTCCCATAATAGCATGACCACCATCCTCCACAGCACATACTCAACCCAAGATGACAGTCCAATGGTGGTGTCTTATTACAGTTTTCTAAAATATGTGCAATATCTAATGACCTTTGGTTACAGGGGTACAAAATCCCCACAAAACTATGTAGCTCCATAAGTGTGTACCAGTGTTGCCTCGTGTATTTGCAGCAACTTTACAAGAAGTGAAGTTGTCCCTCGGCAGAAGCAGATGTTATCCTCTGTCTCCCAGCTATATTAAGATGTTTGCACTACAGACACCCCTGATTTCCCTAGTCCACGGGCAGCATAGGTGACTCGTGGTAGCTCCCAGGAGGTACACATCTCCCTAGGGCCCTGCCAATATTTTAATTGCTAAATGGGGTGCCCCCATATGCCACCTGCCTGGTCTTCTAGGTTGCCCTTCTGCACCTCCTCCACGCAAAGGCACCAGTTGCTTATGACTGCGTATACATGGATGGAATCTGGCTGCCCATAAAAAGTTTGTAAATCAAATCTGCCCTGAGTTCACTCTCCTTTTCTCTCACAAATGTGGTGATTATATGAATGCTGTTTTTTACATTGGCAGCCACACAGGTAGGTAGGCAGCACCAACAAGCGTTCAGCCTAACAAACATTCACATCACATTCTCCAGTTAAATTGTAATTGATTTGCCTTTTTTTTCAGGATCACTGATGTTGGAATTTAGTTTCATGAGCCACAGCAGGAGTGGATGCACTTGGTCCTCCAAAATAATGGTTTACACAGACATGCCATACAGAACCATATTATTTCTGTGGAATTAAGTCCCTTTTTCACCCTCCCCATGCAACCCTGATCTTCTTAGCACCCTGGCATTATGAACCTTTCCAGTGTTTCCCACATTTGTAGTCATGAATTTGCCTCTGCTGTTCACTAAGCCTGGCAGAATGATTAAATGGTAACCATGTTGGTTCACTGACTCACTTGCTCCTAGTGGTGGGTGAACTCTAGGACTATGGGTGCCATCAGTGGCTCTGGCACAGTTTCAAAATCCCACCTTCTGAAATCCAGCTATTTTTTCTGGGACTTTTCTTATTGAAGGGTTATTGAAGCAGAAGGGTTGGTGCATGATCATCTCATTGCTTCCTGAAGGTCCATTTCCTCATTTGGAAGTACTGCTTCTACTGCTGGCAAGACCAAGTTTCCAAAATGACGTAATCCCATCATACAGTGCTAGTTCTCCTGGGCCAGCAGCAAGAGTCAACCAAAGGGCATACTATGCCAATACTGGCACAAACCATATCTGTACCGTGTGAGCTGAATAAATTGTCATTGACTTTGAGGGTTAGTCATCTTCAGGGTGTCAGAAAATGTTGTCACAGTTCCATCCAGTATCTTGCTGAGCAGCCCTCCTCGGCATAACTATTTGTCTTTCAATAAGGATCAAGAGCAGAATTAGATCATTGTCCAGTTGATCCATGTCTTCTATCCGGTTTTGCTGGGAAAAAAAACAGTGAGGGACAACCTGATTAGGAGCTGATATTAGCAAATGTGTGAAGGCAGGGGATAGTACCAACAACACACAACGAAGTGGTTCCTACAGTGTTTCTGAGTGATGCACAGAACCTACCACCCTTGAAATGGTAGCAGTACCACCACATACCTCTAGCAGTAGCAAGTATGTGGGTATACGCATATACATAATAGTACATCTGTGTCTGGACCAGCAAATGTGCACTCTAGGGCATGGGTTTGGAAAGCACACAGGAACATTGGAAGATCCACTATTCAGGTAGATAGGCAAATGCAGACAACTCAGGAATACTATTTCTAAAGATGTATACACTCAGGGCATGACTACACTAGGAAATTATTTCAAAATAACTAAATTCAACTTAATAACTCTCGATTTTGCAAAATTGAAATAGCATGTCCCCACTATGGGGAAGCCTCGAAATTAGGCTGAGGCAGACTCCATTAATGTGGATGCACTACCTCAATTTAGAGCCCCAAGAAGCACTGGGGAGTAATTAGTTCAAATGACTCTGGGTAGGAGTTATTTCAAAATAGCGGCATCAGAGCATCCACACTAATGCTATTTCAAAATTAGCATTATTCCCCATGGAAAGCAGGAATACAGATTTCGAAATAAGCAGCCCATTATTTCAAAATAATGGGATTGGTAGTGTGGACACTCTGCTTATAAATTTGACCTAAGGGGAGTTATTTTGAAATAATGCCCTAGTGTAGACCAGGGCTCAGTGATCTAAGGAGAGTAAAAACATAAGATATTTAAGCATATGTGATGATGCAAAGTATGGCTGAATCAGACCAGACATTTTCAAAATTCCCATAAAGAAATAATTTTGGTGAGTTAACTTTAGAACTGTTAAATTAACTATTCCCCACCTATAGCATCATGTAGAATTTAGCTTTCTATAATCGTGAGGTGTCTTGAGTTCTCTTCCTATATAGTAGGGAGAACAGATTTTTTGACTGAAGTCAATGGAAGTTTTTCCACTGACTACAATAGAATCAGGATTTCATTATTCTCTAGTCCTACTTTATGACACAAAGATATCAATCTATCAGTTTGCTGTTTGCTTGTTAACTGGCTTTTTAAAAAATTATATTTAAGGCATGTAAATGTATTCAGTGATTTATTCTTCTTTGCAATTACTAGCAGTCATTAGGCTATATTTTATATTACACTGGGGTTTCCATTTAAGTGCTAAGATCATTAAATTTTCATTTTTCCCTCTATTTGGGAGCTTTGCATTAATCCAAAAGGTTTAAACATGCCAGTGTATAATTGGCTGCAAGTTCGGTACTCAAGTTCCACAAGTCTGTGACATTCAGTCTGTGACTTTGTTGTCTAGGGGCTTACATTTTATGGCATTTGTCTCTTCTTCTAAAGCTTCTGACACATTTTTGCTAAAATATCAAGCAAAGTCCATATTAGAGCACTTTACATTTTTCCTCCCTACTTGCTATTTTATATTTTCAGAACATAACATGAATAAAAAGTACACATAAAAGCATATCACATCATAAACCACACCACATTTACAAGAAAAAAATATTAGTGGAAGAATATTAGTAGTCATAAATTCCCAAGAAAATGATTATATTTTTTCTATATTCATCCTGCTGTTCATTACATGGGAAGATGCTTTCTCTAAATTGGCTAGGTTTTAAGCACATGTATCAGTTTATGATATCTCAATCTTTGGATGCCTTCTATTTATGAGGAAGCATTCTTCTGGCTGCTAAACTAGCTCTCCACAGAATCATATTGGTGTGAAATTCACCGCTGTGCAGAAAATCAAAACAAAGCCTACTCCCTGCTCCTTCTTAAGACCTAGTCTCACATCATGCAAGATATGTGAGTTTGCTATGGTGACAATTATAAAGCATGGATAAGGGTAGTGAGGCAGGTGAGTGTATCCTGGGAATGCCCATGAGCTGCATGTTCTGGATTGACACATTAGTGGCTTTCCAATTCTAAGGCTTTGGGCTTGAGCTGGGGTGGAAGCATGAGGCGAGAAGAGATTTCTTTGAGTGTATTAATTTGTTTGCAACATAGCGGGTGGAATTGGCAGCAGAGAGCTATTTCATTAGTAGTATTAGAATAAAATGTAGAAGCCTGCTTGGGCATGGCACTGTACATACATGTAGTAAAAGACAACTGGTGTTCTGATGAACGAAAGTCTAATTAGACAAGCCAGAGACAGACAGGAAAACTCAGGTGCAGAGACATTAAATGACTTACCAAAGTCGCACCAAAAATCTCTGGGATAGCAAGGCCCAGCTCTCTCCAGTCTCAGTCCCATGCCCTACCCTTAAGACCAAGCATCCGCTCAATGACTGATGTCTAGCTTGATGATACTCTTAGTCTTTGTACATTTGAGCAGAGTGGAATTAAGGGATTTGGTCAATGGTGCCCAGCTGAAAGAGATGATCTTAAGACAAGAATATTAACATTGTTGTATCTTGGCTATGGGATTTGACTACAAAATGTGGATATGGAAACGCTTCCCATATGCTTTCCCCCACCAGATCAACGGTACTCAGATTTCAAGGGCATGCAGAAGAGAATTTTATATGAGATCAGCAAACCTGCTCATGAACAGATTTCAACAGCAATGGGAAGACCTCAAAGATTTCAAACTCACATAGGCTGTGTGGGCAGAAAATCTTATTATGTCTGGCCTTTGGCAGTCTGACGCAATAATCAAACTGCAAAATCTGCATTTAAATCTTTAAGAAAACCACAAGAGTCGTCTCAATATTTTTATTACAAATTTGATCAAGAGATATTACATCTTTTGAAAGTGAGATCAATATTTATGCAGAACGCAAATTTCCACTTAACAGTTTTAAAATGCTCCCATAAAATAATTGATAAACTTGTTAAGAACTCCCTGTAATGTAATTAGATTGTTGATGTAAATTTGTACTCCACAGGAAATTTCAAGTCCGTGAAATGATCACACAATTCTCGCTGCTGACAGTTGCAGAGCCTCAAATCAATTAATTCCACAACCTCCATAAAACAACTCACAGCTACTACTAGTCTGCTGAAGTATTTTATACCTTTCTAATAGAAACATTTAGAATGGCACCCACCAAAGAGCTGCTATACAGAAAACGCAATACACAGGGTATGGCCAGACTACAAGTTTTTTGTCAGAAAAAGGTACGCAAAATACGCTTTTTCCGATTCTTTTGTCAGAAGAGGCTTTTCCAACATTTGGCCCATCTAGACTGGACCAAATGTCGGGAAAAAACCCTCTTTTGAAAGCCTCCTTCTTCCTTGTAGAACGAGGAATACAGGGGCTTCCAAAAGAGCACGTTTGCTCTTCTGCAAAAAAAAAGTGGAAGAGCAAACATGTTTCCTGGATGTGGTGGAGTTTTTTCGGGATATCTCTGGTATCCTGAAAACCCCTGCAGTCTAGCCGTACCCACAGTAATTTGACCACAAAGACATGAGTCTTTTATCCAGTTTTAAAGAAGGTGAAAAAAAAGAGAATATGATGCACATTGTATAAAAATGCCAGGGCTCTATGCTATGGGAGACAGGGAACGGAACTACTGTATATTACAGCTGCTGCTACAATGTGATTATAACTCAGGCTTGAATACTGCATTAAATGGAGTCTTGTTGTGTTATAGAAATTAGGAGCCAAATTTGTCAGTACACCCTGGCTGCTTTGCTCTATTTTGGTGACAAAAAGCATCCACAACCCTGTTTAACAGCTGGTTTGTAGGGGTTCTCACAATAATTTTTGGTGGCTTCAGAGTGAAACTACCGACCCCTGCTGGTGGCTGTACTGACAATTTTTCCAGCCTTGAGCCCTGGTGCCCTAGGCTGAAGGCCAGACCCAGAGTCTAGGAGTAGAAACTCAAAGCTTGCCCCCAGCACCCCAGTAAACTGAACCCCAAAGTCCTTCTGTCTCCCCGAAGGTGCGTCATGAACTCATTGGCAACCTGTGGCGTAGAAGGGTCCTCCCCCACCAAGCACATACACTGATTCCATGCATCTGCAGAGGCACTGCCCAGAGCACAACGGAGGCTGTGTAGTTCAGGGCATCAGTTCCCTGCTGGCAGTGCCAGCAAACACCAAGACAGCGTAACAGCTAAGTGCTGCAGAGAGGGGTCTCTGCTTTGTGTTTCCCAGGAGGCTGTCGTGGCTGCATGTGGCTAAGGTGTCTGCATTTGAGGAAAGCTGTGAAGGTATGCTTATGACTCCTTTGTGACACTGGAGCAATGCATAGTACTCCGGGCATACTTGTGAATGTGGCCTTAGTATCCTGGTGGAATTCTTCAGCCCTGCACAATGCAGAATTTTACAGAAATACATCTTGGGTGCTCAAAAATTTCTTTTTTCCTCACAGAAATGGACTGCAGAGATGTTGGCCATGCCGCTAAGGGCTACTGGACCCAGCACAGCCCAGCCTGCAAATATAAGACAAAGTCAGGGGGAGAGAACTGAAGGGTTCCCCCGCCCTGAAGAATGGAGATAGCAGGACACAGGAGGAAATTCTGTGCAAGTCTAGGACTCTGCATTAGGGTTTTTTCTCCCTCACCCATCCCTGGGTTCTAGGAGGGTCAAATCTGTGAGTGGTTGGGCAGGGGGGAAGGGCAGTTCCTTTGGCTGGACTCTCAGGAGAGGCAATGTGGCTGTGACTGGGCTCTGTGGGGGTGGGGACTGAGAAACAGGAACTAGGCTGTCATAAGGGATTTTTTTTTAACTTGCTATGCCTGGGGGAATTATGTTGCGTGTATTGTTACAGATATAGTTGCTGACAGGTATTTTGAAATAAATTATCAAAATAATTGAAACTGGCACGATTATATGGTGTTATTTTGTCACATCGGAATTGCAGAATTTTAAAATATTGGGCCCAGAATTTTTAATTTTTCAGCGCTGAATTTCCCCAGCAGTATATCGGGGAATGGGGAAAAACAATCTCCTAGTTAACCTCCGCCAATATTTTTTCTTTCTTAAAATACGCATTTGATATTCATGAAAAGTACCTAATTGCAAACATTGGTGATGGAAGTTCTCCAGATACAGTGTGGGCAGCAGAAATGAAGGCTTCCTTCCTTCAAGGACCTCATACTGTACCTTTACTGTACCATACTGTACCATCCCAAGAGGGATGATACCCTGTAGCTTTGGGAGGGTAGTTTAGGTTCTCTTTCATTCTGCAGTCTGAAAACTCATAGTCACATGAGCAGCCTTGTTCATATGAACAGTCCAACTGCCTTGGACCACTTGACCATTAGGAATGGAGTACTTGACCATTAGGACCACTTGACCATTAGGAATGGAGTAGAGCCCCCTGATGCATTTAATAGATTCTATCAAATGTGCTTTGGATGAAACAATGAAAGTTCACACAATACAGCAACAGAAAGGGAACTTTTATGGAGGTAACGGGGGCAATGAGCACTAATGGCCTGTTCTTTATAAACAAAATTATGCATTATTCATTATTTCTTATTTTATTATCAGCAGAAGAGGAGGTGAAATAAATGAGTCAGCTCATCTCCCCTTATCTCTGCAATTTTTTCTGGGCACAGTATTGATATAATTTATGCTTGTTTCTCCATTTAACACAGCAACTCTGTATTAGTGTTTAGCCTACACCTTCCTGATTAATTATGATATCTGAAAATAATACATGGAGGATGTTTTTAAAATAAATTATTATAGAGGAAGGCTTTGCATGAAAATGATTATGATTATGCTGGCAACAGGGGAATCTATATTTTATTTCAATCCAGTCACCGACTGGCAAAATTCCCCTCATATTGCTGAATAGTCACGGAAATGAATATTGGGGTTACTTTATCCGTCCTGAGAAAAGCTAAATCCAATGATAAGAGAAATATGACTCAAGGGCAAGACTTTCACCATGAAAACTCGCGCTTTCTCTTCAGCCAAAGATGTGCTGAGGAACAGGTATTAAAACAAAAACTTAAGTTCCCACCCACCCAGAAACAGAACTCCTCCCATACAGGGGCTTGTCTCTCTGCCCAGCTCTTAAAGAATGAGTGTTGACACTATAGACAATCACAATGAACTTTTCTGACCTCAAAAATTGATGAAATCAGCTGCACAAGCTTTTGGGGAACTACAAATTAGTGTCTCTTGGGCAGCTAATGCTACATGAGAAAACATTCTTCTGCTCTACTCTGTGCTGTGTAGGCCCCAACTGGATCATTGTGTCCAGTTCTGGGTGCCACATTGCAAGAAATAGTTCATAAACAATTTGATTACCCTCAACTAGCACCCAAAATTCTCCTTTGAGATAAGACCACACAGAAAATGTAGGCAGATTGGTTTAGTTTTTGGTTGAGTTGTAGGCATAATGGATAGTATTAGACATATTAGGAGCAGGTTAGACAAACACTCTCAGGGATGGTCTTGCCTTGAGTTCAGGACCCTGCACTAGATGACCTTTTGAGGTCACTTCCAGTTCTACAATTCTGTGATTCAATGATGTAACAGAAAACTTGTTACAACCGTCAACCACAGTACCCTATTTATTGATGATTGGTAGAGATGTTTAATAGTGCTTGAATTAAAACATAGGCATTCTCAAACCCAGTTTCCTAATATTGCCTTAGTTTGGGGGAGTGTTGGGGCAAATAGAAGCTTTGCATCAACTTATGTGCTGCTATGTTCTTCCTTGCTGTTATAGAACACCAACATTTCATCTTTAAAATTCTTATGTACCCATTAAATGAGATGTTGTTTTTAAAATGTATCTTTCAGATAAACAGCATCATAACTGTTGCATATGATGATCATAACTCCGTGAAGCTGTTCATAAAGCATATTGATGTTACTTAGGGCTATATTTCCAAAATGTATGCTTGCTTAACAGCCATTTGGGGGGCATTGCTACTAGCATTACTATGTAATTTGCACTTCCAAGTGCATGCATCACACTAACAGCAATGCACTTGGGTAAGAAATGTAAATATTTAACTTTCAATGAAATAACATATGAATTACAGGTAAATAATCCTCTGTGGGGGTATAATAAAACACAGCATGTATAGCATGCTTGCCTTGTATAGCCTGGCTCTGAAGCTGACTATAGTGTCATGAAGAAAATAATACGAGTAATTAGTGATATTCCCAAAGAAATAACAGTTCACATTTAATGAATGTCGTTACGAAAATTGCCTCACCCAAACAACAAAATCTCCTCACCCACCGTTACCATGAGAATGACACTTATGAAATGAATGAAATAAGTAGTTGCACACAAATATAAATGCTCACCTGGGACTAGTGGGTGAGTAGAATTTTGCAAGGCTAGAATATACTGACAATCACTAATGGAAACAATCTTTAACTTCTCATGACAACTGACCATGCCTAAAAGCTTCTGGGAAATTTCACAAAAAGTAACTGAGGCCAAGATTTTTTTTTTTAAAAAAAAAAGCTTAGTGATTTTGGTTTCTCCAGTGTTTGGTCCCCAACTCAAGACACTTTCAAGAGTCCTGATTTTTCACAGCATGGCTATTCAGATGTTTTTGAAAATCAGGTATCTTCCGATTATCTCATATTGAGCTCCAAAAACTTGAGGCACCCCAAATCACAAGTCATTTTTTAAAATCTTGTCCTAAAAACACACACATTACTAAAATAGACAACATGCCCACGTAAATCACAGAGGGGATCAAGTTTGAAAAAAAATCAGAAAAATTAACTCTGCAGCCCACAGATGTAATGCATAGGAGGGGGAAGCACCTACCTGTTAGGCTACGTCTAGACTACAAGCCTCTTTCGAAAGAGAGCGTCTAGCCTGCTACCGCTTCTTTATAAAAAGCAGCTCGGTTTTTCAAAAGAGAGTACCCAGGCAGTCTGGATGCTATCTTTTGAAAAAGCACTGTTTGCATTCAAGAATGCCTTTTTTCGAAAGAGTACTTTTGAAAAAAGTCATTCTTCCTCGTAAAATGAGGTTTACCGCTGTCGAGAAAACTGCTGCATTCTTTCGATTTAATTTCGAAAGAACTCGGCAGCACTCTAGACACAGGTGAAGTTTTTTTGGAAAAAGGTGACTTTTTAAAAAAAACCCTGTAGTCTAGACATACCCTGAGATATACTATGAAAAGTCTTCTGTAAGTATTGAAGGGGAGTGAATTCCACAACTGCAGCCCCTCATGGGAGAAGGCCCTCTCTCATTATATTGCACTCTGGGATGTTTAGTATATTCAGTACTGGATATCATACACTTGCTGCCTAGTTGCTTTAAAAAGCTCAAAGACCCAGAGAGTGAGTGAAGTGTTAGTTCACAAAAATCCTAAAATGGTAAGGAGACAGAGTCCTCATTCATCATATGCAATTGAATGGACAGGCCACAGCTGCCAATTCAGAGGATGTGGAGAGGTGGTTGTAGCTGCAGCCAACCACAGTGTTTCTGCCCCACTAAGTCTACAAGGGCACCACTGTTCCTTCTAATCTTTTGCATCCATGTGAGGATTTTTTCCATCCATGAGCAGAATAAAATTCGATGTGCACCAAGGCACATGCAAATGGCACTAGCAGACATAAAAATACCAGCTGAGAGTGCCCCGCTAATCAGCTGCGCAGCATCCGAATCTCTCCAGAGTGGCCGCACAAGCGCACAGCTTACAGGGAACACCGATAGGCACTGTGTTACATCCTGGCCTGTCCCATTTCTGTGATGCCATGTACAGAGACACCACACAGTTTTGCTCAATAGGAAGCAGCAACAGCAAAGAATTCATCTGCACGGGCTCTTTGCTCCCTAACACGCCCACACGTTGAAGATGTAAAAAAAGAGCCTCCAACGGTGGAAGTGGTTTAGTAGCACTGCTAACAATGGCATTTTATTCCAGCTGAAACTATCTGGACAAATGGATTTACAGCACTTGTCATTTTTCTATCTGCAAAAGTGATTTATTGGAAAGGCAAAGCCAAGGAATTTTCCCTTACCCTGTCTAGACTGTTTGCTCTTCTCTGCATCTAAACATCCAATAATTCCTCAGCCAAAGAATATAATTTTCCCTTCCTCTGTATATTTTTCTTCCACCTGAATGATCATTTGCTAAACATGAAACATGGAATCAGCCTGTAGCTTCAAGATTTTCCTGAAACAAGGAACTTCATAAATATATCACTGGTAAACAGCATTCACCAATTCCCTATTACACCCACAAAAAGATATACAGCTATTACTTAGCTTGATGTGAAGCTGTGGTGGGACATCTGGTTTTATGAACTCGGGATAATACTTTGTGAAAAGGACCTGTGTGCTTTGCTGTAAAATGGCAACACATGTTTATTATAGGGTGGTCTGGTATACTGAGGGGTGCATATGTTAGGGGAACATTCTGTAACATACATAACTCATGCTGTTGTATGTGGCATGATTAAGTGAGTTAATACGATGCAAATGGAGAATGAAACTCGTCTTGTTTTTCTTTCTTCTCACTGTTTCATGGATCTCTATGCTGCAGCATTTTTCCTTTTGAGTTCGTTCCCATTTTCATTGGGAATAAAATGAGCACCAGAAAGTGCAGTCACTTGGGAATCATTTGGGTTGCCTTAGCAACAATTGGCCAGAAAAGACAGGATATAATTGCTCTGGTTTAATCTGAAAGGCCTTCTGAGGCATGTTGAGGAAAGCAGTGCCTGGAGCCAATCATGACCACAGAAGGTCAGATTAGAACAGCTCTCTTGAACGTGAGGGAAGACGGAGGGACAATTCAACTGGTGGAAGTGGGAGCCTCCTGCACCCAACTGCTGGGGCTAAACCTCCGTGGAATGCAGGTCGAAAAACCCTGTCTGGAAAATCTGAGTATTGACTTTGTGATGTTTGTTCTGGATTCACACACACACACAAAGTATCAGAGGGGTAGCCGTGTTAGTCTGGATCTGCAAAAGCAACAAGGAGTCCTGTAGCACCGTATAGACTAACAGATGTATTGGAGCATAAGCTTTCGTGGGCAAAGACCCACTTCGTCAGTGGGTCTTTGCCCACGAAAGCTTATGCTCCAATACATCTGTTAGTCTATACGGTGCTACAGGACTCCTTGACACAAAAAGTAGTTGTTGCAACACCTAGCTATTGGGTGATTAGAAAATCTTTGGAAGAATGGGATCCACCCATCATGACTTAAGTGCCGTGGCTCCCTGTACAAGGCATGGGGAGAGATAGGCATCTAAGAATAGAATAGGATTCACAGAAGCCATCATGCTACACAGAGCACTGTCTCATCTAGGCAATGGGAGGGGTGAATCCCAAGCCCTGAGGGCACATCTATACAGCAGGGCAAAAGTCTAATTAAGCTACGCAACTTCAGCTACGTCGAATAGCTTTCTGAGCTGACTACACATCAGGAAGTCAAAGTAAGAACACATTTCCTTTGACTTCCCTTCCTCCTGGTAAAATGAGGGTTTCAGGAATTGGAGTAAGAAGTCCTCCAGCTCACCATTATTTTGAAATAATGGCTTGCAGTGTAGACATGCTCTTTGTTATTTCAGAATAACGTCAGTTATTCTGAAATAATGCTGCTGTGTAGACATAGCCTGAGTGTGGTGTCTAAGTCTATGCTAGAGAGAGGAGCCTATCTTTGCTTGTCATCCACAGGAAGGGCCCCTCTCCTGGTGTTTAGGTGCCTAAGATGTTTCTTGAGAGAATGAGTTAGGTAGGCTAAAGCACTGGAACAGTCACCTGGTATGGGGGGGGGGGGCTAGATTCAAGTCTCCCCTCTGCCTGATGGGGAGAAGGGTTTTGAACAGGGGTCTCTCACCCTCATCAGGAGAGTTCCCTAATTGCCTGGGAACAGTTATAAGTTAATAACAGAAAGGCAAGGGAGATGTCCTTTGATTTATAAAAATATACAGAATCATTATTTCAATTATATCAACCTAGCTCCGATGGCAGGGGGGACTTGCTGCTCCCACCCAACCCTAGGTCCTTCAGTTATTGGAAATGGCTCAAGCTGAGTACCATTTGAAAGCCCATTCTCCCATAAACACAATGGCACCAGCCATAACAAACCTAACATTTACAAATGAACTTTTAAAATTATACTGTCAAACATGAAGCCCTCACAAAGTTAAATCACACCCCTCGATTGGCAGTGCGATGTTATCAGTTAATGCTCAAACCATGATACTCTATAACATTAAAAAATGAATCGGGTATTATAAATGGAATGAGTGCTTCAAGTTGCTTTGCCATCCTCAGCAAAACGAAGAAATTCAGTGGCATTGATTATCAGTTTCTTTCTTGTGCCAAAAGAGATTTTAGCATCCAGCCAGAAATTACCAGAATACATCTGCAAACAGATGTAAAATGTTATGCACACGTTATGTAACAGCCATTCCATAACAATGCCAACATAATTCATTAAAAATTCTTGTTTTTATTTTGTTCTTCCTCATTTTTAGGCATCAATAGGAAGCTGAAGAATACCAAATAATAGCTGAATCTTTGGAGAATTCCATAGTGGAAGACCGAGTTAAACACAATGCTGGGGGTACCTTACATGCTGCAAGAAGTATATCTATTAACTGAATTTGGTAATGTTGGAGAGATTCTTTGTTGCATAGAATTGAAAGAAGGGTTATATATTCACCCAGAACTTTTCAAGGTTGGGGGCTGCAGGCTCTGGAACAGCAGTTGAGAATAATGACCAACAGTCTTGATTTTTCACTTAGGGTACGTCTACACAGCAGTGTTATTTTGGAATAACTGATGTTATTCCGAAATAACAGTCCACATCTACACTACCAGTTATTTTGACATTATGTTGAAATAATGGTGAGCTGGAGGACTTTTTACTCTGACTCAATTTATGAGGAGTAAGGGAAATCAGAGGAAGAGTGTTCTCTCTCAGACTTCCTGCTGCATAGACAGCGCAAAAAGCCGAAATAAGCTATTTAGACTTAAGCTACACAATTGATGTAGCTCAAGTTGCGTAGCTTATTTCAGCTTTTGCCCTGCAGTGTAGATGTGCCCTTACTGACCCTAGTTGTGTACAGCGTCAGTGGCATTACTCCTGATTTACATGTGCATGAAAGGAGAATTAGGTCAAGAGGCTCAACTCTGTTCCTGGCATATTTCCACTAAAATCAATGGAATGGCATCCACTTACACCAGTACTGAATTTAGCTCATTATTCGTTTTTGTCTTTCCAGGGCAGAAGGTCACTCTTTGTAGTACAGCTAAGAGACACAAAAGTCTCATAATTTCAGTAGCTGATGTATTAAATTTTTAACAGACTGGAAAATTCCAAGTTACTAAAGTGGATGTCTTGTCACTATGCCATTATGTTGATAAGACCTTCACCTTTTAACGGGGCTTTGTTTCATATTGTTGTTAGTTACTATCGCATTGCATCACTATAAACAAAATGTGTTAAAAGAAAATCAGAGGTGAGCCTTGGCTTTGTAGAAAACAGCTTGCATCACTCCAAAAATGGATAATGTCCTTACCATATGTGGGACATGGTAGTTTATATTAAATGCAACCTCTGTTACTGAAATGAAAAAGTTGTACAGGTAGACTATAAAAGGTCAAACAGTGCAAAAATTAAGGTTTCTACAGCAATATTAAATTGGCTGCATTCCACAGATGGAGTATTTTTTATGCCTCTTATTTTTTTGTGTTAAATGTGTCCTGTATTGTGTAAGTGCAGATGATAAAATATACACGACATGAAACTGCCATAAGAATCTTTACTTATAAAACTTTCAGCTTCTAAGTTTTTATAACCATAAGATTGTACTAGCACAGGGCCAGACTTTAGCCTTCCATGGCAGAATCCTCTCCATTGCTGTAAGCTTTATGTTCTGGTTACTCCCCCTCTTATATCTTTATGGACATGCTGATAGACACATGACCATTGGGGTGGAGGTGAACAGCAGCACTGAATAGTGGTGGGCACACTTAGTCCACAAATGGTAAATTTGCCAAAAATGCATTTTGGAGGGTAGGGGTGATGAAGTGGAAATATTCTTGATGTTTTTTCACAATACTGTGTTTGTGTGCCCCAGTTTCCCCAATGTATTAAGGGGTGGGATAAGGGTGTGTGATCATTGCAAAGACTCCTAGATGGCAGATGTGACTGACAACTGGCTGCCTGGGCACAGAGAATTGCTGACACTCTATATTGGGATGGCCAACCTGTGACTCTAGAGCCACATGTGGCTCTTTGCTCAAAGAAATGAAGCTCTTTCTAGTTCGGACCCGCGCGCCTGGACTGCTCACGGCCGCTCTGCGCACGCACCCCAGCACCTGGAGGGAGAAGCGCGCGGCTGAGGCTGTGGTTCCGGTGAACTGGGTTGCAGGGGGCGCCTGGCTCTAGGGGAGGGGAGAGGGATTGGGTTACATCAGGGAGACTGGGGATACCTGGCTCTGGGGGAGAGGTGGGTGCATTGGGTTAGAGCGGGGGGAGGAGAGAGCTTGGGAATGCCTGGCTCTGGGGGAGGGGGAGGGCATTGGATTAGAGCGGGGGAGGGCTATCTATCTATATAGATAGGTAGATATTTATTTTTATATATCTATATAATATGTGGTTCTTTGCACTCTATCCACAGCTATTTTGGCTCTTAGTTTCTAACTGGTTGGCCACCCCTGCTCTATATCTTGGCAACTGATGGCTTGCCCCCCCCGCAAGAATCAGCCCAAGGTGATAGAGAACAAAAGACCAGGTGGTCTGTTCACCTGGGAAAGAGACAAAGCCCAGAGGCAGGGCAGCTGGGGTGACTGAGGATGAGCTGGTGGAAACTCATTAGTCTCCTGGTTTGGAACGCTGGATCCCCTCCAAGACTTCCTGATTTCTGTGCTAACAAGACCTGTTCTGCGCTGTGCTTCTGTCAAGTAATACACCTTTCTGTTTTATAATGCTAGCTGAGAGTTGCTGCTGACTGTGAAGATGGGGAGCATGGCCTCTTTGGGGGGGGGGGCAGAGGTAAGGCTTCCCCAGGAATCCCTTCCACATGAGCTCACTGTTGGAAGCTCATGATGTGGACTGGGGTGTTGAATTCCCCGGAAGTGCTGAAACCAAGGAGCCTTCTTGCTCTGGTGAAAGTGTGCCCCAAGGGGAGAGTCCTGCCTGACTTCACTCAGAGTGGTTTCAGAACACTAAGACCGTGAGTCTGTGATGGGGCACAAAAGCCATTTGTGAATTCAGGCTGAATTTGGCAAACAGGGTCAGCCAAAAAAAAAAAAAAAAAAGATTTTTTTTTCTAGAAATGTCAAAACATTTTGTTTCAGCGGTTCATCTTAAAATGACATTTTCAAAACAAAATGTCAAATTAAATCAACATATCGTTTTGAAAATGTCAAATCAAAACAATGTTCAAAACGTTTTGTTCAACCCAAAGTTTTCAGTTCAAAACTGCCAATCTTTTCCAGATTTTTCTTTTTGGCCACTGAACTGAAAAATCGGTGTGTCACTCAGCTCCAGTGTAGAGACATTTTTGCTGCTCCTCTGCCAGGGAAATTCCCACAGTGCCATTTTGACCCCTTTAGGTAGGTTTTCACTCCATTGTTAAAGGTCTAGAAAACATGACCTATGAGGGAAGACTGAAGAAATTGGGCTTGTTTAGTTTAGTCAAGAGAAGACTTAGAGGGGACATGATAGCAGTTTTCAAGACTCTAAAAGGGTGTTACAATGAGGAAGGAGAAAAATTGTTCTTCTTGGCCTCTGATGATAGGACAAGAAGCAATGGGCTTAAATTGCAGCAAAGAAGGTTTAGGTTGGACATTAGGAAAAACTTCTTAACTGTCAGGGTGGTTAAACACTGGAATAAATTGCCTAAGGAGGCTATGGAATTTCCATCACTGGAGATAATTAAGAGCAGGTTGGACTGACATCTATCAGGGCTGATCTAAACAGTGCTTGGTCCTGCCATGAGGGCAGGACTGGACTTGATGACCTCTTAAGGGCTCTTCCAGTTCTAGTGTTCTATCATTATATATATACCCATGTCTTTGGGCTCTTGAGCTCTGTAGCCAAGCTCTTATTTGAGAATCCACAGTGCATTGTAAACCTGGGCTTACAATTGCTGGGCCTGAATCTCACAGGTATGCTAATGAGTCCATATTGTGCTCTGCAGACCTTGTGACTTGTGGCTGCAGCTTGCATGGCATCCAAAATGACAGGGCTTGGAACCGAGTCACAGAGGCTACGTCTACACTACGAGTTTTCTCGGCAAAAATATGCAAACGAGGGATTCATTTGCATGAGTTGCAATCTCATTTGCATCTTTTTTTGCCGATCCGTTTTTGCGCTAGGGGTTTTTGCACAAAAACAAGCAGTGTGGACATTTTCTTTTTGTGCAAAACCCCCTTTTTCCATCCACACTGCTTGTTTTTGCACAAAGACGGATCAACAGAAAATGTGCAAATGAGATCACAACTCCTGCAAATTCCTTCATTAGTATATTTTTTGCCAAGAAAACTCATAGTGTAGACGTAGCCACAGAGACTCAGGCTCTGACCCATCACCCTAGCAAATCCTAGGACACGGGGTTATGAGCACTTGCTAACCTGTATCAAGATGGGTCTGTACTTACTGTCGCATGTACAGTACAGACAACGCACACCCAGCTAGCACAGGTATAAATAGCGGTGTAAGCGATGAGGCACTGCTTAGGTGAATAAAGCAGAGTGGCCTGTAAGCCTGAACCCCTAGGGCACATACCCTATACAACTCTACCTGCCCAAGCCATGCCTCCTATATCTACACTGCTATTTTTAGCAGCATAATATCCCACTGTGTCCCCACTGCCAGCATCTCCCCAGCACCTGCCAGAGCCTTTCACTGTTGCCACAGCACAGTGAGTGTGGACATAGCCTGCCTTTCACAGAGGCAGCTACATGTTCCCTACTTGCTGCGGCAAGCATAGACAAGGTATGGATGGAAGGGGGACATGAGCTCAAACCAGAGTGAGAGGCCACGCTTAGTGTGTACCACAGTCATACTCTTTTGGGCCCTTCACACTGCAAGACTGGCATTACAGGGCCTGCACTAGGGAGCAGAATCTGGCCTCTGTTGCTGTTCTTAGTTCAAACACCAAATGCTTTGTGTCACCTCCCTCTTGCCTGAAAATTCTTGAGATATCGTTTTCTCTTGGCCACAGATAGCTGCATCAATGAAAGACAAGGAGTCATGTCATATGTTATGAGCAACATCGTCCCACACTCAGTCTTCAAAGGGAATAAAAAATCTGGCCATTTTATGTGAATAAACACCAAAGACATTTAATATTCACAGTGGCGCTATGTCCAGTGGTCCCAATTAGAATCAGGGCCTCATTGTCCTAGAAGCTATCTAAACACTAGGGCTGTGTCTACATTGGTGTGATCTTGCGCAAAAGCGGACGCTTTTGCGCCAAAACTTGCTGCCTGTCTACACAGGCCACGAGTTCTTGCGCAAGAACACTGACGTTCTAATGTATGAAATCAGTGCTTCTTGCACAAGAACTATGATGCTCCCGCTCAGGAATAAGCCCTCTTGCGCAACTGTTATTGCGCAAGAGGCCAGTGTAGACAGGCAACATGAATTTCTTGTGCAAGAAAGCCCTATGGTTAAAATGGCCATCAGAGCTTTCTTGTGCAAGAGAGCGTCTACGCTGGCATGGATGCTCTTGCACAAAAGCACATCTCTTGCGCAAAGGCACATGCCAGTGTAGACGCTCTCTTCTGGAAGAGTTTTTCCACAAGAACTCTTCCGCAAAAGAGTTCTTGCGCAAAATCATGCCAGTGTAGACATAGCCTAGGTCAGGGTAGTGAGTAAAATAGAGTGAAAATTGGAAAGTACAGTCTGCAGGACAGTCCAATATTTAAATGGTTGCTTTTCTCCTAAAGCGACAGGAAAGGTTGAACTTTCAAAATGTTTCACCGAATAAAAAATTCCCCAAAAATAATAACTGGAAATGGTGAAATGTTCGTTTCAAGGCTGTTCCATATGTGGTACATTGCCTTATGGGAGGCGTAGTTCAGATCTGAGGACATCAGTTATGCTGTCTGGCTAAACTGTATTTCCATGAGGCACCTGTAGCCATATGACTCCCATGATGCACTGTGCTGGTTAGATGGGAGACTGTGTTGCTTCATGGGGGATATAGTCCAGCCAAGGAGCTCAGCTGATGGGGAGAAAGGGGCATCATTTCTCTTAACTACAACTCCCATGGGGCAGTGTAACACCATACATATATGCATTTGGATGTCTGAGCTGACTCAAAACACGTTCTTTTTTCCTAAATGAAAAACTGAAAATTTTGGCAAACTTGATATGATATCTGTGAACCAAGTGGATGGTTTATTCTAGTTCCAGGTGGACAAACAGGTGTTCATAACCTCCTATCACAGTTGTCATTAATTCATGCTCTGGTGAGCAGCCTCGGCAGAGAAGTCAAGGCCCAGAGACTGAATAGAGCCCCCCCCTCCACGCACACACACACTCCCCCCTCCAGGCCAGGACTGAGGCACTGTGGCAGTGCACTGCGGGAAGATTTGCATTTTTACAGCTTGTTCCGTACCTCTTTTGAGTAGAAAAGAGTTCATTCTCAAGGATTTTTCAATCCAGCACCTTTCCCTAGCATTAAATTCATTTCCCCTACCTATCACCCTTCCTCTGACCCTCTCCCCCCAAAAAAGCCCATACACAGAAAAGAATGGTGCCATGCAGCAGAATTAAAAGACAGCTCCATGGCCAGAAGCCTTGTGTCCCATGGCTTGACGAACAAAGCAGTTGTTCTTTCTCTCAAGATGCTCACCCGTGCCAACTATTCTAGCACATTTCAGAGCCTGCCTCCCAAACTTATTCACTTAATAACAGGAGCGTTTGTCTTTGGGCAATGCTAAGTTATACCATTGGGGTTTCCAGGGCATGAGAATTTTCAGTCCTGGAAAAGGAATAAAAAGGCCATCTCCTTTCTCTGCAGGCAAGTAGAGACTCTGAATTCCCTCAGTGTAGGCTCCTCTTTGTTTTAAGTCCAAAGATTGTCTTAGATCCAAGCCAACCAAACAAAAGCTGATTATCTCACCTTTAAATAGAGGGATTACAGCAGACAAGTTGAAGCTGTGGGGGAAACTGTGAGCCCCACTTGAACAACTGAGGACAGAACATTTTGTATGAAACAAAGGTGAAAGGGAAAAAAAAGCTCTGCTGAAGATTTGCACAGAGTTATAGCTGCCGGAATCACTGCTGACACTTAAGACATTGTTTATAGCACTTTGTATTTATATAAAGAGGGCATGTAAATCAGCAACAATATTAATTCCCTCTGCAATAAGAAACCAGCTTTTAAGCTACGAAAGTTCACTATAAAAGCAATCTGGGAGAGTTGTGTGTTACAGAAGAAAGATGCCAATGTCATCAAATACTGATGTCTGTCTTCTCTTCCCATACCTCAGCAATGAATCATGTTTAGAACATGTAGATTACTTGCTACTCATGGTGGATGACATGCAAATAACAGTGCTACAAGACAATTCCTCGGACCGGCTTTGGAACAAAACACTTCTAGCAACAATGTGAAAAGCAATCATGTCCCAGAATAATATCTCACAGTGGCTGGGAAATGATCAGCACAAATCAGGTGGGTGGGTATGCAACTAAAAGGGTTTTAATCATTTTTTGCACTCCCTCAATCTTGGGTTGCTCTGTATTGGAAAAGTTGTCTGTCACAAGTTAGAGAAGCCTGAAAAGTTCTTTTGTCTTCACTGTCTACAGACAGATCTGACCAGCCATTATAATAGCCTGGGATTGCTGGAGATCTCTGAGGCAAAGGAATACCCTGGCCATGGGTATGTCTACACTGCTGAGTTTTTTTGGAAAAATGGCCATTTTTCTGAAAAAACTTCACTTACATCCACACTGCAATCGCGTTTTTTTGAAAAAAAAAAAAAAAACCGAAAGAACAGAGGGGTTTTTCCGACATTGGTAAACCTCTTTCTACAAGGAAGAAGCCTTTTTCCAAAAAAACTCTTTCGGAAAAAGGGACGTGAGGATTGGCAAGAGGGAGTTCTTTTGAAAGAAGAGGAAAGAGGAAAAAGCACAGGTGCCCTGGTGACCACTCTGTCCATTGTAATCACAGCTTAAATGCGAGATAGCGGCCATTCCGTGTGGATGTTCTTTTGAAAAAGCAGTCTAGACATAGCCCAAGCTTTATCTATCTGGCGTGTTATCTGCACCAGCTGTAAAGGTTTTGGTTTTGGGAGCCATTCTGGCAATTCCATGCCAAAAAAGGATCCTCCTAAATCTTCTTCTGAGTTACCACTATTTGCTATAAGAGAGCAAAGTTAAAAGAAAGGAGGTGGCTCCTAGGCTTTTTCCCTAGCATGGACTTATCTCCCTATGTTTTGGCAGCTGTACTTGCAGAAGAATGACATTGACCTATAGAAGTCTCCCCAAAAATCAGTTTTCCGTTGAGGCTAAATTAACATGGTATTAATGGACTTGGTTCCAACTGCCATGAAGATTCTTATTCCCTTGAAAATTGAATCAAGTTAGGAAAAGGGCACTGCTATCAAGCTGATGCACAATATTTCATATTTTTAAATTAACTAAAGCCAAGTGAGAGAAAGAACACTCAGCAATATAAAATTGTCATTGCATCTGCTCCTGATTTAAACTGCTGTGATTTCAGTGGTGATCATTCTGATTTAAAGCAAGGTAACTGAGAGGAAGAATCAGGCCCACAATATAAGAGCAGTTATGCTAGGAAAGGGTCAGAGGTTTAAATTGTCAACTCAGGCAAGACAAAACTGATTTTCCTGCTACCCATCCACACCCACCCTTGTAGTCCATGATGGCTCAGAGCTCTCAAATATGGGTTTATGAACTAGACGAGGGTGGGAATCGAGCTATGAGAACTCGGTGAAGCATTTTTTTCTGCATTTCATCTTTTTCTCTGGTTTGCCTTACAACATCATAATCTAGATCTGCCACAGCGGTGCACTGTATGAATAGCATTTGATGTCACGCAGGCTTTTGAAAAACGTGAAGATATTGCCTGATTCAAGTGGCAGACAGGCACTGGCAGGAACAATTTACAGCAAAGTCAGAAATCTGAGTAAGTCTGAAGTATGCTTGTCCCCCTGAAAAAGTGTACTATGAAAATTGATGTGACGTTGTGCAGCAGTGAAAGAGGAAATCAGTTTCATTTTACTTTAAGGAGCATGGAAGGCTTTAAATACTAATATTAAGAAAAACTAGTAGGAATATCTGACATGGAGTTCCTATCCATGTGCAAGACCAGTTTGTATAAAAAAGCTCTGGGGGATTTGGATTTATACCTGTATCTAAGAGTAAGGTCTGATGCATGCAATAAGAATAAAGAGAAGCCAGTTCACCCTGCAAAATACAGGCAAGGATTCTGAATCAGTCTTCTCCAATATGAAGCAATGGGGAACAGAAATCAAAATTGATTGTTCCAGTTAAAAGACTGCATCATGATGTTACCAAAAAAAAGTATTATGATGAGCTCAGCTCGACTGATAACATGTTGCAATATATATAGACAGGATCCCATTAAGATTAAACAGTTCTTTGGCACATGGTACATTTTCTTGATTCACTGTGTATCATTAAACATATTTTTTATGATGCTTTGTTTATTTCCTGGACAAGACATTAAATTCAAATTATATGTTAAAGGAGCTTTACTCTGTTCAGATTGCACTGTGGGAATAGCTCATTCTCAGAGTTTGTATTTCTAATACAGATGAATGGGTCCGACCTTGATAGAAGGTCAAGGAGATTAGGTGAACTCAAACATTTGGATCCACGGCACTTTTTATATTAGCAATTCTGCTGCTTCTCTTTTTCGTAAGGAATCTACAAAATATTTATGCACATACATACACCAAGGTGATAAAAATGATAGAGAGCCCCCTTTTTTTTGCCCCTAAAACATAATTTAATGTTATTGTTGATTATGGTGACATTGAATAGTCAGTAAAACATGTATGTGAATCCCACAGTGTGTAAATAGAGTTTCAAATTCCTGTCTAAAATGGATTTAAATATTCATTGGCATAATATCTAAAATTGCTTCTCCCTCCTACCTGCACCTATTCCCTTTCCCCTTATGCCTTGGCCAGTTGGTCACGCATTTTAAGAGTAAAAGACTAAAGCTGTGTAATCAAATTCATTATACAGAAGTAGAAAGGCTTTATTTGCTAGTTGGGGTACATCTAGACTGCAAGCTTCTTTCAAAAGAAGCTTTTTCAGAAAAGATCTTCCAAAAAAACTTCTTCCAAAAGAGAGCATCCACATTGCCAAAGAACATCAGAAAAGTGATCTGCTTTTTTGAAAGATAGCATCCACACTGAATGGACACTATCTTGCATTTAAGATGAGATTACTATGGATGGAGTGGCCACCAGGGCACTTTTCCTGGAGGCCTCTTCTTTTGAAAAAACTCCCTCTTCCGTGTCCACGTGCACAAGAGCTCTTTCAGAAAAGGTGTTCTTCCTCATAGCATGAGGTTTACCAATGTCGGAAAACCCCTCTGTTCTTTCGATTTTCTTTCGAAAGAATGCAATAGTAGTGTGGACATAAGTGAAGTTTTTTTGGAAAAACAGCCATTTTTCCGAAAAAAACCTGTAGTCTAGAAGCACCCTAAGTTGAAAATAAATTGTTATTGCATCTTTCTCTTCTTTCATCTAAAGATAACCTTTTGTAGCATTTAATAAAGTGCAAAGGGTGAGTGCACAATTGAAGGATAATAGGTGACTTGTGGTAGCACTCGGGAGGCGCCCACTCCCCTGTGCCTTTGCCAAAATTTGAATTGCTAAATAGAGATTCAGACTTGAGTAATTTCAAACTCTTTATTGTTTTTAAGAAACCAGAGAAATTCTCTATGATTCATGGACAGTCTCTCTCCCCTTTGGAAATGCATGTGTTTGTCAGTTTGTCACCTCCTGCATTATAGTTTGCTATTTTTGGACCTGGTCAAGCAAGGCGCTGAGTCCCCTTAACTCGATGAAGGAGCTCAAGCACCGTAGAGGAGAGACTGAGAACTTTATGGGATCAGGCACAAACCCTACAAACAACATTTTGTTCTGATCAGATACAAACCACTGATGCTGACACAACCTTCAAGATAATGCATTAATTTCTTTTATCTTGACTGCCATTTTTATGTATTAAAATGTTTTGCTGTTTGTTAAAATCTTAATAAGGTGCTGTATTATAAAGATAAGCCTTTCTCCAAGATTCCATTGTATTTTTGTGTCATAGAAAAGGAGCATGTTCAAGGCTGGGCTCCAAGATACATCACTCTGTTGTACAAGACTTACCATTTTCTAATTACTGCATTTGATACCTACCCAAGAGAGACAAAGGGCAGGGCCTGCTGGAGAGTGCCAGCCACAGTTTGCTCTACTCCTAACTCAGGAATCTTTGGAAGATCTCTTCCAGGAAATCTGATAATCACTCAGGGTACGTTTACACTGCAACACTATTTCGAAATAACTAGTGCTGTTCCAAAATAACTTAGTCTGTGTCTACACAACAGACAGTTATTTCAAAATAGTGTCAAAATACTGTCAAGCTGGAGGACTTCTTACTCCAACTCCTGTAACCCTCATTGTATGAGGAATAAGGGAAGTCAGAGAAAGAGTGCTCTGTTTCAAAATAAGTGCTGTGTAGCCGCTCCCTATTTCAAAATAAGCAACGCAATTGACATAGCTCAATTTGTGTAGCTTATATTGAATTAAGCCCTGCAGTGTAGATGCACCTTCAGTGAGAAAATGCAAACTGCTGACCTCTGGAGTAATTTTGGGAGTATATGAATAATTCTCAACTCTAGCAAAGGAAATTATTAAACAAGGTCAGTAACTGTGACCCTTATTCACATTTTGGTTTGGAAATTACTGAATGCTTATGCTTCAGCCTCACCCCTTAAAATACCATGGCTGCTAATTTCTTTCTTAACCATGAAATAAATGGTTGTGTAGGACTCTATCAGGACTTTTAACAGGAGAAGGCATTTTATCAGCACTATGATTACTAACATCTTAGTAACAATGATAAAAAGAGAACTGACCATTGCATTTGCATCCTCTCTTTAGCCTTCCTTTCAGACAATCTGCATTTCCCTTTAGGTATCCCTCTCTTGGAGCTGCTGCAAGGCATCCTCTCTCAGACCACAATGACAAGGTATGTGCTAAGCAGCAACCACGTGTGCAGCTGCACAAAGGTCAGGACTGCACTACAGTGAAGGCATCTTCAACCTCTTCATTTAGATGAAGTTCCTAGGTTTCATGGTAAACTTAACCTCCATTGACACTCTACCCCTCTGAAGTCAGTGGGAGTTTTGCATTGATGTGAATGGGGCCAGGATTTCCCCCTAGATTTATAACATCTGCATTTGCTCTAACAACCAAAATCCCTGAATCACTTTTCATTGCCAAAGAAAGGAGACACTTGAACTCAAGTTTACTTGTGCAGTAATTCTGGTTCAATACTTTATATATTATCATTAAGAGGAGGCAATAGAACTTCAAGTCAAGCTATCTGTCTCCCAAAATTCTCAGGCAGGTCAGAGACAGTGGTCAGTGGGCTGGATCCAACCCACCAAGTCCTTGGATCCGGCCCACCCTGCCAGGACCCTGAGGCTGGCTCTCTGCTTGCCACAGCCCCAGGCTGTTCAAAACGCTTGGCTGCTCCCTCCATGTGCCTCTCTGTGCTGCGCACTAGGGGAAGAGACTTTGTGTGTTGCCCCCACGCTCAGCCCAATCACTGCAGCTTTCATTGGCTGGCACACAGAGGGAGAAGACAGCCATTTTGAGTAGTCTGAGGCTGTGGAAGGCAAAGAACTGCCTCGGGGTCCTACTTGGCTGCTGATCGGGAGCCACCTAGGTAAGCACCTCCCGGCCAGAGCCTGCCTCTCCACAACTCCCAGTCCCAAGTCACCACCCAAACCCTCTGCACCCCATCCAGCTCACAACTCGCTCCCAGACCTTGCACCCCGTCTAGCAGCCCTATGACAGGTCAGAATCCTCTCATGCACCCATACCTCCTGCCAGACCCTGCACCCCAAACTCTTGCTCTGGGTCACAACCCCCCCTTTACCCAAACACCCTCTCAGACCCCACACCCTTTCCTGCACCCCTGCCCTCTACCTAGAGCTCCCTTCTGCACCAAACCTCTTTCCCAGAGCTCGCACCCCCTCCACAGAACAGTGCGGCCCTTGACCACTTACCAAAATCTCAGAGTGCCACCCCCATCAAAAATTATTGCCCACCCCTGACTTAGAGAAACATTGAGGGTTAGATTCACAAGGGGGACTAAATGCCTAACCATCACCTCAGGGCAGGGTGTTCAGTTTTCTGCAGTTAGAAGGTTGGCAACCCTAGACGAAGCCCCACGTCCAAGAGCACCATGGCAACAGTGGAGTGGGGTGTCACATGAAGGATCTGCCCATCATAGGGGAGTGTGGTAAATTCCTCCCAACCCGTGAGCAGCAAGAACAGGTTAAAGTGGGCAGCAGAGACAACGGCTATAGGCTGAGTGTGGGTGAGCTTGCTCTCCAACACTCCATTCCCTGTGGCTCCCTGCACGCACCAGGCCAGGATAGACACTGTACTGCCGTAACTAAGAATTGTTCAGTTCTGAATGGCACTTAAGTGCCTGAACACGGAAACTATTTCATTTTGCTCAGCACCCCCACCCCGGCACAAAGAACATTTTCACGTGCTGCCTATGCCCCTCAACTTGCTGGCTTTTGTGGATCCCATGATTAGGTGCGTAACTCTCACCATGCTGTACATAGGGATCCTGGGATCCTAACTCAGGACCGTGGATTCCTCTAGGCAGCAGGGTGCCTGGAAAGTAGGCATTGCAGCCCCTGAGTCTCCCTGGTGGATCTATCCTGAGCTCTGTAAATTGAAATTTGTGGTTTTTTAATTAAGAACTATATAGGGTGTAAACCCACATAGCTCCAATGATCCCAGACTCAAATACTGAGCCTCTGTATTGCTGGTGTCACACATTGTATCATTTTATAATGCTATACGTGTATCCACTGGAGTTATCCATTCCACTCCCCCCCCCACCAGTTGTTCCAGAACAACTGACAGTTTGATACTACTGCAATTTTCTCACTGTGTGAATGCTAACAACCCTGTGCCCAGCTAAATGGAGCTAGCTTGTTTTTATAGACCAGGGATGTGTACAGCTCACCCCTCACATCAAACTCCTCCAGAGACCACCCTGTTAAGTCTTAATTCCCCAGCAAATAAAGAAGGAGCTTAGTTCTGTTAGCCACAAACTTGGTGGATTGCCCTTCTTCCACTCACAAACAAGGCTGACATCATGCGGCTAACTCATCTGAATACTGCTTTTGGTGGAACAGCAGAGCTTGTAATAAGTAAGAGAATCTCAGCAGGATGGCTGCAGGCATTCAGTCTCTCATCAGTGGTGGGGAGACGGGAAACTAGCACTTCAGCACTGCATCTATTTTGTTCAGTGGTGGGATGAACTGAGAGCTCAGTGCTTTTCACACAGATATTTTGTGCCTGGGAGACAAAGATGAGTCTTATGACAGTTTTAAAAATTGCTTTTTCACTGTCAACTGATCTGCATAGGCAGTATTTGCCTTATTAGCCTCCAACTTCAACCCAAATTTCTGTAGGGGACTTGTGCACTGTTGAGATCTGCCCTGTGTGGGAAGGCCTGACTGAATTTCCCTGATGGCCAGTTGCAGCATCCCATGGCTATTCTGGATGGGACCACAATTCCCAATTTGCCACTCGAATTCGGCAGCAACTGAGCAGAAGCTTCAAGGGTCTCAGTGGTGACTTAATGTTGGATTTAGGTACCAGAAGAGACAATTAGTACTTTTGTTAATTTGGTCCTGTAAGAATTGGCTCATCTGGTCTGATCCTGGCAGATGCTTCCAGTGGAAGTTGAGGACACTCAGCATCTGGCAAGACTGGGCTCATAGTTTTTAATGTTCATTAACACTTTGAAATCTTTTAGATGCAAGCTTCTGTGTAGGGCCCTCATACAGCAGAACACTAATGTTAAGCAGATGAGTAGGTCACTGAGTTCAATAAGACTACTCTCAGGCAATCCCATGTAAAGTTAAGCATGCACTGAGTGCTTTTCTGAATCAGTCTAAGCATTAGTTATTAACAATTTAAAAATGACGATTGTTATTCTGAGTGAAACAAGATTGAGGTACGGGATAAACAACAAACATTATCTACAGTATATATTCATTTTGCTGGTCATATATGCTGTCTGGTCAGCTGGTGTTTCCAGAACAAAAATTCACTCCAGGTGTCTGGCAGCCAGCTTAGCAAGTACTTTGTAATCAGTACTGAAGAATGAGATTGGCTTATAGACTATGCAATTATTTGTTTCTTCGCGTGTTTTCTAATAAGATTGCAGCTGTTTTCAGGGATTGTAACCTTATTCCATGTAGAACGTCTCTGATTACTGCCACCATGAAGCATATACTGTAGCTCTGATTGGACACTCTGTTAAATATCAATGATAAAGCCAGCCAGTTTGTTTTGTTTTTTACACAGAAAAAAAGGGCTACGATATTTTCCATTTCTTTAGACTACTTTTGTTCCAGTCTTAAGATATTTCTGTCACCTTGTCAGGGAGAGAACAGAATACATGCTTTTAAAGGATAGAGTACTAGGGGTTTTTGTCATCTCCGGTAATCTATCACATTGATACCATTGCTCTTCTATTTTTGCTTCCTTCTGTCCTTTCCTCTTTCCTTAATATACCAGGCCTGGCTTTCCACTTGACACCCCCAGTTTAATTCCATCAACATCCATGGAGTAACCATAGCATTAAATTGGTTTAGCAGACAAGAAAATTGGCCCCACCCTTTTTAAAGTTTGTCTGGTGCCTACCTTCTTTCATTATACTATTAGTAGCCTGCATGCCTTCTTAGGCCAATATCATGGTACAGGTATTTTGGCAATATCATCATATGTCAGAGAAGCTTGTTTGAGAAGTCTGAATGGCTTTCCTTTTTCTTGCTGTAGGATTCCCTGTGCTTTTTGTGGCACCCAGAACATTCATCTTTTTTTCTTACTACTGCCAGTTAGTTAAAAATGAGCTTTTTTTAATTCATTGGGCTTTCAAAAATGATATTTTTATCAAGAGTGTTTTATAGTATTTATACTATGGCATAAATATTTTTGCAAGTACACCATCAACCAGATTGCATCTCCCCCTCACTGTGACTTCCGTGAAAGTTTTCTACATTCCTGTGAATTTAGTGGTGCCTTTCTATTGCTTTCTAGGTCTCCTGATACAGATACACAGATACCAGACACATGCCCCACAGCTTTCAGAGTAATGCAGCACAATTTACACTCAGCAATTTAGATGCAAGTGTTTGTTGAGGGAGCTCATACCCCAAATAAAATAGGAGGAAAGGTTAATGCAGACAAGCCTTGGCCCTGATTCAATAAATCATCTCTATTCAGGATGGCACTTATGCATGTGCTGTCCAGAATCAGGCCTCTTGTCTATAATAGGAAAAAATATAATCGCTTTTCTGCACCAGTGCAACTCAATCTGTGCTGCTAACAATGCAAGCTGCAGTATAGACAGAATTCAAGCATCTTTACAATTGTGTCATCTGGCCTTTTTTTTTTTTTTTTTTTTTTTCGTTTTTAACTGTGAGGACTTGGGGGCTCTGTTTGCAAACATTATGGATTCTAGCTGATGTTGCAAAGTTATCCTAAAGTTATTTGGAAATTCCTGCATCATGGATAGCCTGTGTATGCATACCATCATTGGCAATCCCTCAGTTAGAGGATAATCTCTACCACTGATTTACAAGTGCATCCTGAGATGATTCTGACTCAGGAGTCTGATTCTGGAACCACAACTTCACCCGCAGTAGGCATAGACATTTCCTGACAGACCAGCAATCTCCTGGGAGAAAGTTTTTTCTTTTTCCTTCCTTCTCTCTCTCTTTCCGTCTTCAATGGCAAGGCGCTTCTCTTCAACGTGGACCACTGACTAATGGAGGATGTGGCACCACTGGGGTCACTTAGTGGCTTGCTCCTCCCAGCTTGTGATGTCCACATCACTTTTTTTTTGAGATATGCTTTCCATGTGATTTTGTAGCATTTCCTCTGACCACCACAAGATCTCAGACCATGGGTGAGTTGAGAAGAGAGGACTTGTTATGGGAGATGAGAGACTGGCATCTGTGTGCAATGTCCAGCTCAGCAGAACTGGTGCATGAGGATTATTGCTTCAATGCAGGTGACACTGGCTTCAATGAGGATGCTGGTGTTAATGCATCCATCTTCCACTTGATGTGAAGGGTCTTCTGGAGGCAACGCTGAGGTGCTGTTGATAGGGTTTGCATCCAGGAGTAACAACTGTCTTGGATCTCGGTGTCCTGCAGGATCAGTCTGTGAAAACATGCCAGAGCAATTTCCCAAAGAAAGCCCATATGCACTGGATCCTGTGCTGGATCTCTCCATCATTTTTGTATTTGGAGAAAATTGGCTACCCGAGTAGTAAAAGAGTCTGTCCAAAGTCTGTCCCTTGATGGTGATTTGTGGTGGGTCACATGCAATGCCTGGAGCAGGCGAATAAAGCACTTTAGTCTTCTCAGTATTGAATGAAAGTGCTAGGCTTTAGTAAGCTAGTGCAAAAAACTCCAGGATGGACTGCAGTGTGCGAGAGGATGGCACAGTCATCAGCATGCTGAAGCTCAGTAATGGACCCTGAGGACTTTAGACTTTGGGGAGGTGGTCTTTAATGAGGACCAGAATGATTGCTAAACAGATGAAGAACAGAGTTGGCACAATAATGAATTCTTGCTTCATCCCAGTTTTCATGCCGAAAAGGTCCATATGCATACCACCATCGTGGGGAGGTCCTACAGGAAGTACACCAGACTCGGGACAATGGATAGTACTTAGCTTTAACAGTTATGCTTTGACCACATGATAAGCTATGCTAAAGAGTAACTGCATCTTAGGGGAAGCCCATTTTACTGTACCTCTCTGTGGGGACAGGTTTTCTTGAGAAGTGAAAAGATACAAAAATATAGAACCAAAATCCAAGATGCTAGGAGGGAGAGGTATCTAACCAAATACAAAGTGCCTCACAGAAGAGCTGAGGGTGTTACTGCAGAAGTTTAGGCAGGAGGTAGGTAAGGCATGGATCAAAGTCAGCGGGGATGAACTCAAGGGAGAAAACATGTTTCAGTACATAAACCATGCTGTGCAACAGAAGGACCTTGACAGCCTAGAGGATCCTGGCTCCAGCCCAAAGAATGAGTAGCAAAGAAACTGACACATAGAAATAAATGTAAGCTTTATTATTTTGTATATATCTGTTTATGTCTCATGCTGCCAAAGAGCAATAACATGTTAGTCTCTGGGCAAAGTGTCTGTGCGCACTGCTTACTTCACATTTACCACAGGCTACCTGAGAGAGTTAAACTGTAAATCAGAAGGCTCACACGTTTGTAGCCATTCTGGGAGAGGGAGAGGGTGTATTTAAGCTACTGTGGAGCTTGAAGGGTCACCTTTGAGCTCTTGGTTAGGCAACTGGACAGTATGTTCTAGCTCTCAGGAGACGATGCCACATAATGGCTCAGCTCTGGTCAGTTTGAGAAGTGTAAAACATGCTGTGCCCAATGGCATGGTGCCTTAATAGCAGGCTAGAAGGTGGATGAAGGAGGATGCATAACGGGGAGATAGGATAGAACTCAAGTCACTTACACTGGGGAAATCACCTTCAGGAAATACTTGAGAAAGGAAAAGTTGTGGCACAAAGTACTGCACTGAAGAGGTCTTCCAGGATCTATGAAAGGTTTAGCACTCTTCCTTTACACGACAGACTTCTGCCAGCATAGCTATGTCAGGCGGAGTGTAAAGAGGTGTGAACCCTAATCAACATAATTATGATAGCAACAGACCCTAGTATAGATACAATTATACCAGCAAAGCTGCATTTTTACCAAAATAGTTTATTTCAGTTGTGGGAGATGAAGGAGGGGAACGATACCAATTAAAGTGCTCATTTGTTGGTACAAGCTGTGTCTATCCTTGGAGAACTGCCAAAAAAGTATGTTGGTATTCCTGGACCAGTACTCATACCGTAGGCATTATAGAGATATGTTTGTAGAAGAAGGATGTAGAGATTCTCCCTCAAAAGGGACAGTATTATGAATGTCAGAATTTGGAGCCATGGAGAAGGGGGTTGAGAACACCACATGCAGCGTTCACCAGAGATGCTCTCCAGATTTTTTTATTGAAGTTTTATGCCTTTCTAATTCACAGGTTTGTTATTTAGCGAACCCCAAAATTATTACATAGTGTCACAAGTGCTGAAAGAGAAGAAAACTGCAGTGATTTTGAAGTTTGCAACTGAGAACAGAAAAAAAAGGAGGCACCAGAGAAGCATATGGAGCATTAGGGACTTTTGCATGTATTTGGAGAGCACAACCGTAACTTGACAAGTTTAAGAAGGGGGAAAAAGCCAAAAATTGATGTGTTGCAACTTCCATCCAGTCTGTGACTATTAGGCAATGTTTGCAGAGAATTGGGAAAAATTCAGAGATCTGAACTGTATTGAGCACTCATAAGGGCAGAGGAGAAAAATGATTATGTGAAATTTGTAATTGTTTTTCATGTTGTTGGGGAGAAAGCATTGAATATTTATAACAACTTTAAGTTTGAAGATGAAAGCATGAAGTTAAGTAAAATACAAACTAAATTTGAGGAACATTGCATGCCAAACTGGAATGAAATCTTTGGGAGAGACAAATTTTTTACATGCATGCAAAAACTGACGACACCATAAACTAATGTCACAGAATTTAGGAAACTCCATAAAACCTGCGACTTTGGTGAGCTGACAGAGTCTCTAGTCAGAAATAGAATCATTCATGGCCTTGAAGACAAGGTGTTAAAAAAGTGAATCCTATGTGAAGGAGACTTAACTTTAGAAAAATGCTCTCCAAATATTCAGGGCAGCAGAAACGGTGAAAGCACAAGCCAAAAAGCTGAATTCATGAGAAGGGGTTAACCATGCACTAGAGACTGTTAAAAATTGCCATTGCTGGCTATATTTCAAGTCGTCACGGTGGGGTATTGGGAAAAGTTTTCCATTAGCAATAATCGCGCTTTGGATTAACCTCATTGGCTACGATACTGCCACTGTGCAAAGTGCAAAAGAATGTAGCCAGAATAGATCCAATCCAGGAATAGAACTGCTCACTATGAAAACTGCTCCTCATGGCTGAAGGCAAGATCCATGCCTCCTCTGCCTGAGGCCCCACCCCTGGAACTAAGCCCGCCCACAGCCAGCCTGATCCTGCCTGGCCATGTGTAGAGTTGGGGCTATTGTGATGTCCCTGGCCTGGCTCTCCCCAGCAGCTGGGGAAAGCCATGCTATCCCAACGTGGCCCCATCCCATTCCCCCGGCAGCCAGGTTGCAGAGCTGGACTGCCTTCCCCAGAGGCCAAGGGAAGCCAGGCTGCCGTGCCATGGTTCCAGCCTTCCCCAGCGGCGGCCCCAGCCTTAGATGGTCAGTCACATGGGCAGTGTTGGGAAGGCTGTGCCTTCCCTTGCCTACATTACCGCCTGCCTGTGCTACTGCTAGGGGAAACACTGGCTACAGATAGTCACATGGAAAGCGTGGATCACAGCAGGATCCCGAACATTGTGTTACCTTTGGGAAGCTGTGTCATAAAGATGAGAAAAATAATCTTTTTGCAATATGCTACAGATCCCAAATGCAGAAAAGTGCATTTAGTTAAAGGAAACCTAGTCTTTATGTTTGTAGAAGATGATAATGTAGAGATGCTCCCTCATAAAGGATAATCTCATAAACATAGGAATTTGAAGATGTACCACGGAGGTGAGGGTTGGGAACACCAACTGGTTGCGTGCAGCGCTTTGCCAGAGATGCTTGCCAGTTTCTTTTATTAAAAATGTATTCCTTTCCCATTCAATGGTTTGTTATTTAGTGAACTTCTAAGATTGCTACAGACATGGACTTAGAGTGCAGTTTCAGTGGGAAAATGTGGTTTTTATCCTTCTACCCATGTTGCTCCATTGGTGTTAACGGTAGTGGATTTTGTGATGTAGAAAAAGCACTACATTATTGTTTAATTTTGCTCTGAGCAGGAGTGGGTGACACAGTGGTAAAACCACCAGCACCTACTCAATACCATTACACCATCTTTGTGTTAGTGCACTGTTGTAACAGCTCTGGTGGGAAATGTATAAAATAAAACTCAATGTAGGCCAGACCAGTGCTGACTTTTTGACAGATTCACCACTTGTTACTCCACATTTGTGCCTGTGTAACTCTGTTGATTTCAATGAATCAAACACACCTGATTAGTCAGGCCTTTGGATCTGAAGTAAGCATTTGTGTTCCTGTGTCTGATGAAATCTTACTTTCAGAATTAATGCAAATTGGCTTGTACCTGAAGACTGATGTGTGGATTAAAACCTGGCTGAACTGTAATGATCACAATGCGTAAGGATTAATGGCAAAGTATCAAAATGGGGGAGGTAGCTAGTTAGAAACAGAGGTATGTGTTAGGTACAATTTTAAGCCACAATCTTGCAATGGGGTGTACAGGAATGCTTTAGAACAGGGCTACTCAACTTTGGAAGCTCCAGGGGCCACAATGATACTCACACCACTTGCCGAGGGCCGCAACTTAAGTATGGTTGCATATACATGCAGATATATATGCAAATATATGCAAATAGCTTCTTTCACACTGATGGGCATGAATACAGTGGGGAAGGTCAAGTTACAGTGGGGAGGTCTAGGTTGGATATTAGGAAAAACTATTTCACTAGGAGGGTGGTGAAGTACTGGAATGGGTTACCTAGGGAGGTTGTGGAATCTCCACCCCTAGAGGTTTTTAAGTCTTGGCTTGACAAAGCCCTGGCTGGGATGATTTAGTTGGGATTGGTCCTGCTTTGGGCAGGAGGCTGGACTCTATGACCTCCTGAGGTCTCTTCCAGCCCTATGATTCTATGAATACAAAGATTAAGGCAAGACTACACAACACACAGGCCCCATGTAAGTCAGTTCTGCTGATATTAATAAAATGCAATATTTACCCAATTTCCACCCATACGAGAGCACTTTTAATGAGCAATGACAGTCCTGGAATTTAACTACTAAAACACATATCAACAGAAGACCATCATATTGACTACTTTTTTGTTTTGGCTCCTACCCATGGGCCTCAAATAAACAGGCCGTGGGCCGGCTGCGTGTTGAGTATCCCTGCTTTAGAAAAAGGAGTAAATGAAACATATTAATGTAATTTGCAGAAGATAATAAATTGGGAGGAGTGCTCAACTCCAGAGAGTTCAGGTGAATAATACAAATAGGGCCTAAAGATCAGAAACATGAGCAAGAAATAAAATCTGATTCCTCTTGAGACAATACAAGATAATGGATCTGGACAAAAGAGCTCCCCACGCAGATACTCAATGGCAGGTGAAAAACTGAGAAGCATTGAGCTGAACTTGGTTCCTTTCTGTGTAGAATTGTTTATTCTTCCACAAGTTTGTAGAGAAAGCCAGAGACAGCTGTCCTGGATTGATATTTAATGGCTCTTGCTACTGCTACAAGAAGGGGCATGTGTTCAAGGAACAGTATTTCTGTGCAACATCTATTTAAAAGGATGTGCCAGTTTGCCTTGGACAAGTAAATTTGATAGATGTAATTAGTACCTTACAATTCTGTAGTTTTAACTGAAATGGTATTTAAATGGACATTAGGCTTAGAAAGTAACACACTATGTTAAGATGAATGGAGGAAATTAGCATCTCTTTTGGGGCCTAATCCAAAATCCATTGACGTAAGCAGGTATTTTTCCATTTACTATAGTAGGCTTTGGATCAGGTCTTCTATGTTTTTGTTTCTGTCTGCTTGGCTGTAGAATCAAGCAAATGACCTGTGTATCAATTGTATCGGGAAGCTTATTTTCACAGCCAGAAGTGCTAAAATGCCTATTTACAAAAGAAATCTGTAGAACAGAACAAAATCTGCATTTTTCATGGAGTTGTCTGCAGTCTCTATTTTATTTTCTGTTTATTATAATGACAAATTTCCAATGTTTTATACAGAGCTGAAAATGTCTTGATTTTCCAGAATCAGTTGCTACAGTAGTATGATGTTTACTTCTACTCCTGGAAAAACTGGTTGTGTATGAAAAGTGGACCCAAGACCTTTTTTTTTGTGGGTCAAGGGCATAAATTATCTGAAAGCTACAGCTTCAGTGATGCTAGTGGATATTCTGAAAAAGATAATCAAGCAGGGGTAATAAACACTAATTGTTCAGAGATCTGGCGGAGGTTACCTTGACATTTCTCTGTAACACCATTCTGTTCCATCAAATGAAATAGTTAGGAGATCTCATGGTGAATTATGGTATTTTCTATAATGACTATGCAGCATTACTATATTTCCACTGAATGTAAGAAATATTATAATTCTGGTCCTGATTCAAAGCTCATGAAACACAAGGCTTTCCATCAGTTTTAACAGGAGTTAGAATGCGCTCTCAATGAGCTAACGTGAGAAGAGGAGGCTTCCTAGTGTAGGTATTTTTGTTTATTTCTTTAGTTTTTCAAAAGTTTCTATCAGTGTCTATCCTGTGTTCTGAGCAAGAATGTCATAGAGTGGCTGGCCTCATTAAGGAGAGATGAGGCCAGCGCCACCTGTGATACACTTAAGTTACCTGCCTAGTGGAGAGACTGAAGAATGTCATATGACGAAATCAGGCCTTTCAAGTATAGGCAAGTGAGGCAATATGAGGAGCAGGGGGCATTGAATTCTCTCTCCAGAGAGAAGGAAGACCCCAGGAAGCCCTGAGAGTTGCTGTTCAGTTGAGAATGTAGGGCTGCATGAGTATTCTGGATTCTTAGTAGGGTTGCCATCTTTGAAATGCCAAAAAATGGTACCTCTTCCTTCACACGGCAAGCCTGCCACAATCCCAAGGCAATTCCACAACCTCCCCTTCAACAGTCACTGATAGTATCTAATGAGAGAACACATACCGACAAGATTGATAACATTTTCTTAGCTTGGTCACGTTTTTTCAAGCTACTTTGCTTGTCTCCATCTTCACAGATTATTTTTGCCCAAACTACATTGATTCTGTATTTTAACTCTATATTTAAATGTTAACATTTCAGAACTTTGTACATAAAGAAACCCTATTGATTCTACTTCTAGAATTTGTATTTGGCATTTGATTTTGCCATTTCCAGCAATTAATTATTTTTAATTGCATTATCGCAGCATCTTTAACTGGACACAGAATCTTTTAAGATCAGATCTCTCAGAATAGAATGATAATAATGCAAAACTTTAGATTCAAACAACTTCCCCACCCAGAGCAGTTATTTAAATTATTTTTCTGACAACTGACAAATGCATTAAAAACAGCTAGACCAGTCAAATAGTGGCCAAGTGGCAACTCTCATTCCAAGGAGCCTGTTTAAAAATTCAGATCACCAGAGTGAATTTTGCTTTCATTTTGAGCATTGTGCTAATAAACCAGCCCCAAGAAGGGGTATCATTGGACAGAGGAAAGTCCTTGTGGGATTATAGAAGAGCCCAAGAGGGAAACCTGAGGCAGCAGGAAGCATGAACTCAGAGCCAGGTATGGTGTCTCTGTTACAGGGATACATATTCCAAGCTGCACAAGAAAGGATTGCTCAACCCACTCTAATAAATACTTATCAACCAGATAATAAAATAAGCCCACACATCTCCACATATTTTCTGACCATCTGCTCCCCAATGGCCAAGGGAGAAAAACCACACCTTGCAGCGCTGCCAATAGGCTAACAAATCCGTAGTGCAGATCCAGGCAGCTGTACGAGGAGTATATTCCAAAGATGGGAAGTCATGCTTTGCTAGCAGCTTCCTCCTGTTCATCTCAAGGGAGCTCTAACTCAGACACATCAGGTGATTGCCACAGTCCCACTATGTCACTGTGGTTCTTTGAGATCTCTCAGATCTTAGCAGTTGTTGGCATTTGCTTCCCTGACATAGGCCTTTCTTGAAAGTTATGATGGTGATCTTGATAATAATTCATCCTGTTGAATACATACATGAGAAGGAGATATGGGCTGCAATTTATTCAATATGCTGATGTCACCCTGCTGGAGCAGTGGAATGACTTATCCAGTGTCTAAATGAACCCAAGGTCTACATGAGAGCTAGTTGGCTGCAAATTAATCCAGACGTGATTGAGGTAATTTTGGTGGGCTGATGGAAAACAGAGGGGAGATTTGGCAGAATGTCAATGAATGCTGCTCACTGAAGGAGTACAACTGCCATTTGTAACACAAAGGGAAAGGGGAGAATTTAGGCATGTTATTAGCTATTCCTTTATGCTCTGGCTTTAGCCAATAACAACTTTTTGGTCTACATCAACACTTCTCTTCTAATGCAGACGTTGCCCTAATTATCCTTGCCTCTCTCACCTGGTGAGTAAAATGTTGCAATAATCTCTAGACTGGAACTATTTGGAAAGAAGCAAAGATTTGCTTAGCAACAACTGCTAAGATCTGAGATATCTCAAAGAACCACAGTGGCTACTTTGATTATATTTTGCTAGCAGAGGCTTGAGACAAACATACAACCAGTTTCTGTCCCATATGAGGTTTCTGTCCATAACTGACTGACCAGGCTTAGGTAAACCTAAGGACTCAAGAAGTTACTACAGGTCGAACCTCTCTAGTCTGGCACCCTCGGGAGCTGACTGGTGCCATTACAGAGAATTTGCTGGACCATGGGAGATCAATATTATCTAGCAGCATGACCAACACTTCCACTGCTTAGTGGACAGTTAGAGGACATTTAGAGGTAAATTAGAGCTAGATAACAGCACAGAATGCTGAAAGCCAGGACTGGTGGCTGTAAACAAACTGTATGTGACCATATGAAAGTTGGCCACACCAATGATAAATAGATATTCAGCTAACTAAAATCATGCCAGACCACAGATGTTGTCAGACCAGAGTGTGCTGGACTAGAGAGGTTTAACCTCTAGTGGCCTCAGCAACAGTCTGAGTGACCTCAAAAAATGGGAGATTTGCTTTCAAGGCAACAGCTAGCTAGACTGTCCACCTGAAGACATGGTTTCTCAAACACTGGCCTCGTAAAAACTTCTTTAAGAACCATTGGCATCCTTTCTCCAAAACAGAGGAGGTAGTGAGAACGTAGCCATTCAGATACACTCAATGGTATCTTTTAATGTTGTACGGCACTTGGATACTGCAGTGATAGTTTGGTTAAATGTAGAAAATCCTAATATTTATAGATCCATTGAACTGAAGTACAGTATCTCTTTCCACCCATTCACATTTTCATGCTTAATATTCCACTTTACTCTCTATGTATAAAATGACTGCTATAACTGTTCAAGTAGTGACTGCACCTTCTTTGGAAGACAGCTGTGGTCTCATTAGCATCACTAATACTATGCTGTTGCTAAAGGCAGGGCAGGAAGATGGCTATATGAATGGATGAGTATAGGATATGGCAATTGGCTAGATTTTTAAGCTGCCATTGAACCAATATTAAATTATGTTTTCCAAGAAACAAGATCCCTGCATTACTTATAATACATGAATATTAAACATGAAAATAAAACTTGTCATATCTACTCAGCTAATGAATCAGTCTAGTTTAATATCCTGACTGCAGAGGTCACCAATATTGGAATCTTCAAAAGAGGAAAGCCTCCTGTACTACACCTAACCGCCTGTTCAGTGCTATTCAAAGGTGAAAAAATCTTCCTGATCACCTACTATGATCAGTTAATGTCCTGAAGCATGAGATATGATTGTCCTTAACATTATCTTAAGTTAGAAAAAAGTAGTATAGTAATACAGAAGTAAACTTTTACTGCAGTTCTTGTTCTAGGTTTGTTTGCAGATAATGCTAAAACCACAAATAGCAATTTGGACACCATCTCAGGGGCAAGTGTAATTAGGTTTTAAATGTCTATCCCTTTAGCAAAATAAGCAAAGGCTGACTTTTACATTAACAGAACAATAAAAGCAGGATTTTTTTTGTCATCCTCTTAATTGTTGTATCCATAAAATACCACCCATACAGATGACTGAACACTTCAGTTAAGAGCTTTAGCAAGCCCCCTTTCCCCTCCCCCCGAATCTTTTTCTCAACCTAGATAACCTGAAACCTCCTAAGTGGTATATTTTAAGGAACAGAATTAGGCAGATGTATCATCTGTCATGGGGTTTGAACCCAGTGTCATCAGGAAAAGAGCTGCTATTAATGGATGAAGATGTCAAACTCTGTTACAGGAGTAGCTGTGACTGCATATTTATCACAGTGTCACAGGGTCCCTCACAAACAGAAAGATTTCTCTGTTTATTCACAGTGAAGACACTTAATTAATGACTAGGCCTAATCAGGCTGTTTTATTATTTACAGGGATTCCAGCATGGCTTAGCACAACTGATATGCAAACAAACCATCCTAGGCCTGAATTAATTAATAATTCTAAACCAGGCTCGGGAATGGCACTGTCAAGTAGCTCTTTGGTGATTTACAACACCTCCACTGCCATGTCCACATCTCATGCATGCAAATGAGCAGCCACCCCTGCAAATCTATCATTTTAAAATCCAATGTGCTGTCTTGTTGATTACAAGAATGCCCTTATCTTTGCAGATGACTTAATGGAGACAAATGCCTGAGCAGGGCAGGTTCCTGGGGTCTTTCATGGGCACAGACCTACAAGGGGTTTCATTTCAGAAACATTCAAGGGGAAGGAAAGAGAAAACAGGGACAAGTCTTTGATTACATATAGCACCACTGGCATGCCAAAATCTTTTGGTCTTGCACTGTGTTGTCACCTACAAACAAGGGCTGATTGGCTCACCCCCTTGCACATTGCTATGGTCATTGACACCTGTAGAAGGGGGTAATTGAGTGTCAAATGCTACCAAGACAGCAGGGTAGGAGGTGCAAATAAAGACCTATGTAACCAGGCTGGAAAAAAATGCAATCCCAAACAGTTTAGGGAGGTAAGGAGCCCATCAGTAGTGATGGGGAAGAGGTGCAGAATGTTGCAGTTGGAAAGTGCCTGCCATCTAAGGAAGAATTTCAAAGCACTTTATAAGCATTAATGCATTAACTGTCACAACACTCCTGTGAATTAGGTTTTACTGTCCCTGTTTTACTCCTGAGGAAGTGGGAGGAAAGAGAAGCGAAATGATTTGCCCAGACTCAATGAAGAAGTCAGTGCTACCAACCAGGAATCAAACTTCTTGTCTTCCAGTCATGGGGCTTTCCCCAGAAGGCTGTCCTTTCTTGGAAAGCAAATTCTAAATAAGTGACAAAAGCCTTAGCTGTGCAACAGAAAGCAGACGAAAGCCTCTTATGAGCGTGTGAAGCCATATGATTGAAACATGACCATTTATATAATAAATATTGCCAGTTAGACAACTGCAACAATCGTATACAAAGTATGTCATATAAAGTGTACCAGGAAAAGCTATGATGATTATGATTACCCTGTTTCTATGCATGTATCATTTATGTATCTGAAGTTATGAATATTGACTACGTACTAGCATTTCCAGTGTGCCTGTCCACAGTAATAGCCACCAAGTAAAATCCACATTGAAGTCAGACAGCAGATTGTGAATGGACTAGTCAAGTTAATGGCCCAATAAAAGAAAACATAACTCACAATAAGCCATAGAAGAAGTTGGTCCCCACTTAGTGAGTCTTCTTGTGGACGCTTTGGCCTGAGTATGGGTAATGGATGCTCCTATGAATCATCAAAGCATGCAAGGCCATGTGACTAGCTCATGTGATCCTGGACTCCATCTTGTGCCTGTAATTTTTCACAAACTAAGACTGAGACTATTCCCTGTACATGGGTTAAAACTCTGAGAGCATCTCTATTTTTCCTCTTTCTTGCTCTGATCTCTGGGCCAGGAGTATATGCAAGGGGAAGCAATCAAGAGCATGGCCCCTCCCCCCAGTTGGAGGAGGCACAGACCTCCTCCAACTGCTGAGGGAGAGGTGGAGAGAGCCCAGCACCTCTGGCCATGGGTGACACAGAAAGAGACCCTCCAAAAGTGGCCACATTTTTATTCCTGTGCACTCCCCCACTCTGGACGTACAAAGGAGCATTCCAACCAATGGACTGAGGATCTTCCAATGGTTTTACAAGCCATTTATTGCATTACATCTTCAAACCTAATACAAGGACTCTGCAATGAGTGTATGTATTAGGTAAAAGGGTCAAGGAAAACACTGTCCTCCTTCTTTTCTCTTATAAACAAACATTTAGATATTAGATACTAAAGGATTAGCTAGTGTGATTATTGGATAATAACTTAGCTATATATTGACATGATTATGTAGCTGATATTTTGAGATCAGATGAACCCACTGATAAAATTGGTTTTAAATAATCACTTATCATAACATCTAAATTCTGTGTGGTGAAATAAGTGTTGGAATACCCATAGACATTGCTGTTTGGACTTCTTGTTAACCATTGTGGAGAAACAGAAATTTACTTTTATTACTGGCTTGGTATATCCTGCAGAAGAATATGGGTGGTTTACTCCAATAATGAACAGTGTATCCTGAACTGGGTAGTCTCAGCTACGACTCACTGAGGCATGGTGACAGAGTGGGAGTCACAGCATCCATGAGTGCCATCCAGTAGCACCACTTAATATATGAATATCAGCAAGCGATGATCACATCTGATATACACATTGAACCTCCTTCGTCTGGCACCTTCAGGACTTGACAGATCCTGAACCAGTGGGGACATCAATGCTGGCCACTCTGCTGCCTCTGGCATTGGCATGGATGTAACATGAGTTTAGGACAGGAAGTGAAAAACAATACCCAAACTGCATAAATATATAAATAATGAAGACTACCTAAATCAGGGTTGGACAATAATTTTCTCGGGGGGCCTCTACATGAATTTGGTACATGGACAGGGGCCAGCTCTACCCTAGAAAGGGCAGGGCCTAAGGCAGAAGGGATGGGGCTGAGGACTAGCCTTCCCCCAGAGTTGTCCGTGGCCAGAGGCTTTGAATTAAAAACACAGCCAAGGGTTTGCAGCTCCCAGCCCCACCGCTACCATGTTGCCTGGCAACCACCAGGAGTTGCTGCAACTATTTAAAGGGCTCTCAGCAATGGGCCCTGCCTGGGTAGTACCCCATGGCCATGAGCCATTTAAATAGGATCCTGCTACTTGAGTCAGCACCTGGAAATTCGGTGGCATGGGCAGCAAGATATAAATAGAAAGCACCCAGATGCAGTCTGCAGGCCTGATCAAACTGTTAGGTGGGCCAGATCCAGCCCCTACCCTGCATCTTGCCCAGCCCAGAGCTAAATAGATGCTTAGAGAATGGGGAAGACTGACAAAAAGGAAGGAGGATGACATGCCCTGTAAACATATGTTCTTATTTTGATTTAGCCATGCAGCAATCATTTTTTCAGCAAAACATGTGCAGGATTAGGGGACACAGGGTTTTTAATGGCTTTTTTCTATCATACTTATAACTAAGGGCTGGGTTGTCTAGATTCAGAAAGTACACAGAGCAGAACTGGATAAAGCGGACAGCCCAATGGACAATTTATCAAAATAGTATCTATGCAGTGAGGTGAAAATTATTAATTTGTAACTGGGTTATTAAGAATTGTCAAGCCTGGAGTCAGGTTTGCAATGCTCAAGTCTGAAAATTCAATTTGTGGACTGCAGCATTAAATTAAAAAAAAACCTCCCCTTTTGTCAGTTTTCACTGCTGTTTGTAGGTGTACCAGGGGCTTTGGTATGCCTAGTTCTCAACTAGCCCGTTCTTGTGCTTGCAAGAAGGATGGAGGTGAAGAGGTCATGAACAATGATGGTTTAATAGAACCTTTGTAGTCCTTATATTAAGGAGCAATTCAGAAGCCTGCCTAACATCTATGGACTCTGGGGAAGTATAGAGTGGCTATTGTGATCTATACTCCAATCAGCCTTACACAACGAACCTTGATTTGGGGGCTTTGAGCAGTGCCAATACAGAGCCTTGACTTTCCATGCAAGTTTTCAGCACTGGAGTTGGGCTGGCCAACATTTTTTCATTGAAAACCTTTTAAATCAATAAATGGGGTTTCTTTGGAAAAAAGGCATTTTATTCCACTACATCCATCCTTTTTCAACAAAATGTTTCATGTTTTGATGAGCATTTCAAAATGAAACATTTCCAAAACATTTTGGAATTTTGCAAATTTTTCCTTTTGAAAGTGTGGCAACTTTTCCATTTTTTTCTCAGCAATTTTCTTCACTTGTCATCTCTTCCAAAATAGAAAAGGAAAAAGAAATAGTTTAAAACTACAAGAAAATGTTCACTTATTCACCATTTCCCACGGGTAGATAGAAAAAAAAAGTAAGAGAAAGTCAAGGAAGGGAGATATGAATGCTGATTTATCTTCACCTCTAACTGAAATTAAAACAGCCTAGTTAATGTGACTATGCTGCATCTTTAGTGTATGTACATCCCTGTTGTCTCACTAGTTCAATTTTCAATGGTTCATGTTCCTAATGCAGGCATAGTTTATGTTAAATACCTATCTAATAAAGCTCCAAATAGTTTACAGAGGGACTAATTAGACGCTAAATTATTTGTAGTGTAATAGATAAGCCGGTCAAAGCAAGGTGATTCTGAGTACCAGAGTTGGCTTTGAAGAGTAGTGCATATTTGCAGGGTTGGTGAAAACTGTGCATACCGAAAAATACTCTAACATGTCTGGGCAATGTCTCCCAGAGTTCTGGGGAGTGGGGAGAGGGTGCCTCTTTTTTAGCTCCTTGAGATTTGTCTTCACTATGAAGTTTAACAAATGGGTTAGGTGGCACAATACTGACTGATTGACTGAACAATGCACAGCAATGTGTCAGCTAGTCACAGAAAAACCCTACTGAGTCCAGACCAGTATGATACTGAACAATCTCACCTTGCTTTTATTAGCCCTTTCACATTGTGCCAGCCAACTTGATTGCTAAAAGTCGAGTATAAACACAGTTACATTTCCTAGGTAAGACACAGCCAAGCAAGGTGGCACAGAATCTCCACTCTGCAAGCTCCAATGGCTCTTGTGAAGGAGAGGGAGAGCTCTGGTTTTCCCCTCTCATTGCTGCTTTCAGAGAGGAAAGTGTCTACAAGAGCTCTAGTCCTGAACAGAACTGTGATGCTTCAATTTTGGCAGCTGCATCCTGTGTGATGGCACAAAGAGCCCACAAAGGAAAAGAAGGCACCTTGCCCTTTTTCACATCCATACGGTGTTCAGCCCCAATATGACCAATAGATTCTAGAAAGCATCAAGGGCCTTGATGACGTCATTCAGCACCTCTCATTTGCTGTGCAGACTGTTTAGCCACAGATATGCAGAGCATGTGGAGTTACACAGTAATGATCATGTTCTCATGTTTGCAAGCTGTATCATTAGGCCATAAAATGTTTAGGGCCCCTCCTGTGTGTAATTACAAAGTTTACTCATGCATCGTCTTTAAAATGAGCAATTGTTTTTTTGTATATAAAAATCAAACAAACAAGCCCAAGCGTGACATTTGTCAAGGAAACTAAAGAGAAGGGCTGAGAGGCCTGACAGCTTTATTTTGAGCCACCATTTTGTTGCTGTTCAGGGAGCCAATCATATAATAGCAACCGAGAAGTTTTTTTAACATATATTTTAAACAGGGAGAACCCAATTCTTGTTAATGAGGCCAAGTTGACTGACATCTGGTGTTTATCTACAACATGGGGACAATAAGAACAGCTGAAGAGGAAGTCAACCTGCACAAGTGCCTCAGCCCGAGTCTGGAGGCACAACATATAGAGCTAACAGGGAAGCCCAGATTTTATGGCTTTTTTGGCCCTTGGCTTCTCAACTGACTCTTCCTCGAAGGGTGCCAGCCGAGATGACCACTCTCCACCAGTCTGCATCACAAAGACCATATGAACAACCCTGGAAAACATATGAGGCTGAATCCAATCCATAGATGTGTGTGCAAGGGAAGAGAGGGCCCAAGGAACCTCCACCACCTTTTGACAATGTGAAGGGGCTGGGAAACTAGAAGTATGCTGCATTCTCCTAACCGGCATACAAGCCACTGGGCTTTCAATAACTCTGAAATAATGGGGGAGTTTGAACTCTGAATAAGATTCTGAAATTAAATATGTGCTTCCTCCCACTGATCTCTTGCAATTCCCAGATTGTAAGGCACCACTGTGGTAATCTTGTCTGAATTCCTGTATAGCACAGGCCAAAGAACATCCTGAAAGTAATCCTTAGGGCATATTATTTAGAAAAAACATCCAGCCTTGATTTACTCGTATCGAGTGATGGACAGGAGACTGACACACCTGCTGGGTTCCTGGGCAAAGTGTGTGTGTGGGGGGGGGCTACTCCATGCTCCCAGAAGGAGTAGGATTTCAGGTGGAAGGGACGGGCTGGGGCCAGGCCCTCAGCGCTGCCCAGAGAGCGCTGTGATGCACTCCATCCCCCACCAGTCTTCAGAGCCACCTGGAGCAGATCACCCAGTGCTCCAGCAGCAATTTGAAGGGCCCGACCCTCTGGCCACCACCACTGTTGCAGTAGCTGTGGCAGCAGCTGGGAGCCTGGCCCTTTTTGAATGGCCAGGCCCTGAGACAGTTGAGCTCTTGGTGGGCTAGGTGATGGATCATCCACATTGGTCCTTGATAATTTGTTGCAATGGTTAGTTACTCTCCCTATGAAAAATTTACACCTCAATTCCAATCTTAATCCATCTAGCTTCAGCTTCCGGATCTTGGATCATGTGCCAAATACAGAGGTAAAATAACCTCTTTACTTCTACTTGAGTTTCCCCAAATATTGGCATCTGACATTCTATTGTTGCAGAAAAAAAATGCAAAAGAAAAAGCAAACAGTGGTATATTTACGAACTTATATTTTTCAGTGCAAAGAAACTTATCCTGTCATGGAGGATGATTATGTTTTGTGTCCATTCCTAGATAACACAGACAACTAAGGCCTTGTTGATATTGGGAAAATGCATTGTGTAGGTAAATGTATTAACTAATACAATATATTAAACACAATTTTACCCTTAATTTGGATAAGGGCAGTAGTGTTTAAAAATGTATTAACCTGACCACAACCAGATAACAGTCCACATTAAGACCAAAATCACATTTAACATTTATACAATGGGCTAGCTCACATGATGCATTTTCCTAGTATAGGCAATACCTACACCTACAGGTAATCCTGACTCGGGGGCACTCTCAACTGTTAGTAATCACCTTCTCTTTCAGACATACTATTCTATATTATTATGAAAAGGGGAAATTTACACAACTAACTCTGACCACAAGAAGTCTGAATTAGACTTTGCAAATGTCTGATTCAGTTTGCTGGCAATTCTGAAAAATATAATAAATTATTTCAAGTTGATCCTAAAAGAAAATGTTTGCAAAATGTTGGTGAATGTAAAAATGAAGAACAAACTATTGTAGGTCAAACAAAACACTTCAATAACCCCCAAATGAAACTTTTAGTTTAGATTTTGAGCTTTAAGCTTTTTATATGAAAACAAATTCAAGGAAATTTCTAACTTGCTATTTCTAAATGAAATAGCAAAATCAAAACATTTTGTTTTAAAAAAGTTGAGGTGAAATGTTTCAATTTTTTCAGATATTTTTCCCACTGAAACAATTAGACAAATGAGAAATGACTTAGTGAAATGCTTCAGTTGATCAGACACTGCACATTTCTCTAAAAAAGGCTTTGGCTAAAAATAATTCATGCTACTTTAATCTGAATTCAGTGTTTTTGTGCATTTAAATAGTTATATATTTAATAATTTCTGAAGACCTATACAGTCTTAACAATTAGATGGCTATACACAACATTACAAATGATGACCCAAAGTAATAATTATATCAGAATACTATAAAACCAGTGAAATGGAAAGAAAAACTTCAGAATACCCTTCACAAAAATATAAAAAAATATAAACATGACTTATGCTTACTTCAAGAACTTTAAAGACACATTATTTCAGACATTATGCATGGGATTTTTAAAAACACTAAGCCTTTGCCTCCTGTTGAGTTCAATGTGAATTTTACTATTAGCCTCATTGGAAACAGAATTAGGGTAACGTGGAAAGCTTTTGAAAATCCCATCGTGTAAATATATCCACACACCTACATAAGTTTGTTGAAAAATGCCTGAGCGTAACTTGATGAGGTCATGTCAACACTGTAAACAAATACTTCAAATTTCTCAGCAAATACTCTGTTTTAGAGACTTTAGGGACTAGTAGTTTTGAGTTTTCTGAGGATTGAACTAGAGAGGCCAAAGGTTAACCAGTGAAACATGGGTAATTTTTAAATGTTTCTGACTTATGTAAAAAAAAATCAGTTAAAATTGCCACAACTATTAAATCTCAGTAAGTGGTTGAAGGATAGGGAAGAATTATGTGGTTGTTATAAAAATAAGTAGGAAAAAGTCCTGGCTTTAAATGCCTTTTTCTACTCAATCCTTTCTAGGAAGATGTGACCACTTCACAAATTAAGGTGAGTAAAATGATCAAACACTTGGTTGTACCTTGTGTTGTCAGAGGAGGAAAGCAGCCAATTTGTAGTGATTTTTGCTGAAATCTAGACATTTAAAATATCGTTTTAAAGCAAATCCTCACTTAAATTAAAGTAAGTATGGAGCAGAATAACACACAGTAATGCAAAACACCAGACCTTTTTAACTATCCACCCTTATAGCTCATTTCCTCTCTAGCAGGGATAAGTGTGTTATCCCACTGTAACTCATTATATTTTCTATCTCCCTTTGTCCTTTTGTACTGTGATCATCATTAGTTCTGTGGCATACTGTTAGGCGCAGAAACATAGTTGCAAAGGGTTTTTTTAATTGCCCAGTTGAAGCTCTGGCTACTCTGTGAGGAAATGTAGCAAATTACAAGAATGGAGCCTGCCATGGAAATATACTGGGAAGAATTAACAATCCTCTTCTTCTCCTTTCTCCCTCCCCAAAGAAAATAAATCCTACAGCTTGAGACTTGGAGTTATTGGATGGGAGAAAGTGAGAGAAAGGGGAGCAGGTGGTCAGCTGGGAATGATGGGGAAGCAGGATATACTTTTCAGAAAGAAAACATATCAGTCTGCATGTCACCGAATAGGATGAGTTTCACAAACATTATGCGATCACCCGATCTCTCTTTCGCAGAATTTGCCAAGGGTAAATGCAGATGAGAAAGGAATTCGTTTATTACAAGTTGTAGGACTACTTTATTGAAATATATTGTTTTGCTATTGGTTGCAGTCTGCACAACGTCATGCAAAGCTGCTAATTTGTGCCAGGATGTTTCATGACTTACTGAGGTAGCTCAGCTTTACTTGACAATAGCAACTTTGCCTCTAAGTCTGTCCCTCTGCTTTAGTCTTTCCCTTTACATTTGTCAGCATTGGCCCTTCCTCAAAGTACTGACACAGAATAGCAAGTTTTGCTGAGGCTACCTTCTCACCGCATAATAAATCCCAAAGCCTGCCATGGAAATGCTTGGTCATCAGGCCAGCTTTCTTCTGCTGTTAGAAGAACACACCTTTCTAGGGCAGGAGCTGTTTTCCTTACTTCATATTATATTACTCTGCTTCATAGTGTAATTTTTCGGACTAAAGGCTATATCTGCCTCGTGTTCAGAGCCTTCAGAGCACAATGCACTTAACATCCACTATGGGCAATCAACACCCCATGTGGTTGGATCCAGAACAACATTTTAGATGGGCATGGCCCTTTGCCTATACTCCGTGGGTGTTCACTTAGGGCCTGTGTCTGGAAGCTTGATGCAGCTTGTGTAGCTTTCATTCAGGCAAGTAAACCTACTGGATTACTCATGTAAGTATATTCAGTGTTGCAGAATATTCCCTTGTGCCTTCTGCTCCCTCACCCCAAGGTTCAGATGGGAGAGGTCTGTTTTGAAGCTGCAGGTCTTAGTCCTTGTTTACACTACACAATTAAGCCAACTTAAGTTATGTTGATGAACAGCTAGCACAGTAATTAAACCCCTTTTTCATGATCGCACTATGCTCCTTGTGAGGTGTCTACAGTAGCAGGGCTTGCATCGATGCAGAGAGCAGTGCTCCATGGGTAGCGAATCTCACTGGGCATTTTCTTGCCACAATCTATCATGGAGTATTTTAGGAAGGGCTTGCAATATCTAGGTGCAAACAAATCCTGCAAAGGTGACCAGGAACCTGGATTCAGCATCCCATCATGTAGTTTTAACCATCCCATCACTCCATGGGCATCTTATTACGTTTTGTGTCACATTTCAAAGGCCCCACTATCCTGCATATCCACCATTTCTGAGAAGCATGGATCCAGCATTGCTCTTCATTATTGTGCTGAGTGTTATGACTCCAATGCACCTGATCCTGCAGTATCGTGAGCTACAAGTCTGATAATGATGCCTTGTTATCTGCCGTGCCGTGTACCATGAAAAAAATTCAGGATTGCTGTTGGCATTTGTGGAACAGCTGCACATGGTGGACCACCAGTTATGGGCCTGAGAAACAAGCAGTGACAGAAGGGAATGCATCATCATGCAGGTATGGGATGACAAATAGTAGCCACAAAATTTTCTGGTGTGCCAGGCCACATTCCTGGCATTGTACAGCACTCACCTCAGCCCAAAGACACAGCAACACCAAAATAAGGGGTGGTGGAGAAGCGAGTGGAGATTGCCAGCTTCCACAAACCAATGCCAGATTGGCAGCAATCAGCCAGGGTTCAATTTGGAGTTGGAAAATCCACTGTGGGGTTTGCTATGATACAAAGTTCACAGGACCATTAATTGCAGCCTGCTACGAAGGACTGTATCTCTGAGCAATGTGCAGGCTGATAGCCTCAGCTTTCCACAGATCCAGGAGATCCACTATTTCTGGAGACAGGATAGTCAGCTGGCCAGTGTCTATGTGACCTCTCCACACTGAGCAAACAGGAAATGGAATTTTAAACATCCCCAGAGCTTTAAAAGAGAAGGGGCGTGCACCTGGCCACTGGAATTCAAAAAGGTGACTGAAGTGGTCATGGTGCAGCATTGTGAGACACCATCAGGAAGCCACTAAAGTCACTGTAAGCAATCCAATCTCTGTACTGACACCGCATTGCCCTAAGCACTACTCTTCTTGCTCAGCTGTTTTAACTAGTTCATTGAAGCAGGTGAAATACAGTGGGAGGAGGTACATTGTGGTGTCGATTCCTTCACAATTAGGTTGATGTGAGGTGCCTTAAGTTGAACTCTGTAGAGCAAACCAAGCCTATGGTTCTATGGCTGATGCCAGAAATATTGGCTTAGCCAGTACGGTGATCAGAGGTATTTGTGACCATGGATTCATTAAAACAGGGGGGAAAGGTGAAGAAAGGCTCCTGAATTTGGAGTGGAATGTGGAGGGTTAAGAAAGAAATAACGGAAGCTAAGCAAAGGCAAGGCATAGGGCATGCATATATCAGATACCCTTGTTCCACTGAAGTCAATGGAATTACTGCTATTGATATCAGTGGGGCCAGGATTTCACTCCCTCCCTTTCTTTAAACACATTGTAGATCCTGACTTGTGACTTCATTCTTCATGCTCGCTTTATGGTGAGAGTATCATCCGTGACTGGATCCTGAATTCACCGCTTTCAGCATAGGAGCATAAAAGCTAATGAAAAAAATACATATTCTATAGGCATCTGAAGGCATAGAAGTCAATACAGAACTCAGCAGGGGCAGAGATGAAATAGTTGAGGATTGAATACAATTCAGGAACCTGGCCAGACTGACATTCAATACAATAGCTTACATTTCCATATCACCTTCTTTCCCAAAGAATCTGGTACAAACACAGTCCTGAGATAAAGGAAAATCTTCACCCACTCAAATTCAGTCAGTCTGGGGAGACAAGCAGTAGCTGTTTGACATGGCTAAGCAACACTACTCAGTTTAGGACAGGAAGTGAAGACAAGCATAACTATTTGAAATTGCAGCAGGAGTTAATACATCAGCAGCATTTGGGCAGTTCTTCTTATTTGCTATGCAATATGCCAGACTTTCCATAGCTAAACAAATAATTTCAGGCATCTTTGTGTGGTGTCTCTTTCATGTGGGCGGTAGCAACTAGCATAGCATAAGGGTTATTATAAACATTATGGATCCATGTGAAAAAGAGCTCTCGCACGTTAATGCTCCAAAGCATATCAAATTAATACGACTATTAAATTCTGTCAAAATACCTCTCCAGCATCCCGCAAGAGAACCAAGAAATTAATTTGCCTCATTTTGTAGCATTTGTCATACTCAGGGGTCTGCAGGCATTTTACTAGAAATGTCCCTGTAAATACTGGTCGGTCTGAGTGAACACATTGTGGAGGCAGTATTTCCACGAACAGCAGCGTGAAATCCTGAGTTCAGCTCACATTATTTCTCTGAACTAGAACCAGCGAGTTTGGTTTCCAGGGATTCATGTCTATATTCTTAAATCCAAGCTACTCTCAAGCAAACCCAGCAAAATTAATTGGTTTTGGAATAAAAACCAGTGAGTTTTTCCCATCCATTCCCTCTAAACATCACCCCCCCACCCCGGCTGACTCCTACACTTTACCGCTAGGCTCGATGGGCTTCTCTCTCCCTCATCTCCTGATATCTTCAAAGAATACCTGGGCCCTTCATATTTGTTCATGGGAACAGTTAGCAGGCCTGTTCCTCCCGCTCCATTGTGAGTATCTTGGGCAGCAACTGGTAGACCTCCTTCCTCAAATCCACAGCTGAACCATTTTCTGTCCCTCTTTCTGCATGGTCCTTTGGAATTTGGTCCTTTGCTGCATCACCAATGAGCCTTTATCTCCCTCTGAGGGAAGGAATTTTCTCTTAGACTGCAGAGTTTTTCTGGGATACCTGAGGTATCCCAGAAAAACTCTGCCACGCCCAGGGAATGCATCCACTTTTTCGGAAAAGTTTCTGAAAAAGCGGGCAAGCTCTTATGGCATCCCTGTCTTCCTCTCGGAAAGAGGAATAAGGCTGTTCTGAAAGAGGAGGTTCTTCCAAAATTTGGCCCCGTGTAGATGGGCCAAATTTCAGAAAAGCCTCTTCCAAAAAAAAAAGGGGGGGGGGCGGAAAAAGATACATAAAATGCAGTTCGCAATTTGCATATTTTTTCGGAAAAAAACCCTGCAGTCTAGACGTAGCCTTAGTCTGTCTCCTCTGGCTCTGGGTCACCTCTGCCCTAAGTCCTAGGAAGTGCTCACAAGTCCCTGAGCTACTTCTCAAATCTGTAATTTAAAGGGACCTTTACAGTTGCCATTTAATTCAAGTGGTAGCAAATAAATGGCCCTAGAATTCAGAGAGTCAAATGAATCCCACCTCTTCCCCATTTTAAAACTAAACTAAAAGGAGCTAAACAAAAGGGCAACAGTGTAATTAGAGGGGATGGCGGGGGGTGGGGGTGGGTTTGGAATGATCTGTTTTGGAGAATTCTCCGCTAGTGGTTTATGTTCAGGTTCAATGGTGTTTTGCCATCCAAAAGCATGAAGCTCTCATTATTATGAAATATATATATTACAGTAGTGCCCATATTCAGCATCAAGGTGCCACTTATGCTAGATGCCACGCAAACTCATGAAGACAGTCCCTGTGCAAACTTTGGCTGCTGATTTTGTGGAACTTTCAGAGACAGAAGGTGAGATGAGCTGGAGGCATAGGTGACTGGTGTCTGTGGGGGGAGGGGGTGCAGAGAGGGCCAACCAGAGGAACTGGGAGGAGGTCTGAGGGGGCACCCCATTTAGCAATTAAAATTTTGGTAGCTGAGTGCTACTAGAAGGCATTCAGGTATAACAGGGATGAGAGCATTACAAGGACCTAAATAGATCAGAAAGCATCAAGGAGATAAAAGCACTTGGTTTAGTGTTTCTTTGGGTTACTCCTATTTAACTCAAACAACTGACAAACTGTTGGGAAGAATTTCCTCTTTGTTAAAGATGCAATCCCTCTCTACCTGCAATGAAGTATTAAGACAATGCTTTTTCTGGTCCAAAATAAACACTAAAAAACACAGAGGATAAGATTTGGTATTTCCAATAGCTGTAAGATAAAATTAAAGCAGGAAGAAAAAAAAAGAACCCTTTTCAGGCTTTCTAAAATATATACCCTATAAAGAAACAAGGAAGGACACAAATGCAATTGATTTCCCCTTTGCAGGTCACCTTTAAAGCCTCATTCTAGCCCTTAGAACCAGATAAATTGCTGGTAAAAATCCCTTTAAGACAATGGAGCTACACCAGGAAGAAATTTGACTCATATTCTAAAGCTGTTATTAAGCTAAGGGTCAGAGCAACATCAGTTTACTCTCCTGCACTGGCTACCTATAGTGTGAGGGGGAGAACAGTTGCTATGGGGCTGCTGCATTGCAATTACTCCCAGCTGGGAGCAGGCCACGCCTGGGATTTGTTTCCTCCCCCACCAATGCGCCAGCCACAGCACCCCCTGTGCTGGCTCAGCTGAAGTAATCTGCATGGGGGAGGGACAGATAGCTTCCCTCCCAAGACTGCAAGGGACCTGGGAACCAGGTTGTGATTCCGAGTCACTGTCTGATTCTAGGTTTGCATGACTGCACATGGTCTGTTGGTCAAAGGCTCATGGCAAAGCTATAATTTAGCACAAAGTAGGCGAAAGAGGGCATGCTCAGCTCCACACGTTTCGTCTCTTCTACTGAGAGAAGACTCACACCAGATGAAAGATTAATGGATGCGATATTTTATTTTTTAGCACCTTAAAAATTCTATTGCCATCTAATTCCGCTCAGCATCTTACTGGTCAGCAACTTCTTGTAGGATGAAATCGTCATAAACTCAGACCATTGGCTGGAGTAATAATAGCTGTTGCTGTCCTATTGCAGGGGAGGGGAACCTAAGGCCTGGGGACTGGATTCAGCCCACCCCTGCCCCTGTTTGCCTTGGATCCAGCCCTCAAAGCTCAGGACTCTCCCCAGCATTGGGAAGCCCATGCTGGCTCTCCAGCTTCCCTCCAGCTTCTCACTTGTGTGCAGCTCCTGACTGATTTTTCTGTGGGTCAGCAGCCACCGACTCAAAAAAGGTTATCCACCCCTGCCCTATAGCATAATATAGTCTGTGTTCCTGTCTTCAGGAACATTTTTGACTGCCTTATGATTGATTGACAAGCAAACCTGCATCTGATCTTTAAGAAAAGGATCAAGAAGCATAGTAAGAAATTTAATTTCCTATGTGAATGGAATTCTGTGCACATTTGATTCTATCATAGCTCCAGAGACATTGGCTGTGGCATATCACTTGAAATAAATACAAGAGGCAGCAGAATAAGAGTGAAATTTCAGCCCCCAAGATTTATGCATCAAAAATGTCTCTGTCCTAGAATATGTTTTATGAGAATAAAACTAGAAGGTACAGTCCTTCTTGTCTCAGGTCGTGAGCAGGTTATAGCTCTACAAGATTTAGCTTTTCATATACATTCCTGAAATTCCTTAAACCTCTGAAATCATGAATGATTGCTCCACAGGGGAATACAGTCTATTACTGGATCCCAGACCTAGTTCCAATCACTGCCTATAATTACAGTGGAATTTTTGGTCCCCAACAGATCATAAAAAATTATGAAAAAAGAATCAGTTGTATTTCAAAAGGCTGAGGGGCTCTTCAACTATATCAAGCCTGTGCCTGCAGTTTGCACTTTGTGGCTTGGTGCATGTATGTGTGGCTTACCATATACACAGTATGAACTCGACCCATACAAGTGGACCCAGTTTTGAAATGGTTAATTCATGCAGTGTTAAATCAGGAGAACTAAACCAACTGGCTTTGTAGGATCGTCCCCCTTCCAGCTTTCAAACAAGCTCTGCTTGAGGAAACCATCTACTTGCTGGCTGCAGATCCTAAGGAGTCATGTTCGTACAACGCCCATATACAACACTCAGCATGGGCACAGCGAACAGCTAAGCTTCAGCATGTGAAGTGCATCCAGCCATGGAGCGCCTCAGATCTGGAGCAGCCCTGCTCTCTGGCAGCTGAGAGACATGGCCTCGGATTGCTGGGAGCACAAAGAAGGGACGGGAAATATACCCAATTAGCAAGGCCTGACCTGCTCCCCTACCCTGCCATCTATGACAAACATCTATAGAATTAAAAAGAAAACATTCCTAGAGAATCTCAGAGTAATTTCTATATTGGTTTGATTATAGCCATTACATCCTATAGTACTTTCCCCATCAGAACCGTGTCTCCTTCCCCTCCCCGCACAAAACATGCGGTGAGCCTGCTAAGCTAGGAGATAGAGAGGCCTACCTCATTGGTGCCGACCCTGAGGAGGATAAGAAGAACGCTGCATAGACAGTGAGCAGTGCTCCAGTCACAGGGTTTTTGCTAAATAGACTGCTGGTAAACGGGTTAGTCACAGACATGCTCAGCTGGTCCGAGTCAACATCTGAGGTCACTTCAGGAGCAGCAGAGAACTGGGAAAGGGAAATGGCTACCATAATCCTCTTCTCCCCTAGAAGGATGCATAGAAAGGTTTCACATCTGGTGTCACAAAGGGAGAAGCAGAGAAGATATCCACTCCTCCCCTTTCCTCATTCTACAGGAAGACAAAAAAAAAAAAAATCTGACCTAGCATCACTCCTGTAGCAAGCAGTGTTGACAGGTTTAATGAATGAGTTGGTCACATGATCTGCACATCAGGTTCTCAATTCAACAGCACCTCCCCCATCAACAGCATCTTTGAGAGCACTGTCTCCTGGAATGACTTCACAATTGCCGGGGCTGCTCTGTTGTTTGTAAAAGGTGAGCTCAAAGGAACTGCCTCATCTAATCGCTGCCAAATGCCACACACGTTCTGGGATACAGTCAACTTTTGGCCCCCTTCTGACTTTATGACAGTTTATGACATGGGCATCGGGGAGAGGAATGGATGTTTCTTGAGTTTAAAAGTTCAGGTTTCTCTTATACTCCAGGGTATTGTTAGTTCCCTTAATATGCCAGGAGCAAACACTGCTGCAATCATTATGAATCCCTACTCTTGATTAGTCTAATTGTTTTCACTGCGATTACAGCAGATGCTCACATTTCTATCCTCAGTGGCCAAATCAATCTTCCCCAACTCCTCATAAATACTACAATATGAATAGAGATATATGTATGCAGTGCTGTCATAGCCATATTGCTCCCAGGATACCAGATATTATTTCAGTCTCTATTGTCTTTAGCAGGAGATGATAGAACCACATCCTCGGGTTAACTTTCTGGACCACATGCCTTATAAGTCAAAGGGGATACACCAAATAGTTCCATCCCCTTTAGTATTTTTCCTACTGTGGCTGTGATTCCCCTTTCAGTATCATCCATCTTCTAGCACTTAAGCCATTTTGCAATCAATTAGAAAACTCTGGGGATTTCTTTTTCCTATTGAAAGTTTGAGTATGCAAACCAACCAACCAACAGCCCACCACATCCTATAAAACCACAACATAAAAGCAAGCTAAAAATCAATGCATTAGGATGCAAGTGAAAGTAAATTGAAAATGTCAGATTCACAGTCCCCTGAGCTAGATGGAATACTCCTCTGTGATGAGCTGTTGCCTTGGCAAGCATGTCCATTGTATTACATCCATTTCCGTTGGTGGTCTCTGCCCAACTCTTTCTCCCAGGCTTCCCTTCTGTTCCTCCAGATTCTCAAGCACGCACAGTCAAAGTACTAATACTGCTATTTACAACTGGCTCAAAGATGTTTTTACACATTTGACATTTTAGTAGCATTTCAACTAGTCTATTAGGCTATGTCTACATTATGGGGGTTTTCCGGGATACTGGAGGTATCCCGGAAAAACTGTGCCGTGTCCAGGGAACACGTCTGCTCTTCCACTTTTTTTTTTTTGCAGAAGAGCAGATGCACTCTTTCAGAAGTCTTGTCTTCCTCCTCCCATGAGGAAGGAGGGCTCTTCTGAAAGAGGAGGCTTTTCTGAAATTTGGCCCCAAGTAGATGAGCCAAATTTTGGAAAAGCCTTTTCCTAAAAAACTATTGGAAAAATGTACGCAAATTGCGGAGCACAATTTACATACCTTTTTTCGATAGATCCCTATAGTACAGACATAGCCTCAGTTGATTAAAAACAAAACAAAACAAAACAAAACAAAACAAAAAAAACAAGACAGCCAAGAGGGCTTGTGGAAAAAAAAAATGTCATCAACATTTCAAGAAATTTGAACCTTTTGTAGTCTGAGATACTAGCTTCCCTCTGCATGCTGTACAAAGAGTAAGAGGCAGTCCCTACTCCACATGAGCTTATGGACTAAATAGACAAAAACAAGCACTAGGTGGGAGGCTAAACAAGCACAGAGAAAGGTGAAGTTATTTCCCCAAGATCCCAGAGCAGACTCATGGCAGAGAGGTGTCATTCCCAAGTCCCATTCCCAGGCCAGTGCACTATGCTGCTTCTGGTGTGATATGCAGTAAAATGGGGAAAATGGAACGCCGCTTTGGTCAGTTTTTGCTTTTGTGTTTTCTGCAGTCTTGTGTTTTTTAAATGCATGCCAAATGTGACTTTTATGAAGCTTATCTAAATAAATACAATCAATTTCTGAACCAGTTCCTAAGATTTGCCTGTGTATGATGGTCATTATAACTTTAGAATTCATATAAGAAATAACATTCAACAGACCAGTGGCATGCTATGGGATTTTCTTTCCTGATGCACATTTTGTTTCTCTATCAAAGGGAAGAGGGCCCTTGTTCATGAAAATATTGTTTTCTGGAAGTGATCTTGCCCAGGATAACAATGCAGCTTGGCTGTGCAGCACTCATGATAGGTGGGTGTTTTAAGGGCATGATGCTACTGGCAGAAAGAGTTATGATTCTTTTTTATCTTGAAATAATAAAAGTCAAGTAATGCAGTAAGATTGATGGATGATTAAAAAGGGATTTTCTTCCCTCCATTTTTAGCCCTATGAATGCGAGTAGCCAGTGCTTTTTTATAAATATATATATATATATATATATATACACACACATACACACACACACTTAATGATGTGAGATGGTCAAATGATGGCTAATACACACACACACACACACACACACACACACACGTACGTGCGCGCTCTCAGAGCTTATCCAACTCCCACTGAAATCAGTGGAGTCTTGCTCTTCCCAGACACATGCAGTTAGTGTTCCATAATCAAATGGGTTTGAATCTTCACCAGATGATCTTAGTGCTAGAAGATTTATTAGACACGTGTTCATCTTGCCTGGGATGCCAACAGAACAGAGGTAGCCATTTGGTTTAGAATCATTATTGGCTAATCCCCATTATCTTATATTGAGTGCTCTTTTGAGTATTTGTGTCATCATGCCATGGTGATGGGGAGGAAGACCCAGTTTATTTAGGACTATCTTGATATTTTGTCTCAAGTCCTTTCCCCCCTCATTTTTTAAACAAGTGACATTTCTTCCTTTCTTTATATTTGGATTTCTTTCTCTGGCATGTTACATCTTTGGCTTTTGCACTTCTCTTGTTCTCCTGGGATGGCTCAAGCTGAGATGAAAGGTTAGAAGTCTTAGCTAGACTGTTGTAACCTATAGTATGTGAACACTTAAACCATTGGTGCAGCACTTCAGTGTATAAATACCTATGCCAGCTGAGGGGGGTTCTACCCTTGCATAGTTAATCCAGATCCTTGAAAGGGGGTAGCTAGGTCAAAGGAAGAATTCTTCCAGCAGTTTAGTACTGTCTACGACAGGAGACTTAGCTCTGCAAAAGGTCCCAGGGCAGACCAGCGCAAACACATTCTAGAACACTGTAGACATGACAAGTTGCACTTGAACAAGTGCTAGCCGGCTGAACTGAGGCTGACTTAGGCTCATCTTTACCACCTAATATGTAAAATATTTTTTTACTGTCTACACTAGATTTTCAGAACACATTAAATGTTGGAGCTAACATTAAAACACTCTCTCCCTCCTGTTGGCCTAATAAGTGCCAAGGGAGGTTTAGGTTGGACATTAGGAAAAACTTCCTAATTGTCAGGGTGGTTCAACTGGAATAAGTTGCCTAGGGAGGTTGTGGAATCTCCATCACTGGCGATAATTAAGAGCAGATTAGACAGACATCTATCAATCAGGGATGGTCTAGATGGTACCAGATCCTGCCGTAAGGGCAGGGGGCTGGACTCAATGACCTCTTAAGGTCCCTTCCAGTTCTACTGTTTTATGATTCTATAGAAAAACTCCTACTATCTTTTCTTTTTTAATCACAAAGGGCCTGTGTTGAATTTGCTACTTACAGATCCTACTACTTTCTCTTCATATTTCTTATACTTCATTAAAATCTGGGATTTGTAAAGCAGAGACAGTGGGGGCAGGAGGGAGGAAGCCAAACTGAAAACACAAGCCAACAACATTACTCATAAATTTCAGCACATTTTCTTCATTCCAAACTTATATAAATTATGAGGTTTCCAAGTCATTAGTGCCCCAGTGTGTGGCTGATCATAATCTCTGTCCTTGTCTTTTTGGGGAGCTTGCTGCTCATTTGTATTTCTGTGTGTGAGGACATAAGCAGAGACAGTACTAAAATGTGTTTGGAGGCCAGATTCTGTTCTCAGTTACAACCGTATAAATCTGGAGTAACTCTGCTGAAGTCAGAGGAATCATGCCAGATGCAGAGGTTTGACTGAGCTCAGAATCTGGCCCCACATCTGCAAGATTTCCTTTCCACACCATCTTGCTGATGAGGGAGATAAAATATATATTCATCAAAATGTCCTGGCTAAATAAAGGATTAAATAGAAAGCTGCAATAACAATATATTTTTTAAAGCTAGGATTCTCACTGGCTTCAAATTATTTCCCTTAGTTATCCATTGCTAAAGAACTCTTCTTAATAAAGTTCAGAGAACAGACAAAGGCAAACAGAAGGCTGGAAGTAATGGATATCTATGAAAGCTGTGTTAAAAACAAGTACACCTGTGAGAAGGAATTGGCAGACTATTGGGACTTTATGGGTAATTACATTATATGGGCTCTCATAATGTCAGATGTAATGTAATAAATAGGCTGCTCATTTTGGTGTTCCCTATAGTCAGCTAACACTATCACAGAGACAACGCCTCATTTTTCCAGTTTGTCTGTAAATTATGGCTTTTAGGTTTCAGCTCTTTACTTAACAGACTACTACATATCCCCAACATTTATTTTCTCTTTTCGGTTATGATTTATTATATCAAACCGGCATTGGTGCCTTATTGTCTCAGAGTACGTCTAGACTGCAAGGCTATTTCAGGATACCTTAGGTATCCCCAAAATAACTACCCCACATCCAAGGAACGCGTCCACTATTTCAAAATAATTTTTTACATAACGGACGCACTATTTCAGCATTCTTGTAAACCTTGTTCCACAAGGAATAAGGGATGTCTTGAAATAGTGCTTTATTTTGAAATTTGGTGCCGTGTAGACATGCCAAATTTCAAATTTCAAAATAAAATCGAACAAAGATACGCAATTTGAGTGCAGTCTAGACATACCTTCAGTTGTATTTCTGGACTCCCCTCAGATTGTTTGGTTTATCACAGGAATCTCTACTGATGAAAGCAGAGATACTCTGATGCAGTGAGTTAAGGCCCAATCCTGAGAGATTCTCAGCAATCTCTCCCAAGGTGCTGAGTCCTCTCACCCTCTCCAGGTGCTGAAGAACTCCAGGTGTGCAGCATGTTGTGGTAGGTCCTCATTGTCTTGCAAGATAGGGTCCCTAAAGTTGCCCTTTCCCTCATGGCAACCATGAGCTACTCTAATGTTGTGGTTGTGAACCAGGAGTATGTGTACTGCCCCTGGGGGGGTATGCAGGGATCTTCTCAGGAGTATATCAACTCATTTAGATAGTTGACTGTTTTTACAACAGGCCACACAAAAAGCATGAGTTAAACACAAGCTAAAATTTCTTACAGCCAATGCCTAGTTCAGGCCAATATATATACTATACACCAGAGGTGGACAATAAGTAGCTCGCAGGTCAGATGCAATTCACCAGGCTGCCAAGTGCTTTATTTACCTGCATGTCAGCAGGTACAGCCCCTCACAGCTCCTGTTGGCCACGGATCACCATTCCCAGCCAATGGGAGCTGTGGGAAGTGGTCCATGCTGCTTATTGCCAACCCCTGCTATCCACTGAAATGTAAATACAATATTTCTATTCCAAAGGATTTATTTTATAAATATGGTAAAAAATGAGAAAGTAAGCAATGTTCTCATTAATAGTGTGCTGTGATACTTTTGTCTTTTCATGTCTGATTTTTTAAGCAAGCAGTTTTTAAGTGAGGTGTAACTTGGGGTACATAAGACAAGAGTCCTGAATGGGGTACAGTGGGTTTCCAAGTTTGAGAACTACATCTTCAGTGGCTTTGGCTTTTGAGTAATATTGTTGCATAGAAAACAGACTGAAATATGTAAACAAATATCATCTCAATTTTATAGATATGGAAACCAAGGCAGTGTAAAATGACTTGCCCAAGGCCAGAAGAGAATTCAGTGTCAGAGCAGAAATTACAACTCAGGAGGAGTTCATGATTTACTGGGGGCTATTCTAGCTGTGGCTCAAATTGGCTGCTGCCTAGAGCAGAAGGGCCAAACCCAAGTGGTACTGTGATCCCACATGCCAGGTCACAATATCGTTCCTTCATATTTGGCCTGACCACCTCCCCACCCCTCTCATGGTAGAGAGGCAGCCAGGCTAAACCTGAGTGAGTTGTATTGCAACCTGGCCCTTGGCATTCCTATTTCTAGCAGAACCACAGGAAGACTTGTCAGGCCCTCCCAGCTCCCTCATGTGCACCCACCCACAGTTCAGAACCTGTCAGCCAGGAAGGAGCCAGCACAATTAAGGTTTGCATAGGATAGCAGGTTGACTTGAACAGCCTCTGCCTTTTACCAGGTTCCTGGCTCCTAGTCCTGTGTATAAACCACTAAACCATGCTGCTTAAGAGAACAGGTAGGGGAAATATATAGATCTCAAGTTCTAGACTTCTACTTAACATTGAATTAGTTGTACATGGACAACTCAGACCCAGACATTTCGTCTTCTGATTGTTTCAAGAATGGGCTGTCAGGATACAGAACGCTTGTTGGTCAGACAGAGGCAAATATCTGGCTGTCTTCTCAGCTGATTGCAGGAGTATGGATAATTAAGTGTACAATGCAGTCTCTATGGTGACTGACTTGAGCTTCCACTTGAACCACTGTCCGGCCCCAGAGAAAAAAGGGTAGTGCTCTGAAACAGAAAGCTGCAGTAGAAGAAATGTGGGCCCTTGTTTTAATATGGAAATGTTGGCAACATGCCCAATAGCAGCTTCAAATCAATGTGCCTGCTCTTCTTCACCCGAGGCAAAATAATCACATTATTTAGTGAGATGAAAATCAGCTCTTTCCAGTTAGGCTTAGCTGAATTTCAGGCCTCTTCGGAATGATCCCATTGTGTACCAATCTGGACTTTTATGCACTGGGAATGGCATTTACTGAGAAGGCTTGAAGGCACAGGAGTCTGTTTTTTAACTACATCTAGCAGTCAGGTGCCTTTGAATGTTGTATACCTACAGAAACAGCAGGCCCTCATTTCACCGAGCATTCATTAGAATTAGACACTTGCTTTAGGCATTTCTGAGAGTTGTATAAGGAGGAAATAAAACAAACTAAACCATTTTTCAGAGTCTGTTTTAGGAGCCAACTCTTTTTTATGGTGTGATGACATGCATTTAATAAAGATATACAGTAGTCTGAGCAAAGTAAATCTATACCCTTATATTACAGAGACTTGGAATGATGCTTTCATTTAATCGTGGCAGACTGCTGTGCACAATTTACCAAAATGGAGTAAATGGCTATTGAACTGTAACATCTAAAGATGTCTAAGTGCTCAGATAATTTGTGTCTTATTTTGCAGATGATGGTAATAAAATAGATAAAAAAGAGGAGGAAAAACTAACAGAGGTGCCCTAAAACAGGAGGAAAACAAGGAGGGGGGAGTCACAAAAAATGGGACTATGTCTTGCATCGTCCCCAAATTGGGTAGGTATTATCTAACTATTTCACTTTTTATTAGTTAATTGTTCATCATAGAGCCATAGGCATGCATTGAGCTCTACAGGTAAATAAGATGACAGTCTAGATTAAATACACATTACAAATTGCTCAGTGCAGGGACTATCTTACAGCACCTAGTACACTGGTGCCATGGGTTCCATCATGATATAAATAATTGAACTCAGCATTGAATGGCAATAGAACAAAGGGATAGAGGGAAAATAAATGAGACCATGAAAGGCAACAAGTATCTCCATCTTTAGCACATAGTTCTTGGTCTGTTCCTCTCTCAACACCATGTAACCATCTTGGGCTTCTCCCGGCAGCTAAGGGCTAAGTGTAGAACCCATAACCCTTTATCCCAGCCCACAGTGATTTTCAGAAATCAATAAGAAGGCATTAGTCTTCCCCAGGGTCCACTTTATAGGATCCCAGTCCCCACCCCAAACTTCCATTCCCCACAGCAGGGCATGTTGCATTTTGTATTAACTCCCTCTAAACCTAGCTCTGCTCCTTCACACACTCCTGAAACAGTTGCTGCCACTCTGCCTGCCAGCCCAATTTGTCACTGTCTGTTGGGAGTGTCTGCAGCATCCTTCTGCTGATCTACCAGCCACTGCAGCAGCTTCTCCAGTTTTTTCCCCATTCAACCTGTCTTCCCACAGGCCACCGCTCAGCTTTCCTGACTCTAATGGAGAGGTGAATCCCAGACAAGGCCCCACTTGGGAACAGGTCCCTTCCTTCCTCAACTCCCAGAGGAACTCCCTGGTAAGTCTTCATTGTGAATTAAGCAGCATGCCTTACCCAGGAGGGTCTCTCCACCAACTGTCTTTATTGCTGTTTATACTCCAACACTATCCCTACATAACAGCAATTACAGCAAGTCCCCCCCCGCTCAGCCCTTTATACTCTGTGTGACTGACGAACACCTGAAGTTCATCCCAGTTTCTCCTTCCTTTAACTCCCAAATTCTCAGGCCCTGTGTTGTACTTCTCAGCTGGAAGAATGATGACTGCATGATAAGCACCCCTAACAACTCCTCGTGCATTGACTGGCAGTGCAGAGCACATACTTAGGACACATGGACTTTACTATGTAAGACATCTCCGAAATGCAACAACAGAATATACAATTCTGTGGGACTGTATAGATATCAGTATTCAGTCTGTGATTTTCAAACCACTGGGCATTGGAAGGGCTAATTACAGCCAGAGTAGGTGCTGTTATGCATAGTGATGGACCCATTTTTCATAGAGGATAAATGAGGTACTCCCAGCACCTACAGGAGTGAAGAACCAAGAGCCAAAATCTGGTAGATAACAATGTAAGGCACCACTCTTAGGTCAATTACCTACTCAATTCATACATGTCTAGGAATTGTTTATCAAGGGTATTATATTGAAACATAGTGCTAAGACTGTATATTTTCCTTACTCTTATTAAAAGGATGTATAATCCACATCTCAGAGATAACAAAAAAGTAAAGTTCATGGATATTATTAGCTTCCAATATGTGCAGTTGGAAAATTACACACTGAAAGTTATCTGACATTCATGTAAATTGCATTGAATGGAAAATATCTAATTACCTGTATCTCTCCAAGATAACAAATATATATGTAAATGTTTTAATCTAATGATAATAATATGTCTAGGGAGGGATATTATCATTTGAAATCTAAAGTAATCACAAAAGTTAAACTGTATGAATTTCCCAGGTAGTGGCTCTGAACTCTTCTTTGTTGATGAAATAAAAGCTATAGGGCTTTGTTGTGTTCACATGCTTAAGTTATTTATTCCATTTAGCATTCAAAGATGAATGGCAGAATTCAGAAGCAACAAACAAAAACAAAAACAAAAACAAAAAACAAATACCCCCCCACCTCATTCTGTAGCAAGAGCTGAATTCCATTTTTTAAATCATATCTTGGGAGTTGGAGTAGAATAAGACTATCTACTTCTTTCCATCCACCAGTGATGTCGATTTCTTTCTTCTTTGGAAGCTCACTTTATATATTTTTCCCAAGAAAATGATGGATCTCATATCCTTTCACAAAAGTGAAAAATTAAAGATGAGTGAATAGCTAAAAATTAGTGAGCTGAATGATTTATCTGAAAAAATATTGTGACTATGTTGAGAAATTTTTCAAAAATTATTTCTCCAGCCCCATGAAAACTATCCTGCAACACTGAGGGGTGTGTGTGTGCGTGCGCGTGCGCATGTGTGCATGCACATACAGGCATAAAATCACATGTACATGCTGATTTTTAAAGCCCCCTTTTTGAGAAAAAAGGTTGTACGTTATTTACCTGTCAAGAGCTCAGGTCAGGATTTGCTTTTTTCATTGTGGTGTTAAGTAGATGATGTCCAATCAAGCTGTGAGAATAAAACAGGAAAGCAAGGGAAATGGCTCTCTTATGTTTCTTTGTGAACTTATTGCATTTGCAATCTAGCAAATGAAAGATGCTAGATTGACATCTCTGGAAACTAAAATCCTTTATGAACACAATAGGGACAGTGGAAGCTTTCACAAAGGGTATTGGCAATGATCCTCAGCCCTGACCTGGAGGGTTTACCTCAATAAATGGCAGAGTCATTCCATTCTTCATGGCTCATTCAGTCTTTGGCTTCTTTCAAATGCCCCAGTTTCTAATTAGGTCCAGTCGTGGTATTGGTGTAGACAGCTGCTGTCAAGGCTGTTCCCCACTCTGGCACTTCGAGCGCAGAAGGTGGGGGCCTGCACGAGTCCTTAAAAATACCTTGCCTGTAGAGGCTTCTGTTTTTAAAACTCCAAGGTCACAGATTCCCTGACCTTGGGAGGTATGTTGTCACTACCCAAGTGAAAAATCCCTTTCTTCTTGAACCCAGGAAGATTCACTTGGGAACTTCTTCCAGAGGGGTACCTCAAGCTCTTTTACCACAAGAGAGCTTGGGGGGGGGGCAAAGAAAGAAAAGAAAACAAACTGTAATCTCTGATAGTTGACCTCTCAGTCTTAGACATATGTACACAGACCTCCTATTACCTTCCAGGCTACAAGAATTAGATCATAGTCTTAAAAAAGTGACTTTATTAACAAAACAAAAAGATATACTTGGTAAAGCATACTTGGCTGTTAGGTGTTAATGAGCAACTGAGAAAAACAGATTAAAGCACAGAGAATTGCTTCCCTGGGATTCAGTTTTAGTTACAGTGCAGGGAGGGAACATGGTCTCAGAACAGAAATATTTAGCCAAACTACAAAACAAAGAAAATAACCTGATTGTGTCTAATTAAACATTCCCTATCATTTATAACACTGTAATTTCCAGGTCCAGTCCATTTCTAGACATGGGTATTCCTTTTCTAGGCATGGATATTCCTGCTTGGTTCACTTCATCTTCTTCCCCTAGCTCCTGATTTGAACTTCCACAAAAGAAGTGCAGCAGGCAGATTCCCTTTCAATTCAATATCAACACTTTCTTCTGATTTGTTTTCCTGGCTCCCTGCCAACACTTCCTACATAACCTGGGTTCAACCCTTTAGTTACTGAATGCTGGGACGCTTTGAAAAGAGTGGCACCCTCTCCATCCATCACAGCTGCCTAGTAGAACCTTACCGAACCCACCAAACTTGTGTCACACAGACCCCCAAATAGCTATCAAATGCTGGCAATCTTTAGTCACTACTACCAAGAGAAGATCTGGGACAGCTTCCTAGAAAGGAAAGACTTGGTACACTACTGCAGCATAGTTTTGGGTAATAATTGTGTAAAACACACATTGTGATTGGCTGGCTGGTCTTTTCTTGTGGAATCATGACCATTTTACCCACTCCCAACAATGCACAGCACAAGCAGCAGTAGAATAGTCAAGCGTAAACTTGGAAAAATGGAGTTTACCCACTTCTCATTTGGGAAACAAGGAGTTTAGTTCAGGTTAGTTTACCCACTTAAAAAAAAAAATCACACCACTGTGAAATAGCCTCCTCGTTAGCAGTTTGTGGACTTCCAGTTACTGATATCTCACTTTTTCATGTGAAAAATAAAGGCCCTGAACTAGCAAAGGAATTCTGTGTGGGGTTTTGAGGAAAAGGAGGAAGGGTTAAATAGTCCCAGGAACTCTAAAAAAAAGCACACCAATTAGAAGTAAAACATGTTCAAAATTGTAGACAAAGGATAGTTTATAGCTAATAGTGGAATGTAATGTGGAACTAATACCACAAGACAGTTTACAAAAACAAGCTCAGTTTCCTAATGGCTAGTTCAGTTTAACCATGATAGTGCCCCTTTTACATTCATGTGGTGTTTGGAAATTGGCTATTTAAAAAAAAACCAACAGATACCTTCATTTGCACGTGAGAAAAAGTATCAGTAAAGAACCAGAGGTGAAAGGTTGATCCCACAAGAATATATGGGAGTTATGCTGTTGATTTCAAGAGATCCAGATTTTCACCCCAGCAGTATTCTGTATGAAGTAGACACCATTAAGTTATTCCCTTGTTGAAAAGTTTTTCAGTCTTCCATGGAACAGAATCTATACTTACATGACCATTCACACAGGTATTAACAAATAGTGAAAAGTGAACAGTTCATGAACAACTCCCTACTAGGGATTTGTTCAGTCAAGAATTACAAAAAGAAAACATTCTGAAAAAATGAAGTCTGTTCATGAGCACTGTGTGACTGGAAAAAAATGAGGATGAAATTCACGGAATCATTTATTTGCCACGAATAATTAAACCAGAGGATACACGGAAAAACTCAACCACTTTTCCCATTAAAAACCAAAACAATACAGTACTCTAAAGCAATGATTAAGGCCTGGATGCACATAGGTGATTTCCATACTTCTTGAAAAGCACATATCATGAGCAGACAAACTCAGATCACATACGAATAGCCTTCTAATTTCAGACATTTATAGCCTCATAACTATGGGCATGTCTACACTAGGAAATTATTTTGAAATAACTAAATTTGAAATAACTCCCAAAACAACCATTTCAAAATAAGCTTATTCCCAAGGAAAGCAGGAAACCAGCCTGTTATTTTGAAATAATGGGCATGGTAGTGTGGACGCCCCGCTTATGTCAAAATAAGGGGGGGCTATTTCGAAATAACTCCCTAGTATAGGCCAGGGCTATGTTACTAGTCCCTTGAGCCATGAGTCCATCCTCCCAGCTCTTAATGACATCAGCTTATGCTGGTGAATTAAACAAAGAGCCTTGAGCTCACGTCTTGGCAAGTAACTGAAAAAGAATTTGCTTCCCCCCAAAATTGTTTCAGATGTATTTAATTTTTGCTTGGTGGATCTACGCATTTGCCACTGACTTGGAAGATCTTTTTGATTTTCTTCCCCTTTCTTGTTTTGGCTTTCTGAATATTTTGGTTACAGCGACTGTGCAAATGAAAGAGTTTTCTTCTTGTCCTTTTTTTCTTCCTTAGCACATGAAATCTATGTTCAATTAGTAGCTTTGAAAGGAGATTGAACTTTAGTTGTTGCCTTGAAAAGTTGATCTCTTTGTCTAATGATTGATATATGTGCAATGTTGTAGCCATGTTGGCCCCGAGGACATGAGAGAGACAAGGTGGATGAGGTAATATTTATTAGATTAAGTTCTGTTGGTGAAAGACAAGCTTTTTAGTTAGAGAGAGAGCTGAGGGAATATTGGCTGCTGACATTTTGGTTGCCATCTGTGCTGGCTGCAGATGTGTTCCATGATCTGAAGCAGTGATATGTTCTGTTCTTGTATTATAATAAATCTGTTGCCCTCAGCTATTCTCATGCAGTTCCTTTGGACTGCAACAGAAGTCACATGTATATCTCAGAATAGGGAATCTCAGTCAAAACTCACTGCTGTAAATGGGAGCATTTATTTTTAATTTAGCGTGCTTTGAATCAGACCCAGAATAAGGCCTCATTGTTTGTTGTAGGTATGTGTACACCACTTTAATTAGTGGATTGTTCTCTGCTCCCTATAAGAGCACAGCCTGGGCTAGAAAGGCTTCAGAGAATTAAGTCTGTGGAGGGAATAGTTTTCTTCTTTGTCTTACTATATTGTTTGCTAGTAATAATTAGCTCTCTTCAGAGTGACAAATGCCACAAGGAGTTGTTTACATGCAGAATTGCATTGATTTAATTTAAGGTGTAATCTTAAACTGATTTAGCTAAACCAGTTCAAAAGACTGTTGACACTTTGATTTGCATTTAGCTCAAGTCTAACTCAAAATAAACCTGGGTTGGTCAAAATACAAGGGTCCATGAAGCCTTTCCCACTGCTGTAACTAAACGGGTTTAAAAATCAAATTTAGGCCATGTCTATGCACATAATGCTGCAGCAGAACAGCCAGAGCCGGCCCAAGCTACAGGCTGACTGGTCTAGGGCGCCCCATTGTAGGGGGCGCCACGCAGGGCTGCTGGACTGGGCAGGGGTGGGGCCGCACATGTGCCGGTGCCCCGGGGGTGGGGCCACGCATGCACCGCACTCCCGGGAGTGGCGCCGTGCTCCCAGGGCCCGGGGAGCACGAGCGGCTCGGGCTGACCCTGAGAACAGCAGTACCATGTCAGTGAAATATCAGTCACTCAAGCTATGTCTAAGACTGCAGGCTTCGTTTGGAAGAAGCTTTTCCAGAAGAGATCTTCCAAAAAAAGGTCTTCCGAAAGAAAGCGTCCACATTGCCAAAGCACATTGAAAAAGTGATCTGCTTTTTTGAAAGATAGCATCCACACTGAATGGACTCTATCTCGCATTTCAGCTGTGATTACTATGGACGGAGTGGTCATTAGGGCACCTGCGCTTTTTCCTCTTTCCTCTTCTTTTGAAAGAACTCCCTTTTCCCTGTCCACACACACCTTTTTCCAAAAGAGCTCTTTCAGAAAAAAGCTTCTTCCTTGTAGAAAGAGGTTCACCAGTGTTGGAAAACCCCTCTGTTCTTTCGATTTTTTTGGAAGAACACAATTACAGTGTGGACATAAGTGAAGTTTTTTCGGAAACATGGTAGAGAGGAGAAGGGTCACATGTATCCAACTTTTCCTATTGAGAAAGACAATAGATAACTACACAGGATTGTACTCCTCAGCATCCCAGGAGTGAGTAGTTCTTGACTTTTTGTATGAAAACATATCAAACCTGCCTTCCTAAACTAGAATTAAACTGTATGGAGTTTTATATTTCAATCACAACTATAGCATGTGGAAATTCAAATCATTTCCCAATGCACTCAGAGTTTTTGGAACTTTGAAACAATCTTACAAATAGGAGGAAATTACCAGGCATTTGTGAGGCCTCTCCAAGATAATTTCATGGTTGTTCTTATCAAAGGGACATAAGCAAAAAAGCCCTTGTGATCTATATGGAACATTCCAATACATGCAATACATTTCGAATCACTAGTCCTAATTCTTTTGAAACTACAACCAGCTAGCTGGTAATAGTTTTAAAAAGCGTCACAATTTATATTTCTTTGCATGTGACTAAATTTTAATATAACCCATTAATTTTATAATGAATTCATTTTATTGCTATTACTCGATTTATATTTAGTTAAAGATTACATTCTCTGTGAAATTTTATCATCTTATTCTGTATTAAAAGATAAAAGTATACTGTTTGCTCCACAGATAAAATATGGCTACAAATTAACGTTTTCCAAATCTCTGTTTAATACAAATTATGTGAAATATAAAAGTTCTTAGTAAAGGAAAACTGACAATATGTTAATGGTTAGTTTTCTGGAGGAATTAACTATGTGCTCCTGAATTCCCTGATAAATATTAGTATACTTATGAAAACTCAAATCATATAACATGTTATGGGTAATTCTTATATAATTAACATGAATTACCAGCCACATTTTTTAAAGTCGGGTGTTACCTATACATAATATAAGCAGAACAATTAAATAATAAAAGCAGTTCATACTGATTTATACACCTCCAGTTCCAAGTAGAACAGAATCCCAGGTGGGCCATAACTTCACAATGTACTATAGCAAAAGTAAATTAACTTTGTTCCATTTCTTTGCCCTACTTTTTCAGAGAGTACATTATTTCACTGTCACTTATTCTACTAATACAAAGCAGAGCCTTTTTTATCCACTTAGCAGTAGTACTCATACCTCTCAACACGTGATGTGCTTTAGAAAATACCAGTTAGGGTTCAATCAATCAAAAGCATGGTAGCATTTAAAAAAAAAATAGAAAAACAATCAGAAATAGTTAGCAATATTCTCAGTGCTCATATATGCAAAAACACCAAAGCCATTTGTTGTGTGTGTCCTTTTTATTGTGATTGAGATAAAAACTGATGTCACCCACTTTTGTTTTTTTCTGTTCATTTGCATCCTTCTTTGTATGGGAGCAACATGTAGTGAAATCTCATTTGGGGGCAAGTTAGTAGTAGAAAGATAAGGGAGATGTCATTTGGTTCAGAAAAGTTTACAGAATCATAACCTCAATGGCATCGACCCCTTCAGTGTAGCAAAGGGGAGGGACTTGCTGCTCCCTTGGGTCCCAGCTCCAGCCCTTCTAGTTGGTGGAAATTTTAAAATACAATGTTGCTGGAAATGTTTCAAGTTGAATGTCAATTGAAAGTCACTTCTCCTAGGAACATGATGGTAATCAAACATGACAAAGCTAGAACAATAAGGTAGATACATATTTGAAAAAAAATGTTTAAAAGTGAACTTGACATGATACTTTACCGTGGGGATGCACTGCTTTCCATGAGAAAGACATTGATCATTGGTAATTCTACGGAATTGACATGTAGGACTGAAACTATACATTCAAAGTAATTGTCAGTGTCCTCTCCATCTAAGGCACTACTGCCTGCCATGTTGTCACACTGGTCCTCGTCCCCATATCTCTGAACAAGTCAGGCTGCAGGTTGGGAGCACGTGGTCTTTGCAGCCAAGAATTTGATTTGTTGATGAATTGATTAGGGCAGGAATGGAATTTCACATATAAGTGGGGTGGTCAGTCCATCGTCCTTGATCATTCTGTAGCGATTCCATTGCCTGATACATTGCTGCTGACAAGGGGCACATGTATTCCTGCCAGCAAGATGGCAACTTATCTCTGTTTGTCTGCTTCTTGGAAAATATCCAGCAACATAGTTCTGCAAGTGTTGTGAAGTTGATCTTCAACTGGCAAACTCAACATTAGAATGCTTCGAGTCCTTTTAGGGCCTCATCAGTGCCTGTCTCAGCCATTTGAGGCACTTTTAGAGTGAGGACCAAGTCTCCAGAGGCTAAATCAAATGCCTTCCTGTACGTAAAATTGGTCTTTCCATCCTGAAAGGGCATGAAAACTTGACAGTCTGGCAGCATTTCAAGGTGAAAGTGAATGGAACACCAATTTGAGGCCTATACAGTGATTCTGTTCCCCAAAAGCAGGCACACAAAGAGAATCATGTGGAAGTCTTGGGTTGCATCTCCAAGGAAGCACTAGAGCATCTGTTCTTTTCCAAAAATTCTGGAGATTATTATCATTTCCCTGATGGCATGCAAGATAATTTTACTGTCCACTTCCTCATGGGAATTACCAAGAAATTCAACTAAACACAGTCAGGCAGTAGCTTACACTACACAACGATAAATTCTTCAAGCAATTCTTCACATGCTGGAGCATTTTCCCTGCAAGGTTTGCTATTAACACAGTTTTTGTGAAAGTATGAGACAGTAGCTTCTTCATTGTGATATTAGAGATGTTCATGGAGTCAATAATTTTGTATGGGACAAGTGAAATACCAAAGATTAGGGGGTTTATATTAATACTGAAAGAGTTATCTGGCATTGCTCATGTTCTTCAGGACACGGGGCTGGTGATGTGGAGGATTCAGTAGTCAGGGCAGGGGTTGGGTGGGGATTCAGGGCCTAGGGGGCATAGGGGTTGCTGGAGTCAGGGTTAGGAGCGTGTGGAGGGACTCAGGGCAGAGAGCTAGGGGTGTAGGGGGCCAAGAGTTGGGGAAGAGGGTTGGGAGGAGCTCAGGACAGAGGGGCCCGTGGCTGCTCCCCAGGGCCAGCCCAGGGCAGCAGGAGCCATGCTGCGTGGCCACCAACTGCTCCCCAGGACTGTCCTGGGGCAGCAAGGCTGCGCTGGTCAGCCAGCAGCTGCTCCTTGAGGCCAGGCCAGGTGGCAGAGGCTGCACTACCCAGCCAGCAGCTGCTTCCCAAGCCTGGGGTACTTGCTTTCCCCCACCCCGTAGTCAATTGGGAGTATAACTGACCCTGCTAGCACAGCCCTCCCTTTCTGTTTGATGAGAAACAATTGCATTTCAGGCACTTCCCACTGTCCTGGCATAACCAAACTCTTACCTTGCTTTCAGTTATAAGAGGAAGCTGCATAGTCATAGTTCTTACCATTTAGGAGGAGTTCTTGAACACTCACTCTCAGATGGAGGGACACACACACACATTTTCTCAAATATATGTTAGATTTTTAATTGATTTCTTTGCACATATGTCAAACACAAAGTGGATTTCAACATAGGTCCAGTATTTTCTTGGGAGCCTCATAATAAAGTGTTTAGCCAAACTGTAGTAGGTGATAATTTCTCATTAGTCAAGAGTTTATACTTCAGCCATCTCATCCATGATTTTTACACTGAAAAGCCTGGGTTGGCATAGAGTACCAGCTAAATTACCAGTACGTGGTGGCTTAGGTAGACCATACAAGATACATGTCAGTTTGCTTGTCATCTGGCACATATGGTTTTTTCTGACACATTCAAACACTGGTCATGATACCATGGAGAACTCATGCTTTCCTAAAGTCTCATGTAGATCAACATCATGCTAAGATCTGGATGAGGAGAGAAGGAAAACAATGCTTGTCTGTGGTTAGTTCTGTTACAGACCCTGCCATTTTCATTCTGACTTTCTTCTTTGAGCACAGTTTTAGTCTGTTCTTCATTGGAGCCTATACATTGATGTAGCATTGATTTTTGTACAAGTCATGACCCATAATATCCTTTCAACTGATATCTTTAGCTACCTCAACACTGAGGACTGATTTCATCATAATATTAATGAACTCTGGACCATCATATTAGAAGTGGTTGACAGTTCCTGCAAGCTCATCCTATAGCTTTAAAATTGTTCCTTTTGGCATTTAACAGCACCTAACAAAGTTTATATGGTGCTTAGTTACTTTGGGGGAAGTCATCCTGAGCCATGCTGAATGTTTCATTTGAAATTTAATGGTGTTCTGGTGTTCTGAGGAGGAAAAAAAAAAAAAAAGAACAGAAATGTGGATGTGGGGTTATGTTCACCAATTCCCCCCCAACAACTTTTCGTGCTCTGTTTTTCAGGTTCTAGGGTTCATCTGAACCAAGTGCACAGAAAGCAACTAGCAATCTTTCCCCAACACCACCTCCTTTAGAAATTTCTCCCATGTGCCAGACTCAGACTTTTTTACACCTCTTATTTCAGCATTGTACCAGGCAATCGTTGCAGAACTGTTGGTTAAGTCTACAGCAAAAACATATTTCACAAAGTCATCCAGTGCTGAGAGGTGCAAATTCCAATTAGCAACCCTGACAGATCAAATAAAGAGCCACAAAAACTCAACCATCTTCACGAATTGCTGTACCAATTATTTTGGGATTGGAATTGATTATGTTATGTAATGTATGTTATGTAACTATGTGCACATTGTTTGCAGATGGATTCTAGTCATTTCTAGCCAGATACTGACATCTTAACCTGTGCCTTGTTAACACTCTTGGCATAATAAGTAAAGCTGATAATAAATGCCACCAAACCACTTTATTGCAGATGATGGCAAATCAAATTGAAATGCTCCTTCCATTTCTAGTAATCTGTAACATTAAAATGAAATCAATCAGATTGTGACTCAAGATGCCTAGGGTAACTACCCCAGAAAATGCCAAGGTCAGAGCAGGCTGAAAAAAGGAGAGCAGATTAACACTGTAGTTATAGTCACCAAACTGTGCTTTTGATCCCCCACCCTGGTTGTCAAAAAGCTTAAACACACACACACATACACACTATTACATTCCAATTCTTTGGCTCCCAATCAGCAAATAGACCCAGAAAGGTGAGGGATTATTGAAACTTCTGCTCACTATACAAAATGTTTTTCTAATCCCCAAAGGGTTAGTCACATTACTAGCTCAATATCTGTTTGGATCATGCGGACAGCCAATCCTGAAGTATCTAAAACTAAACGTTTATTATAAAACCTAAAGAAAAGAACAAGACGAGAGTTGTTAAATGGTCACAGCACTCAGAAAAATACGTAAGACTTCAGGCTATGTCTAGACTACAGAGTTTTGTCGGAAAAACGGACATTTTTCCGACAATTAAATTACATCCACACTGCAAGCACGTTCTTTCGACAGTAAATTGAAAGAACAGAGGGCTTTTTGTGCAATTGGTAATCCTCATTCTATGAGAAAGAAGCCTTTTGCAAAAGAGCTCTTTCACAAAAAGGCATGTATGGACAGCGTAGAGGGAGTTTTTCGGAAGAGGAGGGAAGAGGAAAAAGCACAGGTGCCCTGGTGGCCATTCTGTCCATAGCAATCACTGCTTCCATGTGAGATAGCGTCCAGGCATTCTGGATGCTGTCTTTCGAAAAAGCGCATTACTTTTTCAATGCGCTTTTGCAGTGTGGATGCTCACTTGCACAAGGAGTTTTTTCGGAAGATCTCCTCCGAAAAAAGCTTCTTGCACAAGAAGCCTGTAGTCTAGACATAGCCTCAGAGTCCACATATCAGGTTCTTAGCAAGTACTGGTGAGTCTGCTGGCTTGTAGAGTCCCTCTGGAATACAGCCAAAGCTTGGAAGAGTCTGTTGGTCCTTTGTTCAATGCTTCAGTTTCTAGAGCTATTACTCCAGCGATAAGAAACAAGACTGAAGACAAAATGGAGAAGCAGAAGCTGTCCTTTTATATCCTTTGCAATGTGGCTGATACATCCAGTGTCCCAAAGACAAGCTCAGAGCATATGGATATTAAAAAAAGTACTTGAGGTCCCCTGTCCACATGAGGTTCCTACATGTCTCATTGGCGTATACCCTGTCTTCTTTCACTAGATGGGCCATCAAAGCAGGCCTAGTTCTGATGCTAATCTGTCTGAGTTTGTCACCCCAGACATCGAGCTCAAGTTTGAAATACAAAGATACCACACATTTATAATTCACAATACAAAGATGATCCATACACGATTATCATATTTAGCGAATCATAACGTTTCTACGGATACCTCGCATGGACCATCTCGTACAAGAGTCGCTACTATTTTATAATATTGGTATCAGTAATATTAGAAATGGTCACTCAGATTCCATAGAGCATCACACAGGTATCACTGTGTGAGCATTAACAGACAGCAGCCCTGGCTGTTGAGGGCCACAATTTGACTCTGAAGGCTGCATGTTTGATATGCCCATGATAAAGTTTCATACATAGGTATTTACAAATTGTTCTCGATGTGCCATGTTTGGCATCATTGTGTTCAGGAGAGAAATTACTTTTAAATGATACTCAGCTTGACCCTTTTCTGATAATCAAAATTTCCACCAGCAGGAGGATCTGTAGCTGGGGGCCAGTGAGTCTCTCCTGCCACACCAAAAAGGATGACAACATTGAAATTATGACTCTGTACATTTTTATGAAACAAATGACACCTTCTTTAACTGTCATTAGCTTTCCCACACAACTCACAGACTAGCTCTTCTGGGGAGATGCTTTCTTTTCGGGCCATCTTTTTTGTGATTGTGGTTAATCTCTTGGCTTGATGGGCTTTGCTGACGATGTTGGCATGCAATATTACTGAAATGACAGTCACTTCAGCGCTGTGCTAAGTGCTGCCTGTGGCTCTCTGGGAATTAGGCAAACAGGGATGCTTCCTTCAGACATCACTTACAACTTGCTCTTGTGATACTAAAGAATCAGGCAGCTTCCAGTAAGGCAGGTTTTTTTATTCTAGTATGGAATTTTGGGGTCTTTTCTACCAGACCCCATTGAAAGAAGAGAGCTTAGGTTGCTAACCAGATAGAAAATACTAAATCTTATGGAAGCATTTGGACTCTGTTGCTGCTTTTAAACTCTAATTTTTTAAAATGGTGCTTGTAAAAGATGCTGATTCAGAGAGAATGAAATCCTTTATCCTCAAGAAGATGCAGGAAATGCAGTTTTCTCCCCACTGCCCCACATCTGTAGGCTTCAATTCTGATCCATTGGGATCAGTGTCTGTATACTCTATAGACTCATTCAGTCCTTTGATTCTATGCTGAGACATCCCAGAAAAAGCATACCAATTAGCATTAGTGTTATCTAGGAGGAGGGCACCTTTACAATATGAATTACACATGGGCTACCAACTCTTTTTATATTGGCTACCAGAGAATCACAATTTTAGGTCATCACTGATTGGACTTATTCAAAGCTGAAATATTCCTTGGGTATCTACCCTTTTCCAACATAAGCATTTAATCAGAAAACCTATTATAATTTGCCTTATACTGAGACAAGCAATGGAGGAGTGTCTGTGTGGGAGGGAGGGAGAGGCCTCTCTAGCCAGAGGCCTTCTGCTCTCTGTGTGTGAGAGGGCAATCAAGCCTGATTTCTACGGCTCAGTTATCATTTGTCTGTCTAAACCAAGAGTTCATTTTCACTCTGACATGTCATGTGTAAGCTGCGTGCCCTACAATGTGCTAATTAATAGCCTTAGTCGGACTCCTGTGCACCTTCAAGTCATGGCAGGAGAGGGAGTGGGTACTCTGATCTTCTCAGGATCATCTCTGATCCTTGAAGTCATCCTATGCTCTTAGCTTTTAGAATATTCACCACATCCTAATTTTAATTTGCTATACTTCATTGCTGTAGGTGATTTGAACTGGCCTTTGAGAGCAGCAAACTTAGACCTAATGACATCCTTCGATTCTGTCAATAGAGCAGTCTTGTGAAAGGCCCCATGAGGTATCAGCATTCCAGACATCCTCCTGAGGCTAATTCAAGTTCTAAATAATGATTCAGGGGCAAGGTTGCATTGGGGGACCCAGAAGTTTGACAGGTTTCACATTAAGTGAAGCAAGGAAATATTTTGGCCCCAGCACTGATCTGCTGTTCAGTGGATTGGCTCGTTGGGTATGTCCCCACAAACTGTCAGTTCAGCCTCTTTTACCAATCTGGATTATGCAGATGATGGTGCCCTCTTTGGTTGAGATGCAAATAAACATTCTCAAAGCTGCACTAGGGAGCTTCCAGCATAAGGCAACTGCCCTTGAACTCAGGGTTGCTTGGGTTAAAATAAAAAATCTAAGGCACTGCCACAAAAGTTGTGAAACAAGAGATCTGTGCTTCCAGATAACCATGGAAGTAGCAGATAACTCTGCCATCAAATGGATGCAGCCAGGCAGACACCCTAAGGAGAACAGGTTTAGCAGCATTGGCCATGCAGGACCTGCATAGGATCTTGAGCATAATGAAAGTGAAACTCATCTGAAGTGCAGATTTATCAAATCTGCATACTTCTGATCCTCTTATATAGCTGTTTAAGCAACGTCCGTATTTCACAAGACATCTGGAAGTTGGAGGCATTTCATATGCTTTGCCAGCAGCAACTACTCAGTACAAGATGGTTTGATTTTGTCAGTATAGGACTGTATCATTGGTAGTGTAGACAAAGCCTTAGAATAAACCTATGCAGTGTGGTAATAGACATTCAGTGCTATGGACCTCTGCTATCTAAGGCTATGTCTAGACTATATCCCTCTTTCGAAAGAGGGATGTAAATTAGATCAAAATTGCAAATGAAGCCAGGATTTGAATTTCCCACGCCTCATTTGCATAATGGTGGCCGCGTGTTCTTTCAAAAAAGGGCTTTTCGAAAGTGAAACCGCTATCTAGATGCAGTTCTTTTGAAAAAAAAAAAACAGTTTTCAAAAGAACTGTAATGCCTGAAAAAAGGGGTTTACAGGTTCTTTCGAAAAAGGGTTTTTTTCCCCCAAAAGAACTGCCTCTAGATGGCGGTTTTATTTTCAAAAAGCCCTTTTTCGAAAGAACGCGCAGCTGCCATTATGCAAAGGAAGCGTGAGAAATTCAAATCTCAGCTTCATTTGCAATTTTGATCGACCTAATTTACATCCCTCTTTCAAAAGAGGGATGTAGTCTAGACATGCCCTCAATGTATAACAATAGTATTGTTGGTTGTGTTTATAGGCATTGTGGCTGCTCTGTCATTTTATCTGTACTTCTAAAAAATGTGTTCTTTCCACCTTGTGCACATTTGCACCAAACCGAAAGAAACACACACAATATTCCAAATAATAGTATATGAATGTTTTCCTTAGGGAGTGACTGCTCCTTTAATAATAAATTTACACTCTATCACCACTTTCCAAAAGCCTGAGGAAAGTTTACCTGCATACCCTAAAAATCAAATTATTTGGGCTCTGTTGGACCAATGCAAGATGCAAGTTCTAGCCTCAAGGGCCCTTTACTGATGAGCCATTTTCAGTAGCCTAATTCCATTAAAAGCAAACAATCTCAGTTGCCAAGGTACTATACAAAGAGAGAGAAGGTTTCAGGTTGTCAGGCTTAAAACTACTAAGGTTTTACAGACATGAAGCACATCGTGACAGCATGTCCTACTGGCAAGCATGCTAGCCTGGAATTCTAGAGAGTACAGTTCTGTTCCCCTCTCATTGAGTGGCCTTATGAAAGTCTTTGAGCCAGTCACTTCATCTCTGTTTCACCACCTGTAAAATGAGGCTTAGTCTCTGCTTTGCAAAGCTCTTTGCACTCTATCGATGAAGTGTTTGATATAAGGGATTAGTGTTATTTTTAGACTTGGAAATGAATTTTAGCCAGTGCAGATCATGGAGGACATGTATAAAGTGTTCTCCTTATAAGCTAAATAAGGAGGACCACGACATTAGTTGCCATTTCTGAATGGTCTTCAGATGGAGCATTATCTAGGGAACATTACGGGAAATCTATTTTAAGGTGACAGTTCCATGATCCACATCCAAAAGAAAATTTAATTCTCTTCTATCCAGATACAGATGAAAACATGAATTCCTGGCTATAGCTAGTCCTTTATCAAGTTATGCAGAAGCACCAGAGTGAGCGTGTGGGGAATCCAAAAAGGTCACCAAGCTGTGAACCTATATCACAAATGGTGGATGACCATCCCAATCAAATGAACTGTAAAAAGCTCTGAATTACTTTTGAATCAACCTGAATTACTCTGAATCAACCTTGTCTTGGCCATGTGCACTTCCACCAGTGCCATCTCGCTCTTAGGCACTGGGAATTCGCTCAATCACACAAAGTCAGATGAAAGAGATGGAAAACCATGCATCATCTGAATACTGAAGACAACAATCCACATCTGACTAGCCCTCCTAATGGCCTTATGTACCCATTGAATAGGGGGCATCACACAGCAGATCCCTGTAGAACCCAGTATAAAGGAGCCTTTCAAGATGATGACCAAGGGTCCAATGCTACCTTCTGGGAGCTCTCAAAGAAAGGAACAGAAAAACTCATCAGTAACTCTTTTTTACCCTTGCTAGGATCTCCATGTCAATCAAGAAGCAGTTCAACAATGGTATTAAAAACAGATGACCAAATCATCTGGGACACATGATCATCCATCATTACCAGAAGGTGATAATTATTATGGCCATGATTACAGCCCTGCAAATCAGTGGATATCTGCTTTATGGCCGTGGCTCATTTTTGCAGATATGAATGCAGATGAGGACACAAATTTTGTATTTGTGCAGGGTTCTAGCCATGATATATCATTAATGACTTAGCTTTGCCAGAAGACTTCTTATTAATCATTCCTATTGTAGCTACACCCAGAGGACCCAGATAAGATTAGGGCCCAGCCATGTTAGGTGTTGCACAAACCACAGCAAGTCATGATCTTTGTCCCAAGTTTGCATCCTAAAATGTTGTTGCTGCATCAGAAAAATATACTAGACATTTTGCAGTTTTTATTGTTGAAAGATTGTTCCTGTAAATTAAATAAAAGCAAATCCAGATATTCATCCAAATGAAACCAGTATTTCCATGGGGATCCAGTGGTTACATATTTCACGTGGTGGTAGGGAGGGAATGAAATCTCTGGGCAACACTTATTTTTTATTCTTATAGGTATCAGTTTCATACTCCAATAACAATCTGCCTTGGGCTTTCTGCTTATTGATCTGAGCCAAAAGGCAGATCTCACATCTCCAGCAAGTATTTCGGCCAATATATTTTCCTCCTAGCATTAATACTCTCTTTAATTTCAACCTCAAGAAGCAGCAATAAATTGCCGAGTTAGTGGCTTTAGCTTGTAAAAGCAGAGCAGAAGTTGTAAATGTGTGTTGGACAGCTTGTCACAGTCTGCTGCAGAATCCAATTAACTCTCTTGCATTATGATGCCTCTTTTCATTATAGCTATTTTAATTTTTGTGGAAAAATAAATTTGGCTGTCCACCACAGTATTAAAAAATTCTTAATCCAAATTAATGGTGTTTCTATGACACGTGCATATATATGTTGAAAATGTGGTGGAAAGGTTTGATTTGCTGCCTAAATTTATCTGCAGGAAACATTAAATGCCCTTACATGTATAAGAAGTAATTGATGAAAGCTATTGTTACAAAACAAGTGGATACCTTTAAATTTATTAGGCAAAATCTTGGGTTCCATATTCAAGATAGAGGAACAATGTGAGTAGTAGCCTATCACAGGTAGCAGCATGGCATGGAGAACAATCTCAGTAGCTCTACATGATCTTCTCTGGCTTAGCTGATAGGGAAGTGGATGGGCTGGTACTGAGTGAAAAGGTCCTTGGCTCTATCCCACTTGCCAGAATAGATTGGAAACTAATCTGCACCAGACATAGAACTTGTGCAAGCTAACCCCATAGAGCAGATGGATTAGAATTGAGTGAAAAATTAATGGAAAATTAAAAAAAAAAATCAGTTTGATCCTGACCTGAATTTTTCTTTTCTTTTCTTTTTTTTTACATTGAATCAGAAAACTAGGGGGAAAAGCATTTGGAATCAACTAACATATTAAATTAACCCAAAACAATTTTTATTTTATCCTTTTTGCATCAATTGAAATGTTCTGATCTACTCAGAACAATACTGGGCTTTTCATTTTGATGTTGGGTATTTTTCAGCCTTTTTTGTACATTTAAAAAAAACTGTCTAGATTTAAAAATGAAATTCTATTTCAACCCAAAATATATGTAAATGAAACAGTTGAAACAAAACATTGACACTTTTCAATATTTTTTCCAACTGAATCTATTCACCAAATTCTACCCAATTCAACAAATAGCTAGGAACCCAGAAAAATGCATTTTTCAGGAAAAAAATTGCTGAAAAAATGTGTCCAGCTTTACCAGGGACCAAACTATACCTCCAAGTCAAGATTTGGCTCCTGATCTTCTCCAGAGACATTACAACTCTGTTATTCCTAATTCGGGAGTCAAAGCCACAGCTGGGCTCTCAGGCCATGTCTAAACTACACAAAAGATCAGCACTGCTGCGGTTGATATTCTAGGGTTCAATTTAGCTGGTCTAGTGAAGACCCACTAAATTGAACTCAGAGGGCACCCCCCTCGGCACCAGTAATCCTGCTCCCACAAGGAGAAAGTGAAGCAATGAGAATGTTTGCTCCCATTGGCCTCCTGCTGTGTGGACAGCACGGGAACTCAATTTAAGATGCATCGACTCCAGCTATGTAATTAACGTAGCTGAAATTGCATATCTTAGTTTGATCTTCCACTGTAGTGTAGACTAGGCCTCCATTTTCACTCCATAGGAATTCTCCAGTGAAATAAAGAGATTTGCCTGAACAAGGACGGAGTAAAAATTGAACAAAGACTTCAGGATTTAGCCTCTGAATGTCTGATAAAAAGCTGAGGCAAGCTGTTCTTTCATTTTCTACATACAGCTTTCATGAATTACTTCTGAGACTTATGGAAGAATATTTAATGCTTCCTGGAGAAACATTTAAGTAGCAAATCGCATAGTCCCAGCACATTTTTAATATATGATATATACAAGTATTATGGAATCCCGGTTAATTAATTTGAATTAGTTGCTTCTTACTATTTCTTGGGATTTTACAGAACACAGTTTAAATTCTAAACAAATCTTTTTGACCCTTTAATGGGTTTTTATAAGGGTAGTTTAAGAACTCTCCTTGCAATTGTCTACATATTTGCATGTAATTTGAATGGAGTTTCTCGTGGTATTGAAGTAGATATAAATAAATGTAACTTTCAAAATCCCCAAAGTGAGTATCAATCCCAGCATTAAATGGGGTTACAATGCTCTGTTAAGGATATTAATACTTTGTAATTCTGCCCAGCATTTCTATAGTACCTTCCAATGGTATGATTGGCAGGATTACTGTGTAGAAAGACAAAACTGAAGAAAAGCTCCATGTAATCTCAAAAGCTTGCCTCTTTCACCATCAGAAGTTTATCCAGTAAAAGATATTTTCTCATACACCTTGTCTCTTAGGGTACATCTACACTAGCCCCCTAGTTCGAACTAGAGAGGCTAATGAGGGCGACTGAAATTGCAAATGAAGCACAGGATTTAAATATCCCGCGCTTCATTAGCATGTTCCCAGGCAGTCGCCATTTTGGAAACTGACTAGCCCAGAATAACTGCCCACGTCTATACGTGGCAGTGAAATGGGAGTTCGAAGTAAACCCCTTAACTCGAATTAGCTGTTAAACCTCATTCCACGAGAAGTAACAGCTAATTCGAGTTAAGGGGTTTACTTAGAACTCCCGTTTCACTGCCGTGTGTAGATGCGGGCAGTTATTCCGGGCTAGTTAGTTTCCAAAACAGCGACCACCCAGGAACATGCTAATGAAGCACGGGATATTTAAATCCCGCGCTTCATTTGCAGTTTCAGTCACCCTCATTAGCCTCCCTAGTTCGAACTAGGGGGCTAGTGTAGACATACCCTTACAGCCATTACGAAACATTCTTGGTTAATTGTCAACAAATGGGTTCGCTCTTGGTTGAGCTCACATCTTACAGATATGATTCAGGGCCTAAAAAGGAGTTCTAGACAATCTAAATCTGTAAATTGGATCCAACTCAACTATCCTTTGCTTAACTTGATATTTGCCTCACCCCATTCATGGCTGTGGAAGATCTTCTCCAGAGAAATGGGAACATCTGGATGAAAGGAATCTGACAATGATCCAATGACCGTTCAAATGGATCTCTTTCCATACATATTTAGCTTTATATATTGCAGCTTAATTATCACTAAACTAATTTAGGACCTGATCTTACACCTATTGAAGCAACAGAATTCCTACCTATCATTCTTCTCCATCTCTTTCTTTTAGAAATAGAATTCCACTATTAGCTATAAACTATCCTTTGTCTACAATTTTGAACATGTTTTACTTCTTTTAGTGCCTCCAATTGCTATGTCCATTATTGAATGCATTTTCTTAGTCTAAAGAAGCTTTCTTCCAATATCAGGTTACTGTCAAATTACCTAGCATAATTCCTTGAATATAAGCTTCTCATGTCTGTTCTTATGTTTGCGGGGGTTTTTTTAGGTACAAAAGGTAAAAAAACAAATGCACTACACAGATTCATGAGGATTCTCTTTCCTGTGACTTCATAGTACCTTCCCCATTCCTCCCTGTTTCTCCTGCCCCCATCTGCTAGAGCTTATTCTGAGCCTGCCAATATCTAAATGTAGGATAACCTTAAAAAATGTGGGACATAGGACAAATAGACCAGGAAGCTTATGATTCTGTGTGATTAGTTTTTTCAATAAACATTTTCTATAATTGCAGTCTCAATGTTCTGCACTAATGCGAGACACATTTTGCATCCACAAGTACCATCCTCCCTCATAAAGAGTGGCACTTACTCCACAATTAATCCAGTGGCAGTAGTCATGGTGTCACTGTGACCTAGAATCTCGCCTCTCTCATTAATAAACAGGCAACACTGCCAATTTTGTAGGGTACAGATAAATGTAGGTTTTAAATGAAAGATATACTTTGGAAAGAGGTAAAGATGAGAGACTTATGCAATAAACTAGTAAATCTGACTGGAAACGTTCAGGTACTTCTAAGTAAAAGGATGATGGGAAGCTGGCAGGTAAATGGTGTATTTTACCTCCCGCTCATTCTCCTCAACAGCATCAATACTGCCATATTACTTCTTCATTCCTGGCAGGTGGTACAAGTTGAACTTGAAAATTTGTTTCAGTGTTGGATAACATTTAATTAACTAACAAGTTTCAATACTTAAAATTAAATTAACAATTATCAGTGTTTCTGTTGGATCAAGGATTCGTTAGATGGCTTAGTTTATTTTTCCAGGACTAGAAGTTATCTTGAGTCTGATTTGGAATTTTAAATATAGGTTAAACCTCTCTACTTCACCACAGCGTCCTACATCAATATTGAGAGCCAATTTACTCTGCTTGGTTTTCAGTTTTACAGGATTTTTATTTTGCAGCTATTTGCGTCTTTGTAACCTGCAAAGAGAAGGGTGCTTTTGGCTGGCAATTAGTGAAATTGTGGTGACTCAACTCTTCACAGAGGTGGCTCACTCACTACTTCCCACAAATTTGTCTAAGAATAGCTGCTGCAGAAATACCTTTCCAGTAGGAAAACAGACCAAAATTAAGTTCTTACGGACAAAGTTCTTTAAGCTCCAGCTTGGCCGTTTGCATGTGGTTAGGAAAGAAAGCAGAAAAATAGATGATGCATCCAAACAAGGTGTTGTGTGTTGTGTGTTCATTTACTTATCACATAGACGTGCACTAGCAAGACACAAAAGGAAGAATTTACTGGGGATAAATGTAGGTATGTATTTCTATAAGCTTTAAAACATTTGTTATATTTTATAACAAGTCACTAAGGTCAATAAATCAGCACTGTTTTGCTTATAATTCATGTGTTATACCATAAAGAGAGGCAGCATGACTTTTCTTTCCTGACATGCTGGATTTTTTAAAAGCATGAAGCAAATTCAAACAGTGAGGAGGGGAGTCTTAGATATATGAATAGGATGGATATGTTGTTTACAATATGCTGAATTTGGCCGTCACTTATACCATTGTAATGCTAGAATAACTGTCACAGCCAAAGAGTTACTTCAGATTTACAATGGTGTAATTGACAGCTAAATGTGGCCTAAAGAGATCAGTGAACAATTCAGTGTTAATCTGGCTCTCTTATATAGTGTATATATAGAAAAGTATGCGCGTGTTAAAACAGCACTCTCTTAAGAACTAGAAATGTTTCTTGGCTGAAGCATAATGCTGGGAAATATAGTGCAGAACAAATTGCACTCACTGTTCATCATGAATCAACATGAGTGATTGGACAAGATCATATGTTCGAGATAGATTAAACTTCTGGAGGTCTGGAAGCAGTAGGCTGGCTCTGCCTTTTTGTGACGGGGGCATGAAGGTAGTTACTTGGCTTGCTTCCCTCATCTAAAGCCATGGTTTTCAACCTGTGGTCTGCAGACCTTTAAGGTCCTGAAGACTGTGTAAGATTTCCAAAGGGATCTGCACCTTCACTTGAAATTTGTTAAGGACTGCACAAATGAATTAAAGTTTGAAAACCACTGATCTAGAGCACTGAGAACTTAACACTTTTTAATATTGAAAGCCCAGAGAAATAAAAACACCCCAGATTCTTATGCCCCCTTATGCTTTTGGATCTCAGTTCTGCACGTGGTTCCTCTGAAGTCAACGAATATGGAGTAAGGGAAGCAGAACTGGGACATGGGATGCTGTTACCTACCCAATTTCAAGTGAGCCTAGGTATTTCTGAACAATTAATATTTAAGGGTCAAAGCTGCAGGATCCCAAGGAGGAATTTCTTGGATAAGAAGAGGTGCAGTGGTTGAATGGGCAAGTCTGCTCTTGGAAAGACATGAAGAGTGAGTGTGTGTGTGTGTGGGGGGGGGGGAGGGGGAAGGGGGCGGAAAAGTTGTGCATCCCCTCCTTTATGAGACAGAAGGGATTATAGTCTATAAGGGGAAGTATGTTAATGACAAACAAAACAGCTACTGCCAGGCCATTCCACTGCCTTTGTTTCATCACAGAACAAGTCCTGGGACATTCAAACTGGCCGGGCACATGAGTATCAGTCACTTCTTTTCTCTCTCCAACTCACCGATTCCAAACTCTGTATGTTCCCTGCTATCCACCTGACCCAGTGACATGGGCTGCACTCTTAGATGTATAGAGAACAAGAGGGAGCACTTAAACTGTCCTTTGTACAACAGGGGTCTATATTTGGGACACTGCTACTGACATGATCCTTCTCATCATAGCACAGGTGCATCCTTGAGGAATGGCCAGACTGGGAGCTAGAGTCCTTGTCTTTCTGAAAGCGCATCCTAGTCTTTTTGATTTTCTCCTGGTATTGAATTCCAATTCATTGGATTCCATGCTCAGCCAGCTTTTTTGAAATGGCATCAAAGAGCTTGGGCATATTGCTTCTTGCTCCCACAGTTGGGGGGGGGGGGCCCATGAGCATCACACCAGAGATCTGCCAGTATCTAGGTTTTGGCCTCTGGCCAGTTGGCAGCATACAGATACAATGCCTTCTCGGTTTCACTATTGCACCACATAGCTCTGTATTGATGTGGAGGAGTAGAGAGGTAGAACACAAGTGTGAATGTGGGAAAGGTATGCTAATTAGGCCAGTATGCAGTGGTAGATGGCGAGAAAAGACCACAGGGTAGGCTGATGTAGGACGCTGTGGTAAAGCACTGGAAAACTAGTAGCCCTCAATTATTATGTCACAGAGCTACCCTATGCCCCTCTAATAGGTTGTGTTGCCAAGACCCCAAGCCTGCTCTATATTCCTGATCAAGTGCACAAATGGTGCAAAAATGGCATGGATTTGGTGTGTGGACAGGAGAAGAACTAACAGGAGCATTTGAGCTGTATCTCCTGTCAACTCCCTAGTGAAGACAAACCCAACCATTGACAAAAATTCAACCTCCAAAAATTGGAAATGGAAATTCTCCCTTCATTATCCTCTTTCCTTGAGCTTGGCACATTGTCCACTTTTAATTACTGCTATGCTTAGCTTCAGGTTACAGCCTGGGTGGGATGTACTCCAGGAGCAGATCTATACATCTTATGCAACAGAAGAGATAACAGATCTGCATTGCCACCAATAATTTAAAGGCAAAATAACTGGATAAAGAGCTAAGCAGTAACTCGTGGTAACACAATGGCCTCTGTGTGCTTCATTTTGTGTGTGCCTCTGTTGCATCTAAAAGTCCAGAAGGCAATATGCAGGTGAAAATAAAACAATCTGTGTGCCTCTGTTTATGGATACAGAAAAGGTGTAGCTGTATCCTTCAGTCTTACAGGGTGAAGTTCATGCCTCTGTAGAGAGGCCCATAGAAGACCATATGCACCTAAAGCCTACTTAATCCTCGTGTTAAGTGTTCAGATGGGACTTAAATAGTGCACAAGATGATCCATAGATGAGCTGCAATAATTTTCAAGGATAAGATGTTGTATGCTTCTGATGTCAAATTCATAGTATATGATTACTCTGAGATGCAGCTAATATCAATAATAAAAGATCAATAATAAAATGAAAGCTGTGATCAGACTGGCAGAAACACGCCCCCTCCCCCCGAACATACAATTTCCTCAGAGTTCTACCAATATTGGTGCAGATTTTTAATTGACTGTGCTTGTGCCTGTTTTATGTTTGCTTCCTTTGAATATCCTGGCAGAAGAGTTTGCTGTCAGGAATACTCACCAAAACAGTCAATATTGTTGGATATGTGTTATTAGTGAATTTGAAATCCTGAATATGTGCACCAAAAAACTCATTCTAAGAGATACAGACTGAGAACAGGAATATGCCACATGACCTATATGTCAAACCCAAACCAGATTCCAAATTTTAATGTTGAAAAACAAATGTCACACACCCTAGGCTATTCACTAACAAGCTGGGGTTTAGAAATCATTTGCACTAGAACAATTTCAAGGAAAGAATACACTAGAAAATTTCACATTCTGATCAATGAAGTTCACGGAGAAAAAGAGGTTAAATGCATTGATTAAAGCATGGTTGTTAAGTCATTCACACGGGGCTACTGACAACTGTGCCTCTGGGTAATATTCAATTCCTAACATGGTGGTTGTTTCAAAATTGCTTTTCTTAGTGACTAACAGGAAGAGTCACCACAAAGCTATTTGAATGAATGGGAGATAAGTTATATCTTTGTTCTGTGTTCGTACAGCACCTATCGCCTCAGGATCCTGGTCCAGGGCGAGGGCTCCTAGGCACTCGGATGACAGTGATAAATAACCAAAGTCAAGCCATGAGAGGATGGCAATAGATAACAACAGAAAAGAAAAAAGTCAGGCATATCGGCGTGTGAGACTTTGTCTGTGCTTGTAGCAATGCCCGGGATACGTGTGGCTACTCGCATCAGTGAAAGCTTCTGGCAGCAGCAAAGGCTTCTGCAGGGAGCTGCTGGTGCCCTGGCCTGCGGCCTCTGCTGGAGCCTTTCCCCGAGGCTGGCAAAGACTCCGGCACCAGAGAGACAGTGGGACACGTCTCTAAAAGTAGCAGTGTAGTTGTGGGATGCACTGGTTAGAGAACTGTGCCTGGTTCAGGCCCAGAAGGTGCTCTACTTGCCTAAGCAGTGCCTCATCATCTACACTGCTAGCCGTGCTAGCTCTACACACCCCCATAAACATAGACTTATCCTGAGAGATACGTCGGGTCTTATAAGTTCCTCTAAAACAGAAAATCCCAGAGGGTTTTTTTAACTATATGGGAAATATTTACGTAACTGCAAGAAACCATGTGCATTACATAATCTCTGTAGTGTGGCACATGCTCCCCAGAACTAGGTTAAACATGATCTATGAAATGCTGTACAAACAAAACCAGATGTATGAGAAAAGCAGACAACTCACATCTTAAGAAAACATATTTGAGATTGCCAATTTCAAAAGATATATTAAGATCTGAAAAATATTAGCCATATCTGCTAACACCCACACACTAAATCATATATACTGCAGGCTGCTTTGCTGGCAATTAGTCTGGGATTGAAAATAATGAGTGCATTTATCGATTATATTAGACAATACATGTCTATAATAGGACTGAATATTAAAATACCATACCCAGCTGATCACCGGTATCCAAATAATGTGTGAACTGCCTTTGCACAACAAGAACAGACAGAGTTAGTCTTGATCACCATCCTGCCTTGAATACCATTGCACCAAACTGATCATTCTTGGAGTGACGTTATAGAATTTTGGGAGAAATATAGAATTAGCCAGTCAAGGATGCTTGAGATTGTAGGTTCCTTCCCCAAAGTGTCACTGATTGAAGTCCTTATGGCAAAAGCGGAGCAGCTCCATGCCGTCCCATTCACATGGAGAAAGCACCGAAGAACCCACATAAGGGTGGATCCTCTGACCCTGTACTCTCTCTTTACCTGACCTACCATTATTTCTTCTTGTCCTACCTACATGCGGTTGTGTAGGGAACCTCTACAGAGCTGGGCTTAGTACCACATATAAAGTTCAAACTTCTTCCTCAATCTCCCTTAGCCTTGCCTTGGTTCTGTTGCTTAAAGACTTGAAGGGTCAGCCAGAAAACAAGAATTTCCTTTTATGAAAAATTTCAAGCTTTTGGCCTTTGGTTTGTTTTTTTTCCAACAATACCTTTCCAATTTGTTCTTGAAAAACTAGGCAGGGAGACACATCCCAGAATAGACAATACCCTGGTGGTTAAGGTATGCAACTGGGACGCGAGAGTGCCCTGACCACTTGCTATCCTGGGATCTCACTGACTCATTTTGACCAAAAATTCCATCCTGGACTCCAGAAATCTTCCTGCTGAAAGCTTTAGTGTAAATGGATCAGTTTCATTAACACTTGGGTCTTGACAAAGTCAGCATTTTCTGACAAAATTTCTAACCAGTGTGACCAGCTCCAACATTATGGTATTAAGATTTGCATATTCCTGTCCTGCATTGTCACACTGTTTAGAAGACTACTACATTTTACCCCAGATGTGGTTGTGTTGCTTAATGAGTGAAGTGGTCCCTGTGCATCTTGAGCTCCATCTTGAACCACTGGCATCAATAGAAATGTAGCCACTGACCTGAATGGGAGCAGGAGTAGACCCATAATTAGTAATTAAGTGTTGGGATTACTTCATGATTGATGAATGAAAGTTGCTACCTAGTTGTTACTTATTAATCATATACAGCTTATCAGACAAAACACCCAGGGCCAACCATATCATCACTGTGACCCACCAAAATCAATTAAACTATTCATGGAATAAGGTACCATTTAGTACGAGAAAGGGTGGCAACATTTGGCCTGAAGAAAATAAATATAAATAAAAGGAAAAACATGTAAATATATCAGGCAACTTGAATGTCTAATGCTGGCTATCTATCCTGCCACTACAGCTTCAGGAACACCAGGGTCACTCACTAGCCTAAATTCATCATAGTCGGCAGCAGCATGGCTATATTTGGCACAACATTTGCTACAGCTCCTGTTGGATCGCCACCTGCCTGCACCACCTCTGACTAATAACAAATTGCCTTAGCTCTGCTCATAGAAAAGACTGACTGAAAAATTCATCTAAACCAAATGGATGCTCATTAGTCTTAGAATCTTCTCCAGCAGCAGCACGGCATGATTCCCGGACTAAGTATTATTTGACTTTAATCAACATCACTGACATCAGACAGAGAGGTCTATGTTGCAGCTTTTAATAGGAATCTAACGAGGAGGTGCTCCTACATAACCGGCTGCATCTCAGTGTGGGGAACATACGAGATAATCCCTGTCATCGTCTTCCTTCAAGATTATCCTTCATATTGCTGAAAAGATGACTTTATTGGACTAAGTATTGGCATGTGTCTGTGTGGCCCACACAGCTTAATTCTCTCTTCAGGCCTCATCTGTGCATCTGAGTCACCAAGTGTGGGTGTAACAACTGTACCAGTTATTAATCTTTTTGAAATGTTTTTTTCCCCCTGTGATTAAGGGAGTACAGTATGTAGGCAACCAGCTCCATGGGTTATAGCCAATGAGCAGCTATTGAGCAGATTCTGTTGGCTCCTTCAGCCAAATTGCTCTTTTCTTGGCAACTGAAGTGTACATCAACAGAAGTGTAAAGTCAATTTCAATTTTTTTTAAAAAGATTTACTTTATCATTATTCAGGAACCATGCAGACTACTAAAACGTGGCACTTAATGTAACCAGTAATGTCTCTGGTGCACAAGTGTGAGAAGAGAAAACACATTGTCTTAGCTGGAAAAAACCAGTTAGTGCCACATTAGGATTTTTTAAGGAGGGAAATGTAATCTGGAGTACTCATATTCCTGTGATTTCACAAGTTTCTTCTGTGAGTTGACAATTTTGAAAATCAGCACAATTCAATTGTTTGTCATGGGATCTAGACTCCTAAAAGATATTTGCCTTGCACTCAAGGGTGAAGGGAGAAATCCTATCCCTAACCTTGTTATCGCCAAGAAGTTATTACAGCAGTGCAAGTATGGTGCAGCATACCAGCAAGATATCAATAGTCAGTACAGCATATTGGAAAGACATGGGAGGAGCAGAATGTGGAGGTGCCAGGCAGGACCATGCTGACAGCTCCTCTGGCATGGCTGTACCACCACCAGCCCTGCTCCGCCAGCCCTGTCCTCTGGAGGAGCTGCTGTACAGATTGAGGAGACCCTGCATGGAAGGGCTAGGGGTAGGATAGACATGTTGAAGGACATGCTGATGTGGGTTGTCCGGTGCTTCCATGTTCTGCACCTTTCACTGCTGTGGTTCCTGGGAGAGCCCTGCAATTCAGGGCTCTTCTGAGAACCTCAGCTGGGAAAGGAGAAGAATGCGAACAGCACCTCCAGCATATGGCTATATCACCCCCAGCCTTGTCCTCTGGTGGGGCTGTTGTACAGATCCCAGACAGATGCAGCTGTGTGGAAGGCTGGGGGAGTAGAGCCAGGCCAGGGCTTCACATTCTGCTCTTTTTACCACTGTGCCGGAGACTTCAGAACCACAGTGGAAAGAGGACAGAGCTCCCTTCTTCCGAGGTAAGGGGTGTGGATAAGGAGAGAAGCATGGGGCTCCTGGGCTGAGTGTGGGGTGGAGAGGAGTCATGTGGAGGCTCATGTGTGCCCCTGTCAGCTGCTCAACTTCTCTCCATACAGTAAGAAATGGTTTCCACTTGCACCACTGAAGTTACATAGGCAATGGTGAGCATCATCATGGAATCATAGGGCCATTAGTTTTTCGCTCAGTTTTGTATTTGAAAAAGATTTGACGTTCCATACTTTACTAAACTAGCGCGGTAGCCCTTTTTTGGGCGGAATTTGGTTTTTGGGTTCTCTTGAATTTACTCTTGCAGTTTTGGCTGATCCAAATATTTTATTTTTGTTCATATTTTTCCCGTCTTTACTTTGTTATTAGAGAACTTAAATACTTCCTTTCCCTCACATATAGGAAACAAATCAAAGAATAGGTTTACTATCCTCCTATGTGTTTCCCATCACGTAGTCCCTGTAACACTTCAGCCAAGTAAAATCAGTGATGCCAGCTGGGCTCAATAATCTAGGGGTTCCTTTTAAACAATAAAACACAGAAACCAACTCAAGCCCCCACTCAGTAACATTGGGGGGGCAGAAATGACACATCACCTCCTGGCTGCCTTATGAGGCAGTACTTCCTCACTCGCAAGCACTGAATCTGTGTATAGAAAAAAAATTTTTTAAAGGAACTTCTCTGGCATTAATTTGAGAAAAATACCACAGTCATGATTCATAAACATAAGACCATGAGCAAACCACCTACTCCAGAGCACACTGAGCAGTGTCTTTTGCCTTAAACTCTGACCTTGTGGTGAGAATGTCAAACAAACTAAAGTCTCTTTCACATACCCCCTCCCCCCCCACTCCCTTCATCATATCCCACTCAGAGTTGTCATCTTTGGTCAATGGAGACCCAGAGTTCAGAGGTGCTTTTGCACAAGATCACCTCCCACCGTGGGAGGGCTGAGGCGGAGATGGAAGACAGCTTGCTTACTCTACCAGCTGCTCTGCTGAAATGTCTTGAGGTTCCACCAATTAATACAATGTTCAGTCCTTTTAGCAGTTCATGTGGGAGCCTCACTGCCAGGGCAGGTGGGCCATCTCTCAGAGTCATTACCCCATAGCACACCTAATGCTTAGATCTGATATGCAGGGATTTTAGTTCTATGGCTCTGCAACAAAAGACTCTCAATTGAGTCTTAATTTGTTCAACCATTATATAATAGAGGGGAAGTTTCCAATGGCATTTAGGACCTTTAGTTAGGGTCCATACCACCAGGCACAAACACCTGTCCCCAACCCCTCATTTCTACAAGGCATTTGCACCCCTATTTAGCAAGCACAGTTCAGCTGAGAGTGAACCTCTCAGTCAGGGCATGACAAGCACAGTTGTGCTATCCTTGTTGTGTCAATCAAGGGCAATAGTCCTTTATTACCCCCTGCACTCATTAACAAAATGACTCGCAATCCAACACTCACCAAAAGTGACCATTTAGGCAAAGCTGCTCTATTTGCTCTCACTTAGGCAGAGTGGGTATGTCCATTCAAACAAGGTCAGCCCCTGAAGCCATCTTCCTCTGCTTATCACTAATTGTCCGGGGAGAGTTCATTCAGACTCTGCTTACATCCTTATCTAGCGGAAAGTAACTGCATACAAAACAACTAAAGGGATAGATGAGGCTAAGCAAAGAAGAGAGTGAGAAGATGAATCATGTACTAGCCCTGTTTGTTACATGAGGACCAGGGGTGACCCTAGACTAGCTGCCAGCAACTGGAGCCCTAAGCGAACCATGCAATTGGCACCCCCACCTCCAAACCCCTCAATGATATTGTGCCACCTTTTGGTGCCCCATTTAACTTGGTGCCCTAGACGACAGCCTAGTTCGCCTATATGGACAGACTGCCCCTGATGAAGCCAGTCCTGAAGGAAAACCAATTCATGAAAAACAGATTCTGAACAAACCCAAGTAGTAAAAGGAGAGAAATAAACTGGAAGCAGATTTTCAGATAGATATTTGGAGATCAATGTGTTGCTCTCCTGATTATTTTTAGCTTAGACTACCTCTAGCAATGCTTTGAATGGTCAGTTTTGTCCCATGAGGTAATTAATGTTGCATTTATGTACAACTTTCTCCTGTATCATTGCATTCACTTTTATCTCCTATGGCCATCATTTTAGCTTCTACCATTGATGTACTTTTGTCTGTTTAACTGGAGATACTTCTTCTCTGGCTTATTCCATCTGTGCAGAGCATGTGTTATTTCCATCTTTATTTCTGGGAGATAGTGTTGATCCAGTGCCTCATCAAGGCCTTTTAAACTCAACTCTGCAATGTGCAAAGACAGCAAGCTAACCCCTATGGTGGCAAAGGCCTGAGAGAAGTTGTGGGACTATTTGCTGTTGTGATTTCAGGCAGATTATGTGTATCATCCACATGCCATAACCAGTGCTCAGCCCACAGGGAACACTGCCCATAACCTCTCTTTGCCTCAGACTCCCTATCTATAAAATGGTTACAACATTTGAGCCAGATGATGTCATTTACACACAGGCCTGCACTGGGGGCAATGTAGAAATGGGCTACCCCAAGAAGAGGTCTGGGTAGGAATATACTTCAAAAGGTCAATTTTCTCCCAGACTGTCCTGTCACATAGAAGCAATGTGCATGCTGCAACAGTTCTGGGATAATGCCGCATGTTCCTCTTCCCCCATTGCCAGCTGTGCTGGCCACTGCATGGCCTTGTCTTCTCTGGTGTGATTTACACTCCCAGGAGCAACAGCAGGAACCAGGCTTTAGTGGATAGCTTTGGCCTTCGCATTGTTGAGAAAGGAGGAAAACTGAGGCCCTTTCTTCTTCCTTCACCTGCATAAGGAGTGAAGACAATCTAGCCCTTTATATGGAGCTTGTGAAGTGCTTTGAAGTCTTTGGATGAAACTAAGTGACCTTAAAATATGTTGGCAGTAAAGAGTTCTCTTGCGTGCTGCTGTCACACCTCCTCAAGTTCATATTATTTTATATAATGGTAACATCCACAGGCCTCGCTCAGGATCACAAACCTATTGTGCTGGGCACAGACGTCCCCTTCAGACAATGAACTTTCTGTACATGGGAGGACAGATCTCTTGTAAGATCATCCTCTGCTCAGAAGCAAGGGGAAAAAATTTCCAAAGGAAAAAAGTTGAATTACAAGAAATGGTAGGGGCCTAGCTAGAAGAAGAAAAATATCCTACCAAGCCAAAGCATCCAAGAAGTTAAAAAGTACAAAGAAGAGTCTGCTGGAAATGAGATGCATAATTAATTAGAGGAAAATATTTAATAAGATCCACTAAAAAGAAAATCTAAGAGAAATTCAAACAGTCTAAACTGAGAATCTCCGGGTGTGTCTAGACTACAGGGTTTTTTCGAAAAAAGTAGCCTTTTTTCAAAAAAAAAACCAAAACCAACTTCCCCTGCATCTAGACTGCTGCCACGTTCTTTTGAAAGTAAATTGAAAGAATGCAGCAGTTTTTTTGACCGTGGAAAACCTCGTTTTCCGAGGAAGAACGCCTTTTTTCTAAAGTGCTCTTTCGAAAAAAAGCACTATGTAATGCAAACTGCGCTTTTTTGAAAGAGAGCATCCAGACTGCCTGGGTGCTCTCTTTTGAAAAAGCGGCTTGCTTTTTCGAAAGTACTGGTTGTAGTCTAGACGCTCTTTTCCGAAAGAGGCTTTTTTGAAAGTATCTTTCGAAAAAGCCTCTTTCGAAAGAGGCTTGCAGTCTAGATGTAGCCTCACAGAAAAAGGATTCCTCTTGCATGTGATTTCTGAATCTCTATGTGATGCCAGTAAAGTCTTGTCTGATATTAGAGAAATATGGACAGTAGATAACACAACCCAAGCCATCAGCAATCTGCCTGTGCTCAGTCTTCCACTAATGTGGTTAGGACTTCTGTGACTAACTGGTATGACTAATGATTTTTTAACTGCTCCTGTCTACAAAAGACCCTACCGCAATGAAATTACCTTCTTCCCCTTGAGAGGCACAAAATTTAACTTGCATCCATCAAAGACGCTGCCTACAGAGAGGCCAGAAACAGTGAGCCATATTAGCACTGGAGGGGGGGAGGGGGGGAAAGGAACCCGCAATTTGTTCTTCACGTAATTTAAATCCATTTGTAATTATTATACCCACAGTAGCTTGAAAGTGCCATTTGTTAATTTATTTTATGTGCCTTAAAAGAATTAGCAACATTTTTCATAAATAAAAAATTGTTTGATTTAGTGTCATGAACCCCTTACAAGACTGAAATGAAATCTGCTTCCTTATCAGACTGGAGACAGTTTCTAATTTCATTTACTCCGATGTAAATCAAGAGTGACTCCATCAGCCTCAAGGGAATTACAATAGATTTACATCACTGTATCAGACTCTGTCCATCTCCCTTAACAGCACATGTGTATACCCGTTAGTGGGGATGATCATGGGCTCTCAGTGGCTGATGTACCCATTGTAAGAATGCATTAACACTGCAATCAGCAATGTGTTTATGGTATGTGGAGGCATACCTGAGCTAGCTTTGACTGAACTAGTTTGCTAAAAATAGCAATATAGCCATGGCAGCATGGATTAGCTGACTGACCATAATCTCATGGGGACCCTTCATATATACAGGGGTGGCTAGCCCAAGCTGCCATGAAGACACTGTTATTTTTAGCAAGCCAGTTCAATCAAAGCTAGCTGGGTATGCCCAACCATAGTTTAAAACATACCTGTAAATTGCATTAAAGATGTACCCTTAGGGTTAGATTCTGCCACCCTTATTCATATTGAGTAGTGCCATGCACTGAACATTCCCACTGCAATCAAAAAATGCTAATTATACAGCACCTTGCATGACAGGGACAAGGCTGGTTGGAGTTTCTAGGGACTATCACAATATAAATATTCAATAGTAATGATTGAAGAAGGTGCTAAATAAGATGACTTGAAAAAGTAGAGTCTAGACCAGTACAGTGAAAACACTGAGGCACTTTGTACATGTTTGGAGATTGCAAAGTCAAAGAGTTTAAAGGAAAAAATCAAAATAGATCACATTTTATACAGCTAGTTTTGATAGAATCCTTTTTAAAACATTTTGATCAAGTAGCCTTATTTTCTATTTAGAGGAGGGGTGGGAAACCTCAGGCCCAGGGGCCGGATGTGGCCCCTGGCTTGCTTGGATCCAGCCCCCAAGGCTCATGGTCCCCACCCCAGCATTAGGGAGCCTGTGTTGGCCCTCCAGCCCCTCTCCCACACTTCAGGGCTGGAGCACACAAAATCCACGAGGCTGGGGCCCCCTAGGCTCTGGTGTGTGAGGGGAATGTGGGGAGTGTCTCTCTCCTCACTCGGGGGCCATGTCAGTGAGGGTTTGGTTTTTGGTTTTGGTTTTCCCTCTCGCCCCCTGATTGATTTTTCTGTGGGTCAGCGGACCTCTGACCCAAAAAAGGTTCCCCACTCCTGATTTAAAGCATAGATTGAAGTTTTTCTCATACAAGAAAGAATTTCCAGATATGAAAGTTCTCCTTGATCTGTAATTCCATCTCTTTCAGTTTCTCCAGCTATAGATTGTTCACATTTCTGAGCAATGCTCAGAATAAATACTGCATAATAACACCAAAATATGCCAGAAAAATCATACATAGTTTAGAAATGTTGCATCATAATGGGCCACCAGATTTTTCAAAGCAGGCTAAAGCTCATTTTTAAGATGCTAACCATTTCTTCCATTACTGGTTTGAGATTTTGTGTTTCATTATAACTGTAACTGTGAAGGAGAATTTGGATTGAAAATAGGCATCATTTGCCAGTTTTTTTGACAGCTAACCTTCATCAACTAGTGAAAAAAAAACCACACTTTAAAACTAGAATGATTGTAATTGCGTATTTATCAAAAATGGGGGGAAAAAATCACTGCATCTCTGGCAGCCATCCACCTTCAACATTAGTCACCCACAAAGAGATGTGTATATCAGTTTGTCTTAAAATGAATGAGAGATTCCTAGGCACTTTGTGACTGTTTCAGATTCTATCCTGTGCATCTCACAGACACCATCTTACATTAGGAGGAATGGAAAACATTCTGTTCTTTTAAAAAATAAAAAAATAAAAAGGAACATCTGTCTTTGTATGGCGGCCAACAGCTACATTAATCAGGGACATGTGCAGGGCAGTGGTCTGCCTCCAGGAACATGATGAAGTCATAACATTCAGGCACTGCTAAAGCTCTAGGTTGGAGATCTACTCAAGTCTGCCACTAAGTGAGTCATTTCCCTGTCTTTTAATTCCCCACCAGATGAAGCATTTGCTGCCAGTGTAGAAGGATGGGGCTGGCTGGACCCATCCCAGCAAGTTACCTGCCACATTGCAACCTGCTCTTACTGCTGCTCAGGGAAGTGTTTCTCTCCTATCTCTTCCTGACAAAGCTAGTCCTCACTTGTATCTTCTAGCTGGGGGAAAAAAGCCATTTGTTAGCTGCCGCTTAGCTGGATCAGGCTGTTCCCAACACTGACTACTGGGCTTGTCTTTAAGTCAGGGCTGGCTGTTCCCTGGCTCCGTAGGTCCTTGAAGGTGCAGACTGCTCTACTATCCCCCCTGCCCCGCCTCACACACACACTCATTGGGGAGAGTAGCTTGCTAGACATAATAGGCAAGTATGCTTCACCTTTTCCAAACCCAAAGAGCTCAGTCTGTTTAGTTAAACAAAAAGGAAGTTAAGAGATGACTTGATTACTGATTAGAAGTACCTATATAGACAACAAATATTGAATAATGGGCTCTTGAATTTAGCAGAGAAAGGTATGGTATGATCTAATGGCTGGAAGCTGAAGCTAGATAATTTCAGACTGAAAATAAGGTGTATATTTTTAACTGTGAGAGCAATTAACCAGAGGAACTACATACCCAGGATCAAGGTGAATTCTCTACCTTTGTCAATTCTGAAACCAAGATTAAATGCTTTTCTGAAAGATCTGCCCTGAGAATTATTTTGGGAGAAGTTCTATGGCCTGTGTTATACAGGAGATACGACTAGATCAGGAATGGGCAGGAAGTGGCCCATGGATTTGATACGGTTCATCAGGATTAGCCCCTGGTAGGCCGCTAAACACTTTATTTACCTGCACATCTGTTGGCTGTGGTTTGCTGTTCTCAGCCAATGGAAGCTGCAGGAGTGGTAGCTTGGCTTGCATCACTTCCTACAGCTCCTAGGCAATGTTTAGACTACAAGCCTCTTTCAAAAGAGGCTTTTGCGAAAGATACTTTTGAAAAAGCGCGTCTAGACTGCAACCACTACTTTCAAAAAAGCAAGCTACTTTTTCGAAAGAGCGTAGCCAGGCAGTCTGGATGCTTTCTTTCAAAAAAGCACAGTTTGCATTACATAGTGGCCTTTCTTCGAAAGAGCACTTTCGAAAAAAGGTGTTCTTCCTCGTAAAACGAGGTTTTCCGCGGTTGAAAAAACTGCGCGTTCTTTCAATTTACTTTCGAAAGAATGCGGCAGCAGTCTAGATGCAGGGGAAGTTTTTTTGAAAAAAGGCCACTTTTTTTGAAAAAACCCTGTAGTCTAGACACACCCCTAGTGACCAGGAATGGTGAAGTGCTTCTACACAAATGCTAGGAGTCTGACTAATAAGATGGGTGAACTAGAGTACCTCATATTAAAGGAGGAGATTGACATAATAGGCATCACTGAAACCTGGTGGAATGAGGAAAATCTGTGGGACACAATCATACCGGGATATAAAATATATCGGAAGGATAGAGCAGGCCGTGTGGGTGGCGGAGTGGCACTGTATGTGAAAGATAATGTAGAATCAAATGAAATAAAAATATTAAATGAATCAACATGTTCAATAGAATCGCTATGGATAGTAATTCCATGCTCCAATAATAAGAAATTAGCAGTAGGGATATATTATCGACCACCTGACCAGGACAGCGATACTGACATTGAAATGCCAAGGGAGATTAGAGAGGCTACCAAAATAAAGAACTCTATAATAATGGGGGATTTTAATTATCCTCATATTGACTGGATACATATCACCTCAGGAAGAGAAGCAGAGATAAAATTTCTCGATGCCTTAAATGACTGCTTCTTGGAGCAGCTGGTACAGGAACCCACAAGGGGAGAGGCAATTCTCGATTTAGTCCTGAGTGGAGCGCAGGATCAGGTCCAGGAGATAACCTTTACAGGACCTCTTAGGAATAGTGACCATAATATAATAACATTTAACATTCCTGTGGTGGGAAGAACACCTCAGCAGTCCAGAACTCTGGCATTTAATTTCAAAAAGGGGAATTACACAAAAATGAGGAGGTTAGTTAAACAGAAATTAAAAGGCACAGTGACTAGAGCCAAATCCCTGCAAGCTGCATGGAAACTTTTTAAAGACACCATAATAGAGGCCCAACTTAAATGTATACCCCCAAATTAAAAAAACATAGCAAGATACCTAAAAAAAGAGTCACCGTGGCTTAACCACCATGTAAAAGAAGCAGTGAGGGACAAAAAGGCATCTTTCAAGAAGTGGAAGTCCAATCCTAGTGCGATAAATAGAAAGGAACATAAACACTGTCAAATTAAGTGTAAAAATGTAATAAGAAAAGCAAAAAAAGATTTTGAGAAACAGCTAGCCAAAAACTAAAAAAGAAATAACAAAATGTTTAAGTACATTAAAAGCAGGAAGCCTGCTAAAAGACCTGTGGGTCCCCTAGACGATCGAGATATAAAAGGAGCAATCAAGGACGATAAAGCCATTGCGGAGAAACTAAACGATTTCTTTGCTTCAGTCTTCATGGCTGAGGACGTTAGGGAGATTCCCAAATCTGCACTGTCCTTTTTGGGTGATGAATCTGAGGAACTGTCCCGGATTGAAGTGTCATTAGAGGAGGTTTTGGAACAAATAGAAAAACTTAATGTCAACAAATCTCGGACTGGATGGCATTCATCCAAGGGTTCTAAAAGAACTCAAATGGGAAATTGCTGAATTATTATCTGTGGTTTGTAACCTATCCTTTAAATCGGCTTCTGTACCTAATGACTGGAAGGTAGCTAACGTGACACCAATATTTAAAAAGGGCTCTAGAGGCGATCCTGGCAATTACAGACTGGTAAGTCTAACTTCAGTACCAGGCAAATTAGTCGAAACAATAGTAAAGAATAAAATTGAGGCACGTAGAAGAACATAATTTGTTGGGCAAAAGTCAACATGGTTTCTGTAAAGGGAAATCATGTCTTTCTAATCTATTAGAGTTCTCTGAAGGGGGTAACAAACATGCAGACAAGGGGGATCCAGTAGATATAGTATACATAGATTTTCAGAAAGCCTTTGACAAGGTCCCTCACCAAAGGCTCTTGTGTAAATTACATGGCCATGGGATAAGAGGGAAGGTCCTTTCTTGGATTGAGAACTGGTTAAAAGACAGGAACAAAGCGTAGGAATAAATAGTAAATTTTCAGAATGGAGAGGGGTAACCAGTGGTGTCCCCCAAGGGTCAGTCCTAGGACTAATCCTGTTCAACTTATTCATAAATGATCTAGAGAAAGGGGTAAGCAGTGAGGTGGTAAAGTTTGTGGATGATACCAAACTGTTTAGGATAGTCAAAGCAGAAGCAGACTGTGAGGGACTCCAAAAAGATCTCACCAAACTGAGTGATTGGGCAACAAAATGGCAAATGAAATTTAATGTGGATAAGTGTAAAGTAATGCATATTGGGAAAAATAACGCCAACTATACGTACAGTATGAGGGGGGCTAATTTGGCTATGAGAAATCAGGAAAGATCTTGGAGTTATCGTGGATAGTTCCCTGAAAACTTCCACACAGTGTGCAGCGGCGGTCAAAAAGGCAAATAGGATGCTAGGAATTATTAAGAAAGGGATAGAAAATAAGACACAGAATATCTTACTGCCCCTGTATAAAACTATGGTACACCCACATCTTGAATACTGTGTACAGATGTGGTCTCCTCACCTCAAAAAGGATATTTTGGCCTTGGAAAGGGTTCAGAAAAGGGCAACTAAAATGATTAGGGGTTTGGAACAGGTCCCATATGAAGAGAGGTTAAAACGACTGGGACTCTTCAGTTTAGAAAAGAGGAGACTGAGGGGGGATATGATAGAGGTATATAAAATCATGAGTGGTGTGGAGAGGGCAAATAAAGAAAGAAAAGTTAATTATTAGTTCCCATAATAGAAGAACTAGAGGACACCAAATGAAGTTAATGGGCAGCAGGTTTAAAACTAATAAAAGAAAGTTCTTCTTCACACAGCATGTAGTCAACCTATGGAACTCCTTGCCCGAGGAGGCTGTGAAGGCTAGGACTATAACAGAGTTTAAAGAGAAGCTAGATAATTTCATGGAGGTTAGGTCCATAAAAGGCTATTAGCCAGGGGATAGAAATGGTGTCCCTGGCCTCTGTTTGTCAGAGGCTGGAGAAGGATGGCAGGAGACAAATTGCTTGATCATTGTCTTCGGTTCACCCTCTCTGAGGCACCTTGGTGCTGGCCACTGTCGGCAGACAGGCTACTGGGCTAGATGGACCTTTGGTCTGACCCAGTACGGCCATTCTTATGTTCTTATGAAGTGCAGCCAATGGGAGCTGCAAGTGACTGTACCTGCAGACATGCAGGTAAATAAAGCATCCAGCAGCTGCCAAGGGCTAGCCTTGATGAACTAGCTCAAGTGGCCTACAGGCCACTTATTACCCACTCCTGAAACAGAGGATCACAACCGTCCCTTCTGACCTTGGAATTTATGATGGAGTGGAGTAACTTTTTCCCTTGTGGAGCAAGAGGAGAGCATGAAAGGAACTGTGAGGCATTTCTGAAGCATGGCGCCCCCGTGTTACTTGTGAAGTGATGCAGCTTGCCCAGTGTGCCTAAAGGAATAATCTCTAGCCGCACAATGTAGCTTAATAGTGCCTGTGTTGGTCACAGGATATCAGAAAGACAAGGTGGGTATGATAATATCTTGTATTGGGTTGTCTTGCTCACCAACAGAAATTAGTCCAATCAAAAGATATTACCTCACCCGCCTTATCACTCTAATCTAGCCCTATTGTCATGTAGCAGGTTCATCAGCCCTCACTTATGTTCTCTCTCCTTTTCCTCTCCTGCTCCCTTTCTTTGTCTCCATATGCTCCCTTCTTAATCTTTCTCCTCAGTACAGCTCAGCACTGAGGGGCGGGGGACAGGGCAGCCTGGCACTGGCCTTTGAATACATTAAACACTAGCAACTCAGTGAGCTGGAAAATTGTAACTCTGCAATTTTATTAAAAATAGGCGGTCACCCTACTGTTTGGAGATAGGTTTGGAGACAGCAAGATAATTAATGGACCCTCATGCAACCCAGAGGCAAAAATGGCAAATTTTAATAAAAATCAGTAAAATGGGATTTTCACCTGCAAGAAACAGACTTTCCATGTTGGATTTGCTCATTGGTATAAGAGAAAAAAGGCAAGATAACATGGGCTTTCTGTGCAAAACCTGACGAGACACATCATTATTTTCATTTGAAAAAAGTTACATTGCTCTTTTTCTTTCCTCTGAACTAATTTTGGGGAGGCAACTGCCACTAAGTGGAAGTGCATTCTAATAGCTTACCATGAGGGTGAAGACAGGAGTGTGTTAGATAACTTCCTGGCACTTCATGTGACAATGTTTCAAATCTAACAAGCAGATCTCCCTGCCACCATTACTCATTTTATTTATAAAGCACATCCCTGCATGAAGTGCTGCTACAGGAGTTCCGCAATATAAACAGTGGCAAAAACACCTTAATACACACATAACGTGCCAGGAAAAAAAAAGGTTGACAAATTAAAATAAGGGAGAGGGCCACCGTGCATTAAATAATGACAACAGAAGACACTTTGGAAACACAGTGTTGTCCATATTTTTTCACTGGAGTGGGGTGAATGAGCTAGATATAGAAGCACAGTGAGTTGTGTCCAAGGGAGCACTGTAGAGGCTTGGACAGTGAAAGAGAAAGGGGCAGAGGTTACTGCAGCCATTGCTCATGAATGCACTGATATAGTTGAAAAAGAGATGGTTGCAGGATGGGTCCAAAGGGACAAGGAAGATGAGGTAGACAGGCCTTAAATATGCAGAAGATGAGGTGGGGGAGTGAAAGAAAAGGGCACATTGTAAAAAGATTACTATTGAAAAAGCTTTAGAACAGACCCTGCATTTTCAGGATAACACGCGTCTTTGCTTGTCTACTAATCTTTTCAAAAACACCTAAATGAAAGGTGTTTGCCCGCTTAGAAATTGAGTTCTGAACATTGTGTGATCTTGACAGTAGATATTCAGAATGGAGATCAATGAAACTCCAAGTCAGAAAAAGGCATCTTTACGCTATTTGTTTCCTTACTCTGCCAGCTCTTCCATTCCCAGTGTACTCCATTTCACTCTCTCTCTAGCACATCAGTCATCCTGGATCTAAACCTCTTGCTCTATAGTCTTGACTTTTCTCTCCCCCCTTTATACAACATGCCAACATTACTCATAACCAAAGACACTAACCAAACATATCTGTCAATAGTAATCAATACAGTACCGTGAAGTTTAAACGCAAAATTTGAGATCAAGTAAATATACTCTCTCACTTATATTGGACCGAATCAGTATCAGGTCACTCTTGAAAATGCAAATCTCATTTTTCGGGGATCACTGGGTTAAACTAATATAAAGTGATTTAAAAAAAAACTAATTCACTTCAGAGGTCTGGAAGCCCAAGAAACATGTCAAATGGCATTTAGTTTTGATTAGTATGAGCCTCTGATGACTAAACTGTTTCAATTAGATACCTTTGTCTTGTTAATACCTAAACCAACTCCAGTGAAGCCAGTGATGTTAGACAGGTTGTACATCGGGGCAGAATTTGGCACAATGTTTTGCACCTGCTGAACTAGACTGTTGCATAGCATGTGCTAGTTTTAGGGAAAAAAAAAAAAAAAAATCACTGCCCTTCAACTGTCATAGATGTATCCATTATCAAGTATATGCCTATGCTTCAATCCAAGGGGCAACAGCAGTGCTGGTAGACATACATGCACAAGATAAAAAGCCCAGTGTAGATGTGGTGGAGTGGGATTCAGCACAGGTTCTACACGGACACCAGGGACAGTGGGTATGTATATGCATTGCTAATCCATCCCTCTGACACTACACTGCTATTTTTAGCCATGCTGCTAGATTAAAGCTAGCAAGGTACTCTCCTATGATGCAACAACACCTCTCATTGCAGCATAGATATACCAACTGTACTCAGATTACTTACAGGTATGTCAGTGTGGAAATCTTCAGATGAAAAGTCCTAAATAGATGTTACGTAGAATTACTGTGATCATACCTGGAGATTTTTTTTTTTTGAAAGTGCCATTGCTATGTGTCTCATTCTTCATGGGAACACCACATGCGGGTACCAAGGTTCCCTTGCTCATGCTTCCTCAAAATGGGTACATTTTTCCTCTAAAAATTACAAGATATCCCAGAACAGAAGGAAAAAGCATAACCATATTGTGGTGATCTGGTTTCTGGGGAAAATGACTCATAAGATTCAGAGCACTAGGGTTGCTAGCATTTTATGTATTAATCTAGCACATTTGCTGATTCAGCAGTACTATTTACACATTGCTGCTGTTTCAGTGAACTAATTAGTGCTGCACTTTAATAGCTTCAGACAAATACTCTGATTTTTTTTAAAGGAATCCCTCTGGAATTAGCCTCAAAGGCCCTTACATTCTTATGTTCTTTGTTCTCTGCCAATTGTGCACAATTACAGTGAATCAGGTCTCATGCATCATGGGTAATTTTATACTGGTTTCCATAGTTAAGCACAATTGTCTGTTACAGAGTTACTGAGCAAACAGCCTATAATGAGCAGAGTTTCAATGATTTGAAACCTCCTGCCTCAATAGATATTTGGCCATTTGTTTTTCTTACTGCAGCTCTTTGATTATTTCTGCGCCTTTGACTAAATGGTGAAAGCGACCAGTGGATTTATTTGTCACCCCCTACAAATGCTTCCCATATTCCAGTATTTGAGCAGAATATTGAGATGACAAGTGATGCTAAAAATGTGCATAGTCTAGCACACATGGAAACAAAAGAGAACGTACTCACATGTCTGAGATACTGGTGTGTACTACAATTAAAATTTGCAGATAAATTTGAGTTGGACTCATGATGAATGCCCACATATTGCTATTTTCCATACAGTGGTTTTTCTTAAGTTCATCATCCTTTTCTCTATTCTTATATTAATTGTTTTTCCAGAATATTGGCTCAACAAGAATTGAATTATTTAATTTACATGCACACACACAAATTCACCCCTCAGAAGTCATTTGGATACCCTTGCACATGATTTACAGTTAGTAGGAAACATGTCCAATGAAATTGCTAGCATTGAACCAAGTCTGAACACACTCTACAAACACAGAACCTCACACTGTAAATAACTATAGAGGAGGGGAAAAAAACAAACTAGACTTATGTCTAGTTCTGATGCTATTTTGTGGGGAGAGATTTCCACAACTATGAGCAGGGTGGCTGACAGACTTGCCAGTCTCCTGGGCAAGGAGGTGAGGGCTCCGCTCTGCCATCCCAGAAGGGCCAGGCCTTGGGCAGAAGGGGTGGGGATCAGGGCAGCCAGACCTCAATGCCCCCGCAGAGCACGCCATACTCCTTCCCAAGGCAGGTTTGAGCCACCAGGAGTGGCTCCAGCAGTGATTTAAAGGGTTTAGGGCTCTGGATGGAAGCTCGGGGGCCTTTTGAATCACTGGTCCCTGGGGCAACTGCCCTCTTTGCTCCCATTGTCGGGAGGCCTGATTATGGGCAGTCATCAAATAACAGCCCACTTCCCATTCTCTCTAATTGTACTGTGGGATTGGTCAAGAGATCCACCATTGATGAACCTAATTCACTTGGATACAAGGGAAAACTCTCCCTGTCCTGGGTAAGGAAAGTTTTTTGCGTATAATTCAGAAAGGGTTAGCATAGAGGAGCACTATGGGAGTCCAAACTAGGGTTCAACTGTGGAAAATTAAATTATTCCACTCAAAATCCAAACCCCTCAAAACCACACTTTTTGACCAAAAACAAAGTGTCTGAAATGCTTCTGGAATACCTCATGGGAATTGTATTATGGATGCCTATAATGGGTCCACCCGCTGGTGAGCACCCTACTGCAGCCAAGTGGTTTCATGCAGGATCCTTGCCTGGTTATCCAGTCACCCTCAAAGTCCAGGAACCAGGGCCTTACTAGCCCTGTCCACAGTGCTAGTGAGTCTCTGCTTGTGGCTGGTCTTTGGCCACTCGGTCTGGGTCTTACCCAGATCTATGTTCAGCTCACACTGGGAGCTAGCCATAGTGCTGATCTCCCAGTCAGGGTATCGACCTGGCTGGGTCGAGCTCCTGAAGGGAACTGCCAGGCCCCAGCCCTGCAGCTTCTTTTATACCCCTCTGCTGGGTCCTGATTGGCTGCCGCAGAGACAGCCACTCTATAGTGCCTGGAGGACCTCTTCTCCACTCCTCCAGCTGGGATGGGGTGCAGCAAGGCCAGAAGCCTCCTGTAGGGGGCGTTGGGGCCTAGACCAGCCCATCCCAATGCCTCATTCTCTTATTTCCTCTATGGGCCAGATTCCCCAGCCAGATTCTCAAAAAAAATGCACTGTGGTCACATGACTGAGATGATGCAACTCCATACCTCACCAAGAGGGGTGACTGTGTTAGATCATGGGAGATACAATCTGACCAAAGTGGCCTATAGTGGAACCTGGGAGTATGAACTAAAACTTCCATAAGGCACCACAACTGCATTTTGAAATGGAAATATTTCAGCCAAAATACTTGATTTTTATTTTTTTTCCCAAAAACTCAGAATGTTCTGAGTGTGCGTGTGTTTATATAGGTGGGTAGGAGGTGGGGAGGACACAATCTCCTCTCATCACATTTTCCAACTAGAGCTAGTTGGAATAAAGAATATTTTGGAAACTGGTGATTTAATGACTGGGAAATTGTACATTAAACTTTAGTCAGTTAATCTTTGGTGGTTTGTGAGGATTTTAAGGTTATGTATAACCACTTATGAACCACCTACTGTTCTTTTCTGTTGCCATCAAATGCCATCCTATCCCATGTGAACTTTTCAGTACTATGCTGCAGTATTTTTCTGGACATACTAATTAAGAAAGGTATTGATGCTCAAAATTATACAATGTTGAGTTGATAAAGTTTGTCTGTCATCTATCTGGTGGAAAACATGGCAAAATGTTAACAGAGCATCTGGGATAGAAAATGACCAAAGAACCAAAACCATATGATGGTTCCCTGTTCTGATCCAAGCCAGAAGGCTACCTATCTCCTTTCTGGAGGAGAAAGTGGAGGGACTTAAACAATGATCAATATCTCTAGTGAAAAACAGTGTCACCAAATAGGAATGTGAAAGAAGACATTCTCAGGGACCTTAAAAGTTGAATATACAAATGGTTATGAATACAATTTAGTCTATCACTTCTTAAATTGCCCTTATCACAACAGCTTCCGCACACTTCAAAACCTTAATGGATTTTATCCTCCGCATATCCTGAGAGGAAACTATTATCCCCATTTTAAGGGATGGGGAATTGAAGCACATGATGGATTAAGTGATCTGCCCAAGGTCATACAGCAGTGTTTCTTAATCTGTGTTCTGCGGAGGTGTGCCATGGAGAACAGAATTCAAAATGGCCACCCTTAAAGGGGCAGGTGACCCTTTTTTTTGCTCAATAACTTTCCCTTGACCCTTTTTTCCCCCTCAATAACTTCCCCCCCCCCAACCTTTTTAAGAAACACCGTCATACAGGAACACTTCTGTTCTGGCAGTCAAGTCAGAAACTGAACCCTTGTCTTTTGTGTCCCAGCCCACTGCCCTCACCTGTATTCCATCTTTCAAGAAAGGCTTAGCATGAGCTCAAAGAAGTTCTAAGTTGGGTATTGAGATTTTGCCCATGAGTAACTGCCTATGAAAAGAAAGAAAGATGAGACCTCTGCCCTTGAGTAGTGATATCTCTGGCAAAGAACTGGCTGTTTGTAATAACAATAATAATAAAAAAACAAGACAGCATGCTACAATCTGGAGGCCAGAATAAGAAATGAGACCAGAATGGTAGAGTGTATCATGAATCCTGAGGAATTCACACTTGATATAGCCCACATGAGAGCAAATGACATGCAGAGTGAAAGAAGTGATCATCTTCAACATACTTGTGTTGCCAAGCACAACTGAAGAGAGGAGAAGAGGGTGAAATTCAACTGCTGAATGCATCAATTGTGCAGAGAAGAGCAGGCTAGATTATTAGGGCCAGACCCTCAGCTGACTTCAATGGAACTATGTCAGTTTATATGAGTTGAAAGTCTGGTCCCTAGAGTACCAGAGTGACATCTGAGAGGAGAGATGACTGTTCAGATAGACACCACTTAGGCAGAAGGGGCATCAACCTCCAGGCATCATAACTGACAAGGCTTATTCAGGGGAATTTAAACTACATACGCAAAATTCCCTGCACTCCCTATATCAAATAATGTGACATGTATTGTAAAATGTAATGTAATACAGGAACTGGAATTCTACTGAAGCAAGATGAAGAATAAGGGGATTAATGCACTGAAGTGTCTATACACAAACACAAAGAATATCAGAAATAAAGAAAAAAGAAATAAAGAAAAAGAACTAAACAGTAATCAAAAGGCAGCTATTATAAATGACTGGGCAACATTGTAAACTGTTGCAAGGACTTTCATAACTGGAATATATCAGTGTAATCTATGTCAGATAGGCAAAAAGAGAGAGGCGAAAAGATGGAAATCCTGGGAGAATAGGTTGTTTCATTATATGTCAAGAACTTCTATTTCTAGATGGAGCCAAATATCAGAAAGTGCAGATGCACATATGAACATCTTTACTTCAAGTTGTAGAAGCTTTTTTAAACCTCAGAAAAGATATGACCTGGGCTCAGTTTGAGGGATAGGCCAAGGTTTGGAGCAATAATTATCTGATTAATATTCATTTACTCATATCTCTGAACAAGTTAAATTAATGTTCTGCTGATCAGACAGGGGAATAACAAGCATGGCTACCAGGTTAAAACTGAAAGTGAATCTATCTGAAAAAGTACACTCTTGGGCTGAACCAGGGTGAGTGCTAACAGGAGGGAGTTTTGAGAGGCTCTCCTGGAGGAGGAGAAGGAAGGAGCAAACTAAAGCACCTTGGGGTAAGTGGCTGCTTATATTTGGAGGTTTTGGGCTTGTGTGTGTTTGTTTGGAGTTTGTTTGTTTGTTTGGAGCGTTTGGAGTGCTGAGCTGAGTGTGTTTGTTTGTTTGTTTGAAAGGCCGTGTGCTCAGGCACTATTTGGTGTCCGGGAGGTGGGCGGGCGTTAGCCCGCCCACATCAAAAGGACCTCCCCCCAGCCTGCGGGGAGGACCACAGAACCCAGGAGAACCAACTAATTATTGGGGACAAATAATGAAAAAACAGGGACGGGTGTGAGGGTCAAAGGGCTAAAACGAGGGAGCCGGATGGGGATACCGAGCAGAGAACCCCGGACAGCGCCCACTGCTCCCCGAAGGTCTCGAGAGAGCCAGCGGACGCTGCCCATTGGAACTCTGCCCGGATACGTGAGCGGATACAGCAACGGAAATAGGCCCCACAGTCGCAGGCCCCTCCCCCGGCCAACCTCTTTTCCCTGGTTTTATAGATTGCCGATTTGGCAATTGCCAGGAGGAGGTTGACCAGGAGGTCCCGCGACTTTGTGGGGCCACGAATGGGGTGTGCGTAAATTAACAAGTGGGGGGAAAAATGCAGCCAGAACCTCAACAGGAGGTTCTGGAGGAGCCGAAAGAGGGGCTGTAACCTGGCGCACTCGAGGTAGATGTGCGCCAGGGTCTCCCTCACGCCACAGAAGAGGCACGTTTCGGGGGTGGGGGTGAACCGCGCCAAGTACACGCCCGTGCTCACCGCGCTGTGCAGTACTCTCCAACAGATGTCCCCGGTGGGTCGTGCAACCAAGGTCGAATAGAGGCTGGCCCACCGGGGCTCCCCACCCTCTATTGATGGTAGGAGGTCCCGCCACTTGGTGTCTGGGCGGGACACAAGGGTGGGGAAGTGGAGCGTGTGAAGCACGAGCGTGTACAGGTGACTCTTTGGCGCGGTTCGGAAGGGGACTGGCTGCAGCGAGTGCAGCCGGCTCAGGTGACGAAGGGGAGGAGGTCGGGAAGGTACGCGGGGCTGGGGGCCGATGGGGAGATCGGGAGGGCCGGGGTAAGGGGTGGGTGGGGTGCACCCTCTCGCAGGACTTTGTTTAGGTACACCCGAGCAGTGGGCGGCAAAGCGTCCTTCACCTCCTGAAGTACGCGCCGGGGAGTACGTAGGGTGGAGAGCCCCATGCGCTGGGCGAGCGCCTGAGGATCCACCCAGTCTCCCCGGTCGTAGTCCAGGAGGTCTCCAACTCTGGTGACTTCTGCCAGGACCAACCTCTGGCGCACCAGGGGGGACTCCGCCGCCTGCACACGTAGATGGGGATTTTGTAGCAGGGGCTCCGCGAGGAGGTCTGCCCCCACGGTGGCTCCCAAGGACCTGGTCGCTGCAAGCAGCTTCCAGGTCCGGAGGAGGTCCTGGTAGAAGGCCGGCAGCCCGGAGAGGTCTCGCGGAAGACCTCTCAGATAAAGGAGCTGCCGGTCGTATCGGAGCCCTCGGAGGCGGCGAAGGAAAGCGTGCGCAAGCGTGCTCCATGCCGGACTACCTGCATCAAATAGGAGTCTCTGCAGGGCCCGGAGGCGGAGGACGTGAACCCGCGTGCGCAAACACGTCAGGCCCTGCCCTCCCTCCTCCGGGGGGAGATGGAGAACCCCTGCAGAGACCCAATGCAGTCCTGGCCAGATGAACCGCAGCATGAGCTGCTGGATACGGACCAGGAGGCCCGGGGGCGGGACCAGGGTGCCGAGGCGGTGCCAGAGCATGGACAGGACCAAATGGTTGAGTACCAGTACCCTCCCACGCAGGGAGAGGCACCGGAGCAGTCCCGTCCATCTCTGCAACCGCTCGACCACCCTGGCCTCTAAACCTTGCCAGTTCTCCGGCGGGGAGGGATGCGTGGCAGAAAGAAAAACGCCGAGATAGAGCAGCGGACCCGCGCTCCACCTGATGGCCTGAAGCGCGGGTGGGAGGGAGCCCGCCTGCCACCCGGCCCCTACCACCAGGCCAGAGCTCTTGACCCAGTTGACCCGGGCGGAGGAGGCCGCCGAGTAGACGGCTTGGCAAGCCTCCACCCGCGCCAGGTCTCCCAGGTCCTGGACCACGAGGAGCACGTCGTCGGCATACGCCGACAGGACCAGCCTCGTCTCCGGCTCACGGAGCGCCAACCCCGTCAACCTCTTGCGAAGGAGACGGAGGAAGGGCTCTATGGCCAGAGCGTACAGCTGGCCCGACAGCGGACAGCCTTGACGTACTCCCCGCCCGAAGCTGACCGGTGCGGTCAGGGTCCAGTTGAGCTTGACCAAGCACTCTGCGGAGGCGTACAGCACCTGGAGAAACCCCACAAAATGGGGCCCGAAGCCGAAGGCCCGCAGGGTGCCCAGGAGGTACCCGTGGTCCATCCGGTCGAATGCCTTCTCCTGATCCAAGGACAGGAGGGCGAACGACAGACCGTCCCTACACCCGAGCTCTAAGAGATCCCGGACCAGAAAGAGGTTGTCGAAGATGGTTCGGCCCGGGACGGTGTAGGTCTGGTCTGGATGGACCACGTCCGCCAGCACGGACTTCAACCTTAGGGAGATGGCTTTGGCGACAATTTTATAGTCCGTGCTGAGGAGCGAGACGGGACGCCAATTCCTCAGATCGCGGAGGTCCCCCTTCTTGGGCAGCAAGGCGATCACGGCTCGCCTGCACGATACAGGGAGGACCCCGCTCTCCAAGGACTCGGCCCAGACGCTAGCAAGGTCCGGGCCGAGGACGTCCCAGAACACGCGGTAGAACTCCACGGTCAGCCCGTCCATGCCCGGGGATTTATTGGTGGGCATGAGACGGAGGGCTTCCGAGAACTCGGCCAGAGAGAGAGGCAGCTCTAGCCGGTCCCGGTCGCCCGCGCTGACCGTCGGGAGTTCGTTCCAGAGAACCCTGCGGGCGTCGGCGTCGGTCGGATCCGGGGAGAAGAGAGAGGCGTAGAAGGCGCGAGCCCTCTCGCGCATCTCCACCGGATCCGTGAGGGGGGTGCCGTCCTCCGCCAGAAGGCAGAGGACGTGTTTTTTGGCCCCCCTCTTTTTCTCCAGGGCGTAGAAGAAGCGGGAGCCTCGATCCATCTCCCGAAGGAGACGGATGCGAGAACGAACAAAGGCACCCCGGGCTCGAAGGTCCTCGAGGGCCCGGAGCTCCTCCCGCTTCTCCCGGTACGCTCCGCAGAGGGGCGGATCCTCGGGGCCGGTGGCCAGCCGCTTCTCTAGCTCTAAAACCTCCCGTTCCAACTGCTCTATCGCCGCATCCCTCCGCCGGCTGGCCCCCCGGGCGTAGTCACGGCAGAAGAGCCGCGTGCGCACCTTCCCCACATCCCACCACCGCCGCGCCGAGGGAAAGGCGCACCGCCGCCCGCGCCAGGCCAGCCAGAACTCCCGGAAGGACGCTACGAAGCCCACGTCCTCCAGCAGGCTGTTATTGAAATGCCAATAGGCCGGCCCCGGCCTCTCCGAGGAAAGAGAAGCCCGTATGGCCACCAAGTGGTGGTCCGAGAAAGGGGCCGGCCGAATGCCGGAGGAGTGGGCCCGGAAGAGATGATGACGAGACACATAAATGCGGTCCAACCGGGAGTGGAAAGACCGACGACCCGCCACCTGGACGTAGGTAAACACCGTTTCCTCGCCCAGGTGGAGGTCTCGCCAGACGTCCACCAGGGAGTGATGGTCTATTATCTCCCTGAGGACGTCCGCGGCGGCCGGGCACTGCTCGAGCCCCGTACGGTCCCGCTCCTCGAGGGTGCAGTTGAAGTCTCCGCCCAGGACCAGGCACTCGCGAGGATCCAAAGTGCCGAGGAAGGCCGACGCCTGCCGAAAGAAGCGGAGCCTCTCCGGGACGGACGTCGGGGCGTAGATGTTGACGAGATTTAGTGTCAGCCCTTCCGTCCGAACCCGGAGATGCAGCAGGCGACCCTGCATGACCTCGGCGGTCCCCAGCACCTCGGGCTGCAGGTTCGGGGAGAACAGGGTAGCCACCCCGGCTTGACGGGCCGACAGGTGGCTAAAATAAACCCTGTCCCCCCACTCCAGCCGCCAGCTAGCCTCGGCGGCCGGAGCTGTGTGGGTCTCCTGGAGGAATATGACGGAGTACCTGCCCCTCCGGAGGAAGGAGAGGACCTGACACCTACGGAGGCCCGACCCGCAGCCCCGGGTGTTCAGAGTGGCAAAGATGAGCGGCGGCATCGAGAGGGCTGGGGAAGATCCTGATTGGCAGGAGTGCCGACGGCCCCCATCGGGCCCCGCAGCAAACCGCGACCGTTCCCAAAAGTGAGCAGGGCGTCACGGAAGCTGCGGACCCGCTGGTAAGCCGCGGCCCCCCGCCGCCCGGTCCCTTTACCCTCCCGCAAGAGGGCTCTGACTATTTGCAAAATGAGATGAAAATCTCCCCAGCGCTGAAGGGCGAGAGCGACCTTGTTCTTGGAGCCACGGATGTCTTCCAAGAAAACACGCATCTCGCCCTTCAGCGCGTCTGGCGTCGGGGCCTCGGGCCCTCGAACGCCTTGGGGCCAGACCCCTCCGTGAGCCCCGCGACCCATCGGCACGGGGACGCAGGGCATTTGAGGTCCCTGCTGAGAGGACAGTGGTGGAGGGAGATCAGCCCCAGATGTGCTGGGAGCAGAAGAAACGAAAACCGCCTCCCGGGGGCCAACGTCTGGAGTAAACGTGGCAACCCCAGGGGCGGCAGTAACAGAGTAAGGGGAGGAAAAGAGTTCAGGGAGGGGATCGGGAAAAGGAGGGAGACGAGGAAGGAGAGTAGGGGGAGGAAGAGGTGAGGGATTAGGGAAGAGACAAGAATGGCGGGGAGGAGGAAGAGGGGTGGGAAACTCGATTGAGAGGGCGTTTGAATAGGGAGCAGGAGAAGGAGCAGGGCGAGATGCCTCAGCAGAGGAGGCACCGGGGTGCGGTGCCTCCTCGCAGCGCAGAGAATCGATGGCAGCGGTAGGGGTAGTAATAGTAATAGTCTCCCCAGCGCTGGGCTCCAGTGCCACAGAGAGTGCAGCACCGGAGGCCTCAGCGCCGGGGGTGACAGATATTAACGGGATCTCCCGCCCGCTGAGAGCCTCAAGGTTTTCCGCGGCCGCGGCCGAGGTGTTGTCGATGGCCGGGCAGACGGTCGCACCCCGGGGCAACTCAGAGGCAGGGAGAAGGGATAGCAGCGGGTCGGAAGGGGAAGGAGAGGTCGGTTGTTGTCCCTCCAGGACCTGATGATCCCCCTCTGAGGCAGCCGGGGTCAGCCCCAAAGCCTCCACCTCCTGAGAGAGGAAGGCGAGCCCGCCGCCCGCCACCAGGTGCTGATCTCTGTCGGTGGCAAGGTCAGCGGCCGCCCCCTCAGTGGAGGCGGGAACAGTGGGAGCATCCTCCATGGACACCCCCTCTTGCAGGGACCCCGGGAGGGAGGTGTTCACCTCTCCCGCGACCGCCGCAGTCACCTCGACCGCTTCGTGGTGCTGTGAATCGCTTGCGGGCTCAGAGGGTGGAATGGCTCCAGCGTCCACCCCCATGGGTACAGGGAGGTTGTCCTCCCCCTCAGAGGGCGGGGTGGAACGCCGAGCACGCTTTCGGCGCTTCCCCATTGCGAGCTCCCATCCCTCGGAGGAAGAGGGCTGGGCCTGAATGGAGGAAGAGCCAGGGGACAAGGGCAGCGTCGGGGGGCAAGGGTAGATGGGGGCTGGGCAGCAGGGGAAAAGGATACCTCCCCCCGAGGTAGGTCCTGCCCGAGTCCCGTCACTGACCCCGCCGCCCTCTCCTCCGCGGGCCCAGCCTTGCCGCTTTTGGCGGTGGCAGCATCAGCACCCGCACGCTCGTCTGGGCCCTGAGGAACCCGAGCGGGATTGACGATGGTCACGGTTGGAGGAGGGGCGACCCCAGGGTCCGGACCGTCAGGGCCACCGGCGATGGTAGGGCCGGTGCCCTCCCGGGCATCGGGGGTTCCGGGTGCCTCTCCAAACTGGGCCAGGGGGCAGTCCCTTCGGACGTGCCCCGTCGCCTGACAGAGAAAACACCGGGCCTCCCCCATGGTGTAGTACACCCGGTACCGGGCCCCTTGATGGGGCACCAGAAAAGACCCTTCCAGGGCTTCTCCGCCACGTCCCGCCGGCAGTAGTAGGATTTGTACCTGCCGGCGAAAGGAAAGGACGTGGCGGAGGGTCGGGTCTTTACAGCCCAGAGGAAGGGGACTCAGGACTGACAGAGGCCTCCCCAGGGTGGAGAGGAAAGGCAGTAGGGCGGCGTTGGGGAGGAAGGGAGGAACAGAGGACAAAACCACCCGTACGCCCAGGTCCTCCAAAGGCTCGAGGGGAACGTGGACTCCCCCCACCGCCAAACCCCTTTCCACCGCCTTCTGGGCGGCGGCCTCAGACGCCAGGAAGAAGACCACCTTCCCGAACATCTTAGAGGCCGCCACCACGGCCGCGGGCCCCACCACGTGTGCCAACGCCCGCACGTAGGTCTCCACGTGGGGCGAGGCCACCACCAGGAGACAACGGACCCCGTGCCTCCTGGTCAGGGTGGGAAAGGGGCCGCGGCCGCCGGGGATGGTATTCCGGGAGGCGGCTTGGGAGGCGACAGGCGGGGGGGTGGCGGCCACCTGGGCGTACGCCCTGGGGCCCGGGACACCGTTGCCCCCAGAGCTGGTGGAAGGAACAGGGGAGCGGGAAGGAGGGGGAGCCGCGGCCAACATGTGGGTCGCGGCCGGGGAGTGAGCCCTCGCCTCAGGAGGTTTTGCCTTCCGGGCGGGGCTCTTGCCCTTTTTGGTCCCCAGGCCCTTCCTACCCTTCAAGGGGGCATTCTTGATGGTAGCCGGAGGTGCCGCGGCAGAAGCGGTCGAGGCCCCGGGGTCCTCGTCCATGTCCGCCCCCTCTACCGTAGTGACGGGGGGCCCGGCAGCCTCAGAGGAGTTGTTGTTTTTAGGGAGGGGTGGGGAAGGTTCTGCAGGGGTGTCATCCGACAACCCCTTCGTTGTGGTCATGGGTAGGGAGGAAAGGACAAAACAAACAATTAGGGGAGAACCAAAAAAACACCAGGGAAGGGAACAGGAAGAGAAAGAGGAGGGGAGGAAGGAGATTTACCACTCCCCCCCACTAGGCTGGAAGTGGGGTGGGAGGGTGATAATTCAGAAGAAAGGGAAGGGGAAAAGGTGTAAGGAATACAGCTCCCAGCACAGAATGGAAAGAGTGGCTCCTCCGGCTGCACTGGGGAGATGAGGGGTAAATAATCATTAAAAGGACATGGGGACAAGTGAAGCTGTGTGTGTGGGAAGAGTAACTAAAAGGAGGGGGAAGCTCAAGCGCCTAACAAAAGAAAGCGGGGGGGGGGGGGGGAAGCACTGGCACCCAAAGGGGTGGATGGGACAAGCAGTGGAGTGGGAAGGCAGGCAGTTAAAAGATGCCTGTTCAAGGGCGGGAAGAGGGAGGAGACACTGCTGAGGGAAAGGGAAACAGTGTACCCACAGGCACCTGAGCAGCAGGCCCACAGTACCTGCTGCAAGGCCCAGAAGAGCAGAGAAGGGCAAGGAGACAAGCAGTGGGGCCGAGAATGGAAAGGCCCCTACAGCAACCGGGGCTTGGAGAGGGAGCAGCAGGAGAAGTGTGAGGGCCGATGAACTATGGGGAGGTAAACCACCCCCTGCCCTCAGCACCCCAAAGGAGCTGCACCGGCCCCCCCACCCAGGAGCCCTGATGGAAAGGGCCCCTAATCTCCCCTCCCCAGCACCAGGCAGGCTGTGGGGAGAGGGAAACCCCAGGGGCTGCTTTAAAGCAGCCCCCTTACCGTCTCTTCTTTGGGGAGAGCAGCAGCAGCAGGAAAGATGAAGGTCCGGCCTGCCAAGGTGGAGAAAAAGGGGGGGGGGTCAAAATAGACCCCCAAGAAAATGGGAGCCGTGTGCTCAGGCAGGCAGGCAGGCAGTTGGAAGCTGATTAGGTTTGAATTGAAACACCGTGTGCTGATTGGCTGAGCTGTAGGCAGAGGGAGGAGCTATCAGGGAGGCCGAGCACTTAAACCCTGCTGGTAAGCGACCAGGGAGCTTTGCGACCGGGTGCTCGCGAACAGGGTGAGTGCTAACAGGAGGGAGTTTTGAGAGGGGAGTTTAGAGGGGAGCTTGGGGGGAGCCAGTGACTTCTATTGCCCTTAAACTAAATCCTTTATAACAACCTCTATCTGAAACATTTAATTAACCCTCATATATAATTAGAGTAGGAAATGGAGGCAGAAGCCCAGCAGCAGAGTGGGGGCTATCCTGTTTATTGTGTCGAGTGCAGTATGTATGACTACCTACCCTGTGGGTGGGTGGCGTATGTGTGCGCTCGATGCAAGGAGCTCCTGGCCCTCAGAGACCGAGTGCGTGCTTTGGAGGCCAGGGTGGCTGAACTGGAGGAGCTAAGGAAGGCAGAGGTGTTTGTGGATGAGACTTTCCGGGACATAGTAGGGCTGTCCCACCTCCAATCTGACAGTCCTGATGCTGTTACGGAGGATGAAAGGCTCAGGGAAGGAGAGCAGTCAACGGGAGCAGAGGGAAACCATCCCATAGTTGGGACCCTCCTTCCAGAGGGTGATGTTGTATCCTCTCGTGCCGAGGATACTTCTCCGGGGGAGGGAGCTCCAGCTGTTAGGAAGAAGCAGGTTTTAGTAGTGGGGGATTCGATCATTAGAAATATAGATAGTTGGGTTTGTGATGACCGGGAGAACCGTATGGTTACTTGCCTGCCTGGTGCGAAGGTTGCGGATCTCTCGAGGCATCTAGACAGACTTATGGGCAGTGCTGGGGAGGAGCCGGTCGTCGTGGTACATGTTGGTACCAATGACATAGGGAAGGGTAGAAGAGATGTTCTGGAGGCCAAATTTAGGTTACTAGGAAAGAGACTGAAATCCAGAACATCTTTGGTGGCATTCTCTGAAATGCTTCCAGTTCCACGCGCAGGGCCAGATAGACAGGCAGAACTTCAGAGTCTCAATGCGTGGATGAGACGATGGTGCAGGGAAGAGGGGTTTAGATTTATTAGGAACTGGGGACACTTTTGGGGTAGGGGGAGCCTATACAGGAATGATGGGCTCCACCTAAATCAAGGTGGATCCAGACTGCTGGCATTAAACATTAAAAAGGTCGTAGAGCAGTTTTTAAACTAAGAGGTGGGGGAAAGCCGATTGGTGCGGGGGAGCACCTGGATCGGACGGAGACTTCTCTTACATGAGGCTCCATAGGTAGGGATTCCCTAGAAGTTAGTCAGATAGGGAACGTGGGAAATAATATATGGGCAAGATCAGATGTGAAACAATCGTGCATAAAAAAATCCAATGTGTCTGTGAAAGGCGGACATATAAATAGTGGTAGTTTTCTAACATGCTTTTACACTAATGCTAGGAGTCTGTCTAATAAGATGGGTGAACTGGAGTACCTCATATCAAAGGAGGAAGTTGACATAATAGGCATCTCAGAAACATGGTGGAATGAGGACAATCAGTGGGACACTATCATACCGGGATATAAATTATATCGGAAAGACAGAACAGGTCGTGCGGGTGGCGGAGTGGTACTATATGTGAAGGATAATATAGAATCAAATGAAGTAAAAATCCTAAAGGAATCAAAATGTTCCATAGAATCATTATGGATAACAATTCATTCCTCTAATATGAATATGGCATTAGGAATATATTACCGACCACCTAACCAGGACAGTGATAGTGATGCTGAAATGATAAGGGAGATTAGAGAGGCTACCAAAATAAAAAACACAGTAATAATAGGAGATTTCAATTATCCCCATATTGATTGGGTGCATGTCACCTCAGGACGGGATTCAGAGATTAAATTTCTTGATGCCTTAAATGACTGCTTCTTGGAGCAGCTAGTACAGGAACCCACAAGGGGAGAGTCGATTCTCGACCTAGTCTTGACTGGAACGCAGGATCTGGTCCAAGAGGTAACTGTTACTGGACCGCTTGGAAATAGTGACCACAATATAATAACTTTTAATATTCCTGTGTTGGGAAGAACACCGCAGCGGTCAAACACTCTGGCATTTAATTTCAAAAAGGGGAATTACACTAAAATGAGGAAGCTAGTTAAACAGAAACTAAAAGGGAGAGTAATTAAACTAAAATCCCTGGAAGCTGCATGGGAACTGTTTAAAGACACCATACTAGAGGCCCAACTTAAATGTATACCCCAAATAAAAAAACACAGTAAGAGACCTAACAAAGAACCACCATGGCTAAACAGCCATGTTAAACAGGCAGTGAGAGAGAAAAGGGCAGCTTTTAAAAAGTGGAAGTCAAATCCTAGTGAGGAAAATAGAAAGGAACATAAACACTCCCAAATTAAGTGTCATAATGTAGTAAGAAAAGCCAAAAAAGAGTTTGAGGAACAGCTAGCCAAAAATTCAAAAAATGATAGTAAAATGTTTTTTAAATACATTAGAAGCAGGAAGCCCGCTAAAAAAGCAGTGGGGCCCTTGGATGATAAAGATATAAAAGGAGCGATCAAGGAAGACAGTGCCATTGCGGAGCGATTAAATGATTTCTTTGCTTCAGTCTTCACGGCTGAGGATGTTACAGAGGTTCCTAAATCTGAGTCAGCTTTTTTAGGTGACAAATCTGAGGAACTCACTCAGATTGAAGTGACATTAGAGGAGGTTATGGAATTAATTGATAAGCTGAATAGTAACAAGTCTCCGGGACCAGACGGCATTCACCCAAGGGTTCTGAAAGAACTCAAATGTGAAATTGCGGAGTTATTAACAGTGGTTTGTAACCTATCCTTTAAATCCACTTTGGTACCAAATGACTGGAAGATGGCCAATATAACACCAATATTTAAAAAAGGCTCTAGAGGAGATCCTGGCAATTATAGACCGATAAGTTTAACATCAGTACCAGGCAAATTAGTAGAAACACTAGTAAAGAGTAAAATTGCAAGGCACATAGAAGAGCACGAATTGTTGGGCAAAAGTCAGCATGGTTTCTGCAGAGGGAAGTCGTGTCTAACTAATCTGTTAGAATTCTTTGAAGGGGTTAATAAACATGCGGACAAGGGGCACCCAGTGGATATAATATACCTAGATTTCCAGAAAGCCTTTGACACGGTCCCACACCAAAGGCTTTTACGTAAATTAGGTGGTCATGGGATAGGAGGAAAGGTCCTTTCATGGATCAAGAATTGGTTAAAAGACAGAAAACAAAGGGTGGGAATAAATGGTAAATTTTCACAATGGAGGAGGGTAACTAGTGGTGTTCCCCAGGGGTCAGTACTGGGACCAATCCTGTTCAACTTGTTCATCAATGATCTAGAAAATGAGGTAAGCAGTGAGGTGGCCAAGTTTGCAGATGACACAAAGTTGTTCAGGACAGTCAAAAGCAAAAGGGATTGTGAAGAACTACAAAAAGATCTCAGCAAACTGAGTGATTGGGCAGCAAAATGGCAAATGAAATTTAATGTGGGTAAGTGTAAGGTAATGCATGTTGGAAAAAATAACCCAAATTACACGTACTACATGATGGGGTCAAATTTAGCTACGACAGATCAGGAAAGGGATCTTGGAGTTATAGTGGATAGTTCTATGAAGACATCCACGCAGTGTGCAGCGGCAGTTAGTAAGGCAAATAGGATGTTAGGAATTATTAAAAAAGGGATAGATAATAAGACAAAAGATATCATACTTCCCCTATATAAAACTATGGTACGCCCACATCTCGAGTACTGCGTGCAGATGTGGTCTCCTCACCTCAAAAAAGATATATTGGCATTAGAAAAGGTTCAGAAAAGGGCGACTAAGATGATTAGGGGCTTGGAAAGGGTCCCATATGGGGAGAGGCTAGAGAGACTGGGACTTTTCAGTTTGGAAAAAAGGCGATTGAGGGGCGATATGATAGAGGTATATAAAATCATGAATGGTGTGGAGAAAGTGATTATAGAAAAATTATTTACCTTTTCCCATAATACAAGAACTAGGGGACACCAAATGAAATTGATGGGTAGTAGGTTCAAAACTAATAAAAGGAAATTTTTCTTCACACAGCGCACAGTCAACCTGTGGAACTCCTTGCCCGAGGAGGCTGTGAAGGCCAGGACTCTATTAGGGTTTAAAAAAGAGCTTGATAAATTTTTGCAGGTTAGGTCCATAAATGGCTATTAGCCAGGGATAAAGTATGGTGCCCTAGCCTTCATAACAAGGGCAGGAGATGGATGGCAGGAGATAAATCACTTGATCATTGTCTTCTGTTCTCCTTCTCTGGGGCACCTGGCATTGGCCACCGTCGGCAGATGGGATGCTGGGCTCGATGGACCTTTGGTCTGACCCAGTATGGCCATTCTTATGTTCTTATGTTAGGGAACAGGGAATCTGGGATAGCCAGCGGGGCTGACAGCCTCACCAGGACCCTGGGCAAGGAAGGGGGACAAGCTCTGTGCCCCCTGGGAGGGGCATGGCCTCCATCAGAAGAGGTGGGACTGAGGATAGCCTCCCCCAGGCACCCTCAGCAATGCCCAGAATGTGTCTTGCCTGAGCGCTGCCTAGAGTGCACCACGCAGGGCTCTGGTGGGGATTTAACAAGCCTGGGGATCCATCTGCTACTGCTTCCACACTAGTGGTGGCAGGGAATTCCAGACCATTTTGAATCACTGGGCCCCGGGGCAGTTGTCCCCTTTGCCCTACTGTGAGAGGGACTAAGTGTAGCGGAGAAGAGGTTTATTGAGCAATAGGACTGTATAAAATGGAATGTTCAGCAGAACTTCCTACTTCTGCACCAGAAAAGATTATATGATATATGAGGGTCCTGGTTGTTCACTAAAGCAAGCTCTTTAAGCCCCTTGAGCTTACGAGTACTGCTGGGTACAACAGCTGAGCAGCTCTGGTTACCTAATGCCGATAGACCCTGTTCCCAAGTGGATGCTGTAACACACTTGGTTTGCATATGGATTTAACATTCCTCCCCAGTAAATGGTCCAAGGAGCAGTGAATACATTACTGTGGCAGCCAACAGAATTAAACTAAAACTGCAGGGAAAATTATTTTTCCATCTCTCAGTGGGACAAAAGCAAAACCTTTTAAAGGGTTTCAAAGAGAGAGAGAGCCCAGAACAGCTGGAGATGATCAGAGCCTTTACACAGGATGAGAGAGACACTGCCTGAATGAAGTAGTGCTGGAACTTGAACTCAGGTCTTCCCCATCCCAGGTGTGTCACCTGAATGCCAAGCTATTGGGAGTAGGGAAGACCTCTCCTTCTGCCCAACTTACTCCCAGCCAGAAATTCCATTCTGAACCTCAAAACCTTTCCAGTATGTCTAGACTGTGACACTATTTTGGGATATGTCCAGTATCCTGAAATAGCATTTTCCGCATCTTTGCAGCACACCCATTATTTTGAAAAGCAATCAAAACAATGGACATGTTATTCCAATGTCCCAGTAGACCTTGTTCCATGAGGATTAAGGGACTTGTCAGAATAGCTGTCTATTTTGAAATTTGGAGCTGTGGAGACAGCACCAAATTTCGAAATAGACTCGCTCTAAATGAGCTCGAAATAATAAATAAGCTCAAATTGCTTAGCTTATTTCAAGCTAGCACTACAGTGTAGATACACCCATCTTGAGGGAAGGTTCTCAAAACTTGCAAAAAGATGGGGGGGGGTGCTCAAAAAATTCCCAATCAGAAATAAATTACACTGGTGAGCAACTGACATTTAGATCAGACTCAAAGTCTTTATCTAGTGTAGAGAAAAATGGCACAGCTTCATTTATGTAATGAAGGTTAAAAACATTCTGATATTTTATATGGTTGTGAAGACTATCTTACAATAATAACACTTTTGAAGTTTGAAATTGAAATCTGCTTCCTGATTGCAACCCCTTTTTCTTCATTGGCCACACTCATAAGTTTATTATTGTAGGGCTGCTCACCAGTGGTTTGCAGCTGTTACTGACTTTATTTTGCTTTTTTTAAAAAAGGGAAAGGAGCAGTAAATCATTGTGTGGTGGGTTGTTTTTGTAAACACCTGTAAATCTACATCATTATAAAAAGGGGAAAAGGCAGCTCAGATTTGGGACTTGTTCCTGGTAACTGCCCTTTAATCAAACATTTTAAGTTTAAACATAACTTTTGCAGGTATGCACTTTGTTTTTAACTGGATCATTATACATTTAGACAAGCACTAATTACATGTCCTGTAACAGAAAGATATGGAACAGTTCAATTCTGCATCCTTGATGCAGGGCTGATAAGTGTGGACTGCACTGAAGCTAATAAAAACTGCTCTTCAGCTGCAAATAACTAGAGCTAAATAACCAAAGTCAATCATAAGGCTTCCCAAACACTCCTTTCCAAGTCTCCAACCTCATCAGGTTCCCAGGCTATGAATTCAAACAAAGAGACTGCTGTTTCTCTGATTTGTATGAAATTATAGATCTACCATGGCTGTGAATGTGTGCTCTAATTCGGCAGTCCTTCAATAATGGCTATGCAGAAAGCAGCTGGAACAGCAGAAAAGTGTCCGGAATCACAGGGAAGGAAAAGAAACAGCTCTGCATGATCCTGGGATCATTTACAATGCTAAGGCCATGGGCCAGTGTGCTCTGCTTGGCTGCCACCTGTTGTGTTCTATCATGAGGAGAATACTTACTAGTTCAGATACCAAGCGGGGGCTGCTATGGCTGTGAGCTTTGATCAGCTGAACTTTATAGTTAAAATTATATGAAATCAGACAGTTACTTAAAAATGTGAATGTTGACAGGTATTTTAAATTACATTATATAGTTACTTTCTCTCACACACATGCACAGCATACTAATATTGGTTGTAATATCCTCTTAGAAACAAAATAAAATATGCCAGTTTTGTTCTTTGCTATTTGACAACCATCCATGCTTCTTCTCTTTGTTTCTCCTGTGAAGCTCAGATCACCTGCAGTTGGGCTGTATGTGAATGCATAAGATGAATACAGGGGCCTTTCCAAATTCAAATGTCAGGAACATTATGGTGACATTACGAAGATGCTTCTTTATAGAGCAATGATTGCGACCGTCACCACTTCAGATTTTCTTGCAGTCTCAGACTTTGGCTGATTTGGGGTTGAATACTCCAAATCGAAGAGGTGCCTACCTTTTGCAGAATGAGAGAAGGTTGGTCCAGGGGTCCTACCAGTAGATTTAAAGATGCTTGTTAATGTTGATGATTAAATGCAGGGCTAGCCAGAAAACAAGAATTTAATTTTTTGGGAAAAAAAGTCAAGGCTTTGACTTTTGTTTTTGGGCAAAAACAAAGACCATTTGATTTTTTTTGTTGGCGGTGGGAGTAGAAAACAGAGACACACCCCTATTCCAGAGCAGTCCAGTGGTTAGGGCACTCTCTTGGGATGTGAGAGACCAGGTTTAAGTCACTGTTCTGAATCAGGCAGACTGTGTCTTCCCTCACAGACAAATTCCTAAACCTTGGATCTACTTCCTGTTGGAGCTGTACTATTTTGTGAAAATAATATATTATTCATTGGTCCAGAGAAAGAGAGAGATTAATTCTAGCTTGATGGGTAAGGCCCTCACCTTATTCAGAGCAGGGACTTGAACCTGGTTTTCTAAATTTACAACTGACAGCCTACATGCTGTACTATGCCTGTTCTGGGCTGGGAAAGGCATGTGTCACACACATAACCTTTATTAATTTTATCAGGTAAACCTTTGTTTTTGTCTTTTGTGACAGGCTTAACAAATACTGCTCTACTTACTTTTTTCACACCATTTTTGATTTTATGACATCTATCATATTCCCCCCTTTAATTTTCTCTTTTTTTGATCTTTTAGTCTCTCCAGGTTTGGATGCCATTCCATACCCTTTATCAACTCCATTGCCCTTCTTTGAAGCTTTTCCAGTTCCGTTACAGTCTTTTTGTGGTGGGGTGACAATGACTGGACACAGTATTGAAGGTGTAGGCCTGCCATGGATTAATATATTGTCGTCGTATTTTTCCCTGTCCTAATAGTTCCTTTTAGGTTGGCATTGCTGCACATTGAGCAGAAGTTTTCAAACAACTATCTATGGTGAAGCTAAGATCTCTTTCTTGACTGGTAATAGCTAGTTTAAAACCCACCATGGTATAAAAGTCCTCATGAATCCCAGCCTGCTGGTTTAGCCATCAGTAGGCCACATGCCTCCTTCAAAAGGTGTACACTGTATTAGTTTGTGAAACATTACACATATTATAGATAATGTATAGTACCGTAAATGTACATTGTACTTTACAGTCAGAGATTACAACAATTTCCTTGCCTTCACTAGCTAAAAAACCAACACTGTGCAAATTCCTGCTGCATCTCCTTTGAAACACACCTCTTCTGAAATACTATAGGATGTGCTTCCTCGGAAGAATGGTCACCAGTCAGTGAGTGCAGCACCATGGTACAAAAACAGATGAGAACTCTTGATTTCGATTCACTAGAAAGAGAAGCCTCTGTGCAGGTCCTCTGGCTTGAAAACATTCTTTGTTTTTATGGTCATGTTTACTCTGCTGTAAAAGGATTAATTCAAGCAGATAGCAGGGTAATGCAAAGAGACTTCCCTCAGGGCACAAAGAGCAAGGAAATATCACTTCTGAAACGGTGATTTGCTAATCACAGTAGCTGTAGGTAGCAGTGTTAATGCAGATTCCCCTACATAAATTGCCAACACTATAGAAATCTTACAAATATGCTATAAAACTAACATTCTCACCTCTCCCTTATATTTTCAAAGTTCTATCATACAGATTGATGCGGCAGCTTTTGATGGTCCTCTCCCTCAAGGGGAGAAAAAAAAATCATTCTACACTTTCCCATTTCAGTATATCCATGCCATTTAGCCAAGCTGTCCCTTTGAAGGGACTCAATATTTAATAAAATTAGTTCAGGTAAGGCAATACTGCCTCTCAATCACATAAGACCCCTAAGAACAAACAAAGATCCCACAATCAAAGCTGCTGTTCGCATTATTCAGCCCTAAAGTTTTAATTTTAATATTTTGTGATGTATGGTTGGTTTTTGCCTTGCACTGGCTAATTTAGTTCTCTGCATGCACTTTTAACATTTTTACAAGAACTACATTGATATGAAAAAACCTGATCCTGTCTCAAGGCTCCCAGCGTGGCTGACTTATTTGTGCCCTGATTCCAGGACAATCTAATATTTAGGCCAGAGGGAACATTACAGACCATTTATTTCAGGCCTTCCTGAGAAAAATGCTAGCATGACTGCAATGTGCAAATTTGCTTGCTCGACACTAGCAACAAAGAAGCAGATCCCCACCCTGCAGAGCAAGGATGTCTATGAGATGAGAACATTAGTCTGCTAAGCCAGAAAGCAAGACTTGATTGCAGAGTTGGCAAGGGAAAAGTGTTTTATTCACAGAGAAATCATCAATTATACAAAAGCTTCAAATGTGTATATATAAAAAGGTTCTTAATCACATCTCCTATTCACAGACAAAATATGTCATTGCCTCACTGCTACTGGATACATTATATTGCACAGTTGTCTTTTCATGGATTTATGCAGTGTTGGTCCCAGGATATTAGAGAGATAAAGTAATTATCTTTAATTGGACCTTTTTATTTATTCCGCCCCCCCCCCCCAAATAGCTTCTCTCACCCCAAACAGAAGTTGGTCCAAGAAAATATATTACTTCACCCAATTTGTGGGGAACCTCTTTTGGGTCAGGGGCCACTGACACACAGAAAAATCAGTTGGAGGCCTCACACAAGTGAGAAGCAAAAAAACCCAACATACCCTCACTGATGTAGCCCCTGACTGAGAAAGAGAAAGACACTCCCCATATTTCCCTCACACACCAGAGCCTGGCTAGTAGATATTGTGTACTCCAGCCCCATAGTGGGATAGAGCACCAGCACAGCGGGGGGGGGGGGGGGGGGGGGCTGGAGAACACATCCAAACCCCAGGCCTTAGGTTTCCTACCCTTGCTTTATAGTTTTGACATTAATGCAACAAACAAACAAAGCAATAATGGCTATGAGATTCATTTTGAACTAGTCCACATATTGTAAGGACAGAACAGCCTTAGCATAGATTAACATCAGGACTTCCAAACTGTTTAACGTTCAAAAAATATTGAAAAATGTGTGCTTATAAGAAAAATGGTAGTATTATTTAGTATGATTTTTTCCTTCACAGTGGAAGTGTAAATATGAGCTTGTTGAATTTTCAAACGAACAAAAAAACCCCAACAACAACAAAAACCACAACAAAACACCCACAGTAGTACTGGAAAGTTCCCACTCTGTCTCATGGCTTTGTGTAGTTTGGTAGCTTCAATCCAGTTTATTTAGGATTTGATCCCGTGCTCAATGGCAAAGCTCCTATTGACCTTAATAGTGTAGATTCTGGGTTGTAGAAGACAGCTGTGCACATTCCCCAAACACCCGTGCTACTGGTGGTATCTACGTAATTGCCTTACAAAGTGTTCACTGCTGTAGTGACTGTCTCCAGAAATTATAAAAGGTCTCCAGAAATTATAAACTACACACAAGACATACTTCTCTCTCAACTTCATTTTTAGCTGGCTGTCTTCTGTAGTTTGTGGGAAGAAGCAAGTTTTGCATTTTGCTCTGACGTTCATGATCTGTTTCACAAATAAATTCCATGGAGAGTTGCTGAGAACTTTCTGTCTTCAACACCCAAGAGTCTCATTACCACAGTGGACAGTTCCATCATTCCACTGAAATACAGTGGTTGTGGAAGGTCATCATGCAGGAAGAGGTTATCTGTCAGGTACTTTGGGCTAGTGCACTGGCCAGCTTTGTAGACGAAGACCAAACACTCAAAATTTGTCATGGTATGCCATGGGGGACCAGAGAAGAGTAGAAAACTGAATGATAGACTTCTAGCAGTCTGTGTTACTGACAAGATGAGTTACTATGTGTCCTAAACCAGTTATAGCTATTTTATGGTTGTCTCTTTCATACTGTTAATCTGAGAGAGATAACAATTTGACAGGGACATCTCAGTTCAAGTATTGAATGGGCATGGAGACTGAACTATAGCAGTGAATCTTGTGAGCGAGAATGGGTCTTGCCGTCAGGGTGAAGATACATCAGCAAGACAGTGGGGAGAAGCGCCTAGTATTTCAGCCTGTGCTGTAGCTTTGTCATGGATAAATACAGATGCCAGTCTTAGTGACACTTGTTTAAACCAGGAATAATTCTATTGACTTCACTTCCAGGCCAAATTCAGCCAAAGACATCAAGAGGATACTGTAATTGTTTGTCCTCAGTGATAATTTAGTTCCAATGGAATACCAGATTATTATAAATTACATTAGTTTTACACACCTCCTGAATGACAAATTGTTGGAAGTTCCACTACTTTGTCAAGTGTGCCCTTTTCTAAACTAACATTGAAGTGTAACTGAATCCCAATATTTACACCTATGTGCACATCATTGCTGAATTTGGCCTGTCATATGCAAGTCACAGGAACTACTGTGACTTACAATACGTTATAAACTGGATGGAGGAAATGGGGTATTTTCATGTGTTTCTTCTACTAGGTACATGCCTAGTGAATGGAAATGCAATAAAGATTAATTTATAAGCACAAAAAGTAACTGGTTTTGAATGACTACTGTCAAATATGTACAAATAAAGTACTGTACACTACATGTATATACATAGCAGTCCTCTTCCCTTTAAAAAAAAATTTGGATTGCTTTAGCATGTGATAACCTAAGATAAAAGCTACTGTTGGGTCAAAGAATGAAGTGAATAGATTGCTGTTAGTCTTCACATGAAAGCATTTTTAGGCCAATGTGCTAAATTTCTATTGCCAAAATATTCAGAGGTGGCCAAGAATGGAGTCCTTAAAATGCACAGCCTCTTTCAACACTGAGAACAGATCTATTAGGTACACCTGTAATTTCCCCATCAGAGCACTGCCACTCTGATCTGAAAGGCCACTTGTAGGGGTGAGAGGGAATTTCAGTCTCCATGCCCATGCAGTTATTGGCCTCTAATCAGTCTTCCAACATAAGCCATTCATTGTGCAGGTGCGCTTCTTTGTGATGTGGCCACTTGTAAACTAAAAACTGGGAACTTGGCTAAGAATTGGATGGACTCTCCTTTCAAACACATCACTGGCCAGCAAACAGATGGTGATGACCGTCAGTTACTGACATCCTGGTGCAGACTGAAAGTGACCAGCTGGAATTGAAAACCTCCATGCTATCAGTCTGCTACATTAAGATTACCGTGCCCCACTTTTTTCATATTTGCACATGTTTTGAAACTGATCACTCTCACCTAAGTGACACTTCTATGCAGAAGAAAAAAAATGTTTACTAGATCAGGGGAATATCAATTGTGTGTAAATTCTTTTGCTTTGGTGTTTTGTGGAAGGAGAAAGGAGACGGGAAGTCACATCTTGCTCCAAAAATTAATGGAGAAATTGCAGAGGTCAAGGTCTGTCTCTAGTTCCTCCCTACTTCATCTTTGGTACCAAAGATGGGTCCCAAAGATGGGGCAGGTCCCTCTAGACCAGTGTGTGATGGGGTGTGGTCACAGAAGACCCCTTGGGGTCTAAGAAAGCCACTGACACTCACCTTCCTGCTCTCTAGGGCTCCTCACCACCTTGTCCTGCTGGGCCAGCTCCCTGGTCTCCCCCAGCCAAGGCACAAAGCTGAGATGAATGCCCTTCTCCAAGAAGCAATACAGACACTGAATCTCTTTAGGTCCAAGGAAAATGCAGTGTAGGACCCAGCTTCCCAGGATACCACTCCCCAGATGGGATCAGAACCCCACGTGAGTTATTTCAGTAAGCCCCCTTTAATAATGGAAGGGGGAATATACACACTAATTGCTCCCCAGCTCATTATTTACACTAGGCTTGATAATAAAAATCACTTTTATTTTCTAAGTACAAGCAGTAGGATTTAAGTGGTAATAAGTGAGAACAGGCAAAGCAAAGTAGATTACAAACTTAAAACAGAAAATGCTTAGCTAATTCTAACACTAAAACCTCAGTACAAACTTATTAAAAAACTAATTACAAACTCACCCTAAAACTGTTCCTTTTCCAGCTAATCCTTCAAACCAGGGCAACTCCTCACCCGGGGGATCTTTGGATCCCTTTCTTGGGAGTGCCCCCCAGCCAGTGACAAAGACCTGCTAGTTTCCTATTGTTTTACAGGTTTCCACTTTTGTGACTGAAGTTACCTGGCCAGTCCCTACCAGTCAGGGACATCATCTGACTTCCTAAGACCAACCACTGCCAAGACTTAAGGACAAAAGGCTATCTGCATATGATTGCTCAGACACTGAGGTATCCCGGCATTGGAAACACCCTTGATGGCTTTCCTTTACACATTTAAAACCATAAAGCATTCCAGACTCCATATGTCTAATTTTACACACAAGAATGATACATACACCAAAATAAGTTAAACAGATCCAGCGTATGATGACATGAAGATTGATAGGTTACGTGAGACAATTTGTCCAAAGGACCTTTGAGTTAGGCATATCTGTGTCCACAAGTCATTTCTAAAACATGGGGGGTGGGGGGGGGGGTGTCCATCATACTCCAGGAGTCAAATTAGCAGTCAATATTACCCAAGAAAGCCACAGTAGTGTGAATTAATTGTTTTATTTATTATAGTAATATTTATATTTAAACAGCGGAGTGTTATATATTAGTCACAGCAAATTGAATAATAACTTAGTACAAGTTTATAATTTAATTGGTTAATAACATAGTAAAACCATCCTGATTGGTTAATAACTTAAACGGGTTAATAATTATATCAGTGTTTTAATATCAAGTCCTGCAAAGAGCTACAGGAGACACGTTAAAGAGTCATTTTGACTCAACAGCCATGATCTGAATTTTACTGCTTTACAATAAGTTTGTTGCATATTGTAGCCCAGCAGTATAGGGAAGTTTGAGTTTTTGCCCCCCACTTCCCTAGCCTTCTTCCTCCCTGCTGTACCTGTTCTGTGAACTTCAGAGCCTCCGACCTTACATCAGAATTAAATTAAAAATAATGAAATGAGCAAGAAGGATGTCCTACCATCCAAGTCTCAAATGAATCATTGCCATCTTCCCTCAGTTCCCTAAATTGGAAGTTTCTAGTTAACTTGGGATAATTATTTATTGCCTAGAATTATACTGTGGTGCAGTATAAAGTATTAATGTTTATTATTGTGCTCTGAAAGATGACGTCTAAAAAGGAATAATTAATAGTTTTAAAGAAAGTCTACAAACAGTGCCAGCAATACCAGATTGCTGTGCATATCTTACATGGACCAGAATCTGTGGACATGAGATGATTCCAAACCCATTTCTCTTTGTGACCATATTTTCATAGATTAGGCCAGAAGGGACCATAGTGATCTACTCTGACCTCCTGAAGAACAGAACCATAGCACTTCCTTGAATTAATTCCTATTTATACTACAGCACATTTCAAAAAGACAAACCAACCCTCCAATCTGGCTTTTACAATTTCCAGTGATGAAGAATCCACCTTGACCTTTGGTAAGTTCTTCCAATGGTTAATTTCCCTCACTGTTAAAATTCTTTGCCCCATTTATTTAAACCCATGCCTTTCCTCTTACATTTTTACATTTCTTTTGGAGTGCTTACCTGAACAGCAGGTGTCTGACAAGTGCCAAGTGTATGCTGATTGCAATATCTTGTTAGCTTTAATCCTAGAAGGCATTCCAGCTGCACTCTTAAGTTCTGAGGAGTTTAACTCTCAACAGTTCAAGAGCATGCTTCCTATACTACTCATGTTGCTTAAACTCTATACAAGCAAAACTACTCAAAAGGCCATGCTTGATATGCACCAGAGGTTAATTTCAGAAGTCTGAAAAGCTAATGCTTTGACTGAAAAACAAGCAAAATGTACATTTGTATTTGTAGTTGTAAACAAGAAGGCATGCTGGGTAGGTAGCCTGAAGCTAGCAGAATTTTTAAAAAATCCTGAGACTCGTATTTACATTATTTATAGGCTGGAGAAGATTCATTGTTTGTGAAACAACAGGCAGCCCTTGTGTTACATCTATTGATATAGCAAAACCTTTTAGAGTGAATTTGCTTTGATATCCTGTAGAGATTTTCTCCTCAAGTCTAGATTTCTTAAATACACTGAATTCAAATGGCACACACACACTCCACTTTACAGTGAGCTAAACCCCATGCGGTAAGAGAATTATCGGTGGTGTTGTATGGGATTTTTAATGAGTAAATTAGTAAAATATTAGTCCTCATTAATATGAATACAAGCACACTTCATGAAGACATCAGCAAAGAGTGAAACAAAGGTTATTTACATGAAGTTTCTGTTCTCTGTAGAACCCAGCATTATATTAGGATGCTTCAGTCACTCTATTAAGACAAATCAGGGAACAATCAGCAAAAGAATACTAAAAGATTAATTTCTCCCCCAGGAGGGCACACTGTCCCCCAAGAGAAAACTTCATAAGCACTTCCGTTCTCTTGTCTTGTGTGCCAGTCTGAGATGGGTACAAAGGCTCAAGAGACCAAATTCATGCCTTATATAAATCCACTGAAGATAAAGGAACTATACGCGGAATTAAGTTAACCTTTGTTTCAAAACAGTTTTGCCTTCCTTGGTAAATTATGATTATATAATATTGCAGTAGTATTTAGAAGTTCCAATCAGGATAAGTGCCTAACTAGACAAACAGATAGCGAGACCCATCCCTGACTTGACGGTTTTACAGTCTAATGCCAGGATACTGCGATTAATTGAATTCGTACTGATTTCAACAGAGTTCTACCCAGGTGCTATGATCTGCTCCAACAAATCCTTTTTTGTAGTTTTCAGATAGCCATTTCTTGTTGGCGGGCCTGAACAAGTGATATTCAGCATTAGTTCTGCTGACAATAGGTGCAGCTATGGATAATTTTCCCAGCACACACAAGCCTTCACTGGTTTGTCTTAAATGGCTGTTGGAATAGAGCAGCTCTATTATCTATGTAACAGTCAAGGAAGGTCCAGACATCCTAGGAAGAGAACAGGGGAATCTGAAACCCAAAGAATAAGCAATTGATGAAATTGTTTGTATCAAATATCTCTATTATATATTTCAGAGGGTTTGTCTGTTCTGTCTCTTCAAGAACTCTTCCTAAATGGTAAGAGCTAGGACCACAAAATTCAGTATACAGCTTCCTCTTATAATACAAAGCAAGGGAAAGATTTGGTTGTGCCTGGAATGGGATTGCTTTTCATAAAATGACACAGAAAAGAGACAGAATCACCAGGCAGGTGAAAGGGGCTAGCACGGGGTACACACTCCATCCAGGACTGCTCCAGCCCCAAACCTCCCCCTCAACAGTGCCCTTTAGGGAGGATGGGGAGGGCTGAAGAGTCCCCTCCCCAATTCACACGGGCACATTTCTGGCTGTCACCCTTCATCAGGGAATGAGGAGAAAATGCACAGTTTGCTGCATCCCTCACTCTGGCTGGGAAGCGCAGAGGGTACACAAACCTGGACCTGCCCCAGCTGGGGGGCATTCACCCCTCCCCCGGCTATGCCTGCTGCAGCTACAACAGCCATGGAGAAGTGCTTTTCACTTAACCCCAAGCTGCTGCAGGGAGATAGGGCTGGGGTAGGTCTCTCTCCCTAGGTGCAGCCTGCATACAGAACCCCTCAGCCCCAGCCAGATCAATGATTTAAAAAAAAAGCAAAAAAACAAAAAGCAAAAAAACAAAAACTAATTGAGTTAAGCACACAAGCAATGTCAGGTAACGCTTCTAGTTGTACTATAAAAGTGCATTGAATAAGGTCTTTCATGACACACTGGTGATTAATATATTTGTGAAATATATGTATTAACACTGTATTAGGAATTATACATACCTATTGCTGTTATACTTTAAAGTCTGTGACCAAACAAACTAAGAAATAGGTTCTCTCCCAGATGTGAGGGAAGACAGTTATCTCCTTGCCTCTAATGTAAGAGAAGCATTGTGGAGCCAAAACAATGAAAAACTGACAGTGAGATGGGAAACCAACAGGAAAAGAACAGCAGCAGGTCATCCTGACTTTGAGGATAAAACAATGAGTTTGGGGAAATATAAGGAGACACAAAGAGCCATTTTGGCATCCCGCACTGAGGAAATGCCTCTTTGCACCTATGAATGGTAGATTCCGAAATGCATGGGTTAGTGACGGCGAATGTAACTGTTAGTGAGAAATTTGCTTTAGATGTTTGGAACCTGTTAAATTTTAGTCCCTAGAAAACAAGTTTAGACTTCTCTTTTATAGCCATTTTCTGTTTCTATTATCTCTTATTAGTGTCCCCTTCAGCCTGTTCTTTATCAATAAATTCACTGTTTTACCATAAATTCATCACTGTGCTATTACATTTAATGAGGTGTGTGCCCTCCGTTTAGCCAGATGGTTGACTTTATTCTTTAGCTTTGGAGACAGCCAGTGTTTTTTTCTTTTCTAAATAAAAAAAAAGTGCCAGTACTCATTTCTTCAGGAAAGCAAATTTGAAAAATGCCTCTTCCACCTTTCTTCCTATATCATGTCAACATATGCATGCACATAAGCAAAAAGCACATTTTTCATCTTGCTGTTCCCGCAGGAGGAGACAGTCAGGGTGGGGGCTGTGCTGTGGGAAAGCGGCGTGGAGTAAGTGCTCCCAAAAAAAGGAGCTGGTACGCTGTACCGGTGCATATCATCACAAAAAAAGCACAGACAGCAGACTTGGCAATTTCTGAGCTTGTCCAGTGAAAGAGCGTTCCTCTGAAATATCTGGCTCTTCCAGGAGCTTCTGGAGCTGGAGTTTGCAAAATGTTACTAGCGAGGCCAGGTTGAGACTGGCAGAACTTTGAAGAGTTTACTAGTGAGATAGACAAAACTGCTGTGGCAAGGATCTCTCTTGTTGAGGCAGAAGAGTAAGCGTGGATTATGATTCTGGCTGTCCAGAGAAAGCTCACACCATGTCCAAGAGCTGTAAAAGCATGAAAACTAGCAACACAGGAGGCTTAGCTGTCCAGAAAGTCATTGATGCTATTTGGAAGGAGCTAAATTTGTCCCTTCTTACCTGAAGACTGTTTTTTAGAGTATAGCCATTAAGAAAAGAGTAAATAAAAATTAGAGAGATCCCAAGTGTTCCTTCCCTTAAAAGCCTTAAATTGATGAAGCTGCTTTTTATTTGAATGGCTATAAAGTCCTCATGTTATGGTTTTTAGTACTTTTTGTATGGCTTCAAGTAATACATTATGGAGAAAATGTAGCTATTTCACTGTATGATGTCTAAACAATGTATAGGCCCCCAGAAGAGGTCACTACGCATTCTAGGGAATTATATACATAGTGCCCTTTGTCACAATCCCGAAGTTCTTTGCAGAAATAATAAATATCAGTAATATGTAACATTCCATTTCTCAGAGCCTTACAAGAAAGATGATAAAATAGAATTCATTATACCATGTAAAGCTCATGTAAGATAGAAAAGTATATGGTAAATAGATTACTATGCAAATTACATATATAGGAAAAATGTCATCAGTCCTAGAGGCATATGTGACACAGTGAGTAACATCACACAAACACTACTTACTAGATCGGGTCAGATGTGCAGATTAATTTCTCCAACTGAAAAGAAAAGAGGACTTGTTTTCAGTTGGCTGAATACAATCTTCCAAATAGATATTGGGCTATAACACCAGTTTCAACAATGTTAGGTTTACAAAAAGTGTCATGGGATCACCAAGGAATGCAAGTGATTAGGATCTTGGCTTTCTATGACCTTCAAAAGATTGAGCTCCCTTCACACCATAGAGGGGACACTGATTCAATTCTGTCTCAAGGGAATTGGGCCACTGATCTGCCAACATTACTGCTTGCAGGATGTTCTTTGGTAGACTCCCTTGTCTGGTTTAATCTTGCCTACCAATAGTTCATGAAATCTCATGCATTTCACAGTTTGAGGTGCTGTAATGTGGTAATGTGACAGTGTTTCTCAACCAGTGGTACAAGTAGCCTTAGGGGTACTCAAGAGAAGTCTGGGGGGGTACATCAACACAACTGAAATTTGGAGAAAACTGAATTTTTGTTTTAAGCTTTCCAGCTCTTTATGATTTTTGTACTTTTTACACCCAAAAATGTCATCACCTGCCCAGCTACGTTTAAGTTGTTTAAACAAATGTGTTGCAATGGTAGAAAAAAATTGTGTGTGTCTGAAAACTGTAAGTACTGGGGGTACTTTTTTTTTTAAAAGAGGTATTTTATAAAAAAAAAGTTGAGAAACACTGTAATATAACACAATACCTCCACTTGCTTTAAAACCAGAATCTCAGGGTGAGATAGAAGTTTCGTCTCTTTGCCATATCCTTCTCTGAACAACAATCCAGGAATAGCTTGGTTTCTCCTCTCCATAGAAGGAGTAAGAAGAGGAGTAAGAGAAGAGATAAGAAGAAAAAAAAAAACAAAAACACTGAAGCATACCTACCTGAAAGACCATATGGAGAGGCTAGAGGGTACTGTCTGCTTATGTAATCTCTGTTAACCTTCAGATACTATAGTGACAGGCCTATTTGTAAAAGAGTTGGGATTTATTTGATAAACACCCTCTTCCTTTTTAGAGGAAGTTTTGCTGAGTCAGCTCACTCCCTGGGAATCCAGGGAAGCAGTTTGCAGCAGGGTTAGTTGCTTTATTGTAAGCCTTATGAATCATCAAACATTTTGCAGCTTTTCCTCTGAAAAGTCTGTGCAGGCCAAGTAGCCCCTTCCCCAATCCTGTTTCTCATGTCAGGAACCTCAGTAACCCTAAATTCCCTGCCTCTTACCTCAGGGACTCAGCAATAAAAGTCTCCAGATGGTCTCCCATCGGGCCCTTTGGTTTCTGGAGCAATTTGGCTTTGCAATAGTAGTCTGTTAGAAACACAGCCCCTGAGCCCTCAATTTTCTGGGAGGCATTACAGTCCCCTCCTCCATTTCCTGCTGCCCTCTTTTATAAGGTCAGCTAATTAAGTTCCGGCTCTCTCTCTCTCTCAGATGCAGGAGGTAGGGCTAATTAGCCAGCTAGTTGGCTGCAAGCTTCTGGCCCCAGAGGAATGGTATCCCTGATACCATCACACTACTATAAATAGCTAAAGAATGTAAACAGACAGACCACAAAGAATTTTTCCCTACCTTTATTCTTTAATCATTTAAAGCTATAAATGTGTGTTTCTCCCACGCTGAACTACAGACCAAAGCGTATGCCTCCCTAGGAAGGTATACAAGCAGAATGACACACAAGTACTCTTCTCCAAGTGCCAGGCAAAGCCCCAAGTCCTTGAAATCTACCTGGTACAAGAAATGCACAAGCTAGCCATCCTAAAAGTGGTGGGGAGAGTCCACAGCATAAAGTCCCCCTTCTATTCCAGCCACCTGAACATTTGGCTATAGAAGGGAGCATGCGTTGCATTCCCCTAAGAGGTGGCAGAGTGCTCCCACTGGTATCTCTGTGCCATTACACTTCTTGGGTGATGTGGAGTCAGGTAGTCCACAACACAGTCATGACCCACTTATAATGGGGTCCCCAGGGCTGGCTTAGAGTTGCTGGGGCCTGGAGTCAATGCTGAAGCCTGAGCCAAATGGCTTCAACTCTGAGTGACAGGAATAGGGTTACAGGCCCCTGTCTGGGACTGATGCACTTGGGGTTTGGCCCCTCTGCTTCCGCCCCCTCTTCTGGGATTGTGTGGTAATTTTTGTTGTCAGAAGGGGTCAGGGTGCAGTGAAGTTTGCAAACTTCTGTTGTGTTTCATTCAGTATTCCATGGGCTCAGTTGTGGTGCTGTCAGGCATTGATTCTTAGTGCATAGCATGATTGTTTCTGATTGAACTAAAATGTGTCAATATAATCAGATAGCCTACACACAGAAAATATTAATAGGCCTGACTAAAATATGAACTGAAACTAAAGTAAAAAATAAAAGCAGTAAAGTTGTATTATTAATCATTCCACATGTCAATATCCATAACATGTGATATTAATAATAAGCCATACTATTTTTGTTAACTCAGGAAATGGTACTTTGGAATGCTATTATTAATGATTGCATGGTACAATACTGTACAAGGTATTTTATGCTGACGGTATGAATTCTATAGTTTATGCTACATGTTAAGGATTAAGGACTAGTCTAACATCTTCCCTATGGCCATCCTGTAAGGCTAATATTTTTTCTCTCTTTGGATTCAGCATGCTTTGGGCTATACCACGGCCTGCTATTGACAATGTAAACTTAGCAACATCAGCAGCAATAATGGATTTAATCAGAGCAAGAGTGATACACTAACATCCAAGATTAGAAGGGCAGAGGGATCAAGGGTTAGGTGTATTGTCCTGGCAACCTGCCACCATAGAATTAGTGCATCCTAGTCTCTAGAGCCCCCTCCATTGAATTGGTCTTGGGGCGCTTGCACTGATAGGGCATGTCTACACTAGGAAATTATTTCAAAATAAGTAAAATCAATAACAAAATTTTAGCATGTCCCTACTATGGGGCAGCATGTGCTTACTGGGGGGGGGGGGGAGCATCAAAATTAGTCGGAATTATTTTGAAATAGCATGTCCACACTGATTGAAGCATGCCTCAGACTTAGAGCCCGCAGAAGCACTCTGGGGAGGGTGACAGGAGGGCAGATACTATCTGTAGCCACTTGGTCAGGCAAGCTGTAACACTTGCTTCCTGTGGCTCCTCTCTACGGCCACATCTCGCATGCCTCTCCTCCACTGCCTCCCCCCAACGAGGGACACAAAAGAAACACAGTATGCTCTGGATGCCCTTGTGGATGCCACAGCATTTACAACATGGAGCCAGAGCTGCTGCAAAGCAGTGCCAGGCTCACGGGCCTCCTGCTGCACTTCATGGCACAGTACTTCCACACTGCCCGTATGCTGCTCCAGCACAACGAGTACCAGACTGAACCAGAGGCCCGAATCACCCAGGTTCTGGTGCTCCTGCTGCTGCACAAGCCCTTCAATTCCTTGGACATCATGGAATGCTGCTTCTGGCATTGGGAGACCAGTTTGGACTGGCGGGACCGCATCGTTCTGCAGCTATGGGACAACCAGCAGTGGCTCCAGAACTTCCGCATGCAGAAGGCCACCTTCCTGGAGCTCTGTGAGTGGCTCACCCTGCTCTCAGGAGACAGGACACCCAACTGAGACCCTGTGGAGAAGCACGTCACCATCGCCCTGTGGAAGCTCACCACATTGGACAGCTACCACTCAGTCAGGAACCAGTTCAACACGGGGAAGTCCAGAGTGAGAGCCGTGCTCATACAAGTAGTGAAGGCCATCAACCACATGCTGTCATGGAGGGTCGTCACTCTGGGCAATGTGAACACCATCACTGATGGCTTTGCCACCATGGGCTTCCCCAATTGTGTGTGTGGGGGGGAGGAGGGGCAGAGACGGCACTTACATCCCATTCCCCTCCTGGCCCCTGACCACCATGCCTCAGACTACATCAACAGGAAGGTGTACTTCTCCATGGTGCTGCAGGCCCTTGTGGATCACAAGGGATGCTTCATTGACATCTATGTTGAGTGGTTGGGAAAGGTGCTCAATGCCCGCATCCTCCAGAACTCCAGCCTGTTCCAAAAGATGCACACCAGCACTTTTTTCCCCTACTGCACCATCATAGACAGGAAGGTGGGCATGCCCATCTGCATCCTAGGCAACACAGCCTGCCCCTTGCTCCCCTGGCTCATGAAGCCCTACTCAGGCAGCCTGGACCCCACCAAGGAGCACTTCAACGCCAGGCTCAGCAGGTGCTGCGTGGTGGTGGAGTGTGTGTTCGACTGCTTAAAGGGGAGGTCCAGGAGTCTCCTCACTTGCCTGAACTTCTGCAAGCACAACATCCTCTTTGTGGTGGTGACCTGCAGTGTGCTCCACAACCTATGTAAGAGCAAGGGCAGACTTTCCTGGCAAGGTGGGGGGCAGAGGCTGAACGGCTGGCCAGGTCATACAAGCAGCCGGACACCAGTGCCATTCAGAGAACACATCAAGAGCTGTGCTCTTCAGGAAGGTCTTGAGGGAGAGTTTCATGTGAGGCCAGCTATGAGATTCTCCTCCATGCTGCTCCACAAGGGGCCCCTGTATTCCTTCTGTGTGCTTTTCCTCCCCCACCCCGCCCTTCTCTTGATCTCCTTTCCCACCTTCCCCCTCCCCTTCAACTAAAAATGCCTTCATTTGGGAAAAAACAAGACTGTTTATTGGGGCGGGGGGAGATATACAACAGGGGAGGGACTAGGTGAAAAACCTGGAATGGGCAAGAGGGGAGGTGGGGAGCGGGTGCCCCAGGGATGGGGCTGGGACTGGTGCCTGCCTCAGGTTGTTCAGGAGATTTTGGCTGCCTGAGAGGTCCCACCACCTTGTGTTCTGGAGCCCCGGTGGTATCTGAGAGGGTTGGGAGGGAAAGCCATGGGTGAGGGGAGGAGGACGTGGTTGGTGGTCTTGCCCAAGCATGAGGCCATGTGCTGGCCTTCCAAGTTCTCTTCTGCCTGTGGATCCCATGGAGTAGTGCAGATGGCGTAGGAGGTGTGCCAAGCTCGTAGCTGGCCCAGCTGTGAAGAAGAGTGAGAAGGGCAGTCATCCCAGGAGACACTGTGTATGAAGTCTAGCCCTAATCTCTAAGATGACACTGAAGTTTTTGGTTCAGATGATGGAGATGTGCTTCAAACAAGGCCACATGTTGCTAGACAGCAGGCACTTTCCAGCAGGGGCACAGATGTCCCAGGGGAGCATTGCTGTACCCACGGCCCAGGGACAAGCAGGCATGGGAAAGTGCTAGCCGTGCTAGGAGCCTGTGGCTAGGATGGGGGGACAGGGTGGCTCAGATTCCTTCTGTGTCCAGCACAGGTGGCATTCCAAAGAGAAAGAACTTCTCTCTCTGCCCACTGGAGGAGGGGGGTGAGTGTGTGTTGGGAGAGGTCTGTGTGAGAGGCAGAGGCCACTTGCTGGAGAGAGCGCTACTGGGTTTCCCTCCTCTTCCTCCCCACAGGAGGTTCCCATGAATGGGATCCATCTCTCTTCATCACCACGCTTCACCGGGAGCGAATGTTGCCCAAGCGCAAGCATGACCCTGTGCTGTGTGCAGCATTGCTGTGTGGTTCCATGATCCCAGATTCCTTAGTGGTGTTGTGTCGTGGGAAGGTGTCCCATCACAGAGGTTGGAGTAAGGCAGGCCTCTCCAGGAACCTTGTAAGAAGGACCAAGGTTTCCTGTGTGAGAGTATCATGGGGCTGAGTGCTCTGGACTGGTGCTCTATGTGCACCCACATGTACAGGCTGTTATACGACCACTCCCCATGCCAAGAAGGCCAAGCGAGGAGCATGCAGCCCCCTTGCAGCCCGTTACCTGCCCCAACATGTAGATAGGGAAAGTTATAGAACTCACCTGAAGTGCCTTTCCCGTGATTGTCTGAGAAGACCTGGGAGACATTCTGAGGGGGGGGGAGGGTGACTGGTTCCAGGATGAGGAGTAGGCCCTGGCTGGCAAGCATGGTCACCTGATTGGCCTCCTCCTCCTTCTCCTCTGCAACCCTGCCCTTGTGGAGGCTCACTCTGGGCATGTCCTGGATGGACTCAACAACAATGCGGGGGGGAAATGACCAACCCCCCTTCCAGGATGGCATCCAGCTGCTCGTAGTAGCAGCAGGTGTGCGGTACCACCCAGAACCATCCACTCTGCTCCCTGGCCTTGTGATAGGCTCTCCGGAGCTCCTTGACCTTCATCTGGACCTGGTCTAAGATCCGGGTGTGAGCTTTGTCAGCCAGGCTGGCAGGGATCTGGCTGTAAACATGTGCATTTCTTTTTCTGGTGTGCAGATCCTGGAGGTTGGTCTCCTCCCCCCAAATCTCAGTGAGGTCCAGGATCTCTGCACCAGTCCAGGCCAGAGCTCGCCTGCATCCCTGGCCAGTGGCAGCTGAGGGCAGCCATGGGAGGCTCTGAAGGAGTGTTGAGGTTTGACATGTCTCCTGGGATGCTGCTACATGGAACGGTACTGGAAAAGCTTACCACAAGCCCTTCTCCTGCTGCCATTAGTTTTAAGCTCCACAGGAGAAGGGGAGCAGTGGTGATGGCAGGTGTGGCCAGAGCAGTCACAAGTACAGCTGTGAGAGGCCTCTGGAGGCCAATTATTTTGAATTAGCAGTTGTGGATCGTCCACACTAATGCTATTTCGAAATAACAATTTTGAAATAAGCTTTATTCCCTGAGGAAAGCAGGAGTACAGATTTCAAAATAACTGTCCCATTATTTTGAAATAACAGGCTTGGTAGTGTGGACACTGTTTATTATTTCAAAATAAGGAGCACTATTTTGAAATAACTCCCTAGTGTAAACCAGGGAATAAAGTGTAATAAATCACAAGAGTACCAGAATTTTGCAATTATAAGGCATCCTTGCAGATGGCTTTCTGACTTTAGGAGATTGGGGGATCTACAAAACTTGGGACCCAGTATCTGTTTCTCTTGGAGGTGGGATAATACTCACATTCCAATGAAAGAATAGGCAGAATATCCATAAGGGGAATCTTGTGATGCTTTCCTCCTGCCTGACCTTCCCATAGAAGCCCTCATTATTGCACATAAATATTTGTCAAGCAAAAACTGAAATGTATAGTTGCTTGGTTTTTTTCCCAGTGGGCCTCCACAAATCTGGATCATTAGTGGCAAAGCTCTTGATGAAAGCAACAGAAAACACTGTCATTGATGCATACAGAAAACTACAGCCAGTCAAGTAAGACACAAAAATACCTCAAATAATTTCTGAACATTTGGGATTTTTCTGGATCTGAGCTCTCTAGCTAGAGATATAAAGGGTAGGAAGAAAACATTCTACAAATATATTAGATGCAAGAGCAAGGCCAAGGACAGAGAAGGCCTGTTACTAGATGGAGCATGGGGAATGGAAGGAGAGAGACAATGACAGAAAATGTGGAAATGGCAGCAGAGCTAAACAAAACAAAAAGTGATTGGACATCTAACATAAGGCACGTCTACACTAGTGTTATTTTGAAATATCTAATTTCGAAACAGTTATTTCAAAATATCTTATTTCAAAATAACGCGTCTACACACAAAATGCATTTCGAAATAGCATTTTGCTATTTCGGAAAAGTGCGTCCACACTGATTGGACACTGAATCGCATTTAAGGCCAGCTGAAACCAGTTCCAGCAGGGCATCAGGTCAGGAGTTACTTTGTGTGGCTGCTGCCTGAGGATGTCTGAGGCCATCCAAGGCCTGTGCTTAAAGGGACCCCCTTGGACAGCTGGTTCTCAGGTTTCCCTGCTTGCTTGCTTACCTCGCTGAGGGACTACAAAGCACTTTTTTCTCTGCGTGCTCTGATTGCCCTCACTCGGGACACCACACCATTCTGCACCATGGAGCTGGAGCTGCCCCTGGGCATTCTGGTGCTTCTTTTGGATGTGTTGCTGCAAGCCTGGCAGTACTTTCTGGAGGCTGCATCCCAGCATCTGCTGCAGCCCAACCCCCAGGCCATCATCCGGACCCTCCTGGGGTATGTGGAGGAGCAGCTGCAGCTCTTGGATGCCAGTGTGCCCCGCCGCATCTTGCGTCTGGACACCAGCAGTGACTGGTGGGACCACATCATCCTGGAGCACTGGGGAGACCAACAATGGACCAGAACTTTAGGATGAAGAAGGACACCTTCATGGAGCTCTGCAAGTGGCTCACCCCTGCTCTGTAGCGACGGGACATGCAAATGAGGCCCGCCATTCCCCTCCAGAAGCATGTGGCCATCGCCCTCTGGAAGGTCTCCATGCCAGATAGCTACCGATCCGTGGGGAACCAGTTTGGCGTAGGGAGATTCACCATCAGAGCAGTGCTCATGCAGGTATGGCAGTCTCTGGCCACAGTGCCAGGAGGGGGTGTGCAAGGAGGGGATGGGCTGCCCTAGGGAAAAGGGGGGAAGGTGGTACAAGTCCCCTCCATGGGAGGGTTTCTTCTGTCCTGCCCGCACTAAGGACTGCCTGCGGTGGCCAGGATTGCAGGGGGGGTTGCTCCTGGAGAGTGGGGGCATGGGGTAGTGGCGGGGAAGGAGAACTCTCAGTCACTCTGGCACCTCAATGACTCTCAGTTTTGTGTGTCCCTCTGCAGGTGGTCAAGGCCATCAATAGAGTGCTGCTCTGCAGAGTCATCCACCTTGCTGATGTCGACGTGGTCATCAAGGGGTTTGGCGTCCTGGGCTTCCCCAACTGCGGGGGGGCTATCGACTGGACACACATCCCCATCTGTGCCCTGGAACACCAGGCCTCCCTCTATATCAACCGCAAGAGATACTTTTCCATCATCCTGCAGGCTGTGTCTGACCACCGGGGCCAATTTGTGGACATCAGTGTGGGCTGGTCCGGCAAAGCACATGATGCACATGTGTACCACAACTCCTCCATTTGCCAGAGGCTGCACGCTGGGACTTTCTTTCCCAACTGTCACATCAGGGTCAAGGACATGGACATGCTCGTGAGCCTGGTGGGGGATGCGGCCTATCCCCTACAACTCCAGCTCATGAAGCCCTACACGGGACACCTCAACCCTCCCCGACAGGCATTTAATGCCAGGCTTGGCAGGGCCTGCATCGTAGTGTAGGGTGCCTTCAGCCGGCTGAAGGCCCCGTTTAGATGTCTCCCCATCCGCCTGGACCTCTCTGAGTGGAATATTCCGCACTCAGTGGTGGCAGCATGCTGTGTGCTGCACAATTTGTGTGAAAGGAAGGGGGAGGCTTTCCTGCCAGTCTGGATGGCAGAGGCCGACCAGTTGGCCGGCCTGTACATGCAGCCACGCATGGCTGCCAGGTGGGAGGTCCATCCGGTGGCTGTCGGGAGGCCCTGTGGGAGAGCTTTCACCTGGAGGAGGACTAAAGTCTCGCTGGTGTGCCCCACTGGGGGCTTGTGCCTCATTCCACCCTCACGTCCTTCCACTTTCCCCTCCATAACCCCCCTTCCTGATGTAAAATAATGACACATATATTGAAGAAAACAAACTCACTTTATTGAACAAAACTGGGGGGTGGGGAATGAAGGTGGGAGAGGGGAGGTGAGAGGGTGGGAGAGGGGAGGGGTAAACCTAGGAGGAGAGAGCTGGAAGGGGGAGGCAAGGGGAGGACAGGGGAGGAGAAGCTCAGGGCTCAGGGTTGGGGGTCTTGCCGGCCCACCTATCTCCCAGTGCTGCGGGTGCGGGGGCCTCGGCGTCCCCGAGGGGGGGAGGGGGCAAGGGCGGAGGAAGAAGCGGGAGGGGGAGCAGGAGTGGGAGGGGGAGCAGTAGCTGGGGAGGCAGCAGGGGCTGGAGCGGCAGGAGGCAGCAATCTCTGCACCAGGGTCTGCAGGTGGTCGCAGATGGCACGGCCCTGGGCAAGCAGTTCCTGCCAGCTCTCCTGCCGGAGCTGCAGCTCTTCGTGCATCCAGTAGTCCAGGGTTGTGGTGCAGGCCTCACAGTATCTCCACATGCTGCTGCTGGTACTCCTCCTGGTTACAGATCAGCCTGCTGAGTGCCCGGGTGTGGGAGGATGTCCTGGGCAGGGTGGTGAGCCCTGCACTCACAGCTGGTGCGGCTGTAGAGAAACAAGAGAGGTGGTCAGTTATCCCTGGGGACACAGTGGGTGAAGCCCAGCCCTCCTCTGAAAGGCGAGGATGACAGGTCTCCATACCATCCGAGCCAATGTGCTAGCACAGAGGCCATGTTTGGGATGTCCTGCTATCCCCAGGAGTGGGAGCTGGCCCGGGAGTGCACCCATGCCCCTGTGCTGTATATAGTGTGGGTCTGTGGGGGTGCAGAGGGGAGATGTCCCCTGCCTCTGTGTAGAGGGGGCTTGTGGAGGGAGGGTGTCCTGCTGTGTCCCACCCTGGGGTCAGGAGCACGTCATGTGCCTTCATACATACATGCGTGTGGGTAACAGGCCATGGCCCCTGTGTGGCAGCCAGCTGGGGCCACGTGCCCAGGGGTGGCACGGCACATACACAGGTTGCTGCGTGAGTTGTGGCCAGCAAGGCCCACACAAGCAGTCCCTGGTCTCCCTCCCCTCCCGCCCCTGCATAAGGGGACAATGATGGCACTCACATGTTGTTGTCTCCCCAGCCTCGGACGACACCGGCGACAGGTCTGCTGGGACGCCTCGGGGGCCTTGGCTGCATGGCATGCTCCCTTTGGGCTCCTGCAGCTCCTGGCCCTCCTCCTCCTTCTCCTCTGTGCCCTGGTCAGGGCCCTCTGCCCCAGGGTCAATGACCACGTGGGGGGCATGGACCATCCCACCCCCCAGGATGCTGTCCAGGGCATCCAAATAGGGGCAGCTCTCTTGGTCTGCCCCTGGTTGGGAGCTGCCCCCTGTGGCCCTGGCATACGCCTGCCGCAGCTCCTTGATTTTCATCCGAACATGCTCCTGGGTTTGGATGTGGCCTTTGGTGGCCAGGCTGGCAGCCATCCACCTGTAGACTGGTGCGTTCCTCCATCTAGTGCGGAGATCATGGACATTGGCAGCATCTCCCCAAACCTCAATCAGGTCCATGATCTCCACACTGGACCAGGAAGGCACCCACCTTCTCTGGCCCCTGGCAGGCTCCTGGGAGCTGGCAGACTGGTCCTGGGGAGTGGTGAAGGGCTGGCTGCCAGTGGCTTGCTGGGTCATGCTGCGGCCTGGGTCAGGGGCAGCAGCAGAGTGGCTCTGGGCTGGCAGGCCTGGTGCTAGCCACAAAAGACTGTAGCCAGACTCTACCCCTTTAAGGGCTCCTGGAGGGGGAGGGAGGAGAGGAGTTTTCCTGTTTGTGCCCAGAGTGGCCACCAGGGCACCCAGGGAAGGGCTGGAGGCCCCCTATTTTGAAATAAGTGTCTACACAGCGCTTATTTCAAAATAGGTGCTATTCCTTGAGGAATGAGGTTTACCAATTTAAAAAATAAGCCCTCCACTATTTCAAATTAATTTTGAAATAGCAGTTGGCTTATGTAGACGCTAGTACAGTTATTTCAAAATAATGGCTGTTATTTTGAAATAACTTTGCTGTGTAGACATACCCATAGTGAACATCAGCAAAAATTAGGTTGGCTCTGAGAACAAAATGAGGAAAGAAAAAGTTACTTCGACAATTTACATGTCTTCAAGTCAGCAAGACCTGATGAAACATATCCTTCAATAGTTAAGAAGCTGTCTGACTAGCTATCTGAGTCACTAGTGCTTATTTCCAAAAAAGTCATGAAAGATGGGAAAGATTCCAGAGAACATGAAGATGGCAAATATAGTGTCAGAGTGCGGGAAGGGGAAAAGGACAACCTGGGGAATTACAGACCAGTCAACTTAACTTCAGTACCTGGAAAAATAATGGAACAAATAATTAAGCAATCACTTTGCAAATATGTACAAGATAATAAGGTTATAAGTACCAGTCAGTATAGATTTGTCAAGAACAAATCATGTCAAACCAACATAATAGCTTTCTTGGACAGGGTAACAAGCTTTGCTGATGGAGGGAAGTGGTAGTTGTGTTATATTTTTACTTTAGTGATGTTTTTTATATTGTCTTGCCTCCCCATAAACAAACTAGGGAAATATAACTTAGGGTATGTTTACCCTGCATGGCTATTTTGGGATACCGGAGGTGTCCTGAAATAGCTACCCCTCATCTTAACAAGCCGCCCATTATTTCAAAATATTTTTGAAATAACGGGGGTGCTATTTCAGCATCTCTGTAACCCTCATTCCATAAGGGTTAAGGGATGTCTCGAAATAGTGCATTATTTCAAAATTTGGCACTGTGTAGATGTGCCAAATTTCAAAATAAGTTATTTCAAAATAGAATTGAAACAAGATACACAATTTGTGTAGCACAAATTGCGTACCTTATTTTGAATTTAGGGAGCTGTGTAGATGCACCCTTCGATGGAGTTACTATAAGGTGGGTTCATAACTGGTTGGAAAACCATTCCCAAAGAGTGATTCACAGTCAAGCTGAAGGAGACTATCAAGTGGAGTTCTTTTCAATACCAGCATAAAGAATTTTGATGATGGCATAAGTACCATACCAAGCTGGGAGGGGATGCAAGTGCTGAGAGCACAGAATTAAAATTCAAAATGATTTGGACAAACTGGAGAAATGATCTGAAGTAAATAGAATGAAATTCAATAAGGAAAAAAAATGCAAAGTACTTCACTTCGGAAAGAAGAATCAATTGCACACCTTCAAAATGAGAAATGACTGCCCAGGAAGGAGCACTGCAGAAAGGGATCTGAGGATTATAGTGAATCACAAACTAAGTATGAGTCAACAACAAAAAAAAAAAAACCAAAAAACAAAAAAAACCCCACAACAACAACAACAACCCACATCACAACTCAAAAAACCCCCCTGAAACATGATTCTGGGATGTATTAGAAGTATTGTAAATGAGGCATGAGAATTCTTCCACTCTACTCCATGATGATAAGGCCTCAGATGGAGTACTGTGTTCAGTTCTGGGCACAACATTTTAGAAAAGAGGTGGAAAAATTGGAGAAAGTCCAGAGGAGAGCAACAAACATGATTAAAGGTCTAGAAAACATGAGGGAAGGATGAAAAAAATGGATTTGCTTAGTCTGGAAAAGAGAAGACAGAATGGGGACATGATTAATTTTCAAGTACATAAAAGGTTATTACAAGTAGGTGGGCGAAAAGTTGTTCTCCTTAACCTCTGAGGACAGGACAAAAAGCAATGGGCTTAAATTGCAGCTGTAGTTAAGCACTGGGATAAACTGCTACATAGGTTGTGGAATCTCCATCATAAGAGATTTTTAAAAACAGTTAGATAAACATGTGTGATGAATGCTCCAGTTACTACATAGTCCTGTCAAGTGTAGGGGGCTGGACTAAATGACCTATTGATGTTTCAGGGAGTATCATGAATCTGAGGTTGAATACACTCCTCAGCATGATATATTCATTGGGTATTTATCTTAAATTCATCCCCTGGCTACACTTATATAACCTACATACTGGCTTGTACAGGTATAACCATGGCAAAATTTGACCCTGCAATAAGAACTTACAATAACAATTCTGTTGTGATTTGTGAACCAGACCAGAATCCAAATCAAACTCTTACGCTATGTCTACACTGCCTCTTTTTTGCAGAAGCAGCAATGCAAATGAAGTGTTCATTAGCAACTTCTCGTGCTTCATTTGCATATTCTCTTCCAATGCTTTTTGCAGAAGAGGTTTTTGCGCAAAAATAAATAAAAGCATTGTAGACGGGTCCGTTTTGCGCAAAAAACCCTTTTGTGCAAAAATCTGTGAACCTCATTTTTTGAGGAATAAGGGATTCTCGCGCAAAAGGTTTTTTTTGCGCAAAACGGGCCTGTCTACACTGCTTTTTTTTGCGCAAAAACCTTTTCTGCAAAAAGCATCAGAAGAGAATACGCAAATGAAGTATGAGAAGTTGCTAATGAGTGCTTCATTTGCATTGCCTCTTCCACAAAAGAGAGGTAGTGTAGACGTAGCCTCTGTTGTATAAGTTCTTGAATATTAATAGAAATACAGAACTGTAAAAATACTTCTTTCAATAAAGACATAACTATGAATACGCACAGGGAGCAGACCCGTTGTAAAAGAAGGGGTCATTTTTACACAGTCACTTTTCAAAGGAGACCGGGACTTCTTTGTGTGAGTGAATGTAACACTGAACCCTGCATGGCTCTCATACTTCCTAGCAATTACATGCACTTTCACTGGCAAAGTCTTAGTCTTGAGTTGCATACAGTTTTTGTACAAGTGCTACTAGGTTGGTTAGAGGTGTGATTTTTTTTGTCTGTAATAATTATTCTATTTTTTCTCCAAGTACATGCACAGTATATTGGTATAAAAGTGCCTTTTACAGTTATAGCTTACTCCCCTCCATACACAAGAGTATCTGTATTAGCATAAACAATCTTTATACTGGTATAACTGTGTCCACAGTTGGAGGAGTTGTACCACTTTAATTATACTGGTATAGTTAAAGCGGTACAACTGTGTGTAGACAAGTCCTATATTTAATATCCCCTACAAAGCTATCCCATTTCCAGTTCCCAGGTTTATACAGATTACAAGGCCTCTGTGAAATAAGGGCATGCTTTTCTCCATGGCAAAATGAGTAGTCCAATGTTGCTAGGTTAGATGAAGGCAGAATTACAAGTGGTGAATGTGGTGGGGGCTGGATGGCAGAGGAGATCTGCAATTGAAAGTGGCAGGTTCATTTCTGACTTGCAAATAATAAAGCAGTTTGTCATGTGTTTTTCCAAAATGACAAAGCAAACTGTGTCAGCTTGTCACACTATGTAAACTGGCTGTTAATGAAGTGCTACTGAAATTCCTCATCTTCCCTAAGGGCACGTCTACACAGCAGCGTTATTTCGAAATAACAAAGTGAGCATCTACACAGCAAACCCATTATTTTGAAATAATTTTGAAATAGCGGGCTTCCTATTTCGAATTCTATAACCCGCATTTTACGAGGAACAACATCTATTTTGAAATAGGGTGTGTGTAGACAGGACAGCTGGAGTTACTTTGAAATAAGTGGCCTCCAGGGCTTCCCATGGGTGCCCTGTTGGCCACTTTGTCCACACTCATCAGAACTCTACAGTTCCCCTTCCCCTGCAGCCCTTAAAGCTGCAGCGACAGGGGAAAGGGCTTGTGGTACAATGCAGGCCCTGACAGCGACAGCATTCACTGACAGCAACAGGCCCTGCAGCCATCACAGCTATCCCTGCTGCCATGAGCGATCCCTGTGCTTCATCCGAGCCCTCCACGGCTGCAGCCAAGCAGGTAGCCAGCTCCCAGGACCCTGCCCAGGGATGAAAGAGGCATGCACCTTCCCGGTCTGGTGTGGAGATCCTGGACCTCATTGAGGTCTGGGGAGAGGAGGCAAACCTCCAGGATCTTCACACCAGGTACAGGAATGTGGACGTCTATGGCCGCATAGCTGAGAGCCTGGGGCACAAGGGCCATGTGAGCACCCAGGAGCAGGAGTGCATGAAGATCAAGGAGCGCAGGCAAGCCCTTGCCAAGGCCAGTGGAGCACTGCAGACCTGCCCTTATGACCAGCTCCACCATGCTCATCCTGGAGTTGTTACCCTACTCCCAGCCGCTATAAGGAGGCTGGGGACATGGAGACACACACACACAGCAGTATCACACATAGCACACGGGCATGCCCGCACTCTCGGGGCAGCATCTGCTCCTAGTGAGGAACACAGTGGCAAGGCGGAGGACACCAAGCCCCTGCCAGGGGAGCCTGCTGGGAGGGGAAACAAGTGAGGGGGGGACCGCAGGAGCACCCTCCCTGGCAGGTGGCATCTGCTGCTTACACACACCTCTCCCCAACACCCTGTCCCCCTCTCCTCCAACAGGCAAGGATACAAATCCTCCCTCTGCAGGACGCCGCCATTGCCAGACCTGGTGTGAGTGCAGCATGGAGAGAAGCCAAGCAGCCCTGGCTTCCCGCTCCCGCCCGCAGGTTCCTGGCCTGGCTGGCACATTCCCATGACTGCTTGTCCCTGGCATGTGGAGATAGTAAGAGTCCCCCCAGGACATCTGTGTCCCTGCAGGAAAGGACCTGCTATCCAGGCCATAGGCGGCCTTGCTGGAAGCACATCCCCTTCATCTGAACTTTCAGTGTTGGGTCAGAGCTGAAGACTAGGCTTCATGCATGATGTCTCCTGGGATGATTGCCCTTCTCTTTATTCACCACAGCTGGACCAGCTGTGAGTGGGGTGCCAGCCAGATCTCCCACACCATTCTCCTGACCCTGCATGACCCACAGGCCAAAGTGAGCCCAGGAAGACCTGAAGCGGGAGCACATTGCCTGCCTGCATGCCCTGCAGCGCTCCCTAGACCAGCAGGACTGCAGACTGGAGGCAGACCTGGAGCTACGCTGAAACACCTGGCAGGAGCTGCTGCAGCAGGGGCGGACCACGTGCGCAGCTTTCGCCACCCTCGACCACCTGGTGGCCATTCCTGGTATCCGCTCCTGCTCCTGCCCCTGCCTTCTGCCCTTTGCCCCACTGTGGCCGCTGAGGGCCCCGCACAGGAGGCAGTAGGACCACTCGAGGCAGGCGCCAGGTCCAGACCCATGCCTGAGCCTCACCTCCCCACTCCTCCTTCCACAGCCCTCCCCCCTCCCAGCTGAAACTCTCCCTCAGGGCCTCCCAGATGCACACAGACCCCTGATGAGCCTACTTATTTTATTCCAAAATAAGCACGCAGTGTAGGTGTACCCTCACTGAATAACCAACAAAAATAAAAATAAATATTGTTTTTGGAACAATGAACTACAAACATTAACTTTGTCTTCCTGTATGGATAAACTCTTATTTTGCTAGCACTTACAAACTTTTGGAATGCAAGCTATTCTGGTTCCTTTTGTTAAAATTTTTAGGTTTATATTCTGGATATTTTAGTTAAATTATTCTGAATGCTATGGTTAAATAATTAATATTGTCGACTGCTAATACAATCCTGGCTTCCTGTACATTGGACTATATGGCTCGTTACAGTTCAGTGCCTTTAAGTCTCTCAAAATGCCATGTGTAACTAATTATTAAGCCCACTGCTTTTTTTTGTTGCTGTTGCTAGTTATAAGGCAGTCTCTGTTAGCATTTCTTGAGATGCTATAGTGATTTCGTGCTAATCAGATGTGCTCAGTTGACACTTCTCAACAGTGAAACGATCTGTTTGTGTACTAAGCAGGAACAACATAGGCTGTAGCATCACAGTCTCCTCTACTTCACACAATCCAACCTTGGCTTCTTTGTTGAGATGTCTGTGTTAATTAATGCTAATTATGGTGCTGTCACCTGTTCACTAGAAACTAAATTGACAGCACACAGCATAAGTCATGCTAACAACTCACGATCACTCACAATGCAAGTGCACTGGATTTGAACCTATAGTGCATTGTGAATTCGTACTATCTACTGCCCTCTGCACACACTGTTTTGATGAGGTCCAAACTGAAACTAAGCATATTAGCAGGTAGAGCTGGTCAGGAACTGGAACTTCTGTTCTGTGGAAATGCCAAGCTTTTGAAAAAAAATTACTTAGAATAGACACGAGGCCAAAATTTGAAAATATGCAAAATGAAAATTCTGGGACAAAAAATTCTATACTATAGAAGCATTTTGTTTTGATAGTTTCAGAAAGATTTGTTTTGTTTAATTTAATTTCAATTTGTAGATTATGTGATCTGTTCCGCCTTGTGGTGGCATCTGAAACTGGTGTACCACTAAGGCCTCTGACCCACCAGCCTGAGCTCGCTCTGACACTGTGCTGCTGCAACAAGCTGCAAAGCCCTCCAAGTTGGCACTTTCACCAGCATTCACACAGGTAGGGACACACCCAGCTGCAGTTACACACAGGCTTTCCAACCATCAGCCTATTATCCTCGAATGAAACCTAGGATCAATCCTGGCTACTATATGGGTTGAATATCTAGTCTGACTCTCCCTCAGTGTGAAGAGGCTCATTCACATTTGTGGTAACCAAGCTGATATTTTCCCCAGACACCTTAGTCAAATGCACACTGGTTTGGATTAAAACCATGTAAGTTTAATGACATCAAAATAGATTTTAAGGGGTTATAAGTGATAGCAAACCGGTCAAAACAGATTACCCAGTAATAAACCAAAACACAAACTGATCTTATCTTCAAAGGGGGTGGAGCAGAAGGGTAGGTTGTTACCATTCTGTGCATGGAGAGGTGCTTGTTTCATAACCCCACCAAACCTCAAGGTAAGGCAGGGGAGGATTTGGCCTGGAGTAGGTTCCATTTGTGGCTATGGGGAAACATTTCCTAATATATTTATAGAATGTTTCTCAGTCTCTGGAGTGTGAAAAATGGGATTTGGGAGAAATCCCAAACTTCTCTGAGTTCTATCCATACCCAGTTCCAATGTCATTCAATTATAGTACTCACAAAACTAAATTCCTACATCTGGCAAAAGTCCTGTTATGCTTCATAGAATATATATGGCACCAAAGGGTAGGACAGTCACAGTTTGCCATGATGGACACTGACTTTCTTGGGAGTTCAACATAGTGGTCCACACAGCCTGAGAAGTAGATGACCCTTTGCTTTATGTAAAGGGAGATCAAAAGATGTATATTTCACCAGCCCATCTGCAACCTCCTGCAGGTTCAGTTTCCAGGAATCAATAATTCAAGATCTAAGGGTGGAGCCATTTGGCTATTTTCCCCTACATGTCAAAAGCCATGAGTCTTACATACATCCCAGGTTATGAAATACTCCATCTTGTAAACTGTGGCATCAATTTCATCTGTGAAAGCTTTTATATGAAATGGTTTGAGATGCGTCAGGTGAGCCTAACTGCCTTGTTTACAGGTTATGAACTACCATGTACATGAGGAAGAATGACAATTTACTAGTAATCAGGCAGCTATCATAGCACTATCAAATGTTCCTTTTTTGATGTCTGCATCCACAGAACAAGACCTTTGCTTTAGGGGCGAGCACAGAAGCCGGAACTTCCCGGAATGTAGACAAAAATAGACAGGCCTATTCACTTAGATGCTTCCTCTGGCTTAGACACACTTCCTCATCATCGTGTCTCTGAAACAATTCACTGCTTTATAAAGGATGACAGTATCAATAAGTCAAGAAGCTCTTTGCTTTGGCTTTCACTGTAGGATGGCTGTCACAAAGTCTGTTACTTTACACTGATTTGGCTGAGGAACCTTTGGTGTTGTCAAAAAGGTAGGAGCAAGGGGATCCCTTCCTCATAAAGAAGCAAGAATAGGGATTCAGCACAGAAGAATCTAATTTTTGTCTACACAACAAAGGAGAATCATGCTGATAATGGTTGCTAATAAGGATTATAGCTGAATTAGCTATTGGCACAATTCACCTTACAGGCTGGCAAGAACAGTCAGCTATATTTGAATAACATGGGTTAGTTTAAATTATACAATACAACTGTTGTCTTTATCCTAGGAATGGCCACACCAAATCAGACCAATGGTCCTTCTAGCCTAGTAACCTGTCTTCCAACATGCCAAGTGCCCCACAGAGCACAGAACAGAACAGGGCAAATATCAAATGACCCATCCTCCTGTCATTTACTCTCAGCTTCTATCAGAGGTTTGGGACATTCAGAGAATGGTGTTGCATCCTTGACCATCTTGAATGATAGCCACGGATGGACTTTTCCTCCATGAACTTACCCAGTTTTTCTTGACATAATTTTGGCTTTCACAACATCCCTATAGGTTCACTGTGGGCTTGTCTAGACTACATCCCTCTGTCGAAAGAAGGATGTAAATGAGCCCGATCAAAAGTGCAAATGAAGAGCAGATTTAAATATCCTACACTTTATTTGCATATTCACATCTGATCGCTGTTTTGAAAAAGGGTATTTTGAAAGTGAAACCGCAGTCTAGACACGGTTCTTTTGAAAAAAAAAACCCCTTTTTCAAAAGAACCTGTACTCCTGAAAAAATAAGGAGTACAAGTTCTTTTGAAACAGGGGGTTTTTTCCTCAAAAGAACCACATCTAGACTGCTGTTTCACTTTCGAAATACCCTTTTATGAAACAGCGATCGGATGTGAATATGCAAATGAAGCGCGGGCTATTTAAATCCATGCTTCATTTGCACATTCGATCAGGCTCATTTACATCGCACTTTCGACAAAGGGATGCAGTCTAGACATAGCCTCAGTGTTGTATGAAGTGGTATTCCCTTTTGTGTATTTTAAATCTGTTGCTTATTAATTTCATCGGGAGACCATAGTTCTTGTATTATGTGAAGGAGTAAATAATATTTCCTTATTCACTTTCTCCACAAGATTTTATAGACCTCTATTATATTGAGTCATCTCTTTTCCAATCTGAAAAGTTTCAGGCTCTTTAATCTCTCTTCATACAGAAGCTGTTCCATAATCTTAACAATTTTTGTTGCTATTCTCTGTAGTTTTTAGAGAACTACCCACAATGACTTCAAGATCTCTTTTTTGAATAGTAATAGCTAATTTAAATCCCATCATTTTGAATATATAGTTGGGATTACATTTTCCAATGTGCATTACTTTGAATTTATCAACATTGAATGTTATCTATCATTTTGTTGCCAGTTACCCAGTTTAGTGAGATCCCTGTGAAACTCTTCCAAGTCTGCTTTGGCTTGAACTATCTTCAGTATTTTTGTATCATCTGAACATTTTTCCACCTCAATTTTTACTCCTTTATCCATATTATTTACAAATATGTTGAACAGCACAGGTTCCAATACAGATACCTGCAGGACAACTCTCTCCATTCTGAAAATTATTCCTATCCTTTGTTTGATTTTAACCAGTTACTGATGAAACCTAATTTCATGACGCCATCTGTAAACCATTGCTCATATTTGTCACCTACAAAGAATGGCTCAGAGATGGGAATTTCCACCAAGTGCTCTGCAGTGAAGACCAATGCAAAGAATTTATTTTGATTTTCTGCAATGGCCTTATCTTCCTTGAGTGGTCCTGTAGTACCTCAGTCATCCAGTGCCCCCACTGACTCTCTCAGGCTTGCTCTTTCTGATGTACTTAAAATATTTATGCTGTTCTTTCTGAACTCTGCATAATGTCAACGAACTTTAAAATCTCATTTTTTTCCACAAAAATGTTTTTCCATGTTTCAACCAGCCCTAGTTTAAACTTCAGAGAACTCAGTCACAAAATGGAAAGCTTCATTTTCCACTAGATTTCAGAAACAATTCCTGTGATGCACTTTTTTTGGAGAGGAATTGCTGCCTTCTTAGGTCTTTTCTACACTGGCAGTAGTAGGATGCGTATGTGTAATTGCTCACTACAGTGAAAATAGGCTGAATCCATGCAGTAGTGAAAGGCTCTGGCAGCAAGGAGACAATGGGGAAAGATTCCAGCAGTGGGGAGCTTATAGAACCTTTTGCTTCTGCCTTCCCACTGCTGGAGTCTTTTCCTGCCTTTGTGATAGAGAAAGGCTCTAGCTGTAGGATACAACACTTCTAAAAACATCAGGGTAGACATGGGAAGCACTGCCTGGGCCTTGTAGAGTGCGTACCCTAAGATTCTGGGATACCCTAAAGTTTATTCTACCTGCCAAAGCAGTGCTTCACGATCTTCACTGATACCTGTGTTGAGGGATGCAGCATATGTATTCTACACTCTGCTATGGCAGTGCAGTGTAGATACCCTTGGACAGCATTCATGCTCACACACAAGCTACAGCTTGCGCAAAGCCTTGGATCTCTGCAGAACATTTGCTACACTGTTAGCAGGGAACATGGTTATATAAGAACATAAGAACGGCCATAGTGGGTCAGACCAAAGGTCCATCTAGCCCAGTATCCTGTCTGACGACAGTGGCCAATGCCAGATGCCCCAGAGGGAGGGAACAGAAACAGGTAATCATCAAGTGATCTCTCACCTGTCATCCATTTCCAGCCCCTGACAAACAGAGGCTAGGGACACCATTCCTACCCATTCTGGACCTAACCTCCATGAATTTTTATTCTCTCTTCAGATGGCACCCATTCCAACCCCCTAATCATTTCAGTGTCCTTTTCTGAATCTTTTCCAATGCCAATATATCTTTTTTTGAGATGAGGTGACCACATCTGTATGCAGTATTCAAGATGTGAGCGTACCAGGTATTTATATAGAGGCAATAAGATATTCCCTGTCTTATTCTCTATACCTTTTTTAATGACTCCTTACATTCTATTTGCTTTTTTGACTGCCGCTTCACATTGAGTGGATGTTTTCAGAGAACTATCCACAATGATTCCAAGATCTCTGTCTTGGGTGGATATAATTAAATTAATCCCAATCATTTTATATGTATAGTTGGGATTATTTTTTACAATGTGCATTACTTTGCATTTATCAACATTAAAATTCATTTGCCATTTTGTTGCCCAATCACCTAGTTTTGTGAGATCCTTTTGAAGCTCTTTATAGTCTGCTTTGTTCTTAACTGTCTTGAGCAGTTTAGTATCCTCTGCAAATGTTGCCACCTCACTGTTTACCCCTTTCTCCTGATCATTTATAAATAGGTTAAATAGGATTGGTCCCAGGAAGAACCGTTGGGGGACACTACTAGTTATCTTCTCCATTCTGAAAACTGACCTTTTACTCCTACGCTTTGTTTCCTGTCTTTTAACCAGTTATCAATCCATCAGAGGACCTTTCTATGTAGTTTCTATGACCAATAATTTGCTTTTGGCCCCATAACTTGCTACACTTTATTTATTTTTCAATGTACAAAATGAACCCAAGTCTTGGCACATGTGTGACATTAAATATACGCATATCATTAATGGAAGTTTTGCCATTCACATAAGTAGGGCCAGGAGTTTACCCCTGGAGTTTCTAATTGTCAAAATCAAAAATAAAAAGGGTTCGGGCTTATAGGGCTCCAATGAGACCCCTCTAGTTTATTGCAATTTTCAATGTTTAAAGAGCCACATTTCGCAGCTATGAATCCAAGTCACTTTTTCCATTCACAAAATAGCTAATTCATTATCCATCTAAATTATGAGCTGGGTATGTGGGCAAATGCTAATATACATCTCCAAACTGTGTGCTTTTCTGGAGATAAATGAGTTTTTTTCTCTTCTTGAGAAAATATTTTCCATTGCTGAAAAGAGAAACTCCTTCTTCTGAGACCAACAAATCTAGATAGCTCTAGTGAGGTTATTTCCTATGAAACAATGAAGTACCTGGTGTGAATGGAATTGCTTTAACAGCTATCAGAACAGGATCAGCATGAAATTTTCTCCACTAACTCACCTGTTCTCACTACGGGTACATCTACACAGCAACATTATTTCAAAATAACTTAGTCCTTGACTACACAACAGGCAGTTATTTCAAAATAATGTTGAAATACTGTCAAGCTGGAGGACTTCTTACTCTGACTCCTGTAACCCTCATTGTACAAGGAGTAAGGGAAGTCAGAGGAAGAGTGGTCTATTTCAAAATGAGTGCTGTGTAGACGCTCCCAATTTCAAAAGAAGCTGCACAGTTGATGTAGCTCAATTTGTGTAGCTTATTTCGAGTTAAGCCCTGCTGTGTAGATGCACCCTAGATGTCCAATTCAGTTGAAAGTTTCCCCCTCCAAGTTTTGTTTTGGCCATTAAGAAGCATCTGCTTTTTCCTCCTCTTTTCAACCCATGCATTCTCAACATATCTTTATGCTTTGCTCTATGCACCCAATCTCTAGCTTTAAAACTTATGTCAAAAGAGATGGTACCCAGTGCACATCTCATAAAAAACAGCTTCACTTTATTAGTTCCTAAGATGGTACTTTATGTATTTCAGCTAAATATGGCAAAAAGCTATTGAAGAAAGTTCTGGATTAGTGAGGAAGATATTATAGCCGATGCCAGGAACTGAGGATTTTTCTTTTTATGGTTATTTCACAGATTGCCAAAAATACAACATAGAAATTGCAACTCTTAAAATCAGGTATGACCACAATGTCTATAAAACCCTTTAGAAATATTTCAACCGCACAGGGTTTGTCATCTAAACTATGCTTCTAAAGAGCTCATTCTGGTAGCTCTAGGTTCTAGTTTACAGCAAACTATTGCACACAGTATGTGTCTCCCAGGTGATACACTGAACATATCTTTCTAGTTAAACAGTTTGACCTGTGTGGGACTAGTTCTGACCTGTCAAATAAATTATTTCCTCTACTGTGTGTGTCTGTGTCACTTCCAGTCATCTATCTGAGGGTATGTCTAGACTGCACTCTAAAATCGAAATAAGATAAGCAATTTGTGGTACACGGTATGCAAATTGCATATCTTATTTCGTTTTTATTTTGAAATAGGCTATTTCGAAGTTTGGCACCGTGTAGAGACATCCCATGTAGAGATGAGGTTTACAGGGATGCCGAAATAGTGCATCTGTTATTTCAAAAATTATTTCAAAATAGTGGACGTGTTCCTTGGACATGGGGTATCCTGAAATAGCCTTGTAATCTAGATATACCCTAACATAGCTGGGAGTTAAACCCACAATTCTACATAATTATCCTTTTTTTCCCCAGAACTTCAAGCAGTATGCTTCCATCCTCAGTTCACACCTTCTTAACAATCAACGAATAGTCTAGTAGCACCTTAAAGATTAACAAAACATGTAGATGGTATCATGAGCTTTCACGGGTACAATTTACTTCTTCAGAATAAGTGGGTTATACCCACTATTCATTGTTTTTTAAGTTTTTCTAGTTACAGACTAACTCAGCTACCCCTCCAAAGCTTCTTAACAATGCCAACTTCAGTTGCTTGTAATCGCTTCAATCCCAAATGTCCATTCATGCAAATACTTCTAAAGCTTTAACTGATAAAACTAGAGTTAACTGGAGAACTCACGTGTCCTCATACAATTGATACTGTGAATTTGTTTTTCAAATACAGTTAGAAATGCATCAGATGTATTTTTTTCAAATACAGTTAGAAATTTCCTCTTTGTTATAACTGGGAAGCAATTTGGATCACACTTTCACTCCGTACATAACCCCTTTCTCTGGTACTGTAACTAGGCCATTGTCAATTCATGTTGATGTTTTTTTTGTTTCTCCTGTGCTTCATGCTGATATTCTTCTTACTTTTTCTCAATCTGCAGTCACTCTAGCTCTCATGCTGCGATGTCCTCATGTCCTGCCATATTGTCTGGTCCTTATTTCCTACCACTTCAGAAATCTGACTTTTCTAGCCTTTCTAGTCTTAACACTTCAGAGTCCTGCCATGATCCCCATAAGCTATACCTCTATGAGAACATAAATCCTTGAGTTATTCCATATTGAACTTGGTGTAGTTCATTGGCATTTTGCAATCCCGAAACTTCATAATAAAAATGTCTTTCCAAGGTCATTTAGATGTTATTTATTTCAGTTCTTTTGATAATAGTTTAAAGGCTTCCATGAGTCAGTACTACTCTGTTCCCTGTACCTAGTACTGTGGTGTGGAAAGTTTCTTCTCCAGACAGGCTGTTAAGTTGGTATGTTCCAGCTCCCCATTCTGACTCTGGGCCAAGTGTCTCTTTCACCTTTTTTCTCTCTAACAAACTGGAAAGTTCCACATGTGTGTCTAGAATCACATGGGCCAAACCACCCCGCTTGCTTGCCTAGCAACCTGGCCTCGCTCACTGCCAACTCATTTTTGAACTTTCAAACTTCCCAACTGTCACTATCTCTGGTAGGTCAAGTCAACTGACCTTTCCACTGCTGTAATCATTTTCTCGGCTATTACTGGCCAAATCAAGCCAACAGAGCTTCCTCCAACTCTGGAAAGTCCCTGCTATCTTTAGGCTGACAGCTCTCTCGCACACCCAATAAGTTCCTCTTTTAACATCACCTCAGATTCAGCTTGAGCTAACTTCTCTTGACAGAAAATGTTGCTTTCTTTTTTTCCTTTCTATCAGAGTGGTCCCTCTTGCTGTAATTCCTTGCTTAACTATGCTATGTCCCACCAAGTGTCTGTAATTAAATTATTGTTTCTGGAGAGGAGATCTCTGAAAATACTAGCCCTCTAAAAAGGCAGAAAAGGAAAAGGAAAAGAAATACACCAACACAACTCAATGAGTAAATCCTACAAAAGTCTACTGCAGGACAATCTGCTCCTGCTCTGGTGAATAGATGACCCACACACATATATACCACCCAGTGACTCTCTATCTGATGCCATTGCTGGCACCATCTTTTAAACTTACATTTAAAAGGTTTTAGTCTCTTCTCTCCAAGAGCTGGAGACCCAGCAACACTCTCTAGATTGTGGAAATTATTACTTCATGTCACTCCTAGAAACAGCAGTCAGGTGTCTAAATACCACAGACCAGGCCTCATCTTAGTGAAAATAATGGATCTCATTTATTACATCAAGAACAAATACAGTATAACATGGAACTAGTTAAAGTAGTTGTTTGACACAAAGAAACGGCACATCTTACTCTGGCTATTTCAATCTGTTTGGAGGTTCTTAATTCTTTACAAACATACAAAGCCATTGTACCATGATCTACTTGTGTTCAGCATCACCTTTCTGCACCATCTCTTGCTGCTGGGTTACTGGGCTGGCTTTCAGAGTCCCTTACTTTCTTTAAGGTATCTCACTCATCCACAACCCACCACAATCTACCTAGGTGAGGAGCTGCTGGAGCCAGGGACACCAAGCTGATCTTCCTTGAGTCTCCACAAATTCTCTCCTCAGGGCTCTATTAATGCTTCCTCAATTAGCCCAGCTCTACAGCCAGGCTTAGACAGACCTCCTGTGTGACCTTCAATTCCCTATTCCTGGAGAAAGCCATGCACCACTCCCAGAGTCACCTCCTCCAGATCCACACCTCACATCTTATCAAAAATCCATTCTTACTCAACCGAGTTTTCATGGAAAAAATTGATCAGGTCTATTGGTTTCTCTGTTGAACAGCTAGTGTGATTTAGGTACATGTCCACTAGTTGCATTTCAAATAAGCTGCCAAAGAACTTTTAGATATTAGCAACATTTCATAACTATCTATATTGGGTTTGAACTGGTGATCAAAATAAAGGACTTTAGTCCATATCCAAGTATCAGGCCCCTGATTCATTCAGTCCCTGAAGAACATAAATAATTAATTCAGCTGCTCTTTTGCAGAGTGCATTTTTCTTGGGGCTTCATAACCTAGATACAATTACAATATTTTCCCTATTCTCACTGTATGTATGTCAGATCCTTACATATCTCCAGTTATTTTGCCAGATAGCCTCATAGGAGCTGCGTAAATGTCATTATCAAAATTGCATCTCCATGATTCATTATTCCCAATTTTATAAAATAGCTGATTTTGTGAAGACGCTATCAAAAAGGTTTTAAAATAAACACATTGAATCTTCAGGAGATTAAAAGAAATAATATGGGAGACATAATGATTATTTTGCTCAAAAGCCATCAGAAATATAAGGTACAAGGAAAACACATCAAACAAATAGGCACAACAGAGAGCATTTCTATAAGGAAATAATCACACTGAAGGATTTGCTTGAACACAGTAGCCTAAATATTGCCCCATATGTAAAGTGAAAGGAACTAGGAATAATAATAAAAAAAGATTAACATCCCACAGTGTGCTTCAAAAAAAATATTACTGCAGCTAATATGCAGTCTCATTTATTTTTAAATTACTACCTGTGATTTAATCTTGTCCAGCTGACACAAAAATTAAAATAATTTAAGAAAACAGGAAGAATGGAACAAAGATGATCCATTTCTTGCATGACAATTTTTTTACTGATAAGAATGAAAAGGTTAGGCAAACTGTTTTCAGCAGGATAACAAGAAAACACCACTGAATGTGTGATTTGCTCAAATTTTCCATGGAAAAATCATGGCATATAGAAAGACTGCAGGTCTGGGCAGGACACAACTTGATAGAAAAAGGAATTTTCAGAGGACTGGGAATTCTTCTGCTAGCCATTGTGGGTGAGAAGGGACAACTGATGCGGAATAGTGCCCAGTTTTCACACAAGAAAACAGATGCACAGGTATTAGTAGATGCTTGCCCACCTCTTGAGCTGGTATAAATTGGGACAGATCCAGTGAAGTCAACTGAGCTATGCTGATTTATATCAGGTAAGGAGTTATCATTCCTTATTTAGAGGCAGCTGGTAGAAATGCAGATATGTATTTATAACATGCCTGAAAGAGGCAATAATTCATAATAGTAATTATAATTGATAACTAGTTTGTATCTAGTCCTTTTCATCTTTAGATTTTAAAGTGCTTTCCAATGAAGTCAGAATTATTATCCCCATTTTACAAATAGGGATGAGATCACCCAGGCACACCATGTTATTTCAAATTAGGGAACTTGATTAACTCTCTTAAATTTGCTTTCTCAACTTCTTTTTTTTTCCTAATGGCTTTTCCAATGGCGAAATCTTTGGAGTAAAACTACAAAAGGCCCAATCTTTCTGCAACTGATTTACCTGGGTCAGAGTTGAGCCCTCACAGAGGAATTATTCTGTTAATTAAGACTGCACACCTCTTAGTCATGTGCACTATAGTATTTCATCGGCTTTAAAACATTTCACAAGTGTAAGAAGGCTAAGTTCAGAAAACAAACAGAAACACCATCTGAATATATGCTCTCACAAATCATTTTTGGTTCAGGCCTACTTCTAATTAAATCCACAATTCCTTACACATAAGCAACCGAACAGTAATGGAAGGCAAAAAGGCTGTATTCAAATGAGACAAAATCAGTGGTTAAGCAGATTGAATGAGGAGGGAGAGCTCACTGCACCAGTGAAGGAGAGGGGGAACAGGATTGCAGAAAGAATGCTGCTCATTCAAACCAGTGAAAAGAGGAAGTATAGTCTTCCTCTCTTTTTAGCAAATGAGCAGAAACTGCTCTGCCCATGGAGCTCCTTTAATCCAAAGACAAAATGATCCCAGTGTCTTTTCTATATGAGAAATTTATTTTAATGTAAGACATTTGACTAATATTCTTTGCACAGAATAGGCAGTTCAGTTCAGATAAGTACTCATGTTGAAGGGCTCAAAATCTCTGGCAGCCAGGTTCAGCCTGAGAGAACTTAAAATCTCAGCCAATCTCTTTGATATCTCCTTGTGAATGTCTAGCCATCAGCCAAGCTCAACATGGCTAAAACTGACCTCCTAATCTCCCTGTCACAAGCCTTCCTTGTCACTTCATTTTTTAATCACTGTGGACAACACCATCTTCCCTGTTACAGAGACTTATAACTTGGATGTCACCTTTGTCTCAGACCTCTTGCTAGGTCCTCTCATTCAGGCTAGGTCAAAGTGTTGCAGAATTTTTTCTGCATAACATCTCCAATATACAACCTTTCTTCTCCACCCACAGAGCTTGAACTCTCACCTCGTGGAATGAGGAGTAACAGTTAATCCGAATTAAGGACTTAGTTCGGATTAACTTTAAACTGCAGCGTGTAGCCGCGGGCAGTTAGTTCGGACTAAGGGGGATTTAAAAATGGCGGCCGGACGGGAACATGCAAATAAAGCTCGGGATATTTAAATATCCCGGTTCCCTGATTTGCCTACCTAGCTCGAACTAACGAGCTAGTGTAGACATACACATATTCTTGTGTCTTGATTACTGCAGCACCCTTGAGAAATGCCATCTTATCCAGTTCATAGCCATTCAGAATGCTGCTGCGCTGTCACTTTGACCATGTCACCCCATTATTTGTTGCTTTCCGTTGGCTTCCTCTAGACTATCTTATCAATCATAAGCTACTTGTCTTCACTTACAAGGCCCTTCACAACTGATTCCCATCCTGGCTATCACCTCTTGTGCAGTACTGAGATGTCAACACCCACTTCCCATTGTGGCAGGTCATCAGCCTCAATCACTTATTTGTCAAATTTTCCAACAAACACCTTTGTGCTTTCCCACACACTTGGGGGAAGCACCCATCAAGCACCACAAAGTTATGCCATTATCCACCTTCAAATACCTCTTTTAAACTCATTTGTCACGATGCCAACAAAAACAAAACTTGAAAATGGGTGGCTGGTGTGCTGAGAACACTGTCTATCATGCTGACCAATATCATCTCATTGTTTACCTGCAGTCCCCATTGTCTGAATCCATGTTTTGGGTTTCATACTTACATTTTAAAATCTGTGCAGTTATGATGATCTGTTTGGATAACACCTAGAATAATGGGGTCCCAGTCCATCGTTAGTTCTAGAAGTTACAGCAATACAAGTAAATAATAACATAAATAATAAATGATAAGCCCATTGAAGTCACAGGAAGGAAACTCAGAAAACTCACTGACCACAATGGGCATTGGATAAGGCCTGAAAATGTTCCAAACTTCCAACTTCTGATCAGACTAAAAATACCAAAAGGACAATATCTCATGCCATCTGAACAATATTTGTTCCAGTCCCAACTAGAAATCACAGAGTTGCACAAAGCTGAAAAGTGATCATCATAAATGTGAACTGAACTTTAACTCCCCTTCAGATTCAATTAAAACAAAAACACTTGTGTCTTCTTTTATCTGAGCTGATTTGATTGTCCTTATAGTGCATCATTTTGAAAATATCAAGCCAGATTCTGCCAGTCTTATTCCTACTGGGTAGAACCTTCCTTCATGAATAGCCCTACTGGAGTCAATGGGAGTATTCACAGTACCACTCAATGTAAGGGTGTCTAGACCTGATCCTGAGTTGTTAATGTGGAAGTTGAATTTTCCTGCCATTACTGTGCTGCAGTAGCAGAACTTCCCACAAGCAGTAAAATATGCCCAATTCTTGTAAGTATCAATATATATATATATATATAATACCTGTTGCTCAATATTCAAATACATGTTTGCATTGATGTGAATGAGAAAGATTTCTCAGTCATTCCAATGGGAGCTTGGATAAAAGAAAGATCTAAAGGATTCTTTCTCTCTTTTTTTAGAAAAAAACACTCCCTGTGAGGCACTTTTGTGCTTTTAAAACTTATCTATATGTATTCCAATGGTTTACTTTTATGTTTAATACTTTTTTTTAAAAAGGGAGTATGGTAGGGTTTTAAGAATGTTACTTACTGTTGGAGTTGTACAAAGGAGCCATGCACACATGGGGAGGTAAGCTTTCAAAAGCTCACATGAAGGAATGAGTATGGAAAGCTGATCTCCTTTTGATCCGTGGCACCTTCCATGCTGCAACTAAATGTATCATGTAAAAGCTGTCTGCCTATTTATTATACCCTTTTCAGGTGCCTGGTAGTCCTCTGGACCAAACCCAATTTCCATTTCCAGGACTGTATGTTATTCTGATTTTCCCTTTAGAAAATATTTAAATTAGCATGTTCTTCCTTTTAATCAGGCACCACTTCCCTTTCTACTTAAGCTTTACCCCAGGAGAGAATGAGCACCTGCAGAACAGAGGACTTCTATGTCATTTCAGTCAAAGAAGAGAGGTTTTATTCTTGATTTTAAGCAAAATGTTGTTTCATCTTAATAATATGGTAGTATAACCTCCTCTCAAATTAGACTGCTCAACATTATTCTGCTTTTATCTCTTTAAGTCTTTGGTGGACAGTTTCAGGCTTGGAATATGATTAACAATTTTTACAAAAAATTTAAACTAAGAATGAAAGAAGCAATTAGGATTACAATCAGGTATGTGTGACCACTTGCTACAAGTTAAGAGCTTAGAACAAATTACATAACTCAAGAATACTACATACTAGTGCTTCCGTTGGGAACCATCACTTCATCTCCCAGTCCTTATTTCTAATTAATCCTTGAATCTGTTTTAGGTTAATACAATTAACAACGGAGATGAACTTCCTGCACTGTTAAATCAATTGGCTTTGCATAACTTGAAGTTCTTCATTTTTGCCAGCAGGAGTCCCAGAAAACTCTGCTTCCTCTTAACTAGGCAATTCTAATATTAAAACCTTTAGTTAATAAAATGAATACTCAAATACTTAATCTACTGTTAACTGCACTCACGTTAGCATAGTTGAAAATCTGCTTAACTTAGTACTTATACAAGCAATGCAGACATTTTCCTCGTGGTAGTAATAATACAGTATAAACTACCAGTGTGTTATCTTCCCTTCATATTAGTTTACCATTACAACGTGGTTATTCATAATTAACCCTCTCCATCTATACAGTATGAAAATATGGAAATCCTTGTAATGCTTAATATTATAACAAACAACATGTGCACATGGCCAATATTTTCCCCGGACAAATAAAGTATAATACTTGCTTATAGAGATGAATGGATTTACTGAGATGCTCAAATTCACAATTTCAGTCCACACAGGCAGGACTCAAACTTCCTACTAAGTCTCACTTCTGCCCTGCCCCTCTTCTGCCATCAGATACAACAATACCATAACAGACAAGACATTAACACTAAAGTAACGATACAGCACCATCTATTGGTGGAGGTGTTATTTATACCACCATTTATTATATGTAAAAAGATTCTGGGAAGAGACACTTCAACATCAAGCGGTTACTTCTCATTTCTCCTCTTCTCAAATTACTCTCCCATCTACCTAGAGATCAGTGCATGGTTCTAGCCTCTCAGCATCCATTATTTTTGTTGCTTTAGGGTTCCTGGAATCCCTCCCACCCATCTACTCTCTAACAGCATAGCTGCTTTTCAATACTTCCAGAGTTCCTCCTCCCTTCACAGTCATAGCTAGGTTTACCTGCCTTGGGTCCTCTTCACTTTCTTCGTTCCCTACTTTTCCTAGGATCTGTGCTTTCTTCACTCTTGTAGGATATCTCATCAGCTTGTCAGTGTTTTTAATATGATTCTAGAGGTTTCTCATATATGAATCACAAGGGGCAAGAGTGACGGACAATAACACCCCTTATTCTCCCATGTTGTACCCACTTATCCACCACAGAAGATCTGTTTCAGCTTTTACTTAATCTTTGGCTCTCAAATATTTCTTTGATCATTGCCTGCACCCTCTGGCTGTATGCTAGCTTTACTTCCATGTGAGAATTTTCTTTCTATATGGTTGAATAACAGAGGAAAAGAGGTGGTAAGAGGCAAAATGGCATCCTTTTAAAAGTGTAAGTCAAATCCTACTGGGGAAAATAGAAAGGACTGTAAACTCTGGCAGTCAAGTGTGAAAATATAATTAGGTAGGCAAAAAAGAATATGAGGCATAACTAGCAAAAGAGAGAAAAACTAAACAGTAAATTTTGTTTTAAGTACATCAGAAGCAAGAAGCTTGCCAAACAACCAGCGGACCCACTGAACAATTGAGGTGCTAAAGGAGCATCGAAGGACAACAAGGCCATTGAAGAGAAACTAAGTGAATTTTTTGCATCTGTATGCACTGCAGAGTACGTGAGGGAGATGCCCACACCTGAGCTATTCTTTTTAGGTGACAGATGTGAGAAACTGTCCCCAGTTGATGTGACAAATAGAGGAGGTGTGGGAACAAGTAGATAAATTAAATAGTAGTAAATAGTGTCTTACCAAATTCACAGCCACCGAAAACACAACACAGACTGTGAAATCTGCGCTGCCTCCAGAGCTCGGCAGCTGTAGATTGGCAACTTATCTGGGTGCCCAACTCTGAAGGCAGTGTCCTGCCAAAAGCAGAATAGAAGTAAAGGTGTCAATACCGTACCATGTCACCCTTCCTTCAGGCCTGCTGTCTTCAGAGCTGGGTGGTCAGAGAGTGACAGCTGCTGACTGAGGACTCAGAGCTGCTGGCAACACTGCCAAAGTGAAGACTGAAATACTATACCATGTCATACTTTCTTCTGAGCTACTGCTGGTAGCAGCTATACCTTCAGAGCTGGACTTCTGGCCAGCAGTCACTAACCCCCAGCTGACCAGCTCCAAAGGCAGTGCCATAGCCAGCAACAGAGCAGAAGGAAGGATAATAGTTCCGCAACCCCTGTACAATAATCTTAGGGCCTCAAAGCCAACTCCTTTTTGAGTCAGGACCCCTACAATAACAATCCCATGATGCTTAAGATATAAATAGCTGAAATAATGAAAAGTATGATTTTAAAAATCTGATGAGCAGGAAATTTACCAACAAGGGCCGTGAACTCAGTAGGGCCCTAGTAATGATGTCACCAGAACCAGATGGATTTCACCCAAGAGTTCTGAAGGAACTCAAATACCAAATTGCAGAAGTATTGACTGTGATATATAACCTATTGCTTAAATTCAATGCCTATAAGTGCACAGTTATGAAAATTGAAAAACTATTCTGTACACACAAATTGAGGTTTAAATTAGCTGTCGCCACTCAGGATAGAGTTCTTGGAATCTTTGTAGATATTTATCTGAAAACATATGCTCAGGGTGCAGCAACATTCAAAAAATCAAAAAGAATATTAGAACTCTTAGGAAATTGATAGGTAATGAGACAGAAAATATCATATTGTCTCTCTATAAATCCAGGGTATGCCCCACCTTGAATACTGCATCATACCATATCAAAAAAAGACATCTTAGAAATGGAAAAGGTACAGAGAAGGGCAACAAAAATGTTTAGAGACACATGAGAAGGTTACTCACCTTGTGCAGCAACAGAGGTTCTTCCAAAAGAGAGTCCATGTGGATGTTACACTCCAGGTGTTGGTGCAACCCTCTGACTTAACTCAGATAATTTTATAGAGTCACATATGGACTTTGCCTGCCTGATGCACTGTTGGGGTTTGAAGTGTGTGATCTTGATTCCTCGGTTCCTTCTCTACTCCAGCACCCACTGCGAACTTTGGCATAGAGGGGAAAAAGGTGGGCAGTGGAACACTCACAGGAACCCTCATCTTAAAGAACCTCAATTACTGCACAATTCCTCTTCTTCAAGAGAGATGGCCCTGTGGGTCCTCTATTTCAGGTGACTAAATCAGTGTCCTCTAGGGTGATAGGGACTTTGGAGTAGGTCAGATAACGATGGAAAATACTGCATGGCCAACTTGGGTGTCTGCTTTAGGGCACTGTGTGATACCACTGTGTTTGGCAAAAGTATATTTCGATTAAGGATGTTAAGAACTAGTTGACTAGTCAACTATTGGATAAGCAAAAGCTTATCGGAAAGTCCAGTTGTCTAGTCAATCCCCCCCTCCCTTGCTGCCTCTATTAGATAGAGGTAGCAAGGGGGGGGGGGAAGAAAGGGTACTTCAAAGTGTCAGTGCCACCCAGAGCCCATACCTTGGCTCCGTGCAGCATTGCTGCTTTGAAATACTGTGGTGGCATTTCAAAGAGGCAGTGTCTCACAGCTGATCCTGGCCTCAGCTGTGTGGTGCTGCCCCTTTGAAATGCCACCACAGTGTTTCAAAGTGGCAGCACTGCATGGAGCCTGGGGTCAGCTGGGTACTCCCCAGCTGATCCCGGGATCCATCTCCACAGAATCTGGGATCATCTGGGGAGTCCCCTACCTGATCCCAGGTTCTGGGGAAATGCATGCAGAACCTGGGGTCCGAGTGGCATTTCAAAGCAGCAGTGCTGCATGGAGTCTGGGTCAGCGGGGGACTCTGAGTCCCCCACTGGCCCCAGGCTTCATGGGGGCACTTCCGCTTTGAAATGCACAAGAGCCCCCATGTACATTTCAAAGCTGGCACACCATGTGCAGCCTGGAGTCAGCAGGACTTCCTGCTGGCCCCAGGTTGCACATGGAGTTCCGCATTCCTCCTTTGAAATGCACAACAGGTCCAGCAGGGGCTCTTGTACATTTCAAAGGAGGAATGAGGACGTGCCTATCGACTAGTTCAGTAGTCGATGGAAATTCCATCGACTACTCGACTAGTAAATTATTCAATATTTAACATCCTTAATTTGGATGCCCAGGTTGCAACCCTGCAGATATTTATCAATAGAATGTTGTTTAGGAATGCCATGGACATTGATACAGACCTAAATGAATATGTCCAAATGGCTGATGGTGGCTGAGTAGAATGGTAGAATAGGTGAATGCATCCCGATATCCATTTAGTTAGTCTCTGCATGGATATGGATGCTCCCCTGCAACATTCTGTTATGGAGACAAAGAGTTCTGGAGAAGTTCGAAGTGGTTTCATTCTGTCCAGATAGAAAGCCAGAGCCCTTTTAATGTCCAGAGTGTGCATTTTAGCTTTGAACAAATTCACATGTGTTTAGGAAAGAAAATTGGAAACTGAATGGTCTGTTGATGTGGAATTGTGACTGTACCTTGGGTAAGAATTTGGAATGTGTACATAGCATAACATTATCCTTAAAGACGGTCATATACAGAGATCCACCATAAGTGCCCCTATTTCTCCCACATGTCTCATCAAAGTGATAGCTACTACAATTCACATGTTTGTGGCCAGGTGTAACAAAGGACAAGATGCTAAAGGTTCAAATCATTTTTAAGTCAGGGCTGTTAGCACCAGATTTAAGTCTCAAGATACTGTGGGCGATCTGACATCTGTATAAAGAGTTAGGATGCCTTTGAGGAATTATTGCAGACAATGATAAAAAGTTTTACGTAGGGGTAACCATCCCACCTCCCCCCTACTGTTGGAATATGCATTGAAGTATCAGTTTGCTCAGTTCCTATTTTTGGTCCAGACAGAATCATATGCTGACTGTCTTCCCTGTTAGTCTAGCATCCAAGTAAGCATGCAGCAGAGATGTAGATGTTGTGCTAGATACATAGATTCCAGAGTTTGATGGCCTTGCTGCAGTGCAAATGAGATCTGGCTCCTTCTTGCCTGCTTATATAGAACATACAAGTGACATTACTTGTATGTATTAATCAAGTATGAATGTCAGGAAGTGGAGGCAGGCATTATGCATAGTGCAAAGTTCAAGGAGGCTTATGTGTAGGCCAGTGAAATTAATATGCAGCAGGTTTAAACACACATATACACACTCTCACACACATATACTTCAACCATCATAGTCATCCATGTCACTTGATGTCATGGGGTGTTGTGAAGGTTAAAGTATAATGGGGTTTAAAAAAGAATTTGATAAGTTCATGGAGGATAGGTCCATCAATGACTGAACCCCATACTCTGGCTGCTACAAGCTGAGACTGGTCAAAAGGGATGGATCACTTGATATCGTTCTGTTTACTCCCTTTGAAGCATCTGACAATGGCCACTGTCAAAAGACAGGACAATGGAGTAGATTGGACATTTGTCTGGCCCACTATGACTGTTCTTATGTATATAAACACCTTTATGACTCAGTTCTGCTTTAGCATTACTTGGACATAATGTTGCTTTCCTTTCCCTTCCCCTCCCCAGTCAGCAACAAAAGGAGGAACAAGAAACTGCAGGGGATGCCTCATTTAGATTTTAGTTTATCAACATGAGGCTGGTACTTTTCCATGAGGTCAGCATTCTAGTAATGTTTTGTACATGTTCCAGGAAACCTGAAAGAGCCTGAATTCAGCACTGAAAAATGCAATGGTCTTATTGTAATTTATGCAGAACCTCCAAAAATTCTTAAATTGCTGGGGAGGAGTGTACTCTCTGTAGGATTTCCAGTTTATGGTTTAACCAAAGCCAACAAAACAAGATGGAGTGCAATTATTCAATAATTAACTACAAAATATAAACACTGAAAAACCTCAAAAAAGCAGCAAAATTCTTTTAAAGGTTTTTTAACTGAATTACTACCCTTTTCATACTGCCCCCTATAAATTATGGCATGTATCACTTCTAGTTCATGATTTCTGCTCTTCACAAGTTGATTTTGCATAACACCAACAGGGTAACAAGTAACTTTTATGTGTGCTTACATGAAGTATGAGACTATATGGCTATGTCTAGACAGCAGCGTTATTTTGGAATAACTAATGTTATTCTGATGTAACAGAGTCCGTGTCTACACACAAGCAGTTATTTTGACATAATGCCGAAATAATTTCAAGCTGGAGAACTAGGACTGCTTACTCTGACTCCTGAAACCCTCATTGTATGAGGAGTAAGGGAAGTTGGGGGAAGAGCGCTCTCTCTCGAAATAACTACTGTGTAGACCATGCCAAAAATCGACATAAGCTATTTCGATTTAAGCTATGCAATTAGCACAGCTCAAGTTGTATAGCTTATTTTGAGGTTAGCCCTGCTGTGTAGACGTGCATTATGATGGAAATAAAAAAATAGGAATGCATTGCAAACATTTTTTATTGGTATTATGGCATTTGATGGCCGTTAGGCAAAGGACAGAAGTCTTCATTGTTCATTATTCTAATGGTTTTAATCCATAATTGTTCACTCTTCTAATTTATGGGGTTTTTTTAAAGAAAGCTCTCGATTATGGGTATTAGCAGGACTTCACTGAAACACACTTTCAATTTTAATAGCTTTTTTATTGTGATTTTTTGAAACTCCTTGCTAATGAAGCCTCTGATATCTATTAAAAAAATTATAACTCATTTTCCAAGGAGGCTAACAAGCCACTAGAGTAACCAAAAACAAATATGGAAAGTTCATAAAAATAGAAACTGAAAAGGAAAATCCATTGGCAAGATTTACAAAAGATCAATGTGTTTTGATGTCTAAATGGAGACACATTAAAGGCTCTTGACTTTCAGAAAGAGCTAAGCATCTGACCTCTTTATCATATTTTGATAGGCATTGTGATCTTGCACTCAATCTGTTTAAGCAACACACCAATTTCTTTGCCTATTCCTGCTGTATCACATCTCACAGAATTCCCTGAGATATAGATGTCATCTTTGCACAGCTGCTGATTCATATTCTCCTAAATAATTAGGACCAGAGTTCTTGTTACTCTTACTTCAGGCTCCTGAGACATCCTTTGGAACTATTCAAATGACATCTTAAAGCATGTTGTTCATTATCTCTTTACTGCACAAACCATATGATCTTTTCAAATTAGAAGGCAATAAGAACTAAATCAAACCCAAACCAAAATAGTGTAGCAATGTCTCACAAGGACATAAGAGCAGTAATAAAAGATGACACATAAAATGTACCTCCAATAAGCCGCCCTGAAGTCTTAGACTGTAACATAAGCATTATGCAAATATGGTTTAGAAAGGCATACAGGACCTTACAGCAAAGTAGGCCACAAGCCTAAAGGCTGATCAAGAATTTATTGCTTTAAAATATCTAGCATTAAATTAAATGGCTGCCATATCACATCAAACATGTCTACAGGCTTTGGTTGATATCTGAAACATATACAGTGTTTGGAGACAGGGGAAGAATAAACCCAGTTAATTCTTCCATTTTGTATACATGGTGAATGTTCTTTGATCCAGCCCCTTCACTAAATTATCACCAACATTAATCGATCTATCTTTGCAATGCTGTTGATCTATTGTTTATATAAATTTGACATTAACACTAGTTTAAACAAATATGTACATTTTATTTTAGAAATAAGATTTTTATTCATTTGGCATTTTAAGTGCCAATTAACACTAATCCATAGCATAAGGAATATTTCATTTTTTAACAATCTCTAAATACAATTGTGCGTGAATACTGCCTGGTATGTGGGAAACTGGTGCTATTTTTCTGACTTAGCTTTGATGGTTGGATAATAAATAGAACAACATAAAAGCCTTTTGAGTGTACTGCCTCTAAGAAAAAGAGATTAAAAATTGGACAATGGTAAATTGATTAGAGGCAGCAGGTTTCTATAAGAATAGGGGCAGCAGTATGGTAGCCATTTGCTACCCACCACTTGGCTGATGCTGTAAAAGCCTCCAAAGACAACATATCATTATCTTGTTGATGGGGTGTAAATGATCGTTACATGTTTTGGATCAAGCAGGAGGCATATGGTGGACTCGACACTGGAAAAATTGCTTGCTGGTTCTGAAGGAGGCATTATTCCTTTCTTTTGATATGTCAAGTTGACAAATAGACAATTCAAAACAGAGGCTATTGCTCACACAGCCAGAGAGTCAAATACTTTCTGTAAGTCTGAACATCTTGTTCCTCTTCACCTGAAACATAACTCTGTATATTTCCCCAATTGGCCAAGGCTATAATTTCTTTCACTTACTTTCTTCACTTCACAAGCCTGATTTATCAATCTTTAAATAAGTTGCAGGGGGGAAAAACTTAGTTGATTTGTGATGTTTCGTTCTGGCTCCTCTCTGCTCATACTTTGCTAAATTACTCAGTTTATGTACTGGGAAAAAATGGGATAACTGGTTCTGAAAGAAGGCATTCTAGATATTCTGGACTGTGCATTTAGCACAGTAATATATCTGGCCATCTACAGTGAGGAAATAAACACTTTAAGCCATTATTTCTATGGCTTTTTATTTTTATCTCCTTTTAAAATTTTCCTTTAGATTTTGTCTTAAGTGATATTGTGACAAATAACCCACCTCCCACATGCAAGTCTGAGTGCTATTTTTTACAAAAAGCCAAATGGTAGCTGCTAGATAGATAGCTGGCAGCTACTTCAAATATTTATCATGTTCAACTGCTATTAATAGCTTATAACCTTGACACACACAGAGAGAAATTCAACTACACGGATAACTGGCCTATATTAACATATGTTCTCATTTCTGTTTTCCTTAACCATCCACCTTCCTATTTATTATACCGTCTGTTGTATCCTGGCTCAGAATGAGACTTCTTAAGGGCATGGTCTGTTCTTCTGTTTGAGTGAAATTTACTCCCACAAGGCATTGGCACTACCAAACTCTACTCTGAAGGCTTAAAGTGGGCTTTAAATTCAACTCTGTGCCATTTTATCGAGATTGCCACATATAAGAATTAGATGACCAGCACAATTAACATACATATAATTTCTACCATTAAAATATACCTGTTTTGACAAAGACACTTACTAGAATACTATTTCATACAACCTCTCAGCAGTAGAGATGAATGAGAGTTTGACCCAGCAAACACTTACCAGGTATGATAAGTAAGTGTTATAGGGAACAAACTCTTAGGCCTGGATTCTCAAAAGGTATTTATGTGTAGTTAGGTGTATAAACTTTTAGGGATCCGTACCTTAATCCTTCATATCAAACTAGTTAGAGTGAAGTGACCAGAACAAGATAGGATCCTGAGTTTCTCTTGTTTCCAGACTTTGGATATCATTAGAGTTGCTTGATCAGTTTGCTTTGAGGAAGAGAAGATAAATGACACTGAAACATCCAATTAACTACTTTCCAGTCAACAGCCCTTCTGCAAGTCTTATTGTACTGCTCATTAATTGACCATAATTTCTAGTAGACTTTACTTTCCAAATTGCACTCAGTTAATTGCAATTATCCTTAATTTGGACCTAGCCATCCTCTTCACAATGTAGTATCCAATATGTGAAAAAAAATGTCATTAGTCTGTCCTTTTGGCATTTCTTCCTTGTGATGTGGTCCTATATAATAGAAGTGAGAATATGCAGTTATACCAATCTCTCTCACGCATGGGCGTACATTTATTTAGAATGAACAGGTAACATGAGCAAGATCTGTCCTCTTCCTCTTCTCCCCCTTCCTTCTGGAATATTAAGAGGTGACCTACAGGGGAACTAAAATGTCAATTCCTCTGATAGAGAAAGAAGAAATAGTTTAAATACCAAAAATCATTTTATAAAATTAATGTAGTTTGTACATCTCGGCGAGATCATTAAAAATGGAATTAGTTGCTGAGTGATGCATAAATGTGGCACTCTTAAAGGACTTTACATTTCTGGAGCTCATCTTATGCTCTGCTGAAGCTCATTAACTTATCTATACTGCAAGTTGTGACTTTGAAGAGGCTAAAATTAAGATTATGCATGCATATTTACAAGCAGATTATAACAAAGAAATTGAATTAAATTAACAGTTGTTCCAAGAAATTTAATTTAGCCATTTGTTCATTTATAAGATAAATAACTAACTCTTGGGTTGATTCTGTGCATAACCAGGAAATTTTATATCATCCTGGGGGAATTTTGAGGTAGGGCAATCTTGTGCATCAGCTGACACTAACTCCCAACATTAAGGTCAAGTCAGGAGGGCTCTTAGGTCAGGTCTACACTGGCAGAGAAAAACTGATGCAAGATATGCAACTTGAGGTACATGAATTGCATTGCATAGCTGAAGTTGATGTACCTTGCACCAATTTTCTGGGGTGGCCCCCCACAGTGGGAGGTCGACAGGAGAAATGCTCCCATCAACTTCCCTTAATCCTTACAACAACAAGGAGTACTGGTGCCAACGGGGGTGCCCTCGGCATTCGATTTAGCATGTCTTTACTAGACCCACTAAATTCAACTCCAGAGGATCGATCGTCAGAGCGTTGATCATCCAGCAAGTGGAGACATGGAGGTTAGAGCCTGTTTCCAGGGGTGATGATATTATGGACTAGAACCAGTTTTGCATCATCTTTCTCTCCTTTCCCAACCCAGCAGAAAATTTTATGCTCCATGCAAAAAGAGAGCAAACCAGAAGCAAGAGGCAGGGGCATTGAAAGAATGGTTGTGAGAGTCAGTCTTCAAATCCAGTGTGGCTTTATGGGTGATAATTCTCATTAAAATGTACCCAGTTTTTCTGTCTGCAGTTTGGACTCTCCTCAAAATGGGTTTCTCAGGGCCCTGGCTAGAGAACATGGCCCCTATCAGCTTAACTCCACTTATTTATTACTTCCATTATTGCAACACCTAACAGACCCAATGGAAATTGGGGCCCAATTATACTAGGTACTGCATACACAGATAGAGGCAATTTCATCTCTGAGGAGTTTACAATTAAAGACAAGTAAAAAGTGGGAGAAAGGAAGTATTGCTGCCCCCCTCTCTTTTTCAGATGGAGAACTGAGCTAAACTGACTTGATGAAGGGGACACAGGAAGTGTGTTGCACAGCTAGGATCTGAACCTACCTCTTCTCTTTGTTGGAGAGACATTTTATAAAGAAAAGAATTGTTTGTGTTTAGCATTTTTACCAGTGTTAGTCGATGCGGCAGTATTCTCCAGTGTTTAGAGCAGGGAATTGGGATTCCATTCCCATTTAATGCATTATATGGTCCCAGGCAAGTCGCTTAGCCCTAAATTGTAACATTACAACGTGCCCTGAGTACACACAACCCCTGCAGCAAACCAGAGAACAAACTGCAAATCAAAAGCCATAATCTTTCCTCACTGCCTCCCATGCTGCAGGGTGGGGGAATAATCAGAGCCACTTCTTTCCCAGGCATAGACTCATTCTCCTTCCATGCTAGCTCAGCCGCACTGGCTGGTGCATTGAGGGGGTGATGTCAAGGTTCTGCCATACCACCTACCTGCACAGAAGTGAAGTGGTGGCCCTGCTGAGGCTGCTCTCCTTTAATCTGCAACATAAGCAGCAATAGCCCATGCCCTGGAGCTAGGGCCTGGCAAGTGACATTTTTGCCTTAATTTTCCTGTGCTTTAGTTTTTCCGTTGCTACATTAAGAGTAATAATGACTAACTATAGGGTGATCAGATGACAACAGTAAAATATAGGGACACATTGGGGCTCTGTTGGCCCTGCCCACACTTCACCCAGCCCCTTGCCACAACCCCAACTCCAACCCCCACTCGGCCCTAGGTCCCTATACTTTCCTACTTACCCTCCCCCCCCCATGTCCCTTCTCATCCCCTGTGTCTGCAGCCTCGTGGCAACCCTTCCAAGTTGCGTACCCCACTTCTTACCTCCGTATTCCCCTGCCAGCTCCCCCAACCTGAAGTGAGACCCCTGCCTGACTCTTTCCCCTGCTGCTAGCTTGCCAGTCCCCTGCCCACCACTGGCTCACTGCTCACCTCCTCAACCCCCTGCCTGCCACAGGATTACCACTCATCTCCTCACCTCCCCCCACCCACCAGCCTTGGCACTTGCCTCCTAAAAAAGGAAGGCAATATTCACTATTCTATGAGAAAAAGGAAGGACAAATTGGTGCCTAATGAAAGAGCAAGAACAGTAGGTAATAAAACATTAGTTTCAAGATTCTAATAGGACGTCACAAAACAATGGAGAATAAAATATAAGGAAAGTCTCTTACATGGCTCCTTTAAGTGTGACAATTATTTACAACATTAAAAAAATCCACAGGTAGCCTTTATTACTGTGGAACTGGAATGTCACATAATGAAGCTAGGTGCATTTTCACATAAGGGAAGAAAACATTTTTACAACATAAAATAAATGGCTGTAGTGACCCAGGGGAGCTGCCAGTGTTTCCTGGATGAGGACAATTAACCAAAACAATATTGTTTATTTTGCTACAGGTTTTAAGTGACCTAAAAAGCAGAATAAAAACTTTGCTTAATAGTATTGACCAAGAATCTGCAACAGAAGGGAATTTTAGTAACAGCATTTATTTTTTTTTAGCACCCAGGGTCATAAATGAAAAACCTTTGCCACTTACTTTATTAAGATTCACACACATTTGTTCTGGTAAGTAAATGTATATGCATGCTGGTGGGGATAGCACAAAACAACTTTTCAATAAACTCTGAAGAGTGGTTGTGTTGTAAATGGAACTGTCAATAGTCCATATTAATAATTTACGTACAGGGCACCTTTTATTCATTCAAGGATTTCCAAATGTTTATAACAAATAGGTCTGCATCACAATAAGAATTGTTATGAGGCAAGTATTGTTCCAATTTTATTGATGGAGCAATGGAAATCACAGAGAAGTTGCATAATTTGTTTGGGTTCACATAGCAGGTCACTGGCAGACAAGAAAGTAACCTCCAACCCCCAACCCTAAGTCAACTGCTCTTAACACTACTCCAGAAGCAAACATTTGTGGGAACTTGAACCTCACAAGTATTGAAGGTTTGGAACAGAACTCCACCCATTTGTCACTACACAAAGGGTGAGTCTACACTGCAGCGCTTAACTCAAAATAAGCTACGCAAATTGAGTTATGTCAATTGCATATCTTATTTCAAAATAGCTTATTTCGAAATAGGGATCATCTACGCAACGCTTATTTCAAAACAGAGCACTTTTCCTCTGCCTTCCTTTACTCCTCATACAAGGAGGGTTACAGGAGCTGGAGTAAGAAGTCCTCCAGCTTGACAGTATTTTGACACTATTTCGAAATAACTGCCTGCTGTGTAAATGCGGACTAAGTTATTTCAGAATAGCGCTAGTTATTTCGAAATAGTGTTGCAGTGTAGATGTACCCTAAGAATGCCATGTTTTCCAAGAGAAGATTTTAATATAAAAAGACATTAGCACAAAAGGTAAAAAAACCCCAGCCAACAAATCTGTAGCCATCTGGGAACTTCACAGGTTCAAACCGTCCTGTTCCTGACATTACTACTTGAAATAAAGGAGAATTCTGTAACACTCAGTTTAGTATTTCTGATTCTATCCAGTAAAGGGGGAGTGGTATCCACACATACTAGCTACTGACAATTATAGCATGTTACCCAAATATTTTATTGTAAACCCACAATTGTGCATAGTCTCTGGATATGTTTGCTCAAGGCTGCTACTATGTAGAATACTGGGATGTGGGGGGTGAACAGTCTAAACTTAATTTCTTCCCTATCTAGAAGATTTCAGAAAATGCTCTAAACAGCACTTTGAAGTGCTACGGCAACAAATAGCACTTTTAAGAGCCTTAATTTTTGTCAGGAGCAGTTCTTCTTTTCTCCTTTTTAACTAGATGACAGGGACCAATTAAAGTAATGAGCCTCAAAAAGTATTTCCCTTGGCTAATGGCAGTCTGTATTAATGTTTGCAGAAGTGCAGCCTTTGAGCCTTAAGCTTCCTTGTTAGAAGTTAACACTTTGCAAGACACCTCAATATTCTGTTAATTTTGCTGCTTATCAGACTAGTTCCTTTGTCTGGGACATCTCCTTTCCTGTTTGCTGCAGTAGGTCATTCATTAATATTCCCATAGACAAGATATCCCAAGCCATTCCTATTATTTGATGAGGCCCAATTCAGCAGTAAGAACCACTCAGGTGCTACTTTCCATCTCAGTAGTCCCCACTGCTGGATCAGGGCCTAATTTTGTAACCATACAGTTTTGTTGCTTTGTTACATGCATTCTAGGCATATGGGGAATGCATTTGGCGGGGATGAGGGGATGAAAATACATGTTCCCTCATGTCTGATTTCCCTCATCTTGCTAAGACCATTGTGGAAAGCGGATCACAAATTTAATTTTGTTCCTAGATAGTTTGTTTTTGTAATTACTGTAATAAATAATTATGAAGAAAATGTCTCTGTTGCACTTGACAAGCTTGTGCTTAAAAAAAAAAAGTAGTAAGTATTGACTTTGGCTGAGATTTTTCCAGCATGTTCTAATTACAACCCTTATTATAGTCTTGTAAAATGCCAACTTTTCAAATGTGCTATAAATCCAAACACTGAAAAAAGTTTAAATGTGGAGATGGAGCCAAAAAACCCTAAAGGTTTCAAGTTCAAGTTCCCATTTCAGTGCTAGAGCAGGCAGATACAAATTGGAGATGGACCCAAATCCCACAGTGTGGATCCGAATCCAGATCTGATTGCCCCCAAAATTCAAAGATGTTCCAATCTGTAATTTTGATTCTGGCTCTTCGCTAATAAGAATGAAACCAAAGCTACTGCTTTTCATCCTGTTCTTGTCTTACGTAACTTTATGACCAGCTTTATTCAGACTTGAGTGGCTTCAAGTTAGGCAGTTGGGGTGAAATCCTAGCACCATTGATTTCAATGAGAATGTGACACAGTGGGATATGTCAATCTGTGAACCGCATTTTGTATTGTAATATCTATTTTGTATGAGGAACATCCATTATGTGTTATGTGATAAACACACATTTAACCTTACCCAAGGCAAAGTTACTAGGATGTAGAGACAATGTGGGTGAAGTAATATCTTTTAGTGGATGAACTTCTGTTTGAGAGAGACAAGCTTTTGAGCCACACTCAGCTCTTCTTCAGATCCTCAAAAGCTTTGTCTCTTTCACCAGCAGTATTTGGCCCAATAAAAGATGTTAACACATCCCCCGTGTTTCTCTGACATCCTGGTACCAACCTGGCTATAACTACACTGCATACGATGTATTCAAACAAACTGCTGGCCAGGAAAGATAACAGATCCATACAACAGACTTGTGACTGTACCGGAATGGATTGGTCTAAGTTGTAGTAGAGAGTTGTTCAGTTGACTTCATTAGGACCAGGATTTCACACCTGAATCCTGGCTTATGAATTTTAAGCAGTCTGATTTTCAAACACCCTGAGCACTTCCATTGCGACTGCCCTTTCTGTCGTTAAGCGTTTCCCTGCTTGTCTCTTTACTGAATTATAAATGTTCCTATAAGCTCTTTGACTGATATCATGTATCTCAGATTTCAGGATTTTGGTATCAGCTAAACAGCTTCCCTAAACTATTCAATATCTTGAAGACTTAGGCAAGGCAGCCATTATGAATTACTTATAAAACCAAAAACTGATTGTGTTTTTCAGAATATACTTTAAAATGCTGAATCCAAAAATTTCTCTCTTCACCTTCTGATGATGACAATTTATCAGTCCCCTAAATGTTTCATTACATAAGAAAAGCATTGCTGTGAAATAAGAAGTATACCTGATCCTCCAGAACATCAAATTACTTATAATGTCTCTCTTATGAGGAATATTCATGATGGTGAAATAAGAGGAACATTGTGCTCGTTTGTTGTGAAGTGATGCAAAAGTCCCATGTGGCTCTTGCACCCTTTTGCTTCTGATGAGTCTGATCAGGAGTCAGTGTTATCATAGCATAAGGTTGAGTGACTAAGGGTAAGTCATTTGATTACCATAAACCTGTCAGTCAGAATCAACTAGAAAAGTCAAATAAAAAGCAAGGGGAAGTCAGATTCTATATCTGATTTGGTGTCTTTGATATGTAATCATATGCACGCCAGATCACTTTTCCTTTCCATCCTGTGTGTGAGGATGAAGGAAACCTCTAAAAAAATCTTTAACTCTCACATAAAATTCAGGATGGGAACATGTCTCCCACTATGAAATAAGATTGCAAATTCCAGGGATTTCTAAGGATTCATGGAATACAAAAACTGTAGGGGTAAACTGAGGCAGTCCATGGTATTTTGCTAAGAACCCCTAAGCTATCTTAAATTTGGGGTAGGCCTGGGAATGCAGAGCACAAGCAGTTAACATGACCCTGGTCACCCTGGCAACCACATTCCAAGAGGGCCTCACTCCGATAAGACGCTGGCTGGTACCAAAACAACCTTTGTGGAAACTGTTCTCACTGTCTTCCTTTAACCCTAGATAATATGCTTGGAACCCAAAGACTACGCCAACGCGAGGCAGTATCACCCCGCAGTAGACACATCATAATTTCAGCAGACAAAGTTACCAATAACATGTCTGTTTTGTTTATGTTGGCTTATTTAGCTTGTTAGGAATAACTACCTGTATTATTGATAAGATGTTTAATTGGTAACGTGCGGAGATGCTGTGTAACCTTCATAGTTTATTGGCTTATGTGCTCATTACGTCTTGCCGCCAGACCCTATCAATTTGCTTCTACTCCACCCATCTGCTGCCTATATAAATCTATTGTAATGTTTTGATTAACTAGCGTTCACCAGGTTAACCCCTGAGGGACACTCCACCAGCTGTGTGAAATAAATCCTCTGCTTGTTTTCACCTGCATCCAGAGTGTCCAGAATACAGAGTGTCTTGTATTCCCTACAAGAATTATCTGCACAGAGGACAGTGCCTCTCCACCGTTTTGGGGCAGTCTAATCTCTAGCCTTTCATCCAAATATTTGAACATGCTTAAATATTAATCTCTTAATCCTTGTACCATCCCTGTGAGGTAGATAAGTATTGTCCATATTTTTCAGACAGATAAATATAAGCACTTGGAGTTTAAAGGGATAGTGCTGCTTAAAAAATATTGCAATGATCCATGCTTCCTCTTCAAAAGGGAAGATTTAGAGGCCTCACCAAAACAGAAAGTGCTCAGTACTTCACTAGATTGGCCAACAGTGAGTTGCTGGCAGAGTCAAGAATAGAGTACAAGAATTCTGACTCGCAATTCCCACTTGACCACACTCACTTTTAAGAATGATGCTTTAATTTTATGATGACTTGCATTTATGTAGCGTTCCCATCACAAGGCATTTGAAACATCAATTGATTTAGCCTCCCCACATCCCCAAGAGAGAAATTAGGGATACTATCTCTCTATTACAGATGGGGAAACTGGCATTGAGTCTAATCCTGTAAGCAGATGCTAAGGATTCTGAACTTCCACTGATACCAGTGAGATTTGATGTTATTCAGCATTTAGGAGGATTGGACCCTAATTGATTTGTACTAGCCACAAATAGAATCAGTGGCTGAGCCAAAAATCTAGACCTCCGCTAAGCAATACGTCTCTATTCAGGGAATCATTTAATCACACGCTTAAAGTTAAGCATGTTCTTCCCAATTTCAAAGACAGAGCACAGGAATCCCAATCACAGTATCTGTTATTCAAAGCATTATAATCCTGTGACCACTACTTTAATAATCTTTGTTCAAACTATGCCTTGTGAGGTATCCTCTGGAAACTAATATCTTACTAGTCAATAATATCTTAGTGAAATGTATGGAGTAACATTATATGTAAAGTTACAGAATCTCCCTTTACAATGTTCTTTGTATTATTCCGAACCATACAACCCTGTCCAGACAGATGTATCTGGAAAGAAAAAAAAATGTGTGTGTATCTCAATTTACATGTAATTAGTAAACAGGGTCCTTGAGACAGCAGGGAGAAGAGATTCCAGGAAAGAAATTTGCATTTCAGCAAACACAGGTGAGCAGAAAGAACATGGAGCCTCCTTTCCCACCAGATTCCATGCTGCTTTCTGTATGATTTGAATAATCTTTATATTGAGAGGTATCCTTCAGAAGAATACACTTCAAAGGTTAAGTGTATTATAAATGAAAGGCTGAGGTTTTCTATCCCTCTATCCCTCTCTTTTACCCTTTGATTTATGAGGTGATCCTGACCTGAGAATTTGGTCAGCGATGTTGCTGGGTAAGGGTTTAACTTGGAACCAAGACTAGCATGTTAAGTTTTAGCTACCAGAAGGAGTATTATCTTTATTTACATTGTAACCATTTCTGACTTCAATACCTTATACTTATTCTCACTTAAAATCTCTCACTTTAAAAATAAAACAAGTTTCTTTAACTATAATCTAGACCAGAGGTTTTCAAACTTCATTGATCCATGCCCCCCTTCTGATAACAAAGTTACAACCTGACATAAGGTGAGAGAAGACAGAGCCCAAACCCCACTGCTCCAGGTGGGGGTAGGCCTGAGCTTTAGCATCAGTCCTGGGTCCCAACGAGTCTTAACCGGGTCACCAGCAATCAATGGGATTGTGAATTTCTTTGGAGTCCCAACGCACAATTTGATAACCTCTGATCCAGACTAATCCAGTGTTCTGTTTACACTAATCTCTTTGGTAACTCCAGTTAAAATAGCAAACTGTTGAACATTGACCCTTTATGGGGGCAATGGACTTTTAATATCTGAACTGTCCAAGAGAAAGCTGGGAAGTGCAAAACAGATGTTTTGGAGAAAATTCAGGACTCTGGGCATCATGGGGTCAGCTTGTAAGGAGACACCCAGACTGGCAGAAGCTAGAATATGACTGGAGTGTTGCTGACAGATAGCTGTGGTCAGAGCTGCTGAACCAGGGCTACAGCTACGCACAAACACTTGTGCGTAGCTGTAGCCTGCACAGATTGTGGCCTGCACACTGGTACATGGTTTGTAAGCAGCCAGACTTGGAAGCCACAAAGGTAAAAGCATTATAACATTTGCAGGGCAGGTGGTGATAGTGCCTCACTTTTCACATTCCAGGGTGTAAGCCAGACAACTCCCCATTAAGAACGATGCTTTTAAATACATGAAACAATTGGTTGCCTTGGATCAAACTCAAGTGTAATTTAAGATCCTTTGTTGTCATTAAACTCAGTGCAAATTTTGCCATTAATTTCAATGGGCTCAGAATCAGGCACTTAATGTTCATGTTCTTTTTTTAATAAGCTTGTAGAAGAAGAATTAGTCTTTTCTTTTTCACCCACCTGAGACTTTTCAAAACAATACCTTACATTTTACTTCAGTGATTGCCAGCTGTCTTGTAGTGCCTGTGCTTCTCAGATTTTAAACTAAAAATAATAATAATAAAAAAGCCTCTGAAGACATTTGCTAAGTTTAGGAGATTCCTTTTAACAGACAGTTGGTAACTCTTGCAAGTTACTTGCAACATTCTGAAACTAGTTACAGGCAATGATTGCTTTTATTGAAGAAAATAAAATGACCACGATTATATTAAATTGCTTTTTCTTTTACTGAAACTTGAAATTGGAACTGTGCTAAAAGGAACAGATAGCACACAGATATCACTGTAATACACAGTAATATTTGAAATTAAAAGCCACAATGAGAATTGTCCTAACTTATAAAAGTAACCACTGATCATTTAATCATCGGATAATCATGCTGATAATCACAATATAGTGGCAGAATTACTACATGGTGAATAGTCTATCATTACCATTGCAGTCCTAGCCAAATCCCAATTTAGGTAAGCTAATTCAATTTTGCCAAACTAAATTACCCCTGAAGTTTCAATTTGACTCAGTTTTTTCTTCATTTCATATTCCATCGTACAGTGTTCCTCTACACCAGGGGTTGGCAATAATTTTTTTAAAGGGTTCACTTCATAAATTTCTGAAGTGGTTCCGGGCTGCCCTGCAAGGGGCGGGGCCTCGGGCAGAAAGGGCGGGGCCAGGAGACTTCTTGTGCTCCCCTCACAGATCCTGACTGGCCTGGGCATGAGGGAGCACGTGAAGTCTTCTCTCCCACCCCCAGAGAGAATCACCAGTTGTTTTAAAAAAGCTGGAAGTTCCCTCTGATGCCATGTGCCCCTGGCAGGGGGAGGAAACTTCTTATGCTCCTCCCCACCCCCAGGCCCTGGGGTCGGCGGAGCACATGAACTCACTCGCTCCCTGCCCCCACCCTGCCAGGGGTGCGTGGTGACTAGAGAGAAATGTCAGCAGTTTTAGAACAGTTGGCATTTCTCTCTAGTCCCTGTGTGCTCTTGGCAGGGGGAGGGGAGGAAACTTCACACACTCCCCTGTCCCCAGGTCTTGATTGGCCTGGGGATGGGGGAGCAGCAGGACAGCTGCAGGCCGGATCCACTGGCTTGGTTGGCTGAATCCAGCCCGTGGAGGCCCCATTGCCCACCTCTGTTCTAGACCGTGAAATACCTTGAGATGGCTATAGACACACACATTTATATAAGGCCAGATTCTCAGCTTGTGTCAATCAACATCATTAAACCACTTGGCAGTGGACTTATTATGATTTACACCTACCTGAAAATTGGATACAAAAGCCCTAATTAATGTTACATTTAGGCTATGAATGTAAACAACTAATTGTCAGAAAATAAAAATATGTTTTTTTCTCATGATAATGTTAATTCAGCCACAATGAATATGATGGCACATCTTTAACAGGATATACATTAAAAGCCTCAATCCTGCTATTGACTCCAGGTGATAAGACCCTTTCTTCCCCCTCCTAGAAACCTTAGCTTCCTGAATAAGTTCAAGGAAAACAAAAGGATCTGTATAACATGTTGCCAGGATTGTCACTTTGTCTGGGTGTCACTCTGAAGCTTGAATGTCTATTGAGCCAGGGTGAAGGAATGGAAACAGAGATTGTCTAAGAGCTTTTTTTGTTTAGATTATCATTAGGTTGAATCATCATCGGTAGCGGGGAGAGCCAGATGGAATGCTTAAGCACAAAAATGCTGTTGCTGCTGTGGTGTGACATTTGATCACAGAAAGTAGGAGTAACAGTTATGTGGAGTAACACAGATGTGGTTGTGCCTCTAGCTGGGTGACAGTTCTGTGCATAAACTTGGGGGAACAGGTACTAACAGCAGTGTTGTGTAAACCACACATCTCCTGGGTATGGTTCACTGTTGCAACTAAGACCACTTACAGAGAAAAAGAATGAGTCTGCTCTACAGCCAGTTGCCTTTTAGTTCATGCAGTAGAGGCCCATGCACTTAGCTCCAAAGGTCCCAGGCTCAGTTCCGGCTGCTGGAGTTACAATCGCTCACTGTGATACAGTGCATATAAACAAGAGACCCCATTTTTTGCTTTTTAACACACATGATTTCGAATTACACCCATATGGTAGCAAAAGGCCTTCAGTTAATAGTTACATTCCTCTATTTTAATTGCTTTCCTTAGAGCTTGTATAAGATAGTCTTAATGAAGGATGAACTTAGGCTTGAAATAAACTTTTTAGAGACCCTATGATCCTTCAAGTTGCTGAACGCCCTTACCCTGACTTCAGTGCTAGCTGTGAGTATTAAATGCTCTATGGTGATACGTAGACTGGCACAGATGAATCAGGTTTACAGACCATCTTTATTTTGGGTAACAGATGCTGTGCAATTATCTGCATTAAACCCTTTCACAACCTCTGCTAGCTCCCTATATTATCTATTTATATATCTATATAAATAAAAACACCTGCCCACTAATTAAGCCACAGACCTACAATAGATCATTAATTTGATCCCTCTGCACTAGAGTCATTAACCATTGACTGTACATGACATGCCTTTTCTGATTTTCTTTTCTACATTACTTGGCTGTCTTTAGGATTGACACAATGAAAAGCACTCATTTAATAGCATGCTGCTAAGAAAAAACATTATTTAAAACATTACAGTTGACAATATTTCAAAGAACAACCTGCAAAAATGGGACTTCTTTTTACAAATATTTTTTCATCACATAAAAGTCCAAATTTTAAAATGTCTGACAATTAACAGCTGGAGAATCCAGCCAGGTCTTTGCTGCCTTCCCACCCCATCTCCTTTCACACTACCCTACTCACCACATCTTCTTTTCCTCAAGAGTCCTCCCCTAGTCTTCCATCACCTCTTCTACTGCTGCTCCATAAAGAAGCTACATGTCATGACATAAAACCTCAATCTTTTCATACCCTGTGTGCTCCCATTGCTTTTGTTCCCATTCATGGGGCGATCTGTGAAACAGATTGTAAGCTCTTTTGTGCAGGAACCACAGCTGTGAAAGTTTTCAGCACACATTTGGCCATTATCAAGTAACAATTACACGCAGAAAGAGCCTGTTTGGTTTACTGTCTAGAGCAGCAGTTCTCAGGCTGGGTCTGGGGGTCCATGAGTCATGTCTGGGGCTGCTGGTCTCACTGATCAACTCTTCCCCTCCCCTCTCAGTACCTCCTGTATGCCACTGAGCAGCTGTTCAGTGGCATGCAGGAGGTGCTGGAATGAAGGGGAAAGAGTGGGCGTGCTCAGGAGAGGGAGTGGAATGAGGCAGGAAAGAGCAGGGGCAAGAGTAGCGTGGGAAGAAGTGGGGTGGAAATGGGGCTTTGGGAGAAGGGGTGGAATGGCGACAGAAGAGGCTTGACACTGAGAAGGGGGTAAGCACTTCTGGGGAAAAGTAGAAGGCAGTTTGGGTACCTGCAATATATATATATATTTAAAATCAAAATGGGAATCCTTCAGTTGCCAAATTGTGAGAACTGTGGGTCTAGAACATATACATAGAGATCCACACTCTCTTTAACATGCAGACACACCTTCCAACCGAATGAAGAAGAGATAACTATTACATAATTCCTTAAATTAGTCACTGAACCATCATACGGTAACTTTATGTTGGCATATATAAAATGAATAGGGGTCTGGGATGGTGGTAAGGAGTTCAGCCACAATAAGCATTACCATTGAACATGCTCTTTCCCTTTGTTTTTGCAGCCTAGAAAAATAGATTAGTATGCAGCTGCTTTATTTTGTTGTGTCTTTTGCTTATCCTCATTGGCTCTGTTTGAAATATCTTCAGGGTTAAATTTCTTGTAATCTCTGTAACCTGCTGATTTAGAAAGTTTGTAGTGAACAAAGTGTTCATTTAATTAGAAATTTTGTAAATAGCAATTAGGGGTGGGTGTAGTTGCATTCATCACCTACTTATTGATATTCATTTTATGGGAGTTAACATTACTAAACAAGGTTTTAGGAAAAGTAGTGATAGATGTGTGAATTAACACACTAAAATAGATAAAAGGTGTGATTGGCACCAGACTGTTGCCACTCGGACGTTGTTTTGAATGTCTGAGGTAAATGTGCGTCGGCAGTAAAGCAGTTCCTTTTACCCTATCCACTACTGGGTTGCCTGTTTCTTCTCGAACACCTTCTCTTTTCCAAGGCAATATAGAAAGAGCTATACTGGACACATAATCATGAAACAAAAGTAATGGTTTTTTTCATTATCCTGTTAAAACCTCCTGTACCTCAGTGGCTTCTGACAGACACTAGTAGCTACTGCTTGAAAACAATAGACTTAAGTGAGATCACCCTCTAAAGGAAACAATGGGTGGTGTAATACAGATCCCTCTGATTTCCTACAGAATCCCTCAAATCCCACTTTTCAGAGATATCATTTACTATTGATCTCTGCTGTAAAAAAAAAATATACATCCTAATACACTCCAAGGAAACTGAACATGACAAGAGTTTTCAGTAATATTATGAGAATATGGGGACTCCCAGTGGAAGCCATGCACTGGGGGTGATGCTCTAAATAACCTGCTTTGGCAAAGAGGTGCCATTTACATACTTAAATGTAAACTGCCTTCATATAGGCCAAATTCTTTGTTTTTACACCCCAAAGTAAACTGAATGAAGCTCATATACAGGTTGAATCTCCCTATTCTGGCACTTTCTGGTCCTGCAACATCTATGGTCTGGCATGAGTTTAGTTAGCCAGATGTGCACTTTTCATGGGTTTGACCAAGTTTTCTGTGGTCCCATAAAGTCTGTTTATGGCCACCAGTCCTGACTCTCAGTGCTCTGTGCTGTTATTTAGCTCTCATTTACCCCAAATGTCTTTAAGAGCCCAGTAAGCAGTGGAAGTGTTGGTAATGTCGCTAGACATAATTGACCTCCTGTGGCCTGGCAAATTCTCTGGTTCGGCACCGGTCAGGTACTGAGGGTGCTGGACTAGAGAGGTTCAAGCTGTAATAGACTCTCCTGGGCCAGAAGAAAGCAAGGAATTGCAGTTCCCACATCTGTTAGAGAGCAAAGGAAAACTGCAGTTCCTGCTTGAATTTCAAGTGGGAAGGAAAATGCAATTCCAAATCTTGCTCCACTTGACATTTTGGGAGGAATGCTTTAGTTTGGAGGAGAATACCCATGGTAAACTGGAATCTCAACAACATGTCCTGGGGATCTGTAGTCCTTCTAAGAGCAGCAAACACTGCAGAGGGGTTCTACTTGCTGTTTGTTTGGGTCATGCTCTCTTCGGATTCTGGGGGTTGTGCTTTTATTAAAGGCTACCCACTTTGTCAAGAGGGCTTGCCTCGGGTTTAATGCATTCTTTTCTAAGTGATTTGAAATCACTGTCACATAGATTCTTCCATTTCATTTTCTGCAGACTGAGCACAGACCAGAGATAGATGCTTTCACTGTGTCTGTCATCTGCAAAGTGTTGGAGGGAATGCCCAGAAATAAATATGGTGATTTTTCTTTCTTCCCTACTGATTCCAGCAGAATCTCACCATTTCTAGTGTTTCCAGGCTGTTCTGTGGTAAGGAAAATGGGATTCTCTTGGATTCCCTTCATTTCCCCCATTCTGTCAAAAAACCCACCTCATAGAAACAATCCTTTTGGTTGAAGCAGCTCTTTCCAAGCTGTCTCTCTCTGCTTGTTAGACTCCAGTCTGTCACCATTGTGCTTCCAGCTCCACTTCCTACATAGTTCAGGGCCAGAGTCCAGATTACCCACATCACAGCCAAGCATATACTCCATTACAAGTCTAGCTTTTTCATTAGGCTCCTTTGCTTTCTTATTTTGTTAAAGAGCTTACTTTTTCCTTTTTAAGATATTTTTCCTTTGAACTCCTGTAGTGTAGAACAATGGTTCCCAACCTTTCTGATACCAGGGACTGGCAAACCCATTCTCAAACTATTGGCGGACAGGCAACAGTCTATTTATATATTTGCATATTCATTATGCAAATGATGAATATGCAGATATGCAAATGAAACATTAGCAGTCCAGCAAATGCCCAGTCCTCAAAGCCCCCATTGCAAGCCCTAACCCGTAGAGCCCCCCCCCACCCTTCCACTATCCCAGTGGTTAAGGATCTGTGGCTTTTTGATCCCATTCAACATGAGTCATAAAGAGACCAATGAAGACTACAAAGGTCCCTAACCCCACAGAAACGGGGAAAAGATCTGACTCTTCCTGTTGCATTTTCGTCAGACCCCACGAAACCCAGGTCTGTATGTGATCAGTGGTCTGCAACTCGGAGATGGGGAAGTTCCAGGAAACAGTCAGTCCATGGAACATGCTCCCCATTGAATCATATGGAAATGAATTATGTTGGAATCAGGAGTAGGTTCTGCTTCGTGCCATGCCCTCCCCAAAGAGTGGGGGAAGAAATGGCCAGTGGCAACAGTTGCTAGGTTCTTAAGAAAGGGAACCAGCCCAGAGAGGTAAGTCTTCCATGTGGTTGGAACTTTCTTTCCCGATGGATTCCAGGATCCATGAAATTAAGAGTTGCTTCAATGCCACCTCCTCTAATCCCTCCTCCACTGAAGGAGGCAGTCAGAGGAACTTTCATGACATTAACCTTAGTTATTCCTGGGTCCTCTCTACCCATGACCTTAGCTTTGAATTAAACATTTTAGTAATAGCAGTATATTATTATTTTGTGACAGGTACTGGATCATGAGGCCTGGACACTAAATACTAGCATCAGTATAAATCTTCTCAAATTGTTCCACTAAAATATCTCAACCTTCTCTTAAATTAAGGGTAAAGGAGAGTTTAGAATCCTTGACTACTCTGCTTTTGGTCTCTCTCTCTCTACGTATACTACCAATACGGGTGTCAGTCACTAGCAATTGTTATGGTATTATTTGTGAAGAGGACACCTTTCCACTTGGAACCATATAGAGAGCAAGCACTTTCACATAAATCATCATACTGCCACCAGGTGATAGAGACTTCCAGTCACCCCCCTCCTTAAGATGAATTTAGGCTGACACTTTAGAAGTGAAAAGTTCCAGTTTTTTTGCTACTCATCTCAGTCAATCGGTCCCCAAAACATTTTATTTCAGATCCTCAGCTAACAGTCAGCATAGCCCTATAAACTACCAAGTTATGCCAGCTAGGGATCAGACCCTTGCTTATAAAAGCTGGCAGTTCACCTTTCAGCTTGACCAGCAAAGTGAAAAGATCAAGGTAAAGTTGAGTGGAGTCAACCACTGAGAAATACCTTACTGAATATTTTAACCTATTAACCAAAGAAGCACTCCCCAAGTGTGAAGCAAAGAGCATCAAAGACCATATTTTCAGACAGACACATCTTTGCCAAAGTTCTGAAAAACTTCAAGTAAACAAGTAAGTAGCGAATATTAAAGGGAGTAACTGATTTGTGGACTCAGCAGTGATACAGAATGCAGAGGCCCAAGATTATGTTATATACACAAAAAGCAGAAAAAATGCATACCAGGTAGAAAAGAATTAAAAACTAGGCAGAGTGTTTGAACATAAGAACAGCCATATTCTGTCAGAACAAAGATCCATCTATCCCAGTATCTTGTCTTCCAACAGGGACCAATGTCAGGTGCTTCAGGCAGGATGTACAGAACAGTTAATCATCAAGTGATCCATTCCCTATCACCTATTCACAGCTTCTGGCAAACAGAGGCTAGGGACACCATTCCTGGCCCATCCTGGCTAACAGCCATTGATGGACCTATCCTCCATGAATTTATCTAGTTCTTTTTTGAAACTGTTATAGACTTGGCCTTCACAGCATCCTGAAAACTGAATGATATTAGTATTTAAAATGGTGTCTACATCTCTGCAAACTTTGTGTCTCCTTGTCCCATCTGTTTTACTGCCCCCCCCCCCCAAAAAAAAGTTTTGGTTTGTATTCATGCTGTAGAGCTGGTTCAACTATGGAACAGTGAGCTAGATTCTAGTCTGCTTCATGCATCATTGACAAAGTTGCCAACTAAGTCCCCGACTACAGATTCTTTATTAGCAGTGATAAAGTGAAAGGCATAAGGGAACATAGCTCGATTTTCAGTGGGCAGTCTCAAATTTCATTTGGAAAAAAGAATCCCTTTCCTCATAAACTGAGCAAATTTGATATTAAATCATCAACAGAAAATAAATTTGGGCCAGAAGCAGCTCCATGTGAAGTCAGTGAATTTTGCTGTCAACATCAGAGAGAGCAGGACTGAGCCCAATGATATTTTTAGAGAGAGTCACCTTTCTGATCACAAGATTTCAAGCAAGGAAGAGGTTTGACACCATTAAAACATATTTTCATACTGTAGCAAAACAAGTTTATAAATTCTGTAATATAATATGGATTTAATGCCATATTTTCTATATATTTATTTTTTTCTTTTCTCTTGTATGAGGTTTTCTATATGCATTACTTTTTTTCAAAAATATACTGCATGAGAAGTATTGATGAATGTGTATTTTTTTCTATTTCAATTTGTGTGACAAGCTGCATTTGATTTACATGTCAGTGTATTCAATGCTTTGTAAAGACACAGAAGAAATGGACCCTACCTTGAATTTATAATCTAAAACATTCTGTCATCCTTTGACCCTACCTTGCATTGTTTTCTGAGTTTACTGTTCACTACAAGTCAGTAGACAATGATGGGGTTGCTAGAATGAAGCAAACTGAGCCCTAGTGTAGAGATACTATAATTCCATTAATTTCAAGAAGAGGTGACCCCACATTATTTTAGAGCTCAAATGGCTTGAAAACTTTAGGGCCAGACCTTTGACATCATTGGAGCTATGCCAATTTACACAGGTAAGGATCTGACCTTTAGTAGCCATATTTTGAATGGTTTATTTCAGACCTGTGATGTTATCAGAAGAGCAATATTTTTTTCTACTGATTGACAAAAAGGATTTTTTAAAACAATGACATGGCATTATGAACAATTTTGCATTTTTTTTTACTGTAACATGGAGGTGCCAAACATTCAATCAGTGGGTCAGATCCAGATCATCGAACAATGATAATAAAAAATAATTCGAATCCTAACAATGTAGAACTGGAAAGGACCTTGCTAGGTTATCTAATCCAGTCCTTTGCTCTGAGGCAGAACTATTATCTAAACCATTCTTGACAGGTGTTTGCCTAACTTATTCTTAGAAACCTCTAGTGGTGGAGATCCTAAAATCTGCCTATGTAATTTGTTCTTAACCCTTTACAATTAGGATTTTTTTCCTAATATCTAATCTAAAACCTGCACTGCTGAAAATTATCCCCTCTGCTTCTTGTCCTGGGTAAGGAGAACAATTTATCATCCTTCTCTTCATAACCATTTAAGTACTTGAAGATTTATGTCTCTCCTCAGCTTTCTCTTTTCCAGGCTAAAATCCATTTTTTTCAATCTTGCTTCACTAGTCATTTTTTCAATACTTTTAATAATTCTCCAATCACTTTCTCCAATTTGTCCACATCTTTCCCAAAGGTGGTCCCCAGAATCTGACATAGCTCTCCAGCTGAGGCAGTTCTTAGTGCTGAATAGAAAGGAAGAATTGTGTCCCAGGTCTTGCTTATAACATTCCTGGTAATACATCCCAGAATGATGATACTGTCTGCTTTTTTTGCAACAGTATTATATTATTGATTTTATTTAGTTTGTGATCTTTTTTAACCTCCAGTTCCTTTTCTGCAATACTCCATCCAAGGTTCATATAAAACTTTTCAATAGTTCTTAACATTCTTTACAAAAGTGGTAATTATTTTTATCTCTATTTTATAGGTGGAGTGATTGGCATATTCAGAATCTCAGCTTTCATTTTTAAAAATCCAGTTTACTGATCAGCAAATAAACCTCCCCAACATGCTACTTTCTTCCTGATTCTGCAGAGAGCCCAAAACAATGATAGAGGCATGAACTCCTGTATTTCCCATGAATCTCAATGTTGCATAAAACACTGATGGCTAAGACACACACTAACCCTCCCACCACCTAAACCATTAACTATTTCATCACTAATATGTTAGTGGATGTGATAGGGAGAGGAATAGGAGTGAAGCCCACTGGGCACTGGGAGTTACTGTAGAGAAGGAACTATAGAAAGAAGAACAGAGGAGAAACAAAGATAAAAGAGAAATAGAAAAGAGGATGGTTAAGGGAAAGAAACAAAAGGCAGAAATATCAGTGGTTCAAAATGGGAGCTGATTTTTGCACTGGCTGATGAATACAACAATACTGTACTGAACTATAGATAAATAAAAGTTTAGCTACTACATAAAAGCCGTATTTTCCTTTCATTCTTTAAATAAACCTCCTAGTGAAATCAGCATTGGAGAGCCACAGAACCAAACTGTAAACTCTGTATATAATGAAAACCATCTCAAGCCATGGGAGTGAGGCAGCCCCACCACCACCTCCAATTCCAACACCTATACCAGGGGTGAGGAACTTTTTTTGGATCACTGGCTGCTGACCCACAGAAAAATCCGTTGGGAGCCGCACAAAAGTGAAAAGCAAAAACAAAAACAAAACAAAAAAACCCACACCCCTCACAGACTTGGCCCACTACTGAGAAGCAGGAAGACACTCCCCACATTATTCCCCCCCCAGACCAGAGCCTGTGCCAAAGTGGAAAACATTTCAGGATCTTAAGAAGGGTCAGTTTGAGTTTTCCCATGGAAGTTTATAGGAGCTGATTTTATATAATCCAGGCCAGTTTCCACATTTTCAGTCAGTATGAGCACGCAGACACAAAAAACATAATTTCAGATTTGTGTAGGACCTGCTGTGTTTAATTTCAATATCAAGAGCTGGCATTTAAATAAATAAATAAATAACTTTTGCTCTTTCATCTGAGCTCCATGCTACAAATCTTTTCATTAAAAGGAGCAAAGATTTTCTAGGGAGACATCCCCTTTAAGCCTGGAAATTAATTACTGATAGGCACTCTCTGCAGTCAATTATCCCGATTTTGCCTGCTTGCACCCTGAATGAAATATAAATCTATTCTGAGTTCTTTTTCAAGCTATATTTTGAATCCTTCATCAATGTGTATTGTTTATCATCTTCTGCTTTCACAAATTCCTTCTGCATTTTGAATACTTCTCTGAGGTCACCCTGAAATCTTCCTTTTTGCAATGAGAATTAGCTCAGAGGTTTTTTTTCCACTTTCCCCCAAAAGCAATTGATGTTTGACTGCCCCTTCCAAGGTCTAAGACATTAGGCTTTTCAAGAAATGGCCCCAGAACAGGATGAAGCATTTTTAAAAAGCAATGGAGAAATAAAAGAGCAATTTGCACTCCTACTGAGCTCTCCATACCAATATTACAAAATATTTTACCAGTAGTATTGAGTTTATTCTCACGTGTGTACCTGTAAACTAGGCCTATATTTGGAACAAGAACAATACAGTGCTGTGAAATTACTTGCTCCAGGTGATACAGGAAATTGAGATGGGTGTAAATTCAGATCACCTGACTTTCACTCTTGTGTTTTAACCACAAGACCAAACTTCATACCCTCTCACTTGTATTCTGTCCCTTTAGCACTACAACCCAATACCTTTTTTAATGCATGCACTGATGTGTGTCTTCAAGAAATTTCATACACTACTCCTCCATTCTTTCCTTGGGACCATATTAGCCCATCTTTTTTGCCTAGATTTCAAAGTGAGAAGGGACAAACACTATCATCTCATGTGACCTCCTCTTCAATGTAGGCCACACAACTTCTCCAAAGTAATTCCTTTTATACTAGATTAAAAAATCCCTAAAACAAACTTGATTTGAAAATTTCCAGTGATGGAGAAACCACCACAAGCCTTGGTAAATTGTTTGTAAGGTTAATACTCCTTATTTCTTCTTCAGAAGAGAGAAAAAAAGCCTAAGAGTCCAGCTGAGGGAACAAGGAGTGAGGGGTTGAGGATGAGAGGAGGTGGGGCTAGAGGAGACTGCCACAGTATCCCATGAGAACACACCGTCCACAGCATAGGGCTGTAGCAGGGTGCAGAGTGGAATGTTGTGTGGGGTTATTGTCCTTCTGCACAGATAGCTATGCAAATTCAGTGGCTTTTGAGAAAGCTGCAGATGGGGGGCAGGGGAGAGGGAGAGAATGCTGAAGATCTTTCCAGTTTCATGAAAGGCAAACCCCACCTCCCGCAAATGGTCCAGTCGAGTGGAAACTGCAAGTTCAAATTTGTGGAGCTTCCAGTTCCCTGTGGGAAAATAAACCATGCAAGAGACAATTTGCCTTCTTGTTAATATGCAGGATGGCTGCTCCATTTAAACTTACTTGGTTTGCTGCCCAGAAGCTGGAGCACATCCTCCCTGTGGTTAGGCTGTCCCACATTAACATTTGAAAGACCACTAGTAGCATTGCTAGAAAATTAGAATCACTCGCATTTGATATTTTCATGGACTCAGACATGTATAACGAAGAGAAGTTCCCTATCTGGGGAACCTTGGAACACTTGACTGGTAGCCTCTTTACAGCAAGACATATTTCTTGTGACCCCTGACTTCTCCCCAATACAGGCCACTTTTTTTCCCAGAAAATTATTTCATTTTCTATGCCATGACTCTGAACCTTATCAAAATTAGTACTCTGGGCTTTTTGCTTTTTAAATCCAAGGACGATATTAAGCAGTCAATTTTAAGTAAAAACAAAGAGTCCAGTGCCACTTTGAAGGGTAACACATTTATTCAGGTATTAGAGCATGAGCTTTCATGAGATACAGCTCATTTTCTTAGATACCAAAAAAGAAAAGAAAAGCAAAAAAGAAGGGATACAGAAAGGGGAGTGTGACAACAATGCTAATTAAATCTGAGTGGATGTGCACTCATGTTACTATCTCATCGCTATATCCCTCCCTTTTTTTTCTTCAAGCATCTGAGGGAGTGAGTTGTATCTTACAAGAGCTTATGCTCTAATAAATTTGTTAGTCTTTAAAGGGGCACCAGACACCTTGTTGTTTTTGCTGAAAAAGACTAACATGGCAACCCCTCTGAAACCAGTTTTAAGTACAAATCCTTAACAATTTCAGCAGGGAGTTCAGCTTAAAAACTGATGGCATGATACAGCTCTAAGCATGTAATATTCATTGCACTAATATGATTACAATACTCCAGGTTAGTTAGTTAACACTCCCCTTTCATACGTGGGTTTTGCTAAACAAATTATGGTTTTTCAATGGCAAAGTATTCCCTCCCTAATGCCATACAAATGGTTTCTAATATTATTGTCATACTGGGTACTTAGGAAGACACTCAAAAATTACTGGCTATATACTGTAGCTCTCTTTTACTAAACAATGCTGGTGTGACATTATACGGGCCTTAAGTATCCCATTCATTGCTGAAAAACATTCAGTTTAAAACTTTACGAGTTTCCAATAATCTCTGCTCTTAGAATTTGGGACAGTTTGTAAAATGTAATGAACAATCACCAAAGCTCAAAGCGAACTGGAGCAGGTTTTGTGGGGTACTGTTTGGTTTGTATCAGAGGGGTAGCCGTGTTAGTCTGAATCTGCAAAAGCGGCGGGGAGTCCTGTGGCACCTTATAGACTAACTGAAGTGTTGGAGCATAAGCTTTCGTGGGCAAAGACCCACTTCGTCAGATGCATGTAGTGGAAATTTCCAGAGGCAGGTATAAATATGCAGGCCAGAATCAGGCTGGAGATGACGAGGTGGATCCAATCAGGGAGGATGAGGCCCACTTCTAGTAGCTGATCTGGAGGTGTAAATTCCAAGAGAGGAGAAGCTGCTTTTGTAGTTAGCAAGCCATTCACAGTCTTTGTTTAATCCTGAGCTGATTGTGTCAAACTTGAAGATGAACTGTAGCTCAGCAGTTTCTCTTTGAAGTCTGGTCCTGAAGTTTTTTTGCTGCAGGATGGCTACCTTTAGATCTGCAATTGTGTGTCCAGGGAGATTGAAGTGTTCCCCTACAGGTTTTTGTACGTTGCCGTTCCTAATATCTGATTTGTGTCCATTGATTCTTTTACATAGGGACTGTCCAGTTTGGCCGATGTATATAGCAGGACTCCTTGCCGCTTTTGTTTGGTTTGTATTTTCTATTTTCTCAGTGTTGGTGTGAGGAAGGTGATGCTTTGTGACTACAGCTTCAGCAATAGGGAGCTGCCAGAATTTTTTTCTTCGGTGGGCAAAGACTCTGAACTGGGGAGCTATCAGAGCCTTTCCCTGCTGCCAGGGTACTTGCATCAAACAGGGAAAGGTTCCAGGAGCAGGGAGACAGTGAGACATTATATGGCTAACAGCAGCAGTGTTGACAGAAGGCATGGCTTGGGCAAGTGGAAAGTCATGTGGGGTATGTACTTGAGGACATACCCAAATCCTGCAGGAGTTTCAGGACTCCACTTCCCTAAGCCATGCCTCACTCTCTGTGTTAAACTCATGTCTGGGGGCTGCCCAAGTATTACATGCTGGCAAAAGATATGTACAGTATAGATGTGGCCACAGCCAAAACAGATGCATTAGCCACAGTTAGCATATTCCTGTACTTCATATAGTTGGTACGTTACTCCAGATACCACTGCTTATTATTTTGTAATGATCAACACCGTATATGTGCATGCACACAAAATAAGTGGTATGCAGTGAGAAACAAGCACACAGGAATAACAGCAATACTTTGTGATTAGACAGTCCCTTCCATTTGAAAATCCCATAGTATTTTATCAACATATTACAGATGAGAAACCACAGGCAAAGAGAGCCACATTGCTCCCTTCTGCAGAAAAGCCCACTGAGGTGTTCAGAGGGAAGGAAAATCCCATGAGAGTCTATCAGTTTGCCCTATATAATTTCTTTCTGAGCATATTGCTATATACTTTGTTCTTTTTCCTTCTCTCTGCATTTCTGCTTACCCACTTCAGCTTACGTGTCCTCTCTCATGCTCAGACATAATGGAATTAATTCCCTTTGTGATCTCTTTTTACTAAAAAAAAGCTTGTACGAAAAGGAACTATTAGTGAAAGGAGCTGGATTGACAGACTTGAAGAGAGAAGCTATCAGGTTAGCCATGGAACAGGTACACAGCAGACACTCGTAGGATATCCTGTCCTACCAATCAACCTCAGTAAAGATTTGGAAGCATTCTCTAAAGGGGAGGGTCTGTTTGGTTCCATACTCATGCAGTCCTTAGTTAAGTTAAGAAGTGCCAGATTGGAGAGCAGTTCTTGGTTATATAGGGTATGTCTACACTACCACCCTAGTTCAAACTAGGGTGGTTAATGTAGGCATTCGAAGTTGCAAATGAAGCCCGGGATTTAAATATCCCGGGCTTCATTTGCATCTTGCCGGGCGGGCGCCATTTTTAAATCCCCTTAGGTCGAACTCCGTGCCCGCGGCTACACGCGGCACGGAGTAGGTAGTTCGAATTAGGATCTCTAATTCAAACTACCGGTACACCTCGTTCCACGAGGAGTAACGGTAGTTCGAATTAGAGATCCTAATTCAAACTACCTACTCCGTGCCGCGTGTAGCCGCGGGCACGGAGTTCGACCTAAGGGGATTTAAAAATGGCGCCCGCCCGGCAAGATGCAAATGAAGCCCGGGATATTTAAATCCCGGGCTTCATTTGCAACTTCGAATGCCTACATTAACCACCCTAGTTCGAACTAGGGTGGTAGTGTAGACATACCCATAGATACCCATTCTCTTGAAATAGGACGACTGACTAATTTCACTTTGGTTACCAGTCACAGATAATTCGTTATGAGATAGTAGTAATACTCTGTCTCCACTGACCTATTATAGACATATTTAAAATTGTCCTGAGCCTGAAAGTTTTTACTGGTCCTTATGTATTTCCCCATTTTAAAGCTGGAGAAATGCTCTGGAACTGGTAAGGGTGGGGACTTTCAGAATGGGGGAATCTTTTGAAGTGCATTCAGTCTAGATGTAACTCTGGTATGTTTTCCATTTCTCTTGTCATAGATCTCTTATATGCAATAGGCAAATGTATTAGGTGATTTTTTTATATTGCTTCAAAATCAAATATACTCATGAAAAGTAACACAATAACTGGCTTTCAGAGTAGTCAGTCTTATAAGTTATTTACCATACTTGAATAAAGATCTACTGTTTTGTTCAGAATAACCTCTGATTGTGTCGGCTGCAATTAAAACAAATGGCATAAGAAAGCAGCCCTTCAATAACTCCAGAAGCATGCTCTGTTCTTTGGTTTGTTCATAGTTGTTATCCTGATCAATGTCTGAGTCATTAAAATCCCCCATGATCGAAATTCTCACCTTACAAACCTCTTTTATCTGTAAAGACCTTTCCTGGTGTACTTATCCTTACTGCCCTGGGGAGCTATAGCAGAATCCTCCAGTAACCTGACTATATGCACTGTCCTGAGTTTCCACCAAGCTCTCTCCATTGTGGACAGAGCCAAATTATATATCTCATTTCACCTTGCAATCGCCTTCATATTCCTCGTCAGCTGAGGAGATCAGATTTGGTTTTATATAGAACCTCTCACACTCAGAGTATCCTAAAAGCACTTAACAATAATTAGTAAGATAGAGACAGTAGAGTGCAGGCAAACAAGGTAGCTTTCAAGTGCTTAGAAATGGCTGATTGGGATCTTTGGAAGTTCTAGCTGGAATCAATTTTATTCATAGAGGATCTGTCAGCCAGAACAGTGCAGCTATCACCGACCCTTCTTTTTATAAAAATACTATGAGATTTTTAACTTCTACCCAGTCAGCTACAAGAGACAGTCAGAAATGAGATTGATTTAATATCTTGTCTAGAAGGTGTAACTTACACTGCAGCACCTTGATCCCTCATTCAGCCAATGCATTTTCTGATCAATATTGTGACAGAGCCCAAGTCCCTGTAAGAGACATAACCCCACACTTCCGACTAAGGGACCAGAGTACCAATGACAAAACACCACTTATACCGGTTCTTGCTCTCCCCCTGTTCAAGTGGTCAATCCGACAGGAGACAGCATTTAAATTTTGTCAGTAATTTCAGATGTAACTACATAGTATACTGTGCATATACAAAGATACAAAATTAATGTTTGAAAACAGTCCAGTAGTAACTTTATGAGTGCACATTCTATGATTTTGTTTTAAAAATGGCATTGTTGCTCCCTGTTGATTTTCCTTCAAATCATCTTTTACAATGCTAACCAGTGAATACATTACCATTACCTTAGTATCTCTGTATTACTTCTACATTCTTTCTTTCCATCTTAGATATTTATACACTTAATTAAAATCACAGTAGGACATCTCTGACTTTGCTTCTTCTTGTCTAGATTTAAGTTGCCTCTTTCATCTGTTGATAAATGCATGTAGCATGAAGTAAGTAGGATATTAAAAAGCTAATTCTCCCCCCCTTTACATATCTTGCCTTTTTCTAAAGGATCAGCTAACCCATATAGCTTTTTGTATTCCTTTGTGAACTTGCAGCATGCTTTGCTAAGCTTGATATAGCAATACGGTTTAAAAATGAACAAGAGTGGCCATGATGAATGTGTTTAAAAAAAAAAAGATTAATCCACCATTTAGTCTGATTTCCCCTCTCCTATTATAGTTCTTAGTGGGCAAAGAGCAGAATGGCTGCAATAACAACAATTAAAACAAGGAGTCCGCTTGTTCCTATAGTTAAAAAAAATCAGTAGAATAGCTAAGCTGATTTGCATGTTCTAAACAAAAAGCTATTTCAAGGCTTGTACACCATGGACAAAATTTGGCCCCGTCTTGCCTGAGTATGCTGGGGAGTGTAAGGCTATGTCTAGACTGCAAGCTTCTTGTGCAAGAAGCTTTTTGCAGAAAAGATCTTCCGCAAAAACTTCTTGCGCAAGAGAGCATCCACACTGCATGGATGCTCTCTCAAAAGAAAGCGCTGATAGCTATCCACAGAATGGCTGCCAGGGCACCTGTGCTTTTTCCTGTTTTTGCATTAAAAAACCCTGTTGCCCGTCCACACACATCTTTTTGCACAAGAGTTCTTGTGCACAAAGGAGTAATTCCTCATAGAAAGAGGAATAACTACTGTGCAAAAACCCCTTTGTTCTTTCGATTTTTTTTGCACAAAAACATGCTTGAGGTGTGGACGCTCCATGAGTTTTTGCACAAAAATGGCTGGTTTTGCGCAAAAACTCTGTAGTGTAGACATAGCCTGAGTGTGTGTGTATGGGGAGAGGAGGCGGTGCATTAAGACTCTTAATCCTCTACCATATACCTAGCACATGATTCATCATTGCCCTCCAACTTGTACAGTTATTCATATCTGTTTTACTAAATGTAAAACATCACCCAGTCAGGATGGCAGGTGTTCACACTCTCTTTGCACAGGACTATGACTTACAAGGTGCAAGGCAATGGTGAATTTGGACCCTGGGGTCTGATTCTCTTTTCACTTTAAACACTGGCCAAAATCAGGAGCATCTCCACCGAAGTCAATAGACTCTGTGGAAGTCACCGGAGACCATTTGGATTAATTCAGAGTGGCATCTGTTCAAATGTTCTTAAACCTGAGTAAAACTGGTATAAGTGAAAAGAGAAGCCTGTAGCGGTCCCTTGAGCTCTGGACCTGAAGTCCAGCTCACATAGGCAGCAGTGCCCTATAGTTTGAGAAGCATGGTCAACCAGCATGGGTGCGGGGCAAGGCCTCCACCCCCAACCCAATGCACACATTCTGCTGACAGTTGGCTCCAGGGAGGCAGCACAGTGGTCCATATTGGGAGCAATGGAGAGCATTGAGACCAAAACACTCTCCTCGTACAAACTGGAAAAAATTAATGGAGTTAATGGAGCTATATCAATTTACGTCATCAGAAGAGTTAACCCACCGCTTCCAGAACCACTCTGAACCATCCAGACCTGAACCAGCAGAATGGCACAGGAACTCTCCATTCCTCCTCCTCCCCTGCTACATAGTCCCACATTTAGTCACACCATGTACTATGACATCCCAGCATATTGAAATCGCTGACAAAACTCCTTAGATTTCAATACAGCCAAGATTTCATTCTGTATACTTATACTAAATACTAGAGTTGAGCTAATAAATCACCAAAAATGCATTCAGTGAATTTCACCTTTCCTCCCCCACTTTGGGGACCTCTCCTCAGACAGCTTATTAATTTATTGAATGTAATAATTAGAAATTACACATCAATGAGAAGTTCTTGCATTTGCAGTTACAGCTATTCAAAATGCAGAGTTCACGCTATGATGCTTAGTTACATAAATCTCATGGCTTTGTTTCTGGATGATTTATGTAACCCCTCTCAACCAGCACAAAATCTAAAGGAATTTAATAGCCTACATGAAATACTCTTTTGGTGAATATTTGAGCATAGTAGCTTGATATTTGCTTTACATAGGTACAGGGAACCTCAACAACTCCAAAGTTTGCACCATCTTTTTGTGGCTGCACATCACAAACAAATAAGTCAAAGCCAAATTCACTTTTGAATGTGAATGAATATTCTCAGAAACCTTGTTTCACTGTTCACTCAGCACTATTTATTCATCACAAATGCATTAGAATATGATCATGCCCTAATTAAGGCATGATTAAACAAAACAAAAAGGGATTTTGCTCAAGTAAGGATGCTTCTCCAGACTAACTGGAAGGGAAATACCCCTATGGCCCCAGTTACACTGACACAACTGGCTACTAGTTCCTACCTTCTTCATAACCACCTCCCTAGTCCTAGTGGCTCCTGTAAGTCTGCCAGAATTTCCTCCCTCCACTCCCAAGCCTTAGATCTGCAGCTGTTTGAAAAAAATCCTACCGTGGCTTGGCTGAAAGCAGAGAAGTGGGAGTTACAGTCCCTTACAAGCCTATTATCTGTGTAGATAGTTAAATATCCTCCCCCCCCCCCCAGCGATCATCAAAGATGCCACTCTATTTTAGCCTGAAATGTATCTATTTTCAACTTGAACACCTCTGTGGAGGTTGCCATGACTATCTCGTTAGGCAAAGTGTTCCATGGACTGATTGTCCTTTAACGTCTGAAACTTTTTTCCAATTTCTAAGCTGAATTTGTCCTTTCACTTTGCCAATTGCTCCCTATCTTGCTGTTTGTGTCTAATGTAGAGTAAATAACTTAATTTGCTCCCTAGCGTTAATAACCTTTAAGTATTTATATGGAATTATGTCCCTTTAGTCAAACATCATTTCTCTAGGCTAAAAAAATTAATTCTCTTTACCATTCTATTACCCCTTATTACCAAGTACCCAGCTCTTTATTGCATTTAACTCTACATCACCTTTTTAGTTCCTTGCATCTGTGTCTCCTCTGGTTTCCAGCCAAAAAATGAGTAATACTTTTTAGAGCCCTGTCATGTGAGTTGATGAGTACTTCCTATGAAGTGGCAAGAGTCCACACTTTCCAGCCAAGTAAATGGAAGTTGAGCGCACTTAAACAGGATAGAACCCAGAATGAGAGTTCTCCATTTCTGAGTTCACCATCACCTTTTCCTCCCTCCCGTATAACACAAAGATTCTAGATTAATCATATGCTTATCTTGCTCCCAGCTACAAATGTAGGGAATCTTTTGATTTCCCCTTCACTCTTATACTAAAAGAGCCCAAGAGGGTTGAAGTGACTGCTGGATTTCTTCCTCTCTCTCTCTCTGTCTCTCTCTGTCTCCTGGGGCAAATGGGACTCTCCAAACTCCCCTCACCTGACTTCCCCCAAGTCAATTAAATACTCACTCACTCCCTTCCCCAGCCACTTATCCCCTGCTTTTCTCACTTGCTTATCTGCTCTGGCAGCTCTTCAGCGCATGGCAGCTCTATTTAGCTGCTGCTTACAGATGCCCCACTCCCCACCAGTCAGCTGAGCTCTCTGTGTGTGCAGGAGCTTTCAACCTCTGAGCAGAGTTCAGAAAATAGCTGTGTGGTTGCACAGCCGCACAGCTTAGAGGGAACTTAGGTCAGAGCCCAAACCCAAGCTGCACTACCTGGTGGGGGCCGGAGGAGGCAAAGCCTGAGGGTATCAGCTCTGGGCAACAGGGCTCAGGTTACAGGCTCCCCTACCCAGGCTGGTGTGGCTTACACATTGACTCCCCTGTCCTTTGCCTGGACAGAAGCTCAGTCCCTCCTCCCAGGGTGATGTAGTAATTTTTGTTCTCAGAAGGGGATCCTGATACAATGAAATTTGAGAACCACCAATCTAAACATTTGGACTCCACAAAACTGAGCTAGAAGTTTCAGAAGAACAAGTTCTCTTGTGAAATTTCAGACCAGCTCTAAACTAAGGTGTAATATTGAACTAGCATAGCTGGAGTCAACATACCTTGTTTCAAATTTCCACAGCATCCCTGCTGACTCTCCTGTCAACTTCCCTTGCTCCTCATGACCTGATGGAGTACAGGAGTCAATGAGAACATGCTTAGTGGTCTTTTCAGTGGATCCTTCTTAGATCTGCTTGATGGACCCCTGAGAGATTAATCTCTGCAGCGTAGATCTTCCAGTAAGCAGACACAAGGCCTCACATACATCCTGCTCAAATAGGACATCTTCACTTAAAAAAATGCTGAAGTCAATGAAGACTCCCATTGATAACAGTTGGTTTAGGATCAGTCATAGGTAAGAAAATTAGGGGTAAATGGGGAGGTGCTGGAGCACCCCCAGACTCCTGGCCTAATGGCTGGGGTATCTGCTGCTGCCCCACACACTATGTTTTTGGCTGCCAGGCCTGTGAGCTGGAGGCTTTGCTGCCAGCTCCACATGCTGAGATCCTGGTGAGAGACCTGTACACCAGGAGGCTCTGCTGCCAGCTCTATGCACCACAGCTGCTGGCCCCACATGCTGGGGCTTTGCTTTTGGCCTCAGCTGGGAGTGGGGGCAGACATGGGGAAGTGGGATCAGCATCCCCACTTTTTAAAGTGTCCCTGCGCCACTGCTCCCAAGAGGAACACAGAGCTATAGACATGAGTTACAGTGATGACACAGGAGGATTATTTTATTTCAACCAGAGGCTCCACCCCTATTCTAAGACAAATAAGAATACCCCCTAAACACTTGCCACACACATTACTTCTAGTACTCATGTAACTCCATCCCAGTCAATAAGCCATTCAGCTGTGGAGAAATGTAAAGGATCTCATAACAACTCCCAGCCCCATGGTTTGTGCATACATGCCTCATTGCCTCTGCACAAGTAATATCCTCCTGCAAGGGTGCACTTGCCTTCCTCTGTGATACCATTCCACCCTTCTCCCTGCCTCCACAGCTCAGGCTCAAATAGAGAGCTAGTTATAAAGGAGACTATTAAAGCTATCATGTTACATCTAAGGCCTCATGAGCTCCACAGCAAGCTGGACTTAAATGTAGTGAGACCAAGTCACACTGGTGACTTGCACTCCAGTTCATACCACTTATTTCAGACTGTCTGCAGACTCAGGCAGATAACACTGCATCATCTTGCACCTGGTTCAACATTCAGGTTCTTTTCAAACGTAAGAGAAGATGTAGGGGCTATTTTTAAATGAATGCTTAGATACCACTCTAGATTTCTGCCATTAGGGATAGATTCTCCAGCCACAGAATCTTGGAGTATGTGAAGCCCTGTCTACATTTCAGCTGAAAGAAGGATAAGAGGAAGATGTGACTAACATGCAGATATGTGAAGGTACAAAGAAAACTGACCACATGTTCCCTTTTTCCTCATCCCACAGTAGAAGAACAAAGACACATTAAATGAAATTGAAAGGCAGTAGGTTGAAGGCAAGCAAAAAAGGGGAGATATCTGCAACTTATAGTCAACTTATGAAATTCACTGCTGCAGGAAGACTTTGGGAATGTATTTTAAACTGGGATGCACTAGATGTGCTGTATTAGAGAAGCTTTTTTATCTTCCCCTGAAGTATCATGCATTAACCACATCAGAGTTTGTGGTGGAGTAGGTGGAATAATGGTGTAGTTGGAGCCATTAATACACATTTAGACACTTTCTAAAAAGTGGACTTGACACAATTGTATCAACCTTTTTTAGCTCCAGGATCATTTAACAGAAAAAGGAGCAGTGACCTTTTGCCTTGTCAGGTTAGTGCCTGCAAATGTACATTTGTGTCACATGCTAAAATCCTGAGGCCATTTTCATTGGGCACAAAAACAAAGCAATGCAGCCTCAGCAGTTTATTTTATCCTTGAGAAAATTAAGACAGCCATGTTCCTAAAAATATTATAAAGTTAAATGTTCTTAAAACGAATGATCTACCCCATTTGGTATTTTCATTATCTACTGGATTATCATAAATCTATTTTAAGTGATTCAAATGGAGTTTTTATATCTTTAACATTTTATTTGTATTTATTTTTGTTAGAAATGCAGTACAGTCTTCTTGTTCAATATTTCAAATCCAGGTCAGGTCACTGGTAATCAGTGGCAAGTGTATCCATGCCCTTTGCCCCTTTCCAGTAATGCAAAGAACAGAAAACTACCTTCACAAGACAGTTGGTGACTCCCCTTAAATAGAGAATCCCCAAAATGGAACACTGCCAATGACATACTGTCTGCTTGGGGACCCTCTGGCACAGCAAGCATGCCAATGGCAAGAATGTCTGATGGGGACGTGGTCAGAACACACTATGTTCCAGTGTGTTTAGTGCCAGTTCCTACCATTGGCATGGTCTTGCTGATTACTCATTTTTTTAAAAAGTGTGTTGGTTTTAAGCAATTCTTGGGTTGGTAAGATCATTCCCAGAGACAATCTGTGCCTACCGATAGTGGAGTGGGAGTGAGGAAAAGCAGAGTGAGGGCAGGAGGCTTCAACAGTGTTACTGAGCATGCTCAGTCTTTGTAAGCATGCTCAGTACAAACCAAGCAGCAAATGTGGGATGCATGTGGCCACACATGCCCCCTCAATATGTTTCCTTTGATCATTCCTGCTAAATTTCAACTCTAGAGCTGGATTTAATGATGGCATGAAAGCCTGCATGGGGAAAATATTTGGAATGCAAATAATGATGCACTTGGAAATTTTGTTTTAATCAAGGGTAAAGAGGTGTGCAGCTGCAGCAGCTACTGTTAGGATAGTCTCAGCCCTCCATGCTCTTCCAACCCCCAGCAGCAGCAAGGGCACTCAGAACGGGGAGATGGGTGTGGGAGAGGGTGAGAGCGCCAGCTGATGCTTACCATCGGTAGCTCTCCAGAAGCAGCAACATCCCCCTCCTGATCTCTTGGCTGGAGGTGTATCCAGGCAGCTTTGCAACTGCAGCTCCCATTGGCTGTGGTTCCCAGCCAACAGGCGCTGCAGAGCTGGTGCTTGGGGTGAAGGCAGTGTGCAGAGCCCCCCTGATTAAGAGCTGAGAGGATACGATGTCACCAAATCCAGGGAGCTGTGGCACCAGATACGGATCCTGCCAGCCCTGCTCTCCCTCTGCCCCAGAACCAATGTGGGTCCCAGGCCACAGGCTGCTGCCTGCACCTACTCCCCGCTGAGTGCCCCTGGACAATCCTCCCCTCAAGATTTAGGCTGGAGTATATAATTCAAGTCATGGACAGTCCAATTTTTGTTTATTGCCCATAGCCTGTCCAGGGCTTTTACTAAAAATACCAGTGATTAAAATTTAGCCTTATCCAAGAGGAAAAGTCCATATGCATAAAATAAACAAAGAAAATATCTTCCTCCATTTCTTCTGAAAGAGTTTGGACCCTCCTTGGAGAAGCTGACCTCACAATCCAAGAAACACTGCCTTTACGCCATTTATGGGTTATTTTGATCAGTTCGCTAACTCCTGTGGCATTTGACGGCACTACTTAGAAATGTGCATGTCTGGTCAGAATTTTGGGATGGTGCAGCTCAAAGCAGGAAGCACTTTGGTACATAGAAACATTTCCTCACCCTGGTTGTGTACACATACTACTGATTCCTCAGGATGAGGAAGATGTGGATTTTGCCTACTAACTTGTATTCTGTAAATCACCTTTGATGACCGATAATTTTAAAGCTACAGTTAGCATGCTAGATTAAAACTTCCTTTTTATTACTGATTTTAATTCACATGGATCCTTCAAAAGGGACTTTTAGCATTTGTTCTGTAATTACATGCCCCCTTTCCCCTCCTCATGAATTGTTCATACCATAGTATCAAAATAATTCTCTCTCTGTTTCTCTGAAATGTTGATTAACTAGTGACTACAAGCTAAACAATTAACCAAGTTGTAACAGAAGCTTTACTAACCCATACACTTATAGACAATCATGTTGTATATTTCTGCCCCCAAGCTGTCCTAATCTGGTGACAGTCCAGTCTAGTAGTATTAACTACAGCGAGCGGCCTTTACATAACTAATTTCTTGGTTAAGCTCTGGTCTTGCAGAGTACTGCACTCCTTCCTTAGGCTGCATCTTTATGTGGTCTTGCAGAAACATTTTTCTGTGTAACCCACTCACCAATGTGATGTAAGGAGTTCAGAATCAAGTCCTTAATTTTGATCAGTCTGCACAGATAATAAAATCAGTGGCATACCCTGGGAAGTATGAATGGAAGCAGAATATTTTCAAACTCATTTTGATTTGTGCACCCATACAGTAACTGTAGAAATTTTTTAGTTAGAATTTGCAGATTTCCCCTGGTTTCCCCAACAGATGAAGGAATACAGAAAGCATTCTTCCTTTGAGTAATGGAAGGGGATGGAGGTCAAACAGATCACCATAGCAATCAATGTCCTTTCTGAATCTGCCATTTGGTTTTCCAGCCATGCAGTGGTATATCCAGCACTGTTTATTCATTCTCACTTTGGCACATGTGATTGATTTAACAAATACTTTGTCTAGCAAGTGCCTCATTGAAAAGGTTGGGTGAGTCCTTTCTTGACTTCTGAGACACATGTGCTAAGTATATAGCAGAATATACATGACTGTAAATAATGGATTGTGAATGTTTAGTAATACTATACTCATTATGTAAGTTCTATGCCACGATGGATTATTTTAATACTTTTTCATAAATAATTTCCTTTTATGCATCTAATTCAGTGGTCCCCAACCTTTTGGGGCTGCCAGGCACCCGGGGGCGGGGCTACTCACGTGCCGGGCACCCGGGGGCGGGGCCACTCACGTGCCTGGGGGCGGGGCCACCCATACGGCACGCGCCTGGTGCTGGCGCCACCCATGTGCCGCATTCTCGGGGCCGGTGCCGGCGCCGCACACCCAGGGGTGGGGCTGCCCATACGCCGTGCGCTGGGGCCAGAACAGCCCATGCGCCGCACGCCCGGGGGCGGGGCTGCCACCACCCATGTGCTGCATGCCCAGGGCCGGCGCTGCTCCTGTGCTGCGTGCCCGGGGCCGGCACCACCCCTGTGCCGCGCACCCAGGAGCTGGCACCGCCCATATGCTGCACGCCCGGGGCCGGCACAGCCCTTGCGCCGCGCATCCGGGGGCGGGGCTGCCCAAACACTGCACACCCCGGGGCAGGGCCGCCCATGTGCTGCACGCCCGGGGCCGACGCTGCCCATATGCCGTGCACCCAGGGGGCCGGCACCGCCCATGCGCCGTGCGCCTGGGGGGCGGGGCCAGCCCCGTTCACTCGGCGGGCGCACAGAAATGGCCCGGCGGGCGCCATGGCGCCCGCGGGCACCACGTTGGGGACCACTGATCTAATTTATTTAATACACATACAGAATTCTCTATGGATTACAATACATTCAAAATTTTAAGCACATTTCATTCAAAACAAGAGATGCCAAAGGAGAAAAGTATATTTAAAAATAATTTTGGTGGTTCAGATAAAGCAATGAAATTTAAGCTGTGGGAATATAATCAGAAAATATTAATAATTTTAATAAAAATGTCTAAATGTTTTAACACTTTAGAGTTTAAAAAACTTGTTTTGTGCAAAAGTAAAACTGCAATGACTATAGTGAACACATTATGTCACTGGGCATCCTATAAAACAGATTTTAAAAAAATCACATCTAAATATAGGCTGCAATCCCACAAAGTACTTAAGCATGTGAGTAGCCCAACTGACTTCAATTAGCCCCATTGAATTATTCAGGTGTTTAAGTACTTTGCCGGGTCAGGGGCACAGCATCTCTGTGAGGCAGATTTCTTAGCGCTGTTGCAGATTCTTCTTGTGCCCTTCTAGATTTTTGGCTTGATCCCTGCTGCTGGACCCTTATTTTCCATTTCTCACTTTTAGATCTCCTCCTCTCTCTCTTTCAGTCCATCTAATTCTTGAACAAAACACAGGAGCACTCATGTAACTCATGTCGTGCTCCTGCGCAAAATCACAACAGCATTGCAATGCCTTTTCATCCACAGAGATTACGCACTATAGATTCTGATCAGATCTGCGGATTTTGTTATAGACAATATTAAAGGGAAACTTCCCCCCCTAGAAGACCCAATGCTCTTCTGTTTCCCTGAACCAAGCAATATCCCATACCATGACTCTAGTCTTTTTCTCACAGCAATCTCCTTTACAGTGTGTTAATTGCAAATGCCGATAAAATCCACCCAGACAGCTCCAAAGCCACAGGCTCAAGCTAAAGTCTGGAAACAAAATGATCAATAGCCTCTTCTTGTGCTGCATATATGAACATTAATATTGGTCTACAGAGGGGAATAAACTTTTGTGGTCTAAAATGCTCTAATCTCCCAGTACATACATCTGAATCTCTTTAATCCCAGATTTTCTTCCAAGAGTTTAAAAAAATTGGAGGTGCCCACTCTCAAGTGTATTGTATCCTCAAGGCACATTTCTGTGAAATGTTTCTGATTCATGAGGCAGCTATAAAGAACTTTCAACTATTCCTCCATTTATCCTGTCTCTGGCTGACACTTTGTTAGGCCTATGAAGGTCACATTGACCTCTGGGATGTCAACTCAGTGCCTTGTCTCCCAGGATGTATCTTTATGTGTGCATGACACTTTACAACAGTATCCAAACAGATAGTACTGCAGTCCCTGTGTTCCAGTCATCCTAATTGCCATTATAATAAAACTTGAAGACTTATGTCAGCAAGCAAGGTCATCTTTTCAAGCCACACTCACCACACTAGAGCTCTCTCTGCTATTGGTTTGTGCACGCAAACCCTTGACACGGAAACACCTAAACATTCTGTGCCACTTATGGTAGAGTTTAGTGAAGGGATTTTCACATTCTTTTAGAGTATGGACTACTTGGAAAAGTAATGAGGAAAATTATTGTAGGGGTCTTTAATTCAAGAAATAGAAACCTCTAGAAGCAGAGGGAGATAAGGCAAGTCAGTACCATATAGCCTGCTAGGTCTTAGCAAAACACTACCAAGTGGATTGTTAGTCAGATACTTCGGTACCTGAGACAACTGATCTCCAAAAGGACAAAGTACCTGGAGAGACCCAGAGTTATACTCTCATAGGCTCAGAGGATGGAGTATTGTTAGAAGCAGAATCCAAACTATGGAACATCGTACCGGAAGTTCAGGACAGGCTCAAAGTTTAAAGCCTACATATTTGATTAAGCTTTCTCCAAACAGTAACTCCATCCATATAAAAAGCCATTCTGCTACCAATGGGTGAGAGAGATAAGAAACCCCTTTAATATGTGGTTGTTTCAGGCATTTTCCTTTGTTTCATGATGACATTCCTAAGTGACAGATACCTCAAAAGTGCCATCTATCGACAAAAGAAAAAATGCCAATGTAGCTGGGTTCTCAAATTGTCTCCATTTATTGCCTTCCATTTACCTGTAACCTCAAGGGGAGTTTTTGATGCAAACCTTATTTCCTTTTTCTACTGCAAGAGTCACCAGGCAAGACTACACTTACAAATACAAGCTTCAGCCCCCAAGCTCCCTTCTGAACGGGCTGTCTGTATGGTTTCTGCCTGCAGGATCTCCTGTCACTCCCCTTCTCTCTCCAACCCAAAAAAATGACTGCCTTTTATACTTCTGAGACTTTAAAACTTTTGAGCCCTACTTGATTTGACTGTCAGGATGAGTCAACAGATTAATTGCACCTCCACAAAGTGTCCAACATCATGATTAAGTGGGCTCAGACAAAATTGATGTTATCTTCTCTGCTGAGCCAGTTGTGATCCCAGTGACATCTCAGACCTACATTTATAATTATTTTATTTCATCCAGCTTTATTCTGTGTACAAGATGGAGGGATTTTTCCCAGGGTTGAATAGGTCAGTAGAGACTGGCTGATGTGACTGCTACTATATCCCTTTACTCACCCTTGTATCAAATTAAAGTGGACGCAGACATGGATAAATATTATGTAATTTTTTCATTTTTCTTTTTAAAAAATAAACCAATTTGAAATTATAAAAACCTATGTGGGGGCCTAAATTCACCGTGATCTATTAAATTAAATAAAACTATCATATTCAAGCAGTCTAAGTTTGCTGTCAAAATTTTAAAAGACTATCAGATCACTGAAATGTTGGAAGTTACTGGCTATGTACCTGGAAATAGAGAGCTTGTTGAAGTGCTAAACCAGTGTTTGATAGCAATAGCCTCTTCTGCAGGTGCAGAGAAAATATTTTCTCCATTTCAGTTTATTTACCTACTTCAGTTCAGTGCCTAGTTCTTTCAATGTTGAGAAGCTAATTGGAAACTTAACAAGCAGGAAAGCTTGTTTTCCTCTTTGCAGCCTAGAGAATAAAAATGATGTACAAGAAAATGAAAACTATTAGCCTCCATTTACACTAGGGAGTTATTTCAAAATAACCACCCTTATTTCAAAATAATCAATGGAACGTCCACACTACCATGTCTGTTATTTCAAAATAATGGGCTGACTATTTCAAAACCTGTACTCCTGTTTTCCTTTGGGAATAAGCTTATTTTGAAATATTATTTTGGGAATTATTATTTCAAATTTAGTTATTTCAAAATAATTTCCTCATGTAGACATGCCCTTAGTTTTAAAATCTTAGAGGACATGATGACCAGAAACAATCAGTATAATCCACTAACTACAGATACTTCCTAAGTTTAATAAAGCCATTTAGTTTTAAATGCAAATTATTTTAAAATGTTTCCAACACATTAACTAACAATTTCAAAATTCTGTATTTTTCATTGAATTCCAATTTTTCCATCCAAATGCAGTTTGACCCAAATCATGGGTAAAAACATAATTCTAGTTATCTACTATATATTTAAGAGTTGTCTGCCTGTCTGTTCAAGAACACCTAAACCAGTGGTTCTTAACCCCTTTTGCACTGTTAACCCTTAAGCTTAACGAATAAACCGAAATTACCCCAGCTCCTTTTTAAAATGGAAATAGACAAAAAGAAAATTACGATTAATCATTTTTATTGTATTTCATTTTCTTATACATTATGCTGAACAAAATTGAACACCTATTATATTTTAAATTTATTACCCCCTGAAATATGCCAAATTACCCCTCAAGGTGTTATTACCCCAGGTTAAGAATTACTGTCCTCAACGGTAAGCTCTAGATCTGCAAAATTTGGTACACAGCTTCCTCTTGTCATAACTTAAAGTAAGAGAGGGGTTTGGTTGTGCCAGGAAATTGGGACATGCGTGGCATGGGATTGCTTCTCAGAAAACCATACAGAAAAGAGAGAACATCACCTGGCACATGAGAGGGCTGGCTGGGTGTGCCTCCACAGTCTGAGACTGCCCCCATCCTGAGCCTGCCTCCCCCCCCAGCCCGCCAGTGCCCTTTAGGGAGGACAGGGGTGGCTAAAGCTTCCGCCCCTCCCCAATTCATACAGAAATATTGGTGGATGTTCCCTTTCATCATGGAGAGATGGGAAAGTCACTCTGGTTGGGGAGCACAGGGGCAGACAAACCTGGACCTGCCCCAGCCAGGGACATGCACTGCTCCCCCAGCTGTGCCAGCTGGAGTTGCAGAGGCCATGCAAAGGCACTTCTCATCTGGCCCCAACTTGGTGCACTGAGAGAGTTGGGGTAGTGCTCTCTCCCTTGGGCAGCCTGCGTACTGAACTCCTCATCCCCAGCCCCGCCTCAGAGCAATGATTTAAAGAAAGTATGTACTTTTTCATTTTATTTTTCAAAAACCAAAAATTAATTGAGATAAGGACCCAAGCAACACAGCGTAGATCTTCTACTACCTCATATATGAAAGGAAAGGCACTCTTTGAAAATAGAATATATACACATTTGACAATTTTTTGAACACAGAGAACACTTATGGTACATTGGGAAAATTCCATGCTTTCAGTTAGTTGGAAATACCTCTGATCAATGGCATCATTCCTGTATGACATGATTCCCCTTTAGGCTTCATGCTTAATATGAAGACAGTTGTAAGGTCATTTACATGTACGTGATTCTTTTAATTACTGACAACTGCATTTTGTAATACTAGTGAAATATCTAGCAATATTAATAGTAGTATTTGGAAAGCTGCCCGATAAATTGCTTCCACTATCATGCAATTTTTCCCCATGCTCATAAAGTGGGAAAATATTGAAAGACGTAAATGGCAGAAAAGTGCCTAAATTCCATTGGGAATATGGATGGCAGATAACGTGGGCAAGGCAAGGCATAACTTGTAGGCAAGGGAAGCCTATAGCCTGAGTCCAGCCATCAAGGACTGAAGATCTTCTGGCTTCAGCTTTGGCCCTGAGCCATGGTGGCCCCACTAAACTGGCACAGTTTGAGAACTTCTGGTCTAAACACTCAACACTTTGTTATGAGACTAATACTTATTTTGAACAACGCTAACATGGGTGAGCTGGTTTGCTTTCCAGCTGTGAGATTGTTAGCTCTTAGCTCACGCCTACAGCTTTGGCCAGAGCTTGCACTCGGTTTACCAATATCACACCTAAATTTGAAGACCCCTGAGCATTGGGGAAGTTTAGACCCAAATCCAAACATTTGTTGCTCAGGCCCATCTCTACTCCATACATATTCCCTGTATCAAAATAGTAGCTGTAACTTGCTTGAAGTAGACCTCTAATTATGAGAGAGAAAGAAAATACTTGATACATTGATCTGCTGTGACATTTATATTCAAGAGTAAAGACCAGTCACCATATATTACACACTATACAAAAGATTTTTTTCTCCCCCTTTTCTTGAGGAATTATAGTTGTTTTGAGGACATGTGTGGTAAATGAGTAGTGCTTGGAATGTGTGGGGATAGATGGTTCTGAATAGTGTTACATTTTGAATAACTTGCAAATTGTTGTGTCAGAGGAGCAGCAATAGGTACATGAGAAACCAGGAATAGGAACTACATGGAAATATCTCTGCAGCTACTGCTGGGTTTCATTCCCCTGCCCACAAATCTTTTTGAAGGGTGCTGCTGACTCCAAGCCTTTTGCTCTTTGAGTCATGTAGTATGGAGCATCTACCCGAGCATAGGAGCTCTCTGGGAAAGTGTCATGTGCAGGCTGGGAACAAGTTCTGTAAGAAGGGAAAAGTCATCCTCACTTATAATTATTTTTTCTTCAGCAAAACAAACACCCTCAGCGGTGCAGGAGTCAAACCAGAACATCACATTCCTTTCTAGCTGTTTAAAAAAAAATCTCAAATTTGTCTCCTTGGAAAAAAAGATTGTTTGGATGTTTATTGCTCAAATCAGCTGATGTAACATCTTTCCTTTACAAAAACAAACTAATCATCTATTTACTAGTGTTACAACAAATCCTCTGCGTATGGGACGCTGTGTACAGTGCAAAGCATGCAAAAGGTGTTTACTTGTCCGTTTCCACTCTAGACCACAATAAATGATCAACAAGTGTTTTTTGTGCTCTGCTGGTGAATTACATAAGTTGTTGTAAAGCAGAATAATGGCTTCCATTAGCATTGGAGGATTTCTCCTAGTCTCATATCTACACTGAGCACTGATATGCTGTGTGATCTCAGACCACCCATTTCCATGCTCTGCACCTGTTTGTTGTACTAACGTTTGTCTGTTTAGATTGTATACTCTTCTGGGCATGGGCTGTTTCCTAATGTGTGTTTGTACAGCACCTAGCTCAGCAGGATCATGCTCCTGATTGGGGCCTGTGGGCACTACTTTGCATAACAAATAATATTATGTATTTAGTATTTGCATTAAAGTGAAAGCCCATCCTTACTCTAGAGTGAAGGGAACTAGGGTGGGACTCAGGGTATCTAGAACCAATTTCTGGCTCTACCATAGACTTCCTATGGAACTTAGGCAAGCAGTTTAGTGACCAGTTCAGACACACTGGGAGTCCACAACTCCAACTGAAGAGAACGGGAATTATGGACACTCAGCACCTCAGAAAACTCAGTCCCTTTATCTGTCTGTGCCTCAGTTCTCTGCTGAAAGGAGGCATAGTAATACTTCCCTACCTCACAAGCCTGTTGTGAGACTCAATTAATTAATGTTTAAGAAGCATTCAGTTATAATAACAGCAGGAGCCAGATGAGTTCAGGGACAACTAGAAAGAAAAACAAATTTTGTCAAAATAAACTTATTTAGGCAGTTTCTGTAGCGACCTTTTCTGACAGGCTAGGTTATAAGTGTTCAAAATATAATTTATTACATTTTTCTCGCCCCCTCAGGAGGCACTGTCACATAGAGAGGACTGAAATTTAACCTGCCTTCTATTTGTTTGAAAAGTTCACAAATGTTATATTTATGAGTGATAGAACAGTGTAAGGATGAATAATGCTTTACCAAACACAGAAAGAGACAAAATCCCAGTAACCAAAAATCCTGTGAGCTTATTCAAATACAGCACATAGAACATCAGTTTGGAAGTGATGGGAAACCAATGCATGCATTTTAATTAAAAAATCATTTTTTCCCCTTTAAAAATGCACACAATTTTTAAAGATAAAGCAATGCTGGCAGTTTGGTATGCATTAAAAAAACCAGTACAGTGCAGTAATAAACTAGGTGGTAAACATACCAGAGGAAAGTATAAATTCTAGTATGTAAAGGGATGTTATTTAAGCTTATCATAATTACAAACAAGAATGAGATCAATTTATTATACTTAAAATGCATTTTATATTTAATATATACCGAAGGTGTAAGCCTTTGTAGGTTATTCTCACATGTTTTTCAGACAAAAGTGATTTCATTGTATTGGGATTGGAAAATGGACAGTACTATCTCCCACTCTCTCTTCTCTCTTTTGTTTTTCCTCTTTACTTTGTTGCTTTCCTCGGAACTATATTGGCTTTTGCTTATGGGCAGGTGTTAAGAAGGCATTTAGTACCTTTTTGTGCAAGGGTTTGCATTCTCACATCTGGTAGTTCTGTTTTTTTCTGATTAGAAGAATTTCCACCACACTGAACAATAATTGGGCACCTTTGAATCTTAAGGATCTGAAGCAAAATGCACACTCACTAAAAGTACATTACAATTCATTGAAAAGCATTTCTCTCTGTGAGTACGTCTACACTACAGGACAAAGCTGAATTAAGCTATGCAACTTCAGTTACTTTAATTGCATAGCTGAAGTCCAAGTAGCTTAACTCGGCTTTTGGCGCTGTCTACACTGCAGGAAGTCCAAGGAAGAACACTCTTCCTTCAACTTCCCTTACTCCTCATGAAAGCAGGGTTACCGGCATTGACTGGAGTGTCCCTCTTACTTCAAACTAGCTGTCTTAACTAGCCCGCTAATTCGAACTATGGAAGATCGACTACAATCTTCCTCTGTAGTGCAGACATACCCTGTGTACTTCTAAACACTTCTTGCTAGCATTTTTTAGTGCTGTAAGTGAACCAAGAAGTAAGCCAGAAGGAGCATCATCTCTCCTTCCAAAATTGCTATAATCCTTATTTGCATGCATTTGGACCAACCAGTAGACTCCTCTGAAACCTGTTTCTTTGGATCAGGCAATTTTAAATTTAAAACTTAGTAGAACAACTTTTGGGAATTACTGTTGTTGCCTTTTCCATCATACCCAGATACCAGGAGAATGTCATTCAAAGCAATAGTGGCCATTGTTCAAGAACAAGATATCTAAAATAAACCTTTCATTGCTTCAGAAACAACCCTTTTCTCCTAACTGTTCTCTAGTGGCCCATAAGTCTCCTTGATGCTTTTGCACTAGGAACTGTATTTATTAATTATTTGTATGGGGACCAGATTCTGCTTACTAAGAGCAGCAACCTGGAATAGCTTCACTGAGGTAAATGGAGCTAATTTGGATTTACATGGTTACAATGAGAAGCAGAATTGGGCTTGATGGCCTTTATCTGTTCTTTCACATTTTTTGTGGGGAGAAATGTGTCTTTGAAAATAATAAATAAGATGACAGAACTAAGCTTCACAAATAGTCAGTTTTATTTCACACTTAGTAATTATTTTTGCTGTTAGGTATCACACAATATGCAATTAAAGGAAGGCATAAGGATTTTGTTCTACTCTTGCAAAAACACAGTACAGTGTATGTATAAATGAATCCACACCTGTTAAAGGCTGTCTCCTCCCATTTGAAGCCACTAATGCTAAATCCTTAGGCTCACTGTTCTGAAGCTGTTGTAAAAAGCAGTCTAGAATGGAACTGAGCCAGCATGTGTCATTTTTTGCTTCCTTTTACAATTAAAGAAATGCTTATTTCCTTTGGAAAATGGGGATGTTTATTACTTATGCCCAAGTCCAAAACAAAACAGATTCCAGTGGCTTAACAGAAACTTGACCTGAGATCTTTTGGCAACTTGTCCATCAATTTTAACAATTAAAATATAAGTATGTGGCTCATCCAATTTAACACACCTTTACCGCTGGAAGAGAAACATTTCAAGTAGATGTACTCTAATATTGAATGAAGTATTACTGTAGCATCATGTTCATCAGCTGCACTTCAATGTGATGTCTGACAAACCAGAAAAAAAACTTACCAATTACATGATGAGTGTGGGTCTGCATTTTCTAAAGGTCTACACAACAACATTGTTTTGAAATAACTTAGTCCATGTCTACACAGCTGGCAGTTATTTTGAAATAATGTCAAAATACTGTCAAACTGGAGGACTTCTTACTACGACTCCTGTAACCCTCATTGTACAAGGAGTAAGGGAAGTCGGAAGAAGAGTGCTCTATTTCGAAATAAGTGCTGTGTAGATGCTCCCAATTTCTAAATAAGCTACTCAATTGACATAGTTCAATTTGCATAGCTAATTTTGAGTTAAGCCCTGCTGTGTAGATGCACCCTAAGGCAACAGTTGGTGTGGGCATAGCATTGGAGCTGATGGGCGAGTTAATGAGAATTTGTGCAGTTATTTTATAATTTGCATAATGTTTCATCTTGATGCATGTGCTTCCCTTAAAAAAAAAGGTCCTGTTTCAGAACAGTAGAAACATAGTAGGAATTCCCATTGGATTTAAATTATCCTGGCTTGGGCCTGGATCCTACAAGATCTGAGCCCTCTGGTGCTGATTCAGCAATGCATTTAATCACAAGTTTAGATATAAACATTTAAATTGTCTCTTTGAAGTCAATGTCACTCCTCATATGCATAGGGATAAGCATGGGGATAAGTGCTTGGCTGAAGCATCAAAGACAGTGGTGGCCCGTCAATATAGGCGACCTAGGCGGTCACCTAGGGTGCCAAGAAAAACGGCCGTTGAAGGCTTTGGAGGTGGGGGCACCGATCGCGCGCCGGTCGTGCGTTTCACCTAGGGCACCAGTTGCCAGCAGCTCGTCTAGGGCCGCTCCTGATCAAAGGTAGGGTTTGAGATGAAAGACAACAACCCTGGTCTTTGGGTCCTGCAGGTGACACTAAGAACTCACCATATTTTGGAGCCAATCCTAGCAAAGAACTTTTATCTATTTAATATGGACCATTTATTCTTGCTCTATGTTTTCTGTCTCTTAGCTATGTTCTAATTCACAACACTAATTTACTTCTCACACAAAAACTGCTTAATTTTCTTTGTGTTACCATGAAGGGCTTTCCCTCACCTTGCTGCCCTATATTTTAAAATTAAAGTGAAGACAGCTAGATTATCTGGTCACCAATATTCATATTTCTTCCAGAATTTAAACAAATATTACTCATATAGGGCCCAATTTTTATGTAATTTTGTATGGATGGATATTAAGTCAGGAATAACTCCAGTGAAATCAATGCAGTTAAAACTGATATAAAGGAGATAAGAATTGGGTCAAAGGAGATGTTTACTAGTCACAGAAACCAGACACCATGGAGCACCAACTTTCCTCATAAGTTGACTTTTTGACCTTGTTCCACCTACTACTAGATTTTTACTTGCCTGTAATTTTAATTTTTTTTTACCAAGCCTGTGAATAGCAGAAACTAATGGAAAGTTGGTGCATTTGGAGAATATTAGATATGTCAAAAACATCCCAATTAAGTTAAATAACTTAGTGTGAGCTACTGGTTATAGAAAAAGGTCAAGATGAAAGGAGCTACCAGGTTTAAATATGACCTGAGCAACTCACCTCATTCGGTGACCTCCTTGATCCTCAGCCAATCCAACTATAAAATTGGATAAGAGCAGCAAGATAAGTTTTATAAAATTATGCTGCCTTCACTCTCATAGCAAAGGTTTTTAAAAGCATAAAAATGCCTCCGTAGAATTCCATTCTCAAGCCTAGAGCTGTAATGAGAAAAACCAAACAGGAAAAGTTTCTTATCTTACCATAAGATCTTATTTAAGTTTCATTTCTCCTTGAATGCAGAACAATGCTTAAAATTAGTTTTCCAAGTGTCTTCAAAAGATTTAGTTAATTGAAGTTCTTAATCTTTTTTACTGAGAAACAAATTGAACTCTTCACGACAAACTCTTCCATTTCAGAGCCTCATGTAGGTTCAAAAATAAGATATGGGAGAATAACGTACAAATATTATTTACATTCCTTTTTTAATATTTCTCTCAAATCTCTTATATCCCCTCCTAAGAGAACCCAACAGACGAGATGCCCAACTTCCTGTTTTAACCCAGTTTATTTTAAATGAACAGTTTTGCTCCTTGCCCCTTTGATGTCAATAGTATTGTCAGGATAGGGACTTCAATAGAAGATTTAGTATAGAATTATCCTCAGAGACTTACATGGTAATTGTCCATCTGTATTATGCTCTTGATGTCAGTAGGAACTCAGAATGTCTAGGGAGAGCACAATAGAGAAGCTGACTGCTACTGGGCAGGTGTTGCCCTGGAATTTCAGTTAGGTTTTACTTTTTCTCCTTGGGTTTTAGAACAGCTACAAAAAGAAATTAACATGGATGCTATGCAGGTCTTCTGAAGATACAATTGGCTCATGACTAGTGAGGGAATCTGGTGAATGAGTGTTACATGAACTGTGGATTTGGTTAGATGAATTCATTAGATGAGCTATTACCGCTACAAGACTGCTTGAATAATACTCTGGGCGGTGCATATTTCTGAAGTGATACATCCCAGTGTGACATCACATAATTACTCAAGGCTGATAAAAATACCATCAGGACGCATGTCCATCTATTTCTCCAGGTTCTTATACAGCATCTATCACTATGGTGATTGAGAACATGAATTTTGCCCTCTGAAAGCTCAGTCACTACTCTCAGAAATCTCCCATGTAGGTAGGTGTCTATATTCAGTATAAAGAGTTTAAGAATAATAGAACAGCTCAGCTATTTCACTTAATATCCCAAATGAGAACCAACTCTAAGTCAAGAACATCCCTTCTGAAGTGAAAAAGATGGTTATTTTTTAAACTCCCTAATCCAAATTTCCTTGTTTTAATTTGGACCAAAAGAAACACAACAAGGAAGCCTCTCAAAATCTGTACTCCTGCTTTTCTTGGGGAAGAATGTTTATTTTGTGTGGACTCTCCAATGCTGCTATTTAGAAATAACTACTCCCTAGAGTAATTTGAAGTAATTACTCCCCAGTGCTTCCTGGGGCACTAAGTCGAGGTAGCACATCCACAATAATGGAGCCTGCCTCAGAGTAATTTCAAGGCTTCCCCATAGTGGGGACATGCTATTTTGATTTTGTTATTTTGAATGTAGTTATTTTGAAAGAATTCCTGGTGTAGACATGCCCTCTGTGTGATATTTCCAACCCAGACTAAATCAGGAAATAGCGGAAGCCTCATCCTCCCAATTCTCATGATATTTTATCTAAGTTTCCAGAACAATAGTTCTAGATAAGTACTGACAGGCTTAGGGAGAAATGCTAGAGGATATTAGGCAATGGCTTAAGGTCCTGGCTTGAAATTATTAGAACTCTAAGACAACAAATTGAAAGATGGGACAAGTTTTCATATCCCTTGTGTGGCTTTTTGGTCAGAAAATTTTTGATGAAATAAGAGAGGAAATATGCAAGGTAGGTGAAGCAATATCTTTTGTTGGGCCAACTTCTATTAAAGCAAGGGACAAGCTTGTCTCTCTAAATACTTTAGAGATTGCTCCATCTTTCTTCCATCCCTCAGAGAACCAGCTGTTGCATTCATGTCTGATACAACTCTAGGCAAAATGTTGACTCCTCTGACATGATGAGCCCTACTCCCACCCCACAGATTTTCCAAGATTATTAATTGTATTGTTGAATATCTGCATGACTAAAGTATCCTGTAGAGCTGAATTGATTGGGAATAGTCTGTTTCAATGAAAAATGTGGTTTCAGGAAAACCAAGACTTTTAAGTTTTGGGCCAATTGAATTCTGACCTCCATCTGTCTGAGCAGCAGCAGTGCATCATCGGAATTGCACTTCAGGTGCCTCATGCCCCCATCCTCCACTGCAGGCCAGATCCTCCATCTGTTTTATTTCTCCCATGACTCACCATCCTTTCCCCTCTGGGGTAGTATTAATGAGGTTCTCTTACATGTTGTATAGGCTCTTTCATCCCAAGGCATCCTAATACAATTGACAAATTATTAGTAGGAATCACTGGAATGCAGTTGTAGGTAGGCTAGAACATGGTTGCTATTTTAGGAGTAGTTTAGGACAGGAAGTAAAGAAGAATTTAGTACATCTAATTGAAACTGCAGAGTGCAATTAGACAATTGGAATGTAGGTCTCCAATTGAAATGTAGGGCACGACATAGATTGAGTTGGCATCTCAAACATTATAGTGGCACCTAACCCATGCTGAGACATTGGTCCTGGACTGATTTGGTGGGACGTGTGCCACCGATTGAACCACCAATATCTGATCCTTTTTATACAGATGTCTGAAGATGGGTACTTAAGAGAACTGTGAAGGGATAGGAAAGCCTGATTGCTAACAGCCTAAATGGGGTGTAGCAAAAGGAAAATAAATTATGCCAGGTAGGGGCTATGCAGAAGCTCCAGTGCTACTGGGAGAGTGCTTGAGGCAGGGGTTCCTGTTTGTGCCTGGGCAGTAATTTGTGACATGCATTTTTAGGGTGGAACATGCTCCTCCCCATATTCTGCAGCCAGCTCTACTGAGCAGCATGGGGGGAGGAGGAGCAGGAGGGACTAAGCAATCGTTCTGCCTACTCTGTGCTCCTCTCAACACTCCTTGCCCATTTGCTCCTTGTGAAGAGTATTTGGGACACAGATGTCCCACTCCCACAAACACTGGGGCTGCAACGTGCGTAATTTTACATGGGCCCTGTAAAAGGAAGCAGGGTGAAGGGGAGAGGGAAGTTCTTACTTCCTCCGACTGCTCTGAATGGCCATATAAGAAGAGAGCACAATTGAGCACTGGTTGGGGTATATCAACAAGAGATGAGATCTTTGTGATCAGTGTGAATAAGGAAAGTACTCCAGGCTATTAAATTGACCTCAATTCTGTCTCTCCTGCATGAGTCTAATATGCACCTCAGTATAAGAAACTCCTTAGGACCAGATTTTAAAGATATTTAGGAACATCAAGATGCAGGTAGACTGCTACTTGGGTTTGCAGAAGTATCTAGGTGCCTAACTCAACAGGAGAGCCTCCACTTTTGAAAACCCCATCACATGTGTGTCTGCCTTCCCGAGGTGTCTCTATATCTTTAAAAATCTGGCACTTAGTTCCTCAAGTAGCATTTCTGAAAGAGCACACTGTGTTTTCCTCTCTCAGTCACTAAAGTCTCAAGGGAAAACAGGATGCTTAATGTGACAAATTCCCAGACTGAAATCCCTAGACCTTCCCATTAATTTATCAACCAAGCAGAATTTATGAGCTATCTAAATTGGAAATGAGATGTGTTTCTTAATGGCCTGTCCCTCCAGTAAGCAAATGAATAAATAAATAAATCACAAAACTCTTGTGGACAAAATGCAAAGTTACTTACATCTTTCTATTCAGGCTATAAACATTTGCAAAATCATTATGTGAGCACAATGAGAAGAAATGTGTTTTATGCACATGATGCAATGTACAAAAATATCCATTTGCTGATCAAACATAAACCAATAAAGACAGTTATGTGGATGAAGTGCTCTTTCACTAGAAAAATAAGCATTCTAGAAAAAGCACCGCATACTGCCGTGGTTTAATATGTGAAGAATATTACCCAGCAGGTGGGGAATTCTGCATATTTTATACATTGAAAAAACAGCGTGACTCATGATTGCCATGGGGCTGTCAGATCAAAATGATTTGGACTTGGACTGTGCTGTGAGAAAATTTTTAATACAATTTAAGCAGGAATCTCAGCACTCAGACCCCAGATGGTTTTGCAAGGAATGTTCAAGATGACCTACCAAAGGAAATGAACGCATGTACTAGGATGATGAGAATAAACTTCATCCTACACCCAATATTAAAGAAAAGAGAGCAGCAGCAAATTTTATGTAGGTGCTGCAATTCCAAGAGGCTTGCTACATCATTGGCCTAATGCTAATTTTCCAGATCCATACGCTTTCCTATTACAGCTGATCAAATATAAATACATTTCTATAACGAGATTGCTTGGAACTTGCTCAAGATTGACCTGCGACCTCTGCTTATGAAAACTGGACAAGCTTGATTGCTCCATGCTGACACAGAGCATGTTCAATTAATGCTTACATTATAAAGATTGTGCAAACAACACAAATGGAAATTAAACCTTTTCACTAGCCATCTACATCAGAACAGTCATAAATTGAAATAAGTGTGAAAGAGCTGCACTCAATCAATTTCAGCTCAAGTCGCTGACCTGATTATGTTATGCATGTCAATATACATTCCCTTAATTAAATGTGGTTCAGTGAACATTAATGGTAAGAAAAAGGGAGACTTTGGGCCTCTGATCGCTACCCAAGGAAAACAATAGAAAGAAGCTTCAGCTGAACAAAAAATAAAATTGCATACATTATGATAATTATTTTATATGATGAGTGGCTTCAAAACAGGATACTAGAAGTGTCCTTATTTTTTCCCTGGTGATCTATCAAGGGTGCCTAACATTTACAGAAAGAGACATAACATACTACAACTCAGTGGGAAACTAAATACTGTATAAACACCATTCATCGGCTAATTGTTTATGTTAGTGTCATTGTACGCAGCGGAAGATGCCTCATATAACACTGCACTTAGCAGAGGGGAAAAATTGGCCTCAAAGCTGTTCTTTAAACTCACTTCTATTTCACAACAATAATAAATGGCTTCTACAAAACTTAAGGTTTGTGTGTTATTTTTTTACACCCCCTTCCATGTTTCCAGCCACAGTGGCACCCCCGGAGCCCATTATGCTGCACAAGTTACCACATACATTGCATAAGTGGTTTTCACAAGGGAGAGTTTTCATCAATAATACTTGGTAATAGAGGACCCCACACAATAGCCGGGATTGCAGTGCTGTGAAGTGCTGATAATAATGTTAGAAGGCGTTAATTAAGTTTCTTGATGAGATTGCTTTTTACTCAGTATATTGCAGATCCTTGGAGGAAGAGAGGTGACAGACTGGAAAAGTCACAGAGCACTGTCACGGAGATGGGTTTCTTCCCCCTCATGAATCATTCTGATGGTTGGCTTGTGTTATTTCTACAGTATCTCCTCCCATTCTCAGAGTTAGATCATGGATTATACCCCTTTTATGATTCAGAAGGAACAAAATGCCCTACAGTGTGCTAATAGGAACATCCTGGCATACAGATGGGTTTAGATGAACCCATGTATCTATGCACCTCATAGTCTGAAGCATATGATGGACAACTTGTCATTTTTGCCCAATGTAGAGAGCTGATCACTTTTGGACCTGGAAATAATATTCAATTAAGGACAAGCAAGGTCACCTCCACACACAAAAGCAAATTAAAACATACAAGCCAAGCATATTGGAACAGCCTACACAAGAATAGCCCGTTTTATTCCAGTGCCCGGTGGCAAAAGCAATCATGTTTCCATATATATGTTTCTTCCCTTCTAGAGATCCCACTGGATTCTATTTCCCCCCTCCATCTTCAAGGGCTTCTCCAATCAATTATCCATCACTGATGTCCGTAGGCTAGAAATATTGCTCCTTATCTGAGCCAAGTACTCCAACTATACAGGATATATACTTGAAAATATAGCTTTTCCTGTTCATGGATTATTTTGGGGCCTCTTACAATTGTCCCCTATTGAAAGCTATATGCTAAATAATATCCACATATACTTCTTGATTTGAAGTTGCTCATGAGCAGTTGAGTGCAAATAAGCAGCATCTAAGAACTGACAACTGAACTTTGCTGGTTGATTTGGATTAGATATACGGGTAATATGGTATTGTTTCTGCTCTCTGAATCAGAGAGACTAATTTTTAGAATCAGCTGTATGTACACATACTTCTTTTTAGGTGTTTAAAATGTACTGTGTGTATATTCTTCTGTGCTCACTCAAAGTGTACAGCTTCTGGGTATATTCCTGCTGTATTTGCCAGACAATGAATAGAAAGCAAAAAGTTGCGGCAAATTCAGTCTTTACAGGAATAAATATGCCTGAAAACTTGTTTACACACAACATTTTGACCCGTAGGTATGTAAAAAATATGGAGACCGGGGATAAGGGTCAGAATTTGTGGGGAGCATGGGCTGTTATAATAGGGATAAGGAAAAATGCTATTTTATAATAATAAAATTATTTTAATAATTAAAAGTCTAGAAAACATGACCTATGGGGGAAGACTGAAAAAAACTGAGTTTGATTAGTCTGGAGAAGAGAAGAGAGAGGACATGATAGCAGTTTTCAAACACTTAAAAGGTTGTTACAAGGAGAAGGGTGACAAGTTGTTCCCCTTAATCTCTGTGGAAAGGGCAAAAAACAATGGGCTTAAATTGCAGCGAGGGAGGTGTAAGGTGGATATTGGGAAAAAATAAGTGGGGTTAAGCACTGGAATAAATTGCCTAGAGAGGATGTAGAAATTCTGTCCCTGAAGATTTTTAAGAGCAGATTATACAAACTTTTCTCAGGAAAGGTCTAGATAATACTTAGTCCTGGCTGATCTTTAAAGGTATCTTCCAGTCCTATGATACTATGATTTTATGATTCTTGTTTAAACAGAAGTACTACTGTCACAGTCAAGTCTGACAACAAATAATTTTTCAATGAGCCACACAATGTATTATAGTCCATTTTTGTTTATTTTTACTTATATCAATAAATATAATATAAATTTAGTGCTTGCAAAGATTATTGGGGAGATAAACAGAAGATTTAATCTGTCTACAGAGTAGGTAATGCATGAGTATCACCAATGGAAGATGGAAACTTCCCCACACTGCCCCACCTATGTGTCTCAGCCCTGACTTTGGGACTTGTAGAATACAAACTTGGAAACCAGTTAATACATATGAAACAGGTTGAATCCCTCTAGTCCAGTACCCTTGCAACCTGACCAGTTCTGAACCAGAGAATTTTCCAGACCACAGGTGGTCTATATTATCTTGCAGCATTACTAACACTTCCACTGCTTATAGGGCTGTTAGAGAATATTTAGTGATAAATTAGATGTAAATAATAGCACAGAACACTGAGAGCCAAGACCGGTGGCTGTAACAAACTTTATGGGATCGCAGAAACTTGGCTACACCCATGAAAAGTGGGCATCCAGCTAACTAAAATCATTCTGGACAAAGGATGTTTCCAGACCAGAGAGTTCTGGACTGGAGCGGTTCCACCTGTTTTAAATTTTACATTGTAGCTAGCAGAAACAAAAGTCACACTTAATTCGGTATTTAATCTGCGACCAGCTGACACAATGTTAAGCATGAGTTGGTCCTGACTACAGAACTACATTTATTCTATTAATTAATGTGACTTTCATACCAAGATCATCATCATCACAGGACCTGCTTCTCACAGTTGTGTTGTAACATGATCTAATTTTCTATTTAAGACAAATCTCTCACAGGCCAGTCACTAAGGGCAATGACGACATTTGAACTCAACAACCATTCAGTCCCTAGAAGAGACAGAGTGGATGACAGACTTGAATGTCGATATTTAATGATGCTTTTTAAAGACCTTGCTGCATTTGCAGATATTGCCAACAAAGATGCTAATCAAAGTGGATTGCAGCAGTGGTTTCTGTAATGTGACATTGTGTCTCAAGAAACCTAGGTGAAGTCCACTAACCATCGTCAACTCCATCAGCACAGGCATTTTGAGTGTTCTCTACTAGCCAGTATATTCCTACAATGTTAGGAAGGCACTGCTGGAGATACCTACTCCAGTAAGATCTCCTGTTACACTATCATATTCTCTTCCAATATGCTGAGTAAAATCAATGACTACTCTTACAATGCAGAGCTATCAAAGCAGGTAGTTCTCACCCTAGTATTTCCACTTGTAAATCAGATGTTGCTTTTCCTTTGACCTTTCCAGGTTTCACTAATCCAAATTCTCCCTTGCAAGCACATCTGGACCAAATTAAAGGGAATAACACAAACCCTCTTAACTAGCTTTAGCTGGCACTTGCATCTAGCATCCTTGTTTCATTATGCTTATATACAAAGCTTGCTCCCCCCACTACGTCCCATGCTTCAGAGATCATAAAAGACATTACCCAAATCTGTCACAAGACATTTTATGCAAAACTAACAGGCGGTGTGTCTTGTCCAGACTGCCTACATAGGTACAGTAAAAGCCAGAGGGAAAAGAAAATTGCATAACATCCATATATAGGACTTGTAATGCAAGTTTTAAAAATCTCAATGTGGGACCAAGGCTACACAGCCCTACCCATATCCATCAGTTACTTTCACACATATTCAAGCATTTCTACCCCTTTCACTATCAGTTCTTTTTCCCTCAGTACACCAATTAACCTGCTAGCCCTAATCCATCAATTCTGTCTCCCACCAATTATATCCACCCTCACTATCCATTAGTCCCCCTTTTCATTTCATTAATCCTCTCATTCCTCCATTCCATTCATGTATCTCTTTGTCCCAGTCTGTAAATCCTCCACTCCCAGCTGCTCATCCTTCCCCAGGTGTGCATTTTTGACTTTACACAGTTTAATTTTCAAAGATTTCAAAAAATTAAATTATATAGTCCAATGTTGCCTGCAAAACGGTTCTTCTTGCTCTCCTTCACCCATTACCCTGTGGATACGTACATGCTTTAATAAAGTTACTTTTGAAATGTATGGGTCTGAGAAAGCCAATCATATTATACAAATAATCTAATAAAAGTAATTAATAATGCTAATGAAATACTTAATGTGTTAAAGAATATTTATATTTTAAACATGTTTTGTCTCGTCGTTTAGAAAACACAAAGTTGCCTTCCCTGAAACAATTTGAGTGTCTTGAATTGTACATTAGAACAGTGTTTCTGAAAGTGTTCCGCAAAATCACTTTGAAAAACACATTAACTGGCCGCCCTGGTTTGTTTATTTACTGGTGCCGCTGCCACGGAACCTTGTGGCTCCCGTTGGCTGCAAAGGACGAAACGGAGCCAATGAGAGCCGTGAGGCTCCTTGGCCGCGGCACCAGTAAATAAACAAACTGGGGCAGCCAGTTAATGTGTTTCTCAAAGTGATTTTGTGGAACACTTTCAAAAACGCTGCATTAGAAGACATCTACCTGTCTCTCTCAAGTTCCTGCTTCACCTCATCATTAGGCAGCTTCACCTGCAATGAACTTCAACAATGTTATACTAAGACACTTCAATATTATAACATTTCAATATTACAATATTCTTATTTACTGACAGATACTTGAAATTGACTGCTACATATTTTGTCTTTAAAGGATTACTTTATTGATTTTTTTTTTAAGTCAGACTTGCAGTTCTATTTCCACAGGGAAACCATGACATTTGGAGTACAAGTAGGTTAATCCTGCTGTTTGTTTGTACTCCCCTGTGGACAGCCACCCAACAATAATAATAATAATGAAAAAAAACCAGATCAATTACAGTTATGCAGTTGTGCTAAAAGTCTAGAGGAGGTTGTGTGGCCTGCTGGCTAAAATCAAAAGATTTATTATATGTGATGATGTGTGTATTACAGAGCTCATGTGGACAGAGAGATTGTTTTGGTTCTTTTCTGCTTAACATAATTTGTTAAGACAGTGTGTTTTTGCATTAGTATAGATGGGGTTGGTCTCACAGTCTATTACTAAGGTTGCCAAACTCCTCCCATGATAAGACACTGCTTTAATCGCTTATAACTTTGGCCAATATTAACCATTTGAGCTGAAGAATTAACCATTTTACATGTTGCTTGTCTGCCTCACACTGAATTGTTCTGGAAAATTGCAGCCAATATGGTTCCATTATTTCTGAGAATGAGGCTAAGGAAAAAACACATTGTTCTGCCCATGTTAAATTCTTGAGATTTTTTTTCTTTGAAAAGCTCTGATGCTCTATGCTTTGGAGGAGGGACTTAAAATGTGGCCATGAGGGCAGTTTGTGGGGGTATGTGGTGTGTGTGAGATGTGTCTTTTGCGGTCTCACTGAAAAGCGACCCAAATTTAGCCAAGTTTGAGACCTTTTAAAATTTGCAGTTTGTACATACTCAGACTTGCCCAAGATTAACAGCTAAAATACCCAGAGATTCTGGCCTTGCTGAACATTCTCCATCCCCTTGAAGCTCCCAAAACCGATACGGCTGTGCATTCCAGGACTGCCTGGGCAGTGGGGAACAGCACAGTCCACTCTGGGTAGCCCCAGGAGCTGGCTGTCCTCAGCCCCACCCCTTCTGGAAGAAACAGAGCTGCCCTGCCCCCCACCTTGCCCAGGAAGATGGCAAATCTGTCAGTCCCCCTGGCTGTGCAGATGTCGGGGTGATGTGGAACAAACACCATGTAATGATGTAAATAAAGACTGTACCATTATGCATCCAAACAAAGGGGACAAATGAAGCTTGCATGGGCAGCCTTGGTACTGGTATCCGTATGAACTTCTGAATGCTTCACTTGGCAGCCTTACTGATATTCTTTTAACAGAGAGAGAGTGCACAGAAGTTTACGCAGAAAAATAGGAATTGTCATGTGGGTTCAAATCCATCTAGTCCAGTATCCTGTCACCAACAATGGCTAGCACCACATGCTTCAGAACTAGTGGCAAGAAGCCTAACATTAGACCTAAAAGGAGCAGATTATCCTACATATAAGTCTCCTAAGAGTTGGAGGTTGAATTAAACCCTGAGCATGAAGTTTAATATTGCTTCCAAAGTGTTTTTAGCATAACTACTATAACTCTGCATATTCTTATCCATATAAATGTCCAGTTTCTCATTGAATCCTGCTTAGTTTCTGGCTTCAGTGACTTCTTGTGGCAATGAGTTTTGCAGTCTAATTATAGGCTGCATGAAAAAGTGCTCTCTTTTTATCAGTCTTCACTTTCCCTCCTATCCATTTCATTCAATGTCTCCTTGGTGTTCAGATCTAGTACAAATAAAGAATGCAATGCCATGTAGAAATCAGCATTAAATGGGACATTTTAAATTGGAAAGATTGCAAGGCTATTATAAAAAAGGCTTCAGTGAATCCTTAAGAACATAAGAATGGCTACACTGTGTCAGACCAATGGTCCATCTAGCCCAGTATCCTATCCTCTAATAGTGACTGGTGCAAGGTGCCTCCAAGGGAACGAATAGAACATGGCATTTCATTAAGGGCTCCATTCTCTGCCATCCAGTCCCAGCTTGTGGCAGTCAGAGATTTATGGACACCCTGAGCATGGGGTCGCATACCAGACTAGCTTGATTAATAGTCATTGATTGATAAGCTCATGGACGACTGTCTAATTCTTGTTGAACCCAGTCATACTTCAAAACATCCCCTGCAAGGAGTTCCACAGGTTGACTGAGTTGCGTGAAGAGTTTTTTTTTAATGTTTGTTCCAAACCTTCTGCCTATTAATTTCATTTGGTGATCTCTGGTTTGTGAGTTATGTGAAGGGGTAAATAACACTTCCTTGTTCACTTTCTCCACACTTTTGTGATTTTATAGACCCTTATCATATCCCCCTCAATCATGCATTTTTCAGATTGAACAATCCCAGTCTTTTTAATCTCTTCTCAGATGGAAGCTGATCCATAACCCTAATAATTCTTGTTGCCTTTCTCTGTACTTTTCCCACTTCTGATGTACCTATCTGAGATGGAGCATGCACTATTCAAAGTGTGGGTGTATCATGAATTTATAAAGTGGCATTGTGATATTTTCTGTTTTATAATCTATACCTTTCCTAATTGTTCCTGACACACTGTGAGCTTTATTGATTGCCACGGTACATTGAATGGATGTTTTCAGAGAACTATTCACATTGACTCCAAGATCTTTTTCTCGAGTGTCCCCAAGAGCTTAGGCCCCATCATTTTATATGTGTAGATGGATTTATGTTTTCCAGTGTGTGCTACTTTGCATTTATCAACACTGAATTTCATCTGCCATTTTCTTGCCTTGTCATCCAGTTTTGTGATGTCCCCTTGTAACTCTTTGCAGTCTGTTTTGGACTTTACTATTTTGAGGTGTAGTGTCTCATCTACAAATGTTGCCACCTCACTGCTTACCCCTTTTTCCAGATTGTTTATGAATATGTTGAATAGCCCCAGTCTTTGTAGATATCTTTGTGGGACCCATCTTTTATCTCTCTCCGCCATGAAAACTAACCATTTATCCTTACCTTTGTTTTCTTTTAACCATTTACTAATGCATGAGAAGCTCTTCCTTTTATCCCATCACTTTGCTTAAGAGCCTTTGGTGAGAGATTTTGTCAAGTTTTTTCTGAAATTCCAAGCACACTGTAGCCAGTGGGTCACCCCTATTCAAACTGTTGTTGGCCTCTTCAAAAAATTCTAGTAAATCGGAGAGGCACGTGTTCCCTTTGCAAAAGCTATGTTGGCTTTGTCCCCAAGCTATGTTGACTCTTACCCTGCATGGATCCAATGATGCAATGGCATACAGAAGCAAATCTTCTGTCCTCTGTAGTAATCAGCTTACATTGGAAGCATCCTTCAGCTACAAAATAAACATAGCAAATAAAGAATGGTTCTTCTTTCCTGTTCACTTGTTGGAGGGAAACTATCAAACTTTTGCAACCCACTGCTACAAGATGTATTAAAATCTCTTTCAGCTGAGTGCAAAATGTGTCAACCACCATCGCTACTCTAGTTCCATTTAGAAGAGAAAATCCACTTTATACAAGCTATCAGTGAAAGACTTTTAGATAAATAGTAGTCTGCTGGAGACTGGCCATCTACTCCTTGCTAAATGAGCCCAAATTTAGAAAAGGACCTCTGTGCTCATGGTTGGCATTAACATGCTGAGTGTTGACAAAGGCATCCATTAAACGGCCTTATTTTTTGGTGGCATGACAATCCAGCCTAATTTGTGGACTGGGTTAGACTGTTTCTGGTCAACAGTTATGGGGTATAGGTACATAGTATCTGTCATGCCACTGATCTAATAAGTGCCGTTTTCTGCCTTTGTCTCTGAAATATCAGATATTGGCTATTTCCTAGCAAATCCTTCTGACACAGAAAAAATGCATCTAATCATTTACATAATGGCATATGGGTGGGAGTGGAGGGAAAGTCAGTCTTCTTCGTCATCAGCAAAAATCAGCTTACAGCTGAAGCATGAGACTTGATTGCCCTTATTGTATCATGTGTTTTTGACAGGTGCTATCTCTGGTCATAGGTCTTCCTCAGAAGCTTAGGCACTACTGCTGGCTGATATGAAATCAACCCCTATGTGCTGCAATGAGGATCTGTCTAAATTATATGACCTATTTTTCTTGCTCTGATCACAGATGGGTTAGGAAAGGAGACCCTAATTTTCCTACTCCTGCTTTTTTTGCTTTCATAATACGCAGTGATGTGGAATGCTTCTGAGACAATGCTTGGTGCAACAAATTTTAATTTGTTGATTAAAATTCCGGAATTCAATACCTGAGTAGAATTTTGTAGATACTTATAAATCTGCGTATCAGTTCACCTCTTACTAACCTAACTGCAGGGGAATGGATGTTACAATTACAGCCTATCTCCAGTCTACATATTTATTAATCAAATTGTTACAGAAAGGACCTTTTCCCAATCATCAATTTGACACAATGCTAAAAAATTTAGCTGAGGTTAAGGAAAGGAACATTTATGGCATCAGAAGAGGCCAACAAAATTAGTCTTTTTGAGATTTTAATGAGAAAAGTTAAATTTATAACCTTTTCTCCATGCTTGTTGCAGTCTAAATCAGAAGAATGGACTTATATGTGCCATTTTCTTTTCCTATTACAGCCTTTGTCTGGAAAATGAGGTTTCAGAACTTTTATGTCTAACAGATTATGTTCATTATACGGCAGGCAAAAGGTGTTCTAAAAGCCAGCGGAATGGCTGCCAATGACTTCTAACTAATGAATAAACTGCCTAACCCTTTAATTATGACTTGCTTTAGTGTCCACAAAAGGAAAATACCTTTCATAGCATTGGCAAACTCAAGCCTGGTTCAGGTTTCCATTCTCTCCTGGTGACTAAATATTGATCTGATTTGCCCCTGCTACTCTCACAAAAATCAGTTTGTACCAGTGATTCCAAATTGCATGATGATACTGATGTTTTAGATGTATATTTGTTCCAGGGTGCAGGTGGAGCACACCAACACTGTAGATCTAACTCTAGCGTTGCAGCCATCTTATGATGAAACCCATTATCAATGGATTATCAGACGTGTCCTTCCATGTGTTCAACTCATCTTGTCCTGACACAGATGCTACATTCTCTTCCCCCCCGCCACCCATTCTCTTTCCTCTGATTCTTTCCCTTTCTTCTGTTCTCTCTCGGTGCCAGAGGACAGGGGGGCAAACACTTCACATGCTCCTCCACCCCCTGGCCAATCAGGATCTGTGGACCGAGGAGCACAAGAAACGTCCAAGCCCCACCCCTTCCAAGGCAGCTTGGGGCCACTTTACAAATTTGTGAAGTGCCCCCCGCTTCTAAAATTATTGCCCACCCCTGCTCCAGACCCTGCGGTCCCCAGGTGAATGCCCTATCCCCTAGGCCACTTAGGAACCCACCCCACCTCTGTACTTTCCGGGCACCCCTTATCCTGCCTTCCAAGTGCTAGAGCCAGCTCCAGCTCCTAGGGCAGCCTGTGTTGTCTGCTTCCTAGGTGGAGGGGAGGAGGGCGGGACTCAAACCAACCACCCTATAACCTTCTTTTGCAACCTTCTGCCAGAGGAATGGGGGAAAAAAAAGCTTGGTGGACTTGTGGTCTGTAATCTCAGCTGGAACACTGTCTACCTGAACCATTCCCATGATTGACGGCAAAGAGAGAGCAAGAAGTCAGTTGTTAAGGATCCACCAGTTAACTTCACTTTCTTAGCCCTTCCTGGCCTATCCCTACCCTTCCTATCCTCTCTTAGTTCAAGATCACCAGATGTTAGATCCCATCTCATCAGCAAATTGTGCCAGCCTCCTTTGCTCAGGAACTACGTTTTCTACACAATCACTTTCATGTTTTCTCCCATGTTGCCCTTCATGCTTCAGAGAAACTCCCAATAAATATGAACAAAACTAATTCATTACCTGCCTTCAAAATTGTTCTTAAAACTCTCCTTTACTTCATTGCCCACAATAAATTTTGACTACAGTGAGAGAGTGCTGGTGTGCTGATACCATTGCATACCATGCTAACCAACACTGTCTCTTTGTTTCCTTATGCTCACCCATCTGTTTGTCCATAACCATATATTGTCTAAAAGTTTCAGAGTGGTAGCCGAGTTAGTCTGTAACTGGAAAAACTTAAAAACAACAACTAGTCTTGCAGCACCTTAGAGACTAATAAAACATGTAGAAGGTATCATGAGCTTTGGTGGGCACAACCCACTTCTTCAGATGAATGGAGTATTGGACTTTTAATACTCCATTAATACGAAGAAGTGGGTTGTGCCTACGAAAGCTTATGATACCATCTACACGTTTTGTTAGTCTCTAAGGTGTTTCAAGACTATTTGTTGTTTTTAAGTTTTTCCAGGTATTGTCTGTTATACCCAGATTGTAATCCTTTTGGGCGAGATGCCATCTCTTTGTTCTGTGCTTGTGCAGTGCCTAACATAATCATGGCTTGATTCCTGATGAGGGCTCCTAAGCATGATAATAATACAAAAAGTTATATACAGCTGTGGAAATGAATGAGTGGACAGATCTGGGATCATGAAGGGTTGACAGCACATTGTTTGTTCTCTTTTACACTGTAATTCCCACTCCCTTCTAATCTAGTGCCCTGTGGGTAAGCAAACACTGATTTAAATTCAGATTTTTATCTCAGTTTCTTCAGCACTGAAAGGTTAGTGACAGTCTACTCAGCGAGCCACCTTTCAAAATCCTGGACTTGAGAAACAATTGGAAAGAGGAGCCATTGTAGTCCAGTCAGTTCAACATATTGTGTTATAAATGCTTTTCAGTTTTTATTTTTTATATGGCCTGGCCATTCCAGCCCTATCGTAGGAGTAACTAGGAGGCTCTGCTGAAACTTGCAATCGGTGGAAATAGAGAATACAGATGACAGCCAATATCCAAAACATTAGAGCACATTGTTCTACTCTTCTGTTTATACTTTGTTATAGTAGTTGACCTTAGCTATTACAAAGATGGGCACTATAGGTACAATTAAGATATATCTATTACAGGGATATCAGGGATGTGGAAATCAGATGTACTGAAATAAGAACAGACTTGAACCTACTACAGAGATTCTAGATATGCACCCCTCTGACATGTACAGAATTGGTGTAGCTGTGTCAGTCCCAGGAAAGTTGAGAGATAAAATGGGTAAGATAATATTTATTTGGACAGACTTCTGTGATGAGACATATAAACTTTTGATTTTAACTCAGTGTAAACTCCAGAGTTTGCCCATCTTACCTACAGAAGTTGGTCCAACAAAAGATATTACCTCAGCCACCTTGTCCATCTAAGACCAGAAAACGACACATTAGCTGATTTCACGGGGCAACAGTAACAGTAAGAATGAGGGGAAACTTCAAACTTTCACACATGTAATTGGAGACTTGACAGTGCAGTCGACAAGATCCTTGTCTTTCAATGACTAATTCATGAATCAGTGCCAGCGCTGAAACAAATAGGCCAAGCAGAAAGACTGGTGAAATAATGAAAACAGGAGCTAACTAAATATAAATAAAATGAAGTAAAACAAACAAGTTAGAAGTACAGTTCTACAAATGCAAAGGGAAAAAAACTTTAAAAATCAATAACCTTGAAAAAATAATGTATTAGTGCACTTACCTTTGGAAAAAGAAATGAAGAGTGGAGGAAGTCATAGCAACAGTAAGCATGTTGTCCGATGGCTCAGCAAACTTGTAAGCCTGGTACATCTCCATACACACAGCAATTTGTGCTTCTTGAACATACAGTGAGTGCTTTAGCTAATTCTGATGGTGGCAGCTGACCACACAAAAGGAAAGATTGACATTCCAAAAGATACAGGACACTATTATAGGGACCAGAGTCAAAGCATACTGAAGTCAATAAAAATACAAGACCTTATTGAGACTGCTGGGCACATAGAGAGCCTTAATGTACCATCGGATACTGCCTGCCTAAAGAGTTGTCTTTATTAAAAGAAAATCTATAAATTGTAATAGGCAAGAAACCAATAGGGTACATAGAGAGCCTTAATGTATCATCGGATACCGCCTGACTAAACAGTTGTCTTTATTAAAAGAGAATCTATAAATTATAATAGGCAAGAAACCAATAGGGTTCTATAGAAATGTTAAGAGATTCTAAAGATCTAAAGAACTTAAGAATTATATCCCTTTGGTAGAACTGAAATCACCCTACAGTATCCAAGAAAGAATTGTAGCCTTGTTATGAGATTTTTTAGATTACAATTTCTGCATATGGGTTAGTAAACAAATAACTGTTGAATTTTATGCTGTGGTAGCATAAGACAGCATGCAAAGTCTTGCTAAATTTTGGTGTGGACTAAGCGCACATTGAAAGAATTGTAGATTATATTAATACAATAGTAAGCAACTGCTGACATGCATTTGTCAAGAACAAATCATGCCAAACCAACCCATTTTCCTTCTTGAAGAAAGCAACTGACCTCATGGATAGGAAGGGAATGGTAGATGTGATATACTGGACTTGAAGGCTTTTGAGACAGTCCCACAAGATAGTCTCAAAGAAATTGGGAAAATAAGATTAGAAGATGAATATACCACAAAGTGGAAGCATAACTGATTGAAAGACCATTCTGAAAGGAGTAGTTATCAAAGTTTACAGTCCAACTGGGAAGATGTAACAAGTGGAGTCCCAGAGAAGTATCTCCTTGGTCTGGTACTATTTAATATTTTCATTAATAATTTGGATAATGGAATGGAGAGTATACTTATCAAACCAGCAAATGACACTAAGATGAGAGGATTGCAAGTACTTCAGAGGACAGGATTAAAATTGAATATAATAAACTGCAGAACTGGTTTGAAAAATAAGGACAAGGGCAAAGTACTCCACTTAAAGAGAAAAAAATCAAGTACACAAACACAAAATGAGGAATAGTTAACTAGGTGGCAGTACTGCTGAAAAGAATTTTAGGGCTATAGTGGATCACAAATCAAATACTATGATGATGTTGTAAAAAGGCAAATATCATTCTGGGATGTATTAACAGATGTGTCATATATAAAGCAAGGGTGTTAACTGTTCCAGACTACTTGGCAATAAACTCTGCTTAAGTTCTGTGCCCTATTCAGTGTACCGCAGTTTAGGATGGAGGTGAACGAGTTGGAAATAGGAAAGAAGAGAGCAACAAAAATGATAAGAAGTTTAGCAAAAGTGACCTGTGAGAAAAAGATTGAAAGAACTGGGTATGTTTAGTCTAGAGAAGTCTAAGGGGAGACATGATAAGCAGTCTTCTCTCCATGACAATCATTTGCAAAATTGGATGGGGATCAGTTGTTCCACCAAGGTAAGGTAAGGCAAGAAGTAATTGGCTTCATTTGCAGCAAGGGAGATTTGGATTAGACATTAGCATTTCCCCCTAACTATGAGGACAGTGAAGCACTGGAAAAGGTTACCGAGGAAGGCTGTGGAATCCCCATCATTGGAGGTTTTTAGAACAGGTTGGGCAAACATATGTTGGGGATGGCCTAGGTATGCTTGCTCCTATCTCAGTACAGGCGAATGGACTTGATACCCTCTTGAAGTCCTTTCCAGCCCTACATTTCTAGGATTCCACTAGAGGTTTGATATGGTGTTTTAAGCAGGTAAATCTGAAGCTGACACTGGGTAATACTTCAATACACTGACATTTTAAAAGTTTGCCATCTTGGGGACAAACTTTTAAGATATCCTCCCCAAAATTTACCACGAACTAATGCTGTATTCCAGTCCTAGTACTAATAGCATGAGCACTACAGGATACACAGGTATAATCCATGACAAAAAACATGTCACACAATGTGGAGCTTTCACCTGGACCCCAGACTCCATTACCCCTCCACTATGACCCACAACTTCAATTTTCATTCATCGCAACAAAAGTTAAAAGTAGCAAGTGTGCTTCAGAAAAAAAATCACTAAAAAGTATAAAAGATTTGTTTGCCAGTTGCCATGCAGTTTTGTTTTAAGAAATATCACTTTTTTTTACTAGATTTAGGACTGGACATATAGCATCCAAACACAAGAATGGAACAACAACAACAACAACAAAAGAGAATCTAGCTCTGCAGACCATATGTAGCCAAAACTTGGATTGAACATGGGGCATTTTGGCTGACTAAGGAACACAGACATTGCCTCCATGACATGTAATCAGTTCAGTTTGAGGAACTGAAAAATATCAAGGCAGAGAGAAAAGAAGGGATGATTGTGAATTTTCTTTCAAAATTCTTTTCTTGTACTTTCATTGAAATGTAGCCAAAATTTTAAAATTTGCCTTTTCAAAAAACATCAGGTCTAACAGACTGTAAAGACATTCGTTGCGGTCCAAGGGTACAGAACAAGTTAGGCAAGCACAAATTCAGCAAGTCTATGGCTAGCAAGCTGAATTTTTTAAAAGGACTCTGACCCTGTGTCTCACGCACCGTAGGTGCCAAATGAAGTTAGTCAGAGAGTTTACATTGCATGAAATATGGAATGGATCCACTGGGCATTAAAAATAAGTGTGTGATCAGACTCTTCTGTGGATCTCAAGAAAACATTTGATATTGTATCAACACTATAGGAAAGACAGTAATATACAGAGAAAAATATTGTCAAATGCTAAAATGTGAATGTGTAAAACAAGACAGTTCAATTATGTATTCTGTAGAATATTGCATTTTTAAATCTCTTACAAAGAAAGTCTGGGATATAAAAATATTTTCTGTAGACACCATAGAAGAAATCTTTCTCCAGTAATGATATTGCTCCCCCTCAGTGTATTATCTGAGCAACTCATCTTCCTTAATGCATTTATTCCCTCAATACTCCTATGGGGAAGGGAAGTGCTATTTTCTTACAGATGGGAAATGGAGGCACCAGAATTAAAAGCCAGATTTTGAAGTGTTTAAGTACATAGTGATACAAACAGGCACTTAGAGGGGTTTTCAGAAGTGTCTAGGTACCTATCTGCACTTTTAGCCATCAAAAATACATTTAAAAATCTGCCCTGAGCCCTGGTCTACACTAGGGAGTTATTTCAAAATAACCCCCCCTTATTTCAAAATCATAAGCAGAGCGTCCACACTATCAAGCCTGTTATTTCAAAATAATGGACTGGTTATTTCAAAATCTGTAATGCTTTCCTTGGGGAATAAGATTGTTTTGAAAGAGTTATTTGGGGAGCTGTTATTTCAAAATAATTTCCTAGTGTAGACATGCCCTAAGTGACTTGCCTAGTCATACTGGAAGAATAGGGAACTGAACTTCATCCACTGGACCATCTTTTTTCCTTTCTCAGGCAGGACTGGGGTGGTCTGACACAGAAAGGTGTAAGAAACATTAGACAGCTGAAAACATATAAACAACGAGGAGTCAAAGCTTTCAAAAATGGGTAAAATTGAACTGTTATCTTCAACAAATGTTCTAATACATTTATATCTCACTAGAATATTATTTATGCAGGTTTGTTTTAGTCTTGTATGTTTAGAACAGCATTGCTTCATGGCCACAGGCCTACTGATCTTGAACTTCATGTTCATAAAGGATTTAATAAATTGCAATGCAGTAAGGCCTCTAGCTTGTAAAAAAAAAGGTTTTCTCTTATGGCGGCTGCATTCTAATTGCAGGCTTTACTAACAGCACATGGCCCTTGACAACCCTGGTTGTGCCACATACCTGCATTTTCAAATTGATTCATATATACTCACATTGTGGTCTCATCCACCCACAGAGCTCATAGCCTCAGGAATCATTGCATAATTAATTCCTGTCATGCTTCATCATATTCATAGACAGCTTTGACAAGAATCAATAAAGAAGTTTGTTCATTTAACTTGGCTGACTCCCTTAACTCATTCCAATTTATCATTTTGAATGAACATGCTTTATTTAACAGGTTAATTCCCTGAGCAATACCACACATATTTGTAGGGTAATATTAGAATTGGTATTTATATTCCAATTTTAAAATTGGTATATAAATTTTAGGAGCTAATACATTAGAATAGAATTAGCTGTGTCTAGTAATCCAGTGCCATCAATAGTACCAGTTCTTGCTTTCCTGCTATTCTTAATGTTTTGGTGGCGGGATGGGAGGGAGAAAAAAAATTAAGAATCTGCACTCTGTCACTAAAACTGGATAGAGTGAGTTAATTTCAAGAGTGATCTTTCATTCAGGTATGAATGAAGCACAGAAGACAAATGACATCTAGACTGATATTTGGAGACATAATGTTGCTGGGTTTCTCTGCCATTACTTACTTGAACTTCCTGAAAAATCTTAAAAGTTTTCTCTGAGGTGGAAAAACTAATAAAAACACAAGAGAGGAGTACCTGGTTAAGCAAACTGCTTGAGAAAGTTTAACCATTAGGCACCAATGATAAATACAATGAAGGATGCAAAAAAAGAATATTAGCTCCAAAATAAATCTGAAAAATAGTTCAGTTTAAAATGTTATGAAACCTAAGGCTTGGCACAAACATTTTTTAAATAACTGACATGTATCCCAGACATGAGAAGCACAAACAGTAGTCAGAAATAGTATAGTGCAATCTCTGAAAATGTCATGTTTCAGACTAAAAGGGGTACAGTCTATAATGTCAATCATTTATTCTCACAACTTCCATTAACATTTTAAAGGCATGACTGTATGCTCATAACTTCCCAAGCATCAAGAATGACAAAAACCATACCTCAGAATCTGCTGTATTTTCTCTCAAAAATAGATGTTGAGCTAAACTACAGAAGCTCCAAACTACTGTATCAAAAAAGGAGGATGTTTCCTTCAAGAAACCCACTGATCAGCAATAGAATGGATATGGTGTTAATGAAACAAATCAATCATTGCACACATATCTGAACTGCAAGCTGAACTAGAATGCGCACCATCTTCTGAATTCTATGACTGTTTCCACACTTAAGTTTATGAAGCTTGTAGCCTACTCCTAAAAATAAATGGGACATCTTTTGCATTCCAAGGTTGTGCCAGATTGTGTGATGCCTGCCTGAACAGGGTTATGGAGAGTAGACCTGGATAAAGCCTGAACATTTAAAACAATTTTTGGACTAGTTTAATATTAGAGAGAAGTCATTTACTGCCATTTGTCTGGATCATCACCCCCTCTTATGAAGCAACAGCAGGAGGCACATGAGAGGAAGGGAGAAGGTAATGTGGGAGAACAGTTTACTAGGATTATTTCATGGGCGCGGGGGAAGGTCTGCTTCCTTCCCTCCCATTTATCCTTCTTGGCATAGCAAATGAGTATTTCATCAGACTCCAGAGAAGCTAGAAGCCCTTTGCCTCTATGTTATTATAGGACCCTGGTTTTGGCAGACTATAATTTTGCTGAATAGTCACAATTCAGGATGAGGAGTCAGGAAGGGATGGGACTGACTGGGATGGAGAGTGCTATGGGTAAGAAAGGAAGTTGGGGGGCAGGTTGCAGGGGTTGGGACAGAAGTAGTCAAGATAGTGGGGAACAGAAATGAAAATCATCATCCACAGGATAAAACACTTCTCTCCATAGCCTGGAATAGAGCCTATGATAACTAAGCCTCATAATCTGGATTCTGACCTTAAACAGCCTTCTTAAATGTAAGCATATGGGAGCCCCTACTGAAGCCCAAAAGGGACAAATCACATGTTTATAGCTAAGTGCACACACCCACACAAATTAGTAATAGTTAGGTAGGTGTTGTGTCAGGCCATTACCTACCATGGGCACGTCTACACTACAATGTTATTTTGAAATAACAAGGTGAGCATTCACCTAGCAAGTCCCTTAGTTCAAAATTATTTTGAAATAACGGGCTTCTTATTCTGGAATAATAAACCTTCATTTAATGAGGAATAATGCCTATTTTGAAATAGCATAGTACGGACGGTCCACTGCTACTATTTTGAAATAACTCCTCCGAAGGGCCATTCAGAGTAATTACTTCCCATTGCTTCCTGGGGCTCTAAATCAAGGTGGCACGTCCACATAAGGGGAGCCTGTCTCAGATTAATTTCTAGGCTTCCCTGTAGTGTGAATGTGCTATTCCAAAATAACTTATTTCAAAATAGACAACCCCCATGCTGTCTCATTGTTTAAGAACATAAAGAGCATGAGAATGGCCGTATTGTGCCAGACCAAAGGTCCATCTAGCCATCTTCCAACAGTGGTCAATGCTAGGTACCCCAGAAGGAATGAACAGAACAGGTGATCATCAAGTGATCCCTCTTCTGTTGCTCATTCCCAGCTTCTGGCAAACAGAAGACACTATTCCTACCCATCCTGGTTAATAGCCATCGATGGACCTAATGGACCTGTCCTTCATGAATTTATCTAGTTCTTTCTTGAACACTGTTGTAGTCTTGACCTTTACAACATCCTCTGGCAAAGATTTCAACAGGTTGACAGCACTGTGTGAAGAAATACTTCCTTTTGTTTTAATCCTGTTGCCTATTAATTTCATTCAGTGACCTCTAGTTCTTGTATTATATGCAAGAGTAGACAACACTTCTTTATATACTTTCTCCACACCAGTCATGATTTTATATGCCTAGATCATACCCACCTTAGTCGTCTCATTTCCAAGCTGGAGACCCAGTCTTATTAATCTCTCCTCATCTTCCTCGGGCTTCCCTCTCTGTCTGGATCTATTGGTTAACTCTTGTCCTAGATGTAGATTGTAAGCTCCTTGAGAACTGAATGTCTTTTTCGTCTGGTTTTGTGCAGTGTCTACAACAATGGGGTTCTGACTCCTGCTCCATGCCTGGGGCTCCTAGGTGCTGTCACCAAGTTTTAGAAGTTTAAATAGTATACACCTAACAGCTTTGCTGACATGAAGCATCACGGGCTCAGTTCTGCCACAAAACTTCTTGTATGATCTTAGACAAGTTACAAAATAACCTCTGTGCCTTGCTGAGCTGTAAAATAGGGTTGGTAATACTTCCTTATCTGAAAGGGGTATTGTAAGGCTAAATTCATTACAATTTGGTACGTTCTTTGTATTGCTATAATGCTTGCCTTAGAAATATCTCAAAGTATAGTTATTAGTTCAGACCATGCTGAGTCCAAATTACAGTAAGAAAATGTGGAAAATAGATAAAATTCTATTGACTGTTGGTAATACGCAGTTCCAGCCCAATCCCACTAACAGTGTTAACTACTTGTGTGAAAGCTTCTGTTGTTTTGCATTTCAAAAACAGGGTGGCTACTATTATAGCTATCTCGGCACCTCTCTGATTTGTGTGTTCATCATTTTTTTTCTTCACACGGCACGTCTTGGATAATATATACCATGCCTTACATCGTATGATGCAGCTGGTGCAACAGTACAGAATAGAGGCAGCACATTGATTCTTGACTGCTGAGAATTGCCAGCTGACACAATGGGTAACAGGATAAATATTAACCGTGACAGAAAGAGTTGTTTCTACGGTACACAAAAAGTGGTCCCCTCAGATAAATTAAAATGAAATTCCAGAGATTTTTCCTTTAAGGTTTCCTTGTTTGCAAGACCTTATAAAGGAGAGCGCTAGCATTTGTCTTCTATAACCAATATTAGGAGAGTAACTTAGGAGGCTGCACTACTCTATATTTACACTCTTGTTTCCCTAATATAAAGTTCTGGGTTTCATTTTTTTTATAAAAGTGTGCTGCTATAATATGCACATCAAGCTAGGACTTATTTGTTATGTAATGTAATATCTTCCAAAATCCACTTACGTGTAAAAACTTCCTGCAGCTCTCATTGGCCTGGAACAGCAAACTGTGGCTACTGACAGCTGAGCTTATGGATGGCCAATGTAAACAATGTGTCTTGCAACCAGCCAGCAGATTTCTCTGATGGGCCACATGCCAAAGGTTATTGACCCCGTTCTAGAAGGCTTCATCCTGGGTTTCCTGTTTTTTCTCCCTCTACTATTTGTCTCTGGGTAATCTCGTTTGCAAGCACAAGTGTAACTATCATCTCCATGTTAATGATTCACATAACTACTACTGTACTCTGGACCCATCTCCTGGCTAAACCAAGATCTTGGCCTGTTTTACTGACCTCTCTCCCAGCAGTCGGCTTATAATCGATACAACACTCTTATCTTTTGTTGTAAGTCCCATCCCGCCTTCCTGGCTCAATCAATGTGGAGATCATCATCCTACCTGTCACTCAAGACCATAAATGGAATCATCTTTGGTTTGGCCCTCATTCTAGATACAGAAATACAAGCTGCTTCTAAATCTTGCAGATTCTTTCTGTAGAACATTTGTAAGGGTATGTCTACACTGCCACTCTAGTTTGAACTAGGGTGGCTAATGTAGTCATTCGAACTTGCAAATGAACTTGCATGTTCCCGGGCGCCGTCATTTTTAAATGCCTGGTAGTTCGAAATCCCTGCCCGCGGCTAACGCGGCATGGGCTAGGTAGTTTGAACTAAAGCCCCTAATTCGGACTACCGTTACTCCTCATTGCAGAAGGACTAACGGTAGTCTGAATTAGGGGCTTTAGTTCAAACTATCTAGCCCGTGCCGCGTGTAGCCACGGGCAGGGAGTTCGAACTACCGGGCATTTAAAAATGGCGGTGCCCCGGAACATGCAAATAAAGCCCGGGATATTTTAATCCTGGGCTTCATTTGCAAGTTCGAATGACTACATTAGCAACCCTAGTTCGAACTAGGGTGGCTAGTGTAGACAAACCCTAAGATACGGCCTTTCCTCACCCTCCATACAATTAGAACGTTCAACCAGGCTCTGACTTCACCTCTGGCTACTTCACAGTGTGGCCCCACTTTTATCAATTCAAACCATTGCTACAAAGAGCATTTTCCTAGTTTGTCATGTTGACTCTTTTTGCATCCCTCCACTCAGAGCTGCCAATGGGGTGGGGACAAAGGAGGCAGGTGCCCTTCGCTCCAGTGATTTAAAAGGGCTGGGGAGCCAGACTGCCATTGATGCCACCACAGCAGCAGCAGCAGCTGGAGCCCCAAGACCCTTTAAATTGGTGCCAGAGTCCCATGCAGTATGATCTGGGAGGCACTGAGGGGTGTCTGGGGGAGGCACAGCTTGGTCTGGGTGGCATTGAGGGCTACCTGCCCCAGCCCTGCCCCTTCTGCCTGAGGCCCTGCATCGAGCCCCCCCACACACACATTGCCCAAGGCCCAGTGAAGTAGTCACCAGTTCTTCCTCCACTAGCTCCCCTCTCTCCAGAGCATGAAATCACCCATTTGTTTTTACTTTCCATGCCCATTGTGGCCTAGTGCTGCTTGAGCTATCATCTTTCTTACAGCCAACTCTTGCTGTTGCTCTGCTTGTCATGATAGCCTACTTTGCCCACTTGTTAAATTTTAAATAAGCACCTTTGTGCTTTCTCACATTCTGCTCCTTATAGATAACAAGAACTCAATAAACATCCACCAGGGCACGCCATTATCCTCTTTCAAATCCCATCGTCTCACTCTCCTTTGCCGAGATGCCTACAAAAAATTCCAAATGGTTAAGCAGCTAGTATGCTGAGACCACTGTCATATTGACCAATATTGCCTCATTATTTCCTTGTGATTCTCCATCTGTCTACGTCCATCTGTTGTCTCTTGTCTTACACTTAGCTCTTTGGGTCATGAACCACCTTTTCTTTTGTATTTGTATGGCATCTGGCACAATAGGATCCTAGTCCATGATTTGGAATCCTACGCACTATAATAAATACAAATACATTATGTGATTTAATTCATACTAAATACCAGTTATCAGATAGAACAGTGGTCCCCAACGCAGTGCCCGTGGGTGCCATGGCTCTCGCCAAATGATCTGGGCTGGCCCTGCCCCAGCGCGCGGCGCATGCGCGGTGCTGGCCCCGGGCGCGTGGCGCATGGGCAGCCCCGCCCCTGGGCGTGTGGCACAGGCGCGGTGATGGCCCTGTGCGCGTGGTGCATGCATGATGCTGGCCCCGGGCGCGCAGCGCATGGGTGGCCCCTGCCCCGGGCGTGCAGCGCATGGGCGGCCGCGGCCCCGCCCCCGGACACCCGGCAGCCCCGACAGTTTGGGGACCACTGAAATAGAACAATACCTTATGTAACCAAACATCTTAGACATCTATTGCCTTGAATAAGGCTTCCTTGCTGAAGGCAAAGAATCTACCCATTACCAATACCATGAATATGCAGTTCAGAAAAGTAGATAATCATTTGCTGGACATATGGAATTTGCTTTACCTGATCAGACCATTGGTCCCTCTGGCCACTGGGACCGACTATATCTCATGCTTCAAAGGATGGCAGACAACCCATTGTAAACTTGGACTCATGGGAAATGCTGTATATATACCAGCATTTGCCTTACGCATTGAAGTGAGAGTCATTATCTTAGCTTGCATAGCAGCAAAAGTTATTAATGATCCGAACATTACCCAATGTTTTTGAAACACAGCTACCAGAGTTGCCTTGATGACATCCTGAGGCACTGAATTACACACAAACAGCATACGGTATAAAAAAGTATTTTCTTTTATTGTCTTTAAATGCACTGCCCTTTACATTTGATTCTGCATCTGTTCCTACGCATATTTTGTAACAAGGTGAAAATAAGGGGCCATGTGTTTTCACTATACCTATCCTAATGTGATTACTGAGGGAAGTGGGGGGAGGAGGGATAGAGCACCCCCTGCACAAAATGCAGATGAAGAGCTAACCCCTTCTCTCTGTGACTTGGATAAACAGCATTCTCTCTGCTCCAGTTTCAGTCTATTTTAATCACCATGAATACCTCAATAATGATCCCTGTGCCTCTTCTTCTTCTCAGCCTAGTTTTCTGTACTCTTTCAACATCTGCAACACCCACTAAATTGGTAACATAAAGCAGTTTCATGTGCTTGGAATAGCCTCTTGTGTTCAACAGGGTCAAAGCATCTCTTATGCTCAGCCTCCTCTTCGAAGAGACATCACTCACAAAAACACCTATCTTACCTGCCCATTTACATGAACCTGATGCGAACATTCTCTCATGACACACATAGAATCATAGGAAGGACCCTTAAGAGGTCAACAAGTCCAATTCCCCTACGCTCTTGGCAGGACCTAGCACCATCTAGACCAGCTCTGACAGGTGATCTTCTGATCTGCACTTAAAAAATCTCCAGCGATGGAGATTCCACAACCTCTCTAGGCAGTGTATTCCAGTACTTAACCATCCTGATAGAGAGGTTTTTTTCCCTAATGTCCAACCTAAACCTTTATTGCTGCAATTTAAACCCATTATTTCTTATCCTAACAGAGGTTAAGGAGAATATTTTTTCTTTCTCCTCCTTGTAACAGCTTTCAAGTGTACAAAAGTCTCAGAGGGGTAGCCGTGTTCACCTGTAACTAAAAAAAACCAAACGTACAAAACAATAATGGGTCTGTTGCATCCTAGGGTATGTCTACAATACAGCGTTATTTCGAAATATCTTATTTCAAAATAGTTAATTCGAAATAAGATATTTCAAAATAACGCGTCTACACACAAAATGCATTTTGAAATAGCGTTTTGCTATTTCGAAATAGCGCGTCCACACTGATTGGACGCTGAATCGCATTTAAGGCCAGCTGAAAGTTGCAGCAGGGCATCAGGTCAGTAGTTACTTTATGTGGCTGCTGCCTGAGGCTATCTGAGGCTTGTGCTCAAAGGGACCCCCCTGGACAGCCAGTTCTCAGCTTTCTCTGCTTGCTTGCCTACCTTGCTGAGGGACAGCAAAGCATTTTTGTCTCTGCCTGCTTTGGTTGCCCTGACTCCGGGTATCACAGCACTCAGCACCATGGAGCCAGAGCTGCCCCTGGGTACTCTGGTGCTCATTTTGGATGTCTTGTTGCAAGCCTGGCAGCAATTGCTGGAGTTTGCCTCGGAGCAACTGCTGCAGCCTGACCCCCAGGCCCTCTTCTGGACCCTCCTGGGGGATGAGGAAGAGCAGCAGCAGTGCCTGGATGCCAGCGTGCCCCATCGCATCTGGCGTCTGGACACCAGCAACAACTGGTGGGACCAGATTGTCCTGGAGCACTGGGGAGACCAACAATGGACCCAGAACTTCAGAATGAAGAAGGACACCTTCCTTGAGCTCTGTAAGTGGCTCACCCCTGCTCTGCAGCGACGGGACACGCATATGAGGCCCACCATTCCCCTCCAGAAGCGTGTGGCCATCGCCCTATGGAAGCTCTCCACGCCGGATAGCTATCAATCCTTCGGAAAACAGGTCGGCATGGGGAGATCCACCGTCGGAGCAGTGCTCATGCAGGTATGGCAGTCTCCAGCCACTGTGCCTGGGGGACGAGGATAAGGAGGGGATGGGCTGCCCCATGGAAAAGGGGGGGAGGTGGTGCAAGTCCCCTCCATGGGAGAGTTTGTTCTGTCCCAGCCACACTATGGACAGCCCACGGTGGCCAGGATTGCAGGGGGTTGCTCCTGAGGAGTGGGGGCACGGGGCAGTGGCGGGAAAGGAAGCATTCTCGGCCACCCTGGCACCCCAGTGACTCTCGGTTTTGTGTGTCCCTTTGCAAGTGGTCAAGGCCATCAATAGAGTGCTGCTCCGCAGAGTCATCCATCTCACTGATGTGGACGCGGTCGAGAGCTTTGGAGCCCTGGGCTTCCCCAACTGTGCGGGGGCAATCGACGGGACGCACATCCCCATTGTGCCCCAGACCACCAGGCCTCCCGGTACATAAACCGGAAGGGATACTTCTCGGTCATCCTGCAGGCTGTGTGTGACCACCGGGGCTGCTTCCTGGACATTAACATGGGCTGGTCAGGCAAAGCACACGACACCCGGGTGTACCACAACTCCTCTGTGTGCCAGAGGCTGCATGCCGGGACTTTCTTCCCCGACTGCCACATCAGGGTCGGGGACGTGGACATGCCTGTGTGCCTGGTGGGGGATGCGGCCTACCCACTACAGCCCTGGCTCATGAAGCCTTACACAGGACACCTCAACCCCTCCCAGCAGGCCTTTAATGCCAGGCTCAGCAGGGCCCTCATTGTGGTGGAGGGTGCCTTCGGCCAGCTGAAGGTCCGATTTAGATGCTTCCTCACCCACTTGGACCTCTCTGAGAGGAATATTCCGCACGTGGTGGCAGCATGCTGTGTGCTGCACAATTTGTGCAAAAGGAAGGGGGAGGCTTTCCTGCCAGCCTGGATGGCAGAGGCCTACCACTTGGCTGGCCTGTATGCGCAGCCCCGCACAGCTGCCAGCTGGGAGGCCCATCGAGGGGCTGTCGGTATCTGGGAGGCCCTGCGGGAGAGCTTCCAGATGGAGGAGGAGCGAAGTCTTCCTGGCGTGCCCCACTGGGGCCTTGTGCCTTATTCCACCCTCACATCCTTCCACTTTCCCCTCCCTAACCCCCCTTCCTGATGTAAAATAAACACACGTGTGTTGCCAAAAAGAAACTCTCTTTATTTGGGCATATGCTTTTGTGGGCTGGAGCCCACTTTGTCGGATGCATGAAGGGATCTATACACATGCAAAGATGGGAGTGTTACATTACTATGCCGAGGACCAATAGTAATGAGGCCAATTCAATCAGGGAGCATGGGGCTCACTTAAGAGTTGGTGAAAAGGTGAGAATACCAAAAGGGGAGGAAATTACTTTTTGTAGAGAAGTAGCCACTCCCAGTCTCTATTCAGATTGTGGCTTGTTTGCATATGGATTCCAGTCTGATTGTGTCAAGTTTGCATATGGATTCCAGCTCTGCAGTTTCATGCTGCAGTCTGTTTTTGAAGGGTTTTGTTGTTGTTGTTGTTGAAGTATTGAAACTTTCAAGTCTGTTACTGAGTGTCTAGGGAGGTTAAAGTGCTCTTCTACTGGTTTTTGAATGTTACCATTCTTGAGGTCTGATTTGTGTCCGTTTATTCTTGTGCATAGAGACAGGCTGTACATGGCAGAGGGGCATTGTTGGCTCATGACTGCACACATCACATTACTTGGATATGCGGGTGAATGAGCCCCTGATGGTATGGTTGATGCAGTTAGGTCCTATCATGGTGTCAATTGGGTGGATATGCAGGCAGAGTTGGAAATAGGGTGTTGCAGGAATGATTCCTAGTTTAATGTTTCTTTTGTGTGCTATGTAGTTGGTGCTGAGTATTTGCTTCAGGTTTGGGGAGCTGTCTTCAGAAAGGACTGGCCTGCCTCCCAAGGTCTGCCAGAGTGAGGGATCTTCATCTAGGCTAGGTTGTAGACCCTTTATGATGTGTTGGAGAGGTTTCAGGTGGTGGCTGTAAGTAATGGCCAGCGGCGTTTTGTTTTCTTTATTGGGTCTGACCCATAGTAGGTGATTTCTGCGTACCTGCCTTGCTCTGTCAATCTGTTTCTTCACTTCCCCAAATTAAAGAATGCTTGAGATAGATCCTGTAGGTGTTTGTCTACAACCAAGCCCGAAGATACAACCACATTTGCTCCAATCCCTCAGACAGAGACAATGGATCATATGATATGTTCTGGATGAAAGCTGGAGGCATGTATGTAAGTATAACAGTTAGTACGAGAACACTTCAGCCTCCCTGGATATTCAGTAAACAGGCTTCATGCATCCAGTGAAGTGGGCTCCAGTCCACAAAAGCTTATTCCCAAATAAATGTTAGTTTTTACAGTGCCACAGGATTCCTAATTGATTTTGCTGAAACAGACTAACATGGCTACCCCTCTGAAACTTGTAACCACTCAAGGCACCAATTTCTTGCCATCTGCAAGGACTTCTCTGTGTCTATTAAAAACTGATTTGTTTCACAGGCACAAAAGCAGACCCACCAAAGCACTGCAACTGAATAGCCCTGTATCTGGCTATCCCTTTCAACCAGCCTCTTCCTTGAAACAAAAGCTAGATGCATAATATCACTGAACTAAATTCACATGCTTTTCTTCCTGAAAGAGAAGTATTTTTGATTTATTGGCAAAGAGACAAAGCCCTTATGATACCTGTTTGTCTTATTTAATAAGGGAAATCCTGCTTGTAGAATATCCAGCTCGTACATTTTTGCCATCTTGAAACATTTTGCACCATTAGAGAAGTATTTATAGCTGCTTCTAAATGAACCGTTACAAAAGATTCTATTTCCTGTTTTCTCCTGAAAGATTTTTATGTGCCTGCTCTCTGAAATAAAATATATTGTTCTCATGCTTGCCTTAATATTACATAATCTATCAAGTTATCCGGAATGGTTAATGCTCTGCCAATCTATAGACCTACAAGGTGGCAAATGAAGTAAAATAACCAGAAGCAGATTTTTGGCTTGCACTCTTTAGTGGCAAAGTAGAAAGAGAGGAATTTGTGGAGGTTATAAAAAGTTGTCTGCCCAGGACTATAGTTTTTCATTTTTCCTTTGATCCTATATGTGTACATATAAAATGGGATCAAAGGAAGAAATGAAAATCTATAGATCTGGACACACAATATTGGGATCAGGAAAGGTTCTTGAGAAACATGAGGGCTAAAACAACATATATTTATTGCAGCTGCCTATTGTTTCGTTGGATGGGGAGGCAATAGTTTTATTTCTGCAGCAGCTTTGGGAGGGTCTTTTTGGTTGCTTATTAGACAATGCTGGGTTTTATTTATTGGTTTATTTATTTACTTAAAATATTTTTAACCCATCTTTCTATTTAAAATACTCGAGGCGGCTTATAACATTTTTTAAAACCCAACATAAATATATAGATAAAAAAATTAAAATACGAGACCCAAGGGGGACATAAAACCTGCTAAGACACCTTGAAAGGAGAGACACATACACACTCAAACATCAATAAAAGCACTAGTAAAAAGGGTAGCTTTAGCCTGGGTGGTTTTGTCTGTCTGTGGGCTGGATTACCTTGTAAAAAGGTTCAGGCCTGGCACAGAGAGTCAGTTTACCTTCAGCTCTCTGGCTAGCCAGAAAATCCTAGGAGAACACTTACCTTCACTGTCTATGCATTCAGATGATGAGGAGTTGGGGGAACCACTTACTTTTGCCCCTAGTCCAAAGACACATGCTTGATCTATCCTGGCTGGTAAACCACTACTGTCCCTCACTTTCTTTTGCTGCTATTCTGACTACTGCTACCATTGCCTTTGTTGGTCACCTTGTGCCTGAATGTTGTCCCTGATTGCTTGTTTTGAGATCCAAGCTTCTCTGTAGCTTTTGGGGTTATTTCCTCCCCTTTAGCACTACTGGAGCATCCCATTTATTCCTCAGAGAGCCCATGTTGGTGCCTGCTAGTGGCTATTTCCATCTCTGTTAATCTGGATGATCCAGAAATCTGGTGGTCATTTGCCCATGATACAATGCATTAATTGGCATTAATCAATCAATATGCATTGTCGTATTAAGATTTCATAAACAAAGTTCCTGTATTGTTCTGCTGCTCCCAGCTTTCTCCTCAATTTCAGGCTATGAGAGTCAGTAAAAGAAAGTATATTATACACTTAAGAGCTTTTCAATCTCCATGAAACTGAAACGTAAATAAAAGGAGAAAAAACCCTTCAGTCATCATGGTGAGACGGGAAAGCAGTCCTAAGTCACACCAAGAAAAATGCCAAGTTAAGTCCCTTTCTGTTACTAAGGCCAAAGAATACTTGGTGTTCTTGGGATTGAAAAAGTCATCCCAGGCCCTGATTTGCCATTGCTGCCAGCCATGCTCTGCTCTGTTCTTCCTCCTGTATAGCTGCTGCTCTTTCTGTGAAAGCCCCCAACCCTCCGCACACTGGACATGGGAGATGTTCCATCCCTACACACCCTTTAGCCCCAACCTCTTTATTCTGAGAGGAAGTAAGGGCAAAATATGCTATAGTATCCACACACATTCCTAATCTCTATGGTCTCCACTACTTAGGTTTCTCCAGTCTGACAGAAACAATCACAGACTAGGAATATGAGGAGTGGGGGAGGCTTAGCAACTCTCTCTTCATTTCTTGGTGAGTGCCCCTATTGCCCTCAGGAGATTCAAACACCCATGGGAGTGCCCCATGTGTTCCTGAATCTCTCTGGAACATGGGAAAGCAGGTCTGAGCATGCCATCGGTTTGCTGATTATTCCTTATGCAAAATTAACAATTAACATCCATGGATCAATCCCCCATTGGTGCTCTGGTTGGTGTATTTACTGTCTGGTGCAAAACATTTCTTTGCCAAACATGGTGGTTGCAAAACAGAGTCGGACCCTCCTCCCCCTATCAGATTTTTTCTTTTAAAAAAATGTGTTTTTCATCTGACTTGTAATGCTGTAACCATTAGTCTCACACCACTTTGGTAAGATAAGTATCACTGTATTCAGGGGAAAACTGAGACACAGTGTCTGAGGATTAATTTGTGGCATTAAATCAAAGACCTGAACTGGGGACATCTCCTCCTCCACGCAGCATCTGTCTGATGCCTTTCACCAATGTTATATTTAAACACTTAAGATGGCCTCAGGAACTCCAAGGGATGTCAGAGCAACACAGACACAATGTCACTGCTTAATAGACTGCAGTATGTATTGCTGTCAGAGGTGGACTAACTGCATACTGGGGATAGCCTATCTCCATGCAGCGCTAAGTCTGCAATGAATGGCTGCACAAGGAATCTCAGTTTGGGCTTCTCACTGCATGTGTCACAGCAAGGATGGTCTTTGCTCCCTTTCCCATGTTTGTTAGCCATGGAGAGCTAGCCAGTCCGGCTGGTAGAATTGCTTACTCAACGTCTCAGGTGAATGTTTCAAGACATGCAATAGCAAGAAGTCCAGAGCAAAGCCAGGAATAAAAATCTAAATCCGAGACCTAGTTCTGTCTCAGAATCACAGACTCATCCTTCCTTTTCTTTAGATACTCCAATTGTGTTGATTGTTTTGTGTCAAAGACAAAGACAGCTCAGAAATTGCCTGAAAGCTCCAATTAATTATGTAGGCTTTCAGATATCACATAGTTACAAGTTTTAGTCATTGCCAATCTGGGCTACATATTTTGGAATGTGGGAGGAGTAAAAAGCTCCCTTTTGCCTTAACAAATCCTGTGAAAGATTTTACTGTGTAGGAATGCATGACACTAGTAGTGTAGGCATCCTACGTCAGCTACAAAATCAATTTTCATACTGCTTTAACAGAAAGTATTATCAGAAAGAGATTAAATGTTTAATCTTTCAAATGTGTATCTCCTTAAATAGTAACACCCTGAAGTGAATTACTAAATCACCATTAAAACGGGATTGATATGGATTTACTACAAATATCTGAGAGACTGGGATCCCATTCTTCTGCTTTGGCAAGTGATGTTATCGTGCAACAAGATGGTTGCCATTGGCAGGAGGCCCATTTTATTCCTAATATTTAATTTCACATTAGGTTTGTATATATCTTAAGTCCTTCACGCTGCTCCTCTCCCCAAAATGAGTGCTGCTTTCATTTGCCACTGCAGAGCTTACCCACCTATTTCAGAAGAGAAAACCTTTCCCTAGACTTAAAAAAGCATCTTTCAGGTATAAAGAGCCTAGAGAAAGTGGGTTGAATGAAGAAGTCATCAAAAAGATTATAGGTGCTAATGCCAAACTTTTCAGACTACTAGAATTCTCTGCCAAGGGGGGTAGCCATCCAGATGACTAACTCAGCTAACTTCAGCAGGTAGTCATGTTTACAAGTCATGTAGGAATTAATTTCTAGGGAACTTGTGTTGGTTGAAATGCATGGACTAAATTGTACTGAGAACAGAGCTGTAATACAGTAGGTTTAATATTAAATGGATTTGTCACATCACTTCTGTCATGGTTTCTATAAATGAAACTGTTAGTTTAGGACCTCCTACATTTAAGCTAATCATTTCAAGAGGAAAAAACTGTATTATAGATTCATTCATGGCTCTACTAGTCAAATCACCTATGCAAAATTCACAATGTAAATGTCATGTCTGTCTAAATTTGGGTGAACTAATCAGAAGCCTCACAGCTCAGCAGCGCTATGCACCTAACTGGGTGTCACTGCAAATATTCTTATTCTGTGGCTTTCAAAAATCACTTGCAAGTTCATCAGATATGTGGTCAGTCAATTAAAAAAAAGTTATGTTGTAGAAGCCACTCTATAAAAACAATGGCATGCAATATATGCAAGGGTATGGAATGATCTTTAACAGAAAGGTTGCTTACTAAAGACAAAAACCTGCCACCAACATTCATCAGTGTGCTCAGGTTAAAAAAAAAAGTGGAAAAAAACCCTAAGAACATGAGAACAGCCGTACTGGGTCAGACCAAAGGTCCATCTAGCCCAGTATCCTGTCTGCCAACAGTGGCCAGCACCAGGTGCCCCAGAGAGGGTGGACCGAAGACAGTGATCAAGCGATTTGTCTCGTGCCATCCCTCTCCAGCCTCTGACAAACAGAGGCCAGGGACACCTTTGTAAAGTCTCCAGGTATTCTTGGTTCTAAAATTAACAGAACATTTTGGGAATGAGCCCAGGGATCCAAAAGCCCATTTTCTCTTGCATACCTCCAGCGTTGCTCAGCAGTCTGGGAGGTAGACAATGCCTTCTCCACAGAGCCCTTACTGAGATTCCTAGGCAACTGCTTTGGCTGCAGGCTAGTTTCAGCATTTGGCTGTGCAGACTTTAATCAGCACAAACAATGCAAAAAACACACATTGAAATGACTGCCCTATGTCATCTTGTGCCCCCGTGCAAGTGCAGCCACCTTTCAACATTCAGAAGCAGTTACATTTGGGGATAATTATAATTTTAAGAGAGTCACCCATCTGACCTAGCAGAACAGACTTAAAGGAGCCCATTCTTCTGATGCTTTTCTGATCATTTGGGCCATTCTATCCTTATTTAATTTAGCCTTTGCACTAACTCTTACAGACATCAAACCCCAAGGAATTTTAACCCTCCATTACTGTATTTATTCATAATATTGATTTAGTGACTTTTTATCTTTACCATTTGGATAAATAAAACCTCAGCAAAATTCACCTTGATATAATTTCATTATTCATTTTCCTAGCAGTTCACTTCTATCAAATGGTGCTTTCTTGTTAAGTGCTAGTCTAGATGTATTTTATTCCTTCACACCTTGCCAATAAAAGAAATTGTATTTTGGGATCTATATGCAAAAGTCATCATTCATTCCACAAGGAACTAGCAAACAACAATGCTTTCAGGGTGTCTTTTTGAAAATGCAATTGAATTAATTTTACTTCATATGTTCCACTTAATCATGAACAAGTTTCTACTTCATTACTGTTGGAGCTCATCCAGAGAGTGTCTTCAATACTATAAATCCCCATTGAGAAGGAGAAAAATTGTTTTCAGGGGTATTAAGTAAGATTCTAAAAACCTCTAACTAAAAATATTTGGCATGTACGTAATACTTTTTTAATCAAAGGATCTCAAAGCACTTTACAAAGGTCAATGAAGCAAGTTCCACAGCAGGGGTCAGCTAAGCAAATTTTGTTATTCTCATTTACAAATGGGTTAGCTGAGGCAACAATTGTCTATAGCTGAGTATTTTGCTGAAGGTTAAACAAGGAGCAAATGGCAGAGTCAAGAATAGAACACAAGAATCTGGACTCTCTGGTTGCTGACCGAACCACTTATGCTGTACGTTATTCACTGTTAAAATGAGGAATATGAAGCAGATTGATTGCTTAAGCCAACTTCACAGGCACTACCACACACTTATCAAAACCTTTGGGATCAGGGCCTTTAGGCCTCTGTGTGAGGTTATTATTCACCAATAATGGAACAAGACCCTCCCAACCTGTAATTTCTCTGTGATGTAGGGAATTGTAATGTTCATAGCTGACTGCATTGTTCATGAAATGTTACTGAGAAAACACCACAATACTACTAAAAATAAATACCATTTTGCAATCATAGCAGTCAATTTTTTTAAACAGTATTCATGGCTACGTGGTCTCAAATTTCCTAATAAATACAGTATTTAAAAACATTGCTACATCTCCCCAGTGTACCAAGATACCCAAGTAAGGAGTTTCACTTTTTAACCTCTTAATGTGAAGATCATTTCTGACATACGATGTTCAAACAATCTAAAACCCACCATATGGGAGCCAGTTGATGAAAGGCTCACATCACCTTGAGCTCCGAGGTAAAAAGCAGAGAGAATGAAAATCTCCAGCAACATCAACAAAAGCCATGCAAAGAAATGAAATGTTTAGAGGCTAATAAGATTTACCATTGCATGCTACTACTTTATTGTATTCATGTATAATACACTCATGCATAGAGGCTTCCACTGAGCTCAAAGCTGCATTGTGTTTGGCACTTGACATGTGACTAGTAAGAGATGGTGCCCAACCCAAAGAACGTATAATCTCAGTGAAGAAAAGAAATAGATACAATGCAGAAGATGAGGAAATGAGGCAGAGCAATTGAAGCCCAGTGTATCCTAGAAAGTTTTGCTTCCATAGTTATGTCAGTTAGGAGTATGCAAGAAGAATCTCATGTCCCCAGCTAGGCCAGCATAACCCCCAGCATAGCTGCAACTATACCAAGGGATGAGTGCTAGTCAACTGAGCTAACAACTTCCAGGCAGTTGGTGTTACCACACTGGCAGAGCCCCTGTTGCATAAACTGAGTCTACACTAAGGGCTCCGTCAGTGTAGCTATACTGGCTAAGGCTCTGTAATGTAGACGTGTCCTAAGAGACTTGCCCAGGATCACTCAGGAAATGTGGCAGAGCTAGAAAATGAACCCAACGTCTCTTGAGTTTTAGGGCTTCTCTGTACAGGAACATTTTACCAGTTATACCAGTATAATTATATGGCACAGTTAAATCACTACAGTTATATCAATGTAACTCCCAAGAGGGACACACTTACCCCAAATAAGAGAATGATTTAGCTTTAGCTAAAAAAGCTTTAGCTTTTCTGATTTAGCTTTTTCCCCTTGCACAGTGTTATAAGCAAAACTGTAAAAGGCAAACAAAACTGACAACCCATTTACCAACATGGAGAGTTAAACTATAGTGATTTCAGTTCACATCTTAGCTGGTACAGCAGATGCATTTCCTCTGTATACAAGCCCTCAGTGCTTCATTCTTAAGGCCATCCTTTCCAGGGGGACTCCAGGAAAAATGCCAAATGTTTTAAACCTTCATCTGCAGTGAAGAACCAATGAGAACAAAGGTGTTTCCTGCATTCAGTACAACAGTGTGTCCTGAAAGAGGTGTTGGTAGGAAACCCTGGTTCTATGACCAAGGATAAAGACTTGAAGTTACAGCAAATCCACTGGCGGTTTAGCTCTCCATGCCTGGCTAAACCCAGGGATGCCAGTGGTTTGGACCTCCACTCTTGGTCCCTAGTTTCAAAAGAAAGAAGAAGTCCATAGCACTCAAGATCTTCACCAATCAAAACACTTCTTGGTTTCTGTCTCATAGGAACTTAACATCCTGAGTTGTTATTCCTCTTCCACCTCCTTGCCTCAACCACAAGGAAGTCATATTCTTCCTCTCCCCATCCCCCCAGCCCACACACGTAGGGGAGAGGAAGGAGCCTTCTGGAAGATATTAATACTTCTCACTCATTAGCAGGCTCAAAATAGTGTTCCTTCTGGCAGAGTGAGAGAGAAGTGCTGGCCAAAACAAGGTAATTTCCCCCACAACTCCCAAATGTCAAGAAGATACAGAGTTGGGGAACACACCTGGTTAGCCTGGAACCCAGCCCACTCTCCCTGACTACTCCTATCACCCAACTGATTACAGTGTCCTCTTAGCAACCATATAAAGGTGTTTGGGATTCCCATTGCAACCTGGAAAGGGACATGACACAGAGAGCAAACTCATTACTCACTTCAGTTTTTACCTAGCAGAAAGGTTAGAATTCTAGATTCCTGCCCTCCCATTTGACCTACAGTACCCACTAGAAATATTATGGGCTAATCAATGCTGCTATAACACTTTTACATCCTTAGATGTAAGTGTAAATATTCAAGTCAATATTCAAGTTTAAGTCCAAAGCATCAGGTAAAGTTAATTGTAGTAACTCAAGGTAAATTACTTCTGGTAATCTTGTTTTTAAAAGAATACTTTCCCGACAATGATCTTGTTGAATAATATGAAAATATGATGTATGTTTATGATCTTTTAAGATTGCAATTTGTTTTGATTACCTCAAACAGCATCTGCTCTGTTCTTTCTTTATCCAAAGCACTAAAAAAATGCATAATCACAAAATAGCACTGTGCATATTTTGGGATTTGCAAGTCTTTCTGCACATTTCATTAGAGAGGAACTTTTCCAAGGCAAACTTGAAAACATGTAACACCAGAAGGAAAAAATATATACCACATTTTGTTAGGAATATTTCATATTTGCATTCCTAGTACTGAAAGGACTAAGATTTGAGTAAGACCTTTCTGTCATACCTCAGATTCTGCCTCAACTGTAGTGCACTCATAATCTTACATTTATGGCATCCATGGGTGTAGTCAGACATATGCTATGATCACCATAGTGTACAATTTTTAATTTCCTCAGGGCAACATTTTTTTTATTGCAACTGGCAGGTTGTTGCTGTTTGAAGATGCTTTTTTGTTGTTCTTTGCCAAGCCTTTTATTAACTTACTGCTAGATATCACTCTGACTGCACATGCTGTGTTAGTGATAATATTGTCTGTAATGGAAGGTCTACCTTGGCAGATTATGAGTATAAAATGGGCAGGGGGCAATTGACTTGTCAGAATATTTACAAATTTCAAATTGCTAGTTACACCCCTAATGACTTTTGCAATGAAAAAGATTGCAGTGTCACCATATCAACGCTGCATGACGTAAGCTAATAGGGGGAAAAGATGGGCTGAGACAAAGAAAACCCTTGTTAAAAGCAAATAGCTTTGAGTGGCATGAAAAACTGAAGGTGCGTGGAAAATAAATGGATTTGTACATTTTATTGTTGGAGACGTATGACTCCAAGTAGCTTTACGCAGGTTTTAGTGCAAGGACACTTACAACCCAAGGACCAAGTGTATTAGCCAGGGTGAAATATCTGTGCTACTTCACTATAGATCTGTGCAAAATTCCATAGCACCTGTCATTCAAAAGAACGAATACACTTATGTACTATTTATTTTGCACTGTGTTTAATTGTAGCATATTGTGAACCATTTTTACAATGGCCAGCTCTATCTCAGTTCCTGTCGTTGTACCTTACCTTCCAGGCTTCCCTTTGCTTTTTCTTTTCTATAACAGGAAATGGTTTTCAGTAGAAGAGGCAATCATTGAATGATCCATCCTCTATTGCCCATTCCCAGCTTCTGACAAACAGAAGCTAGGGACACCATTCCTGCCCATTCTTGCTAGTAGCCATTGATGGACCTATTCTCCTTGAACTTATTTTGTTCTGATAGGAACCCTGTTATAGTTTGGGCCTTTCCACCATCTCCTGGCAAAGAGTTCCACAGGCTGACTGGGAAGAAATAATTTGTTTTATATCTCCTGTCTATAAATTGAATTTAATTAGTGTGTTACATTAGCGAAGGAATGAATAACATTTCCTTATTCTATTTTTCCACACTATTCATGATTTTCTAAACTTCTAACATACCCCCCAACCCTTTAGTCATTTCTTTTCCAAGCTCAAAAGTCCAAGTCTTGTTAATCTCTTCTCATATGGAAGCTGTTCCTTTACCCCTAATAATTTCTGTTCCCCTCTCTGTACTTTTTCCAAATCCAATGTATCTTTTTTTTTAGATGGGGTGACCAAATCTGCACACAGGATTCAAGATGAGGGCATACCATGACTTTATTTAGAGGCAATGATATTTTCTGTCTTATTTATTCCTTTCCTAATGATTTCCAATATTCTGTTATTTTGGGGGGGTTTTAGGGAGGCTGTGAAGGTTAGGACTATAATAGAGTTTAAAGAGAAGCTAGATAATTTCATGGAGGTTAGGTCCATAAAAGGCTATTAGCCAGGGGATAAAATGGTGTCCTTGGCCTCTGTTTGTCAGAGGCTGGAGAGGAATGGCAGGATACAAATTGCTTGATCATTGTCTTCGGTCCACCCTCTCTGGGGCACCTGGTGCTGGCCACTGTCGGCAGACAGGATACTGGGCTAGATGGACCTTTGGTCTGACCCAGTACGGCCATTCTTATGTTCTTACGTTCTTATGTTTTATACTGCCACTCCACATTCAGAAGATGTTTCCAGGGAACTACCCACAATGATTCCAAAATCTCTTTCTTGAGTAGTAACAGCTATTTTAGATCCCATCATTTGTGTGTGTAAAGTTGGGATTATATTTTTCCAGGTACGTTACTTAGCATTTCTCAACACTGAATTCCACCTGCCTTTGCATTGCCCAATCACCCAGTTTTGTGAGATCTCTTTGTAAATCTTTGTTGTCAGCATTGGACTTACCTATTTTGAGTAACTGTGTAGTATCCCCACATTTTGCCAACTCACTGCCCCTTTTTTAAGAAGTTTAACAGTACCAGTGCAAATTCAAATTCCAGTAGCACAACGCTCATTGCTACTCTTCCCCCCCACTCCCCCACCCCTTTATCTTTTAAGTTTTAAGTACCTGGCAATGTTTTCATGATGATCTAACAATTCACCAGTTGCTTGAATGATTAGTCTTGTTATTCTTAACCACCTGCCTCCCTCTGTTTATAACTCCCTGCCCCAAAGGCAAAGCTGTAAGCAGCTCAAAGGATATTGCAATTAAGACCTGCCTCTCTGGAGCCAGGGCATGCAGCTTTAAGCAGACCTCAAGTATGAAATCCAGGGGTTCAAACTCAGGAGTGGGCGGGGGAGGGGGCTAACCTCCATAAATGGCACCCATGCACTTAGGCCCAAGTTTTCAATAGTGGCCTGTAATTTTGGAGGCCCTTTTATAACCATCTATAGAACACCCAGGCCTGATTTGCAGACACACTGAGGATCCAGAACTTCAAAAGAACTCAATGGAAACTCTACAAACCCAGGCTCCAAAGAATCAGGTCACTTATATTTAAATACAAAACTACACATTACAACCTTACGTTAGTACAAGTTTAAATGTTGTGTCCCAACATTGTTCACCAAAACTTGAGGCATCCAGAATTAGAGGCTGCTTTTGAAAATCCCATCAATTGCTGTACCTTAATTTCCCAGCCTCTTATATAGGGAAAACAATAACACTTATCCACCTTTGTAGAATATTTTGAGAAATCAATGGACAAAAAGCACATTGTAAATAGAAGTGTTATAATTTAAAATATTGTAACATCTTCACAACTGGAAGCCACTTTAATTGCTCTTCTGAAAACAGAAATAGCTGCATGTTTCTTTGAAAAATACTGGGCGCTCAAGTACAACAAAAAGAAGGAAGGGATGTACACACAATTACTAGAAATAGCTTTTCCCTCCCTAAAAATTGTAAAATCCATAAGGATTTCTAGATATTAATATCTCAGCTCCCAAAAAGGAGAAAGTAAAAGGCACCAAGGTTTGATTTTGAATACTATTCTTAGGGCCAGACTCTCACTTAAAAATGATCAAGTGTAAGTGATTTTTATTAATCCTTTGTTAATTACAGTACAGAGTACATTACATGGAAATGCTGCCTTTACTTAAAGTAGCTTCTAAATCTATGAATATTAGGTCCAATGGCTGATGAAAGCAATGTGAATTTATCAATTAGCTGTGAAAATCTCAATGTGTCTTCCTTGATAGGAGTAAAAAACAGCAAATGGTCTGGTAGCACTTCATAGACTAACAAAACGTGTAGGTTCATGAGCTTTTGTGGGAACAGCCCACTTCTTCAGGTGACCGGAGTTATGAGTTTAGGATGTGCAGACCCAAAATAAATAGGAGAGGAGAAGGAGAGGGGGGAAAAAAGAAAGTGGGGGTGGGAGACAGGGAGCTAGAGGGAATCAGTAAGCACTGAATGGAGGAATTCTTAAGGTCTCACTACCATCCTTCTAATTAAGGTCACAATAAATTCTAGGACAGTCAGCTACCTAGAATTCACAGATGTCTCATAATACATATCTGTGCCCACCTCTAATGCTTTGTCTACACTGGCATGTTTTGTTGCCAAAAGCTCCCTTTTGGTGACAAAACAATAAGGGTATGTCTACACTGCACGCTCATTTCAAAATAAGCTATACTTAAGAAGAAATGCTCCGAAATAGCTTATTTCAAAATAGCACTTCTACACTATGGGGAAGCCTCAAAGTTAATCCAAGGTAGGTGTAGAAAAAATTGTAGTAACCATTTTATATTTAGCTAGAAGCCATCTTGTATAACAGAAACCATTCCAGCTTTTCTCTCAAGCACGTAGACCAGAGTGAACTTTCTGTCACCCCGTGAGAAGAGGCCTACAGGATGGGCTATTGGTATGTGTTAATTGGGCTGGTTGGGACAGGAGGTGTACTCCCTCGTACCTGTCCGCCATCTTGTTGATAAGGCTTTGTTTTTCCAAGTTTAATTGATGATTTCTGTAATTGGATGCCCTGACGTCAGACTGTTTGGTTAAGGGTATAAAGATACTAGGACTGATTGTATTAGCAGCCTTACTGGGCCTGGCTTTGCTGGGACCACGTTTGGCTTATGCTGTGCTTTATTAATTAATAAAGCTGTTTGTTAGCTGCCTAAACAGAGAGGAGCGTTTTTGCTTCGACAGTAGGCTTTCCTGATGTGGATGTGTTACCCTGATTTAGAGCCCCAGGAGGCACTGGGGAGTAATTACTTTGAATGGCCTTTGGGAGGAGCTATTTCAAAATAGCAGCAGTGGAGCATCCACACTACTGCTATTCTGAAATAGCAATTTTGGAATAGGCATTATTCCTCATGGAATGAGGTTTACAGAAGTTGGAATAAGCCATCCATTATTTTGAGTTTATTTTGAAATAACAGAATTGCTGGGTAGATCTCGCATTGTTATTTTGAAATAATATCCATTATTCTGAAATAAGGCTGCTATGTAGACACACCCTGAGAGCATACGAATGCAATTTTTGTTGGGAAAAACATCCAGTTTTGGCAACAAAAAACTTCTACCCCTACAAGACTTTTGTCTTTTCCCCTCCCTTTATTGTCGACAAACAGCCAGCGTGGACTCTGTTTTGTTGAGAGGACTGGCTTCCACCAGTATCCCACAAAGCCTCCCTGGATGGCTGTGCTCAGTGTTTTGAACTCTGCTGCTCTGCAGGCATGTGCCCCTCCCCTTTCAAAGCTCTGGGAAGTATCCAACAGCTAAGTGAGCCATTCCATTTGGGGAAACAAACAAAAAGAGCAAATCATTGAAATGGTCTTGTTCTGTCCTGCTAGAAAAGCAGCAGATAGACTGTGGCTATAGGAGAAGGGCTGGAGAGACTGCTGTGCTGCTTTGACATTCCTCAGCACAGAGAGCTCACAGAGCTACTCATGATGCTGCTCCCAACAGCTGAGAGTGCTGTGAGAGAACTCAGAAAGAAACCCAAGAAATGCAGGGATCAGCTCTGCCTTCCTGCACCACTGCACTGTGGGATGCTCACCCACGTTGCTTTGCTCTGTCAACAGGGGAGCTAATCAATGTGGCCATGAAATGTTGGCAATGGGAGGCAGAAAAAAACGTTTGACCAGTTTTCACTTTTGCATATCAATAGCACTTTTGTGGTCAAACCTTCCCATTGTAGATATAGCCCAGGTCACACTTCATGCAGCACAGACTCATGTGGCTGTGCACTTACAGAAACACTCCCACTGAAGCCAAATAGTGCAATAGCAAGAGCAAACACTCACCAGAGGAATCAAAGCTTAATCTGACACACTAAGATTGCCATCTACCCATCGCAGCTTTGGAAAGAAACGATTTGCCTTCAGGACCTTTAGTTTTCCTTATATTGCCATGAGTACGTGGAAGACTTAAAAGAACAGTTCCGTGGAAATAAAATCAATGTTAGACTTCTCTTTTAAATGTGTGAATACCAATGGGGCAAACCAAAGAGATCAACTTGTCACCTATCCACTCACCACTGGCACGTGATTTCCCCATGCCTCCAGATGTCATATGTGATTTTACTCATCATATAACAGTAACTGAAGTTAGTAGCACCATTTTATTGCATAGCACCTGGTGTAAACACAGCCCTGAGACAGATAGGGATACATAATAATGCAAATAATCAGTGTTATTATGGGAATATGGCTGCATTACCTTATCAATACTCTGGGAATTACTAAAGAGCAGAGCCAGACTCAGTATGACCAAAGTTCACCTTCCCCATTGCCCACCAGCTGAAACTAAACTTCTAAAGACTGATACCTCCCCAACCAGCTTTCAGCTGTTTCATCATTGCTTTGAAATCAATGTCATAATGCCATTCATAAACACTCAGCAGTTCTAGTTTCCTGTAGATGTGTGTGGCTAAGTCTCATGATTAGCAGCGCTTTCCTCGTAGTTCAATCCAGTAAGCTCTGAAATTTTTTACTCAAATATGCAGTTAAATATGCAGCCATATAGCTAATGCCACAATACTGCAGGTAACAAATATATGATCTTCATGGTCTTGAACACGTTCTATAGAAGTCAGTGACCAAACTCCCAGGGCGGACTTTGTGGGTGCAGGATTAAGGCCATAATTGCAATAAGTGTCTGCAAAGAAAGTCAACATTTGTTCAGTCACTCTCATGGGTCTTCTGGCATTTTCTTCTGTCACTCAGAATGTTGCCCTTTCTTATTAAATCGAAAATGTCTATACTCAGTGATTGAATTATCCAAGAGTACCTATTTAAAATGATCAAACTAAAAAGAGTAGAAGTTGTGCTGTCTCTTTCCAATATAAATGATTTGGCTCAAGAAAGGTTTTGATCTAATTAAATGGAGGATCTAATTAACTTGTCATTAAATTAAGTGGAGAGCACTATATATAGGCACAAATCCCATACACACTGAGAGGAAACTAATTGCGATACCCATATTTACAGACATAGCCAGCAGAAAGCAAGTAATAAATTCAAAACAGAAAGAGATCACAAAAGAAAAGAAAAGAAAAGAAAAGAAAAGAAAAGAAAAGAAAAAAAAGAAAAGAAAAGAAAAGAAAACATGAAGGGACTGAAAGAAAGGAGATAAATACGGACACCGATACCAATTACCATTGTAACAGCACTAAAAAGGCTGATAGGCTAAAGCCTGTAAATCTGAAACCTGAAGAAAGTCTTCCAGGTTACAAGTGATCTAAGGCCTTGATTGTGTTAACTGAAGTCAGAATGGAAGTCATCATGCACAACAGAAGCAAAATAACCAAACTGCAGTGTAAATGATCTGTTGTTTATACTGCAGGGATATAACAAGGCAGTACTCCATCCAAGAACGTCCTATGGGGCTACCCACACATAATAACTCCAATGGTGTGGCCAGAATTTTAGACTCACCTGAGAGCAATCTGCTGACTGCTCAGGGGCACAACTAAATGCTCCTCTTTGAACAAGTTGGCGTCTCTCTTCTTTTTGAACTTTAGGCAGGCTGTGGTTTGCTCCCACCATCCCTGGAAGAGGGAAAATTCAGTGTCATCCATCCCACTGAGAACTCTGCACATGGTTTCCCCCTACTATCCGTCCAATAAAGCAATGGTGGGGGTTGGGATAGCAGTGAGGCCTCTTCCCCACTACACATACACACTCCTCTGCTGAGGTGGTGACAATGGAGCCTGGTAAACTCCCCTAACACTCCCATACACGCATGCCTCAGAGCAGCCAGTTTGATGAATGTGGGAGTTCATATATCTCACAGAGCAATTGTTTCAGGCTGGCTATGTAATTGGGCAGAAGCCACTGCATCAGTTACACTCCAATCACCTTTCTAAGAGTCTGACAACATAACTCCAAAAATCAGGACCCTAGGCATGTGCTTTTGTCTTAATTAGGCTCAAATAAGAAACTAATCCAGTCCTGTGGCTGGCATTGTGAAAACCCAATAGCAATCTTTGCGTGCACAATTTTTGTTTTAATCATTTTTAAATATACTGGTTATTTTTTTAAAAAGGTACACTAAATAATGGACTGTATCAAGAACAATAAAAGTAATTAGAGACCCCATCCCATCTACTGGCGTGATCAAATGGTAACATTTTTGCCAGGCACTTCAGCCAATAAATGATAAACAAAAAGCACAGTTCCAGAAGCAAAGTTCTTCTCTGTTGCATTATGTGCATATCTACTTATACAATGCTTCCCTGCATCAGTTTCCTGTGCTCAGGCAAATCTCATCAAAGGGATTACGAGTTCTCTCACAACCCAGGCCTTCTTTTAACAAAGGTACATAACCGAGATTCAGAAAAGTGCAACTCAGTGCTTGAGGCATGTTTGTAATAACTGGGACCTAACATACCAACCCCAATTGTGAGCCCCACTCCAGGGCCGGCCCGAGCCATTCGTGCACCCCGGACCCCGGGAGCACGGCGTCGCACCCGGGAGTGAGACACATGCACGGCTCCACCCCTGGGCACCCAGTGCATGTGCGGCCCCACCCCGGGTGCACAGAGCATGCGTGGCCCTGCCCCCGGGTATGCGGAGCATGCACGGTGCTGCCCCTGCCTGGCCCGGCAACCCTGCACGGCACCCCCCTACAATGGGGCACCCCGGGCGGTAGCCCGGTTGGCCCGTACCTTGGACCGGCTCTGCCCCACTCTAGGAAAGCAGGTGGAAGCTCATCATGTTATACCCTCTAACAATAAACATTGATAGCAGGGGCATGAAAAGGAAACAGACTAATTAGTCCTAACAAAGATGATCCACTGATTCTATTCAAAGACTTTTAGATTGTGACTGGTAAACAGAAGGAGAATGAAACTGGACAGATTCATTGGTGTGTCAGATCTTAGGGCTCATTAATAAAGGGTGGGGGGGGCGTCAAAATGGCCAGTGAACATGGGTGACCTGGAAGGAGCGAGCTTTACCATAATGGCCACCACCCCCATGATCTTCTAAGACTTCAGGATCCTCTGTGATACCGTCTTCATTGTCCTGATCCAGAGAGATGTCCTGTCCAGACTGGGCCAGCAAGCAGGACCCAAGTAACAGCCCAGCTTCCACCAGCTCCAGCAAAATCTCAAACTAGCTGGGAAGTGAGACTGTGTTTCCTGCTTTTGCCCCCTTTCCTCATAAGTCTGTTTCCTTCCCTCACCTTATTCTCCCTCACTCCTGTTTCTTACTTTTTTTCTGTTTAATGCGAGTCTGGCTTAGCCATCCCTGAACACAACACCAAAGAGGCAACTAAAAGCATTTCCCTCACCACCCCAAATGTGATACATGTTTGCCAGGGCTCAGAGTGGCTGATCAGGCTGTTTTTGCTGCACTTATGTTTTTCCAGCAGCAATGCTGCAAATAAGAGTCAGCACCGGAGACAGAAGCTGCATGTTCTTTCCCCATTTGTGTGTTTGTCTTATTTTTTCCCATGGAAAAAATGACCCAACTTTAACAGCGGCAGCACTAGCAGCTGTAGTCCATCTTCAGTAATTTTTCTGTCTTTTCCCCTTCAGGACAGTTACCACCATCTTTAATACTATCTAAAAGATGGTCACAAAGGGAGGTTTCCTTATTAAAAACATTTTACATCTAAAGGAAATGGTAGTTAAAATGAACTCCTACACATTTCAAATGTTTGTGTTTTCCCTTTTATTGTGTATCTTTAATAAAAGGTTACAAAGATTTGATGCTGGTAGCTGCCCTAGGAATAAGGAGGCTGAAGTCTCCGAATTCCAACCTCAAACCTCATTGAGCTATTTAATGTGGCACAGTGACATGTTCATGTTAACAGTTTTCATTCCCTGGCCCCGTCCATTTATTCCGTCAAAATGGACACAATTGGCATCACAGTGGCAGCCAGGAGATGTTTTCCCTTCTCAGCCCCTCAGCTGTTCTATGATTTTTGGCAAGTCACTTGAGGTCAAATGTCAGAAGCAACAATAAATTCTGAATCCCTCAATATTTGGGAGCTCATCTTTCAACAGTTTGACCACCATTTTCAGAGCTGTAAAACCTCCACAACTCTTACTGAAATCAATGGGATTTGCAGGTACTCATTGTAGGCATCCAAAATAAAAGGCCTAGTCTGAAAATTATGGTCTTAACCATTTTGTACATAGTGCACCTTTAAACTAGAGGTGGAGATTACCTCCATTTCTAATGTGATATTCATTGATGATATGTGGTATTTAAGTGCTAAGCATCAGTGCTTACTTTTAAAATTCTCTTTGCATTACATATAGCCCAGTTTATTTATGTCTATATCAAATTAAAGAGTCTCTGAACTTTCATCTGAAACACAGAGCAAGGTCCAACCCAAAAGGTTAACTTCTCTTGTTTTCTGTCCCTCTCAATTTCCAGATTTGGACTAGACATGGAAATGGAAGAATTGTGTAAGAAACCTAATCTGTTCCTGCAACACTTCCAGCCTGACCACAAGAAAGAAAAAAAAAAACTCTCTCAAAAGACAACCTGTTTTCAGATTGTCTGTGAAATCGATATAGAGATATTCAGAAAATGCCGAGTAGAAGTGGCTAGGCATCCATGTGTGCTTATAGAAGCAAACTGACAAACACTGGGAGAGGTATCCATCACTTCCCATTTTTGTCTTCTGCAGCCCCTCCTCTTCATTCAGGTTGCAATCTAACCTAGGCTATGTCTACACTGGTGCGATCTTGCGCCAGAAATATGCAAATGAGGCTAAGCGTGGAATATCGCTGAGCCTCATTTGCATATCTAATGAGCCGCCATTTTTTTCAGAAGAGGCTCTTGTGCAAGAAGGAGTGTCTACACTGCCCCTTCTTGTGCAAGAAAAACCCTCTTGCGCAATACCGTTACACCTATCACTTTTCAGGAAGAACGGTATTGTGCAAGAGGGTTTTTCTTGCGCAAGAAGGGGCAGTGTAGACGCTCCTTCTTGCGCAAGAGCTTCTTCTGAAAAAAAATGGCGGCTCATTAGATATGCAAATGAGGCTCAGCGATATTCCACGCTTGGCCTCATTTGCATATTTCTGGCGCAAGATCGCACCAGCGTAGACATAGCCCTACAGTGGAATTCTGGTGGAGTTTTGCACATTAAAATTAAATTGCTCTAAAGAGAGTCTCCTTTTCACATGTGTTGCTTAAATATGTTACAGAAAATAGTTTAGATTTTCAAAGGGTCTAGTAATTGTGGTCCTTCAATATTTGGGTGACCTCAGATTGAGATATCTTAAAAAGGCTAGAGGATTTTTGCTCAGCACTTTCTGAAAATCAGGTGGTCTTAATGCACCCTAAAACTGAGGTTCTGAAAATTGCTGACCACTGTTGAAAAATTAAACTAAATTTTTTTACATTCCATCATGGAGGTAATATAGATTTGTGTGTGCTAATCAGTTATATTATGTGCATAGCAATAATTCCTGTTCCAAGGTAATTTCAAAATAATCTCAGGCATCATTTTATTTTTCATTCACAGTTTTTTCCATCTACACAAAATAACCTTGTGTTTGCAATCAGTACCTTGACTAAAATATTGGATTAGAAATCATAGTGCATGATCAAATTCAAAGTTTCAAATAGCAAAACATTGCTTGCTCTTTCCAGAGTAGTAATATCAGGATCTCTCTATCATCTTCTTGTGCAGTGAAGATATTCATTTCCATTAACAGGCCTGAATTATACATATGGTAGTTTTCAGTTATTATATGTGACTGAAACAGAAAGTCAGTCCTACACCAGATTGGCCACTCTGCAAATAATTGTATATCAAGGTCAACCCGCTGATTCACTTTCCTTTGCTGCAGGAACATTTCTAACTCAGGAAGCTATTAAAATAATTTGCTATCTTAAAATTGAATAAAATAGCTTAATGTTATTTTATACATAGACTTATTCTTTTATTCACAGTATTCTGAGTGAAAGTGTATGTAATGTTAGCAGAAGTTTGGCATGAGTTCAATAATATTTTTCTATTCTTTTTCCTTATTGGGTGGTAAAACTTGTTGCCTTCCCAACAACGCCCTCAGTCTTGATTGTTCTTATGCTTTCTTTCCCCTAACCCTGTTTTTTCCATGGAAAATAGCTAGTAACCTTGCTAAGGGAATCAGCAACATTAGAAGTTCTCCAAAAAGACCTCTGGTTTTCCACCTCATTTCACATAATCATGGCTTCTATAACCTTTATGACTCCTCAGTACATGCCCTTGAACAAGGAGGATTACAAGTTAACTGACCAAGGGAAATAGCTAAAACTAAACACATTATTTATCTGGGCTCTTGTGACAGCCCTGGAGTAATGGACAAATCATTTCAGACAATTTCTCTTCTATTGCTTTAACTTCAGTCCTCTGTTGCACTTATGTATTTCATTTTAACTCTTTCGTCTTCAAAAAGTTACTAGTTTGCTAACTTGTTTGTTACTAGGAGAGTTGTAGAAACTTAGAATCTTTTTACCAGTGGTACAAATCTTTACTGGCACAAATGATATGTTACTGACTCAAGTAGGAGAACATTCAGTGCACTGCCTTCTTGAAGCTGAGAAACCCTTAGAACTTTCCTTCAGATACATCATTTCCTTTTACACAGTGATACACCTGCAGTGAGTAATCAGTCTCTTATTCCATTACTTAATATTATACATCCTTAAAACTCTATTAGACTTCAATGCAAGTGATTTCATGTTTATTCTATATGCAATTTTAACTTATTCTTCCTCCAGCTGCCTCCAAACATTTCTGCGTACATCAGCAAGGTAATTGTATCCCTTACATAAGATTTCTAGGACTATGGTAGCAATCTCTAATGCTTCTGTATTATTTTTCAAAGACCAGCTGGAGGCAGAGGATAGTCATGCTGCTGACTGAATTCTGGGAAGTAGGAACTCCCTCTTTCTAGACCCCCTCTGTCAATTAGTATTGCCCTCTGAGTACAACCCATGCTACAGAGCAACCAGCACAGAAGGCCAAGGACAAGCCCCACCAAGAGCATAAGAAACACTCTTTTATGGGTATAAGAGCAGGTACCCACAGAGGACTGTGCATAAGAAACATGTTACCTTCCTGAGCCATGGCAGGTGGGGTAGGATGGTATTTGCAGATCTCATGAAACAAGCCCTAAACTGGAGGATAAGGCAGAGACGTTCACCCGTTAGTACCACTGATGACCTCAGCATCAGGACGTGTGAAGCACAGGACACATGGTGGCTCCAGCTATCTCATTGGTGCCACCTCACCGACACATAAGCCAACCAGCCAGCTCCAACAATCAAATCACGGCTCTCCAGAGTCTCCACAGGAATGGACTCTGGAATGTACAGAGATATTTCTGTTGCTGTGGAACTTGTTTCTACCTTGGACAGCATCTCTACTCCATTTGGGCCCATACAGTCTCTGGGATATCCCTGTGCCCAAGGATGAACCACTACTCCTGTTACAGGAAAGGCCCCATAGCAATCCATCAGATTAGTACTTGACATTTCCAATAGAACCGTCACCTGACTCAGTGGAGTGCCATGACATTGTTCAGGGTTCTTGAAACAAAAAACAGGACTATGTAGCACTTTAAAGACTAACAAGATGGTTTATTAGGTGATGAGCTTTCGTGGGCCAGACCCACTTCCTCAGATCAAACTGTGGAAGAAAATTGGCATGACCATATATACCAAAAAAATGAACACATATGAAAAGGACAAATAAAATTGTATCCTTTGGTATATATGGTCATGCCAATTTTCTTCCACAATTTGATCTGAGGAAGTGGGTCTGGCCCACGAAAGCTCATCACCTAATAAACCATCTTGTTAGTCTTTAAAGTGCTACATAATCCTGTTTTTTGTTTCAGCTAGACCAGGCTACATTTCTATTACTATTCAGGGTTCTTCACAGCTGCAGAAATGTTGGTGGGACTGGCAGCCCAAAGCGTCCTTACCCTCCCAGGGAAGCCTGATACTGCTTCCCATGGGTTTACCCAGACTTGATAGGCCCTCTTGTTTTGGTCCCACTTCACTCCTCTGGCACTTGTATCATAAATGTCAGATACCATTGTGTGTGTTTCTGTGTGTGTGGGGGGGGGGGGGGGGCGGGTCTTATCATTCCTCCCTCGCATATCAGTCAGCTCCATCAGTCTATGTGGTGGAAGATGTGGAATTGGAACTGCTGTTCTGGCCAGAGCCACCTTGTCAATGAATGAGGCAGTCATCCATTTGCCATTTTTCTCACCAACTGCTAGCACTACCAAGACCGAAAGGTGGTTACTGACTTGCAGATTCCAGTGGAGGAAGTCCAGGATCCTTAACATCATTTCCTGGATATCCTTCAGCCACAAGGACTGTCCAGGTTGCCCCCTCCTATAAATGAAGCCATACTGGCTTACCCCAGGTGCTCTGGTACACACCAGCATCCTGTGCACCCACCCCCAAAAAAGCCAAGAGATGCTATTTCATGCTGGCTAAAGAGACTGATTTTTGATTATGCCCCAGGCTCCGAACTTCACTTGTTCAAGCAGCTAAGAAGTGCGTTTGTCACAGAAGTCCAATCCACTGGCTGAGGTGCCAAAACTGCTAAAGGTTTCTTACTCAGTGGGACCACAGTTCTATGTGGCTAATTGTCAGGTGCTGCTGGCTAAGTATGACTTCAGAATTGATATCAGGCTGGCAGAGTTTAAGAACAAGCGCTCTGCAGATGACTAGGCCCAGTTCCAGGCCTTGGAAGATGAAGGAAAATTGGTGGCTGAACTGGCCCTCTCCAGGCTATGGTGGATGCAGTAGCACAGGGTTATTCTCCATCAACCAATCACTAGAAGGGAATGAAATACACTTGGAAAGGGGGTTCACAGATATTTGCTGACAACAGGAGGGGGAGAAAAGGAGGAGGAGTTGCATTGTATGGAAGAGAGCAGTTTGATTGCTCGGCGCTCCAGTATTTAGAGGGAGAAAAGACTGTTGAGAGTCTATGGGTTAAGTTTAGAGGTGGAAGCAACAGGGGTGATGTTGTGGCTGGGGTCTGCTATAGACCACTGGATCAGGTGGATGAGGTAGATGAGGCTTTCTTTGGACAACTGAGAGAAGCTTCCAGATCTCAGGCCCTGGTTCTCATGGGCAACTTTAATCACCCTGATATCTGTTGGGAGACCAATACAGCAGTACACAGACAATCCAGGAAGTTTTTTGAGAATACTGGGGATAACTTCTTGGTACAAGTGCTGAAGGAACGGACCAGGGGCCATGCACAGCTTGACCTGCTGTTCACAAACAGGGAGGAACTAGTAGGGGAAGTAGAGGTGAGTGATAACCTGGGAAGCAGTGATCATGAGATGGTAGATTTCAGGATCCTGACCAAAGGAAGAAAGGAGAGTAGCAAAATACACACCCTGGACTTCAGAAGAGCAGACTTTGACTCCCTCAGAGAACTGATGGGCAGGATCCCCTGGGATGCTTACATGAAGGGGAAAGGAGTCCAGGAGAGCTGGCAGTATTTTAAAGAAGCCTTATTAAAGACACAGGAAAAAACCATCCCGATGCACAGCAAGAAAAGCAAATATGTTAGGCGACCAGATTGGCTTACCAAGGACATCCTTGGTGAGCTTAAACACAAAAAGGAAGCTTACAAGAAGTGGAAACTTGGACAGATGACTAGGGAGGAGTATAAATATATTGTTCGAGAATGCAGGGGAGTTATCAGGAAGGCGAAAGCACAATTGGAATTGCAGCTAGCAAGGGATGTGAAGGATAACAAGAAAGGTTTCTACAGTCATGTTAGCAATAAGAGGGTGATCAGAGAGGGTGTGGGGCCCTTACTGGATGAGGGAGGTAACCTAGTGATAGATGATGTGGGAAAAGCTGAAGTACTCAATGTTTTCTTTGCCTCTGTCTTCACGGACAAGGTCAGCTCCCAGACAAATGCACTAGGCCATGCAGTATGGGAAGGAGGTGGACAGCCCTTGGTGTGGAAAGAACAAGTTAGGAACTATTTAGAAAAGCTAAACATACACAAATCCATGGGCCCGGATTTAATGTATCCAAGGGTACTGAGGGAGTTGGCAAGTGTCATTGCGGAGACTTTGGCCATTATCTTTGAAATCGGGAGAGATCCCGGAAGATTGGAAAAAGGCAAATGTAGTGCCCATCTTTAAAAAAGGGAAGAAGAACAATCCGGAGAACTACAGACCTGTCAGCCTTACCTCAGTCTCTGGAAAAATCATGGAGAGGATCCTCAAGGAATCCATTTTGAAGCACTTGGAAGAGGGGAGAGTGATCAGGAATAGTCAACATGGATTCACGAAGAGCAAGTCATGCCTCACTAATCTGATTAGCGTCTATGAGGAGGTACCTGGCTCTGCAGATATGGGAAAGCCAGTGGATGTGATATACCTTGACTTTAGCAAAGCTTCTGATACGGTCTCCCACAATATTCTTGCCAATGAGTTAAGGGAATATGGATTGGATAAACGGACTGTTAGATGGATAGAAAGCTGGCTAGACTGCCGGGCCCAATGCGTAGTGATCAATGGCTCGATGTCAGATTGGCAGTCGGTTTCTAGTGGAGTGCCCCAAGGATCTGTTCTTGAACTGGTTTTGTTCAACATCTTTATTAATGACCTGGATGAGGTGATGGATTGCACCCTCAGCAAGTTTGCAGATGACACTAAGCTAGGGGGAGAGGTAGATACACTGGAGGGCAGGGATAGGATCCAGAGTGACCTGGACAGATTAGAGGATTGGGCCAAAAGAAATCTGATGAGGTTCAACAAGGACAAGTGTAGAGTCCTGCACTTGGGACGGAAGAATCTCAAGCATTGTTACAGGCTGGGGACCGAATGGCTAAGTAGCAGTTCGGCAGAAAAGGACCTGGGGGTTACAGTGGATGAGAAGCTGGATATGAGTGAGCAGTGTACCCTTGTAGCCAAGAAGGCTAATAGCATATTGGGGTGCATTAGGAGGAACATTGCCAGCAGATCCAGAGAAGTGATTATTCCCCTTTATTCGGCTCTGGTGAAGCCACATCTAGAATATTGTGTCCAGTTCTGGGCCCCCTACTATAGAAAGGATGTGGATGCATTGGAGAGGGTCCAGCAGAGAGCGACCAAAATGATTAGGGGGCTGGAACGCATTACCTATGAGGAGAGACTGAAGAATTTGGGTTTGTTTAGTCTACAGAAGAGAAGAGCGAGGGGGGATTTGGTAGCAACCTTCAACTTCCTGAAGGGAGGTTCCAAAGGGGATGGAGAAAGGCTGTTCACAGTAGTGACAGATGGCAGAACAAGGAGCAATGGTCTCAAGTTATAGTGGGAGAGGTCTAGGTTGGACATTAAGAAAAACTATTTCACTAGGAGGGTGGTGAAGCACTGAAACGGCTTACCAAGGGAGGTGGTGGAATCTCCATCCCTAGAGGTTTATAAGTCTCAGCTTAACAAAGCCCTGGCTGGGTTGATTTAGTTGGGATTGGTCCTGCCTTGGGCAGGGGGCTGGACTTGATGACCTCCTGAGGTCTCTTCCAGCTCTATGATTCTATGAACAGAGTAATGGTGACACTCAAGTAACCTGGGTTCTATTCCAGGTCAAGGGCGCCATTTATGGGGAGCTGGGGGGGGGGGGAGCAGCCTCCCCTTCCAATTTTCAACCCCTGGATTTCATACTTGAGGCCTGCTTAAGGCCCACGTCCTCACTCCAGAGGCAGTTCTTAAATGCAATGGAGTTTGAACTGCTTGAAGCTTTGCTTTTGGGGCAAGTAGTTTGTTAGAAAAAGAGGGAGGCAGGGTGATTAATAATAATAAAAGGCTGAGCATTCAGGCAATTGAAGGATTGTTAGATCATCATGAAAACAATGCTGAGTACTCCACTTAAAAGAGAAGAGGAAAAAAGAGTAGGAATGAGTGTTGTGCTGCAGGGATCTGCATTCGGACCACTGCTGTTAAACTTTTCATAAATGTTCTTGGAAAAGGGGTGAACAGTGACTAATCCAAAGCTGACTGCAAAGAGTTACAAAGGGATCTCACAAAACTCGGTAATTGAGCAATACAAGGGCAGATGGAATTCAGTGTTGATAAGTGCAAAGTAATGCACATGGGAAATATAATTCTAACTAGAAAGACAAAAATGATGGGGGTCTAAAATAGTTGTTACCTCTCAAGAAAGAGATCTTGGAATTCTTGTGGATAGTTCCCTGAAATCATCTTTTCAATGTGCAGTGGCAGTCTAAAAACCTAAAAAGCTAACACAATATTGGGAATCATTAGAAAAGGAATAGATAATAAGACAAAATACCATATAACCTCTATATAAAGTCATTGTATGCCCACATCTTGAATACTGTATGCAGATCTTGTCATCCCATCTAAAAAAAGACATATTGGATTTGCAAAAAGTACAGAAAGGGCAACAAAAATAATTAGGGGGTTAAGGGACAGCTTCCATATGAGCAGAAATTAGCAAGACTGTGACTTTTCACCTTGGAAAAAATGACTAAAAGGTCAGGGGATATGTTAAAGGTGTAGAAAATCTTGAATGGTGTAAAAGAAATAGAATAAAGAAATGGTATTAATTCCTTCACTAACATAGGAACCCAACCCAATTACCTTTAAAGGCAGCAGATTTAAAATGAACAAAATAAGCAACAGGGAATCGATCATGGTGATTGCCTCTTCTGTTTATTCTTTCTGAAGCACCTGGCATTGGCCACTGTTGGAAGACAGGATACTGGGCTAGAAGGACCATTGGTCTGACCCAGTATGGCCATTCTGATGTTCTTACATACAGATGAAATGTATCTCCCCTCTGCAGTAACCCTGTAGACCCCATTCCCCTTCCAGGCTGAGGACAGAGCCCAGGAGTCCTGACGGGATCTCTCTCCATGGAGTTAGTAACAAAGTAAGAATAAATATTAAAATTTTAAGGCTAACCAGTGTTCCTTAAATGATTTGCCACAAGATGTCAGAATATGCTAGTGTTAGAGCTAAGTGGGTTCTTTTATATAGGAATTAAATACAGTGTGCCTGTCAGTAACTGCTAAGTTTTCTGCCAAAAAAGTAGTTTTCCAGTGCCTAGTAGCCCCTGGATAGAGATGATGTGGGGGAGGGAGGGCAGATGGGATTGGTTCCCCCCACATTTGGTGCTTGGCTTGTACTGGGCATGCTCAGTAACACTGCTGATGCCTCTGTCCTCAGTCTGTTCCCCTCATGCTCTCACGCTCCCCTCCCCCGCCACCACCATCGTGGCATGCACAGGTTGCCACCCCTTCCCCACCAAAATCTGAAATTGTGTCCCGGTTCCAAGTTCTGTAGTAGTCACAGGTTCTTCTGCCTCATTCCTCTAGAATTTCTCCCCAGCCCATTCCTTTCTGTCACATTCTACACTCCCACATATCTGAGTCAAGCAGAAACAGGCTTCCTGCTCTCAGTTCCAATGTCTGGCAGCACAGCAGTTCCTGACAATCAGGAAGAGTAAATGCAGGGAAAGTCCCGCTCAGTTCCTGACACCCCAGGAACAATACAAATACAGCTTCTGGGGAACTCTGCTGCCAGCCTCTACGAACGCTCTCCTGAGCATATGAAAATGATTTTCAGATGCATCTGTGTGCCAGATTTGACTGATTTCACTGGTCTACAATTTTTTAGAAGTCGTCTGCTTCAGAAATAAAATGTGCTATTTATTATGTATTTTGATGTGCTGAATTCAAATATGACAATTAAAACAACTGATTGGCTACTGTTTCCAAGATATTTAAGTTTTTACATTTTACGTCTATGTATATTGTGTAGATAGTAGAGTTTTAATCATAAATTGTAAACCTAGGTCTTTTCATGTGTTTATGGTTGCTTTACATGATGATATTTCACCTGTTCTGTTTATGTAACACTTTAAAAATCAGCAAAAGGGTTATATAAATAAAATGTATTATGAAACAAAAGGCAAAAAACTATTATGTACATAGTTTAGTCCTATTCAGTGTCTACTCGGCGCTTCTTGGCTTGTCTCTTGTATTCATTAAATGGAGCATCTCTTGTCACTGTCCAGCAATAGTCTGCAAGCATTGATGGGCTCCATTTGCCCTGATAGCGTTTCTCCATTGTTGCAATGTCCTCGTGAAATCGCTCGCCATGCTCGTCGCTCACTGCTCTGCAGTTCGGTGGAAAAAAATCTAGATGAGAGTGGAAAAAATGTATCTTTAGTGACATGTTGCAACCAAGGCTTTTGTATGCCTCGAGGAGGTTTTCCACCAACAACCTGTAGTTGTCTGCCTTGTTGTTTCCGAGAAAATTTATTGCCACTAACTGGAAGGCTTTCCATGCCGTCTTTTCCTTGCCACGCAGTGCATGGTCAAATGCATCATCTCGAAGAAGTTCACGAATCTGAGGACCAACAAAGACACCTTCCTTTATCTTAGCTTCACTTAACCTTGGAAATTTTCCATGGAGGTACTTGAAAGCTGCTTGTGTTTTGTCCATGGCCTTGACAAAGTTCTTCATCAGACCCAGCTTGATGTGTAAGGGTGGTAACAAAATCTTCCTTGATTCAACAAGTGGTGGATGCTGAACACTTTTCCTCCCAGGCTCCAATGACTGTCAGAGTGGCCAATCTATCTTGATGTAGTGGGAATCTCTTGCACGACTATCCCATTCGCAGAGAAAACAGCAGTACTTTGTGTATCCAGTCTGCAGACCAAGCAAGAGAGCAACAACCTTCAAATCGCCACAAAGCTGCCACTGATGTTGGTCATAGTTTATGCACCTCAAAAGTTGTTTCATGTTGTCATAGGTTTCCTTCATATGGACTGCATGGCCAACTGGAATTGATGGCAAAACATTGCCATTATGCAGCAAAACAGCTTTAAGACTCGTCTTCAACTAATCAATGAACAGTCTCTACTCATCTGGATCGTGAACGATGTTGAGGGCTGCCATCACACCATCGATGTTGTTGCAGGCTACAAGATCACCTTCCATGAAGAAGAATGGGACAAGATCCTTTTGACGGTCACGGAACATGGAAACCCTAACATCACCTGCCAGGAGATTCCACTGCTGTAGTCTGGAGCCCAACAGCTCTGCCTTACTCTTGGGTAGTTCCAAATCCCTGACAAGGTCATTCAGTTCACCTTGTGTTATGAGGTGTGGTTCAGAGGAGGAGGATGGGAGAAAATGTGGGTCTTGTGACATTGATGGTTCAGGGCCAGAAGTTTCATCCTCTTCCTCTTCCTCGTCTGACTCAAGTGAGAATGATTCTGGTGCATCAGGAACCGGCAGTCCTTCTCCTTGGGATACTGGGCGTATAGCTGATGGAATGTTTGGATAATGCACAGTCCACTTTTTCTTCTTTGACATACCTTTCCTAACTGGAGGCACCATGCAGAAGTAACAATTGCTGGTATGTTCTGTTGGCTCTCTCCAAATCATTGGCACTGCAAAAGGCATAGATTTCTTTTTCCTGTTCAACCACTGGCAAAGATTTGTTGCACAAGTGTTGCAGCTTATGTGTGGGGCCCACCTCTTGTCCTGATCTCCAATTTTGCAGCCAAAATAAAGGTGATAGGCTTTCTTAACCATAGTGGTTATACTGAGCTTTTGTGATGCAAAAGTCACTTCACCACAAACATAGCAGAAGTTATCTGCACTGTTCACACAAGTACGAGGCATCTCTGCTCACTTTGGCTAAACAGAAATGTGTCCCTTTGCAAAATCAAACACTGACAAATAAGAGAGCACGACACTGTATGATTTCTAGAACTGATATAGGGCAATTTGATCAGCAGAGTGATGTAAGCCTCGTTATGATTGCATCATCCACGATTTCTAGGAATAACATAATGCAATTCCTATCATGTACGATGCAATACCAGCTTCAGATTGCATCATTCATTGTTTTGCCGAAAAAGCAAGTACTGTCCAAACCCAGTCATAGATTTATTCATAGATCCAGTCAAAGATGTATTTTAGTCATTTCTCCTTTAAATTGAGATCCCTTCCCTTTATAACTCACTTATCCTCCGCCATTCCCAAGTCAAGGGTCGTATATACTGACCCAATAGCATATCTTGAAAACTAGAGCCAATCAACAATTTTAAGCATCATTTTCGTTCTCAGTGACCCAGAATTAGTAAAGTTTGACTACATTTATTTCAGAAGCATTTTGGCTGTAGAGCAGTGTTTTTCCTCAGACAGCAAGATTCAGATCTCTCCCTAGCAACCCTTCTGCCAAATTTCAAGTCTCCATGCCAAACTATGGAGGCATTAAAATGGCTAAAACAGTTGATATAATATTTTTTTCTTTACCACAGTCAAAACATTTTTCTCCAACCTCTTTTTCTGACCCATTTTTGCTGATGATTTCCAAAAGCATTTAGCCAAAAATCTGGCATAAAAAAAATACCAGACTAAACTGTTAAAATTAGGCAAAGTTATAAGCAATTGAAAACAGAATCTAAAGAAGTGAGGTGTGCCCATGAAAGCTCATGATACCATCTATATGTTTTGTTAGTCTATAAAGTGCGACCAGACCATCTGTTGTTTTTTAAGTTTATCCTATACAGACTAACTCGGTTACCCCCTGAAGCCTCTAATAGAAAGTTAGGCAACTTTAACTGAAGGCCTCACTACTAGCTCTGCTTAGCTATTAATATATACATAACTCTTCTGTCATGTAGTGTCTGCAGCAACAAGGATTAGATTCAAATATCCAGGGGTCTCTCAACGTAACACAGAACTCTCTTGGGACCCCACTCCCCGTGCACCTTTTGGAGGCAATACTTCCTGCTCACAAACATTAAGCCTCTGTATAGCAGAGAAAACTTAATAAAAAGAGGAGAGTAATTTGGGAAAATACCACAACTGTGATTCAAATACTTCTGACCATGAGCAAAAGTTCATAAGTAAACTATAAGTTTACAATCAGTTTAACTACATTGCTTAGGTGCGTGAAAAATCCACATCCCTGAGTGATGCAGTTATGCCAACCAGGCCCATTGACTGGGGCAGGATGGAAGTGGAGGGCAGGGGAAGAGGGAGAAAAATTGCCCTGGGGCCAGGCTATTCAAAGAGGTCCAAGGCTCCCAGGTTCCAATGCTGTTACTACTGCAGCAGTGGTGGCAGCTTGTGCCCCAGGTCCTTCAAAAATCTGTACCAGAGCACCACGCCTGGCTCTAAAGGTTGCAGGGTGTGCAGTGTGCTCTGGGCAGCACTTTGGACTGGCTGTCCCCAGCCCCACCCTTTCCAGGAGCACAGAGTCCCACAGAGGTTGTCTGCTGCCTGATACCAATCTACCCTCCCACTAGTGCAGATTGTGCTATGATGAGAGGAGAGCTTCTCCCATTGACAGTTAATCCACCTCCACAGGTGCCATGCCAATGAGAGAAACACAGCGGCCTTTTGTCTTGTCAAAGCAATGCACTTTTCTTGCGCTCTGGTGAAGAGGAAGAGGCACGTAATTAAAGCTCTCCCCTCATCTGGTGATCTGAGGTAACCAGTTGCAACCCAACTGAGCATGCCGAATGTTTCACTTAAAGATCACTGAGCGAAGCAGAGACTCTAATCTTGCCATTGAAAAAAAAATCTACTGAATAGGCAACAACTCTGTGAGAGCTCTGGGGCTGGACCAACCCTGGGGGAAAATTAGTGGGTGCTCATCAGCCGCCAGCAGCTAAATTCTCCCTCCAGCTCCCTCTCCCCCAGCACCTCCACTAGCCAACTCCTTCCCTTCCCTCCCAGCACCTCCCACTGCCATGAAACATCTGTTCTGCAGCATTCCAGCTGCTCCAGGAGGGACAGAGAGGAGCAGGGAATATGGCATACTCAGGGAAGGAGGTGGGACAAGGGTTGAGCACCCCTGGCTAAAGGGGGATGTTAACACCTATGCTCTACTGCCCTCTTTGTGAGCAATATACCATAACTGAGGCAGGTAGCTATTCTTTCCCCTGGAGTCATTCCAGGGGGAAAAGACTCTGCCATAGTTTTAAATTGTTCTAGTCTGACCACATGTCTCTGAGTCTAGTCTGCCTCTCGTTCCACCAACCCAGAGGACATATGCTAAGAGGATTCTCTTCCCCATCAGGACATATATTCAGAGTAGGATCCTGTTTGTGTGGCTTTTACTTAATGCTCAGATAATATAATGAGGGCTGCTCTATAAAAACTTGAGACAGATTTTAGTTTTGTCTTCCCCCATTACCCTCTCTCCTTTCCTTGCAGAATGATCAGTCTTGATAGCTTCAGCAGGAGCTTCTTCAAAGAGTGCAATGTCCCTCCACAACCAAATGCCACTGTCTGAAAATTATCACTGATATTTGCTGAGTGTATCCTCTTCTTCCACATAGTTGCAGTCATACTGGAGCCCCATATAGCAACTCTGCACCTCCTGAGCCATCATTATAAGTGCTTGACAATTTAAAAAATTGAGCTCAAAGAAGATTAAGGAGCAGTAAGAACTCAAGGAAATGCAGCCAGAGTTTGTCAACAGTAGGAAGTCACAATGTGTTAGAATAAGTGTTAACATGATGTTAAACATACCACAGCACTAAGCATAAACCAAGACTTGTGTTTCACACCATGTCAGCTGGTTGTGATTAACTGGCCAGGGGAGAGAGGGAGGGAGTTCACCACAATCAGCGGAGATGAAGTGAAACAGTATATGGCCTGGTTTACACCTAATGAATTAGCAAGTTTCCTAATGACTATTCAGCCAAACAATCCACAAGCATCTACATGCATAGACATCTGCTTGTGATTGTTCCGTAGCTGAACATGAAACATACTAAAAACCAAATGTAGGTTTGCATGTACAATTTTAAATAGGCACATGCTGCTGTATGCTTTTGAGGAAGTGTTGAGACCCAAATTTGATGGCACTGCAGAAAATTTGGCCCAGAGATAGATGTTCAGTTACAAAAAGTAAGATTTTGTTTTTCTACAGTTGCTTTACTGACCATGACTAAATTTCACCATTTCTACTTTCTAAAACCAAAAATACAGACATCAGATTAAAGCCAAAAAGATTAAAAATAGTTTCATTTACACATCATTAAGTGCAATTTTTGTATAACACAAAAGGTTAATATCATAGCAACTTATTAAAAGAATTTCTGTGAACCTCATCAAGAAAGTTAATAATTTAGATGCTACATGAACTATAAGAAAAATTCCTCTGACATACTTGCCTGTATAATGCAGCAGTTTTCAAGGTTATTCCTTTCATATGTCTTTAATGGAAGTAACTGCTTCTAACTGGAAAATGACACACACTTTGAGATTTATTATTTCAGTAATTGCATTTCAGTTGCTAATTAAAAGGAGAGCCAAGATGACTATTTCAGAGGGAGATGAAAATGTGACATTTTCTGAAATTGCGTGTGTGCGTGTACATGCACACACAAACACCCTATTTTTCTGCACCTCACACATGCCCAAGTACAAGTTGTATACTTGTATATACATAGCAATATGCATGCGGAGTGAGACACTTCTGGAGAAGTCCCAGAGTGTAACAGATAGGAATGCAAACCAGTGACCAATCAGTTACATTGTGTAATATGCTAGATCCTACAAATGTCTTCCAACGGTGAAGGGAACAGAAGAGTTTGGGAGTGGGGGCTGTCAGAAAAGAGGGACTCTTGGGAAGCTTATCATAGGTATGACAACTGGGATCTAGAGGCCTAGCGCAAAGTCCATGGAAATCAATGGAACAATTCTACTGACTACAACAAACTGTAGATTATGTTCTTGGAGAGGGACTAGGATGGCTAGGCTGGAGTCCCACCCTGGGAACTGTGAATGAAAAGACTAGGCAGAGTCCTTTGAAGGGCAAGGGAGAAAGTCACTCACCAAAATAGTGAAAAGGTTCCAGGCATCAGGAAGATAAGTGAGATGGGAATGGGATGAGCCTTCTGTAATTATACTTGTGATGGATAGGAGGAGTACTGGCCAGCACTCGGTGACTAAAGGGTTAAACTCAGATAGCTAAGGGTGTTGCCAGAGAGCCAGAAAAACCAACGGGGGAGAGTGCTGAAATTTAAATTGTAAATATATACCTGCTGCCTGCTCTGTGTGTGAGTTCTAAGTTAGAGGAAGCAAGATGAAGTAATCAAATGGAATTACCATGCCTACAAGAAACATTGAGCATGGGAATGGACTGGGCCTTGAAGTATGGATCAGTATGGATCATGAGTAGATAGAGAAATGTATGTTTAGTTGCAATCAGGATATTTTTCCTTTATTTTGCTGTTTGGTTAAACTTCTCTGTGTGACATCTATGTGCTCCCTTCCCTCCCATTCACTATACCTAAGCTGTGTTAGTGATACCATTTTTCTGTGTTTTAATCTGCTCTTTTCTCAGTTGCTTTGTAACACCTAGAAATCAAGTATGCTTTATCAAGTATATCTTTTTGTTTTGTTAATAAAATCACCCTTTAAGGTAATGAGTTGATTCTTGTGCAATTGCAGTTTGTTTTCTGTTTTCTTTTTCAAGCTCTCTTGTGATAAAAGAGCTCGGGATACTCCTCTGGAAGAAGTTCAAGTGATTCTTCCTGGATTTTAAAAGAAGGAGTTAGGCTGCCACCATCAAGTGTCCATCTCCCAGTGCCAGTGAATCTGTGACTCTGGGGAGTTTTTGTAAGCAGAAACCTGTAGAGGCAAGGTATTTTTAAGGTCTCTCGCAGGCCCCCACCTTCTGCTGTCAGAGTGCCGGGGGGAGGAAGAGAGAACAGCCCTGACAATACTCAAGACTTAAGTTCTGTTCCTGGCAATTTGGACAGATTCTTACTTTAACTGATTCACTCTGAGGTGAATTGCACCCACAGTTAATAGCAGCATCTCTTTTTCACAGCAAGATGCTAGCTTTTGAAAGATGGTTACTGTGCCTTCCAGCACAGGTAGACAGATGTGCCAGCTCTTTTTGATCTAGCACACTTGAAAATGTCTGAGAAATAATCTCCCCTCATGCATCAGGACATAGGCAGCAGCATGGGCTAGTTACCTGAGCTCAGACCCGGGGGACCTTGGGTGCCCCTGCTGTAATTCTGTGTTACTATTTTTAGCATGATAGATGGAATAGAGCTGGCGTATGCCTATCTACCCAAGTTGGGAGGCACAAACCCAGCTGTAACATAAACATACCCTTTGAGGCTCTTGTTTTTTTGTCAAACGGAGTTTCAATTTTTTCCCAGGGTTCACTGAGGCAACGAGAAGGAAGACAAGAAATGAAGGGAATTCACACTAATATATATTAATGTAGGATCTCTCTCAAAAGACCATTTTTACTTCAGGTTTCTTTGAAAATCATTCTAGTGCTATGGCAATGAACTGAGTAACTTTCTTGCCTCTTTTGTCTTTTCTTTCTGGCAATAGTCATCTCCAGGATCAATGGAGATATTATGGGGAGTATCTCACCTTTTACTGGCATTGTGTTGATGATTTACAGAAATGGTCTTGAACTAGGCAAAGAGATGGAGGAAGAGTGAGGTAAGAGTCAGGAAATTGAAGGGGGGGGGAGCAAATGACAAGGCTAAACTTTCATGTGTAACAAGAACACTACTGATTATTTTTGTTCCTCCTTCACTGCACGTTTTTAAAATTAGTCATTTTAATTTCCCTCTCTGTTCAGAATTGTATAGCCTATATAAAAGTAGCAAATATAACAAAGGGCTGAACTAAGAGAGGGATTTTAAAAAGTTTGTCATTTGACTCCTGCAGCCCTTCCCAAATGGATGTAGTCTTTGTGTAAGAAGTCCCATTGACTTTAATAGAACTACTTGGATAAATAAGGATTCCTCCTCAATTAAAGACTATGGGAAACTTACATGAGCATGGAAAGGGAAAGCATTACAAGAGTGAGGATTTAGAACAGTATTCTAAACCACTTAACTCCCTCTGAATTTTTCCCTCTTGCTTCACTTTTTAAAAATAGACCAAATAAGGCCACTATATGAATGACCACTGTAAAATGTCTGTACGGAAACTTTTGTGCAACCATGTGCTATACACATTAAGCCTGATTGATGTCCCCATTTGTTGTCACATAACTAAATGACAAACGTGCATAGAGTTTTGCCAAATCAAAAGGATAACATCTTACTAACTTTGCATAGGAGTGGAGGACACAAGGCTCTGGAGAACTAGGTCCAGTATTATCAAGGAATTCAGAGAACATTATGCAAAATTAAAATTGCCTAGTGCTGCTGCAAGACCTTCTAGAATGCAATGGGAGGCCAAACAAATCTCTGAAAAAGAGTCAGCCAATGCAACATAAAAGCAACATAGTTGCAGGGAAAGATTCCCTCTATGCCAAGCAGAAAAGTCTCGGGCTACTTTAAAAGCAGTGTCTGAATGTTATGATTTTTAAAATGCCTAATTCAATAATAAATTCTTTCTATTAGCTACAGAGCCTCCTTCCCCTCAGCTGGGAGGTGGCATGTCCCATGAGACGCTGCAAATTGTTAGCTATTCACAGGAGATCATCGCAGTTCTTCTTTGACAGAACTGCTTATTGATTAATATACACTCTGTAAGCTCATAAGGTGCCTCTCTGAGCTGCCTGTAGGCATCAAGGAGCCGTTTATGACATTCCGATTGAGGTTCATCAAAAACCAACAGGTAACTATTGTAAGCACCTATGTGCCAACAATGGAGTCATACAACAGGAGTCAAACAGGGCTGTATCATTGCCTCAACCATATTTGTCGTCTCTATTGCAGTCATTTTCAACCTAATTTCTGGGAAACTCCCAGCTGGCATTGAAATCATCTACAGAATGGATGGAAAATTGTTTAGGCTTAGCAGGCTGAAAGCTCAGAGTAAGATTTCCACCACATCGATAGTGGAACTTCAGTATGCTGATGACAATGCAGTTTTTGCCCACTCAGAGAGGTCTTCAGGCTATCTTGAATGTGTTTGCTGATGCTTATGCATGTCTTGGTCTCACCCTCAACATCAAGAAAATCAAAGTGATCCATCAGCCTTCTCCAAATGAGGTACCATGTGCTCCATCTATTAAAATAAACGGAGAGGCACTGGAGAATGTTGATCATTTTCTCTACCTCGGAAGTTGTCTTTTATCCAGGGCAGAGATTGATGTAGAAATCCAGCATCGTCTGAGCTGCGCCAGTGCAGCCTTTGCTCATTTATGGCACAGGGGTTTTGAAGATTATGACATTCAAACAGACACCAAACTTCTTGTCTATCAAGCCATCATTCTCCCAACACTGTTGTATGGATCTGAAATCTGGACAACCTACGGACGTCACTTGAAAGTCCTTGAGAAATATCACCAATGCTGCCTCTGCAAGATCTTGAAAATCAAATGGGAAGACAGGCGCACTAATATCAGTATTCTAGAAGAGGAAAAGACCGCCTGTAGTGAGACAATGATGATGTCAGCAACTTTGCTGGACTGGTCACATTGTTCGAATGCAGGACCATCGCCTCCCAAAACAGGTCCTGTTTCCTCAACTGAAAGGAGGATATTGTAATGTGGGAGGACAACAGAAGTGTTATAAGGACTTGCTAAAGGATAACTTAAAGAAGTGCAATATTGATGTTGACACTTGGGAGATATTCATCCAGGATCGTGCAAAATGAAGACAAGTCCTACGCAATGACTTCCTGCATTTTGAATTTGCCCACTGATGAGCTGAAGAGGAGAAGATGCTCAGGAGGAAGGAGACACTGGCTTCTAGTCATGGTCAACAGACTCCTGATGTATCTGAAAACATCTGTCCTCACTGTAATAGAACTTGTGGTTCAATGATTGGCCTTATCAGCCACCTGAGGGTCCATGTCTCCCATGGAAGATGATCATACTTGGCAACAAGTGATCATCCATCACACACGTCTGTTGTGTGTTATTTATTACAAAAAAAGACGTGGCTTGAAAGAACAATTCTAATTAGCTGGGAAAGATTTTCTGCCTTTTGGATCCCAAAAGCTACAGCTGCTTTTACATATCAGCCACCTTCCACAATGCCTTCAATCTACACTTGTATCACATGCACATAAGAATGTCTTACACGACTGGAAATGCATCTGTGGTCAGAATTTCAATGGACTGAGAACATATTTCTATGGCCAAAGCCTCTTATGATCCATGTTGCTTCTTGCACATAATCACTCATGATTTACTGGGAGATGGGCTGTTTCATATGCATGCACTGAAAGCCTTGCTCATCATGGTCAAAACAGAAGGATCTAATGAATTTTTACAAGCGGGGTATTATGATTTTTGCACCTTGTTTAGACTAAAGAAGGGATGGAGGACAGTCAGGCTCAAGAAAACACAGCAATTTCTCCCCTCCCACCCCCCCGGTGGCTGATTCTATATTGTGGGATGATGGAGGAAGTGACAACCGAGTCACTAAAACAACACTATTGGAATCGACACAGAGACCAAGGCAGTTATATCTAACTTTTAAAATACGCAGTCTGGGTATATCTGACTGGGCTGGAGTTGATAAATTTAGAAACCTGCAGGCCCCATCTGGTTACATTCTAATTTAAATTCCAATGAGAGTATTGATTCTGTACTCAAAAGAACTCAGGTGAAATTGTGTGGCCTTTACAAAGTAAATTGTCTTGTGAACCATGTTACACGCTACTGTTGGTCACACAAATAATTCTGTATACACAGTCACTTACAGAATACGGCTATGTCCTTTACAGAGATTGCTGGCCCTCTCTAGATTAAAATGTTCTAGAGTGATAATTTCACCGATTTATAACTCATGACAACTTTATGGCCCACATTAAATACTTGGGATGAAAAGCTAGAGCAGCAGACTTGGGAGAAGGAGTTGAAACCCTTAAGATTAGTTTGTCTTTTGGAATTTACTGTAGATCCATTTCTAGGCTTTTCCATCTCAACAAACATCTCCACAGCAGTGTGCTTTAGGAATTGTGTATACAGTTCCATTTTCTGTTAAACAGGATTTCTGAGTGCCTCCCTCATGCTGCTTTGAAAGCTCTGGCTTGAACAAGTATCTGGAATTTCAAAAAGAGAGCACTCTTCAGATCTAATAGACCTGCATAATTCTAGTCTGAATACAGACACATACCAGACAAATTGGTACTGGAAAAAAAAAGACTAAGTGGCACTGCAGTTAGTTAGCACAGTTCCTACTGGCTTGGTTCCCTTTTTGATCACCTGGCTACAGTGACAAGTATCAGAGGGGTAGCCGTGTTAGTCTGAATCTGCAAAAGCGGCGAGGAGTCCTGTGGCACCTTATAGACTAACCGAAGCGTTGGAGCATAAGCTTTCGTGGGCAAAGACCCACTTCATCAGATCCATCTGACGAAGTGGGTCTTTGCCCACGAAAGCTTATGCTCCAACACTTCGGTTAGTCTATAAGGTGCCACAGGACTCCTCACCGCTCTGGCTACAGTGACTCTTTAAAGAACACAAAAGTTCCCATTCACATCCCACCATTCACCTACAGTAGTGGGTATGATGCAAACAAAGGAAGTTCAGTTGTTGGATGGGGAATTCTGCTAGCTGGGTGACTCCATGTTAGTGTCTATATTTTGGATGGCAGGCAGAACAATGGAGAAAGTTTGAAGGGTGAAGTTTGCCATGGAAGACGACATCTCTGAACGGGAGTGCCTTTGAATGTGCCAGTGAAAGTGTATTTTGATATTGTCCAGGAAAGAATATATGAAAACAGAACATTCATATGTTTTTAACAAGAAAGGCACTATGCACATGACAGCATGATGTCCTTACCTAGCAAACTTAGCTGCACAGTTAAAAATTCGCTCAGTGAATTCTACAGAAACCTTTCTTCATTTATTTCATGCTTCCTAAGATAAAAGCTAATAAATGGCACAAGGTTTGTAGAAAAAAGTGAGGCTCGCTCCCCCTACACCAGGATTTTTTTTTCTTTTTAGTGTAGGTACTCTGGCCTCTGCCAGCATACACACACCGTACAGGAGAGGTTGTGGTCATGCTGTGCGGAGGATGCCATTTTGATTCTGTGTTAAGTGCTGGAACAGCATCTTACACCTCCTCCACATATGCACTTTTCTGTATGGGCACTGCTCTTGCCCCTCAAAGGCCCTACCCCCTGACCAGGCCAGCAGCTGGAGCTTGTCTTGGAAACATGGGCAGCTGCAGGGTTCTACGGGATCTTCACCTGCCTGGGGGCCCCAGAGAAGCCCAGGGCCCATGCCTCTTCAACACATCCCCTGCCCACGGATGTTGAAGGGTCCACAGCACCACACACAGCTCTTATCCCAACCCGGCTCTGGCTGGGGAACCACTGCCCAGCCATGTGGTGTGGGCAGCTGTGGGGACCCTCCTGCTCTGCATGGGGAGAGGGAGGGCTCTGGGTCAGGGGCTGCTCTCAGGCCCCCCCACCCTAGGCAAGTGGAGTATGGTCTGTAGCTGTAGGCCTGTTCTGACTTGGGTGTGGCCTCAGGCAAAGGACAAGAGGTGGGGCCTCTGTTGAAAGAGTCAGTGTGTGGTGGGGCCACACAGGAGGTGAGGGCCACTGCCCCCCACTTTTGGGAAGGCCACCCATGCCTGAGCAAGTCCTATAGACTTGGTAAGATGCACAGGAGAGGAGCTCCTGGATCTTATATGGTGTATAGGATAATATGCCGGTCTAGCCAAAACCCCCACATCACACCAAGTAGGTGGATGTATTAGAATGCTCAGCTGTTAACACAGTATCACCCAGTGGCTGAACAATAAGTAATATACCTGATAAAAACTAACATTCATAACCTGGCAAAGGACTAAAGGATCATATAGTGATCACAAATGATATGCATCTTTCTGAGAAGGAAGCTCTATCTGTCCATATCTAGTTCTGGAATGTGGCCTTCTTGTAGCAGCCCTATAATTATTACATTCAAGAAATACATAACTGTAAGGATAAGCAACAGGGTACTGTCTCAACCATATCTTCCATTTCAACTCAGAGTCAATAGGATTCCAGGTAGCGCTTGCAGGATTCAGTCCTTAATTCAACAAGTAATTTCTCTAAAGTTAGTAAAGATTTCCTGAGCCATTAGGTCAATGAAAACTACACAAGTATAAAATGTCTAAAATATGGAGATGCTGCTACATGAGTTTTGCTCGTTTCATTTAACTTTTATGCCTTTTGAAAAAAAGGTGTTGAGTTGAACCACAAATGTGAGATTAACAAAGGCAATTTCTTTACACTTCAACTGTTTGCCAGAGGCATTGCCCTAACACTGACCCAGCCAATATATTTTGATCCCATCATCCACAGGAAGAGAAACACATACCTCTAAACTTCAAGTTAGTTAAAGGAGCAAGGATTTTAATGCAATTTGTTTGAGTTATGAATGCCAGTAGAACTTAATTTGTGCATAAAACTGTTTTATATAGGACTCAAAAAGTTTCTAAGGAAAAGAGAGCCAAGTTTCAAGGTAATAGGAAAGAGGCTAACATTTTAACAATGGTACTTTTAGAATGGCTAATTTAAAATTACTTTTATATGTTTAATCTAGATATTTTCTGTGATTAGTTTAGGATCTTAAAAAACTCGTTAAAAAAAACCCCCCACACTTTCCATTTAGCATTTCAGACTTACAAAGAATGTACTGATTGAACCTCACCAGGGCTTCTTCCAAAAACCTGAAGTGATGTCCTGAATAACCAATCTATAGAACTTCTCCAAAATTCATTTATTTTGAACGAGTGTGTATCTGCTCAAAGATCATCAAATTGTGTTCTGAAAACTGACAGTAAAGGAGAATCCACCATGACACTTGGCAAACTGATCCAATGGTTAATTATCTACTGTTAAAAAATGTACATTGTTTCCAGTCTGAATTTGGTCAGTTTCAACTTCCAGCAACTGGATCTTGTTACAGCTCTGTCTGCTAGATAGAAGAACCCATTATCAAATATTTGTTACCTGTATAGTTACTTAGAGACTCTGATCAAATCACCTTTTCTTTGTTAAACTAAATAGATTGAGTTCCTTGAGTCTACCAATATAAAGCAGCTATGGGCAACCTAGGCTAGTGAGTGGGCTGCATGAGCGGCCCCCTTCATCTTATTGGGCTGTAAGACTGTCATAACCAAGACAAAACTTGAAAAACAACAAATAGTCTAGTAGCATCTTAAAGACTCACAAAACATGTAGATGGTATCATGAGCTTACATGGGCACAACCCACTTCTTCAGATGGCTGGAGTATTAGAAGTCCAGATCGAAGAATAAATAAGGGAAGGGGTGGGGGGAGAAAAAAGGAAAAAAGGAGGAGGGAAAAAAGAGGAAGAGAGACAGTGAGTACATGGCTCAAGTAGTTACAAGAGGCTGATAAGCCTCCATTGTTTGGTTGCTTCGCTAAGTCATTAGGATGTGGAAGGCAGTGTACAAGCCAGCCCATGTCCCTGTTCATACCATTTGCATAAGAATTAAACTGGTAAATGAAGTTAAACTCCAACCCTTCCCTGTGTATTTGGCTTGTGGAATTAGCCTGAACGGTATGGTGACTTGGAGATCCATTAAGGAGTGTCCAGACAGATTAAAGTGTCCTCCAACAGATTTCTGTGTATTGCCTTTTTGGATATCTGATTTGTGTCCATTAATTCTTTCCTTTAGAGACTGTCCAGTTTGGCCAATATACATGGCAGTGGAGCATTGTTGGCATTTGATGGCATAGACCACATTAGTGGATGTGCAGTCCAATGAGCCTCTGATTTGGTGGCTGATGTTGTTGGGTCCAGTGATGAAATTGCTAGTACAGATGTATGGGCAGAGTTGGCACTTGGGATGATTGCAGGGGTGGGTTCCTGGATGATTATGATGGAGGTGTGTTGCGCGGTTATTGGAAATAATTTGTTTGGAGTTAGGGGGTTGTCTGTAGGTGAGGACTGGCCTTTCCCCCAAGGCCTCAGAGTGAGGGGTCAATTTCCAGGATAGGTTGTAGATGGTTGATAATGTGTTGGAAGGGTTTAAGTTGTGGACTGTAGGTGATGACAAGTGGAATTCTATTGTTTTCTCTTCTTGGCCTGTCTTGAAGTAGTTCATGTCTGGTTACTCTTTTGGCTCCATCAATCTATTTTTTCACTTCTCCAGGTGGGTATTTCAGTTTTAAGAATGCTCTATATAGATCCTGTAGGTGTTTGTCTGTCTGTGAGATTGGACCAAATCCGGTTATATTGTAGGGCTTCGCTGTATACAATAGATTGAGAAATGTGTCTAGGATGGAAGCTAGAGGCATGAAAGTTTCCCGTACAGGGTGGTGGAAATTTGTTCATCATTGAATTGTACTGTAGTATACGTATTGTGGTGCCACATGGGTGCCCATGGCTGTGCCACTGACTTGAAGATATAAATTGTCTCCGAATTGGAAGTAGTTGTGGGTGAGGACAAAGTCGTAGAGCTCTGTAATCAGGTGTGCAGTGCTGTCATCGGGGATGGTGTTCCTGATAGCCTGTATTCCGTCTTCATGTGGAACGTCGGTGTAAAGACCTTTTACGTCTGTGGTGGCCAGAAGGGTGTTTTCAGGAAGATTATTGATGTTTTGTAGTTTCTTCAGGAACTCAGTGGTGTCTCAAAGACAGCTAGGAGTGCTGATAGCATAGGGTCTGAGGAGAGAGTCAATATAGCCAAATAATCCTGTTGTAAGTGTGCCAGTGCTTGAGACGATGGGTTGTCCAGGATTTCCAGGTTTGTGTATCTTGCATAGCAGATAAAAAACTCCTGGTCGGGGATTGGGAGAGGGGGAGTGTTAGCATAAATTTGGTCCTGAGCAGCATCAGGGAGCTTCATGAGCAGTTGTTTCAGGGGTTTTTTGGTATTCTTTAGTGGGATCACAGAAGAGAGGCTTGTAGAATCTGGTGTTGGTGAGTTGTCTGGTCACCTCCTGTTCATAATCTGTTCTGTTCATGATGACTACAGCACCCCCTTTGTCAGCCTCTGATTATGATGTTAGAATTGTTTTTGAGGCTGTGTATAGCATTGCATTCTGTACGACTGATGTTATATGATATTGTTTGCTGACAATGTCAGCTCAAGCACGTTTGCAGAAGCAATTGATGTACAAGTCGAGAATCTCGTTATGACCGTTAGTACGGGTTCACATAGAAGTCTTCCTCTTGTGGGATTGGTGGGGGAGGGGGAGAGCAGCAAAGTGAGTGTGTTGTACAGTCTACCAGAGAAGGATAGTTTTGCTAACTACACTTGCATACCTAGAATTTGCGAGGTGAGCCAATTGAACCACAGCAGCACTTTGATTGGATGCAGAAGGAGCACACAGTTCTCACACACAACATTGTGTGCAATCAGACGACACTTCATGTACTCTTGCTTTACGTGCGTGTCACTTAAGCAATATCTTCCCAGGATAGAGTACCCCCATCTTGTAAGTATGACCTGCATTCTTTGTTCCTCAATGTGTCCATTTCTATTTAGCAGTACTAAATTGAATAGAACTACATGATAGAATAGAACTACATGATAGAAACCAGTGGAATCTGACAACTCTGCATGTGGGCAACAAAATGTCTCGCAGGCTACACCCAGAATCCTGATGGGCTCATGGGCCACTGGTTGCCCTCCACTGCATGTTTTCTAATCCTTTAATCAGTCCTGTGGCTCTGCTCTGAACCTATTAACATCCTTCTTGCCTTGCAGATACCAGAACTGGACACGGTATTCCAGCAGGGTAAATACAGAAGTTACACAACATCTGTACTCCTATTTGAGATTTCTATTGGTGCACCCAAGGATCACATTAACCTTTTGTCTATAGCATCACACTGGAAATTCATGTTCAGCAGATTTTCTACCACAACGCTGAACAATTTTTCAGAATCATTGCTTCCCAGGATGGAGTACCCCCATCTTATAAGTATGACCTGCATTCTTTGTTCCTCAGTGTGTACATTTCTGTTTAGCAGTACTAAATTGAATATTGTTTGCTTGTGCCTGGATCAAGAGATCCAGGTCATTTCACAGTCTAACCAATATTCTATAAAATGCATGTAGTGGGACAGTTTCCCTGAAGGGGGAAGTCTGGAAAACACAACAAAGCCAACAACTCCTTATGAAACTTGCAAAAGAGAAGTACTTTTTTACCAAAGTCATTAAAGAGTCACACAGTCAAATTATTCCTAGTGTTGCCCCAAAAATCATACAAATGTATGAATGCTAAATTACATGCTGTCTAGAAGAGTACGGAAAGTCACAATCAAGGATTCCGATGAAGGACTGAGACTCATTTCAAGCTATTCCTTAGCTGCCCAGCCAAAGAGAAAAACAGCAGCTTAAAGTGAAAAGGCAGGTGAAATGCTCACAGAGCTCCTTAGAGTGGACTATTTTCACCTCCCCATCCCCAACTCCAGCACACACCTTCAATGGGCAAAAGGAAGCAATAGCTCTTGATGCTCAGGGCACCACCTTTAAAAAGATAAACACGTTGAGATGTATAAAAATCTGTGTGAACTTCAACTGTTCTGACAAGGCTAGAGGGGAAAAAAAGCCTTGACCCAGAAGCAAGAGGAACAGAAAGCAACTTGGAACATTGTCTCCAGGAGGCAGAGGAAGTCTTTAGCTAGGTCCCTGTAAACCACATGGCTCATGGGTGATGAAGGAATCCTTTAAAAAGACTTCCCTGTCAAAATAACTGGGCTACTACAACATTGCATATAGAACATCCCATAGGAGTTCATAACCCTTCATTAGTGTGTCCTGTCCTGGGAAGAAAATTGACTGGGGAATGAATAGTGCAACTGCTGCTTGGTAGGAAAGGAGAGAATTGAAGACTCAGCAAATGTTCCTTCCAGGCTAACATGCAGTGCCAATGTATCTTTCTGCCTCCCCCTGAGGCAGCCATCTCTCTCCAGTAATCCTCCTTTTCAGACAGTGGTGCCAGGCATAATGGCTGGTTGAATTACCATGGTCTATACACATAATTCACCACTCAGGCGAGACCAAACTGACCTTAGTGGAAGTAGCCCTATATGCTATGCGGAAGCCACAGTCTGGAGGAGGTGATAGAAGCAGAGTGGCTTAAAATGATGGGTCAGCAAATTACTACTCACCACCACCATTGACCCAATTCTCTCAGCTGTCACTGGGGAGAGGTGAAGTCTCCTTGACACGCAGTCTGAGACACGGCAGCAGAGGGAGGACCCACACTTGTCTGCACACGACAGGCCATTCCTTTTGGCATGCAGGATTCTTTCTACTATTATTTGAGAAACAGAGCAAATCCGATCTCCTTGGCAGGTGAATTTGCTGGCAGAGTGAAAAGAAAAATATTTCCAAAAAACAAGTCTCACATTTGATACAGAAAACATAAGGCCAAAATATTTGATTCAGTGCTAGAGCTGGTCAAGACTTCGGAATTACTAGCCAACAGGAAATTCTGATATTTCCACCTTGGTTTTAATCTTGTATTGAAACATTTCGTTCTACCTCAATATAAAATTACATCTACCCAAGCTGCCTCCATGCCTCAGTGCGGTCAACATTCGGGGCATCATACCTCCATTCTCCTCTATGGGCTTGAATCCCAAATTGTCCCATGATATCTATAGTTATGAGATACCTATTATACACTCCAGTAGTGCCCTAAAGAGCAGACCATGGCTCCATTATGGGATGTAGTCTGGACAAGGAGACCAGCCATAAAGAAGACACACCTGAACAGCTCAGGTGAATACTTCAATATTGTACGGAATCAAAATAATTCATTTGATTCAGTTAAACTGAAGTGGTTCAATTCAGGTTGACTTGACCCAAAATATCTTGCTTAGATTTCCCCAGTCTCTGATAGGGGAAAGAATCATATTGTCAACACACTTTTTTTTTGTAAGGAAAATGTTTGATTTTACAGAAACTGTATTTTCCATTTTAAAAAAATAAAAAATTCCAGGCCAGTTGTATAAAAAATTCTGACATAGAAATCCATTTGAGCTATCAGAAACACAAACACATTAATGAGCAGGCAACAGGGCAATTTAAGATTATCTGTGCATCTGACCTACACTATGTTCTATGCTTGGCCTAACATCTAGTAAAACTTGGAACAGCAATTTATATAATTTCAGTACATTTAATCATTTTATGTTTAAACACTACTGGCCTGATTCTCTTCACACTTACACCAGTGTGACCCAGCAGTAGCTGGGCTGTGTTTTGCAGTAGCTTTACTCAGTGTATGTACTCTAAAATGGTATAACAAAGAACACAGGATGAAGTTTTCAAAGCTATCTCCCGCATTTTAGACTCCTATATTGATATATTCAGGCATTTACATAAGAGTGGTCTGATTGTCAGAGATGATAAACACCTGCAGCGCTCAGGGACTTCAGGCATTGGGAGTGATTGCAATTGAAAAAAAAAACCTCAGTCCACTTCTATAGGGACCATGCAGATTCAGGCATATATCTTTCCATAATAGAGAGAGTTTGTAATCATCAGAGCTTACACAAAGACTTGGTTTCCAAACATGAGTCTAAATAATTACTGTCATAGGAAGTAGGAAGCCAAAGCAAAGGAATGACAGTCCCATCTGAGAATAAACAACATGCACTGCCAATAATGATCATCCCTCAGCAAGGAGGGGTTTGGCTTCCACACATGCTGTGTAGATGACCACTCCCAGAGCACCCCAAAATCTCACTGAGCAGCACTGACAAAAACTAAGCAAAGAAGACTCTGCCCTTGAGTAAACAGTGTATGTCCAGAAGAACTTGGCACAACAGGTCAGATTTTCAGATGGTGTACGTTTCCACAATCCTGCTGAAGTCAATGTACTTATGCCAATTCACACCAATTGGAGATTTGGCCAATTAGTTCGGGGAGTGATAAAGATATGAGAAATGGAAGGGCGGCACTTTTCTGAAAGCCTATTTTCAGTATTTACACTTCCTATTACCCCCAAGTCAATGAAGTACCAAGCCACACACACAATCTAGGACAGCAAATACAGCACAATCTCATTTTGCCAACAGTGCATATGAATCTATTTTTCATTTTTTGTTTCTTCTAATCCATTACTTGGTGTAAATTTCCTTGCAACTTAAAATCCAGTGCTACTTGTGATATAAAAATACGGATGTGCTGGGCTCAGGCAAAAGAAGGATTAATTGTAATTGCTGACTACTTCTGAGCACATTTAACAAAGTAGCAGCCACATGCTGCCTTATTCCATGAATCCAGTAGATTGTTTGAGCAGGCAGTGTTATATTACTCCTGGGTGGGAATGAAATCATGTGGGAGCTGCAAGCATGGTTCACAGAGAAAAATTACCATTTTATATTTATTACTTTGGCTGGCTTAAGTGCCACAGGAATAGACTCACTAATGCATTTGAGGGCAATTCCCCAACACTTTGACTCTGTTCCTTTGTAAACTATTTTTAGGGAATGTCTCAGAAGGCATTTAAAGACACACGCCATGCAATTTTTAAAGGTTATTTTGGTGGTTTGTCAGAATGATACCAATAGCACAATACATCTCCCCAGATTACACGACTAGTCTGAATTCAGCTAAGAAATCCATATGTTGGGGAAAACAACAAAAGTCCTTTCCTTTTTCCTTGTATCTCTTTTGTTCCCTAAATTTGAGATTGTCACTTAAATAGGGTATCATCATGCTGGCTGGCAGCTTCTAAATGGGTAATTGTACACTTTAGATGACTTGCAGATGCTTCCTGCTTTTTTTTAAAGTAATACTTTAATAAAGATAGATGCTTGAACATACATAACTGCATAATTAATCCAGAAATTCCCAATTTATTTTCTGTAAGGGGCATCTAATCAAAACTATGCCCTTTTCGGGGACAGGGGATGGGGATGGGTGGGGGTTACTTCCTATTCCCTGAGTCTTCAAATAGACTACAATACACTATTCAACATATAGGTCCCCTTTGTCTTGCAGATTGATTTACTTTTCCAGCAGAAAGATACATCTTTCAACTGCTGAATCCATACTATAGGTCAATCTTCAGTCTGGATTTCCAGCGCAGGGCAATAAGCATGCTTCCTGTTTATGCAATAATAACTCTATCTTGAACTCACCAGCTGCTAAGGGTGAAAACTGAGTGCTTTATTGACCCAAGTTGTTTAATGACAACTTGAAGGTGCTTCCTGTTTATTTTAGTATTGCATGTAGCTGTAACAACTGAATTCTTGAGTGGATAAACTGCAAGGCTAGAGAACCAGGAGTTTAAAAAGCAAGCTCAAAGGGTGAAATTCTAACCCGCAACAAAGACTATATTCCAGATATGCACATTAACAATCTACAAGCATCCTACAGCCCTCCCAGCTCACAGACAAAGTAGCTTGTATTTCCTCCTTTACAGACCGGATTTTAAAAACCCATAGAATTCCATAACTCAAGATCATTTTTATGAAGAATTTGATTACTCTTCCACTTAAACCTCCTTCTGCATTTCTTCCCTGCCTTGATGAGCCCATAATGCAGACGGAAGTATGAAATGAGAAAATAGCTCATCAAGTTATTTATAGTCAAGTTCAAAGAGAGAAACATTTAAAACTATTTTAGTGGTTAAAATTTACCAGAATAAAGATGGTGATCTACACAGTTGTATTAGCATGACATGACTGCATAAAAAAGGTGTGTGTGTTGTTGTTGTTGTTGTGTGGTTTGTTGTTTTTTTGTTTTTTGGTTTTTTTTGCTCCTCCAGCTAGGTGAGAAGAAAAGCCCATCTCCAGGTCCATCTGATGAAAGAAGTCTGGCAGCATTAGTATAGAGCACTGGGTCTTAGTGCAGTTGATCTGGAAAGGGTGATCCTGAAGAAACCTCCACAGGTCTAAGACTCACAGCTACTTTGGGGAGAGCAGGAACAGCAGGATAATCTGTTCCCTTTCTCACCTGCCTTGCCTTGCCTTTCCTGAAGGAGCTATGAATTATTAAGGAGTAGAAAGAATGTATCTAGTTTCTGCCCCAGTCCCACACAAAGGCAACCACACTCACACACCTAGAAACTGCAGGCCTGCCTTCCCAGCCCAGGAAGGACTAATACCACATGTTAGGCACTCTTTACACATAAAACTTAGTCAAAATGTCACAACAAAGCTGTTACTCTGCTCTTTATGGGCTACAGCTCTCAATGGCTTTTCTCATTGCCTGTTTGTGGTGAGAGGAGGACACACCCTTCCTTTCAATCCCCATGCCAGTGGAATGCCCCAGGCATTCTGGCCTTTAAAGGACAGGCCACACCACTACAATTTGACACCATTCTGGTAACAGCTCTGGAACAGTAGCGAGGATACCTCACCAACCAGATCAGGGCAAATCAACTGATAAAGAAGAAGCTAGACAAACCCAAAGGCGATGTCTACACTGCAGGCTTCTTACGCAAGAACTGTTTTGTGGAAGAGTTCTTGTGCAAAAAATCTTCCACAAGAGTGCGTCCACACTGCCATGTGCTTTTGTGCAAGAGATGTGCTTTTGCGCAAGAGCATCCATGGCAGTGTGGACGCTCTCTTGCGCAAGAAAGCTCTGATGGCCATTTTAACCATAGGGGCTTCTTGCTCTAGAAATTCATGTTGCCTGTCTACACTGCCCTCTTGTGGAAGACCTCTTGCGCAAGAGGGCTTATTCCTCGTGGGGAGAGGAATAACTCTTTTGGAAGAAGCCCTGTTTTCCGACGCTACACTGTAAATTTACTTGCGCAAGAATGCACGTGCAGTGTAGACAGCCAGCAAGTTTTTGCGCAAGAACAGCTGTTCTTGCACAAGAAGCGTGCAATGTAGACACAGCCAAAGAGTTTTCATTAGGGTTCAGCTTGCTGAAGCATATTTGTAGCCTTCTCCATCAGTCAGAAGGCTACTAGCTAAGTTCTAACTTTACACTCTAACACAGACTCCCAGGCTATGTCTACACTGGCGGCTTCTTGCGCAAGAACATCTTGCGCAAGGGTTCTTGTGCAAGAAGTCTTGCGCAAGAAAACATCCACACTGCCATGTGTGAGCTGTGCTTTTGCGCAAGAGCGTCCATGGCAGTGTGGACGCTCTCTTGCGCAAGAAAGCTCTGATGGCCATTTTAGCCATAGGGCTTTCTTGCGCAAGAAATCCCTGCCGAGCGTCCACGCTGCCCTCTTGCTCCTGCGCAAGAGGGCTTACATCTGTTAAAAAAGAGCATAACTCTTGCGCAAGAAGCCCTCTCTTACCACGCCGTACTGTAAATTTCCTTGCGCAAGAGCAGGCGGGCAGTGTGGACGCTCTGCAGATTCTTGTGCAAGAATGGCCTTACTTGCGCAAGAAGCCGCGAGTGTAGACATAGCCCCACTGTTGCCTTTTGAAAGCCACTGTAACCTCTCTGCCTCAGTCTCTCCATTTATAAAAGTGGATAATATCTATCCTTCCTCAGAAGGTTATGGAAGATTATTAGCAGTTGTAGCACCTGAGATTCAGATGCTACAAGTCAGGTTAGATTCACTTCCTTCCGAGAGTTATGCTGCTTTATATTACCTTATCTTAATATTGCTAAGTAATCAACTGGGGAGGGAAGGGGAGATGACACGACATGGAACAGGTTACCCCAGTAATCTCTGATTTCAGTAGAACTACCCAAGTTCCCCAAGTGAGTATCTGGTCTCTGAACAGTTTTCATTTTCAGAACACTTTAGGAAGAGTCACTGTATATTATGTAAGCCAGTGGGTCTCATACTTAGGGTTGTGGAATGTCAGGCACTGGGTTTCATTGCTTCAGGGGGATCAGGTGACCAGTCGGGGTGCTACATCAGGCTACCAGCCTCTCCTAGCACCAAAGACCACGCTGTGCCCCAGAAGCAGCCAGCCACAGGCCCAGCTCCTAGGTGGGGGTGGAGGGGCAGAAGAGCACACAGGTTTCTGCACAGTGCCCCTACCCTGAGCACTAGCTCCACACTCCCATTGGCTGGGAACCTGCTGCTGGCTGCTTCTGGAATGCAGCATGGTCTGCAGTGCCCGGAAAGGCAGGAAGCCTGCCTTAGTACCCCTACTCCACCAATGACCAGGAGCTGCTCAAAGTAAACCCCTCCTGCCCCAGCCCTGCCCCCCTCCCAAAACCCACCTCTCCCCCCCATGTCCCAAAGCTCTTATCCTAAGCCCCATCCCAGAGCCCACACTCTAGTCACATTATGTTGGGTCTCAGGCATCAACAATTTTCTTCAACAGGGTCAAGAAAAAAAAATGTTTGAAAACCACTGATGTAAACCACAAAATACAGCACCTTTAAGTTTTGGGGGGCAACATTTTTTGTTGCAGCAGCAAAGATTTTCTTTTTCCTCTATCAGGGACTGTCCTTGCCTCCAGGAGACCTCCTCTTGTCCCCACCTCAGTGTTGCAAGAGATTTTGCTTCTCACACTCCCTCTGGTGGCCACTTTCTAAGATGTGATGGCTCTTGCCTTCCCTACACTACCTTACTAGAGCTTCCAGAGCACTGGCCATGTCACACAACAGTTTGAGCCCTTCTGGGTTTCAGATGTAAGCAAAGAGTCCTTTGCCCATGATGGGCTCAGTTCTGAAAAGAGATGCTCTTTGCTCCTGCTGAGCTTGACTCCAACTCGTCCTCCTCTGTTCACTGATTCCCCAGGACTTTTTCCCTACTATGAGCCCAAGTGCCTCTTAATCTAGCCTTCCACCCTCTCATTCCCTGGTATTTACAGACCCTAGCTCATGACTCCTCTTTATTCTATGGCCCCACCACAGCTGTTCACTCTACTTTCTGGCCACACCCAATCCCCACCACAACCCCTTCCTACAGGCCTTCCCCAGAGAGGGGGGAGCTCTCACTTCTCTGATCAGGAGGTCAATCACTTCCCAGATGCTAAGCATGGCTCAGTATTCTCTCCTCTGTCTTTCAGGTGGTGGGGTTTAAGCCTCATCACAAATTCAATTTTTAATCTCCACCAGCGTGGAAAGGATTAGCTCATATTACAACCATATAAAAACATTGAAGGTCATTGCATCCACAGTGTTAGTATCACAGCAGGCCAAATCCTTCTCACCTTCCTTATGCACATAATACCATTGACTAGAATAGGATTGTTCTATAAAGAAAGGAGAGCCAGATTTAGCTCACCATCTGTGTCAAGTAAAAGAAGAAATGACATAGGAGGCTACTATCTTTGATTTAACTACACACCCTTCTGACCCTTCCACATTTACATGGAAACTAGCCCTGATGTCACATGAGCACCTACTTTTTGCCTTGGAGACAGATATGCCATCATTGCACTGCAGTGACTCACTCTGGTACTTCGCCTCCAATTTGACTAGATATATATTTACAGTTGACCATCTCCTAACCTGCCCACAAAAAGGTCAAAAACTCCATTTACTGATGCATGTACAAAGGTGCACGGATCTGGCACTGAGATATGAAGATGTCATTCAGACCCTGTTATTTCATCTAACTGGACCCATCCAATAGTCCGAATAGTTGCAGCATTTCTAGCCACATGTGTAAATGAGATGTTAGAGCTTCAACTGCCAGGAGCAGGCATAGTAATTCCCAAAAAACAAACACTTTACTCAAGGACACCTCACCATTTTTTAATTTAGCTAACAGAGCCAGGAAAAAACAGACTAACTACAACCGATCAGCACAATAGCATGAGACCCTGGAAGACCAGCTCTTCAAAACTCTGTTTTCATGATCACCCCCACACCAAATTGTACCCCTAAATACCAATTGATCAAAACATTTCAAAATTCATGTTGTGATTGACCCCAAATGGGTTTATTTCCCAGCTTGCAAAATATTTCTAACTATTGACTTTTTCATTCTCATCCAGGAAAAGAAAATACATATGAGCTTCTCCCAAGACAGGAAAAATAGTTTCCTCCCAGCCTTATTGCAGCTGCACTTGAACACAGCTACATTTGCACAGGCTCAACCAGAGAGGATACTGGCATCAGCTGACATAGCTCGGTTAGGATAGTATTAGACAGAATCTGAGCCACCTGGTTCAATGATGGGTTTTGGCAAGATTCTCCTTTTTGCCTCAACTTGTTTTAATGAACAGAAGGCCTTTTCAGTGATGGCAGCGTCTCACTTCCATCACTTACTCCCCATTAGCTAAGTAATTGGTTTTAGTGAGAGCTTTCTTGTGCAGAGATTGACATCTGGACTGCCTGAGCAAGCAAGCATGCTTGATGCCAGTGTATATGGGAAAGCTGAGGTATCGTTCACTTCTCTTAGTTCCAGTCAGGAGGTTCCTTCTGCGTATGCATCGATGGCTAGCAAATATCAATAACTGTTTTTTTCCTATGACCTTCAAAGGAAAAAAAGAGGACCATTTTGAATTTATTTTATTGTATCTACACATAATTTAAACACAGCTTACTGAGAAAAGCTTGAACCATCTTCTGAAATGGAAAAGCAAGCAATTAAAAACCACACCAAACCACTGTGCTCTGGATGCTTTTGTCTGATAAAGTACAAGCATTAAAAAAAAAGGAGTCTGCCCTGAATTGAAACAAAGGTTGAGAAATGTAACGCTTAAAAATGTTGTGTGAGTAAGTTAAGAGAGTTAAAAATAGGGCCTATCACCTACCTGTCACTCTGCCTTAATTATGGTGATCTCCACTGACTCCACAGGAAGTCAGTAGTGCACAGGGAAGCATGGTAAAGTAGGGATCAGCAAATTGTAGGGTTGTTTGCCCATGGCTTGTGGACATTTTGTTTTTATATTGACAACTGCCCTTTTCAGCATGCTTATTTAACTACCTTACACATTACAAAGATAGCTTCCCCAATTATCACCCCTAATATCATTATCTCATAGACACTAACCTCCCCCCCCCCATTCTAAAATCTGATTTGTCAATTTTATATGTGTTCACTTTTTTTGATTGTATCCCTTTGGTATATATGGTCATGCCAATTTTCTTCCACAATTTGATCTGAGGAAGTGGGTCTGGCCCACGAAATCTCATCACCTAATAAACTATCTTGTTAGTCTTTAAAGTGTTGCATAGTCCTGTCTTTTAGTTAAACCAAAGTTTGTGAAGCAAAATCTAAATAGTGCTGATGTTGTTACTAGCCAGTTGTACATTTAGCATATCCTGGTACAATCCTTCACCATTTTCTTACATGTCTTGCTTCTTACACACTATGTTGTTCATCTGTCATTGTGTTCTACCAAGGATTTATAGCCAACCATAATACCCACATTTTTCTAAGCACAAAAAAGAAGCACTTCTTCAAGCTGGCTATAAAACAGTAACCTATGAATATCCTTTTAAGTTCAGTACAGGCCTCCACTCTGGTAGCCAATATTTTGAATGGCTCATTTTGCCTCCTGGAGACAAGTTGATACATGATACATCTGCCAATGAAAGCTACAAACACATCTATCAAGGACTAATAGCAGGTAGACACCCTCACATTTCTACCTTGCAAGATGGGTGAGGGCAACTGATTGGCCAGTTTGTGTGTGTACAGATTGCTAACTATCACCTTTCTTCCTGAAGTTCTAAAGTATAAGTGACTCAAAGCCGTTCTTTATTTTCCATTAAACCAATTATGACACTGGATTCCTTTCACTCTGTGAGTTTTAAAGGGCTTATTTGCCATAATTTGAAACTGTAAAGAGGCGCTTGCTCCAACTACTTCCCTTTGATCAGTGGAATTCAGCTCCAACCACTAAGTAGAAAACCGAGATCAGTGTCCCTTCAGCCCCTCCATTGCCACCCGCTGGCTAGTCACTGAACCATAACTCACTGGGGTAATTAATAGGCATTTCTTACAAGCAACAGGAAGAAGTCCTGTGACTCATGCAATATCTGATTCATGACTCACTTAGTGAGTGCTCTGGTGAAAGTTCAATTCCTTTCGTTAGGCCAATTACCTACTTTCTTACAGCATAGTCTGTCTAGTACAATCAATCGCAACAAAGCAAACCCTAACAGACCTGTTTTCCATAAGCACAATGCAGTGGAGAAAGAAAAAAAAAAAGAGGAGACATGCAAGACATCCGTCAACTCAAGACAAACATGAAACACCCCACCACTCAAACAGGGGCATTAAACCCTCTTGTACTTCAAAGCCATGATACCCTTTCACTAGGGACTCCCAATTAAACAGATTGAAGGGGTTCTGATCTATCAGTGACAATAAGACAACTGACTTAAAAGATGGAGAGAATGAAATCTGTTGCACAGGGGGGTGCTTCTGAGGCTAGAACTGATATAATAGCTATGGAGGGAACCTACCAGTGACACAGTCTCTCTGTGATTCTGCACAGATGACAAAGCTTCATGATTTTGTCTCTGGCAGAGAAGATGAATCAGTGAGGAATAAAGCTGACAATAAAAGCACCCACCAGAATGCTGCTATACCTCCAAACACAGACAGGTCAATTCCCATAGTAGTGCATTTTAACAGGGCAAGAGAGGCAGGCACGTAGTAAAAATGCCAGCATGTGCAACCAGCATAGTGAATGCAATCCCGTATCATGGAGGTGGTAAGAATTGTATTTAAAAGCATAGTAGTATAGTGTTTTCAATTAGAAAATTACAGTTTACAAAAGATTCTATGTAACAGAAAAGCAGCCTGCCTTTTTCGTGGGAGTCTTATAAGAGCAATAGGAAATGCCTACAATAAAATATTGGCTATTGTGTAGTTTTAGGGATTTGCTAATACTGGTTTGTAAACTGCTTCTTATTGTGATTGAAGGTGAAAGGCTGTTAGTTGCTTTGCTGTCAGGAAGATGAAGGCGTGCTCTCTCTGTCTCTCTCTCTCTTTCACTCTCTCACTTGCTTGGAGAATAAAATTCAATATTGAACAGGGTGGAAAGCAAACCCTAATGCACTACAGGCCTAATCCTGTAAACACAGGCTTTCAGGTAGTTCCAAGGGCACTGCTTACCTGAGTAAAATTACTAACATCCCTTAGGCTACGTCTACACTGCCGGTTTTTTTCGGCAGAAGATATGCAAATCGCACTCTCATTTGTATATCTTCTGTCATCCTTTTTGCAGAAGAGGTTTTGCCGCTAAAAAGCCCCATGTAGACGGGGCCATTTGTCGGAAAAAAAACCCTTTTGCGCAAGATCCCTTATTCCTCAAAAAAATGAGGTTTACAGGATCTTGTGAAAAAGGGGTTTTTTTCCCAACAAATATCCCGTCTACATGGGGTTTTTTATCACAAAAACCTCTTCCGCAAAAAGGATCGGCAGAAGATATGCAAATGAGAGCATGATTTGCATATCTTCTGCCGAAAAAACCGGCAGTGTAGACGTACCGTTAGTGTTTGCAGGATTGAGCCCTTAAGAGGTGTTTAAGAATTAGGACATGTAGGAGCTAAGTTTCTCACAGCAATGATAACTTAACCGAGGTGCATGTTCTCATACATTTTATTTTGGATATATGTTTACTCATTTACAGTTCAGATTAGATTGGTGGAGTAGAAGGTCAGATTCTGATACCCTTAGTAGTACCTTTGTGAATGAGCAGGCCTGTTACTTTAATGGGTCTATACAAGGAGAAAGGTACTACTCAGTGTGACTAAAGATGGAAGATGCTAGCCATACACAAACTACAATTTTATGAGAAAACTTTTTATGGCTGAAAACTGCATCTTTTTAAAATTTGGGTCAAATTCAACAAATTGTATCATAAAAAACAAAGAGAAAAATCCAAAAATATCAAAAGGTTTTGTTTTCTAATGAATGCATTTTGATTCAATACATCGTTGTATTTTTGTAATTTTTTTCAATGAAATTGAAAAAAAAAATGAAACATTTCATTTCAGGTCAAAGAAAATAGTATAATTAACTTGAACATTTTTAAAAAAACTTTTTCAGTTCAATCATCAAATAAAAAAATAAAGCCAGCTATTTTGACAGGTCTAAAAATGAGCTGGTATAAACAGAATATATTTAGAAAGTCCTTAGTACTTACATGTAAAGCTAAATAGTGTATTACTTGGAAACACACAATAAACTTCAGATTGATAATTATCACATTTTCTTCTAGGCTTGTACATGACTACAGGAAATATACAAATATCATTTAAATTACTGTAGCATGACATACTTTCTTTTTTATGTAAATTTATCACCTGTGAAAGGCACTGGATTAACAAAAGGAAAGAAAAATGTAGAAAATATGTGTAATAGTCAAAAGGGGTTTTGATCAAATGTTGTTCAAGCTCTGTTGAAGTCAAAGGTACTATGGTGATTTTCCCCAGCATGGGTTTCACACCCTTATTTTATGTTTTTGTCCAAATGTTTAACTTAAGGCTCTGTGTGACCTTACAGTATATCTACTACCTTATTGAACTAATCTCTTAAATGTTTTGAACAGTTGCCAAGGTCCAGAGTGTAGGCAATCTGGCCTACCAGTGACCGCTGGGTTGGTGTTATCAAGTCAAAGACAACCACACGCTTTTTTCATGAATGCATCCCATTGTTGATTCATGTTCAATTTGTCATCCACCATAACCCCCAGATCTTTTTTTTTCAGAAGTACCAATATCTACCCAGTCATTCCCCATTTTGTAATTGTGTGTATGATTTTTCTTTCCTAAGAGAAGTACTTTATGAGTGCTGTACGCATACTCTCATAGGTAAAAGATTGATGTTTCCTGTGGTGTTTGGGGCATGATAGCTGTGACAGCTAAATATAGAGAGAATACTTTTGGGGTTTTTGATATAGCAATGTGCGTTTGTTTTCTCTCTGATTTAACTGGAGCCATAGCTATTTCTTAAGTCTCTAAAAATTAAGCATTTTATAACTACTGCACAGTTTGACTAATGACTTCCTATTACAGTGTTTACCACGTGTAGGTGATCCAATTTGGTTATTGTTTATAAAAGGAGTTTGGTGGTGGAAGACTCAGTCCCAGTACTGCCAGTATGTGCCACTAGAAGGAGTCCTTGCTACTTTGAGTAGTTCCAACAAAATCACTGGGACAGTTCACAGGAGCTGAGAGATTAATTGATTTTTTTGGGGGAGGAGGGGGGGGTCCAGGAACCAAAACTGGTTGCACAAGATGGATACGGCTGTATGTCTATCATGGAAGTCACACACCTCTGTGACTTCTGCATTGCCCCATCCCACAGCAGCAGCAGGGATCTCCAGACACCGTGCCCCTTCACAGCATCAGTGGGAGTCCCTGGTAGCATGCCATTCCCCAGAGTACTTGTAGCACTCCCAGGCTACCCCCAGCCAGGGAGCCCCCCAAGATATCATCAGGGGTATACAACACAAGTTATGCACAGGTCATGACATTTGTTTACTGACTGTGACCTGTCCATGACTTTTACTAAAAATACCTATGACTAAAATGTAACTTTAACAGTGGATATTGGGGTTGAAGAGTTAAATAAACTTATTTTCAGTCTCTAAAATACAAATCCACATATCACATCTGTCAAATAATTTCCACATTGCTCAATGTTCCCCTTCCCTACATATGGAATGTTGCTTATTTCGAAATGTCAGGAAGTCAAAGAGAATTCAAATGACATTAGACACAATTTCTGAGCCACTTAAAAAAATCTATATAATCATAGGGTGGCATTTGCCTCCAGAGAAGAGTTTCACCAGACAGCAGTCAGGTGCAACTGGCGAGGCACATATACTAAAAGGCATGTCCTTCTCACAAGTTGAGTAAATGGATGACCCCAAGATTGGACAGGAAACCTTTTATAAAGCATTTTGGCTCCTCTCTCTAGTGCACACCCAGTGGAATTCCATCTCAAAAAGTCAGAGCAGTTAGATAATTTATAACATAACATGACCCACCCACCCACCCCTCGCAGCATTGTAGTATCTAGCTCATTCCTGAAATCCATTTTTCATGTTGTCAACAGTGCGTCCTTATCACAAAATGTAACAATGCATCAGCATCTGTGAAAAATGCCAGCAAATTATTCCCAAGTCAGCCTCAAGAAAGAAAGGTGAAATGGAGTTAAAGGTGTTGCTGAAAATGACAACTAATGAGATCTGAGCAGGAAAACTGCAGCCAACACTCTGGCCTTCACACATTCCAAAATGTGAAAATGAAAAGAGCAACTATGAAATTAATAATTTAAATTAAATTAAAAAGAGGTGTAAGTGAAGGCCAAGAGAGTATTGTTAGTTTATAAATTTTTTATTATTGTTCATCCATTACAAAGGCTGAGAATGCAGTGAATACAGAAATAAGCATGTAAATGAAATAGGTACTGCGATTTACTAGTTGTGATACAGTACGTAAACCACCATAAATTGTATAATTAATGCGATACTAGATTAAAAACACAAATAAGTAAGCAGGAGTATGTTTAAATAACTATGGTATAAGCAGGAGTCCCAATTAATTAAAAAATACAGCCCAGGAGACAGATACTTATGTCATAATGGACATGACTGCAACAGTTACATGGGACTTGCACAGCCATAACTGAAACAGGATTATGATTCTGCATGTTCAGCTATAACTCCAAATCGCTCAGCTTTTATAAGTCCAACCAATGACTTTCTGAAGAACTAAGCATTATTTTGGGAAGCCTGAAAGGGGACTTTTGGTCTAATTTTCAGAAGGATAAGGAAAAAACCTTTGGAAAGTTCTCTAACTGTATAGAGTTGCATGATAGCCCATATGGTCACCAAAGGACAATATTTGATAGCTGATTGATAATTATAAGGCAACATTGCACCATTTAGCCAGTGGCTTGATTGAACTACAATACAATGCTGCAGCCCTTCTGGACAAACTGTACTCCTGGAAAGAGACTCAGAGGGATAGCTGTGTTGGTCTGTAACTGTAAAAACAATGAGCAGTCCTGTGGCACCTGAGAGACTAACACATTTATTAGGTCATGAGCTTTTGTGGGTAAAACCCACTTCATCAGATGAGTTGGAGTGGAAATAACAGAATTTGGGGTATATATAACAGCAAAAGAAGTTACCTGTCAATTGTAGGATCAGTGCTAATGAAGTTAATTAAGTTAGGGTGTATGTGTCTTATTCACAGTATTTGATGTGGAGATGTAAACATCAAAGGTGGGGATAATCCTTCCCTGAGCAGCCTCATGCAGGCTGTACCAGCCTGATGTCAAATTATGTTACACTGCCAGCAAGTATAGGAAGGGGGAGTAGAGATGCTGGTTAAAATGTTCTCTTAAAAAGAAACCTGCAGGTGCCAGACATGAATCTATAAGGTACACTTGGCCACTGTGGTCAGTGTGTGCTTTGCTGCTCCTCTGAGCAGAGACAACATATGTGCTCTCCATTGCCAGGTACTACTTGCTGCCACTAGGTGAATACATACTAGCCCAGGGAGCGAACCGAGACCGACTTCTTGTCCTGAACACCACATGCCTTTCTGTAAGGCTTCTCTCCATGTGCTCTTGAAAGTATCATGGAGAGATTCTGCCTGGCAGCTAAGAACTTACCACTCTTTGTGGAAGGTTTTGTGTCTATCTCTACCCTTTTCCCAACCGCCCCCATGTGATGTAGTTACATGACATCCTAGGTTAGTTTTAGCTGAAAACAATGGCAGTCAGAAATGGAATTATAATGGTAATAATAACTACAGGCCATGAACTAATACTCCTCAGTCCCTGGCATGCCTAGCAGCAGTCTTCATTTGGATGACTGCACTTCTTGCATTCGGTTCCTCAAAAATCACAAGTTTACCTCCACCCTCACTATTCTTTATAGGTACACTTTCTAACCCTTTCAAGTTTTTTTGCTGATAGGTGAGATGTTGTCAGCTTGCTGGGGTCAGAAGCCAGGTTGTGGTTTCTGAATATGATTTTTCAGGAAAGAGATGCAAGAGGGTATCTGTATGTTGAAAATGAACAGGTGTTCATTGAGGAGGTGATGAGACCGAGTACAGTGAGTATTGTGACTCAGGAGGGGTAAGGCAGGTGAATGGTTGCTAATGTTGCCTTACCCACCACTTATTTGGATTACTTTTCTTTTAATGCATAAATAGGAAATGAACTTGAGCAAGCTCAGCTCAAAGTTACAGATCTTTCTGGAATGGAATGACCAAATGGAATTTTGAATAAGAATTCTTTACAATACATGCCTGTATGTCCTGATTTATCTTGAACAGTAATAGTGAGAAACCCAATTTTGACATGTACAAAAGCTGAGTTTATTACCACCTGGAAAGCAGATGAGTGGAGACGTTGACACTGGTTGCAGAGTGACATTTTAGAATGGAAGAAAACCAGGCAGCCAATTAAATCTAGCATTTGTATCCTGTAGTGCTTTTCCCCTCTAGTGCTTGCTTAACATTCTTTGGACTATGTTCACAGCTGTCGCTTTGATTTGTGACATTAGTAAACTTTCCTATCCTCAGTACAAAGAAATGTCTAAACTTCCTTCATGGCTAATTCTTTCTAGGGTTTCGTGACTATATGGGGCAATTTTGGATTTCAAATGAAATATAATAAAATCCACCCAATTTATCATTTTCAACCCTAGCCTCATTACTTTCAAAGTTTTTTCTACATTAAATGGTCTAAGCTACTTGTCATCCCAAACACTCATTTTTCTTTGCCTCTGGATTCAGATTAGCTCTTCTTTGGCTCTGAGCAGCCACCCTTGTGTCTTCTACATGTTTCTGTCTCCAGCCCATTGATGTACTACAGTAAAATCTGTGTTATCCGGCACACTCGGGGATTAGGGTGTTCCAGGTTATCTAAAAATTCCAGTTATCTGAGGCTCCCAGCTGCCTGGCCCAGCTTGGGGCAGGGAGTCAGGCCAGGAGGGAGGGTACAAGACGGGACTTGGGGCAGGGTGTCAGAGCACGCTAGGAATACAGGGTCTTGGTAGGGGGAGGGGAATGAGGGCGATATGGGTGCGGGGTCTGAGTATAAGGGGGGACGATTACCTGGCTTGGCAGCCTGCTGCAGCAGGGAAAGCTTCCAGGCAGCACCCTCAGTCCCCCCCACGTGCAGCGGGGAACCCAGTGCAGCTGCAGCACAAGGTCAGACTTCCCATTGGTAGGGTGTGGGGGGGGACGGCCACTGTAAAAGCTGTCATCTGCACACGTGGAGGAGGAGGAGGCTGCGCGGCACCGGAGGCCCCATGGAACAGGGGCAGTCCTGCGGGGTTGGGAAGGAGCTGTGCCGTGCGTGGTGGTGGGGCAGCCACAGTGGGTGGTGGAGCGGCCAGAGCAGTGCGCCCCCAGAAGCCCACCCCAGCTGGCAAAGCTCCAATGGAAGTTTCCTACAGGCTCTGCAGGGGGCAGGGGAGTAGAATTTTTTCACGGAACCCTTGCACCTTTTGGGAAATATTGCCCTAGAAAATTTGCTGGTTTCTAAAGTTTTCTGGATATTTAAGTGCCAGATAGCACAGGTTTTATTGTATATAGTTATGAGCAAGACAGGATGCACTGTACTCTCTGATATTCCACTTCCTATTTTCCTCCCACCCTGACTATAATCATGTACCATCCCCCTGGCTTCCCACAAACCATTTTCATGTGACAGCTGTTCAGTGACAATGCTATATTTATTTTATAGGCATTGCTAGGTCACTCAACACTTTAGTACCAGAATGTTGTACTCATTAATGACTTAAGCTACTTCACATATGTGAAGGAAAACATCATTATTCCCATTTTGCAGATTGAAAAATTAAAACATGAGGTTAAGGCCAATTTTCCACTAGCAGCTCTGACTCTGAGTGCTCAACATGAGACACATAAGGTCTGGTTTTCAGTGGTACTCCACAACCACAGAACTCACTGCCTCTAAAACAGAGTTGCAGAGATGTTACACACTTCAGAACAATCAGGATCAGAGTGGTCACTTTTTAAAATTGTGGCCCAAATCACTTCCTAAATTTCCCTTTCCCACAAAGGAATCTGTGGGAGGAATCAGGAATAGAATCTAGATCTCACAACTCCCAGCCCCAAGCCTTCAAGGCCACCCTTATTCCTCCTTCAAAAAACATTATGACAAAGATATTTAGTCATCTCAATGGTTAATTCCATTCTTTAAATGTGATTATCTGTACCCTATTTTCTTTCCACTTTCCACTCTGCTCTCTAAAGCTATGTCTACACTACGGCTTTTGCCAGAAGAGGCAATGCAAATGAAGCGTGGATTAGCATTTTCTTGTGCTTCATTTGCATAATCTCGTCCAATCCGTTTTTGTGCTAGGGGTTTTTGCACAAAAACATGCAGTGTGGACGTTTCCTTTTTGCACAAAACCCCCTTTTTACACAAGATCCTTAGGCCTCCCCTGGGGTTTTTGTGCAAAAAGGAAATGTCCACACTGCATGTTTTTGCACAAAAATGGATCGGAAGAGATTATGCAAATGAAATGTGAGAAAATGCTAATCCATGTTTCATTTGCATTGCCTCTTCTGGCAAAAGCCGTAGTGTAGACATAGCCTAAGGGTATGTCTACAGTACAGGAGAAAATCAAATTAAGATATGCAACTTCAGCTACGTTGAGTAGCTGATGTTGAAGTAGTTTAACTTGACTTTTGGCACTGTCTATACTGCAGGAAGTCAAAGGAAGAACACTCTTCCTTCAACTTCCCTTACTACTCATGAAAGCAGGGTTATCGGCATTGACCGGAGTGCCTCTCTCACTTCAAATTAGCTGTGTTAACTAGACTGCTAATTCGAACCCTGGAATAGCAACAGTGACAGCTTCGATCTTCCTCTATAGTGAAGACATACCCCAATAGGTCCCACATCTTAAGTACTAATTTTCTCATTGCATGGTTCTGCTTCCATTGGATCACATCAACACTATTTGACTGGACAGGAAAGATTGCTTTTGAGTTGTTCAAGGTCTTGCCTCCCTCCAGAGACCAGGCATATTACTCTCCCAGCCATTTGATCAAGAACCGAATTCAGATTTTTCAACCTTGCTGTATAGCTAAGAGTGCCAAATTAGCCTTCCCTGATTATTCTTGGAAAATCCAGAGTGGTAATTGGAAAAGTTAATGCAACTGAGGAAAAGCATACATTAGCTATGACTACGCAGTGAGCAGCCTTTTATTTAAATCAGATGTAAGAAGCCTTAGGAGATAAAACCTTAAGTGCCTGGCTGCGAACCATTGAAACCATTTGCATAAGGAAGTAAGAAGATTAGACTAGATAAATGTTTTGAAAAGAGCTTTGCAAAAGAAGTGCAGTAGACCATACAATATGTGCTGATATTCTTAGGTGTTTTATGGAAGGATTTGACGGTGAGCATACATATTGGTGTACCTGCTGTAAAGGAAGCTCCTTCAACTTGAAGAGCACCATGAAGAAAAGTAGACATCTGCAAATCCAGTCCAGCTTGTTATTGACACTAAATTGTTACCCTCAGAGAAACAGCCATATAAAATGAATTGCCAGCTGTCACAATCCTGGCTGACCTGTTGTCAAGGATGCTTGTCAGCAGCTCTGCTTCGATGCACGTGCTGGATACATGTGGCTTCGAAGCTCCCCTGGGACTGGGTAGGCTCTGTCTTTGGCAACTTAGACACATTCTCCATCTGGTACCACTTCTAGGGAATAAATCCACTCCCCTGGGCCCTAGGACATGGGCTGACCAGAGTGGTCTACAGCATGCTCCTTCCCCAGAGCTCTACCCTTGGGGGTACTTCAGTTCGGAATTTAACCTATGAGGAATACGTGATAGTTGAAGCAAGTAACACAATTACCTCCTTTGAAGAGGGATTTCTAGACCAAATATGGGTACGTCTAGGCATCAAGACTATTTCAGGACACCTCTGGTATCCCGAAACAGCTACCCCGCGTCCAAGGAATGCATCAGTTATTTCAAAATAATTTTCAAAATAATGGATACACTATTTTGGCATCCCTGTAAATGTCGTTCCACGAGGAATAAGGGATGTCTCAAAATAGTGCTTTATTTCGAAATTTGGCACTATGTAGAGTCGCCAAATTTCAAAGTAGCTTATTTGAAAATAAAATTTTAGAGTGAAGTCTAGACGTACCCTATGATTTACACATACATAAAACACAAGAGTTACACAGATTTAGGCAAAATAATAAACACCTGAATGCAATTTCTTCCCTCAGAGTCCTCACAACTTTTGACTGTTCTTTGGGTTTTGGTCAGTGTTTTCAGGGGCCCTAAATCCCTTTTCCTGGACCCCCCTACTCCTTCCTTCTCTTATTCAGTCTTGCCTTCTTCTTTGATTCAGAGAATCAACTACTAAGCAGGAAGAACTGGAAGTGCTAATAAATAAATACAACTATGACATTGTTGACATCACAGAGACTTGGTGGGACAATACACACGATTAGAATATTGGTATAGAAGGGTACAGCTTACTCAGGAAGGACAGGCGTGGAAAAAAGGGAGGAGGTATTGCCTTATATATTAAAAATGTACGCACTTTGCTGAGGTGGAGATGGACATAGGAGACGTGCATGTTCAGAGTCTCTGGGTTAGGCTAAAAGGGGTAAAAAACAAGGGTGATGTCATGCGAGGGGTCTACTACAGGCCACCTACCCAGGCGGAAGTGGTGGATGAGGCTTTTTTTAAACAACTAACAAAAGCGCAGGATTTGGTGGTGATGGGGGACTTCAACTATCCAGATATATGCTGGGAAATTAACACAGCGGGGTACAGACTATCCAATAAGTTCTTGGACTGCACTGAAGACAACATTTTATTTCAGAAGGTTGAAAAAGCTACTGGGGGGAAGCTGTTCTAGACTTGATTTTAACAAATAGGGAGGAACTGGTTGAGAATTTGAAAGTGGAAGGCAGCTTGGGTGAAAGTGATCATGAAATCATAGAGTTCATGATTCTAAGGTATGGTAGAAGGGAGAATGGCAAATTAGAGACAATGGATTTCTGGAAGGCAGATTTTGGTAAACTCAGATTGCTGGTAGGTAAGGTCCCATGGGAAACAAGACTGAGGGGAAAAACAACTGAAGAGAGTTGGCAGTTTTTCAAAGGGACATTGTTAAGGGCTCAAAAGCAAGCTATTCTCCTGCGTAGGAAAGATAGAAAATATGGCAAAAGACCACCTTGGATCAACCAGGAGATCTTGCATGATCTAAAAATAAAAAAGGAGTCATATAAAAAAATGGAAACTAGGACAAATTACAAAGGATGAATATAGGCAAACAATACAGGAATGCAGGGGCAAGATTAGAAAGGCAAAGGCACAAAACAAGCTCAAACTAGCTACAGGCATAAAGGGAAACAAGAAGACATTCTATAAATATATTAGAAGCAAGAGGAAGACCAAGGACAGGATAGGCCCATTGCTCAGTGAGGAGGGGGAAACAGTAACAGGAAACTTGGAAATGGCAGAGATGCTTAATGACTTCTTTGTTTCAGTCTTCACCGAGAAGTCTGATGAAGGAATGCCTAACATAGTGAATGCTAATGGGAAGGGGGTAGGTTTAGAAGATAAAATAAAAAAAGAACAAGTAAAAAATCACTTTGAAAAGTTAGATGTCTGCAAGCCACCAGGGTCTGATGAAATGCATCCTAGAATACTTAAGGAGCTGACAGAGGAGGTATCTGAGTCTTTAGCTATCATCTTTGGAAAATTATGGAAGACAGAAGAGATTCCAGAAGATTGGAAAAGGGGAAATATAGTGCCCATCTATAAAAAGGGTAATAAAAACAACCCAGGAAACTACAGACCAGTCAGTTTAACTTCTGTGCCAGGAAAGATAATGGAGCAAGTAATTAAGGAAATCATCTGCAAACACTTGGAAGATAATAAGGTGATAGGGAACAGCCAGCATGGATTTGTAAAGAACAAATCATGTCAAACCAATCTGAAAGCTTTCTTTGATAGGATAAAGAGTCTAAGGATAAGGGAGAAGCAGTGGGCGTGGTATACCTAGACTTTAGTAAGGCATTTGATATGTTCTCGTATGATATTCTTATCAATAAACTAGGCAAATACAACTTAGATGGAACTAGTATAAGGTGAGTGCATAACTGGCTGGATAACCATTCTCAGAGAGTAGTTATTAACGGTTCACAATCCTGCTGGAAAGGAGTAACAAATGGGGTTCCGCAGGGGTCTGTTTTGGGACCGGTTCTGTTCAATATTTTCATCAACGATTTAGATACTGGCATACAGCGTACGCTTATTAAGTTTGCATATGATACCAAGCTTGGAGGGGTTGCAACTGCTTTGGAGGATAGGGTCATAATTCAAAATGATCTGGACAAATTGGAGAAATGGTCTGAGGTAAACAGGATGAAGTTTAATAAGGACAAATGCAAAGTGCTCCACTTAGGAAGGAACAATCAGTTTCACACGTACAGAATGGGAAGCGACTGTCTAGGAAGGAGTACGGCAGAAAGGGATCTAGGGGTTATAGTGGATCACAAGCTAAATATGAGTCAACAGTGTGATGCTGTTGCAAAAAAAGCCAATATGATTCTAGGATGCATTAACAGGTGTGTTGTGAGCAAGACACAAGAAATCATTCTTCCGCTCTACTCTGTGCTGGTTAGGCCTCAGTTAGAGCATTGTGTCCAGTTCTGGGCACCACATTTCAAGAAAATTGTGGAGAAATTGGAGAGGGTCCAGAGAAGTGCAACAAGAATGATTAAAGGTCTAGAGAACATGACCTATGAAGGAAGACTGAGAGAATTGGGCTTGTTTAGTTTGGAAAAGAGACAATTGAGAGGGGACACGATAGCAGTTTTCAGGTATCTAAAAGGGTGCCACAAGGAGGAGAGAGAAAACTTGTTCTTCCTGGCCTCTGAGGATAGAACAAGAAGCAATGGGCTTAAACTGCAACAAGGGAGGTTTAGGTTGGACTTTAGGAAAAAGTTCCTAACTGTCAGGGTGGTTAAACACTGGAATAAATTGCCTAGGGTGGTTGTGGAATCTCCATCTCTGGAGATATTTAAGAGTAGGTTAGATAAATGTCTATCGGGGATGGTCTAGACAGTACTGGGTCCTGCCATGAGGGCAGGGGACTGGACTCGATGACCTCTCGAGGTCCCTTCCAGTCCTAGTATTCTATGATTCTATGATACTTAAGAGCAGACTTTCTCCTTTCACAACTTCCAGTGTCCCATCATGTCTCTCCTGGTCATCTCCAAGCCTCTCCACCGCACCCCACCCCAGTATGGGATCAAGGTCCCCCATAAGGTGATCTGTTGCTAGATTATCATTTAGCTGAAATCAAGCCTGGAGTAAAATGGTTCTGCAAAATCATTTAACGTTAATAACCTTCTTACTCCGCATTTCTTGCAGTGTTAACACTTTCACCTTTCAGTTGAAAGTGGAAGCAAAAAGACCACAGGGAAGGCACTGGACAGTCTTGCACTCCAGATTGTGCTCATAAACCCAAATGGACTTTGTGGCTTAATGTGGATCAGGGCTACTCAACTTTGGAAGCCCTGGGGGCCACAATGATACTCACAGCACATGCAGAGGGCCACAACTTAAATATGGTTTCATATACATACAAATATATATGCAAATAGCTTCTTTCACACTGACGGGCATGAATATAAAGATTAAGCCTTAAGCTGTGGTGCCAGACCCTCAGGCTCTGCCCACAAAAATAAGCAGCCAGCACTGCCCACAATAACCCGGTGCTCCCAGCACCTCCTTCCTGGGGGCTAGAATGCTGATGCCCTGTACCCGTGTGTTCCAGACAGCCTGTCCACTTGTGTCTTTCAGTGCTCATCCTGCCTGGAAGATGCCTCGCTGTTGTGGAGCGTGTTCCCAGTGGAGGCCATGTTCAAAGGATCCCACCCGCAGGCCACGTGTTGAGCACCATGTAAACCCAAACTGCACTGCAGGCCGCAAACAAATGGGCCACAGGCCGCATGCGGGGCCGTGTGTTGAGTAGCCCTGATGCAGATGCATATCAAGGTTTACTAAATTGTCAGCATGATTGGTGTGTATTTCTTTGTGAAAACAAATTTCTATCAGAAAAATTATTGAATATTGATTGTAAAGAGCACTCTTGATAGCAGACTGAGCAGAGAAGTAAAGGTCTTTGCTTTCATCACCATAACTAATCTTTCTGGGGACACATCAGGGAATGAGCAGGTCCCCAGCGAGGACCTGACTACAAAGGAGGCAAAATATGGTGTCAAGATACGTTTTCCCTCCTTTGCACGATCCTTTGCAGAATGTAGCTCAGCCCCACCTCTGTGCTGCAGAATCTCTGAAGATATTATGGATATGGTAAAAAGAGGGAAGTCATCAATACTCAAACATCAAGATGTGGACAATGAAATGAATCACAAAGAACCAAAGGACATGAAGAGAAGAAATTCTTCAGACAACGGTAGACCAATGCTAGGAGCCTAGGTAACAAAGAAAAGGAGAATGTTATAAATTCATTTATGAGCATGAATCTGAACTAGTTGGTGGGATGAGTCATACAATTGAAATAGTAAACACAGTGACTATAACCTATTTGGGAAGGGATGCGACCCTGTGCTGTAGGTGTCGATAGCCTCCGTTTGCCAGAAGCTGGGACTGGATGATAGGGTGGATTACTCGATGAATACCTGTTCTGTTCATTCCCTCTGAAGCACCTGGCATTGACCACTGTCGGAAAGCAGGAAACTGGGCTGGATGGACCATTGATCTGGCCCGCTATAGCTGTTCTTATATTCTAAAGTACTTGGGGAGTATAATAGCAGTACATCCTCCACTCTGGTTGTCTTGTCTGCTGCTGGTCTTTATTTCAGAGAAGAGTCTCTTTTGCAGCAAACTCCTAATCTAATTGTTCTGTAGAAAAGACAACATAAACATCTGGATCATCCTCCATAGACGTTTGTGTTGTCTTTCCTGCAGAACACTGTTAGGGGTCCTAGGCCAGTCAAAGAAACTGGAGTAGCTCCAGGGGGTAGAACTAGCATCGAGGCATACTGGTTCTGGGTGGAAGTTGCTGGATTCCTACGAGATGCACCATGTTGAGGATAGGCCTCTTCTCTATAGGATAAGTTCCCTGCTTCTAATTCCCTCTACATGGCCCCCTCCCAACATCTGATGGAGCAACAGGGGAAGAACTCTATGATGGGATATTCACATAGATTTCTTCCAGCACCAACAGACTACTCTGAAGGAGAAGACCATCCAGACCTGAAGTATTCCCACCTATAAATATATTTGTTGAGAATCAGAGATTGTACTCTCTTGAGTAAACTGAGAATTCTCTGTATCTTTCCCATATTTTAAGTAAGGGACTTTTGATGATGAAGTGAGTTACTAACAGAATTCTACAAGTTAATAAAAAAATCATACTAAAAATGCAAGTGTTTTGCCATTACCCAGATGCAGCAACACTAATATTGGCATCAGTTGTGAGCTTTGTGTTGTCAGTTGTTGGTACAAGTCCAATAAATATATCTACTCATTGTGTTGTTTTAGCTGAAGTTGCTTTGCAAACTGCAGCAAAGAGCAGGCATTAAGCGCTAAACTTAGTTTGCATTGCAGTAGTAACAAATTTAAAATGGCATACTATTACACCAACCAATGTGCAGTGATGTCAATTGATTTATGAGGTCATGAGTAAAAGAATTTATCAGCTGGCATTATCCTTGCCCAGATTTAATGCCTGTTCTGACATCAATGCACAAAAAAATTATAGGCGTAGAGAAAGGTCTTTTCCAAAGACAAGAGCTGTTTACAAAAGAGCATTCCTCTCTAAGACACAAACTAAATCTTGTAGTGCTCTGTGCAATCTTTATGGCGTCAACTTTTGTCTCCAGACGAATATTTTAAAATTTGGTGTTGAATGATGAGAAAGATTGTCATGTCACCTCCAGACATGAGAAGCATATAAAGCTCTGGCATATTCCTTCTGTCTGGGCAGCAAATAATTAAATGGCAGATTGAGTTCCTTTGCTGGAGTTCAGAACAACATGTTCACCATTAACACAGTCTCCTTTCAAAAGCAAATACTCTGAAAGGATAGAAAATTATGCTGAGGCCAATTTAAAAAGGCATGGGAGAAACAGAGAAAAGGGTGGTTCTGACTCACTAGAGACCTCATCATGCAAAAGAATCATTAAGCAGAATTTTAGATATATATTAGGGCTCAAAAAGAGTTACCAACCTTCACCTCAGATGTGGCTGCATTTCAGTGGCAGATGAATATAGCCATGCCTGCACAATTTGTTGAATGCCTTGAAATCTTTCTGGATGAGAAGTGCTGAGTCATAGTCTCACTATACCGAAGTGTCTCCTTGGGACATTATGCTGCATTTAAGCTGCTTTGCCTCACTCTCCCTCGGGACATCAGTGGTCTAGGATGGTGGTGGCTTGGCCTTCCATCAAGGTCACACAGTAGTTCTACCCATTCCAGTGTATCAATGTCCCAAACAAGTAATATCACTGGTCTACAATTTTTTAGAAGTCGTCTGCTTCAGAGATAAAATGTGCTATTTATTATGTATTTTGATGTGCTGAATTCAAATATGACAATTAAAACAACTGATTGGCTACTGTTTCCAAGATATTTAAGTTTTTACATTTTACGTCTATGTATATTGTGTAGATAGTAGAGTTTTAATCATAAATTGTAAACCTAGGTCTTTTCATGTGTTTATGGTTGCTTTACATGATGATATTTCACCTGTTCTGTTTATGTAACACTTTAAAAATCAGCAAAAGGATTATATAAATAAAATGTATTATGAAACAAAAGGCAAAAAACTATTATGTACATAGTTTAGTCCTATTCAGTGTCTACTCGGCGCTTCTTGGCTTGTCTCTTGTATTCATTAAATGGAGCATCTCTTGTCACTGCAAGCATTGATGGGCTCCATTTGCCCTGATAGCGTTTCTCCATTGTTGCAATGTCCTCGTGAAATCGCTCGCCGTGCTCGTCGCTCACTGCTCTGCAGTTCGGTGGAAAAAAATCTAGATGAGAGTGGAAAAAATGTATCTTTAGTGACATGTTGCAACCAAGGCTTTTGTATGCCTCGAGGAGGTTTTCCACCAACAACCTGTAGTTGTCTGCCTGGTTGTTTCCGAGAAAATTTATTGCCACTAACTGGAAGGCTTTCCATGCCGTCTTTTCCTTGCCACGCAGTGCATGGTCAAATGCATCATCTCGAAGAAGTTCACGAATCTGAGGACCAACAAAGACACCTTCCTTTATCTTAGCTTCACTTAACCTTGGAAATTTTCCACGGAGGTACTTGAAAGCTGCTTGTGTTTTGTCCATGGCCTTGACAAAGTTCTTCATCAGACCCAGCTTGATGTGTAAGGGTGGTAACAAAATCTTCCTTGATTCAACAAGTGGTGGATGCTGAACACTTTTCCTCCCAGGCTCCAATGACTGTCAGAGTGGCCAATCTATCTTGATGTAGTGGGAATCTCTTGCACGACTATCCCATTCGCAGAGAAAACAGCAGTACTTTGTGTATCCAGTCTGCAGACCAAGCAAGAGAGCAACAACCTTCAAATCGCCACAAAGCTGCCACTGATGTTGGTCATAGTTTATGCACCTCAAAAGTTGTTTCATGTTGTCATAGGTTTCCTTCATATGGACTGCATGGCCAACTGGAATTGATGGCAAAACATTGCCATTATGCAGCAAAACAGCTTTAAGACTCGTCTTCAACTAATCAATGAACAGTCTCTACTCATCTGGATCGTGAACGATGTTGAGGGCTGCCATCACACCATCGATGTTGTTGCAGGCTACAAGATCACCTTCCATGAAGAAGAATGGGACAAGATCCTTTTGACGGTCACGGAACATGGAAACCCTAACATCACCTGCCAGGAGATTCCACTGCTGTAGTCTGGAGCCCAACAGCTCTGCCTTACTCTTGGGTAGTTCCAAATCCCTGACAAGGTCATTCAGTTCACCTTGTGTTATGAGGTGTGGTTCAGAGGAGGAGGATGGGAGAAAATGTGGGTCTTGTGACATTGATGGTTCAGGGCCAGAAGTTTCATCCTCTTCCTCTTCCTCGTCTGACTCAAGTGAGAATGATTCAGGTGCATCAGGAACCGGCAGTCCTTCTCCTTGGGATACTGGGCGTATAGCTGATGGAATGTTTGGATAATGCACAGTCCACTTTTTCTTCTTTGACATACCTTTCCCAACTGGAGGCACCATGCAGAAGTAACAATTGCTGGTATGTTCTGTTGGCTCTCTCCAAATCATTGGCACTGCAAAAGGCATAGATTTCTTTTTCCTGTTCAACCACTGGCAAAGATTTGTTGCACAAGTGTTGCAGCTTATGTGTGGGGCCCACCTCTTGTCCTGATCTCCAATTTTGCAGCCAAAATAAAGGTGATAGGCTTTCTTAACCATAGTGGTTATACTGAGCTTTTGTGATGCAAAAGTCACTTCACCACAAACATAGCAGAAGTTATCTGCACTGTTCACACAAGTACGAGGCATCTCTGCTCACTTTGGCTAAACAGAAATGTGTCCCTTTGCAAAATCAAACACTGACAAATAAGAGAGCACGACACTGTATGATTTCTAGAACTGATATAGGGCAATTTGATCAGCATAGTGATGTAAGCCTCGTTATGATTGCATCATCCACGATTTCTAGGAATAACATAATGCAATTCCTATCATGTACGATGCAATACCAGCTTCAGATTGCATCATTCATTGTTTTGCCGAAAAAGCAAGTACTGTCCAAACCCAGTCATAGATTTATTCATAGATCCAGTCAAAGATGTATTTTAGTCATTTCTCCTTTAAATTGAGATCCCTTCCCTTTATAACTCACTTATCCTCCGCCATTCCCAAGTCAAGGGTCGTATATACTGACCCAATAGCATATCTTGAAAACTAGAGCCAATCAACAATTTTAAGCATCATTTTCGTTCTCAGTGACCCAGAATTAGTAAAGTTTGACTACATTTATTTCAGAAGCATTTTGGCTGTAGAGCAGTGTATCCAGCAAAATAATGGCAATCAACTCAACATCTGCTCCTCCTTGGCTAAACCCCAACAAAAGACAAAACACAAACAAAGCAAGTTCCACCTATCTTGGGCTTCATCCAACTTAGATTCTCCTCAGTGCTCTGCTCTTCAACAGAAAGCTAACCCACAGAGCTGCTCCCCTGGATCTCGAGAGTTCCACCACAGGAATAAACAACACTCCTGCAGTCTTCCTACAATTCTCTCTTTTCCTGGCTCATATCTGGCCCTTCTCAGAGAGTGTGAACTCCAGGCTACCTGTCTCCTGGGTGTCCTTACTCCAACTGCTCTTAACTACTTCCTTTTAAGTCCTGAATGAGCCTGATATACACTTCAGGGGTACATCTACACTGCACAGCTATGTCAGGATACTAAAAATATCCCGAAATAGCTACTATGTGTCTACACAATCCTCCCATTATTTCAAAATATTTTTCGAAATAACAGACGCGCTATTTTGGCATCCCAGTAACCCTCGTTCCACAAGGGTTAAGGGATGTAACAAAATAGCATGTTATGTTGAAATTTGGCAGTGTGTAGACGTGCCAAATTTTAAAATAAGCTATTTTGAAATAGATTCAAAAGAAAATATGCAATTTGCGCTCCGCATATCTTATTTTGAGTTTAGGGTGCTGTGTAGATGCACCCCAGGTATCACAAGGTGGAGCTAATATTATTCTCAGGCTCCTTTTAACTCCTTCTCAGCCAGTGTGAGTTGTGTACATTGCATGCTGTTTTAAACAAAAGGGTTATTAATTATTATATTAAGCTACCCAAAGAGAACCACAAATAGAAATGTAATTAGGAGCTTACAGTATTTTCAATCACTTGTTCCAGTTTCCAGCTTTATTCTAATCATTGTCATTAGTGTGATTTGGATGTCCTCCACTTTCATGACACCTAGACATTCAAAATTACAGAAGTGCTACCTCTTAATTCTATGATGAGCAATTTGTGCCCCATCTATTGCACATGGTCCATGAAATTCATTGCTGGGAAGAGCTTTGGTGAATTCTTATAAAGAACAAGACGACAAAGTTCTAGCAATTGTATAAAATCCTGCTAATACATTCTTAAACTTTTCTGGTTTAATAATTGCTTTTGTTTATATTACCCCAAATACTGATGGGCCTAACCAGAACCCTAGAGCTAAGCTGTAGATCAGCACATGACTTAAGTACTTAACTTTAAGCATAGCCATAAATTCCATTAATTGAAGCTCATGCTTAAATTAAGCAAGTGTTGTGCCTCCACAGATTTGAATTTAAGCACATATTTTCTGTTTTGCTGAATTGGACCTAAATACTGCCAAACTTTATGAAATTCTACATGTGAATCTGAACTTTATGATTACCCATTCCATGAGGAGTCAAAACAAACCCTCCAATCAGAACACACTGCTTTGGGGGCAGGAGGGAGATATCAGCTCTGGTTTTAACCCCTCTCTAATTATAGATAATACAGACTTATTGAAGCACAGCCAATTGCAAACACCCACAGCTGTCTATCACTATACAGTCATTCATCTGAAAATAATAATTTGAATTTATTTTTAATTAAAAACTATTAAAAAATATTAAGGGACCTGAATATGGAGATTTTCCTTTCATTATTTGAAGCAGTAACATACCAAGGGCAGGCCCTATGTGAAGCTACACTTGTGTATTCCAGACTTTGAAACATAAATGATAATATGGTCCAAGAGAACATCATTTTTAGGCCTCCCAGTTAAAAAAGCAAGATACACCCCCATCTACCTAGCAGGTCCTTTGCTCAAGGTTATTTTTACTATTAAATCCAACTATTCCATGATAATATGTTGAAATTCTATTCCCCCCCTTATTCTTTGCATTCAGTGAACAAATCACAGTCTGTATTTTACATGGGTGATTGTATAGCCTTCATGTGTAGTATGAACTGGGGCTTAGCTTCACAGGCACTAAGGCAGTTATAGAAAATGAAAAGCAGGAACATAATTCCCATTTGTTTCATTTAATAGATTTTTTTCTTTTAAAACTGTCAGTGATTTTCAGATACCAGGTCCTTGGTTTAAAGGACCTAGTAATAAAAGAGGACAATGCCACCTAATATCATTCTCAGGTATTAGTTAAATACTGACACACAATCAGGAGTATCAGAAGGATAGCCATGTTAGTCTGTATCTGCAAAAACAATGAGGAGTCCTGTGGCACCTTAAAGTCTTTAATGACTCCTTGTTGTTTTTACAGGCAGGGGTGATTGCCGGCTACTGAATAAGCTATTAATATTTGCATAGAGACAGAGTTGTGTATAAATAGAGATACAAATGTGTTCTTATCTCTGACTAAAATAAATACACACGTAACTGAGACATCATTGCTCATGACCCATAGTGTATGTAGTAAACTAAACTCCCACATAGTATGATTAAAATAAAGGCAAATGTGTCTTACAGTGATTAGTGGCCAATTTGTATTGACATAGAATATTCTAGATTTACTTGGTCCTGCCACTTTTCAAGGGCCTGGCTTTGATTACGTTCAAGGTCCCTTCCAACTCTACGTTTATATGATTCTGTGACATGTATATGTTTGGAATGTTATTGTGGTTTCCTGATGTACTCTAACTCATTTAGTTCCAGTAAGAGTAAGGTCCACTAACCTCACACTATTGGGTATCTGTAGCTAGAAAAAAGGTTTCATGGAGCAAGTGAATTTAGGACCCTATTTTTTCATCTTACTACTAACTGTGTTATCAGCCTATTGTTACTTTGCATTCTACATCTTTTATTATTTTCAGGTTTCTTTAAGAAGTCCCAGGAGAAGCAGAGGTCACACCATCATATAAATACTACTATATGGGTGCATCTACACTGCACAGTAGCTCAAAATAAGATACACTATTTGAACTTCACAAATTACATATGTTATTTCGATCTTATTTCAAAATAGCTTATTTTGTACTTTAGTGCTGTTTACACAGCATAAATATTGAAATAAATTGCTATTCTGAAATGTCCCTTACTCCTCATGGAATAAGGTTTACAGGGACGTTGGAATAGTGAGCTCATTATATTTTGAAATAACGGGCTTGCTGTGAAGATGCGAGTTAGCTATTTTGGGATACTCTGGTATCCCAAAATAGTGCTGCAGTGTAGACGTAGCCTATTTAAATAATTTATTTCTAATTGCTGCATTTTAGAACATTTCTCCATGTTATTTTTTCTAAGTGCAAGATTACTATCTGCAAAGGTCTGAGCAAAAGTCTTTATTAACCTCCTTCCAAATATTATGAAGCCAGAATAGAACACAAAGTTGTGTGTAATGGATACATTAGTTTTGAAAACAAGAAAAAGTAGTCTATAAAAAGGACTGAACAGCACAGGAGTCAAATGGGTTACAGAATTTTTCACATTTAAGTCACTAGCTCATTTCCAGTTCGTACAGTACAAAATGGTTAACATTAACATGTTGATAGTTATGTGGCAGTGCTATATGAAGCAAGGAGGTGAATATGTAAGGTGAGGGAAGGTTCTGCCTTCCCAAACCACTGGGCATAGCCCTACCCACACTCTGTCCCCAGAATGTCTGCTATAGGCATTCTGGGAGCAGAGTGTTGCTGCCCCCAGCGCCTGCCCTCCCAGTGTTCCAGGATTGGGAGGCCAGGCCTGGCCATGTGGTGTGCCCTCCGTCTGGGCTGGAGAGGCTGGGCTGGGCCAGGACATGTGGCACAGCATGCCCTGCCTCCTCCCTCCCCCGGTGCTCCAGGGCTGGAGAGTCTGGGCCGGACCGGGACCCTCAGCACAGCATTCCCTGCATTCTCCCTCCCCCGGGGCTCAAGAGGCTGAGCTGGGCTAGGCCAGGCCATGTGGTGCAGTGCGCCTTCCTCTGGGGCTGGGGAGGCTGCAGTGAGTGCCTTCCCACTCCTTCCCCCTCCCCATGGTTGGAAAAGGGGAGCACGCACATGGCATGCCACCCCACCTCCTGGGGGCAGAGAAGGGGTGGGGCCTAGCTGAAGGGGTGGAGCTGGGAGCTTGCCTTCCCCAGCCCTGCCATCACTGACTGCCCATGGATGGTTTCAATCCATTTCTTGTGTCCTCATCACTGCAATTTGCATAGAATCATAAAAATGAAGGGCAGGAAAGGATTTTGAGATCTATCAAGTCCAGCCCCCTGAACTGAGGCAAGATGAAGTAAACCCAGACCATCCCCAACAGGTGGCTGTCCAACCTGTTCTTAAAAACCTCCAGTGAAGAGGACTCAACAATCACCTTTGGAAGCCTATTCCAGAGCTTAACTACCTTTATAGTTAGAAAGCTTCTCCTAATATCTATCTTCAATCTCCCTTGCTTCAGATTAAACCCTTTACTTCGTATCCTACCTATGGTAGACATAGAGAGCAATTCTCTTTATAACAGCCCTTAAAGTATTTGAAGACTATTATCAGGACCCTGCCTCCATTCTTCTTTTCTCAAGGTTACACATGCCTGGCTTTTTTAACCTTTCCTCATAGGTTAGGGTTTTCTTATTTATCACTAGATTTACCCGGCATTGCTCAAGTCCTTAACTCAATTAATTTGGAAAATAAAATTAAAATGTGCATGCTTCATTTGAGTCATTGCTCTGGGACGGGGTTAGGGATGAGGGGTTCAGTATACAGGCTGCCCCAGGAAGAGAGGATTACCCCAGCCCTCTCTCACTTCAGCAGCTTGTGGCCAGGTCAGAAGTGCCTCTCTATGGCTGCTGCAGATCCAGCAAGCCCAGCTGGGGGAAGGGGTGCACGTTCCCTGGCTGAAGCAGATTCAGGTTCATCTCTTCCCTTCGCTCCACAGCCAGAGTGAGGAATGCAGCCAACTGGGTATTTTCCTCTTGCTCTCTGACGAAGGGGAAAAGCCAGCAATGTTCCCGTATGAATGCGGGGGGAGGAGCTTCAGCTCTCCCCACATTGCTAAAGGGTACCTGAGGGATGAGAGGCTCGGGGCTGGGGCAGTCACAGATGGGGCAGGGATGCTTTCCTAGCCAGCTCCTTCTACCTGCCTGGTGATTCCATCTCTTTTCTGTTTGGTTTTATGAGAAGAAATCCCATTCCAGGCACATCCCATTTTCCTGGCACAACCAAGCCCTTACCTTGCTTTAAGTTATGATAAGAGGAAGCTGTGTACCGAATTTAGTGGTCCTAGCTCTTCCCGTTTAGGAGGAGGTCTCGAACAGACAGACAGACACACAAAGTCTCTCAAAATATAGGACATTTTTGTTGCTTTCCTCTGGACTATCTCTTATTTGTCCTCATCATTCCTTAAATGTGATGCCCAGAACTGGACACACTTATCTGTGCAGAATAGAGCAGAACAATACCTCCGATGTCTTACATACGATGTTCCTGTTAATATAACTCAGAATAATATGTCTTTTTTGTAACTTTACACATTGTTGACTGATATTCACTTTGTGATCTGCTGTAACCCTTTGATACTATTCTGTAGTGCTACTGCCAAGCCAATTATTTCCCATTTTGTGGTTGTACATTCAATTTTTTCTTCCTAAGTGTAGTATTTTGTGATTTCCTGTATTGAATTTAATCTTGTTGATTTCAGACCAATGCTCCAATTTGTCAAGGCTGGTTTGAATTTTAATCCTGTCCTCCAAAGTGCTTGCATCTCCCACCAGCTTGGTTTCATCTGCAGATTTAATAAGCATACTCTCCACTTCATTATCCTCTTGTTAATTAAAATATTGAATTACACCAGAGATAGAACTGAGCCATGCTGGAACCTACTAAACACATCATCTCAGCTAGACTGCGTACCACTGATGACAACTATTCTTGGAATACAGTCTTGCAACCAGCTGTGTGCCCACCTGTGATGGTGGACACTTACTTCCAGTGCTGCCTACTGGTCTGGCAGAAGTGTGGCCAGTTGTTATCTTCTGGGTGTTCCCCTACAGCTCCACCCCTGCCGTGGTCTGTCCTTTCAGTGACTTTGCCCAATGGCCAGGCCATGCTTCCAAGTCCACACCTTTCAGGATATATTTAAGAGCCAAGTGAACAGGAAATCTTCAGAATTCAACAAGCAATTCAGGGCTTCCCCCTGGGAATGGAGTCTTGTGATTTGCACAGGCATCCCTAGCTGGTACGCCCCCATCTAGATTCCCTGCCAAGGGATAGACTTCAATTGTTGTCCCTCTTGAGGAATGGCAGGGGAGCCCTGGCCCAACCCCTCCACTGGGGTCTGATCCAGCTAAGCCATGGTCTGCTAAGCAGCTGCCTCTTGGGACCACTTCCTATCAGTCACTTCTGTTGTCACAAGATAAAGTAAATAACTAACACAAAAACATATAGTTTCTACCTTCAGAAAGCCACAAGTTCCTCCTTAGTAGGCTTGGCTGGGTTCCTATAGCCAGGCCAGAGACAGCAAGAGCTGCTGTGGTGCTGTCTCTCAGCAGCTCACGGTGCTGGGCAGCTCACTGCCATTGTCTGCTTGCCGAGCAGTTCCTACTCTAGACTGTGCTGCCTTGGAAGGAGAAGTAGGAGGGGAATGCCTGATCCCAGAGCTGTTCCTTAGCCCCTTTCTCTTCCCTGTGGGGCTTATATATCCCACCATACTACCTTATAACAACTGAACCCAGACCACATGTATCTAGTTTGCTGAAGGGAATGCCATATGGGACTGTGTTAAAATCAAGATATATCACATCTGCTGCTTCCTACCTATCCACTAGGCCAATAACCTTGTCAAAAGAAAGAAATTAAGTTGGGCACGATTTGTTCTCGACAACTCTATGTTGGCTATTCCTCATCATCCTACTACCTATGAGGTGCTTATAAGTGGGAATTTTAAGTTTGTTCCAGTATCACTCCAAGCATCAAAGTTAGGCTGCCTGGTCTCTAATTCCCCTGGTCAACCTCTAGCACCACTCCTTTTTGAAGATTGGAACTATGTTCTTACTTTACCTCAGTAAGGGAGAGAATGGTTATGAGACCTGAACTGTTCTTTCACATAGAAAGGTGTTGCTGGTAGGTGAAGGATTGGACCATGGGAGATGTTTTTCCTGTGCTATTCATGTTCTGAACTGAAACAAGGAACTTGAGACTCAATAGCTGGCAATATGACCCCTTTTAAATGGCCCCTGAACTTATTTTACACAGGTGAAATGACAGGAAGAATACCATTGTAGCCAGACATGAACCCCATCTTGTTTCCCCCCCCCCCCGCAGAGAGGAAGAGAAAGGCAGTCAGCCTTTGATGCCCTGGGAACGCAGGTGTGCTGCCTGTCCCTGACTCTAATAAACAGAAACCAGACAGTAAATGGGCTAGCTGACGACCCAGGGCCTCCTGCTGCCCTGATGGCTAGTACCAGTAATTGACACGCCTGCACTGTCCCAGGAGAGGAATCTTCGCCCATCACATACCAGAGGTGCCCACTGTCTGCATTTTCCCAGGTGTGAATTATGCTTTGCACCCTTCGTGGGAAACTTGGCATTCAAAGCCATTTTTCCTAATTGGCCACTTGAGACCAGGAAGAAGCCTACGTGACCCAAGGGGTATAAAGAGGGGTTTAGTAGCCCACCCCATTTGAGTTCCAATCATCTACACCTGCTGGCAGGTATTGGTTGTCTCCCGAGGTCTGTGGGACGCCCAACCTCGCCCTACTTCTTCCCGAGGGATTGAGAGAAAGACGCTGGCCACGCCAAGTCTGGAACGCAGGGGTGAGAATATATACCTGCTAGGTGTCTATTTCGCATGCATTTAATAAGAGCTCAGAGAACCAAAAGGGTTTCATGGTACCGGTAAGTGACTTATTCGTGTAATTTCTGTCCTGTCCTTTGTAGTGGCTGTGTTATCTGTAACACAGTAATAGCATTTAACAGCTAAGTTTACCCTGTAACAATAAAATAGTAACTGTTTAAGCTGTGACCTGACTCCTTCAGTTGCTGTAAGAGAACCAAGCACAATTTTAAAAAGAACTCCAGCCGGTCATAAGGGACAGATATAGGGAGAGCTTGAGCGTTGGATCATGTCGCTTCCAGGGGACAGATCCGTCGGGGCATCTCTCAGCCTCCCCAGGCTGCCCGCTGCGAAGGGATCGTGTATCCTAGCAGTCAAAATCTGAGGTGTAATAAGCTCTCCCTGTAAACTTCTTGGGGCGCCCGTCAACCTCCTCCAGGTTGCCCGCTGCTAAGGGACCCCAGTCCTAGCAGTTGAAGTCTCGGGTGTATAATATACACACACATGCACTGCCCTGACCACTGGCTGACAACCATATGCAGCAATGGCAGTTTGTAGAGAAAGGAAAAGAAGTTGGATAGGAAAGGTAAGAGAAAACAGCTTGACAAGACAAGACAAGACCAAAAAAGCGAGAAGGCAAAGAAGCATCAGTGAAAGGTGACTCAAAAGAAATTATTCTAGGTGTATAAGCAATTACCATTACAGTTTGAAAGTCACTGTGGTATCGTAAAAACAAAAGATGGAAGATTCTTAACAATGGAAGCAGAACAAAAAGAGGGATAGTGAGACTGTTTAAATGAAGTGCTCAATCATCCTGAGCCAATGGGCGGAAAGAAGAACTAAGTACTTCACTGCTAGGAATTTCAGAAGCAGAGACAGAGGAAACCATTAAGCAGCTAAAAAACTGGCAAAGCACAAGGCCAAGATAAGATTGCTGCAGAAATGCTGGGAGCTGGGGAGGAAGTGGTAGTCCATGAAATACATAAAGTTTGTAATATAGCTTGGGAGAAAGAAGTCTGCCCAGAAGTGTGATCTGTAAATTACCAAAGAAAGGAAACCAAATGGTATGTGACAACTGGCAGGGACTAACAGTCCTTTCAGTGCCCAGAAAAAGTGTTCTGTAGTATGCTGTTGAACAACATAACACCAGGCATAATTTAAATACTCTGTACCTAGCAAGCAAGCTTTAAATGGAAAAGATTGTGATTAGATCACATCTTTACCCTGAGACAATTGACTGAAAAAGGCTTGCTTACCATAGAAGATTAATCTTGAACTTTATACATTTCATGAAAGCTTTCATCTGCAACCATCAAGTGTTACTATGAAAGGTCTTATGACAACATGGGCTTCCTCAAATGATAGTGTCACTGGCTCAGATGCTGTAGAAAGGTGGGAAAATGCTATATGAGAACAGAAAGTGGAAAGAATGATTGGTTTGATACCTTTATTGGAGTGCAACAGGGATGCATCTTATCTTTTCTCTTCTACGTTGTGATAGAATGTAGGGGTACAAATGTAACAGCAAAGGGAGAGACAGAAATTATGTGGAGAAGAGGAAAAGTTAAAGACCTCAACTTCGCAGATGGCATTATTCTGGTGAACACAGATGAAACTATGAAAAACATCACTACCAGGCTACAGCTACACTACGTGATTATTTCGGAATAAGCTATTCCAGAAGAAATACTCTGAAATAGCTTATTTTGAAATAGTGCACCTACACTACAGGGAAGCCTAGAAATTAGTCTGAGGCAGGCTCCCCTAATGAGGATGTGCTACCTTGATTTAGAGCCCCAGGAAGCACTGGGGAATAATTACTCTGAATGGCCTGGAGGAGGAGCTATTTCAAAACAGCAGCAGTGGAGCGTCCACACTATTGCTATTCTGAAATAGCTATTTCAGAAGTGGTGTTATTCCTCATGGAATTAGGTTTACAAACACTGAAATAAGCCACCGGGATGTTATTCTGAAATAACGCTGCTGTGTAGACATACCCTCAATGTCAAATGTGAGGGTGCCAAAGTAGGATCAAGAAGTAAAATAAAATGACAGTCATGAGTGTTGATGGTGCATATGTGGACAATAGTGAAGAATATGGCATGCTTAGTGAGTTTGTATACCTTGGAAACTCATTTGATGCTGATGGACGTCTCCATAAAGAATTGCAAGCAAGAATTGGGAGGGCAAGTGGAGCTTTTTAGAGATTGGCATATATCTGAGGAAAAAAGAAAATTCACATAAGAAGCTAAATGAATTTATACAATGCCATTGTGATGCCTACAGTGTTATATGTTTCTGAAACTTGGCAAATGCTACAAACACAGCAGGAAACTAAACACATTCCATCAGAGTTGCTTATGAGGAATACTTGGTGACAGCTGATGGGTCAAAGTAACCTCCACTGATGTTTTACAAAGGGCTAGCCAGCAAACTGTACAGACAATGATTCAAAAAAGAAGACAGTTGTTTGGGCATGTATAGATATCAAAAACTGTATTCCTAGGCAAGTGCTTGACTAGATACTACCTGGTGGAAGAAGAAAACGAAGAGGACAACAGATGACATTTAAAGAAAACCATTGAGAAAGATGCTGCTGTCATGGAAACAGACTATAACACAGCAAAAAAGGCAGCAATAGACAGATGGAGGTGGAAAGATTGGGTTGCCTCATATGTCACAAGGCATGTGAGCATCTAATAAAAATTAAACTTACTTTCCAAAAGGAAAAATATTTTAACAGAAAGAAAAAAATTACAGATATAGCCCCGGTGTAAAGTTAAGAATAATATCCATTCTTGTTTCTCATGTTTAAAAGGTAGATAAATGTTGAAGTTACCCATTTTAAACTCAATGGACAAGTCTTACCAATGATTTTTGAAATGGATAGATAAAGGATTGTACTCAGGACAAGAAAGGTTATTGTACCATTCTTTATCACCCAGTTGTAATTGCAGCTGGAATACTGCGTATTGCTCAATCCCTACTGCTTAGGACCATATAAAAATATTAAAGCTATAAAATTATATTAGGAAAAATAAGATGTAGAAGGAAAGAAAAAAGATTAAATTTAATATACAGATCTAACAGAAAAGAGACTGATGAGTTTTAAAAGACTAATAAAAATAAGCAACCAAAATAATCAGAGATTAAAAAGGTATCGGTTTTTAAAAAAGGAATTAAAATGTATGACTTTTTAGGACAACATTTTCAGGAAACTACATTTTACGTTTTTGAAACTACATTTTCAGGAAAAAGAAAAGATTTAAATAATGATATTCTATTACCTGGATTATTGGGACATGACAGGCACAGTTTTTCAATATACTGTAGTCATTAGGCTCAAAGCCAATGGACAGCTGGTAGTAAAAACCCTCAAGAACTCCAGAGGCATTTAAGTCTGTCACATATTTTCAAGTTTGTTTGATGGTTGTTTCTAAAATATATTCAGCTTTGAGTTGACTAAAATCTTGCAACATATGACTGCAGGATGGCATCATTGTATGGTGGCTGAGCATTCGTTATGCTTTTTTTCTTTTGCCAAGTGCATCTTCTGCTTCTGTGCATTTTATCACCCAGCAGTATCCTCCAATATTCAGCACAGCACAAGCAATGAAATGAACAATGTCCTTCAGGACTGAAGCTTATGTGCATTCACTAATTAGCTTCCAAGGCACCCCACCCTGAGGGAAGCTGGAGGTTGGCCTGGGAGTTAATGGCTTGGAGAGAAAATTCATATTAATGTGCATTCAATGCATTTAATATGTATTTACCTGTTTGTTCCAAGGAAAGTTCTAACGCAATTCCCTCTGTTACTAATAATTGCTTTATCTTGGGCTAAAGCACTAAGAGGGAAAAATAAACTATTTAAAAATGAACTTAGTACTTTCATCTCAAAGGAAATCAGACAAAACAAAATAAAAATACCTAAAGTGTCTAGTTTGCTATTAGGTTCAGTAGAGTGGTTCCTGATTGATTGGGGGGGGGGGGGTAAGGGGAAAAAAGAAAGATTAAAACAAAACAGAGTTGAATCCAAGCAACAACCATGACTGCATGTCATGAAGCAGAAGAACTGAAGAAGGATTAGTCATGGATCAGTGCTTGTCACATGGAGAGAGAAGGCACTAAAAGCAATGGATCAGATAACAAAAGGAGGGTTATCTTATCTAACTCCTGGATGGTTCAAAAAGATGTGGTATTCCTAGACTTTGTTGTTTCTTTTACTTTTAGTGCACAATGTTTCCAGGTCTCTAGCTTGGTACCAAAGGAGTGTGGACCAACATTCAAGTAGTGTGAACACAGCAATGGTTTCAGGTGGAAACTATGAAGACAGATGTTCAGCTGAACACTTATTTGAGTTTTCAGGTTCATTAGAAACTGCAACAAGGATTCAAAGCACCATGAAGCAAAATGGGCAGAAAGACTTGCAAGTCAAAACCAGTGACTTTACTCTATTTACCCAGAGTTTTACCCAGGCTGTCTCCTTCTATTGCTTGTTATGGACACGATTATTCCAAATTTCTATACTGAAAATAAAAGAGAGATGGTGTACATTGCCTGCTGTGGAAACATTTCATACCACGGATTTTTAAAGTCGGCACTTTCCGGAGAGCAGCAACTGAATCCGTTTAGCCAGAGAATAACACCACATCTTAAAGAGCTCTTCATTTACTGAGCACATTCATTCTTCTCCAAAGTTCCACTGCTTGTGCTCCAAATACAATGCTAGCGAGCAGTGTGCGCTCTGCGGGAACTGCAGTCCATGCACAATTATCCAGGGCTATCAATCGCACACCTTTCACAAGCACTGAATTCCCATTAAAAGCAATCATTTTTAAACATAGCTGCTGCATTAGTTTGACATTTGTAACACTCACCTGCCATCCTACGTTATCACATGGATGAACACCATCTATTCACAAGACCTTTACTGGAACAGTTATCAAATAAACTTTGGTATGGAGATCTATTACCTGCCTCTTTTGTTTAAACAACAGAACTAACAAAGGGCATAAACAAGTGACAAGAAAACGGGTCATGGCAATTACCATTTTAGTGCCAGGCCATTACTTATGCTGCATAGTACCTGACAGTGAGAACAATCTGAGTGAAGTCAGGGGAACTACACTGGCCAACACCAAGCAAAGTGCACACTGTACATAGGCACAGGGACCCTGATCTCAGGAAGGCTCCCAGCCAGGTTTGGACGCTCCCTCCCCGGCATATAGCAATGAGCAACTGTTGCTGCGCGCGCACATACACATGCCAGGGACTGCTTCCACTATGATGCACAGGTCATAGGGTCACTGGCAGCGTTGCTGGTGCAGTGCCCAAGTCCCACTTCACATCCTGGGGGCCTTCAGGGTGCCAACATGGCAGCTGAGGATCTTGCGCCTCTCAGTGCCAAAAAGCAAGATACACCCACAGCTCACCAGCAGAGAGGGGTAAGGCTTGGCTTCTGGTGGTGATGGGAGCACCTAGGAGAGGAAGAGCAGGGTCTGGCTGCTGGTGGGGGCAGTGCCTGAGAGAGGGGAAAATAGGGTTCAGCTGGAGGTAAGGGGCAATGGCTGTTTTTCCTGCCTTGCAAAGATGGCAACTTTATTTGCCCCAAGCAGGTTTGGCCCACTCTCTCCCCCAACCCCCCCGTCATGACTCATGACAGGAAGGCAGGTGAGCCAAACTTCAAAGACCTGAGTTTAAAATTATTGCATGGAGTCAAAGCACCACTTAGGCTTGATACCCTAGGCAGATGAGTCTCTTCTCTGCACTCTCCTGGACAGCCCTGGCAATCAGAACCATGTAAGACTAGGGGGGCTTATGGGTGGGATCCAGAAGGAAGGTGTTGGGCAGCCCCCTCCCCCAATTTCAATAGTGCACAGGGAGTTAAAATCACTTAATTGGATCTTTTGACTATTTGCAGAGGAAGGCGCTATTCCGTGTGAGTAAGGACATTTCAATGTGGCCCTACAGTGTAAAAGTGGTTCCCAATCTTTTTTATACCATGGGCTGGCAAACTCATTCAGAAACTTTTGGTGGACCAGTATAGAAACATTTGTGTATTCATTATGACAATTGTTTTATTTGCATATCTGCATCTTAATTATGGAAATTACTTTTAAGCAGTCATGCGTTAGTTTACATTGCATCTGTGCACACACAGTAAAGGGAACTGGGGGAAGACGGAGAAGATGGGAAGGGAAAGGGAAGAAAGGGGGTGAGGAGTGCAAGCAAAAGAGGGAACCAAGCTGGGGAGAGGCTGGGCTGAAAGCGGTGGGGTGCTTCTCCCGCCTCTCCTTCACCCCCACACCAGCCTCCTAAGCCCCTGCTCAGCCTCGGCCACTCCACCAGGAGGTCCCTGAGCCAGTCTGCAGAGCTCAGCACAGCTAGGCAGCAGCAGGTCCCTGTGTGTGCACGGTGGCTGGGCTGAAAGTAGCTGGAGGCCAAGGGGAGACTCTTTCTGTGCAGGGAAGGAGGAGGGAGCCTCCTGGCAGTGCCAGCATGGGCAGAAGGAAAATGGGTTTGTGGGCTGGCTGGTTCCTTGGTCTCACCTCCCGCATGAGAAGCAGGGTGGGAGACTGGTCTGGGGGTACCGGGAGCTTCTCCTCTGCTGCAGCCGCCCTCCACGCAGCACTGGCCCCAGCTATCCTCCACACAGCCCTGCCAGCTGGGCCACGTAGAGGCCAACAGAGCTGGAACCAGGACCACGGTGAGGCTGCCCCAGTAGGGACATCCTCACCATGGCCCCAGCTCCAGCTGCAGCACACCGGGGTGGCCGCCCACCACACCGCTCACCATGCTGCTGTGCGGGGAAGTGGGCAGGCAGAGAATTTTTTGTGTGCATGCAGCGCGCACTTCTTACAGGGAATTATGCTACCCAGAGGGTAGGGCTCAATTAGCAGTGGGGGGGGAAGGCTGGCAGTGTGCCATGGCCCGCCAAGCAGCAGTTCACAGCCTGCCACCGGCAGTTGGGAACCGCTGGTGTAAAAGAACCTAGTTGAAATATTTCACACAATACTTAATTAGGTTGGGTTTTGTGGATAGTCCTGCTGATAAGGTGTCACAGCTGGAAGAGGGCTGCAGTAGAATGAACAGATATGGAACAACTGCATTGCATAGGAAGTTAATTCCAGTTGTTTCGGACTGAATTCTGTTTCTTTGAAATCTCTCACTATGGAACAGAGCTAATTAAATCCCAAACATTCTTGAGTCTGCTGGATGTTGTTATTTTTCCTCTCAAGCAGACACAGAGGCAAGTTTTAGTATACTCATAAAAGTGCTATAGAAACACAAAGACGTGAAAGAGAAATAATTTTGCAAGCGAGTCGTATGATGCATTCAGCCTCCACGTTGTACATGGTGCTCCAAAAGCCTTCTTCATTGCTCTCCTAATTTGAGCGGAAGTGGCAGTGCAGAGTAGCAGGGAAAAAAAGTAAAATGGAATATAATCTAATATTTCTAGTTATTATTCATCATAAACCTGCAAAGTATATTCAACTATCAAACTGAACTTTTCTCACAAAAAGCTTTTGTGGTATTAGCTGAAATAGTATGGCTATGACTGTCCATGATTCCCCGGGAGAATCAAAAACTAGGCTGCTGCTAGTTGGTAGAGCTTCATTTTTCCAATCCTGTCACTGCAACCAATCTCTACATTTAGGAGTGGAAAAATCCAAAATTATTCTGGCCTGAACTGTGGCCTATGATTAACTTTGGAGAAATCATATTATATATAAAAACCCTGCATTTAAAGACCATTATTAAGGTTGCAAAGTCAAGCATTCAAAGGTTAGGAAATGCCAGAATTAAGGTAGCTTATGAATCTTTCATTTGCTGTCGTAGTGTATATGCCTCATGGTATGCTATTTTACAGCAGGACCCCTGACTCATTCAATGCACAGGATGGTCAGTGCTCACTCATCATTTTGTATCATTCAGTGAATGACCTTAGGCCTTCTTTACTGCATACTCTTCAAAACCTGCTCTGAAGACAGAATTATGTGTTTTTGTTATGGGTTTCTCTATGATGTGCACTACCGTCGCATCTGACACTTTTGCAAACAAGAGTGAATTTTTCTCTCAGTACTTCTATGAAATGGAAGACTGTTACCCCATTTTATAGTCAGGGAACTGAGGCACAGAGCAATTAAGATCAAAAGTATCCACTAAGTTTGAGTGCTTGGATTGAGACAAACTCTCCACTGCCTTCAGTTGCCACTGTGAGTGGTGAGCACAGCTGACCTCCCAGTCTCAAATCAGGGACCCAGAAAATAAGCAACACACAATCAGTGACCATCTGCTAGGAATCTGGTTTGAGTGATTTGCCCAGCATCACAGAAGAACTCTCTAAAGGGGGATAAAAGTCACTTCCTCAAATGAACTTTTAACAGCCTTATCTGTGAGACCATCCTTTTCCTTCCTGCACACGTCTGCCTCATTCATCAAACACCTTTCAGCTCCTGTAACAAATGAAGTAGGAACAGACAATGGTCTCCTCCTGGTACTGCCTGACTCCATTCACAGAGCATGGGAATTGGCAAATGCCCTGTGCACTGAATGAGGATGAAAATTTCCTAGAAAAATAGCATGATATCATTCAATTAAAGGCTGCTTGTGAAGGCATAAGTGGATACCATTCCTCTGGAGGCAGAGGCCTGGCTGGCTGGGTAATTAGCCCCACCCATTGCGCCTTGAAAAAGACCTGCAAACTTAATCGGCTGATCTTCATAAGAAAGAGGAACAAGCAATGGAAGAGGGCTACAATAACTGCCAATGGCAGGAGCAACTGCAACAGACAGAAAGGACACTAGGAAAAAACAACAACTTTTTTTTTACTACTCTAGTTGGACTGTTTTGGCTGAACAGTTCTAAAACAAATTCAACCTGAAGCAGAAGCCTGACATGAAAAAAAAAATCAACCTCCTTTAAGTTGGGCAAAGTTATAATCAACAGAAAAGAAGGGTCTCATAATGGGAATTATCAGGGAACCTTAATATGAGCAGTGCTACCAGCTCCACTTGTAATGCACACATCACATACAAACATTGTGTATTATTATTGCTACTTTACATAACCAGTCCAGTATAAGCCACCCACTCTGAATTCCTAAAGTGTTCCTTTGTGCTTGAAAATGTTTCACATGGTGTATTCAGCAGAGGAAGAGAGGTATTGTATGTTTTGAGATGAGTAAGATCGGTTGTTTTTGAAACAGATCTGACACAACATGAGGCTTTATTCGCTTTTGGAAAATTCTTTCTGTTCTTATTGGACATCACTTCAAGCTGTCACCAAATCTTTCTTTAGTCTTGGAGGTACCAATTAGAGATTTGCTCAAGGACTCTCTCCCTCCCACCCAGGCATGTGTATATTTGCACACTCTCCTTTGTGGACATACACAAGCTCATAAGCTCTTGCTTCTCCTCTCTCCCCCCTTTCCACTTGCACAGCAGAAGGGGTCAGATGTAGTCCAAGGCCAGAAGGCATTATTCTGATAATATAGTGTGACCCCCTGTAAACAGAGGCCATGGGACTTCCCCCCAAAAATTCCTAGAGCACATCTTTTAGAAAAATATCCAATCTTGATGGGTTCTCCATCAGTGACAATTTAAAAATCATGACCCTCGGACAATTGTTCTTATAGCTAATATGTCTTGCTGTAAAAAATGTACACCTTTATTTCTAGTGTGAATTTCTCTAGTCTCAATATCTACCCATTGGATCATGTCAGAACTTTCTGTGCTTGGCTGAAGTGCCCAGTATTAAATATTTGTTCCCCATGCAGGCACGAATAGACTGTAATCAAGGCACCTTTTAGCCATTAGACATCCTGCACTGCTCCTGGAGGGCTGCTTGGTGTTGCCACTCTAGGATAGCTGGGTACAGGAGGCTAATAGAAGGGAAACATAGGAATGGTGAGTTAGTTGGTGGAGCCACCACTGTATGAACTTCTGGTTTGCTAACTTTAAAACATTATAACTTGGTTAGCGCTGAACCAAAATTCTTGAAACTTTGCTTTCTTAGTAAAATATAGTAAGTCTTTAATAAATCAACACTCCAAGATTGGACCCTTCACAGGGAGTAGGGGCAAGCAGATGTGAAAAGAGGGCCAGATTCTCAGCCCATGCAAATCAGCATAGCATAGCTCATCTTTGCTGCAGCCCAGCCATTTCTTCTTATCTCCTTTGCCCCATGTGCTTGGTACTGTCAGCACTCCTGTGCTGAAGTCTGACTTAACCCAGAAACCTGGACCTGGAAAACTGCTGCAGATATAATATGGTGAAATCAGAGGGTGTATATTAGGCTATAAAAAGAAACCCCACAAAGCTAGCAATGTGTTTAAAGTCTACCACTGAGCACATCCTGACAACTCAGGTTTGTCACGAGCTGCCTCTATTTTGCAGATCACTATTTAGCCTAATGGTTTGACAAGGAGCATGGTTTTATAATAATAACAGTAATCCAAGCCATGCAAGAGATCTGACAACCAACATACTACAACATTATGTAGGCACCTTTGTTTTTCTTTCCCAGAAAAGGTAAAGGTCAAATCAGTGAAAGATCAAGCTGACAGGTATGGATTATTATAATACTGTCCTTGCCATGCTCAAGATCAATAGTGGGTGTCATCATCCATTTTCTTGAAGCTCAGGCCCTAATATGATGGTTCTCAGAAAGAACTAAAACAATCAAATTCCTTCTTAGTCCCATTGTATTAATGGGCTGTGTTTGAATTCAGTCAGTACAAATGAAAACAATAACAAATGAAACGATCACAGTCATTTTCCTAAACCAAAACCAAGTGTCTATTTTATTTGCAAACAACATACTGTGTAAAAAATGTTGTGTAGCTTAGATTTTAAACTGCATTTGAAATTAAAGATAACATAACTGTGCTGGTAGAGGACTTATCATCATAGTGTTTATAACTGCGACACTGCGGTACCTTTTGTTTCCTGTGCACTGAACATTTACATTTCGCTCTCCCTGCTTGAAAAGTTCTACTGCCATTTTATTGTTTGAGCTCAGTACAGACTATTCAAAGCTACACACTGGGCCTAATTCTCCAGGGCTTTACACTATCTCTAGTAATCTTACACCTGTGCAGAATGGATGTAAAGTGCTACTATTCTGACTTAGTTGTGTTTTTACACTCATTTGCAGCAAGAGCGGATAATCATAGAAGATGCAATGCAGCAGAGCATCCAGCTTTCTCATGGGGATATTTTAGTTTTGTTCTTTCTTTTGTTCTCAATTTCAATTAGCTGTCACTTTAGAATCAAAGTATCTGTTGGCACTTAAATGCAACAGCCACTGTGGGTTTTATTCTGTAGCCTTCCTCGTACCAAATTGCATCTTAGGGATCCCTTGCCAAATAAAGTACTACTGGACATGAGGAAAAAGTGGGGGGATTGGACTCTGAAGTTGTCACAATTTACATAAATAAATACATTTACTAAAGCAACAGGAACTTCTGTAAAATTTTGTAGCGGAGATGAAATGATGAAATGAAATACTGTAGATATGAGATACAGAATAAAATACATTGGTGAAATTCTGAAGATAAAATATTGTAGTTTAATGAAATAACAGGCTGAAATATTTTAATACATTGAATTATGGTTCTAAATGGGCCTTTGGTGAAATATTTTGCTGCAGATGGCATTCTCTGTAGTGTCAAACTTTGCATAAAGAAATGCAATAATGAAACACCGAGAGAAAATAAATGTAATACTGATATGCTGAACTAGTAAACTGTAGAATAAAACTGTACAGTACAGTGAAATTCAGTCATTAGAAACTAGTTCAAATTTGGTATTATTACAGTATAAGAATGTGCACTAGTGATAGGAATATTTAGCAAACAGTTCAAACAGATAATCCAAACAAACCTGGACAGAGTGGGGTTGGTTTGACAAACATCTGATGGATTTGTTGTGGTGATAAACTACCAATGGGTGTTACATCATGACACATCAGGGCAGTTGGTTCCATGGTAGTGTTCTTGAAGAATCTAAGGACTTGTTTTTATGCTCCCTGAAGTCAATTGCAAAGCGCCCATTGACTTTAATGGTACAGGATCAGAATCCAGGGCTACATCTACACTGCAGGCTTCTTGCGCAAGAACTGCCATGAGCTTTTGCACAAAAGATGTGCTTTTGCGCAAGAGCATTCAATGCAGTGTGGACGCTCTCTTGTGCAAGAAAGCTCTAACGGCCATTTTAGCCATAGGGGCTTCTTGCACAAAAAACCCCTGTTGCCCATCCACACATTCCTTTTTGTGCAAGAGCTCTTGCACAAAAAGGCTTGTTCCTCATAGAAAGAGGAATAACTCTTGCGCAAAAAGAAAAGTGTTCTTACGATTTACTGTACTTTTTCTTGCACAAGCATGCGCTTATAGTGTGGATGCGCAAAAACTCTGCAGTGTAGACGTAGCCGAGGTAGCCAGCCTTAAAGTGAGGGCAGAAGGTGACATTTGAGTTCATGCAGCCCACAGAAAAATCTGAATTCAGTGTCTATAGATTTTCTCGCCTCTTTAATGGCAATGATAAACTTCTCTCATTGGTAGCAGCTTATAAAGAATGTGGTCCTAGTTGTGCCTGCACAGTCAATGTAGAGACACATTCACAAAATGTTGCTATCAGTAGGGCCTACCACTAAGCACCATGCAACACAGTGGAATACATACTGCAGTGGGTTTAGTAGAACTGGCTTTTATTACAGTATTTCATAGAGCAAAAATGTCTCAGAGGGGTAGCAGTGTTAGTCTGTAACTTTAAAAACAACAAAGAGTCATGTGGCTCCTACAAAACCTCTTGATTCGATATATTTTTGTTAGTCTCTGAGGTGCCACAGGACTCCTTGTTGTTTCATATAGCAAGTCAGTGTTAAGTTTGTGGATAATTCATATAGACTTGGATATAAGCACTCTGTCCCATGGATTGTAAACTGGCTGAAGAACTGTAAACAAAGAATCATGATCACATTGTACTTGGGAGAAAAGTTGAAAAGTGGCAGTGAGATCACTCTGAGGCAGAACTGTCCCAGCCATAGAATATTTCGGGGCACCTGCTCCAAGCCCCATTCTTTTGGAGGCCCCATGGTAGCTGCCCCAACCGCCCTATGGGTGGGACCCACAAGATTGCCTGGGGCTGAGGGTCTGGCACAGAAGCAGCAGGGTCACAACCCCTCCCGCACTCACTATAATGCTCCCTTCACCCCACTTCCCTCTCCTGGTCTTCTGTGCATGGCTTAGCAGCAGCAGTGGCAGGTGGAGCGCCCCACAGCTCAGGGTGCTCCGCTTCCTCCCACTGTGGAGGAGCAGGGCACAGAAGTCTGAGAGGTTGGCAAGGTGGGTTGGAGTAGAGCAGGCTGCCAGGCCGCTCCAGCTCTGCCACCATGGTGAGTGTGAGCGGGAGGAGGATGACTGCTACAGCTGCCACGCCAGGCCCCAAGTAATCCCAAGGCCACATTGCTTGAGGGAGGTGGTGGAGCTTGGGCAGAGGCAGGATTGGGACTTAGGGAAGGAGTGGAACGGAGGTGGGGCAGGCACTGCTCCCTCCTTGGGACGGCCCTGGTCTTCAATTCAGTCTCATTTGTACCAGTGCTGTGAAAGAGCGGGCATGTTCATGAAAGTCACAGATATAGAAAACTAGGAGGTCAGTGAAGAGAAAGAAAAACCACAGAGGGATCTAGACAGAGTAGAAATATGGGCAGAAACTAGAAACTCCACCTTAGAGGATGGCAACTAATAAATCAAATATTCAATAGAGAGACCCCTGGGGAATGTAGGAAGAGACCTAGAGGTGATGGTGAACAACACATTAGATGTGAACCTGCAGTGTTGTGAACCATTAAAAAGTGCAAAGCAAGTTTTGGGATATCTATGCAGAGGTGACATACTACAGATCAAGCGTATGGGGCACCTTCTATGTCTTTCAAGGCTGCACCTGGTGTACTGCATTCAATTCTCTGGCAGTAGCTTTCTGCTGTTGAGGTGCAATCTTGTGGTAATTCAGAGAAGAAGGAAAAACATGGTGCCTAATTTTAAAAAAATGCCTGGCTCATAGAAGGATTCACTTACAAAGATTCAGAAATCTAAATAAGTACAGATTAGCAAAGCTATGACTAAGACATGATAACAAATTATAAACCTCTAAGGGGTATAAACACTGAGGAGACAGATACATTATTTAGGCTGGTACAAGGGAAATAATGAAGAATAATGGAATGAAATTGAGATGCAAAATTTAGACTACTTCCTGACAATGAAAGATGATAGGTCTGTGAAATAATTCACACTAAGCATCAGGGAAAACTTTTGGATTGCGAGCTGTATCCTCCTGTGGTATAATCTCCCAAAGGAAGTGGTGGAATGGCCACCTCGTGGGACCTTTGAAATTAGACTTAGCAAAGTGCTCTAAAATGTACAGAGAACTAACTTGCATTGGCACAAAGACTAACTGGATGACCTATCTAATAAATCTATTCCTGTTCCCTAACTTCTGTGATTCTCTAATAATTGTTCTGAGACTTCTGTTAGCTTTCCTAGCCAAGAATGCCATAGCACCTGTAATAAAATATGCGTAACCAGCTGGGAGGTGGGGTGAAACTGGCATGAGAAATACAAGAATCTTACTCTCACTTTTAATTACAGTGCTGAGGAAAGTGCAGAGTAGGGTAGATTTTTTTTTACAGTTACTGTCCTGAGAGGAGCATTCCAGTAATAAGACAATATAAAAGAAATATAATTGATTATGCAATCAGCATTAGGACAGATTAACAACTAAAGAGAGGGCATTAAAGAATGAACTCGTGTATGAGAGAAATACCATTTAGAGGCAATACCATAAACCTATGCTGGTGCACAAAATTCAGCAATTTCATTAGCTGGCTCATGCTTGCTCAAGTATGACACGCAATAAGTAGAAAAGCCTAGTTAAGGAGGCAGAGCACTCCCCAAAGGAATTTCACTGAAACTGCAGGGGGGAAAAGGCTTCCAACTCTAAATATAGCTCTTCTTGGGGTACAGCTACACTGTGGGGGTTTTTTGGGAAGAGATATGCAAATAGAGCTCGCATTTGAATACCTTCTTCTGTTTTTTTCTCAGAAGAGGCTTTTCTATCATTTGGCTCCGTCTACAGAGGGCCAAATGTCATGAAAAAACCCTATTTTGAAAGCCCCTGTAAACCTTGTTTTACAAGGAAGAAGGGGGCTTTCAAAAGAGGGGGGGTTTCCGACATTTGGCCCCGTGTAAACAGGGCCGAATGTCAGAAAAGCCTCTTCCAGAAAAAAAACAGAAGAAGGTATGCAAATGCGAGTGCTATTTGCATACCTCTTCCGGAAAAAAAACACAGTGTAGCTGTACTCTTGATCTCTACAGCTATGTCTACACTGGTGGCTTCTTGTGCAAGAAGTCTTGCGCAAGAAAACATCCACACTGCCATATGCGAGCTGTGCTTTTGCGCAAGAGCGTCCATGGCAGTATGGACGCTCTCTTGCGCAAGAAAGCTCTGATGGCCATTTTAGCCATCAGGCTGTCTTGCGCAAGAAATCCCTGCCAAGCGTCCACACTGCCCTCTTGCACAAGAGCTCCTGTGCAAGAGGGCTTACACCTGTTAGAAAAGAGCGTGGCTCTTGCACAAGAAGCCCTCTCTTACCACGCCATACTGTAAATTTCCTTGCGCAAGAGCAGGCGGGTAGTGTGGACGCGCTATGGATTCTTGCGCAAGAACGGCTGTACTTGCTCAAGAAGCCATGAGTGTAGACATAGCCTACTAGTGATGCCCCGCTAGGACTGCAATTCACCACTTTTATTGCATGTTCCATGTTTAAAGGCTTTGATCAGATCATTATCATCATCAGATTTTGGAACACTCAGCACATAGGTTCTTAGTTGGGTAGTAATTTTAGTTTAGTTTTTAAAGTAATTTTAGTTTAGTTTTTTTTTAGTTTAGTTTTAGTTTAGTTTTTAAAGTGAACTAGTAACTCACCAACCCAAACAGTGAGATGTGAAAAGAAAGGGGGGGAGGAATTTATATTAAAATGGCTTGTCTTTTAAATACACCCATTATATGAGGGGTTATAAAATATGTCAGACAAAAAAGGACGGTGTGGGTCTACTGCTTAATGGAGAAGGCAAGCTGATGATGGAAGATGATAGGAAGGCAGAGCTGCTCAATACTTTCTTTGTTTCAGTCTTCACGCAAAAAAAAAATAGCATGATCGGACAACTAGTGAACGAATCATAGACAATAAAAAGGAAGGGATGCAGATTAGGATAAGTAAAGAACACATCAGAGATCTTCTGACTAATTTGAATTAATTCAGATCTGCAGGGCCAGATCCTATTCATCCCATGATGTGGATGGAATTAGCTGAAGAAATCTCAGTGCCACTGGCAGTCATATTTGCAAACTCATGGGTGACAGGGGAAGGCCCAGAAGATTTGAGAAGAGCTAACATAGTGCCCATCTTGTAAAAGGAGGAACCAGCAAACTATAGACCAGTCAGCCTGACCTCAATACCTGGAAAGCTACTTGAGCAATGTATCAAATATTCAATTTGTAAAATACCTGGAGTTTGAAGGGGTACTAGCAATCAGCCGGGATTTACTCTGAACATATCATACCAAACCAGCTGGATTTCATTCTTTGACAAAGTAACTGGTTTGGTGTATGAAGGAATGCAGTGGATGTAATATACCTGGACTTCAACAAGGCTTTCGATACACTCTCACTTGGAGAAAGGCCAGCTCAGTGGAACTGTCATTAAATGGATACATAATTGGTTAAAAAAAACAAAAGAAAGAGTAACTGTTAATGGAATAATGTCAGATTAGAAAGAGGTTTTGAGTGGGGTTCCATAGAGTTCTGGGACTAGTATTTTTTAACATTTTTATTAAGGATCTGGATGTAGGAATAGAGAGCATAATGATCAAATTTGCAGGTGGCAAAGCTGGGGAGGACGGCAAATATTTTGGTGGATAGAGCTAAAATTCAAAGGGATCTTGATAAATTGGAGAACTGGGCTATAGACAACAAAATGAAATTCAAAGACAAATATAAGGTACTACATTTAGGGAAGAAAAACCCAATGCACAAATACAGAATGGGGGGATAATTGGCTTGGCAGCAACACTGCTGAGAAGGATGCAAGGGTTGTGATGGATCACAACCTCAGTATGAGTCAGCAATGTGATGTCATTGCAAAAAAAAAGCAAATGCAATTTGGGGGTTGCACTAACAGAGGCATAGCATGCAAGTCATGGAAGGTGATAGTATTGCTCTACTTGGCAGCGGTTAGGCATCCGCTGGAGCACTGAATCCAACTTTGGTCACCAATGTATAGAAAGAATGTGAAGAAAATGGAAAGGCACCAGAAGCAAGCGACAAATATGATCAAAGGGTTGCAATTTAAGCCATGTGAACAAAGGCTGAAAGAAATTGATATATTTAGTTTGGAAAAGAGATTGTGGGAATATGCTAGCAGTTTGCAGACACTTGAAAGGCTGCCATAAGAAATAAAGAGAAAAGTTGTTCTGTCTTGTCACAGTGGGCAGGACAGGAGACAATGGGTTCAAATTATAGTACAGCAGTTTTAGATTAAATCTCAGGAAAAACTCCCTAAGTGTAAGATCAGCCAGGCAATGAAATGGACTGCCTAGGGATGTTGTGGAAGCTCCTTCACTGGAGGTTTTCATAAGGAGTTCTGGCTAGCTATCTGCCTTCGATGATTAAGACATAACAGATCCATAATTCTGGCATGGGGTTAGACAAGATGACTGTTGTGGTCTCTTCTAACTCCATGGTTCGATGATTTTTAGGCAATAACATCACCCTATTGTTGCTCAGAAGACTGTTCCTCTAATAAAAATGTATCATAAAGGTTTTACAATGTTCCCCATGGATTTATCTTGTGCCATGCAAGTAGGAAATGTGGAGCTGGGGAAGGCAGTGGATGTGATATACTTTGATGTTAGCAAAGCTTTTGATACAGTCTCCCACAGTATTCTTGCCAGCAAGTTAAGGAAGCATGGATTGGATAAATGGACTGTAAGGTGGATAGAAAACTGGCTAGATTGTTGGGCCCAACGTGTAGTGATCAACAGCTTGATGTTTGGATGGTGGTCAATTTCAAGTGGGGTGCCCCAAGGATCGGTTCTAGGTCCGGTTTTGTTCAAAAACTTTATTAATTACCTGGATGATGGGATGGATTGCACCCTCAGTAAATTTGCAGATGACACTAAGCTAGGGGGAGAGGTAGATACATTGGAGGCTAGAGATAGGGTCCACAGTGACCTAGATAAATTGGAGGATTGGGCCAAAAGAAATCTGATGAGGTTCAACAAGGACAACTTCAGGACTCTGCAGTTGGGACAGAAGAATCCCAAGCACTGTTACAGGCTGGGGACCGACTGGGTAAGCAGCAGTTCTGCAGAAAAGGACCTGGGGATTACAATGGATGAGAAGCTGGATATGAGTCAACAGCATGTCCTTGTAGCCAAGAAGGCTAACGGCATATTAGGGTACATTAGGAGGAGCATTGCCAGCAGATCTAGAGAAGCGATTATTCCCCTTTATTCAGCACTGGTGAGGCTATATCTGGAGTATTGTGCCCAATTCTGAGTCCCCCTTATGGAATGGATGTGAATGCATTGAAGAGGGTCCAGCAGAGGGCAACCAAAATGATTAGGGGGCTGGAACACATGACCTTTCAGGAGAGGCTGATGGATTTGGGCTTATTTAGTTTGCAGAAGAGAAGAGTGAGGGTGGATTTGATAGCAGCCTTCAGCTTCCTGAAGAGAGGCTCCAAAGAGGATGGAGAGAGGCTGTTCTCAGTAGTGACAGATGACAGAACAAAGAGCAATGGTCTTAAGTTACATTGCGGGAGGTCTAGGTTGGATATTAGGAAAAACTATTTCACTAGGAGGGTGGTGAAGTACTGGAATGGGTTGCCTAGAGAGGTGGTGGAATCTTCATCCCTAGAGGTTTTTAAGTCCCAGCTTGACAAAGCCCTGGCTGGAATAATTTAGTTAGGATTGGTCCTGCTTTGGGCAGGGGGCTGGACTCGATGACCTCCTGAGATCTCTTCCAGCCCTAGGATTCTATGACAAGTAAAAGTGATGGAGAAAGACAGTGAGCAGAGCACAACCTGATCCTGCACCAACAAGACATGCTTGGTTGCCAAGTTAGTCCTGCCTGGTGACAGGAATGCAAAGAACGGACTATATGTCTAAAAGCCTCACTTGCATGGTAAGGGTCACACGTGCATGCTAAGTCATCACACCTGTGCACATATAAGTTTCCACTATTGAGCTGAAGGGCAATAACCAATCGCTCCACACCACATGTAGTGGGTTATGTTACAAGGCCTAATGATCAGGGCCTGTTGCACTAGTGTCTCTCAGTTCAAAATGTCAGGGACCCCTCTGAACAGGGTTCAGCTAGGTCAGCTTTCACGTCAATAGCTTTCTAGTCCTGCCCATCCCAGAGCTAGGCATTGGGGAATCTGGGGTGGGTAAAGGTTCCTGGGCTCTCTTTCAGTCCACTGGGTCTTGGCCCAGGTCCCTGAAATTGTGACAGAGGATGCCAGCCTACACTTTGCCCACCTATGTTCCCCTTCTTCTAGGCTACTTCCTACCCCATCTGATGTCTCATTTTGGCTGCTGCTTGACTATAGTAATTTGCACCAAACTCCCGCCCTCCCAGCATCTTGGCACTGATGCACGTGATGTTCTGGTGCCCCACATGAGATTCTCTCTACCCTTGGGGTGATGTCTCCAAGTGCGGGGAGATTTAGACTTCTTCAGAAAATGTTCCTTTTCCTCCTGCCTAAGGACAGTGCTTCCTCTGGAAATGGCTTCTCTGTTCTCCTCGGCTTGGGCTGCTGGAGCTCTTTTTATACTGCTCCTTCCCCAGAGGAGCCTTCCCAGCAGGGCCTGAGAAGTGGAGCTTTCCTGGCCCAGTTCTGCTCCCACCTATTGCCTGCCCTTGTCTTAGTGTTGGCTTGTAAACCCCACCACAGCGCACTAAATAAGCACTGCTGAGATTAGGACTTCAAAATAGATCACCTCCTCCATCATTCTAAGCCAGCTTCTCTTCATCCCATGATAGAGCATAAAGGGGGGCAGAAATAAACAACAATGGGACAAATTAGACAAGACGCGGGGGCTACCACAATCTAGGATGAGATTTGGAGGCCTGCTGACAGGAGGTGCAGGGGGCACAATGAGCAGTTGCCCCAGAGCCCAGCAATTCAAAGTGTCTTGGGGCTCCCCAGCAGCAGCTGCTGCTACTGAGACAGCAGTGGCAGACAGAGCCCCAGGCCCTTTAAATTACTGCAAAAGTGCAGCACTGCACACTCCATGCAGCTCTGAGGGCGGGAGTTGGGGGAGAGAAATGCTGTGCTCCGGGCAATGCAGAGGGCTGGTTGCCCTAGCCCCACACCCCTTCCATCTGAGGCTCTGCCTCTTCCGGGTGCACAGAGTGGCCCCCGCCCTCCACCTTGCCTAAGGGCCCACAGAGGTTGTCAGCTCCCATAGATATTTGCAATGAGAACTGGTCAACAGCTGAGTTTATAACATATTAGAGAACAGCAGATTAACCTCCAAAACCATTCCAGAGCATCTATTCATTAATAAGTCTGAGTGCTACCTACAGAATCCCTAACATTTCTCTCTGTAGCACCTTGTTTTCTTTCCTCTCAGCCAAGTATTGACCAGGCTAGACACTATTCACCTTATGAACGCTGACAAGAACACAACCCAAAACGTTATGGTTACAGGGCAAGCATCCAGTGCTCTAACTTAATTAATCCTTACTGGGTCACCAGCAGCAGTCCTGCTCTAAATGGCATTATTCTGCATCTCAAACAGCCGGTTGGCCATCAGTATTTTGTGCTTTCACAGTGAGTGCTGATATTACTTGTTGGCCAAGGCTGATTTTTAAAACATTTATAGGATAGTGTGTGACCAGGGTGGATGAAGCACAATAAAAATGAATTCAATAAAAATTCAGTTAGAAAAATACACTGTAGGCAGAAATCAAATAAATCTACTGAAGTCAATGCAGCATTCTTCCCTCATAATAGATCTGGCCAGAAGGATTATTCGTTTACAGTGGAACAAGGACTGATTCCTAGCACTTTGCTCATCCATTATGATGGCAATTAAATATACATATGTGTATTCAAATATCTACACCAATTGCACATGTAGGAGCAAACCCTGTCCTGACTCTCAGTTTTATGCTGTCTCAGTGAAGACAATAGGTCAGACACTGCCCTCAGATGCACCAGAATAAATCCAGAATAACTCCATTGGTTTCAGTGGAGTTATTCTAGTGTAACTGAGCACACAATCTGGCTCACTATCACTCCTCCAGTCAGGGTAGGATTTAACCACATATATTAGAAATGGAAATATCTACTGCTAATCATAAGTGAGAGAAAACACATTTTGTAGATTCCTTTTGCAATTCTAAAATGTTATAACCCATATACTGTGGAAACTGGCAATCTATAAAATAACCATGGCCTGAATTATTTTCTATACAGCATAATAAGCACTAGTCCCAGGAGTATTTTTCATAGCTAATACCCATTCCCACAAGCTTCCCCCAAAGCACAGATGGAATAAGGAAGCTATATTGACTGTCCATAAGGATAGTTCAACTTGTTTTTTCTGTAATATGCCCAACCAGCCCAACTAATGAGTTTAACCACATTTGCACCCAAACCCCTACAGTGACCCAGACTAGTCTGAAACTCTGTAGAAGGCTGGTTCCCTCCTTCTTCCCTCCCCCCGCCCCCACACACCCACACCCACACATACACACAGCTGCTATCCACCTTGCATATTGGAAAAACCTAGATATGATCCAAGTCTCTTAGATAAATGCCCATAGTGGGCACTGATACTTTGCAAACCAAAATTCAGACATCAGGTCTAACTTCACTGCATTAAAATTCTAAAGCTACAAATATGTATTAAGAGAAGGCCTAAGGAAGAACTAAAAGAAAATGCTGATACACCATAAGACATATGGCCCCTGGACATTATAACTTATGCTCTGATATATAAAACAAGTGCCTAACCACATGCATGAGGTATCTATCTATTAGAGAGTTTGTGTGTCTATCAGTCCGTCTGTCTGTCTGTCTGCAAGTTTGTTTGTTCAAAACTTCTCTTAAACGATAAGAACTAGGACCACCAAATTTGGGATGCAGCTTCCTCCTCTCCTAACTTAAAGCAAGGACAAGGTATGCATATACCAGGAAAATGGGATGTGCCTCCCAAACTCTACCTCACTCCAGCACCCTCCACCCCCCTCCACCCTGAGTCCTCCCAACCTTCCCAGTCCCCTGCCTTCATTCCTGCACCCACACCCTTTTTATTCTAGCAAAAGTCAGAAAAATTGCAAATATTGTTTACCAACAAGCTCTATCTAATGCTTGAATCACTTTCCTTCTTTGATTAGAACAAACTTCTGTTTTCCTTCTTCTTTTGAAGCATACAGTCATTTAAATACGGCATGTACATTTTCCTTTTATTTTCCAAACAAACCCCAGAACCCATTATTTCACTTAAAGACCCAAGCAACACTGGGTACATCTGCTAGTTACATATATTTTAATGTGATGCAATGATTTAACCATGCAGCTATTAACATTAGAGTCCTATGCATTCACAGGAGTGTTGCAATTATTGGTCACATTTTTAGATATGGGACAATGAAAAAATTGCACAAACACATATGGTGTCCACAAATCTACGCACTTGTAATAATTGCATCAAAAGTTTAGATACTTGCATAGATTCTGTAGATAGATGGTTGTGTGTGCAGTTAACTAATTTGCAGGTTTTGCTTATACAACAGGTTAATGTGCATTTAAATTTTCCATCACACATTCCTGAATATATGGCCCTGCATGGCTATATTATATATAAACTTTCTAAGTTATTTTGTGTTAATAAAGGCCTGCAATATTTAACTTTGTTACATCAATAAAGAACAAAGAGTGTGAAATCAGTGATCCATGTGCCCACATGGTAGAAAACTTTCACATATTTCTCTTGCTTTCTTATCTGCTTTGTGGTAAACTGTCAGTGCTGTACATCAAATTGGATGTAGTAAATGCTGTAAAGAAAACACGAGCTTTTTCTTTTCTTTTTTTTTCTCAACTGCAAGACAAGTGGTTTTTCTATACTGATGTGGTCATTAAAAATGAGACCAGTGGGCAAGGTCCTCAGAAAATACCTGAGATAGTTTTTAAACACCAAAATATTATTTCTTCTGATTGCATTTAAAACTTATGTCAATCAATGGGCAGTGAGCAGCATGCCTGTAAACCTCAGAGTGTATTTTTTCCTTCCCATTCATGATATGTTAACTTAAGACAATATGCTGACTTGGTAGAATCACTGCAGCAACTTGTAAATGATGGATGAAAATAAAATGAAAAATCTCTCTCCAGTGCATAAGGAAATAACTGCTGTGCAGTGTGTTCCCATCCCTAACAGTGAGCTCAAGTTTAGCCAATAAATTAAAAAACAAAATATAAAAAAAGAAATTCATACCCCAAGGCCCGAAACCTTTACCTCCATCACAGACAAAAATCCTATAAACTGAACTTCTCACTCCCCTCCCTGGACACTTTGAATGAGATGAGATGTGAATTTTCAGCATCTATTTCACAAATTTTGTAGCAGACAAGTTCAAGGGGTGGAGGCATATTATTTGGAAGGGTGCTACTTTTCCACCCAACATGTCTGTACAATTAGAGGTATTTGGAAACATCTGCCTGCATTAAACACAAAGCCTAGAAAGATCACTTGACCCCAAAAAAAAACCTCACTCAGTATGAAACAAACATACAGGGAAGTTATCTAGTGTTGAAAACTGGGGGCTGGTGTCCTTAGTTCTGTCACTGATTTCCTGTGTAACCTGCAGCACATCACTTAATCTCCTCATGCATCACTTTTCCCATCTGTAAAACAAGTAAATAAATACCTACCCCTACTTACCCTTAAAAGCTTGTGAGAGTTAATAACCGAAAATAAGTTTCAAACTATAGATTGAAAAAAGTGCAAAGTATCATAAGCAACGACTTGAAAATCCACTCACTGAACGTGAAGGGGAATCTCTGACTATGTCTAGACTGCAAGCTTCTTTCAGAAGAAGCTTTTCCAGAAGAGTTCTTCCGAAAAAACTTCTTCTGAAAGAGAGTGTCCACACTGCCAAAGAGCATAGAAAAAGCAAATCTGCTTTTTTGAAAGATAGTGTCCACATTGATTGGACACTATCTCACATTTAAGTTGTGATTACTATGGACGGAGTGGCCACCAGGACACCTGTGCCTTTTCCTGGAGGCCTCTTCTTTCAAAAAAACCCCCACCCTCTTCCCTATCCACACATGCCTTTTTCAGAAAAAGCTCTTTCGGAAAAAGGCTTCTTCCTCATAGGAAAAGAGGTTTACCGCTGTCAGAAAACCCCTGCGTTCTTTCAACTTTCTGTCGAAAGAACACAATTGCAGTGTGGACCTAAGTGTAGTTTTTCCAGAAAAACAGCTGTTTTTCCGGAAAAACTCTGCAGTGTAGTCATACCGTTTCCTGGGCAATAGCCATTAATTTATTCAGAACCTAAGCCCTCATTGAAAACAAACTAAACAAAAAGATTCTAGCTTTTGTGGTTGGAACCCAAAACCCTGTCATCTTCCTGACTTACAGACAGGCAGTTCCAGTGCCTGAGTTGCTACTAGAGCTTCCCTAAGCTATAGCAGAGTGGATGTTGTCCACTGTCTTGTCCAGGTTTACTATTCTGGCTCAAGAGTGTGTGGGAAACAGTGAGAAGGCAAGAATTAAATGTAGTTTGCTCTGCCTACAGAGAAAGTGCTAAGTGGCATTGAGGCAGACACAGGCTGCTTGAGGTGTACTGAGACACATCAGAGCAGAGGGAGGGATAAAGTGGCAGTCAGACCCACCCTGAAATAGCCAGGACACTAGGGAAAGAAAAGCAGTGGAGATGAGGCCCAGGCATCTTCATAGCAACTTGGAGATTCTGTAGTGGAAGGAGGAACAGGGAGAGGGAGAGGGAGAGAGAGAGAGAGAAAATGTTTCTTCTCCACTCAAGTAAACATAAAAGGAGGTGGGGGTGACTTCCCCTGATGATGGGTGCCAGACAAATATGAAGGATGTGAAAGATGGAGTCCTAAGGGCCTCACCACCCTACCAGGAATATCAGTGCACTCCATCTTTCCCCGTAGCTTGATGGAGAAGAGCTGGCTTCACATCTGAACACGGTCTCTGCATAGTGCCTCCCAGTCTTTCATACTGACCTACGGTGAGTGATTTTAGTCCTTTGAATGCTAGATGTCTGGCAAAGTTTCCAAGCTGTACACAGGGGAGGTTGAGGATGTGTTAGTGGGCAGGACAGAGATGGGAAGACTGGGTAAATAGATTTCGGGGTGGGGGTGCAGGCTTGGCTTGACATAAGAAACTTTAACTTGCCTCATTTTTTGTGGGCGTGATTGGGAAGGTGAATGACAAGTTAAGTTTCCATGAAAAAGAGTATGTAAGAGTCAGGATGACTAGTTACGTTGAGCAGGAACATGCTCGCAGTAGCCAACAAGCTTCAGTGTAAGATAAGGTTGAGGTCAGATTGTGCATGAACACCACATGGATAAAGCAAGCAGAACTGGGATTGCTTCCCACAAAATAACCAGCAGGTCCTGGGATGTGTGATGCAATGTGATGTAATAAGTCAATATACAGAAAACAAGAGGTTTGCAATGTAACTTCAGCACCCGCCCCTGGTGCTTGAATCAGAACAACTCGGCATAGCCTTTCTGAATAGCAAATTAAGATACCCAAGTGATGCAACCTGGAGTTGAACTGAGTTCTTGGGAAGCTGAGTAGAAAGAGTCTTGGAGGGAATGCCAACAGAGGGAGAAGTTGGAGAAGATAGGAGGAACCAAAAATACAGGTTGGACATCTCTTATCAGGCACCCTCAGGGCCTGACTAGTCCTGAACCAGGGAATTTGCTGGGCTAGAGATGGTTCCCTGCCACAGCCCCCAGCTGCCGACTCTGTCAGCTGTGAGGGGGAGAGGTGGTGGGACCACACATGTTGTCAGACCAAAGAAATCTGGTTTTGGAAGATGCAACCCGTATATAGGAGCAGACATAGAACCTAATGCAGAGGAAAGGAGAGAGAAAAAGATAAGAGGATGCAAGAGAAGGAAAAAGAGGAAACAGACACTGGAGATAATTCAGGGAAGAAAAAGCAGAGTAGCATCTATTACAGGAGAAAAAAATAGTGGAGTGGTGCTAAGAGGGGAAAGAGGTTTAAAAAAGCAACTGAGGTTCAGTAAGTAGGGCCTGCCAAGTTGTACTCAGCAAATATTGTAGACAAAATCCACCCATATTTGCTAAATAATTTATTCAACAAATGCTTTTTTGTGGTTTCTGGCAAGCTTCCTACTTGGCCAAATGCTACTTGGCTAATATAGTATTCAACAAATATTGGTGAATTTCATTGACTATAGGAATATTTTTCCTAAGTTTTTAACCTGTCCTAGGAGTTAGTTACACTATTTATAAAATTGCTATAAATAGAAGAAATGCTAGTCTTGACAGGGACAGTATCTTCCTCTATGTTTGTAAAGTACATTTGGGGTACAATCAACATAAATAAAAGCTGATTGATACTACAGCCATTAAATACAGTACACAAACAGTGCACAGCTGCCTCATTCTTTTATGTTACAAGGAAAGTGGAGGCACTGGTAATTTTCATGCCATGTGGTAGGCTTAGTCTTTTGTCTAGTAGGTATCAATTTTTTGAAGCCTAGATTATCATAATTAACCTATACTCCTTTGGAGCCAGTTCCAACTTGTAGTCAGAATCAGTAGGTAGCTTGCCTTTCCTCCGTTTAACTGTACCAGAGGGGTTTTTTCGTATTAACTTTCCTCCTTTTATTGGAAGGACATTTGATGAGTTAATTTCCACTTCAATATTTATCCAAATCAATTCCTGGTGCTTTTTAAAAGAAAGATTAAGTGCTGTATTACTCACCAGAAAAATACACTGAAAGAAAGTTTTTTAAGATGCAAAAAGAAGAACTCAAAAGTGAGGGAATGCCAGGTTTAAGGTTGTCTGTGTAACCTTCATTCAGCCCCCTTTGTGCAGAAGCATTGTGAGACCTTTTAATTACATGATCACATATCAGTTTTTCCACAGGACCCGTGCCTCATTAGTGCACAGGTTGGATGAGGCTCTGGATGTAAAATAGCTTTTCAGATGTTTTAATCCTCATTATTTATTGCATAGACCCAAGTTATTTAATACATAACAGTCAAATCCTGCTCTGAACAGATCATTACTAATTCGCTGGTGGGTTTTTTTGTGGTGCTCATCACCATGCAATCTGAAGTTTCACACATTTTTACCGTCATGCCTTTGAGAAAGGAAAATGTTGTTATCCCCATTTCATAGATGGGGAAATTAAAACAGAGTCATTTGCCTGAGGCTATATGGCAAATCTGAAAAAGACCAAATTGGAACCAAGAACCTGCTAAGCCACAGCCTTGTGTTCATTCCTCCAGACCTATCTTATCAGTTGGCATGATGAATATCCAAAACTCCTATTGACTTCAGTTGCAGCTGAGTGTGCTCAGCATTTATGCAAATCAGGCCTAAAGTGTCTCAGGTCAAACACCCAGAAAATGAAAAATACTGGGTATTCTGAGATGCATTTGCAAAGTTTCCAGGGGCTGAAATGAGTCGTTCAGCCTGACTGGGAGCCTGTGCTCATTTTCCCATAATGCAGTTTTCCTCATTCCATAATTTTATCCACATCCCATAATATTTCACATTTCTTTTCAAAATCCATGTGTCCTTGGGCATCCAGTATAATAGGCAGGGGAAGGCCCTGCCTTCCCAAATCAGGCCCTGCCCCCCACTCCACCCCCAGAACACCTACTGTAGGCATTTTGGGGGCAGAGTATTGTTGCTCCCACCTTCTAAGTGCTCCAACACGGGGAGGCTGGAGCCATGTGCCACCCACTCTCCCCATGCTCCGGGGCCATGGAGGCTGGGGAGGTGCATTGCCCACCCTCCTCCTGCTCCAGGCTGGGAAGACTGGGGCGCACGTACCCACCTGCCCCCACCCCTTTGGTTGTGGTGAGCATGTGCATGCCAGACACAGTGCCCTGCCTCCCCGTGGGCTGGGGTTAGGAGCTTGCCTCCTGAGCCCTACTTTCATCACCTACACATGTGTCCCTCCACCATGCCTGCCATCTGTGATAGAAACAACTGTCCTGCACAGATCTGTACTATGGTGACTGCACTATGGAAACTTGCAGTGCCTGATTCCCACCTGACTGGTAGCAATCAATGTGGGATTAGGAAATCCACCACAAAGGTTGCTGTGATGCAAGAGCGCAGGGTGATGCTATGCAGGACTGTGACTCTGGGCAGAGTGTATAACATAGTGGGCGGTTTTGCAACAATGGGGTTCCTGAGCTGTGGTGGAGTGATAGATGACACACGTCCCTATTTTAGCACTACACCACATTGCAACAGAGTTTGTCAACGGAAAAGGCTACTTTTCTATGGTAATGCAAGCACTGGCGGATCACTGGGGACATTATATCAACATTTTTAGGCTGGTCAGGAAAAATGCATGACACACACAACTTTAAAAACATAGGACTTTACATAAAGCTATAAGCAGGGACCTTTTTTCTTGACCAATGGATTACCGCTAGGAATGTTGAGATGCTAGTAATAATCATAGTGGGCCCAGCCTACCTCTCGCTTCTCTAGCTCACAAAACTGTACATTGGTCAAATCAAAAGCTCCCAGGAGCATTTCAACTGCAGGATCAAAAGGTGCAGAATAATACCTGAATGTGCCATTGGCCATTTGAAGAGTTGTTGGTGTTGTCTACTTACAAGATTTGACCTTAATGGAAAAATATCCCAATGATTATAGTTACCTGTTGTGTCCTACATAATATCTGTGAAGCTAAGGCAGGAAAGGCTCCTGCCAGGATGGAGGGCAGAGGAGTGTCTGACTGTTGTATTTGAACAACCAGATACAAAGACAATAAGAACTCACAGTGCAGCTATACAGGCAGGGAGGCTTTGAAAGACCTTTTTAATAGTGAGTCAAAGTTGTGTGTGTTGCTGCAGTGTGTTCTACCTGGCCTTGTTCTTTTGTAGCCAGGTATGAATCTTGTAGTCAGTGCTGTTTGTGTAGGAATATAATTTTGTCAACGTATTTATGAATATTGTTTGGGAATGACATTATAGGTTCTGTGACAAAACAAAGTAACAGAAAATTGGTGGTCATCAGACGTGCTCAGCACCAGCCAGCTTGTTGGAAGCTTAATAGTTCCATCAAATTACAGTCCAAAAACAGAACTTTATTCTGTAATCAGGCAAATAAACATATTTAGAACTAAATAAAATGTAATAAATTAATGGAATAGCACTGTCATTTCCATTTCAGTTATTTTTTCACAGGCCAGCGAATGTGCATCTGTGAATGTCTCCAATGCCCCGTAACGTGGGGTGGTAAGTGCAATGAAGCCTGATTCCATTGGAAATGTTGAAGGGCAGTACAGGAACTGCAGCACTCATTGACTATGAACTACTTTCCACTTTACATGCCAGAACTTATGCCAACACTGGCTACTTTGCATTACTCCAATACCACAAAGCAGTGCTCAGGCAAGCTTAACTGTCTGTCCATGGAAGGACTTGGAAATGGCACAAAATGCACCATAGTGACTTTTGTATGACCTGGCCTCCAAGCCAGGGTGTTTATCCAAAGGAGAAAGAGAAAGGCCAGACCATCTCTGCACCATGGCTGCTGGTGCTAAATTCTAGGATATTTTGACTTGTGTGGTGGGTTCCAAATGAGCACAGCCTGACCAGGAGGCTGTAACAGATACTTAAAGGTCCCCTTTGATTTTGCACCAAGAACAGTGGGTTTGGGACTGCATGCACATTACATGCACGTAGCACAGTACACACTTGGCAAAGATTAGCCCAGACAAACATAGAAGACCAAACCCTCAGGTTCTTACTCAAGAAAAATGTCACTGATATCTATATTCTAGAGTTCACAGACGCACAGAGAACACAATAGCTCCTTGAGAATTAGCTCATTCATTAATAATGAAACTTTCTAGCTCCCTGCCACCTCAACTCAGAGAAGGCTCAGCCCCCCTGAAATGCACTAAGATAGAGGGAGAAGGGGGATGAAGGAGAAGTGAAGAGGCACACAGCCTGTGCAGCAGTGGCTGGAGGCATGAGGCTAGCTGAGATCCAGTATGAGGCATAATGTTTCCAGGGTGTGCTGGCAGGAGAGCTTTCAGCAGCAGTAGCTATAACTTCCACAGAACAGATGTAATGTGCATTACCTCAGAGCAGTGCTCAATTTGTGCCAGAGCTTACCAGGGCTAAGCCCATAGGCTTGGCAGTTCACAGCCTCAGCATGTAGGGGCTTGCCATGTCAGTTGTGAAAACTGTGTGAGCCCCAGCACCTCTTCATTTACAAATTAAGTACTGCCTCAAAGCAACCCTGCGGCTTTTGCCTGTGCATAACCAGTGCTCTCTCTGTGTCCAGGCATGCCCTTTAGGAGCTCTGCTGGCTTCGCTAATTAGCCACTCCCTTGTGCTCTGGATGTGCAAAGAGTCATACTGTGGCTGCTCCCTGCATGGCAGCTGGCCGTGCTAGGGCAGAAGCGTGTCCCTGCATCATTTCTCTGCATGCCTCCAGCACACCTGCCAGGGATAGCAACATTTTGCTCTGATTACACAGGAGCTATTTCCACTGACTGAAACGGAAGGTGCCCTTTGTGTACAGAGCTGAACTGATCCTTAGATGAGATCCAAAGCTCATTTCAGTCACTGGAAAGACTAGCACTGACTTCAGTGGATCAGACCCTTACTGTTTTATTTCCCTTCCCATCCTGAGGCGCGGACTGTGGGGATCCCTCCTCTCTTTAACTCACAGAAATAATTTTTATGACAAGTCATACGCAATGTCAGGTACATAGTTTTAAAGTTCTGACTCCTTTGTCTCCTCTAGGAATATATTTTCCATTGAAACAGCTTAGATAATTATAATGTTTTCCCCCAGTGAGGTGTCAAATTTTTCTCTCACTTCCTTTCTCATTTCCACCTAGTGGATTTAAAGTATTTCCAGGTCAGTTCCCATACAACTCCAACACTTTCTACACCATTTGTTTAGGAAATTCAGCAAATACTAGCCAAGTCAGCTTGCTCAAAGTGCTTTCTACTACAGCCATTCATTCTCAGCTGAACTGTGTACTCGAAAATAAACAGAAAGTAGGTGCTCTGCTACTCCCAGATAAGTCAAGTAAACCTACTAGATCTGCTGGAGCATCTTTTCAAATCACACACCCTGCAGCCAGCACAGCAGAGCTGTGACAGCATGGCTCCTTCCTCTCCACACCTTTCAAAGACTGCAGATCTCAACCTAGGTCCAAAGCTTTTAAAAATAGTTAAAGAAATTGGTACTTTAATAGGATAATAGGATTTGTTCTAAATCTCCTCCTGCCACTTACTGATGCAGAGCACGTGTGCGCTCTCTCTGTCTCACGCACACACACATTTTCCTCCCCCCACAATCAGCACAGCACAGGACATGCAGCCACTGCTTCTAACTGCTGCCACTGATAGGACACCAAGCACATGGCCTCTTTTTCTTCTCCCCACACCACGGATGAGGTGCAGCAGAGTCCCTGCTTCCCTCCCCACCATTAGTGGGGGACCGTGGTTTGCTCCCCCAATCAGTGCTGAGCATGCAGCCAACTCTGAACTTTCTCACCTCTGTGGCTTGCTTGACAGAGAGTCCTTCCTATTCACGATTTCTGACTCTGTATCCCACCATGTATACATGTTTCCTGGACTTCCTCAAGGCTGTGACCCACCGTGCACACCCAGTCTCAAAAACTCACCTTTTAGCCAAGTCTTTGTGGAAGATGGAGGATGAGGACAAATTGATGTTTTTATGTATGACCTGAACCTATTGGATTGTATCATGCTGAAATATCATATCCTCTTAATGCAAACATTTACTCTTTTTTTTTTTTTTTTGCCATGCAGAACAGAGAAGTCCTGTTAGTAACTTCTCATGTAAAAAAAAAATAAAATAAAAAAATTAGACTTTTGCTTCAGAAATGATTAGGTACATGCTACCATTTACGGCAGTATAACTTATGCCACTCAGTGGTGAAAATAAGTCATCCCCCTGAGTGACATAAATTACATTGACCTCAGCACTGATGGGGACAGTGCTAATTGGTGGGAGAGTTTCTCCTGCTAACAGAACTAACACTGCTCATGGGGACTGGAGTAATTAAGATGTTGGGGAGCTCTCGCCCATCATCGTACAGCATCTGCAGAAGCTGCGATGATAACACCACTTTTACTCACTTTGGCAATCTTTTAAATTAAAGATTGGATTCATTTCTCTTCCTCCTTCAAATGTACCATAAAATGTAAATCACTGGCATTTTAGTATCTGCAACATACAAATCCTAAGACATTTTCCTTAGTTTAGTAATGTTGTCAGGTTTCTGTGTTTTTATTATGGGTTGGGCAGAAGACAGGAGGTAGATAACTAAGCTCAAGAAACCTGACAGACTCAGAAGTCATCTCCCTTGCCTATAGAACATACACTGGGAAGGCAGCTGGAATGCAATCAAACTCCAACACACAGTATGGGCTCCTTCAAATGACTTTCCTCATGATGTGATGTTGTTTCTTTGAGCACGAGGTAATGCAGTGTTCATGCTAGCTTAGTCCTGGGCTTCTCCGAAGCAGATACTGTCAATCATTTCAGACTGTGTTGAATTGAATATTATATTTTCAATATTGTGTTTACAGTCTTCCACTAAAGGTTAAGCAGAGACTACCAAACACATTTTACTGAACAGTACATTCATTTATCCTTGAATTGGACTCAGGACAGAAAAGGCATCAACTGCTCTTCGCTCATTAAAGGGCTGGTTCTGAGATGTGAAAAGCATCCTCTGTTCCTGTGGACTTTAATTGACATTGAGAATACTCTGTACCTTATAAAAAGAGCTCAGCACTTCCAGGATTGGGTCCCATTGCCATGAATGACAAGAATGTGTGATTTAATAATATTGTGTCTTGATGGATTTACTGGGGCAGAAATATTTTTTGTAGAATCCAGCACTCAGATACCACAGTGATAGATGTTTCAAAAGCAAGTAAATAGGCAGATTAGATAGAGCTGTTAGAACTAGATGCTAACAGTGGAGAAGCAAATGGATAAATATACCATGATAAGTGACTATCAAGTGGAGGGTCCATTCAGAGAAGCACTGAAAGGTGCAGATGCTTATCCACAACCTCTTGAATTTGCAGAACTAAGCTATGAATTCCTATTTCCAGCAATGGTTAAAAACATGAAACTGAAAAACAACAGGAAGGAAAAGTTAAAAGCAAATTATTCATAATGGGCTTGGTTTGTATTTGATTCAACATCTGGGAGGTGAGATCTTATTTTAGCCAATTCACTGATCTCAAACAAAATATAGCTCTCAATATCCATATTAACCAGGGATTCTGTGGATTATAGTCAGGGGCATTATCATTAAAAAAAGAATGGGGAGCATAGGCCCTTCATTGTAATCAGAAATTTAGGCATTCTTACAACCTAGACTGTTAGCAAGGTTGCACAATAACACTCACATATCTAAGTGTTGGATCCTTTAAAAAAACTGGGTTGCAAAACCTGTACTTTCAAATGTCAACACACTCCCTGAGCATACACTGAGAAATGCCCAGGAGGAATCCATGAAGGAGTCTGAAGAATCACACTTTGCATGTTTATGGTAACTTCTACCAGAGGATCTCAGCGTACTTTACACAAATTGAAGATTTAAGCCTCACAAACTCTATTAGGTCTTGTCTTAACTTAGACAAGCTGTGTTTTACTAAGATGTTAGCTAACACATCTTAAATCCTGTTTAAAAATATTGTAGAACTTACTGCAGACAAGTTATATTTATAGCTGATGATAGTCAACCCTGGGTTTTTACCTGAGCTGACCACAAGGCCTTGGTTTAATATCATTAGCTTCATTTTGTAGATGGCAAAACTAAGGTGCTAAAAGATGCAATTTGCCTAAGATCATGTGGTCAGTAGCACGGCCAGGAAACAGGTCCTTGATTTCTTGATTCCCAGTGCTATGTTCTCATTCCCCCTTTTTCATAAGCACCAGTTTTACCCTAAGATGTTGAATCAGGATGAGGAGTGACAGTGTATTGATAAGTCAGCAGCAGGATAAGTTACAATTAGCCCTTTACCTGCTCACCTCCAGCACCTCAAGGGCACCTAAGGGTATACACCACCATGCAAAGCATATTTGCAGCTTGGGGAGACATACCCAAGATAGCTTTATCCACACTACCGTGGCTAAAAATAGCAGTGTAGATGTGGTTGGATGGGCTTTAACGCAAGCTATACAAGCATGCCAGGGAACATAGTTACTGACTTGCATTGGTAGCCCATGCTGAACCCAGTGCCCCTGCATCTACACTGCTATTTTGAATGGCATTAGTGTAGGTATGTTGATGTATGCTACAGTCCCATCCTGGACTGTAGTGTAGACATAGCTAAGGCCGCTGTGCACATTTCTCAACACTCCATTCAATATTCTGAGTCAGCCTTGCAGTAAACGAGGGACCAGATTTGGTGAAAGATTATCACTTTTCAATAATGCAGCTCTCTGTAATATCCTGATCTTAAACTCACTTTACTCTCCTTCGCTCTCCCCGCCAGTGAGCTAAAGGGAGATTATTTTGGTAGGAATCTGTTTGTTCCACACTTTGTTTTTCTGATGAGGCCATTGACTCCCCTTCCTTATCTTCTATCTGTAATTAGCAGAGATTAAGGGAACTGGCTGACAAGACAATCAAAAATAAGAAAATAAACAAAAGGATCAGGGAGGAAGTGATGGGTGGGGAGAAAAATCAAACAGCTCTCCAGTGGAGAAGGTTATCCCAGTGAGGAGGAGCAGGCAAAATCAATGACTTTTGGCTCTATGGTGAAGGAGTCAATCCATCAGGCAGATTGATGGCAGTCACTTAGCCTCTCACAGGCATCGCCTGTCCCTGCCAGCACAATGTCAATTTTGAATTCATTTACATAGCACTCCCCCCTGGGGTCACTTTTAACAGTTCCACAGCTGTGACAGCAACTAGTGGAACAGGAGAGAGAATACAGCTCTTCTCTCCCTGAGACTAAAGCGAAACTCTTTATTTTAAATAGAAGTAAAAGAGCAGCTGAGATGTAGGCCATGTCTGTGTTTTTAATGGCACAATTGCTACCTCAATGTAAAAGCTTTGTGAAAACATAGGTAATTTTTACCTTTATTTCGTTAGTTCATATCAACCCTATGCTCCTCACACACCTGGGCTGTGTCTAGACTGGCATGATTTTCTGCAAATGCTTTTAACGGAAAAGCTTTTCCGTTAAAAGCATTTGCAGAAAAGAGCATCTAGATTGGCACGGATGCTTTTGCGCAAAAGCACTTTTTGCGGAAAAGCATCCGTGCCAATCTAGATGCGGTTTTGCGCAAGAAAGCCCCGATCGCTATTTTCGCCATAGGGGTTTTTTTGCGCAAAACAGTTTTTACCTGTCTACACTGGCCCTCTTGCGCAAAAGCGTTTGCGCAAGAGGGCTTATCCCTGAGCAGGAGCATCATAGTATTTGCACAAGAACACTGACAATCTTACATTAGCTCGTCAGTGTTCTTGCGCAAATTCAAGTGGCCAGTGTAGACAGCTGGCAAGTTTTTACGCAAAAGCAGCCGCTTTTGCACAAAAGCTTGCCAGTCTAGATGCAGCCCTGGAGTATGTCTACACTATGGGATAAGGTCGAATTAAGATATGCAACTTCAGATGCGTTAATTGCATAGCTGAAATCAAAGTACCTCAACTCGACTTTTGGCGCTGTACATACTGAGTCAAAGGTAGAGCACTCTCCCTTCCACTTCCTTTACTCCTGATGGAAGCAGAACTACCAGCATCAACTGGAGTGCCCCTCTCAATTTGAGTTGGCGTGTCTTCACTAGACCCACTAATTTGAACGCTGGAAGATCGACAGTGGCATCTACAATCTTCTCTGTAGTGTAGACGTACCCTTAGAGTTTATCTAAACTACCTGTCCATTGTCTCCACTAGGATTCCTCAAGTCAGTTCTCTCATTTGCAGTGAAGACAGCCTTGATGGGAAGGTCTGTCTAAACTTTTAGGGAAAAGTATATTGAGTGAGAAGATTAGACAGTGATCTCACATGCTCCTCCACAGAACTTGGCCTGTCCACCTCAGACTTGTTAGTACAATTCTGGTACAACTTGAACTAGTGTTATTCCCCTCCCACTCATGATGGTAGCATCAGCAAACTCATTGTCTTCTGGGACCCCAGTCAGATTTACAAAGGGCTCTCCAGAAGCGATGTACTTCTAATCCAGGAGCACATTCAAGAGTTCTTCTTTAAATATTTCCCATTAGGACTCCAGACTGTGGTCCATTCCTACTCTGTCTGAGCTGGCAAACCCAATCCCTAGTTTGACAACACCAGCTATTTCAAACTGCACTGAAGAGTCTGCACTGCCTCTGTTCATCCAAGCTTTTATTATGTTTACACATAAGACAGGCATGAAGATTTCATAAATCGCAGTTTGCCTATAAATAAGCTATTTATAACACATAATTAGTGTTGATTGTGCCCAAAGAATGCAGCTCTCAGTGACTCCAGTTGGAGCTATAGAGTTCCAGTGCAGGGAACCCATTCAGGAAAGCACACAAGCATATGTTTAAAATGAAGCATGTGCTGAAGCCTTGATTCAACAAGGCATTTAATCCCTCTTGTAACAAGCATTAAACATGTGCCTACCTTTAAACATGAGACACATTATGCACGTGCTTAGGTACTTTTCTAACCTGTGGTCTAAGTCTGGCCATTTTTATTTACACCCCAAATTTGGTGTCCAAATTCTGGCTGCCAGCTTTGAAACCTTCTCTGCCTCAGTTTCTCCATGAAAAAAAATAGGATAAAACATACTAACCTCCTGATGTGTTGTGAGGATTTAACAGTTAAAGTCTACAAAGCAGCTGAGACAATAAATGCTAAGTATTTTTAGTAAGAGTAACTATGCAAGTAAATATCCAACATTAGATTTCGTATTGTTTATATGTGAGATAATACTTGGATTTTCTGTGCTCTTCTTTTCATCTTTCAGAACTTGAACTGCTAATCCACTTGTTTTGGTTTGGTTTTTTTTTTTAAATATACAGCTTCTTTAAAATAAATAAATATTCATTTTGCATGCATGAATGTTGAATATATTAACCCAGCTGGTGAAATAATTGTGAGGTGCTTTGCCTTAATTACAGCACAGCGATATGGTGAAGTTAAACATCCATATAATTTCGTATTACTGCCCTTAAGACCTTTACTTGGAGTCCAACTTTTTTAAAACAAGATTTAATTTGCAAGTGCTAAGGAAGTGAGGACAAAATGACTTCACTGTAGAACCATCAGATTTTTCCCATCAGTTTCAGTCTCACGTCTGAAAATTAATGTAAACAGATGTGGGGGGGGAGATGGTTCTTTCTATTTCATCATGCTTTAGGGAAGTTTGTTCTTGTTTTTCCACCAATTCTATTTTAGGCCCCAATTGTATTTTCTCATAAACTACAGCGGTTCATTAACAGACATTAGGAAATAGCCAACTGCATTATTTTCCAGCAGATTCTCCCTCTCCTATGCTTCCCTAAGCACCAACTCTACCATTTTTGCATTGCACAATGCCCCAAGAGATAAAGGGGAACTTTTTGCTGAAATTAACAATACAAATAAGTGATACTTGGGATTCTTTCCTTGTCAGATTGTTATGAGACGTTAAATGTTTAGTGTACAGGAACATACACAATAAAAAATAAACACAGAAAGTTAAATTGCCAACCACGGGTAGCACAAACAGCCCCTGCCTGTATGGCCCCAAAATATCAGAAAGAAAGCATCTCAGTGTTGGTCCATAGTCAAACGCATATTTAACCAATGAGATCCTTCTTCTACTATACCTTGAAGGTTAGTACATTTGAGAATAGATGGAACACTGGAGGCAGGAAGTGCCACACCCAAAGGCCTCTCCACCACAATGTCCGTACCTTCAGTCCCCACTAATGCTAGTATCTTTATCAGGAGAAACTTCTTGGCTGAGCTCAGTCTTTGTGACGGTGTGTGTGGAGAGAGGCAGGCATTCATGTGCTAACTCTTAGCCATCACCTAGTACCTGCCTCCTGACAATCTCAAATCTCTTTACAAATTCTATTTTAAAATTGAGGAAACAGGCACAAAGTGACTTGTTTATGGTCACCCAGAGAGGAACAGAGCAGGGAACAGAATCCAGGGCTCTCTACTCTCAGTCGTGTGCTCTGACTGCTAGACACACCTGGCTTGCTTAGGAAGTCAGGTATAAAGCACAGAGAACTTAATAAATTAAAACCAACAGCTTAAACTGCACTTTGGAGCAGACTGCAACCAGAGCAGGTCCACTATCACCGGAGTAACATTTTGTGCCAACCCCCAGAGCTGTGCAGGCAGGCCCCTGCCTTCTGCTATATAAAAACTCCATGTTAGAGAAGGGTGCGCTTAGATCCACTGTTAGCATAGCCATGCAGGCTTCCCATACCACTGTCCTGTCCCCAGTGCAACGACCCAGACCTGGAAAGACCATTTCTCTAGAAGTAAGAGTTCAGTTTCCATGTCATGAAACAAGGTCTATGAGTTCAGAGATCTGGGCTCCAGGTAAAAAAGGGCTCTCGTAGCTACAAAACTTTTATCCAAGAACTTATGAGAGAGACTCCATAGGTCAATAGCGGTTGACAGTCATGGCAGTTTTGCCAATACCAAGCCTCCAAAAATCATGCATCAGGCCCTTCCCTTCCCCATCCCCATCCCCAAAATTAATGAGATGTTCCTATTAATTCTAGTACTCATTTATAGTCTTCTGTCATATGCAGAGCACGGCTGACATATTAGGCAAGATCTAGCAATCAATTAATTCTGATATTCCTCTGGCAGCAGGTAGGTTTATGGTACCCAAGAAAGTGGGATTTCTAGTCCATCAGATAAGGTCTGTGTTGTTCAAAATAAAAAGGCATGGTACAGGTAGTAATCTGGTTTTTTTTTTCTTTTTATAAAGATAATATGCATATCCAATGCCACTCCATATTATTTTAAAAACCTAGCTACTTACACTTGTCAAGGCGGCTTTACTGCACTAATAGGTCAGCCCCTCTGATTGCTGTAGTTAGTGCCGCAGTTGTAGCATTTGAAGTGTAGACAACTCTTACACCAGCTGAGGAATCCTTTTCCTTCTCAACGATCAATAGAGTGTGTAAAGGCACCCGGCCAACCTAAGTTGATTCTTTTGATCCCCCAGATCCCTCTCCCTTCAGAACCTGACTCTCTTTGTGCTGGCCCCAGATAGACAGGCCACAGAAACAGGGAATAAAGGAACTAATTACAATAAGTTATAGAATTCTAACATGTAGCAAAAATGGTGTGTGGGAGGAAAGGAATTTGAGGGTACCAATTAAACAAAGAACTTTCTTAGCATGCCCAGGGAGCAGCCCAATTCCACAAATCCACCTGCTACCTGAACCTCTGAGAAACAAAAAAAGGAAACATGGTTAATAGCTCAGTAGCACTTAGGAGCCCCTGTCATGGACTAGGGCCCTATTGTTCTAGGCACTGTACAAATAGCAAACCAAAGGCTGTCCCTGCCCCAAAGAGCATAAGAGAACCCTCCACTCTTCATCAACTGAATGTTGTGTAATCTCCAGTTATCTCTTTTTTATAACAATCTGAGGCATTTTAATTACATATTCAGTTATTGAAGTATCTAAATTTGTATGATTATAACATTGATTAAAGACAGGGGAAATGTATTCTCATGCTCCTTTTATAAATATACCCTAATCCCAACAAAGACTGCTGTATTATAAATTGAACACACATTTTAATATAGGAGCTCTCATTGTCATCTACATTTTATTTTACTAGATTTCTTAAACAAGAAAATAGTAAAGGCATACAGCTGAGCCTGTAAGAGTTCTACTCTGTGCCTCTCATTTGGATTCTCTCTTTGCTAAAGAATTCTACTGGGCTTACGTATTCATTATTTAGATCCATCTTGATTTTCTGAAAGACGCAACAATGGCATTGCTTCCTCTTGATTACTGAAAAAATTAATTTGATTCCTGTAGCTGCCTACAGTCTTGCAGTATACCCAGGAGCAACAGATGTACCTTCTCTCTCCCTCCTTTCTTTGCAGAAATACACAGCATTCGTTGAGTGGCAGAACACACATCAAGGAATAGCTTTTTTCCTTCCCTTGTAAACTGAATTCATCTCCTGAGTTAATTTGGTGATCCTTTCTTTGTCTTGAAATTTTAAAATCCCCTCCTCCTTCCCCCCCCGCCTCCCCCCCCCAAAAAAAGCAGCAATGATAATTTTATCCCCAAAGGGCTTGGAAGAAGTATTTCAGTGAATTCTTTTTGGCCCAATTCAGGAAAGCACTTAGGCTTGTCATTAACTTTAATCACAGGGTTAACCACTTTGCTGAGTCAGTTTCTATTACAGTATCAGGCTTAGAGAGCTCTATGGCAATATATAAAGTTGTTTGTACTTCCTCTCCTTCTTGAGGACCCTTTGACCAAAGTTGGTATCTTTTCTCTCCATCCCCCTGATTTTCCATTTCTTCCTGGACTCTGTCTGCTGTTTAATAATTTCCACTTGGACTACAGATTTCTTGTTCTAGGTCAATGTTCCACATCCTGTGCTTGAGATGGCATAGGCGGACTATGCTGGAAGGGCATCTGTGGGTGTGGGTGTTTTTCTAGGTCTCACTTGCAAGTTGGAGGGCTCTGTTACAAAGCACGTGAGTTAAGTCACTGTGAAAAAAAGCTAATTTAAAGCAAGGTGAGATTAGTACTGTCTTTCTGCCTGAGAAAGCAGCCTGATTTCTTTCCATATCTTTTGGGGTTCCTGAGTGTTAACATCCTGAATTCTAAGAAGCAGCTATGTTGCAACATTCCAACAACAGTATTTATGTTTCTGTCTAAATTCTCTATGTCTAAACCATGAATACAATACTCAGTTTTCCTACATGCCAACGTAACAGTAGATAGTGTTTCTCTCCCCCATAAGAAAACATGTCTTTCTTCATTTCTTTCCAGATGTTTAGTATTGATGATCTGCACTGGCCTTCCAAATCATTGCTTGAGATCTGTATGGGTTGCATGAGGCTGATTCCACACTGGAGCAATCTGTTGATCCTCAAAGACTAGCAATTTTGTCTTTGGTTTTCCTCCCAGGTCCCAAAAGCGTAGTAAAAAATCCACATCCCTCTATCATTTGCAGCAAGGTATTCAAAGTGAAGGTAACCAGAGCCATTCCATCTTGCATGGTTCAGGGAAGTCAGTCCCAAGCCCCATGCTTTAGGGGGCCCTGTATGGCCCAGGGTGCTGTGAGCGACTACTGGAGGGGGGGCTGGTGCTGGGAGCAGGTTCCAGGCCTCCCCCCACACCCACCAGTGGTGGCAAGAGCCACAGGAAGCAGAGCAACTCAGACCCAGCCTACTGTGCTCTGCTATCTCCTAGCCAGGTTGTTCTGCTCCCCTGAGTGACATAGGTGGGAGCTGGGGGAGCACAGCAGCCTGGATCCAGGTTGCTCCACTTCTTGCCACCGTGGTGAGTCTGGGAGGGAATCTAATCCCTGCTGCTGGTGCCAGGCCCCCTAGTAACCTCTCAGATTCCATCACTTGGGGGAGAGGGCAAAACAGGGGTAGGAAGAGGCAGAGTGGGGGAGGAATGGCCTTTTGGGAATGGCCCTGCCGGTAACAAGCCAGGCTGGAATGGGTTTGTCAGTGTATTGCGTGGATCAACCCATTTAGTATTCTGCAAAGCAGAAGTAAAAAAGGATTTGTGCAATGGCCCTGTATTTTCTAACCTTAAACAGGACTGCACAGCACCTGTCAAATGGTTAAATAAATACTCTCTCTTTCAGGCATTTTACAAGTGTAAAATCAGGCATCTGCTTTCTGACATAGGAGAGGCATTTAACACATGCGGCTAGAGCCATTGTACAGCAACTAGACTACACTGTATTTCCAGTGTGGGCGTCCTTCTCCTCTTTTTGATTCACTCTCTCTCTCAAGCAACTGATAAACTCAGAGAGCATGAAGAAGCTAGACAAGCTGGATGGGAGCCTAACAAATGAAGAGGATCGTGTTCTCAAACTGTAAATAGCATTGAAGGATTTGTTCACCATTGATGCAGATCTCGGGTGGACACTTTGCCATAGTTCTGAAAGGAATAAATAATGATTAGGGACTAATCACGGAGAGCAGGCACTTTATTTTAGACAGCTTCTTGTTATTCATTTTGTACTACACCTGGGTGTAGAAGTAACCTTGAAGCGGATGGCTGCTCAGACTAGTAGAAGATGTGAGTGCTGCAGAGCCAACACACTTCATCTCCTGGAGAAAGCTCATCTGCAATATGTTAGTCTGCAATGCTCTTGCAGCAGAGGTGCTTGCCACCCGCTAAATTACAGAAGGAAGTTGCTAGGATCTATTGTGTTAATTTTGATTGAATAAATGGGCCCCGAGAATCACAGGTGTTAACGTGACTTTGTCATTGTACCACACTAACCATGGTTTGGGGGACTGAGTATAGAGACCTCAGCCTGCTTTATCATATGGATACAAACACATTGCATTTTTATAACCTTTTAAAGATTCTTTTAGAGAGAGAGAGACAGAGAGAGAGACAGAGAGAGAGAAAAGCAACTGATCATGGAACATGGTAATAAGGCTTTTTTTTTTTTTTTAACAAAAAAACTTATTCCCTTCCCCCTTAGCTGTTCAGAGCACAATCACTGGGATTACTCTGTATCCCAAATCCCTAAGATGTTACTAGCATGCCAAATGGACTGCATCTGGGAGACACGTGCTCCAGGGGTTTCAGCTATCAGGCCTTGTAAGGGTTAACCCTGAGGGATCCCAATAACCACTCAGATCCATGACTAAGTGAAAGGACATTTCACTAGGCTGGCAGGAGAGGGAAAGGTTGCAGGCACCCAGGGCACAGAGGCTTAAACAGTTACAGTTCCAAGTAAGCAACAGTGGTGCTAGTTTGGGTCCCAGGGGCAGCACAGATGAGAGTCAGGGCCCTTCTGGCCTACTTCCTAGTTCTGTCCAGTCTCTTCAAGCAAATAGGAATTTGCAGGTTTCCAGGACAGTCTTAATGTCTCCCATTGGGGGCCTATCTGCACTAGCTCCCTTCCCTTACACCAGCTGCAATGTCCAGCAGTCACAGCCTGTTCCCCTTGCAGCTCTGCATATAATTCCTGGGGCTTCTCTCCAGCTCTCTGCTGCCATGCAGCTCTCACTGCCAAACAGAGCTCAGCCGCTTCCTGGTTCAGGACTTTGCCCATTCCTACCCACGGGACAGAGGCATACAATGGGGAGGGAGCTGATGGAAAAAACAGTCCCCGGGAGAAAAGGGAATTACAGGGGAAGGATCTGATGGCAGCTCTTGTCCCTTGCTTTGCAGACCCATTCAAAGAGTTTTTAAAAGGAAAAACTGAGTTCTTCTTATATATATGATTAGAGATGGTATTAACGGTCCTTTTTGCTGACTACAGAAAAGGTTAGCTGTGATGGGGTGGAACGGCTCATTGTTAGAGTCCAATCCTAGTTCCTTGAAGACAAAGCAAGGCAACCACACCCAAAAGTGAAGAGAAAACAACAACAAAGGCGAAAAATGCAGCTTTCGTCTCTGGTGCAAACTTTCACGCCCAATCCTACTGCTGGAGAAACAGGCATAGCACAGCTGGTGATCAGCCTTTCAGAGACCTTGAAAACTTTTATCAATGTCAGGTTATTAAATGCAATGCCCTAAGCAGCATTGCTTGTGGTGGGCTCAAAGTGGTGTCACAAAAGATGCAGTTCTGTGTTGCTTTACCAGACTCTTATTCAAGAGAAGGCCAAAAGGGAAAGGGAAGATGTAAGATGGAGAAAGGGAAAGGCCATGAGTAGGGCCCTACCAAATTCAAACTGCATCACAGACCATGAAATCAGATCTCTACCATGAAATCTAGCTATTGTAGGGGAGAGGATGACTCCTACTGTGCACTAGTCTCCAGCTGCTAGTCATGGTAGGGCTGGGAAGGGACAGCACTTCCTCTCTCCCTGTATGGCAGCTACACTCAAAAGGAGATCAGACCCATCTCGACAAACCTTCTCTGGTTGCAGGAAGCTCCAATGTTGCTGCCTTCAGAGCCCAGTTTGATTTCTGGATTTAACTTATTATTTGTAATAATGAAACATTTCCATAAAATCTTCAAGTATTGGGCACCTAATACACCAGAGAGGGCAACATGTCAAGTGAGGAGGTTTCAAGAAAATGAAGAAGCACTTAATGATTTCCAGTACCTCCTATGAATGCAGGCTGGGCAGGGCAGATTTCACATAAAGATACCAATTTTCTTTTTCAGACACTCAAACTTGATATAGAAAGGTGCTCATTGTTTTCTTTCTTCTCAGGTGAGAGTGGAAGATCACAACACATAGTTACAGCTGTGCTAGTATAGTGTCCCTAGTGCAGACATGCCTGTGGTGTCCCACAACAGCTGGATTGCAGAGTGATTTGCATGCATCTTCAACATACCTCTCCATGGAGACAGGTTGCACAAGGAACTGGTGTAGCAGTGTCTTGATGACTCTGGGATTGGTGGGGAGGCCCCTTGCACAAGGGGATGATTAGGTGCCGTCAATGGAGCAGCAAAAGGTGTGGGTTATAAAACAGAAACTTGGTTCATGGTATTTACAGTAGAAACTCCAGAAAGCACCATACGGCAGACAACAAGCTCCAGGGATGCAATGGCTCTATTTTCTTCAGGTTGTTAGTATCATAGGATTTCACACAACAATAGAACTGAAAAGGGACCTTGAAAGGTCATCTAGTTCAGTCACCTGGATTCATGGCAGAGATAAGTATTATCCTGACCATCCCAGACAGGTATTTGTCTAATCTTCTCTTTAAAAATCTCCAGTTACAGAGATTCCACAACCTCCCAAGGTAATTTATTCCAGTGCTTAAGTACAATGGCGGGAAACTTTTTCTAATATCCAAACTAAACCACCCTTACTGCAATTTAAGCCCATTGCTTCTTGTCCTATCCTCAGAGGTTTAACAAGAACAACTCTTCTCCCTCCTTCTTGTAACAACTTTTATGTACTTGAAAACTGTTATCATGTCCCCTTTCAGACTTCTTTACTCCAGACTAAACAAACCCAATTTTTTTCAGTCTTCCCATATAGGCCATTTTTTTAGACCTTTAATTATTTTGTTGTTCTTCTCTCGACTTTCTCTAATTTATCCACAACTTTCCTGAAATGTGTCAACCAGAACAGGACACAATACTCCAGTTGAGGCCTACTCAATGCAGAGTAGAGCAGAAAAATTACTTCTCGTGTCTTGCTTACAAAATTCCTGCTAATACATCCCAGAATGATATTTGGAGTTTTTTGCAGTAGTGTTACACTACTGACTCATATTTAGCTTTTGAACCATGATGACCCTCAGATCTCTTTCTGTAGTACTCCTTTCTGGGCAGTCCATCCCTTATTTTGTATGTGTGCAACTGATGTTCCTTTGTAAGTGGAGTATTTTGCATTTGTCCTTATTGAGTTTCATCCTATTTACTTCAGACAATTTCTCCAGTTTGTCCACTCTTTGGATATTGACCGTGCATTAGAATGGTGTCAGGAGCAATGAGGGGGATGGTTTTGCAGGTCCGGGGGAACAGAGAATGGAAAGAGGAAGGAAGAGATTTGAGATATTTTGAAATTTGAATGAATATATATATATATATATATATATATAAAGATTAAATGTAACCTGGTTTCAAAATATAATTGGATTCATATTAAAGTCAATGCCAGTTTTGCACTCACCATGATTACAATTCAAACATTTGTTCCAATATATCTACTGTGATAGGTGCAGGTTGCTCCTGATTTCTTTGACCTCATTATAGATCAACAGCAACATAACTGGAAGTGTTTACTTCAGGAACCCCAAGAAAAAGGTCTGCATCCCACAGTGAACAGTTTGGTGCTTAAAAAGAATATTAAGTACAAATATGGGACACTCATGTATAACAGCCCTCACTCCTAGATCAAAGAGCGAGTCACACTGCAGAAGAGTTTTAGACCCAAATATCACTGTTTACATTTCAGGGAAAATTTAATAGGATTTGTCAAAGGACCTTCTGAAGAAAGGATAATAGCATGCAAGTGACAATGAAGAGATCGATTCTACTGAATCCTGTTGACACTAAATAGTTTTAAAGGAAATACTTTGGTGTTGTGTTGTCTGCAATCTATTGTACTGGATGATTCAAGGGATAGATGGAATACAGAGCCTTTTCTCTGACATTTCTGAAGACTGCAATTCACAGCATGAACAGCTGTGTGACAAATTTCAGTTTGTAGTAATTCCCAGTTTAGGATACCGAGGTCAAGCACAGAGGCCCAAAGCATGCTCTGAAGCTCCTGGCTTTGAGAGATCATTTTTGGTTTCTTTTGTTATTTAATTGAGAGCTGTTGGAAAGCTTTTCAGAGGTTTTGAAAGTCAGTAGACTTGGCACAGCTGGATAAGTGGACAGTGCAAATAAGGCTGACTATGATACATTTTATTTATCCCATGCACATGAGAGCACTTGACTGTATATGGGGCACAGCAAGTAGGGATGGGGGAAGAGTGCTGTAGCACTGCCAGGTTTTGCACCTGGCTTTCCTAAGCCCAGGGGCTGGCTCTAACTCCAGCTCCACCAGTCCCCAGATCTGGCCTCTGGAGGCTCCTCTGGGATCCCACTGGCCCTGCCACCCCTCAAGATCCCACCACCTGTTGCTACCACACACTCTGCTGCACACTATCTCTGGGGTCCAGGCCACAGTCCTGGAAGCTCTGCTGCCACTCTGGGTCCCTTTGCTGGCCTGAGGCTCGACTACTGACCTTGGCCTGGAGCTCCGTAGCCTCTTCCAACTGTGGCTAGGGCTGCCAACTCTCCCATAGCAGATGCACGTTGCAGCAACAGTGGCTAGACTGCCCAATCTGGGAGAGCTGGCAACTCTACGTGAGACCCCAGCCTGGGGTTGTGAGGCAAACGGCCGGGGTGGGGGAGGAAAACACACAGCTCAGCACTCTTCCCCCTACAAATAGTTCTAGCATCTCTGTATGGGGATATAAGGAGTCTTACTAGCACTCCTTAGGGATTAGCCACACAGCTATTGTGCTGCTTTGGCACATATGAATAAATTGTGTATGTTTAAAAATATTTTTTTAGACTAGTGTAATCCACCAGAGAAAATAAGGTCTAATCTTGTAGTTCTGTGTGTTTAATCCTTATAATTCATTATTGGGAATAGAGCTCTTAACATAACGTTTTGTCCAGCTAGTGTTAATGATTTGGGGAAATGCCTCTATCTATGGACAACACCCTTCTCTCCCATCCAAAGTGACACCAAATGACTTGAAAACCAGTAACATACCAGCTTCCAGTTCAACTATAAGGGAATTTCAGTTAATATAAAGAACTACTTTCAGAATTAAGTGTCCAAAATGGGCAAACTAAACAAATGGTTTGTTTTTTCTAGTGTGTGACTTCATGAAACATTTAAAAACCTACCCCCAAATCCCGGCAAAAATTCTATTAAAAAGGTTAGAGCCTAATGACTCTCCCCAAACACAAAAATTGTTCTCAAGAAATAGTTAAGACTGAACATTTGTTTCAACGGAATCCAGTCAATATACACACAGAAAGTATACTGTTTTAAACAAGAGTTCTACACCTTAAAAACATCTGGAAATAACTAATAAAGGAATCTCAATTAGGTCGTCCATTGCAAATAACCCTTGATCACATGCTATCATCCCACCTGACTAAATGTTATTCTTCTGTTTTATTCTAAAAATATAGCAATGAATGTAGACAGCTGAACCAGCATGACAAAAATCAGTTTAGATGAAGGAATAGTGATCCAGGCTACATTAAGTTATGCCAGCATTCTATGTTTGTCCTCATAGTGTGATCTCTAGGTGGAGAAGAATAATATTTTGAGTGAAATTGCAGTGACCATCTACTTGATCTTGCAGGTCTGAATAAATGTATGTACCTCCTTCAAGTTTTTATTTTAACTATATTGTGTTCCAACTAAAATAAGAAAGTTTCCAGTGAGTTACACTACAGCAGTGGTCTCCAACGTTTTTTACACCCAAGATCACTTTTTAAATGTCAGGACAAGCCAAGATCTACCCCATCCTTTCCCCAAAACCCCACCCCTTCCTTGAGGCTCCTCCCTCTTTGTTCGCCTTCTCTCCATCACTTGCTATCTCCAGCCCTTATACACTCTCAGGGTACGGCTACACTGCCACTTTTTTTTGGCAGTGAAAAAAAGAAAGAAGAAATTTTTCTGACATTTGGCCCATCTAGACTGGGCCAAATGTCAGAAATCCCCCTTCTTTTGGAAGCCCCCTCATTCCTTGTAGAACGAGGAATACAGGGGCTGCCAAAAGAGCATGTTTGCCGGAAAAACTCCTGCAGTCTAGCCGTACCCTCACTGGGTTGAGACAGGAGGTGCGGGCTCTGGGGTGTGAATGAGGGATTTAGGTGTGGGAAAGAGTGAGAGGTGCAAGCTCTGGGAGGGAATTTAGATGCAGGAGGATGTGGAGAAGGGGATGCTGGCTCAGGGAGGGGGCTCCAGCATGGGGAGTGCTGGGCTCAGGTGGAGGGTTGGGGTGCTGAGCAAGCCACAGGCTTGTGGATGTGAGGTGCAGGAGTTTGGGTTGTGGGTGTGAGGGGCTCAGGGCAGAGAGGTTGGGAGTCTGATGGGCTAAGGATACAAATTTGCAGTGTGTGGATGGTGCAGTAGTGTTGTGGCAGAAGATTGAGGATGTGGGGGTGCAGGAGTTTGGGGATGTGAGAGGCTCAGGACAGGGGGTTCCAGTGTACGATAGCCTCAGATTTGGAGTCGGGGTGGGGGGTACAGGAGTGTTATGATGCTGTGGCCAGATGAGGACTTCACCCCAATTGGGGGCTTGCTGGCCAGGCTGCATTTTTAAATAAAGACAATGCTGAAACCTTTTGTGTTTGACATAATACTTTATTTATAAGAAGGGCAGGTAACCTGTTTTGAGTCAGGCGTCACTGGCCCACAGAAAAGTCAGTCAGGACCACGCAAGTGAGATACAAAACCACAACCCCTCCAAATCCCTCAAACCTCATTAACATGGCCCCAACTGTACTTGTGGGTGCTGGAACAGGGTTCTGGGGCAGGGTGCCAATGGGTGCTGGGGAAGGGGACAGGTGCTTGTGGGTGCTGGGACAGGGTGCCAATGCATGCCGGGGCAGGGGACAGGTGCTTGTGGGTGCTGGGGCAGGGTGCCAATGGGCGCTGCGACAGGGGACAGAGTGCTGGTGGGTGCTGGGGCAGAGGACAGGGTGCTGGTGGGTGCTGGGGTAGGGTACCTGGGGGTCTGAGTGGGGGGTAGGGGACAGGGACTGGTACCTGGGGATCCTGCAGCTGCACGCCAAGGCCCAGGAAGTGTGTGGGTTGCTCCCCTGTCTCCCAAACAGCAGCGCAGTACCTGAAACGCTGGTCCATCACATGCCTGATGTCTTCCTGCGCTGGGGGAGGGGGAGTCCCGGACAGCGCCAGCCTCAACCACCGGGATAATGTGTGCCTTGCTACTCTGCTCCCCACATCAGTGCACGCCGCCCAAGCAGCTGGAGTCGGCGCACTGGGGACTTTATTCCCCTGCTGCCTTCCCATGCGGGGGAGGAGAGAGGGGGAGTCCCAGATCACACCTGCCCCAACCATTCAGGCAGCATACGCCTTGCTTCTCCGCTCCCCACGGCAGCACATGCCGCCCGAGCAGCCAGAGCCAGCACAGTCCCAGATCCCCACCCTCTCCCCCACGCACAGGAAGGCAGCATGGGAACGAAGTCCCCAGTGCGTAATGGACCAGCATTTTAGGTACCGCGCCGGCTGTTGGGGCAGGGGGGAGAGCAGCCCGCGTACTTCCAGGACCTAGTGCATGGCTGCAGAACTTCCCCCCGACCCCACAGGAAGCCCACACTACCTCCATGGTCCCTGGAGGTAGCATCAGCACGGCCTGCATCTTGGGGGTGAGGAGCAGTGAAGGGGGGCCCCAAAGCCTCGCGATCAACTGGTCAAGCCTCCAGGATCGACCAGTCAATCACGATCGACGGGTTGGAGACCACGGCACTACAGTATAGCATTATAGCAAAGAGGGAAGGAATCTTTGTAACAGCAATAAATTGTTAATCTACTGTTGGGTATGTACAAACCCATTAAAACTTAACCAGCCTGGAGGGGACCACCACATTGTAGCTGAAAGGGGCTGTTCCCACCAGGCCCAGGATCCTTCCAGCTGGGCTGCCATGGGCAAGAGGCTGTGCCTGCCGCCCAGCTCTCTGATTAACTGGGTACCAGGTATGAATGCCGGTAAGGCTAATGCTTACTGGTTAACCTTTTACATCCCCATCTTACAGTTCTGATTATTGCAACAAGTATAATCATCAAGCATGAAGGGGCAGTATGCCAAAACCAGAAGTGAAATGCATGAGGAAAAAAATGAAACAGGATCCCAAAGAAAAAGAGTTTGTTATAAGGCAGATTATACATAAAGATTAGGCCAACCCCAGATCTAAAGCTTATAGGAATTCTTGAAAAGATCTAGAGAGAATTTAAATTGTGTTTCCAACTTTACCTACCAGTTACTTCAGTCAGAGAATGTCACACAAGAATACATCTAACCTTCACAGGATAAGATGCCACTGAGTGAAGCTGTCCAAATTTGTCATTTTCCCTAGTAAGTATGGCATTCTTGGCAGGTAGTACACATTTACCAAATTAAAATTAAATACACGTGAAAGAAATATGCAGCATGAAGAAAATTAAAAAATATTTGTGACTGCATGGAAGTTGATTCAACAAATTGAGATTGGCCAATGAAGAGATTCAAGACGTAAAATGACTGCTCAGAAGAGCTTAATGTTAGCAAAAGCACATTGTAGAAGCAGGTGAACAAATGAAGCAAATGAAAATCATTTAGCACAAGGACGCTGCTGTTATCACAGTGATCTGTAGTATTTCTTCCCAGTCACATTTATTTGTTACAGTTGGAATAGAAAGGGCAGTTTATATTTTCCCAGTATCATGGAAAAACCATAGATGATTCCAGTGTTTACCATCAAAGTACTGCCATTAAGGCCCTTTTTCTAATTAGTAGTTTATTTCCTCTATTTTGTTTTCCTAGGCACTGTGGCTTATGAGTGCCACTTTTTTTGTTTGTGTATATCAGACACAGCAAAGAGCAAAGCCATATACTCTAACGGAAATAAACACTTACCTGCAGTGATTCTTGTCCCCTTTTACATTTATATTAAGCTTTGTGAAATACAGTTAGCATTGGAGAAAAAAAAATAACTCACAGTATTTGCTCAAGCCAGGCATGAGTGAGGAGAGGGTCCAGTGGAGGGCAACCAAAATGATCAGGGGGCTGGAGCACATGACTTATGAGGAGAGGCTGAGGGATTTGGGCTTATTTAATCTGCAGAAGAGAAGAGTGAGGGGGGATTTGATAACAGCCTTCAACTTTCTGAAGGGAGGTTCCAAAGAGGATGGAGAGAGGCTGTTCTCATTAGTGACAGATGGCAGAACGAGGAACAATGGCCTTAAGTTACAGTGGGTGAGGTCTAGGTTGGATATTAGGAAATACTATTTCACTAGGAGAGTGGTGAAGCACTGGAATCGATTACGTAGGAAGGTGGTAGAAGCTCCATCCCTAGAGGTTTTTAAGTCCTGGCTTGACAAACCCCTGGCTGGGATGATTTAGTTGGGGTTGGTCCTGCTTTGGGCGGGGGGGGGGGTTGGACTCAGTGACCTCCCATGGTCTCTTCCAGCCTTATGATTCTATGATTCTAGGTGTTGTAGAAGCTTTACCACAAAGATCTGATAATGCACCACATGCTCTCCAATGGCCAGTCTCTACTCCAGCAGGGACTGTCAACTGTGCCAGCCTATGAAGTGGCCTGTTAATACATGCTTATTGTACCACCAGTTCTCCAGAGTCAATGTTCTTTTTTTTTTCCCTACACTTACTGAGCCTTTTAAAGAGAGTGTTACATAAAAATGCAAATGGAAGTACAACTACATGCCGTGGGACCAGAAGTCTGATTATTCTTACACTTTTTTCCCCATTAAGGGCCAAATCCTACCTTGGCTTGTGCAGTAAGAGGCAATATAGACATTGGCAGATGTATCCACTCCTGCAGAAATCCTTCTGGTCAGGCCAGGATTCTCTGGTGTGGGATTAGGTGAAGCAAAGAGACATGTTGCAGAACATAGTTGGCAGCTGCTCTGAATAGGAACAAGAATGATTGAGAGTCAGTTGGGAGTTTGACACGGATATTGTTCTCTTCAGATGTTGACCACCAAAGCCTTAAAGAAAACAAGAATTGTTCCCAATATCTGATTTCTATACTTCCAGATGAGTATAAAAATTATCTGTATCAATGTTACATTATTAGGTGTTAACACAAATTCAACTGTAAGCATAAAAAATGCCACATAAAAACCTATTACAGCCCTTGGTTCAGGGTGGGGCAGTATACAAACAGTCCACTGCCCTAGTCCTAGTTCAGGGAGGGGCAGTATACAACCAGTCAATAGACCTGACACATATATGGACCTTATGCTTTAGTTCATTGCTAGCTATCTAGGTGAAAGGTCCCAAACATATGTAGACTGACTTTGCCTTAGCTTAGTACAGAGGATGTGGCTTGTAGATCCCTTGTGTTAGAGCCAAAATATACTCTAATATAAACCTACTATAATAAAACAAATAATCAAACCCATAAAAATAAGAACCTTCTCAGAAAAGATACATAGGCAAGCAAACAGGCTAGCCTTAGATGTAATCTCATGTGCCTACTATGTATGCCAGTTCATTGTCAGGACACCTCTGTGGTTGAATCATATACCTGTGGTAAGAACTTCCCTTAAACTCTATTTTCAGCCCCTCAGATGCTTGGGGTTTTCTCTTCAGCCGTTTATCTGTGCAAAGTTTATCTGTGTAACATTCATAGCCCTTGAGTCTAATGCAAACTTCCTGAAGCTGAAGCCCCAACATGGATCCACCCAGGTAAGCCCAAGCCCCAACCGCCTGCCCCATCTTGAGCCCTCCCAAGCCCTGATCATGCTTCTGAACCCCAAAACCCTCATCCCTAGTCACACTACAAAGCCCAGCCTCCCAGCCCAGAGTCTTTCCCCAAACCTGGAGCCCCCCTCCTGCACCCCAAAACCATCAAGTGCAGCCCTACCCCAGAGCCTACACTCCCAGCTAGAGCATTTGCACCCCAGTTCTCTTTCCCAACCCTGCATTCCTCATTCTGAGCCCCACCATAGAGCCCACACCCGCGCTAGAGCCCTCATGCTCCTGCATCCCAACGCTCTGCCTCAGTCCCGTGCCCACTCCCACACTCAGAACCCCCTGGTACATCATCTCCACACTGGAGTACATAAGAAAATTCATTCCATTTATGGATAAAAAAAATAAGAGGGAATACTGTTTACCAGCCCAAGTTTCTTCAACTGTCAGAAGCTACTTCACCTCACACTCAGCGTCTTATCAGACTCTGAAGCCCAATACAGGATCCCAGGGCTTTCTCTCCCTCTAGAACTCATCCTTGTCTCTACCCAACTCCCTTTCTTCTAGGGCAGGGATGGGCAATAATTTTTTATTGGGGCGGGGGGGGGGCACTCCAAGATTTTGGAAAGTGGTCAAGGGCCACACTCTTTCATGATATTAATGGAGGAGGTGCAGGGTCTGGGATGGATGTTGGGTGCAGAAGGGAGCTTGGGGTAAGGAATTGGGGTGCAGGAGGGAGTGTGAGGTCTGGGAGGAAGTTTGGGTGAAGGAAGGGGTTGTGACCTAGGGCACTGGACTGGGGTGCACGGGTTTGGGTTGTGACCTAGGAAAGGAAGGGGTTGTGCCTGGGGGCAGGGGATTGGGGTGCAGGAGGGGGACAGAGGGTTTGGGTTATGTGGAGTAGGATTTGGGTTATGTGGAGTAGGGGAGCAGTGGGCTGGGGGAAGGGAGGGGCTGGGGTTCTAGAGGCAGGCTCTGGCCAGGAGACTTACCTGGGTGACTCCCAGCCAGCACATTTCTGAGGCATCCTCCTTGCCTGCCCCGCCCCTGCACAGGCTGCAAGGGCCACGTGAGTGTGTGAATAACAATGAGCCAGAGGGGAAGAGGGTGTGGTGCTTTATATGCTGCCTGTTCTTCAAAAAGGCTGCTCCCATTCTCCAGAAACCGGCCAATGGGATTGTGCTGGGGCAGGGGTAGGGGCAGCGCATGTAGTCTCCCTTCTCCCTTCCAGGCCACAGTTGTGAAAGAGAAATAGACAGGCAGCCGCTTTTCTGAGCAGTGTGCAGGTGGGGCGAGACAAGCAGGGAGCCTACCTGGGACTCCTCGCTGGGTCCGTGGGCTTGATCCGGTGGCTTGGTGGGCCAGATGTGGCCCACAGGCCGCATTTTGCCCAACCCTACTTTAGGAAATGGCTATGGAACTCCTCCCTGCAACTGACTGCTGCTCTCAACTTCCTAGCTTTATACAAGCCCGACCTGCACCTGCCCAGCTGGGCTTCATCTTCAAACAGACTTTACCAGGCTCCGGCTCTCCTCCAGATGCAGCTTATAAGATTAATTGTCCCTTTTCACCTGCTCAAGCCCTGTATGGGATGGACATTTCATCACAGGGAGCCATGGTCACCTTAAATATTTGCAATCTGAGTTCATTTTCATAAAACAAGTTAATTTTTTTTAAAACTTTGTATTTACTAATGTCTTGTGTATGTGGAGACATGAGAGTCTATAAACCACAAATCAATGTCTTATAAGATGCTCATGCTTAAGGAACAAAATATCAATGCTTACATGTAAACACAGCATGCACCCATGTTGCCTTCACTTTTGTCAAAGCAAAAGCTTCACTCAGTTTTAGGCGGCTAAACAGACAGCTTTATTGATCAGTAAAGCCAAGTGACCCAAACGTGGTCCCAGCAGAGCCAGGTCCAGTAAGGCTGGCTAATACAATTAATCCTAGTATCTTTATACCCTTAACCAAACAGTCTGACGTCAGGGCATCCAATTACAGAAATCATCAATTAAACTAGGAAAAACAAAGCCTTATCAACAAGATGGTGGACAGGTACGAGGGAGTACACCTCCTGTCTCAACCAGCCCAATTAACACATTCCAATAGCCCATCCTGTAGGCCTCTTCTCACGGGATGACAGAAAGTTCACTCTGGTCTACGTGCGAGAGGGAAAAGCTGAAATGGTTTCTGTTATACAAGATGGTTTCTAGCTAAATATGAAATGGTTTCTACAATTCCCCCCTTTTAGCCTTTTAAAGGCTAACCTTGAACCATTTTATACCTCCATTTCCATTAAAGTATTTATGTACATTTCTTGTTCCTTTCTCTGCTCATCGTATTTTAACATCATTACTTCCACATTCCCTTTAGTAAGGGTCTGTCTTGTGTTTTCCAGAATACAAGAAATACAGCATTTGATTAACAAGAAACAAAAATAAACACAAAAGAATATAGCCAATACTAAAACTACACCTTGCAAAATCCAAGTTCCCATATGTCCAAACCAGCCTCCCAACCAACCCCAGAGGGTCCAGTCTTCCTCATGCCTTAGGCTTTCCACAGTTCTTTCACTCTCTGAGGCATCTTCCTCTACTTCCTTGCTGGTGTCAGTGATATACACACAGCATTTTTTTCCCACTAAGGCACAAACCCCGCCCTTACTAGCTAGGATGTAGTCTAGGGCCATTCGGTTTTGGCTTTTTTTCCTACCCTGGCTCCTGAACCATTACATGTCCAGCTTTACTCTCCAATTGGGGCCAGGGCTAGGCGGATATACCCTAGGTTGGTGAATCCTTTATCCTGCCAAGTATCATTTGGCTTCAGTTCACTAAACAATGGGCCATTCATTTGTGTGTTGTTTAGTGAGACTGGAATCATTGGGATACCTCCTTCTGAATGTACAGGACTGTGAGCACATATCCAGCAACCTGTGGAATTAAATTCTTGGGAAACTTGGTTCATTAAAAGCATAAATACATTTGAACCATATAGGTTATAACTGCTAGGTATTAAAAACAAGATTAAGCATAAGCTCAACATGAATTGTTTGTCCAGCCTCATGCTGGCTGTTCTTCAGGACTTCGTAGTTTGCTTCACCTATCGCTGGCAGGTCCTTCTGGGCCACAGCTGGTACCTTGGCCTCAGTCTCTCAGGATCGTCTGCTTCTAGGCCTGGATTGCCGGTACCAAGCCTGCACTGATCCCCGTCTACTTCTGGACCTGGGTCTCTGGTACCAGGTCTGCGGTGCTCCTTGTTGGGGCCAACCTCTGTAGGGGCTGGAACCGGTTTGCAGTGGGACGTGTGAATCCAGGTGGGCAATCCCTCGCACTTTACAGCAGTATGGGTGGTCAGAAGGACTTGGTAGGGAACCTTCCACCAGGGTTCCAGGGCAGTCTTCCGCTGGTGAACCTTCACACAAACCCAGTCTCCTGGTTGTAGTTTATGGCACAGCTCAGTCAGGGCCTCCTGGAAGGCATCCTTAACCTGTGAATGATAGGACTGTACACACCTCATAAGTTCCTGACAATACTTGACTATGCTTCCTTTAACAAGTGTGGCATCAGCCAGATCAATGTCTGGGCTGCTTAACAGTCTTATAGGTCGGCCACATGCAATCTCATGTGGACTGAGTCCAGTTTTCCGATTAGGAGTGGCTCTCATGCTCATTAGGGCAATCGGGAGTGCTTCTACCCATGTTAAGCCGGAGTCCTCATATATTTTTGCAAGTTTGTTCTTTAAAATCCCGTTCCGTCTCTCCACTACTCCTGCACTCTCCGGGTGTCACGGGCAGTGCAGTGCTTGTCTGATAGAGTAGTACTTTGCCAGTTTTTGAACAATTTGTCCAGTAAAGTGGGTACCTCTATCACTGGAGATCACAAGGGGTATTCCCCATGATGGGGTGTAATAATTTAGAAGTTTCTTTGCCACTGTGATGGCATCAGCTTTCCTGCAGGGATAAGCTTCTACCCATCCTGAAAACAAACAAACAATAACCAGCACATATTCAAAAGATTGACATTTAGGCAATTGAATAAAGTCCATCTGTAAATTCAGAAATGGTCCCAAAGGCAGAGGTCTGGTTGCCGGAACTGTCTTTACAGGTTTACCCACGTTGTGGGCTTGGCAGACAGGGCAAGCCAGACAGTAATCTTTGGCTGCTTGGGAGAATTTGGGCACAAACCAATTTTGCTTTAGGATTGCTACCATCCCCCCTTTGCCAACATGCGACAATCCATGGAGCATGGAGGCAAGGTGAGGTAGCAAGACCATTGGGGCAACAATGCGGCCATCAGAGCTACACCACAAGTGGTCTGGGTGCAAGGTGCACCCTGCTAGTCTCCACTCCTGCTTTTCCGATTCTGGGGCTTGGTCTTGCAGGAGGGCCAGTTTTGACAGAGACGGCACTGGAGCTGGAGATGGTAGGAGAGAAGGGTACAATGCTTCAGCCCGAGGAGGACATAAGGCGGCTGCCTTAGCAGCCCGATTGGGCATGTTATTTCCTAATGCAACTTCATTAGAGGAAGAGGAATGAGCTGCATGCTTAACAATAACAAGAGCCGAGGATAACAAAACTACATCAAGTAAAGCAGCTATATAAGGTCCATTCTTTATAGAATGGCCAGAGGAGGTAAGAAAACCTTGCTGCTTCCAGAGTGTACCAAAGGCATACTGGGAGTCAGCGTAAATAGTAGCAGAAGCTCCCACAACAATATAATAAGCACGCATAAGAGCAATAACTTCAACCACCTATGCAGAAAAAACAGCAGGTAAAGGAGCAGATTTTACAATATTCCAGACAGTACAAACTGTATAGCATGCTACTAAAACATCACTAGAATCATAAAAACAAAAAAACCATCTATGTAAAGCAAAAAGTTAAGATTATTTAAGAGACTTAAATTATTTTTTCATTAAAACAACAATATTGTACACACAACAATGTTTGAAATACATATATCACAATTAAGACACACACAGGACAAATCTGGACAGAACACAAACTTGTTATGTCATGACACAGAACCATGGTTTTTTTTCTTCAGTTAATTTTCAGCTGATATTAGCGCTTTTTGATGATCTGAAAGACAAAGAAAACATTTCTACCCACATTGGGGTGGTGCATTATATTTTAGAATACTTTTTTTTTACAGATGTTCTTTTGCTACTTTTTGATTAGCCTGCTGTTATCCAATGGTATGCTTTTATTTTGCACACCAGCTTCAGAGGGTTTGAGTAAATTACTTCATTGTTTAATTATTAAGTTAAAGATGACATGCCTCAGTTTCCCTCTTGTACTGCAGACCAGGCTTTTTTAATGTGTGAAGCTTCAAATGATTTACTTCCACAGAAACTCTTTCTTAGAACAAGGCGCTTGTTAGTTACCATTTCAGCAAGCAAAAAGGTGGGTTTTTTTGGTTTTTTTGGTTTTTTTCTCTGAAAAGAATCATATACAATGTTACAGGCTTACTTATGGGGGACAGTGCCCCCCCCCCTTCCAGAACATTCAGGCAGTTTGCCGACACACACAACCGTGGATCTGAAAGCAAGCCAAAAGTGCTATCAACTCAGCCTTGAACAGAAACACAGTGAAGTTTCTGGGCTTGGATTTTTAAAACAATAATTAGTTTCCTTGGAAGACACATTTAACCCTTAGGGTGCAGGTTTTACAAATTTACAATGTATAGATTTTATTCTTTTATGCAGTTAGCCAATTAAGTTTCAGTAGAATTCCTTATTTTCCCTTTAATAGATTTAATAAAGTATCTGTAGCCAAATGTTTAAACTTGATTGTTTCTTTGGCTAGATGATTAAAAGAGGCTGCAAGAAACAAGGAGTCATTTCTAAAGCAGTTTTTCTTCTTTACACATTACAATATTGCTTAATTTCTTTTCCTTAGAATTTGGAGGAACACTTCCCTTAAACTATTAAACTTATTTTAAACTTGGTGTTTTGCTTTGGATCGGGCAAGTTTGTTACAGAAGCCCATGTTTTCAAAGGGAAGAGCTAATTCCTTTCAGTTATTTTTTTGTGTTTCCTCTTTATCTGTGTATGCGTTATAAAGAGGGGTAGAGGGGTGATGTTGTGCCGAATTTCCCCCCAAGCTTGGTTGATACGGGTGTGCCAACTGAAAAATCATTTTTTTTCCACTTCTTGTGAATTATTTTGGCACAGAGGCGCTGCAGCAATTTGTAAGTTACATATCTTACTGCAGGGCAGATTTTTGCTTTTCTGAGCTTCACTTTCATCCTGCAGGGCTTTAATTTTTCCTCTTTTCCAATTTGTTAAATGCTTACAGGTCCTTGGACCATTATGCACATACATGTAGTATGCAGGGGTGCCTTTCAGCAGTGTGGGGGGGTATGTTTAGACTAACCCCTACCTAAACTAACTCTACACACTCCAAAGAAAGAGTCTGCCGGTCTAGAGTGTCAGACCTTAGCAGCTCATGAAATAAGGGGAGTCGTCACTCCCTCACATATCCGCTGAGTCTCGAGGTTCAGCTGACCCCCCCTTTGTTATGTGAGGCACTGGACTCAAAGTCCACCTGGCTCACAGGGGTTTCCGGCACCCGCCCCAGCCCGGCAGGACACCACATCCTGGCACCTGGAGACAGCCTGGCGGAATGGGGAAATATTATGGCCTGGGGTTAGCCTCAGAGGTTAGTACTACGTCCGCAAGTAACAGAAAGAGACAACAAAGCTTTCCCACAGTTCCGTGTGCCAAGAGAGAGTGTAATGGCACCACACCAGCTTTTAGCGTCCGAAAACAGAGGGTCCAGCGCATGGCTGCCTCACTAGAGACACCGGTGTGCCCTTTTGGAACTGTGACACATAAGACAGGCCTAATAGACAAAGACAGACATAGACAGACAAAATGTTAGCCGCTCCACAAAATTGAATTCCGTAGCTCCCCTTACCCCAACAGTCGGCTGTCACTCCAAATCCCAAGCCCTCAACCAGGAGATTTCGTAACAGGTATCCCCTTACCTTCTATTGAGCGCTCTGAGAGGTTTGGAAGTGGAGTGCCGGTCCGTCCATACGGGCAAGTGGCGCGTTAGGAATCTCAGTGGAACCTCCAAATTGTCGAAGCAAAAGCTTCACTCAGTTTTAGGCGGCTAAACAGACAGCTTTATTGATCAGTAAAGCCAAGTGAGCCAAATGTGGTCCCAGCAGAGCCGGGCCCAGTAAGTCTGGCTAATACAATCAATCCTAGTATCTTTATACCCTTAACCAAACAGTCTGACGTCAGGGCATCCAATTACAGAAATCATCAATTAAACTAGGAAAAACAAAGCCTTATCAACAAGATGGCGGACAGGTACGAGGGAGTACACCTCCTGTCTCAACCAGCCCAATTAACACATTCCAATAGCCCATCCTGTAGGCCTCTTCTCACCGGGTGACAGAAAGTTCACTCATGCAAGAGGGAAAAGCTGAAATGGTTTCTGTTATACAAGATGGTTTCTAGCTAAATATGAAATGGTTTCTACACTTTAAAACCAGGATTAGATCAGCACTGAAGTGAATTCTTTTCAGTGTCCCATTGAAGATGGAAAGTGTTAAAAAGCTACCAGTTCCTAAAGGTCCATGAAACCACAAGAGTTCAGTGGAAACTGACTTTTGTCATGAGACCAGGGAAGGAGATACACTTTCTTACCACTTCTGTGATCTCTATTAAACCCTTACTGTAATCCATAGATGCCCATGCAAATGTGTGGGCAAACACTGTCCTGCAAGCTACTTTGCTATACAAACTCTCTACACACAGTTGTAAAGACTTAAGAGCAAAGCAAAACATAGGCCAATAAAGTTTTAAATGCTGAAGTCAGAGTTTAATGGAAAGGGGTTTGTGTGCTCACATATTTATGTACTGAAGATATATTTGAAGTATCAGTTGTTAAGCCAGAGATTACAATCCAAGTGATTTGGGGAATGAAAACATCTTTTTAGGTTTATTATAGAATTACTTGGTAGCACCTCCATTTTTTAAGATAGCAGTAAAAGTTCCCATTCTAAGCCCTTATATTTAGCCCTCCTTTATCTCTGCGACAATGAAAAATCCCTTCTGTCAGCATGGTGGAGAATATTTTTACAACATTAGAAAGAAATTGCTTGCGTCATTTTATGGATGGTGAAGTAAAAATATTGAACTGTTTCTGTTTTTAAAGCTTGTTTCTAACATTCTTATTACCTGCAGATTAAAAATGGGTTGTGTTTCCAAGGCAAAACTTGTAACTTTTTATATTATACTCATAGCTCATCTGAATATTTTCATACTCTTGCTTTTTCTCCCCACCCACAAAGGATAGCTTGCCATAGGAGCATTCCACAATGCATATAGCTGGAACTTCATGTAAGCCAGTATGATTGTAGGGGAAGATACATCGAGTAGGGTGGCCATTTTCACATACTCCTTTTTAAAGTAAAAGAGTAGGGTGGCCATTTTCACATACTCCTTTTTAAAGTAAAATCACAATTTCAGATGGTTTGATCTCGGTTTACTTTTCTGGTCATGTTTAAGAAAAGTCTGTATTTTAGATTTTGTCTGAATCAGTACAATACCCTCTGTAGTCTCACTGTGCACCAAGCACAGGCATTTCATTTTATTGATCGCTCACAATACGTCACCATGATTAAAATATAAAAGGCAATACACGTTCCACACTTTTCAGTACATGCTTTTAGAAGACACCTTCTGAATAGCATATCAATGGGTGAATCTCAATGGTTCAGTAGGTCTATTCTCTTAGGATAAGCACCCAACAGTGGGGTCACTCAGCCAAGCCTTTGAATCTGCAAACTTTGGTTGGCAATGTCAAGGAATCATAAACTCATAGAATACTAGAACTGGAAAGGACCTCAAGAGGTCATCAAGTCCAGTCCCCTGCCCTCATAGCAGGAGCAAACACGGTCTAGATCATCCCTGATAGATGTCTGTCTAACCTGCTCTTAAATATCTCCAGTGATAGAGATTCCACAACCTCCCTAGGCAACTTATTCCAGTGTTTAATCACCCTGAGAGGAAGATTTTCCTAATGTCCAACCTAAACCTCCCTTACAGCAGCTTGGCTGCTGGCCTGAACCATGACATTGGTACACAAAAGCTAAAAATGTGAAGTGTGGAAAGGTAATCTCAGAAATCCTTCATGATGGATTAGGTTCAATGTCTGGACAAAAGTTTAGGTGAATCCTTGCTTATACCAATAAAAGCATTTATTTCTTTATTTCCTATAATGAGGGAGGGGAACTACACAGATAATGCAGATGCATCCCACTGCCAGTGGGAAAAAAGGATTTTTTAATTATCTTTGGAATTTGGGTGCATGAAGCCAGTAGCTTCAGAGAGGCAGCTGAGTTAGTCTGTAACAGGAAAAATTTAAAAAACAACCAATAGACTAGTAGCACCTTAAAGACTAACAAAACATGTAGATGGTATCACGAGCTTTTGTGGGCACAACCCACTTCTTCAGATGACAGGAGTGTTAGAAGTTCAGATCTAAGAATAAATAAGGGAAGGGGAGGAGGGGGGAGAGAAGAAAAAAGAGGGAAAAAAAGGAGAGGGAAAGGCGAAAAGAATAGAGAGAGACAGTGAGTAGATAGTTCAAATAGTTACAATAGGCTAAGAAGAACAATTAGCACCTCCATTATTTGGTTGGTAGTTTAAGTCATAGGATGTGGAAGACAGTGTGGGGTCAGGATTTATATTAATATCACTGTAGGGTTAAGGCCAGCCTTAACATACTATTCTATTGGTTATAGGGTCCCAGTCAGGTGGTGGAAAATTCATACATTCCCAACAGCCCAACCTGCTGCCTGTGCCAAGCCACCATCTCCTTCCTTCTGCTCTAGAGCTTACCTTCCTGACTGAGTGCTCTCTAACTACGCTGTCCCTCCGCTTATTTGTGGGGAGGAGGAGAAAGCCATAAGAGAGGAAGTGAGTGGTTATTTTGGACACTCCTAGAACTCAACTCTCTCTTGTTCAGAGTGCTCATGAAGCCATTAAGGGACCATTAGGAGAATTAGTGAGGGAAGTTGCCTGCAGTGTATTACATATACTGATGATACCCAGCTCTATCATATCACATCTGTCTAGCACTGGTCAGAAACTTCCCAACAGAACAGTTTTCCATAAAAAAATTCTAATTCAACACAATATAAACATTTCATGTGAACATTTTAACAGAGTTGACGTGTTTCCATAGAATGAAATTCAAATATCAGGGATGTTGAGATCTGGGCATTTGAATCAGGCCCATCTCTAATAATTTCTGCTAACTATATAAAGTCTTTTAGAAAAAAAGAGTTTTCATTGTTTAACTTTGTTGACATTCAGATACCGTGATGATTGGGCATACTAGAGACCAATAAAACAGATTACTGGACATAGGTTATTATTCATGCCTCTGAATTATGTGCCAAGATTTCCAGCAAGTTTTCTTCCAATTATCTCAGAGTTACATGTAGCCCAAGAATCTCTCCTGTTCTTGGCTGGGTCACTTTGTGCAGTCCATTTAGCTGGAATGTTCTTTTGAACTGGAATAGGGGCAATTTCATCTGACACACAAAACCATGAGAATATGCTTTCCATTGTATCATCGCTGCTCAAATGCCACATGTGTTTCTCAGGGCAAGCCAATCTGTTGTGAAGGACACTGAGTGCTTTGCTGAGGCTAGCAGCCTTTGCCTGCAAGGCACTGTGAGGAACCTGAGTCAGTCCATGAAATTCATCACACACCAGCAAGCAGACAATGAAATGGAAAGCATTCATCTGAAACTGCAGACCAGATGCTTCCACCGTATACTTTCAGTATGGTTCACTTAATTCCATCAAAGCCTTTATGATGGCAGGAAAGGAGGGGCATGTGTGTATCTGTTTTGTTTCATTGTTTTTAAACTGCCAAATACTTTTCAAATCAGCGCTGGCAATTCATGTTTTCTCCATCACAAAAATGAGTGCATTTTAATGAAGACAACCAGGCAACCAGCCACTAAACATCCTCACTGCATTGTGAACCTCAGTTCACCCCATCTAGGAGATTTTTACCTTCAGTAAATGGTTCCTGATAATCCACTTACATTTTCCTTTCCAAATTTCATTCCATTATATCCTTTGGAGCACCCTAAACAATACTTCTGTTTCTGAAAAACATACGAACCAAGCAGATGCCCTGACGATGATTATTACCACAACCCTACCTCACAGCCATTCTTTAGTAGGGAAACTTCAGTCCTGGTTGGGATTATATGCTGTCTAAAATATCTGGTATTTTCTCATTTAAATGACCAACTAACTCTCATTTCTGATGGTAATATCCATGAAACCACGTACACATTACTGTCTGTATTTCTAAACTTATTGTATCATCTGTAAAAATTCTGCCACAATTAAAGTCTAAAACAAACATATCCCTCCAAGGACCCTTAAAATTTATGGTCCATTCAGCCTTGCATCCTGAATTGAATAATTTGTGAAGTGCTGTGTTAGCAGGACTACTATAGTTGGGGAGGGTAGGTAGAACCACAACCCATGCCAACTGATTTATAATCTACACTGTTTATTTTTTAAATCTCAGATGACTATGACATGATGGTGCACAAACTAATTTACATTTCAGATCTAATATTCTGATATGAGTTGGACCCTGCTGTAGTCATGACATTTTGCAATGAATGTGTCTTCTTCTCTCTTGCTGTACAATATGTTATATTTCATGGTGCACACAGACATTAGATAAAGACATAAAATACTCTCACTGGAAGGCTGCAATATAACACAACTCTGTTTCTTAAAATTCACAGCAATAACATACTAGAACCCCAAACAGAGAGAAAGAGAGAAATAAAACAACTTCTCTCTAAGACAGAAAGGCATAACTCACCTTACCTTACTTTAGGCTGGCTGGCTAGCTGCAAACTGACTGACTGCAGGCTTCCCTACAGAGCTCCCTACCCTGCAGCTAGAGTCAAGAAACTCCCTGAGAATGTAGATCACAATTTTAAAACAGTTTTTAACATACCTCACATTAGAGCTCTCCAGAGGTAAATTATGTACAAACTCTACAATGTTAACTATATATGGCATAAGAGATGTCTTACATGTTTTGTTACGTAACCAATTAATGCTTTTGAGGAATGATTTTTGAAGTCTTCTATCAAAATAGCCTAATCTCTATTTTACTGTAGCTACACTTACAAGAAATCTGTGGATATCTTATTACTTGGTACTGCAATTGTTTGGCATACTAACCAGCAAACTCAAGGTATGCATAACTGCTATGGGCTGACTCAAAGGGAGACTTGCTTGATGCGGACGCTACCTATAAATCATGAGGAAGATCCTTATTCAGACCTCACCTGCTATCATAACAGGATGCTGAGTCAGAAGGAGACCACCTTCTAGCTGAGGGACTCCACCAGCTGAGCACATGTCTTTTAGCCAACCCCTGCTCTGCAGTGTGAAAGCTGAATATGTCCACTTCCAAGCAATGAAAGCAGGCCCAGTCTTGCTCCCACCACCTGCACTGAGAATGACCACAGAAGTCTGTGGTTGCTAGGAAACACCAGGAATTCTGTAGCTATTTCACTGAAGCCTAGAGAAGGACATGGGGGGCACTTAGCCCCAACTTATTCCAGCCAGAAGCAGCAGTCAGGTGCAGCATGGTGCATGCAGCTTTCTAAGAAGAGTATCCAGGAATGGGAAAGGAGTGGCTGTACTCATACCAAGTGGAGAAAACAGTCACATCCACTGCCCCTGAAAAATCCTCAAAGAGAGCACTGATATTGGGGCCTGTGCCTTTATAGACTGAGTTTCCCAGGCACAGTCTGGTCTGAGCACTTTGAACCTTCCGTAGTTATGCACAGGCAGTTGGAACCAGACATCAAATAACAAAGACCTCCTGCAAGTATCTTGAGCACTTTTTGATCACTGAACGCCATAGGCACAATCTGAACGTAAGCCACACAACTAAGTGGGGCAGGGACAGTGAAACTGAGGCACAGAGAGTTCAGTGACTTAGCCCTAGTTCAGCAGCAAGCCAGCTGTAAGACTGGAGGTTGAATTTCAGAGTTTAGCTCCCAGGCCCTGTTTTAACTGCTAGACTAGTCTAGTTTCCATATAAAAGCTAATACCCCTGATAAAATTCACAGGTTGGGAAAGTGTGGTGGAGTTAACTCTCCCTCTTTTCTTTACCGCTCCTCCCCTTCCTTGTCCCTTTGCTGTGGGTCTGGAAACAGCTGAAACCACTGCTGAGGTGGCACTGTGACATCAGAATTGACATCACCCCTTCTGCTTCTGGGTAGGGTGGGATGACTGCAGAGTGAAGGGCTTTGCCCACCAGATCTCCAAGGTGGGCAGAAAGAATAAGGCATCCTCACTGACTGTAGAAAATTTGCAGAGGGTATTAAGAGGAGGAGACAAATAGTTGGAATTAATAACTCATAGGAATGTGGGTTTAATGCTACTGATTTTAATGGTTTTATGGACTGTAGCTGATCTCTCTGGCCCAGTCTTGGGCTCTCCCATTGCCAATATTCAGCTGTTCATGGAAAGTAGGATTACGATATTACTGCTATCGCATCAGCACCTCTTCCAACCTCACTGCCAACCCACCAGCCCCTGTAGATTTAAATCTAAGGATTTTCCACTACCAGGTCAAAGTGTAAGGGAGTAAACACTAGAAAAAACAGCAGTCGGGTCCTGCTCCTCACCCTTAATAGTGGTTCATAATGTTGCCATTGTATGAATAATTTTTTTTTTCAGGAGCAGTTCACCAGAGAAGCAGGTCATGTATGCTTATGCATACTGGTGAATTTCAGAGTGGTTGTCTTCAAAACAAAAATCAAAAAGCACCTGTGATGCAAAGGTGCAGGGAGGGTTTTGTCCATGAAACGTGCACCCGAGATGGTACAGAGTTACTGTTAGATTTGGTGCCCAAGCTGATCTCAACTATCAGGTCAAAGCATAAGGAGACAGAGTCTCTAAGGCAGCTAGGACCCAAACCATTAAGAGTTACACATTAGATTGTTCATTATGTGGCAGATTGCCAGCATCATGTCTATAGTTATGAAGAAATGCTGATGTGCCACAGGTCAAATAGACATGGAACATGAACATATGGACAAAAATAAAAATGCAGGGCTGTTTTTTTAAGGCACAAAGTAGGATCCGATGAGGTATTTCCCATGCAGGGCACAGAGAACTAAACACAAAATTCCCATTAACACTAATGGGAGTTATGCACTTAATGTCCCACATGCTGTTCTGAAAATCTAATATAACCCTGTGCCTAGATACCACTTTACATAAATAAAGAGTTAAACCATAAAAAAAATAAAATGTACCATCTACCTATTTAATATCTCCTAAAAATATACATTAACTTTCTATATGAACTTAACTGCTGACTATATCCTAGGGGAAAACATGTCTCATAAGACAATTTCTAGCTTTTAAGACTCATTTTGCAAAAAGAGAATATGCTTGTTCTCTGGGTCTGTGTTAGAGAACTAGTAGCAATTGTATCCAAATAGTCTTATTTTAATTTTGGGCAGACTCCTGCTGTCAATACAAAGGCTAAATTCCCAATAAAATCATGGGCACTTTTGCTTATGTGAGGACTAAGAGTGGGTCTTTTGTTGGTAAACACTTTAGAGAGTACATCTCAAATGCCCTTCAGTCTCAGTATAATGACTCCTTGAACCTGGGCCTACCAGCTGTTCCCTTCTGTCTCATTTTTCTACTAATCTTAAGCCTATAGTGAAATGGAGTTTGTAAAAATAGGGCCCAATCTAGTAGCCTTAATTCCAGGAGCAAAAAGGCTCCAGAACAAGAGTTAAGGCTCTATGTTAATGGCACATACGCAGAGAAGTTAGATAAAAACATGAGATATTGGAAGGTTGCAAAATAACATTATTTTTTAGAAGTCAGATCAATAAAGACACAAGAACACAAAAGCAGAGCAACTCAAAGTGGGCTGCTCTCTAAAAGAGGGTTACAACTTACCCAGTTTACTTTAGGTTGTCTCTTTACCAATTGATTCTGACACATTCTTCCCTATCACACCCCTCATTTACAAGCAAAACCACGAAACCCCTCTGAAATGTAAAATGATAGCTTGCAATTTTAACAGTTTCCGATACACCAGAGGGCTCCAGGAAGAATTTGTCATTTCCAGCCATGGGCATGGAAAGCGCAATCTTTGTGACTGAAGAAATCTACTATGTATTTGAGAGAGTTTGTGTGTCTGTCTGTCCATCCATTTGTTCAAGAATGCCTCCTAAATGGTAAGAGCTAGGACCATGAAATTTGGAATACAGCTTCCTCTTATAATGTACCAGGAAAATGGAGCATGCCTGGAATACGATTATTTCTCATGAAACGCAAAGGGAGGGATTTGCTAACAGGCACAGTTATACTGTAGAATGACCACAGGAGGATGGGCACATCAGGTAAAAGAGTAGCTGGCTGAGTGAGGGGCTCTGGATGTTGGCAGCCACCATACACAGATAAGGTTCCTGTTCTGGTAAGCCACTGGCCAAAAAGCATGGCCAGAGAGGCCTGGGGATCTGGCAACCAGGCAGGGCAGCACTTGCTGCCATACAGGCAGCTTGTAGGCACACTCCTTGCCATGAGCCTCACAACTTCACTCCAAACCCCTGAGCCCCTCCCACACCCAACCTCCTGCCCTGACTCCTGCACTCCCTACATTTCTGCCCTAAGCCATCCACCCCATCCTGAGCCCCCACACACTTCTCAACCCCCTGTCCTGACTTCTGTATCCCTCACCTCGTGCCCTGAGCCCCTCCTCACCCCTCAACCCTGACTCCTGCCCCCCCCACCATCCTCCTCCTGCCCCAAACCCCTCCTTAAGGAGCCAAACAATGCTTGGTAAATGGTGCTAGTACTTCATAACTGACATAAATATCAGCATGTCTTTTTACTACCTATTATGGACAATTAAATTGGCAATCCACTAGAAATTACTGTTAGTTAACTTAAAATTGGATTTTATGTAAAACCAACCTACAATATATTGTCTGAGCAACAAGAAAATCAAGATTAAAACTTCAACTATCCACAAAGAATAAGTACTTTAACTCCACTTTGCACTGTGTCTGTAGCTTGAGTTTAGCGTCATGATGAGTCCAGCGGATCTGGCCTTTCATGAGGGCCATAAGTAATGATGAACAGCTGGCCTTCTTAAATCAGGAAGTCTGCCGATAGTGGGCAATTTGAAAAACCATAGGCTAGCTATTGCCAACATTTGAGAAGCATTGCCAAAACCCTAAGAAATAAGAAAAATGCCTTTTCTGGAGTTTAACCCTCAGGCCATTTTAGGTGCCTAGAGACCGCTAACAAGTCCATTTAGCTGGCAAAGAAGTAATTACCTTAGGACAAGATTTTTGACTGTACTGATCAGTTATGGCCAAAATAAAAATATTTCTTGGAGGGGTTATGAAACAGTTCTGTATATCCACTGGGAATGGGACTCACATCATCACTTCCATATCGTATAGACTACTGAAAAGCCATCACACAGTAAGAGGGGATAGAGCCAACAGTGAAAGGTAATGCTATAGAACATATTTTAGTAACTAGTTTTAGCTTTTACTTATTTTTATAAGCAACAAATTAGGCTATTGTGGTAAAGAAAAAGTTTTCAATTAAAAATGTAAGTTGGTAGCAATAATCAGTGATTCCACTAGGACATCAGAATCAGGACACACTGTAGCCTGAAGGGATGTAAAAATTGATGAGATCCCACAACTTTTTAATAGAGTTTCTTTTTTATATTTTACACTGATCATGATGAACTACAGTATGATCCATCATAAATAGGCCAAACACTTCTAAAACTATGATTAAGAATCACAACAAACGGAGGGAGAACATACACTAAGTTAGCCTGCACTTGCAAAATTATTACCACTCTTACCTGGACATTTCCCTTCCTAGTCCATTACACATCCCATTCATTTTGCTTACATTTATCTTCCATCCTGCTTTCATGTTGTCATTTCTTACGATGATTTGTCTATATTTTCCTTAAATCAATACATCATCAGCTGCAAATCCTAGGTAATTCAACCCTGCTCTCTATTTATTCTAATAGCCATTTTCTCCATGGCATCTCCCCAACACCATATATGAGGTCCAAATAGCAGCTTATGTCAGATTACCTGTGGAAATCATGATGTATGTTGATTACGTCAGTAAAAATAATTGTAAGTATAGCAAAGCCTCAGGGAAAGTTGAACTCAGTAGCCTTTGAATGCCTGCTGCTTAGAAACAGCTGGATAGAACAGCGTGAAAAGTCGCATATTCAGGTTGTGCTGACCCTAGCAGACAGCATGAAATAGTGAAAGACTGTGACAAGACATTAGTTCAAAGATGTGTGTTGATTTTGTGTTGATTTTGGAAAAGGAAGTGACATCTCTGAAGCAGAGGTTGGAGTTGCTGAGAGAGAATGGGAGGAAGAGTTATGATCTCTCTCAGAAATGTATTGAAAAAGACCTTATTCAAAACTTTCTAGCAATCTGGATGGAGACAGTTGCAACTTTTTTATTACAACCTTGGATGAGCTCTCCCTTTTACTCACCAGACTAACCTTGGACCCCACATGCTCTATGCTGGCTATGTCAGACGGGGTTCAATCATAGCTTTTAGGCACAATTTTGAAGTGTAAATCCCCTATTTAGCATGCCTTCCTGAGACAAGAGACTCTGCAGTCCAACTGCCTAGATCCTGAAACTTGTGCTAACCCACCCAAGCCTTCCCAGTACCAACTGCAATCTGCTCACAGGTCCACTGAAGTTGTGGATACACAAAACTTCCTTCAATATCCTCACTACACTACAAATCCTTTGGGCATTGGTCAATGAACTTTCAGGACCCATGGACCCTCCTCCTTCCTAGTTTTGCCTCATTCTTCTGATTGGTGAGAGCCCCAGCTAAGAATAGACCTGGTCTTTTTAAAAAATTCCAGTCCTTTCTATCAGATAAGCTCATTCCATAGCTTCAAGCCCCTTGTCAGGTGATTCACTTCTCAGTTACAACCCACCTAAAGTCCTAACTAGGAAAACAGGTTCCCCTTTGCACAGCAGCCAGGACATTGTTCTAGAATGCCTCCATGTGTCTCACTGAAGTTCTATGTCTATACAGGTAACCTGCAGACTGTAGTAGCCTTTAGGGAATCCTCCAGGAATACAGATGCAGTGGCCGGGCTGAGTCGATGGACCATCAGGGATACTTACTTGCCCCACAGACACATTTTGCCTGTGCTTGAAACCCATATGAAAGAGAGATTTTGGAGGTCTACAGGAATTTTTCACTTGCTTCTTCAGTCAGAGTTAGTACAGCATGAACTGTGGCTATCTAAATGATTGGTTGAGTATTACCAGTGAGACTTGACTTATTTGACTGGACTTTGCCATACAAACTGCTAATTACTAAGCTGCACCTGGTCCTAAATGATTACCTAAAGGAAAAGGAGATGAATTGGTGTTACTGAGAATGTAGTTTGGTCAGGAGTGTCAGAAGCTTACATCCATGACAGAAAAAGTAACAACAGAGTAAACATTAATGTACTTTGTAACCAAATTCTTTATGCTTCATTTGCTGCTTTAGTTTCGGTATTTCACTTCAAGCAACTTCATATTTCTCACACTACTTCAGTTTATTTTTCTCCCTCTCCTAGCAAAGAGCTAGAAGGGAAGTTCTAGCCAGTACTTAAATGAATTATATCTAAAATTGCAATATTAACAAAAAAGTGTGCTAAGCTATTTAGAAAGTTGAATTACCTTACTTTAAAATCACTTACATCAAGAATGTGATCAAGAGACACTGACAGTACGTTCAAAAGTAATGAAGAACTGTGCTGGGGTGTTTACATTGCTGCCATAAAAGCTCTGTACATTAAGATCTTACTCCCAGTGTAGTGTAGGTTGCTTGTTTTCTTTAGGTTACTGCCTGATGGCAGGGAAGCAAACTGGATGACTGCATTGCTGTATGGGACTTATTGTTATGAGAGCAAACCACAGGCAATGTAACACACACAACATTTTAATGTCTTCTAGAGAAATGCAAAAAGAAAAAACCGAAATGACAGTAAGATAGCAGAGACACAGGCAAAATCATGGAGACATAGCTATTTACAGCTGTGAATAACTATCCAACTTCACTTCATAAGCATTTGCTTGGGGAAACTGATTTTTTGCTAATACAGTGCTTCCCTTTAATTCAGGCACCAGTTGGCAGTTAATTTGATCCTCCATTTAATTTGATGAAAATCTTTGAAACGTAATCATTTAGCGTTTAAAAATATAACTTCTACCCTTCATTTTTTCTCCTGCAAGCAAATTCTGTGGAATAAATTCATTCATAGCTCCACATAGTTGCTGTTTAATAGTGATGAGCAGTTTAGAAATGCCTACAAATAAACTAATAAAGAAGGTCAAAATCCTGAGAGAAAAGTGGCCCAAGGAAAATCTGTGCACTCATTAAAAATGACTATAAAAGTAAAACATGACATTACAAGAATTACCATAATAATGCTTAGTTGTTATAATCACTTTTCAAATATCCAAGTGCTTTACAAAGGTGAGTAAGTGTTACTATTCCCATTTTACAGACAGGCAAATTAAACACAGAGAGACTTAAGCGAGGTCACACAGCAAGTCAGTGGCACAACAAGGAACAGAAGCGTTGTCTCAGTATTCTTGATGTGGTGTGCTTTTTATTGAGCTGATCTACCTCCCATGTGAGCTGCAAGCTATGACCCATAGCTTGGTGGTCACACTAAGAACCACCACATATTTTAATCAAAAATAGGAAGAGACTTGATTGACATACGAGGAAAACTAGGAAGTCAACAATCTTATGCAAGGTGGGAGGGAACTCCTTACCATTTCCACTTTGCTCCAACCAAAAGAGATGTTTTCGGCAGAGCTCTAACACTTGTCACAAGGCTGTTCACAGTAGTGCCTAGCTGAGTCCTTTCTTGTTTTTTATGAGAAAAAACTTGAAACATCAGTTTGGCTAATGCAAAAAGCGATTGGTAGGAAATAGCAGATACCTAAACGGCAGAAAATGGAAGAAAGTAATAGTCAGTGGAAACAGAAATGACACCATGCAGTACTCCAAAATTCAGAGGCAAATGTGTTTTCATTATATCACAATACCCTTGACTTGCTATTTGTCCGAAGCAGAACCTGCTACACACAGGCTCCCATATGAACCAATCATCGTCAATTTAAAATGCCTGAAAACAAAATTAAACAATATACATTGCACGTTATTTAAACTACATGCCCCTAACTGAGCCAACATATCATAAGCAGTGGGAATGGAGTCAGGCTCTTGTTTCCTGGAGGGACTGTTACTGAAGGGATGCTAGTAAAACAGGGAATGTGGAGAATTAGGTTGGAAGCAGCTCAGTCACATAGACAAAGCAGTCCACAGGATTTCATACAGTTTTATTTGTGCAGCTTAAAATCCACATAGCTTCATGCTCTATGAATGAAACTGCTAGGGTGTGTCTAGACTACATCCCTTTGAAAGTGCAAATGAAGCTGGGATTTGAATTTCCCGTGCTTCATTTGAATAATCACATAATGGCGCTCTTTCGAAAAAGTGCTATTTTGAAAGTAAAACCGCAGTCTAGACACAGTTCTTTTGAAAAAGGAAGGCTTTTTCGAAAGATCCTGTAAACCTCGGGATCTAGACCGAGTCTAGACTGCGGTTTTACTTTTGAAATAGCGCTTTTTTGAAAGAGCGCCATTACATGATTATGCAAATGAAGCGTGGGAAATTCAAATCCTGGCTTCATTTGCACTTTCGAAGTGCTTCATTTACATCCCTCTGCCAACAGAGGGATGTAGTCTAGACATAGCCCTAGAGATTTATTTAAAGGAAAGAGAAAAAGTAGCAATTGGGTGCCATGAGTAAGACCTCAATCATAGCAGAGAGGCTGTAAGTACTGAAATGGGCCAGAGCAACACCTATATCTCAATCCAGTTTCCTCAAATGTGCAGGCGAGTTTGCCCTGTGGTTTTGGTTCTGTCCTACTTTATGTTTTGTTGGAGATCCATGGGCACAATCCTACTGTTGTCATCTGGTACACTCATTCTTTTCCTTCCTCCAAGTAAATAAACAAACAAAAATCCTCCCCCCGCCCCCCGATGTCTCTTACCTCATTTTATTTTTCAGGTCAGTGCCTGTGTGGTAGGTTTTTTGTATAACATTATTTTTACTACTTTGGTTCATGCTCATCTGTTCTGAGGGCAGCTTGTGTAAGCCCCACATTTTTGTAGCTTACCTAACCCTTTAAAAAAAGGACACAGACAACTCCTATGTTTTGAAAGATACAATGAGATATGACATTTGTTCTTCCCCCCACACACCCCTTATCAGGAGCTTTCCAAAAGAGCTCAATACAGCATTTCTACAATAACATATTTCATTCATTGTGATACTTTCCTGACTTTTCTATTTTGACAGGCAAATGAATACAGGGGAACAATACTAATAAGGCACCTGAGGCAGATAGAGGGTTAATGAGACTTCTAGTGAAATGCTCTCATTAGGTGTGAAGGCATCTCATTAGATGGTGACATAGCTTATGAGAGGGAAGTGGGGCACAGACCTGTAGCATTGCTGACCAAATCTAAAAGTATTCCTTTGCTTTTGAGATGCCCATCCCTAGAACCGGTAGAAACAAAAGGAAGGCCTCATTAATTCCTAGAGCAGAGCCAGAATGTTCATTTCAGCCTCACACTCAATTTTCCTGTAAAGATTTGTGGAACACAAATACACAATGTTTTCAGTCACAGATGATGCAGAGAATGACATGTTGACTGCAACCATGCAGGAATGTTTCCTGACAATGAGAGAGAGCATGCAAATATAAACTCCAGAGCTGAACCATGATTCCTGCACAGCTGGGTATTACAATTTCAACCATGGAAAGGAGGCTGACCATAAGAACAGTCATACTGGCTCAGACTAAAGGGCCATCTAGCTCAGTATGCTGTCTTCTGATAGTGGCCAATGCCAGGTGCCCCCAGAGAGAATGAACAGAACAGGTGATCAGCAAGCGATCACAACCCTATCACCCATTCCCAGTCTCTGACAAACAGAGGCTAGGGACACCATTCCTAATAACCATTGATGGACCTACCTTGCTAATAACCTACCTGGCTAATAACCATTGATGGACCTACCTTCCATGAACGTATCTAGCTCTGTTTTGAACCCTGTTCAAGTTCTGGCCTTCACAACATCCTCTGGCAAAGAGTTCCACAGGTTGACTGTGAATTTCTTGAAGAGATACTTCCTTTTGTTTGTTTTAAATATGCTACCTTGTTGCTAATGCCCAGGAATGAGTGGCAGAGAGTCTGATTCTATTCCTAAACCAATGATTCATCAAATGCTTAAGAACAGAAGTCAACTTAAGTATGTATGTGCGAAGTATTTCATTGAATAAGGATGGACGTGATCATGGGCTTAAAATTAAACGAGCAAATTGCTCAATTAGGGAGTTAAATATTTCTGTGTCTTGGTCCCCACCATCCAGTTCTTGAGATGGGATATCCAGAACTGAATACAGTGTTACTTAGAACTTAAAATGCTGTAATTCAGTTACATTATTTTATTTCCCAGTGGAAAGTTGTCACCATCACACAAGCTACCCCTCCCGCCTCCATCCTACATATGTACAGTATGATGGGGGCTAATTTGGCTACGACAAATCAGGAAAGAGATCTTGGAGTTATCGTGGACAGTTCTCTGAAAACTTCCACACTGTGTGCAGCGGCGGTCAAAAAGGCAAATAGGATGCTAGGAATTATTAAGAAAGGGATAGAAAATAAGACCCAGAATATCTTACTGCCCCTGTATAAAACTATGGTACGCCCACATCTTGAATACTGTGTACAGATGTGGTCTCCTCACCTCAGAAAAGATATTTTGGCCTTGGAAAGGGTTCAGAAAAGGGCAACTAAAATGATTAGGGGTTTGGAACGGGTCCCATATGAGGAGAGGTTAAAGCGACTGGGACTTTTCAGTTTAGAAAAGAGGAGACTGAGGGGGGATATGATAGAGGTATATAAAATCATGAGTGGTGTGGAGAGGGCCGATAAAGAGAAGTTATTTATTAGTTCCCTAAATAGAAGAACTAGAGGACACCAAATGAAGTTAATGGGTAGCAGGTTTAAAACTAATAAAAGAAAGTTCTTCTTCACACAGCGTGTAGTCAGCCTGTGGAACTCCTTGCCAGAGGAGGCTGTGAAGGCTAGGACTATAATAGAGTTTAAAGAGAAGTTAGGTAATTTCATAGAGGTTAGGTCCATAAAAGGCTATTAGCCAGATAAAATGGTGTCCTTGGCCTCTGTTTGTCAGAGGCTGGAGAGGGATGGCAGGACACAAATCACTTGATCATTGTCTTCAGTCCACCCTCTCTGGGGCACCTGGTGCTGGCCACTGTCGGCAGACAGGCTACTGGGCTAGATGGACCTTTGGTCTGACCCAGTACGGCCATTCTTATGTTCTTATGTTCTGTGTTGTTGCAGAAGAGATCAGATACAATGAGAATGGAGACTGAGATAGTAGGTCTAGGTTGAGGCATACTCGTAGCACAAACAGTGAGGAACAGAGTGCTAATGCCAGTGCTCTGCCTATCCTGTGGATAGAGAACATCATTTTCCATGCCTGTCAATCCCGAACCTTTGATCAACTCATTCTCATGCACACATGCATGAAACATTCAGAGTGATGTTATCTCTGGAACGAAGGGAAAAAGTAAGATACACCTACAGCATGGGCAAAATGCTTGAATTTTGTGGAATTCTTTGTGGAAGGAAGGAAGGTATTGGAGAAGTCTCCCCGAGATGGTGGGCAGGGCACCAACAGCAGGCCACAGCTTTGGTAATTAAGGTAAGATGGGGAAGTCTGGGATGTCACTGGGCAGTGATATGATTGCTAGTGGCATGTGGGAAGGAGAGAATTAAAAAATATATATTGTGCTTCACATTTTAAGAAGTTCTACAAAAGACCCTGGTGTCAGCAAACTTCTCATGTGCAGTTTGTGGAATACCTGCTCATAACATAGCAATCTTTCACTGAGGCTGCCAGCTAGTGAATCTGCAGCTTCTTGAATTCAGTGCACCCATCCTTACTGCAAAAATGAAAAATTATTAAAAGAAAAGGAGTGGATGTTAAAATGTCCATGTCTAACTGAAGTACAGGTTACCTTACCCTAAGCTCACATTTCACAAACTTTTCGGTCAGTGGCTCCTTGTAAAAACTTAAATATTTTTTGCTTCCCTTATATGTATGCGATCCTTCTATAGTGAATGTAATAACAAGCCTAATTTATCTGGGGGTGTTTTGAGAAGTTGCAGACAATAACTGACCTTGGCAGGAAGAAGGTGTGGAGCAGTGAGATTTTCTTTGATTTCGACTGTAATGAAATTTGTAACACCATGAGATACGCCCCTACCCCAATTGCCTTTCATAAGCTCCAGTGGTCACAAACCACAGATTGAAAAATACTGCCTCTCACCCACTGCACTAAAGCATCATTTTCCAGAAGGTGTTTTTGTAACTGTGAAATTTAAGCACCATCAATTCTATCTTCCCAGCACAGAGGAAATCTGTTCCTGAAGTACAGAAGCAATAGTAATAGTACAACTAGAAAACAAGGCCATTTTGGTTACGTAAGAGTTGCATGCCAAGACCACATCTACACTACGCGGAAGATCGATACTCCGGAGGTCAATCTTCTGTTGTTAAATGTAGTGGGTTAAGTATGGACTTGTAAACTGAACACTGAGGGCAGCTCTGGCCTGTGTCCAGTACTCCTTCTTTTGTGAGGAGTAAGGGAAGCTGACGGGAGCGTTTGGCTCCAGTCAACCTCCCACTGTGTGGACATCATGGAAACACAGTTTAAGATTCATTGAATCCAGCTATGTAATTAACTTATTTTGACCTTCCACTGTAGTGTTGACCAGGCCCAAGTGAGTATGGTATATCTAACAAACATGGCCATGTTGGTAATTTAAGTGCAACACCCCAAGAGAATATCTGCTTAGCCCAGATATTCTAAGCTAATATTCATGGAAGACGCACAACTCTACGCCTTTGTACTGCAGAGAACAGCACTTGTGAGTTGTTTAAGAAAAATGGGGTATGTCTACACTGCAGAGTTTTTCCAGAAAAATGGCTGGTTTTCTGGAAAAACTGCACTTACATCCACACTGCTATTGCATTCTTTCGACAGAAAGTCAAAAGAACAAAGGAGTTTTTCTGCCAGAAGCAAACTTCTTTCTACAAGGAAGAAGCCTTTTTCCAAAGGACGCAGAAGAGAGTGATTTTTCGAAAGAAGAGGCCTCCAGGAAAATGCACAGGTGTCCTGGTGGCCACTCTGTCCATAGTAATCACAACTGAAATGCGAGATAGTGTCCAATCAATGTGGACGCTATCTTTCGAAAAAGCATGTCACTTTTTCATTGTGCTTTTTGCTGTGTAGACACTCTCTTTTGAAAAAGAAGCCAATACATTAGGCACAGGATATCTGCAGGTAGAACCTGTCATGTGCTAAATTACCACGGAGCTTGGGAATACTGCTGTATTATGATCAGTTGTTTCAATAATTTAATACCACCTCAAATAGAGAAGCCGCTCCAGACAAAACATGGCAGATTTGAACAAATGTTTGGATAAAGCAGCTGAAAAATGAAGCCAAATGGAGTGATGATGGAGGAGTGACTGATACAGTTTACTAATCAGAGTTAATAATAACAAAAAATAACATCATCATGGTCTGGTATAAATCCTATGATTAGCATGACCACAGTCAGAATAGTACACTCAACTAGTGAAGATTTACTAGCTATACCCAGGGCACTGAAAAGAAAGATCTACTTTGGAATGCCTGACTCAAAGCAAGTTAGCACTTGAGGTTTGCAGCAATAAATAAAAAATAAAAAGCTGCGTCAAACTTTTTTAATTGCAACACTGTATATATTAAAAATGTCATGGATTGGCAGACAAACTGGTCTCTATTCCTAAAACAAAGAATTACACAAGATATTTGAATGATTCTGAATAATTCTGTATGAGTCAGGAAACGGAGGATTTAGTCACTGTTCACAGAGCAGTTTTTAATCTGGATTTAGAATTCAGCATGTGGAAGTGCCACTTTTTGCCCGTACAAGTAAACTGCAGATTTGCTGATATTACATTTTGTTAATTCTGCAGACAGTGCTTTGATAGGATTTCTGCACGCTTAAGTTAACTCACTGCTCTCTAGCTGAAAAGCAATTGCAACGCCCAGAATTACTATTGATCCTCATCCCCACCAAAACAAGCTTAAAATCTTTAGTGGAGAGAGGACAGTTAGTAGAAGAGCTTCCTCTCCAACCTTCTCCTCATGACCACATATTTTGCTTACATCCTTGCCAGCCTCTTTGTGCTGGCATCCTAGACACTGCCTGCTCCCAATTAAAATCCATGCTCCTTAATCTAGTAAAATAGAAGCAAGACTCTCCCTCTGAGTGCCCTTCCCCAGCATCATCCAAGCATCCTTCAGCACTAAGACAACTAGAAAAAATACAGTGAAGAGAAAAGCATATGTACTTAGCACTAAAATATGAGAAATCACACAAATATTTATCTTAATACTTCCCTCTCTCCTATACTGTTATTCCTCCCTACCCCTTCATAAATAGTAAAAGACACAGAAATGTATATAGCAGAGAGATTCTAAGAGAAGCTTAATTCCCAATTTAGTCACTAGAGTTTCCCCTTAAGGAAAAATTTACCCACTGAATATGTACTGCTTATATCTGCCCAGCTGATTACTACAGCTATTGGACTGCCAGGGACTTTTCATCTAGTTGACCCCTAAGGAGGCACAGCCTTGCCAGTGATATGTGTAAGGAGAGCTATTCTCATACTACAAGTTGAATTTCCTTGGTCTGGCACCCTTAGGACCTGACTGGTCCTGAACCAGGGCATTTGCTGGACCAAGGAGGTCATTGCGGGCATCTCTGCTGCCACGGCTGAGATTCCACTCTGGCAGAAGCAGAAGGGCTAGCACTGATGGAGCAAGTAAAGAGGGGTGCTTGGGGGAAGAGGCAGGGAAGCTGCAGAGCCCCATGACTAAGGGCCAGGAGCAAAGCTCTGCAGCAAGCAGCAGAGCTCTGTGTCTGGGGGGGCTGCACTCCCTGCCACCAACCATAGGCCTCCAGGCATGGGGTGTTACACCTCCCTCCTCCCCCCCCCCGCAACCTCCCTCTCGGTTCCTGAGCTTAAATGCCACAAATGAGCTATTTGCAGCACTCTGGAACTCCAGATTATAGAAGTTCAACTTGTACTACTACTACCGTTTCGGAAAAAGCTTGTTCTATTGTTAGGTAGAGAAGGAATTAAGGATAAAGGAATGGACCAATTTGAAAAATAATACAACCATTCAACAGGTAGGAGATTGCTGAGTGAAATTGAGAAGAAGGTTGATTGTTATAATGTGTAACATTTTGCACTTATATACCACTCTGCATCCTGAGAACTCATCACACCAGAGAAGTTAAGGCCAAATTTTTCCATGAAAGGATCCAATTCTACTAATTTTGGGTACCCAGCCTGAGACAGGCAATGCCTGATTTTCAGAGGCAGTGAGCACTTGCAGTTCCCACTGACTTCAGCTGGACTTATGGGTGTTCTTCACTTTTGAGAATTGAGCCAGAGGGGTCTCAAGTGGCGCACACAGCAGCCTAGCTATCCAGACTTTGTCAAGTGCTTTGTAGTCAGCACAGAAGAGACGAGTTGTAAGGAAAGAGCTACAAGAGGGTAATGAAGTGGCTTTATGGATTTTTACAGAGAGCTACACCCCCACCATAAAGGGGGAACATAGGAGAAAGCAGAAAGGTATGTGAAAGAAAACTTAATTCTAAAGCTTCCCTCCGACTGCTGTAATTAACTCAGTCAGGTTCCTTGTACAATGATGGGAATGCCAGATGTATCTACATTCTGGCAAGCTCCCTAGGATGTTCAGGTTCTACAGATATCCTGCTGTCTGAGGCGTGATGGGAACCATAGATTTGGATGGTAGTTTTGGCAGGTGCCTCCACATTGAATCTCCTCGCTATGAAGAATTACAAGAAAACTCATCAAGAAGAAAACACACTGATGTGGGAATAAACTGCTTAGGACAAAATTTGGTCCTTCAGGGACCCTTTCCCTTTGAGGAGGAATGAGGCATTCTGTTTTGCTTCTTCCACTTTCTCCCTATGTTAGTTTAATCAGACCGCCTTCTCTTTTCTCCTCATAGTCGCATTCTCAGCTGGGAAACTGCTATTTACAACAATTTAAGTGACATTTGTATATAAGGGCTTATCTAGACTACACTAAAGTGTTGAAAGATGATATGCAAATTCCCCGGGAATTTGCATATCTTCTTCCGATCTCACTTTCAAAATCAGTTTAGACGCAGCTTTTTCAGCAAACCCCCCCTTTGTCAAAAAGCCCCACCTCTGTTGAAAATGAGGTTTACACGGCTTCAGGGGTGGCCCTCTAGCTGCCAGCAACTGGCGCCCTAGGCGAACCATGCAATTGGCGCCCCCACCTCCAAACCCCTCAATGATATTGCACCACCATTTGGCGCCCCATTTAACTTGGCACCCTAGGCGACCGCCTAGTTCGCCTATATGGACGGGCCACCCCTGCATGGCTTTTCAACAAAGGGGGGGTTCGCCAAAAAACCCGTGGAATTTGCATATCCTTTTTCTACACTTTAATGTAGTCTAGATAAGCCCTAAGAGCCCAATCAGAGAGATGGGAAATTCGACTAGCTTCTTATCCAGGCCTTCAAGAGCCAGAAGCAGCATTTCTACTACATAAGAGCCTCTGGAAATGTAAGCACTGGGGCAGTACATTAGAATCCTTTTTTAAAAAGATATCAGCAAAATCATATTTATTTCATCCCCAGTAAAATTCAGGTGTAATATATATGGGTTCAGAGCCTCAAAGATATTAATATGACCCATTGTTGAACAGTTTTATGCAGGGTTCATGATTTGGTTTACAAAGACTCCAGCCTGCTTTGTACTATGGCAAATGTGTTGTTAAAAACTCTCTTGGCCTTTTATCAAAGCTTCAGTAACAGAAAGAAAAGCAGTTAAAGCATTAACACAAAGTATGAAATGAGGCATTCATTTTAACAACACTTTTGTTCCTTTTAGCTACAGAGAGTATTGGAAACCCCACCCACACCCACTGAACTATCTTTCAGCTAGTAATAACAGTCCTGTGGGAAGAAAAGAGAAAAAGTGAGCTTAAACAGCTAGAGCAGTTATTGTTGCAGACTACCCAACAGTCCCAGGTTTTGCAGGGCTGTCCCACCTTATACAAAGCCCCTAGCACAGCTGAAGGAGCTCCTGTCCTGCAGGGCTGGCTAGGCTCAGCTCCTCACCTACGGCATTGCAATTTGCTCCCCCTCTTCCCTCACAGCCCCTCCCCTCCCTGCTCTACCATTCCTTCCTCACTCCAGCCCCAAGCCTTTCCACAGCCACTTCCCTATCCTGATGCACGTGAGTGTTGGAGCTGAGGAGCAGGGTGAATGCAGGGCAGGCCCAACTCTGCAACGCTGCCCACCCCCACTCCAAGCCTTTCACATCCTGGAGGTAGGACCTGTCCCACTTTAGCCATTGGGAATGTTGCTAGGTAGGTCATTGTGAGTCTGACCCTGTTTGCTAGAAAACAAAACAAAACCAACACACAGAAAAAGAACAGCAAAGATGGACAATGCATCTGTCTCTGATGCTGGCTCTCCCTTACACTCCCACTACTGGAAAAACCCAGGCATGGCACTTGGTCTTAGTAGCCTCTCTGAGATCTGGCAAATTCATACCAACCTTCAGCTAATTAGGGCATTGATTTTAGTTGCCTCTTTCATCCCAGGCTCACAGCCTTGTTGCCAAATATATATATTCTTGGCCAACTAATTCAGACCCATATTAGACAGAAGCAAAAGGAGGATAGAAAAGACAACAATGCAGAGAAGAAAAAAGGACACATGGGGATGGAGTGACACAGTCTCATATCCCATGTTGTGGCTGGGATTTAGCTGGAGATGGCAGAGATAGCAAGGTCATCTGGGTGCCTGTCTCTCTCTGTCCCCACTGGGATCGCTCTCAGGATCAAAACAACAAAGGGCCAACAGTCACACGGTGAGTCCCAGGAAACAGTGGGGATGGCACCCATGATGCTAAAAGTCCACTCTCATCCTATTCACCCATCTCCTAGTCAGCAGTTCTTGTCAGATAGCTAATTCGTCTGCTTATTTCCCCACCAAAACCGTTTCTTTGTAAGAAGCACAAAAGAGAGGCATGGGTGGAAGAGTCTATCCTCTTATTTTGTTCATCAGTTAGGCCTACTTTCCAATACACCAATTTTGGGCCATTGATTTCCAGTCCCATACTTTTCTTGTTCACCAGACATGATCTTAACAGCTCTTGAATGATATCAGCAAGTTACTTTGCTTTCTCTGTCTCCCTTTTGCACCTTTTCCCATTAACATTTGTTATAGGTTGTGACATTTTATCAACTCACTTTTTACAATTAGGGTAAATTTGTAGGCCAATTATCACAGCATAATTTCTAAGGTGATACACTTATATTTTAAAAAGCTATTTCCCACCTACTAATGTTTAAAATATTGTAATTTTATCTTTAGCCATAGCACAAGCCATGTATAGCTAAGTGCTGTCTTCATCTGAAATAGTGCCTAAGTACTGTGTTTATGACTTAAATCCAGCTCTGTGAGCGGCTCAATGCACAGCAATTGCTTTTCATATCAAGTGGTGTACCCTTTCCCAAACTTTTAAACCAATTTTATATATACTCAAAGACTGTAGTGTTAGTCATTTCTACTTTACTGCCACCAGGTACTTGGAAAGAAGGAGTCACGGCAACTTAAAAAAAAAAGCATCTCCAGAAGACACAAACTCAGCCAGCAGTATTGAGTGGGCTCCTGCTGGGGGGCTGTCTCAAGATCAGTACTGTTTAATATTTTATTAATAATTTGGATAATGGAACAGAAAGTGGGTTTATAACATTTGTGGACAGTACCAGGCTGGGAGGAGTTGCTGGCACTTTGGAGAACAGGATTACATTTCCAAATGGCCTTGACAAATTGAAGAATTGGTCTGAAATCAGTTAGATGAAATTCAGTAAAGACAAGTGCAAAATACTACACTTAAGAAGGAAAAATTAAATGTGCAAAAGAGAGAATAACTGGCTAGCCAGTAATACTACTGAAAAAGATCAAGGCATTATAATAAATCACAAACTGAATATGAATCAACAATGTGATGCCACTGCAAAAAAATCTCATATCGTTCTGGGGTGTACTAATAGAAGTATTGTATTAAAGAAACAGAAGGTAATTGCACTGTTCTACTCAGCATTGGTAAAGATTCAGCTGCAGTACTGTGTCCAGTTCTGGGTGCCAAACTTAGGAAAGATGTGGATGAAAAGGAGGGATTTCAGAGGAGAACAAACAAACATAAAAGGTTTAGAAAATCTGACCTGTGAAGAAAGATTTTAAAAGCTGAGCATGTTTAGTCTTCAGAAAGAGCAGATTGAAGAGGGACTTTATATCAGTCTTTAAACATGAAAGGACTGTTATCAAGAAGATTATGATCAGTTGTTCTCCATGTCCACTGAAAGGAGACAAGTAGTAAAGGGGCATTGGAGCAATGAAGCTTTAGGTGAGATATTAGGAAAAACTTTCAACTATAAAGATAGTTAAGCACTGGAATGGGATGGGATTCCAAAGGAAGCTGTGGAACCCCAATCACTGGGAGTTTTAAGGAATAGATTAGATAAACACCTGTCAGGGATGGTCTAAATTTACCTTAGTGCAGGGGGCTGTACAAGATGACCTCACAATGTCCCTTCCAGATCTGGATTTTTATGATCCCAAGATTCTCCAAGCCTGGAAATTCCGAACTACCATTACAAGAAGTGCTCCCCTGCCTTTTGAAGCTTCCATCAGTCATCACAACCCACCCACTCCCCAGTTACAAACACCATTTTAAAAGAGAATAGATTAAAAGTGCAAAAGAGATGAGAAATCCAGATAAAAGGTATGATACTCTAAAAGGTATGCTATTCACCAGGAGCCTAATCTAAAGGCCATCAAGGTATGGGACTCTTTCCATTTGCATCATTAGGCCTTAGTCCAGACTCACGGGGCTTCCAAAAATCCATTTAAGTACCCAGTTTTAATCTCCTTTCTTAAAAACAGCCCCCAAAGCAGCCACAAACAACTTCAACATCATGTTTTCCAATACCATCTTTATACTGCAAGATTTCTTTGGTGACAGTGATATCCAGAGATACAATGGAATGAAGGTGATGCACTACTATTTATTCAAACTAATAGTATCTAAAGCTCAGCCTAAAAAGATCTTTTGTGATCCAGCAGCCCCTGCAGATTACATCAGTTTTCAGTCCTGAAACTTGCACGTTGTAACTGGTTTTGACTGTCCTGTAACAATCATCATATTATCTTGCTCAGTGCTTCCAGGCATCACCGGCTTCAGAGGCTCAGGCCTTCCCCCAGACATCACTACCCAATCCCATTTACTTGAATAGTTCAGCTGTAAGCAACAGAGAATAGAAGGAATTATTCCAGCCAACACTAAAATGCTTACCCATTCAGTTCCACACTCTCACACCTAATGGAATGTATGCTTCGCCAAGCCCAGGTTTAAGTCATTTTAAACTCTCTTACAAAAGACAGTCTCATAGGGAGACCAGCATTTCTCAAATTGGGGGTCCTGACCCAAAAGGGAGTTGCAGGGAGGTCACAAGGCTTTTTTAGGGAGGCCATGGTACTGCCACCCTTACTTCTGCACTGCCTTCAAAAGCTGGTCAGAGGGAGAGCAGCAGCTGCAGGTCAGGCACCCAGCTTTGAAGGCAGGACTCCACCAGCAGCAGCACAGAAGTAAGGGTGGCAATACCATAACATGCCATTCTTACTTCTGTGCTGCTTCCTTCAGAGCTGAGCATCCAGAGAGCGGCAGCTGCTGACTGAGGGCCCATCTTTGCAGGTACCAACACAGACATAAAGGTGGCAATACCATTCTAAGTGATCCTTACTTCTGCGCTACTGCTCGTAGTTGCTTTGCCTTCAGAACTGGGCTCCAAGCCAGCAGCCACCACTCTCCAGCTGCCCAGCTCTGATGGCAGCACTGCTGCCAGAAGCAGTAAGGGTAGCAGTACCGCAACCCCCCACCACAATAAACTTGCGATCCTCCCCCCACAACGCTTTTTTGGGCCAGGACTCCTACAATTACAATAGCATGACATTTCAGATTTAAATAGCTGAAGTAGTGAAATTTATTATTTTTAAAATCCTATGACCATGAAAGTGACCAAAATGAATTTGGTAGGGGCCTATCTATATGCTATATATTGAACTGCAAGTATAATATTTCTATTCCCATTGATTTTATAATTGCATGGCAAAAATGAGAAAGTAAGCAGTTTTCCAGTAGTCGTGTGCTGTGACACTTACATTTTTATGTCTGATTTTGTAAGTAAGTTTTTAAGTGAGCAGAAACTCTGGGGTACACGAGACAAATCAAACTTCTGAAAGGGGTACAGTAGTCTAAAAAGATTGAGAGACACTGGGACAGAATAAGATAACAGAATGAAGTACTAGTGGCCTTACAAATGGAAAAACACTAATCCTCTACTTTCCCAGTCTGCTATATGGGTCCATATAGCTATAAGTGAATACCCTAATACTATGAGCCTCTCTCTCCACATACATGACAATTTTTTGGGGAGCAAACACTGAAGTACTAAGGGATCTGACTAGACTTGGAAAACCTTAGTCCACGCAGAGAGGCTTTTTAAAAAAGAACACAGTGGAAAGGGTTCCTCTGATATGTTGGACAGCTCCTGGTTCTTTAAAGCTTCTCTAATCCATTGGTTTGTTGTTGTTTTAATGTTGGGTGTCCAATTAATTACTTGGGGTTTTGTGGGGAAACTGCTTAACAAACATTATTTTCTTGGCAAGGCACATCCCATTAGTGATTGATCGTAAGAGCCTAGGAAATGAAGCTCTAAGTACTTTATCAGCTTCCTGCCCTTCCTTTGAATGACAGCCTATAATCATTAAAAAAAACACCCTTGGCATTAAAATGATTTATTTTAATCTAAACAGCGATTACTTTAATTAAACACATTTTACTCCTCTTGAAAGTGACAAAGCACTTCTCTGAAGCTCTCTATCACTCTATTTATCAAACAGTTCCAATAGAACGGAAGGCCAGTTCTCCCAGACCACTTTGCCATGGAATTTCAGTGTTGCTTTGAAGAAAAATCTGCCAAAGGGAAACAATAAGGGTGTGTCTACATTGCAAAGTTATTTTGGAATAATGGCTGTTATTTTGCAAGCATCTGCGCAGCAATTCAGTTATTTCAAAATAATTTCAAAATAACGGACGGCTTATTTCGACTTCTGCAAACCGCATTCTATGAAGAATAACCCCTATTCTGAAATAGTTATTTTGGACTAGGGGCTGTGTAGATGCTCCACTTCTGCTATTTTGAAATAGTCCCTCACCAGAGCCATTCTAAGTTATTCCTCCTGCGGCTCTAAATCAAGATAAGCACATCTACATTAGGGATGCCTGCCTCAGATTAATTTTGAGGTTTCCCTGCAGTGTAGATGTGCTATTTTGAAATAAGCTATTTCAGAATAACTATTCTGGAATAGCTTATTCTGAAATAACTGTGCAGTGTAGATGTAGCCTAAGAGGCCAAATTCTTCTCAGATAGAATTGCAGCAATGTCAAAGGAGTACCACTTGAGATGAATCTGGATCATTGGTTTTACACAGGAAACAAACCCACGCCATGAAGTATGGATCCAAATCTGTATGTAAGCTTTCTCAGCGTTCAGGAATTTTCAGATCCAGAGGTTTGTGTTAGGTGAAATCTCTCCGTCATAGGTGGGTGAGGAATCTAAACTTCACTATTAGTTAACATTTACACTGTACTGATGCCTAGCAGCCAGCCAGACTCCATTGTGTGTGGCACTGTACAAACATAGCAAATGACAGTTCCTAAGAGGAATGCTAACACATGGGAAAGATAAATTCAGTGTTCATTAGATTTTCCCTTTTACAGAGACACAATTTTTTAATTGCTTGTTTTCACAAGGTCTCCAAAAACAAATATTGTAAGAAAGGCAATTCTCACAATATTCCCAACCAAGCTGGAAGTCCAACTCTCTCACTTATTCCTGGACAAATCCAGAGTAACTACAGTGCAGTACATGGACCTAATCCATGAAAATCTAGTATTTTACAGAGGATAGAATCACTTGTAGAAAAACTTCACTTCCACACCTTTCTATACATTTGCTTCTCTTGTAGAAATAAAAACACTTTAGCATCTTGAAAATATTCAGTTGACTCCTTTTTCCACTATCATGACTCAACATTTTGGGGGGTTGATTCAGGGCCAGATATAAGTGCCTTCTCTGTGGATGCTCTGGGGCTGGAGCACCCATGCAAAAAAATAGTGGGTGCTCCAGGGAAAGATAAGCTGTTGACAGCCAGCCAATAAGCTACAGCCAATAAGCTACTGCTTGGGTAGCTTCATCAGCTGTTTCCAAGCACTGAAGCCAACTAGCTCTCCCCATCTGGCCAATGAGCTCTTTGGTGCAAAGCCTTCATCATCTATTTGGCCAGAAGCCAATCCAGCTGTTCTCCCAGGCTATGTCTACCCTGTGTTTTTTTTTGTGGAAGAGGATATGCAAATGGCACACTAATTTGCATATCTTCTTCCGATTCTTTTTGCAGAAGAGGTTTTGCCACTAAAAAGCTCCATGTAGACGGGGCCAAATGTCAAGAAAAAACCCTTTTTTGCAAGATCTTGTAAATCTCGATTTTTGAGGAATAGGGGTTCTTGTGAAAAAGGGGTTTTTTTTCTGACAAATGGCCCCATCTACATGGGGTTTTTAAGTGTCAAAACCTCTTCCGCAAAAAGAATCGGAAGAAGATATGCAAATGAGCATAGGGCAGTGTAGCCATATCCCCAGTGTGTAATAGTTGCAGTTACCAGCCTGGCTCTGACTGTAGGCAGGTGAGCCTTTTTCCAGAGTAGAGGGAATTGGGCTGGGGCTAGCAGGGACACAGAATCTTCTTGGCTGGCTGCGGAAGGCTGGGGCTGGGGGCAGACAGCCTGGGCAGGCTAGCAGCTTCTCTACTGCCCCCAGGGGGCTGGGGGCAGATGAGTGGGCAGTTAAGCATATTCAGTGTCTGTCACCCATCTCTGGCAGGAAGATTGCAAAATCCCAGCTTCCCTCTACACTGAAACACATTCTGAACCTCCCAAGCCATTCCAGTAGCTTATGCACTCTCCCACTGTCTATCCCCACGGACACTCTGGATTATAGTTTAACTCTTTGGGACAGTCAAGCATTGAACACAAGTTCCTTTGTAAAGCCCCCCCCCCCAACCCACACAGCACAAGTGTTAAGAATTAGGCAAAACAAAGCTTCTGAATACAGTCCCACTTAGATTGGTTTCACCTTGTACCAGGTTGCCTTACCTCGGGTCTCTCCCTGACCCGGCACCCTTGGGCTCCGGGCCCTAATCTGCAGGCCCTAAGACCGAATCACTGTCCCACAGGCCCAGAGGCCTAGTCACAGTTCCGCAGGCCCTGAGGCCAAATCACTGATGCTCCGCTCCGAGTCCGGGAGCTATGCAGCGAGGGGTTGGGTAGGGGGGGCCCGGGCCCGGGCCCAGACCCTCCCTCTCCCCCGGGCCCCAGCCCAGGGCCCTATCAGTGGTGGGCGGTTCCCACCACTGGCTCAGTGGAGAGTTCTCTCCGAAACGCACTGAGCCCGCCAGGTCACTTCCCATGCCCTGCCCTGGGATGCTTTCTACCCCATCCCCCTGGCTACAGCGGACCCTACCATCATGTCCAGGTCCCACATCGGTGGCTGGGTTGATTGGTCCTACGGCGATTGCGTGTGCGGTGACGGCGACAAGATTAGCTGCAAGTCATGGTCAGCAAGGCAGTAGAGATCATCTCAAGGGCTGTGTCGGCAGCTCTGGTGGCAGTAACTGTGGCTCTGGTGCTCTGGCAGGAGCTCCGTCCCCTCCTGAGGTCAGCCCCAACTGAGCTGCGCTGCAGGCTTTTATACCTGGGCTGCACTAGGAGCATGCCCAGCAGGGTCACAAGGGAGAGGCATATTCCACCCCATAGGTGTGCTCTACTTCCTCTTGTTCAGTGTGGGGCTGGCATGCCGCATCACACACCTCCATTGTGAGTCTCTGGGTTTGGTTCAAGTCCCTAAGGGTATGTCTACATTACCACCCTAGTTCGAACTAGGGTGGTTAATGTAGGCATTCGAAGTTGCAAATGAAGCCCGGGATTTAAATATCCCGGGCTTCGTTTGCATCTTGCCGGGTGGGCGCCATTTTTAAATGCCTTTGTTCAAACTCTGTGCCCGCGGCTACACGCGGCACGGAGTAGGTAGTTTGAATTAGGTTCTCTAATTCGAACTACCGTTACTCCTCGTGGAGTTTTTCTTCAGAAATGGCTATGGAAGGCCATTAAGCTAGATGACAAGAAATGCTTCTACAAAACTCTAAAAGACACAATCATTTTCATTTAGGGGAAGAAAACATTATTTTCCATAACTATGATGTAAAAGAAACAAGACTCTTGAGTGCAGTAACAAGAAGTCGTGAACATAGGACTCTTCATTTCTCAGACAAAAGTCACCTCAGAAACTCAGGCCAAAAGACAGTTACCCACATTTGGGTCTGAAGACTTATCTACATTTGAAGTGGCACCAATTTAATTAAAGGTGAGATTTCAAACCGATTGATTTAAATTGTTACAAAACTTTTTGTGGACACTCATAAGCCAGGTTTAAATTGAATTCCGAGTCTACAGAGTACTTTCAATTATTTTATTAAATCAGTTTTTAAACTGATTAGAAATGTTATTTAGAGTTGCATTGGTTTATAGACAAGACCTGTTACACCAGAATAAATCCAGAGCGATGCCCATTGACCTCTGGTCATGTAATAACTTCAGTATGCTATTTACGGCAGTGGGGGCAGCTCAGCATCTATAGGGTACAGATACTAACTCTATTTTGCTGGATTTTTGGCCAGTGTGGTTTAGTGAGATTTAGGAAATGCTGTGGGTGCTTCAGGCCATAGCCTACAGATTAGTGAAGGTCAGCAACAGGTACTGGGTCTGTTGGCTGAGCAGGTCAACATCACCCCAGGGCAGGAGACTGCGGGGGGTCAGAGTCTCAAGGGTGCAGGTCATCTTAGCACATTTGCTAACAGTTCCAATTGTTTCTAGACACCTGGTATTGGCAAAGATCAGAGAGAATAGTCTAGTGTTTCAGTCAGTCAAATTTTATATCTTGCCATTCAGGATTGAGACGGCATTGGTTGTCCTGATGGATTATCTCCTGTAAGCAATGGATCAAGTTTCTATGATCCTAAGGGTCTTCTTTTATTTATCAACAGATTTTTTATTACTACTGACCACAAGATTTTATGAACACATTTGCAGTCACTGTCAAGCATAAACATATATTCTCTAACAGGCTACATTTGTGTCTTTCCAAGAGGTCTCAGAGATTAGTGCCACCAGGGACCTCTCCCATGGGGTGCTGCCAGAGACAGTTTTGTCAGTCACTCTTGCTATTCAGCATTAATGCAGAAGATACTGGAAAACAGTGTGGATAGACAGACTGCTGTGTATTAAACAGTGTGCTGATACCCAGGGTACAAATGCAAATACAGTGGAACAAACCACCTCTGTGAGACTGAGGACATACATAAGGGCTAGCGGGCCACAGTTCAGGCTGGATAAACAGAGATAACATTGGCAGATTGTGGGAAGTTACCAGTTTCTGCCAACTATCTGGCACCCTTGATTCAAGAAGTACATCTGTAATTGATAAGAGTTCAAAAATCTGGCAATCTTATTAGAGTCTGGTGCACTCCTAAGAGAGTAGGTAGTAGCAGTAGCTGAGCATGCATTTTTTTCCATCTGCACTTAACTAGAAGAACTTGACTTAGTTTTTCAGATGGTCTCAAACAGCCATGTGTTTGTCACCACGAGATACTGTAGTGCACTTTACATGGGCCTATAAGAGGACACGTTTGCAGCTGTAACTTGTGCAGAATACATCCACAGGTGTTTCACCCAGGGACATTACAACAGTGCTCTGGATTTGCACTGGCTCTCGGTTTTTCAAGGTATTAGTTTCAATCCGTGGAAGAATGAATGGTTTTGAACTTGGTTATTTGATAGACTGCCTCTCTCTTGTGATGTACAGAAAACTGTGTTATAATTATAAACTATCACTTTACGTTTGTTATGGATTTCCTGGTCCTGTTTATAGGCTAAGGGGCTCAGGAGGGAAGTGTACAATCTGGACCTACCAGGCAGGGTGAGTTGTGCCTCTGTGCCTTAGGGTGAAGCCTGCTTTGTGTCCTTATGTTTTTGGTTCATGTGTGTTGGGGCTCTGGATTTTAAGAAATAAAGTAGTGTTATTTTGCAACTTTCAGAAAGAGTATTCTGTGTTTTAATCTAATGTTTCTGTTTGTATGCAATGATATATAAAAAACATCTTTTGTAAAACCGCCATGGTTATGATCAATGGAGGCACATAAGCAGGAGCCCTCTTAGTTTAAAGCAGAAGGAGCTGTTGAGCATTTTCTGTGAAGGCCCCTTGATTTTAGAGTTGGCTTTCCCTGGGGTATCTTAAGAACCTGAAGTTATTAACTTTCCAGGCATACTGCAAAGCTCACCTTCTTCTCCATGCAAATGTTCAGAAATAGGGAATTTACTATATATAATTAATTTGATTTGTATTAATGTTATGAAAGCAAAATTGTGATTGGTTGCATTACATATCACAAGTATTTACAGCACCTAATATATAGGACTGGAAGAGTTAATTCTTTATAAATAAATACACTAACCTAATTATTTCAGATTGCACCTATATAATTGGTCCATGTTTTTTGTCTTCAAGTAACCTGGAACAGAGCTCAAGGTTCATGCACCTTGAAACATTTAGGTACCATGGGAGGAGGACAAAATCATCAGTAGACTGATCAAGAGCGTGCTCTTCAGAAAGAGCCTACTGATTAAATGGCTGTTAAGTATTGTCCAGCATATTGATTTCCCACCAAACTAAGTGACTGGGCAACAAAATGGCAAATGAAATTTAATGTGGATAAATGTAAAGTAATGTACATTGGAAAACATAATCCCAACTATACATATAATATGATGGGGGCTAATCTAGCTACAGCTAATCAGGAAAGAGATCTTGGAGTCATCACGGATAGTTCTCTGAAGACGTCCACGCAGTGTGCAGCGGCAGTCAAAAAAGCAAACAATATGTTAGGAATCATTTAAAAAGGGATAGAGAATAAGGCGGAGAATATCTTATTGCCCTTATATAAATCCATGGTACGCCCACATCTTGACTACTGCGTACAGATGTGGTTTCATCTCTAAAAAGATATACTGGCATTAGAAAAGGTTCAGAGAAGGGCAACTAAAATGATTAGGGGTTTGGAATGGGTCCCATATGAGGAGAGAGTAAAGAGACTGGGACTTTTCAGCTTGGAAAAGAGGAGATTAAGGGGGGATATGATAAAGGTCTATAAAATCATGAGTGGTGTGTAGAAAGTGAATAAGGAAAAGTTATTTACTTGTTCCCATAATATAAGAACTAGGGGCCACCAAATGAAACTAATAGGCAGCAGGTTTAAAACAAATAAAAGGAAGTTCTTCTTCACACAGCGGATAGTCAATCTGTGGAACTCCTTGCCTGAGGAGGTTGTGAAGGCTAGGACTATAACAGGGTTTAAAAGAGAACTAGATAAATTCATGGAGGTTAAGTCCATAAATGGCTATTAGCCAGTATGGGTAAGGAATGGTGTCCCTAGACTCTGTTTGTCAGAGGGTGAAGATGGACGGCAGGAGAGAGATTGCTTGATCATTCCTTTTTGATTCACTCCCTCTGGGATACCTGGCATTGGCCACTGTTGGCAGACAGGGTATTGGGCTGGATGGACCTTTGGTCTGACCCAGTATGGCCATTCTTATGTACCCCTGCTGATCCTAAATAACCCACACTTGATAAGCATGCCTGATCCTACCATTATTTCCTCAAACCCAAAGCCATCATCCCATTGTAGTGATAGGCTGGACAGTGCTGATTTTATATAACTGATATACAGAAGTATTTTTCAAAACATATATTTCTATCCCACCGATATAAAGTTCTCTCTCTACTACATTCACCTGGAGGCTAGCCAATCCCTCTGAAAGTGAAAAGAGTTAGTAATGATTGCATGGACACTATCCTGAGTACTACTGCAGGCTAATGAAAACATTCTTATCACCGCGCCTATGAAAATTTGTCAAAGGCTCTTATTCGCCGACAGCATTTTGACAAGTGGAAGAACTCCAGAGGGTGCAGAAGATTCTTTAGTGAATAGTCCATGCATGAAGACAGAAAGGATCCTGACAGTTATTTGTACGTTCTTATCCATCAGCTTCCATTCCCAAAAAATTTATGGAAATTGTTGGACAAGCTAGAGCTCTGGGATGTGGGGTCTTTTCCTGACTTCACTCTACAGTCCTATTTGAGATACAATAGACTTCTAATAATACAGAACCTTTAGGACCTAGGTGGTTCTGGATTATCAGATATGCCGGACTATCAGGAGGTACTATAAGCTGATTATATATATGTATACAGTATATACTGTATATAAAGTGTTTTTAACCCTTTTTATTGTAGCACAAGCACTGTCCAGTGTCACACAATGCCAGTGGCACACTGACTTGGTACCATCCAGTTTTGCTCGGTTCAGCTGCTGCTTCTGTTGCCTTGTGACTAGTTTTTTGCTGAAGCTTACTCCTTAGGCTCTTGCCATTTTGATGCCGGCCTATTGGGAGTGCCGTACAATTGGATGCTGGACTATTCGAGTTTTACTGTATAATGTTGGCTCCCTTTGCTGTGCTTAATCTAGTTTGAATTTCAAGAAGCTTTCAGTTTATTACTACAAAGTCAAATTCAACCCTGGTGCAACTCTACTAAGTATAATGGATTTTAGATGCAATTCTGTTGGCACATCAATCTTTTAAGTTTTACTTTATAATGTTTTAAATATGTTGCCTAGTGCTCTGAGGGGTATGTTAAAAAGAAAATCATTCATGAAACTCTTGCTATTTGAATAGAACCTATGACAGTTACTGTTCTATAGATAACGTCTCTTTTAAATAGATTTGCTGTTAAGTTTAAAAAAAAGAGAGGCAATTGTTGTTTAGCAGGCCATCCCAAAACAGTAATAAGCAAAATTATACATATCTAAAGAGGCCCACATAATTTTAAAAGATAAAATAAATACAGAGAGACAGAATTGTCTGAATCTGACACTAATGACCTATGCAGCTTCTGGTCTATTAATCAACTCTAAGTTAAAAGAGCAAGGCAGCATTAAAGTTGTTCAAAAATTTTCTGACAGAATAATATTTCATTAGAAAAAGCTGATTCAGTGAAACCAAAAATTTTCACAGGAATGTATCAATTTGGTCAAATTTCCACATTCCATTAAGTTCTAAACATTGTGTTTAAACTGAATAGTTTTGCCTTTTATATTATAATAAAATAAGCTAGAATATAACTGACATTGAAATGAGAAAGTCAAAATGAAATGTTTCAGTAGTTTAAATTAAATATTTCAAAATATTTCACTTTGTGGAAAATTCTGAGATTTTGAGTTTTGATCACATTTGAAGCAAAAACAGTTTTTGAATTCTTGGAGTTTCCCATGAAACAGACCAGGTCACGCCAACACTTCCATATTGGGTACCGTTCATCAGATGGAATAAGCAAAAATTGAATCCTGTTGAAACCCTTCCAAATTTCAGGGGTACTTGGATCTAGGAATTTGGTCCAGTAAGCTTCAGGAGGTAGGAGCTTAAACAAAGTGTGGATACACACTTAGACTTAATTCAAAGTTCTGGGATTCAGACTTTTGGGTGAGAAACAACCGTAGAGCTCATGTTCAGATCTAAAGTTTCCCAAAGTTTGAAAGTGTTCAGCTCTCCAGCCCGTACTCATTATAAAACATTCATAGTACTATTTAGCATTTCTCCAGATGCTCAGTTGTGGTGGTGATGGAAACCCTTCGAGGACCTAGACAGAGTTCTCTTCCTATGCTATCAGCTAACTTGAGAAAAACATATTCATGCAACATCATCAAAATCTTTGAATATGATTATCTCAAATGACCAATTAAGAGAATTAAAAGAAAAGAAAGGGTCAAGCCCCTTAGCACTATGACATCTACACTCTTGATTCCATCCCATACTATATGTCATTCTTGTGAAGAATAGTAAAGAAAATCCGACCTTCACCCAGAATCAGGGAAAATGCTAACTGAAAAATCCATTTCTAAATACCTAATACCACTACAGAAAAGGGATGTTATGAGTAAGTGTCAAAGAAAAAAATAACTTGGAGGTTCCATGTACACCAGAGTCACTGCAAAGGTCACTGAAATCTTAGTTTCAAATATAATCTAATATCATCATCTCTTACCAGCCATCCACTGCTAATGTGCCAAATTAAAATAGTCAGAAATCTGGTACATGCATGCAGCAACTATGTAAACCATCTGCTACCTAAAATGTCAGATGAGAAAAAGATGATGGACATATGGGAATTTCAGCAGTGAATCACCTCTTTAAGGGGAAAAAACAGCCTCTGGTAAAATGAAGCTATGAAAGCAAAGGCAGTGTTACCAAGTGGCTAAAAATGACAATTGGTATGGTGGCGAAGCAAACAAGTGGTACATTCTGGAGGCCCTGAAGGACCATTTCAGTATTTTCTACCACCATATGCTCAGCTACTCTACCAAGAGAGTTATCATTCCAGTTTCCCATTATCTGCATCTTCCCTATTAGCGAAGGAGCTCAGATAACGAGCTAGGAGCACCAGAGACAGCATAACACAGAAGCTTGCCACATTTAAATGATGCCAGAGGGGACAGCAAAGATCACTAAAGAAAGGGAAAATTTTCCTTAATACAAAAAAGGTTTCAGTTTACTTTTGAAAGTAAATGAAGGGTGGAACCAATTCCTATATGGCTTATTTGCTCCCTCCACCCTAACTGGCAGTGCCCCTTAGTAAGAATTATTATTACAATGTCTACACTGTTTCACAGGAACTATCATAATGGAACCAATCACATGATCCATGTAGTCTGATATTTTCTTCCCAACATTCCCTAATGCCAGATGCCTCACAGAAAAAGCACACACCACTCCCAGAGTACCACATCAAGGTGGAAGAGATTTGTTCCTGCCTTCACTTGGCTATCAGCTCATAAATTGGAAGGGTGGCACTGCCAAAATAAGACAGCAGTGATAATCAGCATTTAAACAAGCTACTGTTAGCAAAACATGTACAACAAGATTCCCCTTCCTGGAATTCAGTGAGCACCTGAACACAAAGACCTGTCTTCCCACAAGCATGCTTCTTACATGTACAAGAGTAAGAGAACTTAAAGCTGATTTTAACCCTTTGTACAATGGGGATGAGGCATTACCCAGGCTCCCTATGATGTAGTTTATGATCCAGAACATAAGGATTTATAGACATGGGCCCAATTCCCCACCACCTTGCACTTTTATGTACTCATTTACACTTGTGCAGACCCAGTTCAAATGCTATCAATTATGCTGGAAGCATCTTTGTGCCAGCATAAGTCCACTGTAACTTTTATCTTGCTCTATTGGCAAGGCAGACATTATTCAGATTAATTGAACCCAGTTTGGTTTTGGGGTTGTTGGTTTTTTTAATTCTACAAAGATTTTGTCTCTCATCCTATGGACAAGAAATTATTTTTTAAAAATCCATTTTAATCATGTCACCTTAATTTTGTCAGCGCCTTCAAATTCTAGAAGCAATTTTCAGTTATAGTTTTTATTGGGCCTATTTATAAAATTTCTTTCATAGCTTCACCTCTTTTCCTTTCCAAACCAAAACTTCCTAAAAAAAATTATTTGGGTATTTTGTCATTACCCCCACAGAAAAAGAGGCAGATCCTTAAAAACAGTCTACCTCTACATCAGCAGAAGAACACATCTATGATGACAGTCTTCATTGACATTTAAACCCTTATCTTTTGGTAGCACTGGTTAGCAACTGAAAAAATAACTCTGATGTCCTCAACCTGGCTTGATCAGCTTTGGCCTCCATGCACATCTGAAGTGCTGCTATTGAAATGGCACCAGAGTCATGCACCAAAAGTCAGACTTCATTGTTGCATGCAGTGTAGCTGTAGCTGTGTCTGGATATTAGAGACAAGGTGGTAATGTTTTTGGCCTTTCACTGTGTTTCAACTTAGAGGAATTCACACAGCTCTTTCATTTAATAATCATTTGTACTATAGAATAATGTGCCTTTCTCCAAAGGAGCTCAAAAACCTATAAAAACATTTATTAAACCTTACAAAGGGCCTGATATTGCAAAACGTTGAAATCAATAGATGTAAAGGTTGTTCCACATCTCTCAGACAGCTTTCAGTAGTATCTATAAGGCAGGAGACCAAAAATATCATCATGTCCCTTTCCCAAAGTAAACTCAAAGACGTACTCTGGCTCACACAGCAAATCGGTGCAGTAAGGCACTTCGGCGTGTTCCTAACATTATCCACACGCACTCTCTGATGAGCTTCAGTGAGACTACTTTCCTTCAAATTAAGCATGTGCTCATGTACCTGGCTGAATTGGGGTCAGAACTGGTGGTTACTCCCTATTCTGTTATCTAATCATTAGACACATCTGATATTAGACTGAGGAGGAACCAGCTTATCAATGCTACCAATTTATAGTACTGCACTTAAAAAAAACTAAAAAAGAAAAAAATGAGTCTGGAAAACTCAGATTATTATAAATCTGCCCTTCCAGTTTTCACCACAGAGGTTGAAGGAACAGGAGGGGAACAAGAACAATTAAAATTTGTCATAGATTTTACTTTTTGTGTCTGTGACCATTTCCCCGTCCCTTGCCAAAATACAGGAATAAATATTATACACACACAAATACACAAATCAAACTCTGATCTTGTCTCCTGTCAGGGATACAGAGCTGCATCTATGCTGCTGTGCATGTATCTGCATGCAGTGCTCCATGTTCATTGCTTGGCTAGGTGAAGGTTTCATTACAGAGAAAGCTGACCTGAGGCAGCTGCTGAGGAGTGATCATTTCATCACAAACCAAACACTGGAGCCATACTGGGTTCATTGCTAGAATAGTTGAGTTCCCCTTTACTGACAGGCCTGTTACAAGACTATGCACAGGTCTTCATATCAGATTCAAGTTATGAGTTAGAGGGATACGGGTTGCTCTTGATTTCCAGTTTCTCGGCCATCCCAGTATCCCTTTACCTTTTCTCTCTCTGTTGTAGCCTCATATAAGGCTCTTGGCTTCCTGTCTACCACCCTGAGACCTTTCTGCCCCTTTCTGAACTCTCTCTGGGACATAGACTCATTCCTGGAAGTATTTCTGCAGCTCTGCAATGGGCTCTTTTATTAAAGTCATGGATTTTCTAGCATTCAGTGGATTCATGAATGTTCCTCAGAGGCAAAGCCTCTAGGCAGTGCAACTATAACAGTCAAAATCTTTGCTACCATCAAGGATTCAACTGGAAAGCTTCTGAGTTAAAACATGAGTCTCTACAGCTTGAGCTAAACAGCCAGGCCGTCAAGCTAAGGGCTTTAACAGACCCAGATTTTCTGTGGATTGGGTACAAAGGGTCATATAGAATACAACCGAGCAGTGGATCTCACATTTTTGGCCTAGAAGACAAAGGGCTAATGCAAAATGACAGAGTATGACAACACACACAGGATCATCATGGGCTCTGTGCGGATTGCAGGGTGAAGTGGGGGGCCCGAAGGAGAATTCTAGCTCCCAGGCCGGGGGAGCAGAGGTGGACACATAGTAGGAGGTTGTGTGATACAAGAAAAGGAAAAGAAAACTGCCAGATCTAAATTGTTCTATTTAAATTTTTTAAAACATGTCCCAGAAGCATATTTAAGCTATTTGCATTTCATTAATCATATTCATGATTGCTAATATTTAAATAGGACCTCAAGCGGGATGAGTTATTCAAATATCCACCCAATTTTAATTGCAATACAGTTTCAAAAGAGATGTATTTTTCTAGAGAGATTGACTTGTCAGCTCCATCTCAGAGCTAATAATACAAGAGCTATTATTGTGCTCTGAGCGAGAGAGCTACTGTGATGCTATGCAATCCTCTATTGTGTTCCTCCACTTAGTCAAAGAAGTAATTCATATAATATATTTGTATTATGGTAGCACTTGAAAACTCCAGTAAGAATCAAGGCCCTACTGAGTTAGGCACTGTAGAAACATGCACTAAAATATAGTCCTTGCCCCCAAAACACTTACAACCTAATCAAACAAACATGCAAAAAATGTGTAGAAATTAAATTCTCAATCCTACAAAGGTATACACATACCTAACTACCTAACTTTGTGTTCAGAATGAGTTCAATGGGCTACTCACATGAATAAAATTAAGGGTGGCACAAGTGGTCTTTAGTATTTTTCAAACATTGCCCTTACACACACCTTTCCTCGCCTCCCCCCAGGTTGACTTGATTGCAGAGATGCAGGAACCTCTTGTGAAAATATATCTATGGCTCAGGTTAACAGGAGAAGTTCCTTAAACACCATACACAGAGTATAAGCTTTATTGATTTTGTCCAGAGTCTCAGTTATTCAAAGATTCTGCAGTCACACTGCAGAAACACAACATTTCAGCACAGAAGGTGAAGTATAAAACATAAGTGATTTGTTCTACAGCTTTTTCATAATGTTGACTTCTTCATACCAGAGAGATTCTCACCAACGCTCCACTTCATCTCCCAGTCCCCAGAAGCACGGCTCTCAAATGGTTACATTCTGCATACCGCCAGACAAGGCTTCACAGACCAGAGTTTGAGATCTGCTGCCTATCCATTTGTAACTGCAGGGAAATGTCTTCAGAGGCAAAATATAGCTGCCTAACTGGAATTTAGCCAGGACTCCTGAACTAACAGTCCTCCCTAAATGTGTAAAAGCACTGCAAGTATTTTTAATTGCCATATGTCATCATCAAGAAATAGGTGTACTAAATTGAAAATGTTAGGTGAGTCAAAAGCTAACTCAGAGCAAAGCTGGCTCAGCTATTGCAAACATAACAACAGGGATAAATAGTTAGCAAAATACAGGACAAAATGCAGGACAAAATGCCTTCACAAACTTGGAGTGATTCACAAGAAATTAAATCACAGTCTATTAAATTAGTCAAAAGTTATCTAACAGTGTCATGATATATGATTGGAATGTGTGGATTTGGGGAAGGCCTGGTGGAACAGAATGCTGATAATCTCACTGGTACTATGCAGATGAAAAGATTAATATGGCTGCTGCCGCCTTATCTAGAGAGCTTCAAATATTAATGGCACTTTCAGAAATGGTCTGATTTGATCGGTACAGTTTGTGTTAATGAAAGAAGAAATGAGTTAATCAAAACATTCACTTTTATTAAAAGAGAAGATTTTTAAATGTTCTGGTATTTAAACCCAGCAAGTACTCCCTCACCCCCTTTAAAAAAAAAATAAAAAGACACATGACTACAGCATGGCAAGCCCTGTGAAGTGTATGGAAGAAAGACGAAGGATTGTGCAGATATGCTATAACGAGGATGGGAGCTACAGTGGATTTCTTATCTGTGGAAGCCATATGACAAATCATCCTGCAACAAAACCTCATTGTGCCTTATTCATTTTCTCGTGACCCAAATTGTGTGTCACTACTGATTGATATGCTGGGGGGTTTTTTATTGCGGAACTGTGGGACCACATTGACAAAGATATAAGCTGGGACAAAGAGAGCAGGTCTTTTTGTGCCCATTCTGAATTCATTCCAAGGTCCCTGGAGGGCACACATACACAAAGCCGTGAATTTGTCCACTGGGCCTCCAGCTCTCTTGATGCTTTGCATTAGTAAGACAAATGGCTAATTCACTGCAGCCAAATGTTCCACATTTCATGATTAAACACAAGCCTCCTCAGACTTGGCTTCATTTGTTTCCCCTGCAATGAAATATGTGCAGGTTTATATTTTTTCATTACTACATAAATACATGCACTTTATAAAACGCTGGAGGAATTATCAAAGTTAAATCTCTCACTCATCTCATGGAAATGGGGGGCTGACAATATTTTTGTGTCTTCTCCCAAACAATTATTTAATGGGGATATTTAATTATATTTAAAGATTAAAAAAATAATAATTTTCATTGACTTAAGATTTCAATTGGATCTTGCCGTCAGGTCTCTTGAAATTAAGGGACAATGTGAAATCTTGCTATTTCAGCAGGCCTTAATGATTAGAATGTCTATGTTGCTATTAAGTATCAGTAGAATTGGTAGCACCTTTGTCACATTCTGGGATACAATCCAGACCAGTGCTACCTCTTACCCTGGAACCCTGAGTGCCTCACAATGACTTGTTATTGTAGCTCTCTTCCTGAGATAACTAAAGTCAGCAGCTGGCATGTGCTCGAGCTACATCCACACTACAGCTGGGATCAATGCTCAGGTGACTGATATACCAGGGGATATTTAGCAGGTCTAGTGAAGACCTGACAAATTGATCACAGATCGCTTTGGTACTCTACCCCAAAAAAGAGGGGTAAAGTAAGTCAGTGGGACAGTGTCTCACATCAACCAAGGCTAGGTCTACACTATAGCCTTTTTTTGGAAAAAGCTATGCAAATTGCACTCTGAAATTTGCATAGCTTTTTCCGATTGCTTTTCTAGAAGAGGCTTTTCCGCCTTTTGGAGGGCCAAATGGTGGAAAAGCCTCATCTTTTGGAGGAGCCCTTATTCCTTGTAGAACAAGGTATTGTAGGGGTCAATTGCAGAAGAACTCTGTACATGTGAAGTATAGGGGTCGTGAGGCCTGCATTCCTCCCCCCTTTTGCCTTCCCCTTTCCCCCTTCCCTACTACTGATGAGCCAGAAGCAAGCCTCTAGGAACATACTCCATTGTAGCAAGAACAAATTGTAGATAAGGGTGGGAACATAACAGTCTTGTTTACCTAAATGTACTGATTATGTAAACAAAGTCAAAGGACAAGCAGTACAGTACAGCCGAGCCATACTGTAACAAGCAATGAGTAACCCCCAGAAATTTCCAAACTGCCACAAACAAGGTAGAGACATAGTATTTAAAGCTGCACCAGAGCACAGCAATTTGGACCTCACAGATGGACTTTGGGTACCAGCGCCTCAGAAGCTGAGACAGTCTCCCACTTCATCTTCAGCTGAAACGGGTTCCCCGGCTAGCAGAAGGGATGTAAGAAATACCACTTTTCCTATCATGTTGTTCTTTTAGTAAAGGGGCACAGCTGATAGTTGTCAGGAAATAAACTGCTTGTGTTTGACAGATATCTGTGTAGCTTTTTTTGTACTTTCAGAACCCAGTGTCGGACCTGAGACTCACTCTTGCCGGCAACAAGTATATAGGGCTCCCCAAAAGAGCATGTTTGCTCTTTTGCAAAAAAAAAAAAAAAAAGCGGAAGAGCAAACATGTTCCCTGGATGCGGCAGAGTTTTCCCAGGATACCTCTGGTATCCCGGAAAACCCCCACAGTCTAGACCTACCCCAAGACTAGTGTGTCTGTCGCAGATAGTTGACCTAACCTATGTCTGCTCTAGCGATGTCTACTCCAACTCACTGTGGTAGTGTAGATGTAGCCTATGTCTATGTATTGGGCAACTCTCGTCCATGCCTTGGATCCTAGAGCCTGCCTGCAATACCACACAGTTTCATTAGTCTCCACCAGCCTTGCTTAACAACTGGTAAAGTGGCTCCACCCTCTTCCCAGCCCCCACGCATCCCCACCAAAACATGTGCTCTGAAATGCTCCAGCCTTCTCCAGGAACAACCAGAGGAAAGTTAAGGCTTATTGCTCCTTTAAAGGGTTACCATCCAACAGTTTGTTCCTTTAATTGGAGTTGCCAAATAGTTCTTTTTAAACATGGCACTGCATTGGTTTAGATGAAAAATAAAGCAAGTTTATTTCATTCCAAAGCAATCGATTTGAAGTGAGTACAAGTATAAGGATTAAAATCAGAAAAGGTTACAAGACAAAAAGATAAAACACTTTCTATCCTGTTTTCCTAATGCAGGAGCCAGGTCCATCCCTGGAGCATCTGGTGTTAGATGCCCAGCTGCTGCCTGGGTGGGCGGAGCGGGGTGGGATCAAGCTACTTAATAAGCTAGACTTGGTTCAAGGTAAAATCCTTACAATGTTTCCTTCAAAATGGCTGACCCAACTCCAAGGTCAGGATCTATCCTTCGAAGTCAAAGGACTTGTATCTTTGTCTTCATAGAAGAAAGTATTTGGGCAGGACTTTTTGTAAGTGTCTGCTGCCATATAATTATTTAGTGGGGATATTTAGCTATGGTTAAAATATAACAATTTTTATTTCACTCAGGAATTCAGTTGAATCTCATCTCTGGTCCCTAGATAGCAAAGGACTGTGTGAAATCTTGCCATTGCAACTGGCTCTAGTTATAAAGATTTATATATTGTTGTTAAGACTGTTCAGTAGAATTGGTAGCCTCTTATACAATTTTCAGTAGGGTAATCAAAGTCATTAGCAAAGCTAACTATAAGCACTGCTATGTACTGTCTGCCATGAAAGCTTGTTTGATACAAGATAAAGAGAACATAAGAACATAAAAACGGCCATAGTGGGTCAGACCAATGGTCCATCCAGCTCAGTATCCTGTCTGCCAACAGTGGCCAATACCATATGCCCCAGAGGGAGGGGACACAACAAGTAATCCTCAAATGATCCCTCCCCTGTCATCCACCTCTGGAGAAACAGAGGCTAGGGACACCATTCCTACCCATCCTGGCCAATAGCCATCGATGGACCTAACCTCCATGAATCTATCTAGCTCTTTTTTGAACCCTGTTAAAGTCCCAGCCTTCACCACATCCTCTGGCAAGGAGTTCCAGAGGTTGACTGTGCGCTGAGTGAAGAAAAACTTCCTTTTGTTTGTTTTAAAGGATGAGCTTTAAATGCTTTAAGAACTTTTAAAGCTTTTTGTTTGTTTTAGAGGATGAGTTTTTGCAGGGGTTAACTGTGGAAGAACTCTGTACGTGTGAGGTATAGGGGTGGTGAGGCCTGCATTCCCCCCCTACTCCTCGTTCCCTGCTGCTGATGAGCCAGAAGCAAGCCTCTAGGAACATATACCATTGTAGCAAGAATGAATTGTAGATAAGGGTGGGAACATAACAATCCTGTTTACCCTAATGTACTGATCATGTAAACAAAGTCAAAGGACAAGCAGTACAGCTGAGCCATACTGTAACAAGTGATGAGTAACCCCTGGAAATTTCCAAACTGCCAAACAAGGTAGAGACATAGTATTTAAAGCTGCACCAGAGCACAGCAATTTGGACTTCACCGATGGACTCTGGTACTGGTGCCTTGGAAGCTTAGACGGCCTCCCACTTCATCCACAGATGTAACGGGGTCCCCAGCTTGCAGAAGGGATGTAAGATGCCGCTTTTGCTATCATGTTGTTCTTTTAGGTAAGGGGCGCAGCTGATAGCTGTCAGGAAATAAACTGCTTGTGTTTGACAGATACCTGTGCAGCGTGTTTTTGTACTTTGAGAACCCAGTGTTGGACCTGAGACTTACTCTTGCCAGCAACAGCTTTAAAAGCTCAGTGCTAATTGTCTTGTGCTGTCAGTACTATTCAGCACCTGTGTATCATCTGCAACTCATGAACTTTGATCCCTGGAACAAATAATGGATGTACAAGTCTGGCACAAGATTGTGTAGTAAAGACTGGCTTTCTATATTTTTACCCTTCATTCCATTACAAATAAAAGCTCTCAGACTCTCCCAAAAGCATGCACTGCAGCCTGATTATTCATCAATTAAGGGCTATTCTGCTGAATAGAAATTGATGTAATCATGGACTCAGAGGAGAAATCGCAGCTGCCATCTCCTATTTGAAACTCCAGCTCTTCTTACATCAGCTAACACTTTGGCTTCCCAAATGACATGAACTCCGTCTCTTCCACCCCCACCTACCCTTGTTAGGCCTTGTTTACACCAGGGATTAGCCCCAATTTCAGCAATCAGTGGCCAGTAACCAGTTGTAAACAAGGAAATCCCCAGTTTGTGTGGACATATTTTTACCCCCACTCCGAGGCAAAGTAAACTCTAACTGGTGGAAATAGTGGCTTTGCCTCTCTATACAAGGGGCTTGCAGCAGTGTAGCTAAACTGATTGCTGGCCACTGATTGCTAAAATTGCTGATCTCCCATACCACAGGGTAGGAACACATGGCAACAGGAAATCAAGGTATACCTCATGCTTATCCTATTCTGTCTGTCTTCTTCTTCTTTGCACTTAGTTCCATTTCACATGTGCTGGGTGACTCAGGGTGCCCCCGTGTCTCAGGCAGCACAACAAGATAACAGAGTTCATACTTATACACTAGCTGAGAAAGGCACAAAGAACAAGCCTGTTAGGTAAGGCAATATTTCCCAGCTTTCTAAACTAGCCTTATCCCTGCATGACTACTGGCTCTGGTTTTAAAAACATTGCACCATCATCCACATAATGGGAGTTTGCCCAACAGGAGTGCTTGTTGCCACCTGAATCAGCTGAACATTTTCCAGGGCATTTTTCATCAGCAACCTTCCCAAAGGTTATAGGAGAGAGGAACTGGGCAGTCTCCCTGTGGTAAAATCATATTGGTACCTGCTGCTCTGTGACTCAGTTTCTCTATTCTGGCTCCAAACTTTTTAGCCTCCCTGCCCTTGCAAAGGTCATTTCCAGCACTTCTGGATACTGTAGTCTGCCATCATCCACCTTATGGAGATAATCATACACCACAAAAGTCTTTCGACCCTTCATGCTGGGTTCAGCATTCCCCATTCCTTCTGAGCTAGGGAGCTCTGCTAGTTCCACTCTGGACACAGGCCTCTTTCGAGAGGCCTTCTCTTTGAGTCCCCTGATCTGCCCTCAGTCCTTTTTGGAATGTTTACTGAGCCTTCTCCTTGGCCCACTTCAGACAGCCTCTTAGCACTTCCTCTCACCTAGGTGGGCTTTATTGTAGGAAGTTTTCCTCTTGTTGCTGCCTTCCTCTGTCTAAGCAGGCTCCCTCTTACAGCAAGCACTGCCCTCAAGATACTGTCATTGTGGCTTAGTTATCTGACCCAACCAACAGCCCAAGCCCATACCCATCCTTTGGGAAGCAAATAACTAGGCACAGGTGGAGAGGAATCTAATGCTTCTTACAGGGTCAGCACATCCTGGGACACTCCCCCAAAAGTTTTTTCAGTTTCTAAGAGGGTAGTGAGGCTCTCCTCTGCCAACTTCAGTCAATCTCCAAGGGTACATCTACACAGCAGGGTTTAACTCGAAATAAGCTAGGCAAATTGAGCTACGTCAATTGTGTAGCTTATTTCGAGTTTTGGTGCTGTCTATGAAGCATTTATTTCGAAATAGAGCACTCTTCCTCTGACTTTCCTTACTCCTCATAAAATGAGAGTTACAGGAGTTGGAGTAAGAAGTCCTCCAGCTTGACAGTATTTTGACAATATGTCGAAATAACTGCCGGCTGTGTAGATACAGACTATGTTATTTAAAAATAATGCTAAAGCGACAAGGAGTCCTGTGGCACCTTATAGACTAACAGATGTATTGGAACATAAGCTTTCGTGGGCAAAGACCCACTTCGTCAGATGCATATAAAAATAATGCTAGTTATTTTTAAAATAATGTTGCCTAGACTTCATCCCACAAGGAAGAGGATAGCAGCAGTGGGACCTCAACAGACATTGCAACATTGATCACTGTGATGCTACAAACATATGATAGCACAACAGTATTGTAAAAACAAAGTCACTGCAAAGACTCCTATTAACTCAATGTAATTTGGATCCAGCATTTACTATCATGGACAGACCTTATTGGTTAGGCAAAGTGCTACTATAAAGGGGCTTATTGCCAAGTTATGGTTGATCACACCCACTACAGCATTAGCATGCAGTCAGTTGTTCTCAGTACAGTATAAACTGTACAAACAGCAGTGCTCACAGGTTCAGAGTTTCCATTTCTAATGTGATTCTTGGTAAATAATTTTCTTTTTAAGAGGAACACAGTCTGGCATTATTGTTTGTTATATAGGCACCTACTAAATTTTACATTTTAATAAAATTGTCCTTTGTTATTTGTCACTCTGTTCAGGGGACTAATAACAAGAAATAACCATGGCAACACAGTAATAACTGGTACCTTTTGAATATCTTTAAATAATTTTTGAATAACTTCTTGACAGTTACTGTAGCCAAAATATGTATGTATTTTTCACAAAATATATGTTATATTATTGTCACTGTAAGCAACAGAGATAGATTATAGGTAATTTCCACTTTTAACTCCTGTTACTATGGTAATACGAGCAACTGCCATTACTTCAGAGCTTGTTACCATGGTTATTTCAGGTAATTTCAGGTTATTAATGCCCTTAAACCTAAAGTGATACTCCCTTCCCCCCACCCCCACCGATGTTGAGTGAAATCACAGCTCATATTTAGGGGGAAAACAATACAGTTCTCCTGGTTAAACCAAAGTAATATGTTTAATACACTTGGAAGAGGAGAAGAGACAAAGAGAATTGGAGACCATTTGACCTCAATGAAATGCTCATTTCCCCATCCTGCAGGCAAAACTCTCTCTCTCTCTCGTGCACAAACATACAGTCTGCAGATGAGCAGTGATTCTTGCTTTATATGGTGGCAGAAAGCAGCTGTAACATCCTCAGCTAAATGAAAGAGCTCTGAACTTCCCAATCCCTTGCGGAGTTATGGAGATTGGTTATAAGGGACTGATTCACCCACTTCTTACGAGTGCTGGCTGAGAGGGCTGCTTGGTCTGAAAAAGGCAGTCTCCATGCTTCCCTAGCAACAGTTATTTGGGAGCCTGTTCCTGCTTAAATAGGGCTCCGATTGAGTCCTATTGCAGGATTTCCTTGCTGAGCATAATGAAATGAAAAAAAATGAGGCAGGCCAAATTTAGGCACTTTAACTATAATACAGTGGGACACCAGGCTCTCCCCTAAGGAACCACTCCAAGTTTCTGAGTTTTTAAAGCTGGTCAGGATGATTGTAGCCTTCCCCAGGGAGGGAGGAAAGGTACTGTGTGCTAGGTGATAACATCAGAAGACACCAGGCCTGTAAAACTAAACTGGCTCTTTATTACTAGAACTATTTACAGAAGTGCTGCAATTGCAACTATCATTCCAAGTAAACATTCATACATTAATTTACTGGCACTTCCTCCAAACTTTTCTCTCCAGATCCCGTGTTCCTCCCTTCAAAGTTCCAGGCAGGTTGTTGCATCTTTCCTTTCAACCTATTTATATCTGTGGATATCCACATCCATGGGTATGCATTTGTACCTGCACAGGGTTCTAGCTACATGCATATAGGCCGCTGCAGGGGTATGCTCTTAGACCTCACAGTGCTCCCATTTTTTGTCTGTGTTATTGCTGTTAGAGGGAGATGACAGTGCCAAATAGTTGTTGCCTTCATTCTGTCAGATGGAGTCCTGTTGGTCCTTGCTGTTGCTCAGATCCATCATTTCTGACACTCCTACACCAGACCAGCTGATGGTTGAGGCTTTGTTTTCCTGATCCTGGCCTTGGTCCTGCCCTTCCAGGTGTGCCATTTGCCTGACACTATACTGCAGTCATCTTCAGCTTCATCTCTACAGCTATCCCATATCTTTAGAAATGCCCTAATACATATGTTCTGCTGCAGCTTGCACTGTTGCCTTTTGCCATTGATTTCTGGGACTATTTGATAGTCAAATCCAAACTTGTTTACTTGTGCAAGAGTGGCCTCAGACCCTTAGCTGCTTTCTTACAATGGGCTGGCTCCTTTGCATGGTGTTTGACTAGCTGCTTCTGTATATACACAAAATCTACTAGCCTGGTGTGCGAGGGGAGTGTGGAGAGCTGGAGAGCGCCTTTCTGCTTCAGTCAGGGGCCGTGTCAATGAGGGGTTTGTTTGCTTTTTTCTCTTCTCTCTTGTGTGTGGCCCCTGACAGATTTTTCTGTGGGGCAGCAGCCCCCAACCCAAAAAATGTTCCCCACTCCTGCTCCAGATCATCAGCTTCTATCTAGGGGTATGTCTACACTACCACCCTAGTTCGAACTAGGGTGGTTAATGTAGGCATTCGAAGTTGCAAATGAAGCCCGGGATTTAAATATCCCGGGCTTCATTTGCATCTTGCCGGGCGGGCGCCATTTTTAAATCCCCTTAGGTCGAACTCCGTGCCCGCGGCTACACGCGGCACGGAGTAGGTAGTTCGAATTAGGATCTCTAATTCGAACTACCGTTACTCCTCGTGGAACGAGGTGTACCGGTAGTTCGAATTAGAGATCCTAATTCGAACTACCTACTCCGTGCCGCGTGTAGCCGCGGGCACGGAGTTCGACCTAAGGGGATTTAAAAATGGCGCCCGCCCGGCAAGATGCAAATGAAGCCCGGGATATTTAAATCCCGGGCTTCATTTGCAACTTCGAATGCCTACATTAACCACCCTAGTTCGAACTAGGGTGGTAGTGTAGACATACCCTAGCATTGCCAAATATGGGGCTCTTTTGGCCTGTTTTGCTTTTTCCCCAATCTCTTCACTATCTTTACAGTTGTGATTTGGAGTTAGGTGGATGTGAAATTTTTCTACAATTGTAGCTTTTGTCCTGGTGCAAAACCAAAACGTTGCAACGTCAGAATGTTTTGCAAAGCAGAATTCCTGTTTGCCTACACATAAGGGCTGAAAAGCTGTTTTTCTTTTGGCGTTCACAATATCCTTCATTTTCAGGAAATGATGTTTGTTCTACAGCCTTCTTTGAGTTGCTTCTACCCCCTAAGAGCAAATTCTTTTGACAGAGTATAGATCAGAGTTACTGGTCTTTAAAGCAGATATTTTATTTCTCATCTAAGATGAGAACATCTGTAGATAGTAATCACATAAATGGCACCTAAAGCCATTTACACCAACCCATTCTAGAGTGCCATTATAGCTAGTGGAAGGGTACAAACCTACCCAATTAAATTACTGAGACATTTTCCAGTACGCAGCTGCTATTTCAAGGCTTTCAGCACAGAATTCAAAGAGGCTTTCTCAATCTCCCTAATCCCCTTTTCTCTCTGCTGACCGAGGAAGGTCATGACATTGAGGCTCCTCATAAGCTTGTGAGCTGAGAGCAACACTCCTCTGTCCAGACTGATTCTTACCAAGGAAATGTTTCCTCCTTCCTTTCTATAAGTGTAGTCATCATCATGTAAAGGGGAATCTTCTTTTTTTTAAATTTACAGCAGATAGCCATTTCAATTAGTGGAACACAGCTCTTTTATTTGGCTATTGTTTCTGTTCGTTTTCCAAAGCAGCAATGGACTATGCTACTATGGCAAACTCCTGGCATTTTATTATTCCCCTATGAGCTCAGTCAGGGTGAGACTGTCTTCAGTGCTGAGAATTGCTCTGGACCCCCTCCTGTGCATACCAGCTGTGCTCTTTCCACAAGTTCTGTTGCTAATGCATGCCTCTTTTGTGTCTCACACCACCACCTATGTATTTGCTTTTCAGTCTGCCACCACGGAACAGGATAAATAGGGAGGGCACCTCAATTTGCTTTGTATAAGTGCTCCCAATATTCCTTCTGCTGAATTGTAAGGACTGCAACAGATTTTTTTTAAAAAACCCACTCTTTACTTCCCCCCCCCCCACACACACACACACCATTTCAGTCAGTGCTCCTTTCATCCTAATTGCAGAATGCCATATACAGAAAGCTATGCTGCTCCCACAGTAAGAACTCAGCCACAAAAATCTATTCATTTACATTACAGTGATTACCACTTTGCAGTCATTTGGAAGCTCCTTCTCTGGAGAACATTCTCCCCATCCCTCCCATCATCTTCTGGATTGGATTTTTTTTCTTTTAATTTCCTCAACTTTGGCACAGAGCACTCGGGGAGCTGATATAGAAAATACAAATTTTGCTCCATTGTTCTTCATCTTGGATACCGAGTTGCATTCTCCCTTGCCAGGGAAACAACTCTTGGAGTGAGCTTTTCTACAGCACTTAGAAACATTCGTTTCACTAATGTTAATGGGAGATTTGTGTCTAAATCCTTTAGCTTGCTTTGAAAAGCTCCACCTGGAAGGTTAAGACAGCCTTTTCAGAAAGGCATCTCTTCTTGCAGAGGTGGAATCTATTTATCCAGGCTACTGAAGTCCCTTGGGAGAAACCTGTCTTTTCACTGAGAGATCCAGGCAACTTCTAAGGCAGCGTTGTAATTTATTGTCTTACCACTAAAAACAACAAACAAATCTCACTACTCAGGAGATGGGCAGCCTGATTCTTTGTGCCTTGCACTTTATGTCAACATTAATACGCAGAGTGAGTATAAAATGCCCCCGGAGTAGTAGAACAGTAGCATTTTACACACATGTGGTAAGGACAGGAAACAGGATTTTGAGGTCACATGACTAGCAACCTCACCCCCCCTTCTAGGATCATCAGGTGGGCTGAAGCCCTCCACAGAATTTCTCAGGAGCAGTGGCCTTTGAAGAAGTAGCCCCAGCATTCCTCAGGAATGAGAGTAAGCAAGCAGGGGCAAGAGACCCAAGAGGCTAGCTGAGCTGTTCCTGGCCTCCAGCAGAGCTAGGACTTTAGAGGCAGTCACAATCAACAGCCTTTCTGCCCAGCAGTTCAAGAGTGTGTGGCTCCATTACAGTCTGCCTCAATGATGTTTGGGTGGCAGTTTGGGGGCAGTGGGAGGTTGACTGTCTGGGTGGGGTAGCTTCAGAGGGGTAGCCGAGTAAGTCTGTAACTAGAAAACTTAAAAAACAACAAACAGTCTAGCAGCACCTTAAAGACTAACAAAACATGTAGATGGTATCATGAGTTTTCGTGGGTAGAACCCACTTCCTCAGATGAATGGAGTTATTAAAAGTCCAGATCCAAAATAAATAGGGGAAAGGGGGTGGGAGAAGGAAGAGAAAAAATAGTGAATTAGAGTATTCATGTTACAGGAAGCTGATAGAGAAGGTGCAAATTGTTCTTAAGTGCCCATTGTTTGGTTTTTTAAGTCATTAAGATGTGGAAGGTAGTGTGCTAGCCAGGTAATGTCTTTATTCATACCTTTGTGATGGATCCCAAACCTGTATATGAAGTTAAATTCCAATGCTTCCCTGTGTATTTGGCTTGTGGAATTGGCCTTAAACAACACGGTGACTTTGAGATCCATTAATGAGTACCCGTGCAGGTTAAAGTGTTCTCCAACAGGTTTCTGTGTACTGCCTTTTGGATATCTGATTTGTAGGTTTGAGAAATACGGAGTAAGTGACTGAGTGTTGGGCAGGAACCAGAAGTATAGCCACAGTCCCGGGTTACAGTGACACAGTGTACATGCTTCATAACTGAACAACAGACCCTTTTGCACCTGATGCCTGCCAGGGTTTAGCCCCGACTTGTTGTGCAGCAGCAGAGTGTTGGAGAACCCTCCAGTTGGGCAAACATCTCCAGCATTCTTCTAATCTGTTCCCATTTTTCAAATGTATGAACACCTAAACGAGCCTAAATAAAAGATTTCAGATGGGAGCTGCAAGTGCTCAGCATTTCTGAAAGCCAGGTCACTGCTTTAGGAGCAGAAGTGTGGATTAGGGTGGCTCATTTTAGTTGGACATCTTTGAAGATTTTAGACAGATTTAACCCCACCCTTCATTTCCATCCTAGATTTTTTTTCCATCTGTAGCACATTTTTTTAAAAAAATTACAATTGTCAGTAGAATTCTTTCCTGATTCTAAGTAGATGCTGCTGCTAATGAAGAATCCAACCTTTGTGTCCGTTTTGTGGGGTTTTTTCATATAAAGAACAAATCAGTTTTTTTATTATAAATCAATCCCTGAGAATCAACATGATCTGAAATATGTTAACAATAATACAATAATTCAGAGATTTTGAAATTAATTACCCTGTGTGTGAACAGATTAAGAGAATATTGTGCATGTAATTCAGGAGAAAACTAATTAAGCCTATCATATAATGAGCAATGATGCTTTCTCACATCTGCCAACAAAACCAATCACCATCCTCTATTACAGCCTGATATGTTCTCTATTCAATGCACTATAGAGATGAATCAGCACCATAAATTATGTAACCATAATCAACAATTGCTAATATAATATAAGAGGCCATAGTTCTCCTAGTGCCTAGAATCAAACTATAGTTGTGTCAAAATCAGAACCCTTAATTTTGAATTTGTGACCTGCCAAGCGCAATTGAATGAAATCAACAGTCCTTCCAAAATGTTCCCACTGGTTCCAGAGTCTTAATTTGCTGCCATTCCTTTACACTTCAAGGATCTGATCATAAGCCCATTGAAGTAGAGTAGAGACTTCCCAGGAGTTTCACTGAGCTGTAGATCAGGCTTCTAATTATTAATGTTTTGTAGATTATAGTACAAAAAGTTGTAGCCAAACTGTTTCTATGATATTTGGCAGGATTCTATCATTAATGAGACACCATCTTTTCTTATTTTGTAAAGTTGATCCAAAGATTAAGAACTTTATAGTCCTCTCACCACTCAAACTTGCTTTGTCATCAGTGGAAGGAAACATTTCGATAGGTTTACTTAAAAATGGCAATTGCTTAGTAAAATGCTAAATAATCAAAACTGATAGTTGGCAGCTGGCAAAAACAACCTAAATTCAGAGCACTCTGATGTTTACTAGACAAATAAACTATATTAATTCCTAGTGTACCATCACTGAAGTTAAGAGAGTAAAACCCAGGATGAATTTGGTGCAGATGCACATTTGAAAACAGAAGCTCAATCTCAGTGTAGCCATTGTAATGGAGTTATTCGCTAAATCCAAAGCTTAACTATGACCCACCTTTTGTTCCCATTCCTTCTTGGAACAGAACAAGTCATCATTAAACAAACTGATAGAGCTGATGCACTAAATCCATCAAACACTATGCTGACAGATATCCAAAACTCATTCTCCTTTTTCTAAATTCACTTTGTAGGATTATAGCAAATTGTTTTTTTCAAGTCTGCCAACATCAGTTCACATTCTATTTTGCACTCCTTTTGAAAATGGGCCAAAGTAGTCATGGTGAGTCTAGGAAAGCCTGAAATGGTGTACTATCTACACAGATGGAGTCAGAAAAAGGAACATGTTCATCAGTTTATTCTAAGTCTCCACTCTGAATTTGACCTAAATTTGTTATGTGTATATCACTAAATCACTGGGCTTAATCTTGAACCCTGCTCCAACTATTTTACACAGTTCCATAATCCTGAACTTTTTAGTGATGCACTGAAACAAATCTGCCCTTTGCCAATTAGTAGAAGACTTCAGAACAGATTCTAGGCAGGTTCGCCTTCACTGATCAAAAGAAGGAAGTACTCTGATAAGGAAAGAGATCAGGAAGATCCCTTAACCCAGGTCTCATATTCGTATGTAACATTTTGAAAGGGATCCTTAGCAGGCTGGAATAATTCAAGAGTCCAAAGAATTCAATTCACTGTTTGACTTATAGCTACACAGTGTGACTTGACTTAGCTTCTCACTAAACATGGAAATGTCAGGATAAAGAGAGTTTCAGAAAGTTGAAATGATCAAAACCAAGAAGCTGTAGTGGAAACTATTTCACAATTTTATCTAAAGTTAGATTGTGATAGCACTCCACCATGCTACACACAGAAAGATAATGATATCTGCATATAATGGAAAGTAGTTTACATATTACCCAGAAAACAAATACTTTCAGCACTTTAAGTCCCCTTGAAAGGGAGACATTAAGGAAATAGCAAGATTACTAAATAATTAATCCCACAAGACCATCCACATTTTTCCTTCTGACAGAGTCTTCATTTCTTGTAGCACACATGGTCATTATTCATTAGTCTGATTATTGAACGTAACCTGGAAATGAATTTACAGAATCTGAAAAATGTTATTTTGTCAAGACCCACCCATCCAAGAGCACTCAAGCAGTGTCTGATTAAACTACTAATAGAGCACTACCACTGTATGAAACACACATCTCTGCAGTGGTCCATCACTCAGAGGATTATTTATCTTCAGTGAATAACCACTGATGACTTCTTATTTTTTTAATGTAAGACCTTGATGTATATTACATCATATGAGTTGTCACATACTCCCCTATTCTATCTAAGAACATATAGTACGGGTTCCTTCCTATGACAAACTGTAACTGTTGTAAGCATTTAAAAAAAATCAAACTCTCTGGTTTTCCTGTTCTGTTTCTGTGTAGGTCTCCTTAATGTTAAGGGTCGCATCCCCTCACACCGAAGAAAGACTCCCAAAAGATTATGAGTTCTAACTCTGAATTTGCTTGTCATCATTCCATGGAGAGGGAGAGAAGGTGAGATTTGCAACCTTCATCTACACTCCTCCCTTATCCACTTCTTCACAGGGGTCAGAGAATTAGCCCCCTAAACCAGCAGGTGTGCTGTGATTTAGACAGAGCAAGACCCCTATGAAGACCTAATATTTCCCTGCTTATACCCCTCTCCCACACTCCCTGGTTATCAACTGGCTGTTTCCTCTCCCTGTTTGTTCAGGTAGAACCAGTTGTAGATAATGTTCTTAGGAACGGCATTAATTCCTGATCCAACAGGATAGCTACAGGATCTGTAGGGGAGCATGCCACAGCATGAGGCCACTTGCTGGCTTTACCTCACTTTCCTTGTCTTTGTGTCCATGCGGAGGCCAGAATTTATGGAGAAGCTGCTCCTGGGACCTGGTCAGGAGAGAGGTGGTGAGCTGCCATAGAACCAGAACCTTTTATAGTGCCATTACCCTTTCCACTGCCCACCAGCTATCAGCAGGTTTGGCTCCCTTCTGCTTCAAAGGATGAAAGGAAGAACAAGTCTTTAAGTACATTGAAGATGAATTTTATCATGATATGCCTTCATTGTCTAGCGCTACCAGTAGAACTTGACAGGATCTTGGGGCTGGCAGTATATTACAAGCCATATTTCTTTGCATATACCCTTGATGCTGTGTTGGCATCCGTATGCATTGGAACTCTTGGCAGCTCCTTGGATCCCTGATTTTGGCATCATCCCTTCCTTTATGAATTTTCTTCGGGAGCACTCATAGAATCCAGTTTTTAAGACCCAAGAGATGAAAGTGATCCAAAAAGCTCCCCATAATCCAGTCTGCAAAGTGCTGTCTCTGCTCTTATCTTTATTAGGGACACCATCAAAACTAGAACTACTAACACACAATTCTTGTTTCCATTGTCATAAGTTTTTTCTGTTTTATACCATGTTACAACCCCGCTGTGGCTGTTCCTTGGGATGCATGGGATTTTCATTATGAAGATATTATTAAACACTGACTTTCACAGAGATTAAAATGAAGAGAATCCCTGCCCAAAAGGGCACATAGCATTCTTGAAATCATTGTTATTAAGCAACAGCAAAAACAGCTTACAATAGGCTACAGTATAGTTCATATTTCTATTGTTGACACCAGTTGCTTACCCTAGTTAAGGAAACCGAATATATTTTGATTTAAAATGTATCCAGTCTAAATATTGCATCTCTGAGGGATGTAGGATTTATAAGACAGAACACTTGTTTTCTCTCTACAACTAGATGCTACATTGGTATTAACTGCTAATGTTCAAGTATTACACATTTAACATGGTTTGTGCACACATTTAAAATAAAATATATAATGACAATATAAATATTCTATGCCTGGATAATACAATGAACTAATTCCTACAGCCCCATAAAAATGAACTGCCATAGATTTCTGGAAAATGGGGATTTGGCCCAAAGACTACACCAATAATGATAAGTTAATACGATAAGGACTCCCTAGCATCTGACTGCAGGTTACAACACTTGTGACTTAATCAAGTACTCAGCAAAGTAAAAATAAATTTCAGATCTATCCATTTCAAATTGCTATCTAGCCCAACATTTTTAAATGATGTATCTGTTAGGCCAAGCTGTGCATTGGTGGTGATGCACTGCCACAAGTAGAGATAATCAAAGGAATTTCTTTTACATTGTCACAGACAAATCAGCAAAGCATTGAAGCATGTGCCTTAACTTGAAGCATGCACTTAAATCCTATCAAAGTCAATGAGACTTAAGCAAGTGCTGCTTATGTCCTTTGATGAATAGAAATAACTTTCAGTGCATGCTTAAATCTAAGCAAGTGCTTAAGTGTTTTGCTAATTTAGAGCTCGCCCTTAGGTGCACATGGATACTTGCACTAGAAACTTGCTGTTTCTATAAATAAATAATGGAAGCAAAGAACTTCCATTGGAAGGATCACAGAAGATTAAGGTTGAAAGAGACCTCAAGAGGTTATGTAGTCCAACCCCCTGCTCAAAGCAGGACCAATTCCAACTAAATCATTCTTTCCAGGCTTTGTCAAGCCTCACCTGAAAAACCTCTAAGGATGGAGATTCTAACACCTCCCCATTCCAGTGCTTCACTGCCTTCATAGTGAAATAATTTTTCTTAATACCCAGCCTAGGTCTCCCCCATTGAACTGGAGACCATTGCTTCTTGTTCTGTCATCTGTCACCACTGAGAATAGCCTGACTCCATTCTCTTTGCCATCCCCTTTCAGGTAGCTAAAGGCTGCTATCGAATCTCCCTTCATTCTTTTCTTCTGAAGACTGAATAAGCCCAGTTCCCTCAGCCTCTGCTCATAAGTCATATTTTCATTGCCCTCCGCTGAACTCTCTCCAATTTGTCCACATCCTTTCTGTAGTAGGGGGCCCAAAATTGGATACTATGGTCCACACGTGACCTTATTAGGGCCCAATAGAGGGAAATAATCACTTCCCTCAATCTGCTAGCAATGCTTCTATGAATGTAGCCCAATATGCCATTAGACTTCTTGGAAACAAGGGCACACTCTTCACTCATATCCAGCTTCTCATCTACTGTGATCCCCAGGTCCTTTTCTGGGCAATTGCTGCTTAGCCAGTTGGTCCCCAGCCTGTAGCAGTACATGGGATTCTTCCATCCTAAATGTAGGGCTCTTGACTTGTCCTTGTTAAACCTCATCAGATTTCTTGTGGTCTAATCCTTCAGTTTGTCTAGATCACTCTGGACTCTCTATCCATCAGCACATATACCTCTTCCCCCATATTAGTATAATCTGTGAATTTGTTAAGTGGGCAAACCAACCCATAATCAGGTCATTCATGAAGGTGTTGCATAAAGCCGGCACTTGGACTGACCCCTGAGGCACTCCGCTTCATTCTGACTGCCAGCTAGACATCAAGATGTTGATCACTACTCAGTGAGAGCAGTGATCTAGATGACTTACAGCCATTCATCCAGGCCATACTACTTTAACTTGCTGGCAAGAATACTTTAGGAGACTTTATTAAAGTCAAGATATATCACATCCAACACTTTCCCCATATCCACAGACCCAGTTATCCCATCACAGAAGGCAAGCAGGTTGGTCAGGCATGACTTGACCTTGGTGAATCCATGTTGACTGTTCCTATCACCTTCCTCTCCTCCAAGTGTTTCAAAATGGATTCCTTGAGGACCTGCTCCATGATTTGGAATGTTGTACAAGTCTCTTGACTCTTGAAAATAAATGAAGCGGGTTTTGGTTTTTTTGCATATTAAGCACTTCAGGAAACAGATTTCAGTTTTCAGAATGGACAGATATAAATACTTGTGTCCACCAACAGTCTGTACTAGGACCAGTCTTATTCGACATATTCATAAAGGATCTGGAAAAGGGGGTAAACAGTAAAATGACAAAATTTGCAGATGATACAAAACTGCTCAAGATATAAAGCAGACTCCAAAGTGTCACAAAGAGATCTCACAAAACTGGGTGATGGGCAACAAAATGATAAATGAAAGTCAGTGCTGATAAGTGCAAAGTGGTGCACACTGGAAAACAAACCCAACTATACACATCAAATGATGGGGTCTAAATTATCTGTTACTGCTCACGAAAGATCTTGGAGTCATTGTGAATAGTTCTCTGAAAACATCCACTCAGTATGCAGTGGAAGTCAAAAAAGTGAACAGAATATTGGGAATCATTAGGAAAGGGATAGTCAATAAATATCATATTGCCACTATACAAAGCTATGGTATGCCCACCTTGAATATTGCACTCAGATATGGCTGCCCCATCTCAAAAAAAGATATATTAGAATTGGAAAAGGTACAGAAAAGGGTAATAAAATTGATTAAAGATATGGAACAGCTTCCATGTGAGGAGAGATTAATAAGACTGGGATTTTTCAACTTGGAAAATGGATGACTAAGGTGAGATATGACAGAGGTCTATAAAATCATGACTGGTATGTAGAAAATAAATAAAGAAGTGTTATTTACATCTCATGACACAAGAACAAAGGGTCACCAAATGAAATTAATAGGAAAAATAGAGTACAAAATAAAGTAATTCACACAATGCACAGTTAACCTGTGGAACTTTTTGACAGAGGGTGCTGTGAAGGCCAACACTATAACAGTTTAGAAAAACTAGATAAATTCAGGGAGGTTAGGTCCATCAATGGCTATGGGCCAAAATGATGTCCCTAGCCTCTGTTTGCTGGAAGTTGGGAATGGGCAACAAGGGAGGGATCACTTGATGATCACCTGTTCTGTTCATTCCCTCGGAAGCACCTGGCATTGGTCCCCTGTTAGAAGATAGACTGTTGCACTAGATGGGTCTTTGATCTGACCCCGTATGGCCATTCTTAAACCCATTACCTATCCTGAGGTCAAAGTTTCTCAGCAACTGAGAGACAAAGACTGGGATTGTTTCTGGACACTCCCTGCCAGGTAACCCATTTTCTTTCAATCAGTATCTGCAAAAGAGGCAACTTTAACATTAAGTCCCCAAATGCTTCTACTTTGCATATTGCATTTACTTCGAATAGTGATCTTTTTAATAGGAACAAGTGAGAAGGGGAGAAATACATACACATAACATAAAAGATACTATTTCTCCTGACATTCTGAGATCTGCAAAAGAAACCTCTAAGTCATGTAGTCAGTGTGTCAAGTGGCAGATGCTAGCAGATTAATGCTCAGCTGCAGAGTGCAGTTTATGTTAAGCGAATGCATCAGTATGTAATTGTATGAATGCATATTGACAAATGACTGATTCTTTGTAGTTCTTCTGAATAGAAAATGCTGTCATAACAAATTGCTACTGTTCAGGAACAGGTATCTAGAAAAAAGCTGATAAAAAAACTCCAGTGATTCTTGGCCAATGCCTTTCATAATAGCATTATTGTTTCCCTTTGCATTCATGGTTCTACCATCTATCATGAGAATTCTTTTGGCATTCGTGTGTATTTCCATAGGAATTCCACTGAAATTTAGAATTACCATCAATTAATGTCCATTTACTGTAAAGCAGTTTTGATTTATGTACGGTTGCATTATTGAGGTGCAGTGCTGCTGTCATTGGAAACTGCTATATCCGAAGGCAGTGGCAGCTTTGATTTTTCTGTGTGAAAGAGAATTTCCAACAAAGGGTCACATTTAACTTCTCCCATATTGCTGAGTAAAATTTGACCCCGATTTGTACTAGCTCACTAGAAACGTCGTACTTAAGTTATTGAGAGGGAATCAGAATACCCAGTATTTAATGTGAACATTCATGGGAATTGTATTCTCATTTTCCTTTCTTAGAAGAGTAGAGAGAAAGATTTGATTCTTGTTAATCAAGAAGGAACATTGTTGTTTATAGATACAATACACAGTGTAAATTATAATTGTGAATATGTCTTATTTTAGCTGAAGGTAACCACTCATAGAACTTCATGTTAAGTCAATTCAATGGTGTCAGTACTTACTAAAAATAGAAGTAACTTTCATCCATTGTCTACGTTCCTTTACTAGCAGTGGTCTCCATTCAAGGATAATTCCAAGATCCATTATTCTGGCCACAGACCTTCATTTGGGCTTTAGTGGCTGAGATGCTTCATCTTTAGTGGCTGAGATGATGTAATACTTATTTAAGATCATCAATGAGCTACATGTATTTGCCACACTGGAGCTTAGTCTTCAACCTTTAGTCCTTTCTCCTCCCCACTCTCCTTTCTTTAAGACATTCAGGTGACCATCCTGAAGAAGTTATAGTTATTCAGTGGGGGATAATTTGTTCAATTAATATAGTGAATAAGTGGCAGAGGAGCTGTTTGGTTTTTTGCTTATATAGTACTTTAGTATTACAGAAAAAAATCCTATAACTCTAACAAACTTATGCTTATTTACCACAAGGTATCCAATCAGATATAAGGCCAAACCCTGCAGTCTTTTCAAGAAGAGCTCCCACTATCGTTTTGTTTGAGTAAAACTTACACATTTATGAAGATGGTACTGAGATAGTAACACTTTCCTCAAATAAGAAACATTTTATTAATTTGTAGAAACATCTGAGGTATATATTTCAGCATTCTGCATGAATAGATGCAAAATAGTAAGGGTACATCTACACAGCAGGGCTAAAGTCAAATTAAGCTATGCAACTTGAGCTATGTCAATTGCGTAGCTTAAGTCGAAATAGCTTAATTCAGCTTTTGGCGCTGTCTACACCACAGAAAGTCAAAGGAAGAGCATTCTTCCTTCAACTTCCCTTACTCCTCATAAAATGAGAGTTACAGGAGTTGGAGTAAGAAGCCCTCCAACTCGACATTATTTCGAAATAATGGCTTGCAGAGCAGACATACTCTTTGTTATTTTGGAATAACGTCAGTTCCGAACGTCAGCATTCCGAAATAACGCTGCTATGTAGACATAGCCCAAGTGTGCCTGCTAATTCCCTATTGCACTAGGTATGCAGTATCCTCAGGCTATATAATATCCTCCCAATTGCTCTGATTCCACAAGGTACTTAAGAGTATGCCCAACTTTAAGCAGTTGAATAGTATTGTATTAAATTGGAATATTTATGTGCTTAAATATAAGCACATGGTTCAGTGTTTTCATAAATTGGTATCTAAAAATGTTGCAAACTATCATTTAAATGAAAAACTTCACCGTCTTTTGTTTCCATAAATATTCATACAGCCAACATTTTCCTTCAGATGACTGTCCACAGAAGTAAAAACCTTGCAAATATTAATGAATTTGTGTTCACACTATGATATATGTCAATAGCATTCAAGAGGTCATGTTGAAATTTGATCTCTCTCCTCCTCTGAGTAGACTTCAGTCATTCAGTTAGGAAGCAGAAACAATACCATATATTTACAAGGCCAATTGCTCATCGTGAACAAACTGATGACAGTCAAAGCAAGTACTTTACAAAAAATCAAAACCACCCAACCATAAGCTAAATATAGATTTGCATAAATTGTTCAAAAATATAGAAGAATGTGTGAAACTCAAATATGTTTTATGATCATTTACAGATAAAAAAAGTTTAATTTGAGAAATTAGCATTTCTCTTTTATTTGATATCCTTTGGACACACACAAAAGTCTATATATTTGCATATGATAAAGCAATGACAAACATGCAATAACCATGTTTATAATGACAGCATTTTAGTGTTTGTGGTCCCAGTTTAGATCAAACTGATTTTTAATTATATTTTATATTTCTCATGATTCTCACACCTGTCCCCAACCCCCACAGACTTATACTGCCTTTCCTGGTGTAACTCAGGGCAGAACGAAGATTGGGTGCCATACATGTCCATTTCTATATTTCGACATGTGGGATTTCTTTTAAATTTAACCTTTATTCTTAATTGTCTGTGTTTGTACCACTTGGTTTGGGAATAATTACAATCTAATTATATATATTAAAATATTTTATCCTAAATATATTTGTCTAGATTTTACCCTTTATTACTGATATTTTACCTTACGTTGCTGATCTGTACTTTCAATCTTAACTTCATTTTAATGTAGCTTTTGACTGGTAATATCATATATGAAAAACAAATGAGCAATGCAAACAATGCCATAATGAGATGTTTATAATGATTTGAAAATATGAAGTATCAATCTTAAATAATTATTTAAAAATTGAATTTTTATGGCTGGACCAGTTTATACTTTTTCTCCTTTCTTCATTCTAGAGCAGTGCAAACCAATTGCAACCAGCCAGTTCAGCTGGATTCACAGCAGCACTCATCAAGAGTGTACTCCCCAGTGCTTACCTCCTTTCGGGTCTACACATTCCTCTGCTTGACAACATGTCATACAAAATGTCACCTCTTCCCCTCTGTTTCCCCTACATTCCCTTTTGCAACTCCTTTTATTAGTTTCCCCCTTACTCTATCCTTTCTCATTCTCCAGTGTGTGTATGTGCACACTCATGCGTGCACACACACACACACACACACACACACTTGTTCCCTTCTCCAGCTTGTTTTCTGTGTTAACGAGCTCTGCTGCTGCAAGAACCCTTTAACATTTATCATTAATGGTCATTTATTGTTGCTTTTCACAAACAAAGGTGGACTTATTTGCAGAGGTGGATGAGGGAAATCTTTTAAAGAGAAATTCACAGATCCTGAGTTTCAAAGGGGCCATCTCCCCTTGTTCTCATTGGGACTGAAGGCATCGGCTGATGCCTTCTTTCATCCTGGTCACCACCATTGTTCTAGATGAGAGTGAAGCCAGGGGAGGTGGCTCATGCTGCCAGAAGGTGGAGAAGAGTGTTCTGTCCCTTTGCAAACAGTGGGAAATAGCCTTTTTGAGAACGGCATCTTGCAGAAAGCAGCCTGTTTCTTCATCCCATTACAAACAAATATAAAATGGCAACCATTTCTTCAGAGATATGACATGTATTCTCATTGGTCAAGGGAATAACTTTGTAACATGCCCAAGGGGAAGGTAGGTCACTGATTTTTTCGATATCACTATTCACCTCTTCTTCCAGACTTTGGCACAACTAGTTGTACTATGGGTCCCTAGGAGACCCCTCTGTCTCTCTTCATGATGAGCAATGGCTCCTTATATATATTCCCTGCCAGGGGCACTAACAGCCCCTGGGCAAGGTAGGAGAGGACCCAGCTCTGCACTCCCAGAAGGGGTGGGGTCTTGAGCAGAAGGGGAGGGACTATAGCAGCCAGCTCTCCATGCTGCCTGGAGCATGGCTCTCCCCCTCAGAGCTGCCCAACATGCACATTGCTGCACTCCGGTAGGGATTTCACTGCTCCAGCCACTGCTGCAGTAGTGCCCTTTGAATCACGTGACCTTGGAGCAGTTGCCCACCACCCGCATTGGTGGCCATGTTCTTTGCTTATTTGTCCTCAACCACTTTAAAATCCATCAGTGATCTTTATCTAAAACTATTGGATGGCTAAACAAATTATATTCCCTGGAATTTTTTTTTTTGCAATTATTTTATTAACTATCCAATAATAATGATATTTCAAAAACTAACTAAGAAAGGATATTATTAACAGAGTTATTTCTTAACAGCAGCAATGCTAATGCTTAGAAAAGTCAGCAATATTAAAGTAAAAAAGGGAAATGTTTAAAGATTTACTCTGAAAACTTGAAGTGGTTTTGGCCTGGAGTATCTATTTTAATATGAAAACCACTTCTTCACAGATGCATGTATAATTTTTCCTGTATGGAGAAAAGTAGCACAATCTTCAATAGGCAAATAGCATCTGACTTTCAGACCCTAGGGCCCTTTTCAATTTAAAGGAAAAAAGGAGCTACTTACATAGCTGGACCACTTCGTTTGTTAGCCATTTCATGTGTGACTTGGGAGAAGGAAAAGGTTTCTGTGGGTTAACCACGTGGGTCTGATCCAAACCCTTTGAAGTTGCTGGAGAAAACTGACTACAGGGGACTTTGGCTCATGCCCATTAAAACAAACCTGTATTATGCCAGTTCATATTACCAATATTATTCTGAATGTACTTCAGAGGAACTCCTTTTTTGATCATAACCCCCTTTATCCTTTTCTACTTATAGTATTAAATGATATTTTAATTTGGGTATAAACTAAAATATGCAAGAGCTGAAAATGGTTAGTGAGGATTTTTTTTGTTAAAACCAAAGTTTGTTGACTTCTGCATCTCACTGTACTATAGGAAAGTCCTGGAGTCTTCCAGCTCTAGTATCTGCTGCTTTGTTCCTCTTTAGAAATGTGTTTGGTACATAAGGACTTGTCTACATGAATATTTAGGTTGCAACACGATGGAATTGCAATCTACCCCCCGCTGGCATGTCATGCACTAGGGGTATGTCTGCACAGCAAAGAAAAACCTGCAGCTGGCCCATGACAGCTAACTTGGGTCCCCAAGGCATCAGCTGGGGCGTGGGGAGGGAGGTGGGTTCTTGCTGTGTAGACTTCTGGGCTCAGACTAGAGCCCGAGCTCTGATACCCTCTCGCCGCACAGCAATGTTCCCTTTAATCTTTTTCTTCCGTGTCTGGATTTTTTTTCCCATCCATTGTGGAACAAATTTTTATGAGCACCAAGGCATGCGCAAATGTGCACCACCAGTAGAAACAAAAAACATAGGTGTGGGCGCTCTGCTAATCAACTGGGCGGCATTTGAATCTCTCCTGAGTGGCCGCCCAAGTGTGCAGCTTACAGGGAACCCTGTCACACCGGGTCCCAGAGCCCAGTCTACAGCGCAAGCTTACAAGTCTACATAGCCATGAAACAATCCCACAGCCTGAGTCCCACAAGCCCACAACCTAGAGCTCCTTGTTTTTCTTTGCTGTGCAGACATACTGTAGGTAGTCATGTGAAGCCTGCTACTGCCCAGTATTGGTCCTGTAATGTGCATTGGCCAACACCACTTTGAAATGGGAGTAGATCAAAGCACACAAAGAAAGAAAGAAGGCTGGCAACAGACTTTGGCAGGCCCTGGGCAATGTGGGAGGGGGATGCTCAGGGCCAGCCCCTCCGGGAAGGGGCATGGCCTTGAACAGAAGAGACAGAGTTAAGGGGCAGCCAGCCCTCAGCACCACAAAGACCATGCCGCACCTCCCCCAGCCAGCCCTCAATGTCGCCTACACCATACCACATGGGGCTCCAGCTGGCACTGCTGCTGAGGTAACAGCCCAGATGCCTGGGCCTTTTTAAATTGCTGGGCCCCAAAGCAACTGCCCCTTTTCCCCCCGCTGTTGGCCCCACTAAGGACTGTTAGTGCCAGCAGCAGAAGCCATACAAACACTTAGTGTGACAGGCTAGCGTGGGTAGACTCACATTCCAGCTTGCCCCAAATTAAAAGTTCATGTAGACAGGCCCTAAGAAGTAGGTGGAGAAGAGCTGATAATATCAAAAAGCTGTCTAAGTAGCTGCTAGTACCAGACATGACAAAATAAAGAGAAATGTGTTCAATAGTCAGAACAGGGGACTTTGAGTCAGGACTCATGAGCTGTTTTTACAGCTATCAGAATGACTTCCTGTCTGACAATGGGCAGTTAACTTAACCTTTCTGGGCCTTAGCTTACTCATCAGTAGAATGAATTCTCTTGTATGTCAAGTGCATTACAGGGTGTCGAAGGAGAATTATTTTCCAGTTTATAAAAAAGCCTATTGTGCCCTCTACATGTATGTGGAAAACATAATATATATTTTACACACACACAATTTAACATAGTTTTACAGAGAAATCAACAGATGTAAGTTAACACAGACCTCTCATTGCCCCTTCAAAAAGCCCTCAGACCCAGACCTCAAACCACCCTCTTATGAAAAAAGATGAGGAGACAGATGCTGAGCACAGTAATGGAGCCTAACCAACTTGAGCTCTGTGGGAGCAACGGGTCAGGGGGAGGAAGTCAAAAATCTTCCACTGAAAAAAATCCCATTTCTAACCCCCTAGACACAGAAATCATGGGAATGCATGCCAGAGAGCCCAGCTTAACTAGGCTACCACTTTTGTGTGATGCTGGGAGATCCATAAATGAAAAGCAGGATATACATGTGGAGTATTAGCATTAAAAGTATCTAAGGCATCTTGACTGTCCTATCTTGGTAAAACCATTTCCCCTTAGCCTTAGAATTATGTACTGTGGCAGTTACCATGGAAACTAGTTTTATTTTTTTAAGTACCTTTGTCAATAAGCACACACACTATATTACATGTCTCAGCTGTCAGGGTGAATTATGCCCCCTTTGCTTCAACATGAATTCCAGTATTTATGCAGAAGTGTGAAGTCTGCTTCTTTCTTGTATGACTGTCACTTCCCCTTTCGCAGCACAATATGCTCTTGTGTATATTCAGATGAAAACCCACTCACCTGCACAATAATAAATTAGCTTACACATCTCAGGAGCAGTTCAATGAGCAGGATGGGTGAAATTAAAATTTTGTGCAATTCTCGTGAAACTCAAGATGCAGCATTACACACACACAAACACACACAGTATTAAGAGGAGAACCTTAAGTGGCGGAGGTTTTTTAGAAAAAAAAAATCTGATTGACCTTTGGTTATCTAAAGACATGAAGGCTGAGCAGCTGCACTGATGTATAGTTTATAGATAGAGGACATCAGGAAATACATCAGCACATATTTGCTATGCAAGCCTTCACTAATGTTCAAATACATGTAAAGGCAGTATGCTTAGGCTTGTGTCATTGTTCACACAGCTTGTCAGTAATACAAGCTACCTGCCACCATGATAGAAGTCATAGTACTCACACACTAGCGATCCAAATATTTTTAATACAATACAGAGTTAAGAAAAGACCATCGCTTTGGAAATGAAATTGGGTTGTACTCTTTCACTACAGAAGTGCATAACGATCTACATTCAGAGTTATTAATATAATATAAAGGAGGACTGAATAATCAGGCACAGTGGAATATGGCTGGTGATATAAGAAGCTTTAATACAGTATATAATGAAGTTAAAGTGTGGAACTAGAGATAGGTACTGTATTATGTGTACCTTCTTCTGACGACAGATAGAGAAAGAACATCTTATATGAGGAGATCAATTTAGATCTCAAAGAGGTTCAGATATTAAACATAACTTATAAAAAGACTATTTATGTGGAGTTTCACTATTTGAATTTAGTATTGTGACAACCGGACAGAAAACCTGAGAGACTGATGTCCTAACAGATATTGTACTACAGTTTGGATCTCCCTGGTCTGGCACCCTCGGGATGAGTTTGCCTCTGTCTCACTGGCGGGATTCCACTCTAGGCCACCAGCCCCACTCCGGCCAGCAGGGCTCCCTGCCCCCAGCAGCCCGTGGCTCCACAACCCTGGGGCTCCCTGCCCCCTTCTGGCAGCAGCTCCATGCCCATGGCTACAGGGGCTCCCTGCCTCTGGCAGCTCTGTACCCCTGGCAGCTCGCAGGGTTCTGTGCTCCCAGTAGGGCTCTCTGTCCCTAAGACCTATGCACCCTTGGCACCAAGGGCTTCTTGCCCTGGGCTGACAAGGCTCCCCACATGGCCAGCAGGGCTCCCTGCCACCAGGGCCACTGGCCCTGCAGGCTGCCTGCCACCAGACCAGCTGAGCTCCCTGTCACTGTCAACCTCTGTGGCTGGGGCTCTCTGGTCCAGCAACATTGGTGGTCCTACCAGACCACCGATGTTGCTGGACCAAGGAGATACAGACCATACAGTTTCAACCTGTAATAGTAACAGACCTCACTTCCTCCCCGTCCCCTGCTTATGATTCTCCTAAACCCTAGGCCAGAAGCCCAAGAGAATGGCTGAATCCCTATGCTTATTATCTATGGCCTTTGCATTGCAATGGTGAATCTTACAACAGGGCATTTGACAGTGAGGAAATGAATTGATACTAATTAGTAATTTTTCATAAACCTCTAAACAGTTGTTAGAGAGTAACAATCTTCACTAGTATAACTTTTTCATTATTCATTGGGATTTGACATGCATGTGAACTCTGACCCACCCTTTAGGCTCAGAAATGCCCAATGAACGACACCTTTCTACAACAAAACAATTTCTCTCTAGTACATAAATATTGTGCCATAAAATCATTTGCCTTACGAGAGGCTTTAAATTATCCAATTTCTCCCTCAATAAAAAACAGGCGCACAACTGCCCAAACTCTGTTCTCAGTTACATACAAATAGGTGTGTCTCCATCGACTTATGGGGAGTTACATCTGTGTAAATGTAGTGTAACAAAAGAAATGGACCAAAAGAGTTCTTTTTTTTCTGCATATGGTATATATTGGAAAAAACAAAGAACAGATATAAGATAACTAAGCCTGCTGGTGTGCCACCAAAATTAGTCTGTTGGCTGAGTCACATATCAGCAAAACATTCTCCATCTCCTTCAACATATTCACTCCTCACAGGATAGGCTAAAGGAGAATGGTTAGGAGAACATTTGCAGTCTGCCATCTGCACACATGTCGATAAGGCACAGGTTGATTATGGGCAAACTTTTGAAAGCTTTACACCACATTTAAATATCTGCAAGATTGCATTTTAGCACCTGGTCCTTGAAAAGTGTTGCATTACTTGACTGTCCATTGAGGGAAAGATGCAATTATTTTACTCCATTCTTGACTTTCATAGAACTTCAAAGAGGCATCACAAGGAAGTCTTCTGGATTCTGACTCACCATCTTTAATATCTAAGAACTAGATCTTGAGTGTTGCTGATCATGTCGGTCAATGTGCACTAATCCACAATTAGTGGTTTCACAGTTACAACTAATTGCCTGTAATCTTACTCCCAAATCATAGTATTGTCCCTATGGTTTTTTTTTTCAGTCTACTATAGATCAGATAGACTTAAAAATTGAGCAGACAGAACTAGTGCAAACAAATCTTCTTCCCAAACATTTCTGCCCTCAGGAGACAATATAGAAGAGATAAAATTCTTCATGCCAGATACTTCTATATCATTGCAAAGTGTCTGATGTCCTTCATGATCCACATGCTGTTATCCCATTGACTCTGCCTACTTCTGCTCAACTTCGATGACCCAAAGATGTCACTGCTGCTCCTGCCAGTCTGCAATTTCTGTTTCAATGTTTTGGCTGCAATTCTCTTTCCATACTTCACAGAAAGAACAGACCAGGCTTTGAAATGCAGAGATACTGGGGCAAGGGAAAGAGGGATCTGATAGAGCTATACTCATGCCTAACTAATTTTGCCCCCTTTCCTGGGGGATCCCTACTTGTCCTTTCCCTGCCCCCCCCGCCTTGATGGCTGCTTCTGCCTCTCATTGCAGCCAAGTGTATGGTGACTCCTTTTCTTTATTGCTCACTTTATGAGGCTGAATTTAAGACCTGGTTTATAAGTAATGGGATGGTATAATGAGGTGGCGTTCATCTTCTACAAGCACCCTTCTCTGGCCAAGTGTGTGTGCCTGCATTCTCTCAGGGTATATCTACACCTCATTCCTCTCTCTCTCGAGGAATGCAAATGCAGACACCCGAAATTGCAAATAAAGTGGGGATTTAAATATTTGCATAATTGCATTATGGCACTATTTGCATACTTGCATACTTCATTTGCATAATTGCATTATGGCGCTATTTCGAAATAGCGCTATTTTGAGAGAAAAAACTGGGTTATTTTGAGATAAAATCCTTCCTTCAAAATAACCCTTACTCCTCACTGAGGAGGTTTTATCTCGAATTAACCCCGTTTTTTCTCTCGAAATAGCGCTATTTCGAAATAGCACCATAACACAATTATGAAAATGAAGTGCGGGATATTTAAATCCCTGCTTCGTTTTCAATTTTGGGTGTCTGCATTTGCATTCCTCTCAAGAGAGAGGAATGAAGTGTAGACATACCCTCAGTTCAAAGCCTCTTTGGCAACTCAGCCCTCTGGCTGAGTCACACAACCTGTGTGCAAAATACGTGTACATATCTACCTGGTGCCCATCTCAGAGCCCTCTATGGTGTCTGCACATCCTGAGATTTCCAGAGGAACTGACTGCTGTTCTGTTCCTCAGCTCCTTTTTTATAGGCCTTCCTGGCCCCTAATTGGCTGCTTTTCCTGCAGCCACTGTAGCCTGCTACAAGGACCTCTCTATTGCCTCTCTGGGGAAGGGTGTGGCAGGACGTCCAGCCAGGGCCTTACGACCTTGTCCACTCTATCTCTTGGAGAAAATGTCAAGGAAAGTTACCTTGGAATAAGGAAATATGTCTAACTGATGAGGTCTGTTAGGCTGCGAAAAGGTCTCCCATGGTGGATACTGCCATATCCTGAGTCACTTATAATGGGTTTGTACAAAGTATTAGACAACATATTGAAGGAACCAATCCTGCCCTGACAGGGGGGTGGATTAGACTACAGGCCTTTCCGCCTCTAATATTTACTATATCCATCCACAATGAAGCATCAGAGCCAGATTTGTTGGCAAAAATGAACAGAGGTGAAAGTTAACACTACTGACACTTAATTCTGAAGTCTGTTTTTGATTTAACACCTAATTAAGTGGAATGAGACATTTGACATTTGCTTAAAGCTACTATTTCAGACTGCCTATAGTCCCAAAAACACAAATTAATATTCTGAATTGGAAAGTCGAGGTAGGTCAAAAAAAAATTCACAAAAAAACCTTCCATTCTGAAGAACCTGAGGAGTACACACATCTAAGGTCCAGCTTTGTTCACTTTGAACCCTGAAATAGACATACAATAAGTCAAGGGTCTCTGTCAAAATGATTGATTTTAGATGCAAGGAGTGGTACATATGAAGACAAAGTTGGGGGGAGTAAGATTTTCAAAAGCACTCAAATAATATTCAAGTCAATGGGATTTAGGTAGTCATGTCAGCTATGTACTTTTGAAAATGTTTTTATGCATCTCTTTCCAACACAATAAGTATTAAGTAGTCCTCATTTCAATCTCATGACCCTTCCTAAGTGATTTTCCTCAGCCCACTCCTGCTGTGTCTTATTCCACTGAAAGGGCAAAAATCTCCAACCTGGATCAAGCGGCATGGTCAGATTTCCTCTTTCAAGAAGACCACACAATCATGCAGCATACTAGAGAGTTTGGTGATATTCTTTGCATGACTAGTCCAATATCTTGTGGAATGAAACTTAACTTCCTTATCATGATAAAGGGAGTGTATGCAGAGGAGGGGGAATTTTGTGCCTCAACTCACCGGCAGTGTTTCCTGCAGTTGTCAAAAGTATCTTTTGAGAATGGAGATACCTACTTTTTGAGGAGCAGCTCTGGGAGCTTTACAGAAAGAAGTTGTGAAAGTTGTAAGAATTAATTCCCTGACTAGGAGAGATCCTATTGTGATACCCCACAGTAAGTATGTGCTCTGTGTCTCCATTACATTGCTGGCTTCATGGTAATAAATTAATAAATCATCTGGAACAGAATATAGTGTCCTCTGGACCATGAGCAGATTAACTCAGGAAAATAAGATTTAAATTGTAGTAAAAGTGAGTGTTATAAAGTCTTCACTGTGATCTAACTCTGATTCTCCTTGGGCTTTTTTTTTTTAATGGAAACCAAATATACTAAACATAACAGGAATTTTATTAATCCACTCCAGTGATTTGTATTGTAAAAACAAGACTAATAATTTATGTTTGATTTAATAGATTTTTATTTTGAACATATTTGAAAATGATGTGCCAAGAATATGCAAATAAATAATTGTAAAGCTTTGGTAACTAAATCCTGAATCACAGATATGAGTCTTGGGCATTCATTGCCTATTTGGTCAGAATTGCTGAAGAACTCTTGTTTCTGTGGACAGCCATTACCCACATGAAATCAATGGGATTCACTAAGTAAGGGACAGCTTCTTGACTGGCTCTTGTGTGTGCAAAATTCTAGGTTTTTTGCATTTTGATATTGGTAACCTAGCCATGTCTACACTACAGATAAGATCGAAGCCACTGCAGTCAATCTTCCAGGATTCAAATTAGCGGGTCTAGTGAAGACACACTAATTCAAACTGAGAGGGTGCTCCCGTCGATGCTGGTAGTCCTGCTTCTACAAAGAGTAAGGGAAGACGAAGGGAGAGTGTGCTCCCCTTGACTTTCCGCAGTGTGGCCAGCACCAAAATTCAAGTTAAGATACTTCGACTTAACCTATGCAATTAACGTAGCTGAAGTGGAGTATCTTAATTTGAACTTATCCCCTGCAGTAGACCAGGCCCTAGTGACTAGACATGAGCATGGCATTTGAGAAAACAATTGTATCAATCTGAATTTTAGCCCCTTTTTCTAAGTGTAGATGAGAATCTTCCCTCCCATCCACCCACTTGGACAGTCTTCCTTTATTGGTTTTCCAACTGTGGGGGTTCAGGTCTGTAGACCCTTTCACTAGACTTGATTAGTTGTTCTTTTCAAAAAAGTCATGGTTCTGTCAGAGGCACATGTCCCATTTTAAGGAACACTGTATCAGACAGAGAGAGAGCTAACCTATTGGACCCTGTGACAGGATTTGTGACCAAGAGGGAAAAGATAACCCAGGTGAAAATATCAAATTTTTATGGGCTACTCAGTGATTTGTCTAACAAGGAACCTGTCTGTGGAAGAATAAATCGGAAATCTACCAGGGTATGTCTACACTAGCCCCCTAGTTCGAACTAGGGAGGCTAATGTAGGCATTCGAAGTTGCAAATGAAGCCCGGGGATTTAAATATCCCGGGCTTTATTTGCATCTTCCCGTCCGGGCGCCATTTTTAAATCCCCCTTGTCCGAACTAACTGCCCGCGGCTACACACGGCAGTTAAACGTTAATTCGAACTAAGTCTTTACACCACAAAAGAACAGGACAATGTGCTGTCTCCCTGGAGCAAAAATAGAATATGTAAGCTCTGATGAAATTAGGATGTCTGGCATGTCTCCAGAGGCAATGGCTACATCTACACTGCAGGGTTTTTGTACAAGAAGTCTTTTGCGGAAGAGTTCTTGCACAAAAACTTCTTGCGCAAAAGCACGTCCACACCTCAAAGCACATCGCTTTTGCAATGCGCTTTTGCGCAAGAGAGTGTCCACACTGCATGGATGCTCTAGCGCAAGAAAGCTCTGATGGCCATTCACAGAATGGTCATCAGAGCACCTGTGCTTTTTCTGATAGGCTCTTTTTGCGCAAGAAACCTGTGCGGAGCGTCCACATGTGCCTTTTTGCTCAAGAGCTGTAGCGCAAAAAGGAGTTATGCCTCATAGTAGGAAGTATACCGACACCGCAAAAAGCCCTCTGTTCTGTCGATTGACTGTAGATTTCCTTGTGCAAAAATGTCCTTGGGGTGTGTGCTTTGGCGCAGAAACCTTTTAGTGTAGACGTGGCCGATGATACCCAGTGGAACCAACAACATGATACTAACAAGGGTGCCTCCCCTGTAGCACCTTTAGCTGGGCAACCTTTAGCTGTAGCTCTAAGGCCTGCTTCAGTTTCCCCCTCACTCAGGGCCCCTTATGAAGTCCACATAGTCTAGATAGTCTAAACATGCCCTTTCACAAATCCAGTTTACTAAAATCTCACACAAAATCTTTCAAAATAGAACTCAAACCTACAGTCTTTATCCCAGTTTCAGCTGTTCTCGGCCCCATTCTCCCTAGCACACAATATAGATTGGTGTGCTAATTAAGTAAGCCCAGAAAGCAGTACAAATGGGGGTCTCTTTCGCACGCCACTGAATCAAACCAGACACCAGGCTGAGCTACTGTTTAAATACTTGTGGAACATATGGAATGAAAAAATGTTATGGGGAATTTTAGGTTGGGTCATATTCTGATGGCCTCATGTATCCACTATTAAAATATCATTTGAGTTCTAAAAATTATAGATAATTTTCTAACTTAAAGTGCATCAGTGCACCAACACAGGGTAACACTATGGTGGATGTCATTATGACATTTGAAGGTGAATTAATGATTGGACTGGAAGTTGGTGGTTGCCTAGAGACTAGTGATCATGACCCAAATACCTTCCATATGAGCAAACGTAATATAGTCTTAACACAGGAAAAATTCAAGTGAAAATGACAGAGGAAAAAAATTACATAACAATATTGAATGAAAATTGTGAATTCTTTAAGAAGAACTTAATAGATCGCCAGAGAGCTACAATCCCACAATCAAGAGTGAGGACAATTTTGGCCGAAAGCCTACCCTGGCTCAGGGTAAAGTGAAGACAGCACTTAGAAATATGCAATATGACAAATGGAAAAAGGGAGAAATAACAATAAATATCAATTAAAAGTAGGTTAGAAAGTATAGAAAACTGATAAAGGAAGCTACAGACATCAGAAAAAATCCATGGTGGACAGGACTAAGGACAGTGAGGATTTTTTAAAGAACTTTTGGGATGTAACAATGGCTACATCTAGACTATGGAGTTTTATCAGAAAAAGGTATGCAAATTGTGCTCCGCAATTTGCGTACCTTTTTCCGATAGTTTTTTCAGAAGAGGCTTTTCCGAAATTTGGCCTGTCTACACTGGGCCAAATTTCGGAAAGCCTCCTCTTTCAGAAGAGTCCTTATTCCTCGTGAAATGAGGAATACACAAGCTTCTGAAAGAGCGTGTCTGCTCTTCTGCAAAAAATGTCGGAAGAGCAGACGCATTCCCTAGACGCAGCGGAGTATTTCTGGAAAACCTCCAGTATCCTGGAAAAACTCGGTAATCCAGACGTAGCCAATGTTGGACTCACCATCATGACACCTCTAGCTGGTCACACTAGGTATGTCCACACAGCAACATTAATTCGGAATAATGGCCGTTATTCCAAAATAACTATGTGAGCGTCCACACATATAATTTCAAAATAACGGGTGGCTTATTCTGAAATCTGTAAATCTCTTTCTACAAAGAATAAAGCCTATTCCAAAATAGTTATTTTGAAATAAGGCATACGTAGATGCTCCACTTCTGCTATTTTGAAATAGCCCCTCACCAGGGCCATTCTAAGTTATTCTTCCCCAGTGCCTTCTGGGCTCTAAATCGAGATAGCACATCTACATTAAGGAAGTCTGCCTCTGACTAATTTTGAGGCTTCCCTACAGTGTAGACGTGCTATTTCTAAATAAGCTATTTTGTAATAATTATTCCGGAATAGCTTATTTCGAAATAAGTGTGCAGTATAGACATACCCACTGGGAATTAGCTCTGTCAGAGGGAGTGTGCCAACTTCTGGGTGGTGTCTTACTCATCAGATTAGAGCTTCTCTCTGGCTTCCCTGAGCCTGCCCAGCACTACTCTGTCCAGGTACCACTGGTTTCCTCCCCTTCTGTGACCCAGCTCCTTCTCTCTTGCTGGTCAGGGTGAGAGTGAGCTCACCTCAGCTCCGCAGCCTTTTATAGGGCCCAGCCTGGTCCTCATTGACTCATTTCCTGGATTGGCTGGGCTTCTGCAGGCTCCCTCTGGCCTGCTTGTAACCGTCTCCCTGCTGGAGCAGGCTACAGTACCACTACAAGGAACAAAAGAAACCTTAGTAATGGCATAGACCCACTGCTAAATGGAAATGGTAAACTGTTCATAATGATTCCGAAAAGGCAGATGTGTTCAGTAAATATTTCTGTTCTGTTACTTTGTTGGGAAAGAAGCAGGATTATTTATTTCTATCATATGAGGATGATGAAGGATTCTTCAGTCCATTAGGACCAAGGAGGATGTTAAACATCTACTAGAGATAAAGATCAAACAGAATTTTATAAGATGGTGCTCATATTTAGAAAATAACCCACATCATCTTCAGATTTGTCTCCTAATCACTTTCTTGTTGTTTGATTCACAGTATGCCCTGGGTTTGCACTTCAGCCGCCAGAGACAGATATTTTGCCTGTCTCTTTTTCCCCTCTTTTTCTTTTTCAAATCCTCATTTGTGTTCCAAATTACTGTTTAGTTCAACCATGTTCATACTCCCCTGAGGTTCAATATTTGTTCACCCAACTATCCACAAGCATTTGTCCACACAAATGCTCGAGGAAGGGTTATTCTTCATACAACTATCAGTCTGTGCATAAAAAACAACCAACAAGAGTCACTACCTGCTATTTGACAGTCACTATTCTGCTTTTAAAAAAATGAATCAGATATTCTGTCATGGAGCAGAATACCCTGTGAAATAGAAGATCAATCCCATAGTCTAACTATTGAACAGTGAATAGTTCAATGGATCAGCAAAAATCCATGACCATTGCTCATCCAAACAATGAAGTGAATATTTATGAGTAACCAATATATTACAAATGTCAGGAATGTTTGCAAGTCATTTGTGAACAAAACCAATGGCTAATTTTTTCAATGTAGATTATTTGCTAATTCAACTGGTATTTTCACTAAAATGATAGTTAGGCACCAGCATGTCAATATAACAGGTGCTAAAATTTCTTTTTGGAGACTATATCGAATTCTGGAAGTGGTCTAACAAGAAATGATCATTCAATAAGCTATAGTAATTTGAGGACATACTTTCAGGTATACAGTGTCTAAGGAAGGTATTTAAGCTCACGCACAATTTGAAGACACACTTCAAAGTCTGAAAAATGTTGAGTTAATAAGGTTTGCCTCATAACTGTTAAACAGTCAGTGCTTACAGACATTGTCTCATCAATTCTTCCATTTTGTCTGGTTGGAATTCAAGTGAGTTATTTCACTGAGAGAATTATTGTTTTGGGATGATCTCCAGAACATTAAAGCTTTACATTTAACCTCTGTTACAGTACAGAAATGAATTAACCTCTCCTTCATATAAAGGGAGCTAATGTTCTTTTCATGTAAAATGTGAAAGTCCTCATGTTTTATCTCACAGACAGCACTTAGAAAAATTCAGTGGGAATACAGCTCATAGCATTTCAATGCAATCAGTTACAACACAAAATTACAAGATAATTAATTTTTTCATCTGACTTTTCTGAAACTTAGACAAACAAATGCTGTCCTCTTACACATTTGCTAAAATTTCTTACCATAGTAAAAAAATCATATGTAGATTTACAGGAATATCTCAGAGACTGCTTTCTACAACAGAAAATAGTCAGCCAGAATTAGGTTTTATGAAATTTCTAGAACTTTTTCAAATTTCCATGAACTATGTTCTTTTTTAATAGACTGGAAAATTAGACAAGTTGTGTGAGGTAATATCTTTTACTGGCCTAACTCTATCAACAACGGAAGTTGGTCCAATAAAAAAATATTACCTCACCCTCCTTTTCTATCCAATAACCCGAGTCCAACTCAGCTACAAGAAGACTGCATACATAGGCTAGAAGATGTAATTTAAAACAATACTCTTATATTATGTGCATAGTGTTTTTAAAATTAGTTCTACATTCAGAACAAGAATTATCAAATACATAAAACAATATAAAAATTGCATTTTGGTGGAACCAAAAACCACAAAAAGTTGCAACCTTTCCGCTAAATCTAAATCCTTTTATTTTTCAAATTAGATTGAAGAATCTCATCCTGGGTTTTTGGCATTGTCATTAGGGCACTCTTAGAATTTTACTTGGTCATCTCTTTCTTGTTCCCCACCTCTTTCTCAAATATTGTTTTGTGTTTAGAGCTGTGCAGAGAACAGAAGTTATGTTTGACTAATAATTTCAAAATTTTGAAATTTGGCTTTATTGCAAATTGGAACAAAACCAAAAAGCTTAAAAATTCTCCACAAAGGAAAGTTTCATACACAACAAAATTGTTTCAAGTTCATCAAAATATTGTTTTGATTTCAAATTTAAGTATTTTTAAACTTACAACATATACATCAGAAAGTATCAACAAAGTATTTGCAAAATGAAAAACTGAAATACAATGTTTTGTGATGTTGAGAAAGACTATTTTGACATTGTCAAAACTCTTTCCTTTTTCCAGTTTACTGCCAAAATGAAAATCTTCTTTAAATATTTAAAAAGTGTCATTAGGCCAGAAAGTAAAAGTGAGAAGGACTCAGTAGCCTAGGTGTGAAAGCTTGAGAGATGGGAAGATCCAGGGTCCAGTCTCCCTGCTCCATGACTTCTAATTATTTACCCACTGTGGAACAGGTTCAACAGGTGACACTAAGGGAGCCCCACCAGATTTTTCTCTTTGAATCATAGAGTTGAAGCCTAGAAGGGACCTCTGGATCATCTCTTCTGATTGTCACACCTACCAGGCACCCTCATACTAAAGCCATCACCAGGGGTGAAAGTAATTTAAAAATCTTACCCAAAGCCTCCCGTAGTACTGCATGGTGCACACTGCCCAGGACTCCAACAGCTATTTAAAGGACCTGGGGCTCTGGTACTTGAGAGCCCACTGAGCCCTTTGAAATTACCAGGCCCCAGAGCAGCTGCCCTTTTCTCCCTCCCACACCCCATCAGCAGCCCAGGGGTAGAGGTAGGGGCAAAAGGACCTATGACATTAAAATACCACTATGGCAGTGCTGCTGGGCCCTTCCAGCAAGACCAGCAATGGGGGGCAGGGCCAAAAGGGCAGTGACATTAAAGCAACATAACGCAACATAAAGCATAACATCAGCTAGTACAGACCCACATCAGCAGTCACTTCTTACTGGTATGCTGTACTGGCCCTTTCTGGCCCACTTTCACCTCTGGCTACCATCAAAATTAGACCAAGGCATCGGTGCCAATTTCCTCTTTCCCCGGGGAGGGAGGGTGCTCAACCCCCTGTCTGTGCCTGTCCTCACCCCCACTCCACCCCCTCCTCCAAGGCTCCACCACTGCCCTGCTTCTTCCCACCTCTACTTCAGCCTTTCCCCAGACCCCACCTTTTCCTGTTCCTGCTCCACCTCTGCCCCACTCCCACCTCCACTCTCCCACTTGCTCGCAGTGCCTCCTGCACACTGCCAAACAGCTGATCACAGTGAGAGGGAGTGGTAGGAGCTGATCAGCAGGGCTGCTAGTGGGTAAAGGCAACTGGGGGGCAAAAGTGGAGGGGGTGCGGGTTGGGTGCCAGTGGGTACTAAGTACCAGTTACATGATCAAGAACACATATTCCTGTTCATCCAGAAATATAATTTATGCCATCATGTGCCAACAGTGCCCTTCTGCTATGTATATTGGACAGACTTCTCAGACACTTTGCCAAAGAGATAATGCCTACAAATCAGACATCTTCACAAGGAAAAACCAGTTGCTTTTCATTTCAGCCTACCTGGACATAGTCTTAATGACCTTACTACATGCATCTTACTTCAAAGAGACTTTAACACCAGATTACAGAGGGAAACTTCAGAACTTTCTTTCATGCTTAAATTTGATACACTACAAATGGTCCTTAACAAAGATGCTAATTACCTTAACCATTACAAAGATAGCTTCCCTACTTATCACCCCTGATTAGCCAGCCATTCATTGACTCATAAATAGCTATTCCCTCCCTCCATTTCCTTCACCCCACCTTCTGTACTAAATCTGATTTGTCAGTTTAATAATGTGTTTATTTTTTTCATTGTATTCCTTTGGTATATATGGTCATGCCAATTCTCTTCCAGAATATGATCTGAGGAAGTGAGTCTGGCCCACGAAAGCTCATCACCTATTAAACCATCTTGTTAGTCTTTAAAGTGCTACATAGTTTTTCCTTTTGTGAAATCACAGAATTTCAGAACCATAATATTTGAAGGGACCACAAGCATCATTTAATCTAACTCCTGGCCAAGAGGCAGGATTTGAGTATGAACCATCCAAGACAGATCCAACCTCCTTTACAAAATCTTGAGTGAAGGAATTTCCTAGACTTTCCTAGGCAGACGTGTGCCATTACCTTATGGTTTAGAAATAGGATTTTTTCCCCCTGAGGTTTAATCTAAATCTGATACAGTGTTGTTTGAACCCACTGCCTTTTGTCCTGCCCAATGTGGCAAGAGAGAACCATTTTTCTGCATCTTTCATGGTAGCCTTTCAAATGTTTGAAGACCAATAAAATATGTCCTCTTAAACTTCTCTTTTCCAAACTAAACATACCCAGTTCCTTCACCATTTGTTCTTGGCTCGCATTCCATCCCTTTAATCCTATTAGTTGCTTGCCTCTGGATCCTTTCTAATTTCTTTGCATCCTTTTTGTACACTGGTGACCAAAATTAGACATTGTGCTCCAGCTGAAACCTAATCAGCTCTTAATAGAATGGCACTATCACTCCCTGTGATTTGCATGCTTTGCCTCTGGTAATGCAACATAACATCGCATTTGCTTTTTTTGCAACTTCATTGCAGTATTGATTCATGTTGAAGTTGTGATCCACTACAACTGGCAGATCTCTCTCAGAAGTACTGCTGCCAAGTCAGTTTTCCCCCATTCTGTATGTGTGTATTTGGCTTTTCTTTCCTAAGTGTAGCATGTCACATTTGTCAGATAACTTCTGCCCTGAAAATTGTAGGCGCCAATTTTAGGCACATACAGGGTTTGGTGTCAGTTTGTGGATCATAATGGAATCTAAAACTAGGACATATGCACCTAAACTCGGATGTAGGCTTTTTTATTGAAATATTTCAGGAGAACATGTTAATTTAGGTGAAATTTGATGGAAAAGTTTTGAAACAATTTAAATACTCCATTATTGGTTTTGGACTCTCATTTCAACTTTTATTTATGAAATGAATCATATACATTGCATTTTATAGATTATATTTAATATTTTAATCTTATCCAAACATTTGATCAAAACATTTCAGCTCTCTCATTATTTCAATGTTTCCAAATTTTTTTTTTTAAATTTGCTCTGTGAAATGTTTCTAGGCTGACTATTTCTTCCGACCCTTCCCTTTTTCCTTCTCCCCCCACTCCCTTCCATTATTTATTCTTAGATCTGGACTTATACTCGGGTCATCTGAAGAAGTGAGTTTTGCCCATGAAAGCTCATGATACCATCTACATGTTTTGTTAGTCTTTAAGGTGCTACTCGACTATTTGTTGTTTTTTAAGTTTTTTCATCTCAATGTGATGCAAAAACAAATTCTGAAATATTAGAATTTGTTAGAGGATAAAAATTCCATTCTCCAACAAGCTCTAGCCCACTTCATTCAGAGCCCCTCAGTTAATGAGAGAAATGCACCACTGAAGACAATGGTAATTTTCCCATTTCTACAAAAGGAGCAGGAACAGAGGACTCGATCACATCAGATCCAATGGACAGAGAATACAGTTACATAAACAAGATCTTAGGAAATTAGGCTTTCATATATTGGCTGTTTCTGCCTAGTGGAGTAAGGGTTATATTATTACTAGCACCCATGAGCATGTCAGGCACCTATATGCACAACTGAGTTTAAAATCTTAATGATGGACTACACAGACTACGTTCAACAAAGGATGCAGGATACCCCTGGGAAATGCAGGGGTAAAGAGACACACTGGTTATGGAAATATATATTGCAATTATTCAGTATAGGTGTGTATACAACAATCTGGCTTCAGAGTAATTTGGGAAAGAATATTGGAGAAAGAAAAAACATTTTTGTTACAGATCTTTTACAAAATAAAATAAAGGGGGAGGAGAATGTTTTAAAGTTGGTCAGAGGTTTGGACTGGACAGGATATAAGAGGGTTAATGTGCTGATTGCATGGCTGTCACAAAAGCAAACTAAATACAGTTTTATCACATGGTCAAAGAAATAAAATCATTAGAATGATATTATTCTTACAACTATAGGAAATTAGAGACATAATTTCTTTACTTACTGGATAAATGGAACAACCAACAATATTTTCTATCTTTTAGCTTTACTTCCCAAATCAAAAATTGATTCTCACCGTTCCAAGAAGACTTTAAACCAGAAAGTCTGTGAAGTTTTTTTTCCCCTCAAATGGACCTTTTCTCCTTGTTTTCAGCCAGCCACTAGAGGTATCTTTCAATTATGAACAGAGATTCAGATCTTTGTATAGACAGACTTTACATTATCCATAAATCCTAGATGCTCACAACCATCAGACAGACTCTGTAAAACCTTTTATGATAAAATATGGTTTAGGACAGAGACAGCTGGTATTTAAATTATCCAAGCGAGAGAAATTACTCTTATTCATTCACCAGATGCTTTATTCATATATAGATTTTTAAATTAATAATTCCATAATAGTTAAAACTATGTAATCCTAAAATCCACACTGTTTTGCTCACTGACCTTAACAAGTTTTGACATCTTTTTTCATTTCTTCCAAAGAGTATAACACACTTTGCCAACTTCCATTTTCATGAAATATAGTAATGGACGGAATAAAAAAAAAAAACCAGTGTTCACGGACAAGTTGAGAAGAGTTCAGCAGAATGTTATTTCTGTGCGGAACCTAGTGCAAGGTGATGACCCATTCCTGTGCTGGGCTCCTGCCAACCCACAAGCCAGGAATTGGTCTGGTGACTGGACAGTGTGATGCTTACCAGTTAATCTTCACATCCCTAATATAAACCCCATAGGAGGAATATCAGCTCAGTCTGCCTAGTGTCACTCCAGGGCCTGGAACTCTCTCCTGCATGATGGTGGCAATAGACTCCCCAAGCCTTAGCTTGTTCTAGCCCTGCTTTCTCTAAGCCTGTTCCCTGTCCTGCCCCTGCCCTGCTGTTGGTTCCCACCCTATTTCCTCATCCTTCTCTGGCCTCACTCTTACTCCAGCCTCTCTCCAGTCCTGCGCTGGACTCCTGATTTCAGCTCTGAACTCTGGTTCTGACCATTAGGTGCAACTACCAAAGCTTCCCCCTGTCAAGATTTCTGACACCTAGGTTCAGAATCCAGAATATTTCCAAAAGAAAATTCTCAGTTCAGATGCAGTACACACCATGCTTTTTCTCCAACTGGGCTGCAATACATCAAAGCTCAGCACGTGAAAGCTAGAGAGGTAATTAGGGAGAAAAATAGGATGCAGTATCAAAAGCACAAGTGTAAAGTATCGCAATGCAAAGGAAAATAGGAAGAATAGTAAGAGCCCAATATGACTCCATTGGGAACTCTTTAATGACCTAAAATCAAAAAGCAGAAAGAAAGAAATCGACAAAGAAGAAGAAATATGGATGAATTGCTAAGAAGGAGCAGTGCAAGCAAGTAGGGTCAAAATCAGAAAGGTTAAGACACAAAATGAGTTCCACCTCATATGGTACATAAGGAACACAAACCAAAATCGAGAGAAGTAGTCCAGAACAGGTTAATGATGATTTAGAGCAATTAGACATATTCACGTTGGCAGGATGTAATGAAATCCATCCAAGGAACTATCTGAAGCACCTTCATAATCATTAGCAACTATCCTTGAGATCTCACGGAGGAAGGGTGAAATTCCAGAGGACTGGAAATGGGCAAACATAGTGCCTATCACACGGCCTGGCCAAGTTCATGACCTTAAGTGCCAACTTCAGGCAGACTGTTGGAAACCAGGGGCAGACACCTCAAGCTGGTGGTTTGTTCTATAATTAGATTTCATCAACCCAATGTGGACTCCTGGATCACTGTAACACTCTTACCATTTACTCACAGACAGTCCTCCTGGACAAGATAGACTGGAGTGCCCTCTAGGCAAGCTTGACTTAGTGATAAATTGCAAAATATTCACATTGCTCCCAGGCCGATGAAACCTCACCTGTCATTCACCCCAGATCAATTTGTACCTTAGACCTCACACTGAAGAAAACCATGGTAGCCCATCTTATAGCAAACTAACTAAGGATTTATTAACGAGGCAAAAATAATGAGAATTATTTACATGTTGAAGCAGGCAACATATAAGCACAAACAATGCTCAGTTTATGGTTTAAAAAAATGACAGAGATGTCGTTGTCTTTCCTTTGAGGTTAACTCAGGTTAATCTGGGGTGGGGGGGAGGGAAGAATCTCTGCTTTTGCTTCTTAACTCCAGACCTTGTAATAGTCCAAACACCAAACAGATCCATCTTTTTTGTGGGCATCTTTATATGCTGTTTCCCCTGAGTTCAAACTAAAGGGATGAGAACTCCCGCATGTAACTTCTTCATTGGTGGATGAAGCAAATCAACAAACTTTTTGTCGTACAGTGCCCAGTTAATCTTGATTAGTCCTTCCTGATGGGGAGGGGAACCACTCTTCCTGCCTTGGTTCACAAGTTCAGAGCAAGAATTTTTAAAATTATAAAGCAAAACTTACATATTATCTTCTATGCATGGGTCACAGACATTACAAATAAGATTAATGCATGCAGCCACTTAGAAGCATTCTATTACTTTAATACTAAACACATTCTTACAAGTCTGGCACACCTCTTGAACAATACTAACATATAGGTGAGCTGTTCTGGCTTCCAGCTATGAAATTGTCAGTGCTCAGCTGATACCTACAGACTTGGCAAAAGCTAGCACCTGGTTTACCAGCACCATAGTATCAATTTTAAGGGAAACAAAGAGACCCAGTGAAATATAACCAGTCAGCCTAACTTCAATACCTGAAAAGATACTGGGACAAACTATTTAAACAATTAATTTGCAAGCACTTAAAAGATAAAGAATAGCCAGCATGATATCTCAAGAACAAGCCATACCAAATCAATCTAATTTCCTTCTTGGACATGGATATTGGTCTATTGAATGAAAGGAAACTGAAAAATGTAATATATATATATTTTAGTGATGCTTTTGATAGCCCCACATGTCATTCTCACAAGCAACCTAGGAAAATGTGAGCTAAATGAAGGCACTGTAAGATGAGTGCAAAACTGATTGAAAAGTCATACTGAAAGAGTAGTTATCAATGGCTCACTGTCAAACTGTGTAGATGTATTTAGTGGGGCCCCAGAGGGATTTAATCTGGAGCTAATGCAATTCAATATTTTTATTAATTACTTGGAAAATGGAATGAAAAGTTCACTTATAAAATTTGGGGATGACGCCAAGCTGGGAAGGGTTGCTAATATTTTGGGGAATAGGGTTAGAATTCAAAACAACTTGACATACAATTGCAAAAGAGACTAATATGTATTAATGATGTATTAACAGGAGTGCCATATTCATGGGAGATCATTGTTTTACTCAGCACATGTGAGGCCTCGGATGTCGTATTGCATCCCAGTCTGGGTACCATTTTCTTAGGAAGGATGTGGATAAATCAAAGGGAGTCCAGAGGAGAGCAACAAAAATAATAAAAGGTTTAGAAAAGCTGACCTATAAGGAAAGACTAGGCACGTTCAGTCATGAGAAAAGAAAACTGAAGGGGGTCTTGATAAAAGTCTTCAGATATGTTAAGGACACTTATAAAGAGGAGAGTGATTAATTGTTCTCCATGTCCATTGGAAGTAGGACAAGTAATGGGCTTAATCTACAGCAAGGGAGGTTTAGGTTAGATATTAGGAGAAACTTTACAATTATAAGGGTATCAGAGGGGTAGCCATATTAGTCTGTAACTAAAAAAACAACTTTAAAAACAACAGTGGTCCTGTACCACCTTAGAGACTAACAAAAAAATACATAGACAGTATATTTTGTTAGTCTCTAAGATGCTACAGGACCATTACTATTTTTCTTAAGTTCTTTAATTATCAGGATAGTTGGGCTAAGGGAGGTCGTAGAATCACCATCATTGGCGGTTTTGAAGCACAGGTCAGACAAATACTTCTCAGGGATGGTCCAGGTTTACTTGGTCCTGCCTCAGTACAGATGGCTGGACTTCTTGTCCTTGAGGGACCTTCCAGCCTTACGTTTCTACAATTTTCTGATTTCTGTTTACTGAAACACAGTGGACTAGGAAAGTTATTTGGAGAATGAGTCTCTGAAAAACCTTTTAGAATACTGGCAGCTAAGCACAGAGCTCACAAAGGATTCCACTTCTGCACCAGAAGCCCAAAGGGAGAAGTGAAGCTAACTTTTTATCAACACGAATCTGTTTTTCTTAGCTTGTGTCCCCAAAATCATCTTACAATCTTCTGCAAAATTCTCTGGTTGGTCCTATCCACAATACAGAGATAATGGTAAATGGTTCAGTTACATTTTGATGAGGGAGAAAGACTGCCAAAAGGATTATTACACAGGCCCATCCAAAACACTTAAGCTAAGTCTGTAGTATAGAAAGTGAGTTCCCTTAAACATGCAACTTCCAGAATCTACAGTTGTTGATGAGTTGCTGAGCTCAGTTGGTGAAAGGTTTTTGGTTTTACTTTTGAAATTTATTTTTTTAAGGTGAAAAATTTTCCTCCTCTTCCCATGCTGCCTTCTTTCTAAATGTGGGGTTCTTGTGTGATCTCTCCAATATAGTATAAACCCCAAGCTGCCTTTTAATTGTATCAATCTGATTGTTACAATGTAACTTCATAAAGCAGCCCATTCGATTTTAGCACATTCATATATTGCAGTGTTCCCCAAACAGTGGGTTGCACAGGCTCTGGGTAAACATACATTTCTCCCACCTGGTATGGAAGGGAGGGACTAGAGAGCATACCCATCCAACAATCTCCTCTCATCAACACCATTTCTCCATTCCAAATTGCAACCAGGTGTATGGGATCACCACACCATTCAGGTGTAGCCTGGCTGCTAACTCGCAATGCCTGGAGCAGGGAGGCAGGCAGGCCCAGACTCACAGTACAGGAGCCACTGCTGTCAGAGGAATGCAGGGAAGGCTCCATCTCCCCTCCCTATCCCCCAGGCTGGGATTACAGACTTGGGGTAACAGGGCAGAGGACACATAGTAAGAAGTTTTTGAACCATTCATCTGTTCATTAGGTCTTTTCATATGCAGCATACTGCTCAGATCATATCCACTGCCAAAACTCACTAGTAGAATATGTAGGGACAAGGCAGTGGGCCAACTGAAGAACTACATCATTAGAATAAGCTATACTTGGCTGATTATAAACTGAGATGATAACAATGCAGCTTCAGAAATCTGCCATTGTCAAATTAACTTTTCCATGTTTGTCACAAATAAATGACTACTGTTAATAGAGCGCAGGTATGGGGAAACACAGCATGAGTTCCCAGGAGGGAAAAAAAAACACAGGTCTGAGTAATAGGTAGTCCTGAATTTAATCCTCAGCTCTGAAGCCGACCAGATATGCGGCCTTGAGTAAATCACTACATTCCTCTGCTCCAGTTTTCTCACTTGTAAGAAAGAAAACATCTATCTAAGCCACAGAGGCGCTGTGAGGATCAGTGACTATCTATGTAATTATCTGCATATTTCATACTGGTAAGTGCTACCAAGGAATTCGGAGGATATGATTTTATTCATGTGTGTGAGGTTTGTGGTGTGTGGAATAGTGTCCAGATATTATAACAGCTCATAAGTCTCCTCTCAAGGGAGTACGCTACTGCCATGCAGATTATACATTTCCTGGGATGAAACAGGCTTCTCTAAGGCCTGATCTAAGTCCACTGAAGTCAATGCAGTCTTAGTATTGACTTCGCTGAGTTTTGGATCAGACCACTAGAGATCTGTAAAAAATATTTCTAGTTTTACCTGGAGCTCTTTTCTGTGGGCGAAAGTGTTAGATCAATGCTATTATTACAGCAGTAGTGACTTTGAATAAAAAAGTAAAGACAGTCTTCTGCAATGATCACCGCCCTGTTACTTTGGTTAAATGTATACCTCAAAATTATTACTGCAGTGTTAGCAGTCAGGTGCAAAAAGATGATCTCTGATCTGATACTCCTGAATCAGGCTGCTTTATGCACAGTGGAAATTGTCTGCACATAATAAAAGGCAGAAATAATAGCTCTGCAGCAATGGCTTGCTTAGATGATCTGATAGGCTGAACTGTTCTGTACAGTGCTTTGGAAGAACTCTGAATTTTGACATGACAAAGCCAAGTTTCATTATTTTCATTGATGTTTCCCAACTATCAGTAATTGCAAGTGTGCACTCTCTCTGCTTCTAAACTTCACCATAATCTGGCAGAAAGGGACATGGAGGAAAGAGAAGTATGTAGTTTTATGACCACAAACCCCATTAGCATTACACTTTAGTCTCCATTCTTGATAATACTTTAAAATATATCCTTCTCCTCTTACATTTGCTCTGTTCTGTGCCACATACCACTTGTTCTCATTGGATGGGATTGCATCATTCTCTTTGTTTAGCAGAGACATCAATTTGTGCAGTAGAGCTTCAATGTTTTGGGGACTCACGGATGTTTTTCTTTTGCTCCATAGACCCTTTCCATATGTGTGTGGGTGTGTGTGAGTGTGAGAGAAAGAGAGAAAAGTGTGTGTGACAGACACAATTTGACATTTCTATAGCTCCTCCCATCCCAAAAAGGCTCTCACAAGCGACACACACAGCCATATTGAAATGCATGCAGTTTGCTTGGTGGTCAGATAGAGAAATCCAGGCAAGACACAAAATATTGGGGTTAAGGGATTTTTTTCCTTATTAAAGAGCAGAACCTCTGACAAAATAGCAGACACACTACTTAAAAGTACCCTTGGATCTTTGCTAAGACAGGGCTGACAGGACCTTGGAGCCAGATCCTTTGCTGTTATAAATTGATCTAGTTCCACTGAAGTCAATGAAATCTTGCAGATTTCCATCAAGGAGTTGGCTCTAACTTTTCAAGACTCTCCTTAAGCATATAGAAGATTTATTTCAATTCTTTGCATTTTCGCCCCTCCTCCCCCGCAGGCCTACAAGTCTGCAGACTTGTTGGCAGGACACTTGCAGAGATACACCAGTAACATCCCAGTAATTTGGAAAATAATTCATGTTAATCTGTTGCATCTCAAACACTTTTAGTTATCATCAAGCTTGTATCTGAGAGCTCACAAAGGCTCCAATCCAGCAAGGCACTTTAGAATGTATTCAATGCCCCTGCATGGTGTGTATGTTCCATCCCTTCATCTTTGATCTCGGATTTCAGGCCTGAAATGTGCAGGTATCCAGCCTAACTCCCTACCATTTTATACACATTGCTTACATATATTTTGGCCCATGTGATGGTCCAGATACACACTGAACCTATAGTTGGAAAATATTTAACATTAGCTCTGTATATGCATGATCAGGAGACAGTTTGTTCCATAAGGGATGCAGATTATATGTAATTATGTCTTCAAGAGCCACATGAATGAATATTTGTTACTCAGGAGCTTTTCAACAAATTAAGACTCAACTCTGCTCTTCTATAAACTACCCCGCATAATACCAATTATGCTTCTCTTGCAGTTCTGCTAAGAAACTCTCACATCACAAAAGAAAGAGACACAAGGAATACATCTCTATGTTAGCTAAAAAACCTGTTTTATTTAGATGGGTTGTATGGAATGCCATGAAACATACAAATATATGATATGATATATGCAATAATTAAGGTGTTACTTCATCCTGATCTCTAGGATGAACTAATGACTGTTCATTTCTTTTGAAAGCTTGACTTCCGGTTGAATCCTCTGAACCTGCTATTAGCCCCTCAGGACTGCAGAATATTATAGATTGTGTCATCTGGAAGTTGCAACTGCTTCTAAAGCAGTAAACAGAGGTGATCATAAGACTTTTGGGGTCAAGGCTGAAGTTGTAGATGTTCATGGGAACAGAAGAGGGTAGTAGCTATAATCTCCAGTTTAACCACTTAACCATGTGCTATAAAGTCATTTCGAAGTTCAGTATGGTGATGGACATGCATAGGTGATGATTTAACCCAGTGCCTAACAGGGAGATATCTCTTAGGGTACATCTATACTGCAACGCTATTTCAGGATACCGGAGTACCCCGAAATAGCTATCCCGCGTCTTCACAGCAAGCCCATTATTTCAGGCTCGCTATTCCAATGTCCCTGTAAACCTCATTCTACGAGGGGTAAGGGACATTTCAGAAAAGTGCTTTATTTTGAAATCTGGTGCTGTGTAGACAGCACCAAATGACGAAATAAGCTATTTCAAAATAGCATCAAAATAAGGGTACGCAATTCGTGTAGCTCAAATTGCGTATCTTATTATGAGTTACGGTGCACTGTAGATGCACGCTCAAAAATATTTATGAGGGCAGGGTAAGAATGAGTTGTGTCTGGGTCACTGTGCTAGGCAGATGCACAATTCACACTCCTGTAATGGTGTGATACTCACCTCTCACAAGTGCCTCCTTTCAGTCAGGTGCTTCTGCAGTCTTTAAACAGTCTTGGCCCTAGTATCCAGAGCTTCCTCATTGAAGACAATTCTCCAGCTGGGCCACTAAATAGTTCTGGAACTTTATCACTGTTCAAGTCTAGGCAATTGACATGGCCACCTGCCCAATACTACAGGTCCCAGTCCAGGGACCCTAAAAAGAGCAGCCATACACAGCCATGTCATTTTAGCTAAACTGATTTCAGTTCCCTGGGCCATTTCCCAACAGTCCCAGCCTTTGCCAATGCTTCACCTTCACCTCAGGGCTCTTAGCTCAGCAGCCAGTCGAGTTCTTTCTCGCTCCCTCTCTGCAGTACAGTTCCTTTTATACTAGCCTGCAACTCTCTGTTTGGCTAGCTCCTTACAGCATCCCCTGACTGATTGCTGTTCTGCACGTCCTCTCTAGACCACTTGGAGGACTTTGCTCCAATGCTCCTTTTTTTATATGGATGTGGCAGGATCTTGAGGCCTCTTGCAGGGGTCTCTGGGCTAAGTTCTTCTCTTTGCCCCCCTTCCCCCCAACTGCATGCCCCCCATTGCTTTTCCACACCCAGAAGTTTCTGGAATTAGATGTGATAATAGATCCCTGTAGTTGCAGCGTAAGACCCTATAGTTGGACTCAGAGTCCATTGAGAGGCAGTTGTCTGCACAGTTGTTTTGCAAAAGGTCATGTGGCCTACATGGGTCAGGAGAAGGGAGGCCACAGAAGCAGGCTGGTTTTTTTCCTAACTCTGAAGCATTATGTAGCAGGTTAGTGGTATTGCTAATCATCCAACAGGAAAGCCCTGGCAGTATTAATACAGAAAATGAAACTGGGAGGGAAAACTAGTTTATTTGAATTGAATATTTTGGATATTATTTGGTGTAGCCAAAATGCTTTAGGTAAATTGTTTCAGACCATATAACTCACCAACTTTTCTTTTATTTAAATGTGATGAGGTGGAAAGAGTGATTTATATTTTGCTATTCTCAATTTATTTTTGCTTGTAACAGAGTTGGTTTTATTTGAATAGTTAATGTGAGTTGTTAGTTCACCAGTTAGCTGAGTGATTTCAGCAGAGGAGGAAGAGTCAGCATGAATTCCCATTGAAGATTCTGCAAATAAGAGAGAAGATTTTTTGCACTACTTCCCACTCAGAAGACTGTACTGATTTTGGTGATCAAAGACTATAGCTGAGAGTCAGGTGAACTCACCCTGAACTTTGGCAACTCTGCACACATTCTACACTATGATGTATTGGTGTAGTCTTCCAATTTCACAGCAATTTTATGTGTAGTCAAGGTCACCTCAACAAGGTTTATGCCCATTTTGCATTGACTGACTATGAAGTCTCTAGAAAATGAGCTTACTGACAAGAGTTTTCTTTTAAAAAAGTTTAAAGAAATACTGCTTTTATTTAGAATGATTTGGACTGAACACTTTATTCTAAGAGCTATACCCCTGCAATCCAGCATCATAAATATACAGTATGGTCAATGTGTCCAGCCAAAATTGCCTGAATATCAAATATCAAAACACTGATGACCTGTGACAGACCAAAAATTATTCACTGAATCATTCTGAAAAATGAATGCATTAGAAAAGTGACATTCTCTTCTGGACAATTCATTAACCAAAAGGCAAAATTCATAGAATACTAGAACTGGAAGGGACCTTGAGAGATCATCAAATCCAGTCTCCTGCCCTTACGGCAGGACCAAGCACCATCTAGACCATCCCTGATAGATGTCTAATTCATCAAATAAATTGTTCTAAATTATTCATGCAACTCTTCCTTGGGACTATGAAGTCCAAACCAAGTGGCTAGCTTTGCTTACATGAGAAACTGAATATAAAGTATAGAGAATGAGATTCAACAGTCTTTAATGAGTTAGATATTTTTGGTGGCAAGGCAACCAACTTTTTTGTTTCCATACCCTTGAAACTTGATTCACTGCTTAACAACAAGACATAGAGTCTGATCCTGAAGATGCCGAGTCCACATAGTGTTCAGAGAGAGCTGCTCAGCAAATGTCAGTAGTGCTCTCTCAAAATGCTACACATAAAGTGCTAAGTTTTATTATTATTGATGGGGAAAACTACTCATTAAATTGAAAAGCTAGTGATGAGTGACTGAAAATGGGCTGGAAATCTCTCAAGCACTTACTCTCGCGTGACATTTCTGCTTCTAATAAAACTGGAAATACCAGGAGGACAACCTTGCTGACCGCATCGTGTTTTTGCAAGCACACAGACATTTTTTCTATTTGAAGATCAACATTTTTTCTCTAACCTGAAACATACATTCCCCCCCTCCCCCCCCCCCGCAGAAGTAGCAAAGAGGTACTTTAGTATTTTAGTGACATTGAAATAAAGAGGAAACAATCCGGCAAAGTTTCTGAAATTTGAGGGTGTTTTTTGTTTTTGTTTTTTTGCTTGGGTGTGGTAGGGCGGTTGCCCCACATTGGAGTATAAAGGGCTAAAACAGCCCTGGGAGAGGATTATGGCTAGGAGCCAAATGGGAGAGGGCTTGTGGCACCCAATCAGGGACCAGCAGGGCTGTATAAAAAAGGATGGCTGACCAGGAGGAGCTCACTCTGGCTTTAGTTCTGGAGGAAGAGGGAGCTGTGCCTGCTAGCAGGGGTACCTTGGACAAAGCAGTACTAGGGGAAGGCAGGGTGAGCCAGGGGAGACCAGGCCTGAATAAACCCAAGTCTGAGGCCCAGCTACAGGGGTCCAGGAAGGTACTAGGGCTGCAGAGGAGCAACCAGGACAGGAGAAAGCAGCAGGCCCATACTCCCTTGCCAAGGAGTGGCTATTTCAGACTGCAGTTTGCCCCTATGGCAGCAGCTAGATAACATGGTGGTAAGGTGGTTGTCCTCCTGGTATTTCCAGTTTTATTAGAAGCAGAAATGTCATGCGAGAGTAAGTGCTTGAGAGATTTCCAGCCCATTTTCAGTCACTCATCACTAGCTAGGTAAGGTGGATATAGGGAGCTAGAGTTCCCTACAAGGGGAAGCCCCAGAGGAAGGGTGCTGTGGTCTAGGAGAGATGTGGGTCCGGACAAGTGGTGGAGGACAGATATAAAGGTAACAGCAGGCAAGACACTGCCAGGAGAGGGCACTCTGAAGCTGGACTAAGTTCATTTCTGGAGTCACCAGCAGGAGGCGCCCCAGCAGGGAGTCACAAATTTCTACATTGGGCAACTCTTTAAAAAGTAGATCCTGGTTGGAAAATAATTCCCTTTAATAAAGCACCAAGAGTTTTCCTGCTCCTCTGATGATGTTTACAACAGGGTTTTGGTCAGGTCTAAGATTGACATCACCCAATAATCAGTTTTTTCCTAGCCGTTTTCTGTGCTGCTGCTGTTACAGATTAAAAAAAAAGCACCAACAAAACCACTGAAACTACACATCACTAGGGATACAGCTACACAGCAACATTATTTTGAAATAACTAACATTATTTCAAAATAATTTAGTCTGCGTCTACACAGCAGGCAGTTATTTCGAAATAATGTTGAAATACTGTCAAGCTGGAGGACTTCTTACTCTGACTCCTGTAACCCTCTTTGTACGAGGAGTAAGGGAAGTTAGAGGAAGAGCACTCTGTGTCAAAATAAGTGCTGTGTAGATGCTCCCAGTTTCAAAATAAGCTATTTGGAAATAAGCTACACAATTGACATAGCTCAATTTGTGTATCTTATTTTGAGTTAAGCCCTGCTGTGTAGATGCACCCAAACATGCTAAGATATAGTAGAATAGGACAAAAACTTCTAAAGTTCATAACTTTTCATAAAAATTTTGTCACATTTTTCTGACCTGTACTAATTTAGTCATCTTAAGGGGTATTTTTAATCATTTTTAGAAACAGGAGGCATACAATATTCCCTTGTGAATATTATTTTCTAGCTGATAGCGACCTTTTAAAAGAATAGCAATGCAAATAAAAAGTAAAGTCTCCAAGAGAGAGCATAGTATGCTCCTCTCCTTTTTGACAAATCTGCCTTAAACTGAACACGGAATGGTTTATCCAGAATGGCTTGCTTTTCCTGGTAGATGTCAGAGTTCTTAGGGATTTAAAAGGTACAGTACACAAAAAACATGCAAAATTTTTACATACCTCAATGCACTATAAAAAGCAGATACAGTTCAAGGTTGGGAAAGGTTCCTTACTGTTCTTATTGCATCAAAAAGCAGTTTCCTGAATCCTATGAATTCAAATATCTTCACATTTTTTATCTTTTGGGCTCAAGCTACGGTTTGCAAGGAAAGGAGCAGCCCACAGGGATGAAATCCTACAGACAGGCCATTGTTATTGAATATTTTGCCACATTTATGAAAAGGAGAATCCTGCTATTCCTTCCATCCTCTACAAGAAATATTAACTTCCCCATCCCCTTAAGGGCAGCTTTTTCTTAATTCACCTCCAAAAGTAAAAGGAGACTTTCCCAAGGTTATGCGGCCTTAATTTGAGATTGATGTGTCGTTGTCACCCTCAGCTCTGGAATATTAAAATATGACAAAATGAAGCATTTTACTTCTACATTATTTAAAGACATTACATTTCCTAGAACGGAGGTTGTGGAATCTCATTTGTTTCACTTACTGGTCTGAGCTACACTTTTTCCTGAGGAGGGGAGAGCAAAAAGGTTTTTCTTTGATCTTCTGAATGCGAAAGAACAGTAACCAGTTCAATGCTAGGTTCTCCACCTCACCCACAGGGCACTTGTCTATAGGAGGGTTGTTTTCTCAAAAGCACACTTAGGGTACGTCTGGACAGCGGGGTTATTTCGGGCTACAGAAGTAGCCCGAAATAGCTACCCCACGTCTTTTAAACATGCTCATTATTTCAAAATATTTCGTTCCACGAGGACTAAGGTATGTGTCAAAATAGCATGTTATTTCGAAATCTGGCACTGTGCAGATGCGCCAAATTTCAGAATAAGCTATTTCAAAATACAATCGAAATAAGATACGCAATTTGCTTATTTGCTTAGTAAGTGCAAATTGTGTATCTTATTTCAAGTTTAGGGTGCTGTGTAGACCCACCCGCACAGTGCTAATGATACAAATTAATTCATGCTTTTCCAGAGCAGAATTTCATAAATCATCAGCTTGGGGAGCAGATTCAGCAGACCCCAACTCCTGTCCAGACATGCAGATTTTTCCCCTCACCCAGTGACTTTGGAATCACTAGATTAACTTAATCATTAAGTACTGCAAAGCTTCCTTGGAATGATAGAATCTGACATGAGAAAGCAGCAAAGGATTTCTTCACACTGGATTTTTTTTTCTATGCTTTTACGGTTGCAACAGATGTAGCAACACAGTAGATGGGTGTCAGAGTGTCTTGGTTCAGTATTTCATAGCATAGGTGAGAGCAGCGAGGGCTGTGTTTCTCAGTTGCCTAAACACAGTTTAAATAGGTAGACTGCAAGGAACAATTTTGCAGATAGGAAGGATTCTGTTGTGCTGGAGGGCAGTGGCAAAAGTAACTGGCCCATTCGTACCAACACAATCCACAGTGTTTTTAGTTGTGAGGCACAATCACAGTGGAATATTAAACTTTATACAAGTATGCCCATCACAACAAGATTTTGTGTCTTAGGACGGTTTGTAGCTTGCAGTTGCAGTGTTATTGCAGTTGGCATTGTATACTGATGGGAAAAAAAAGAGTTTTGAAATCTTATGTATATGAAGCCTACTGGACCCTTTCAGTATACTCAATGCAAGTTGCAGAGGTAATTGAACATCTGCTAGAGTTTGGCCCTGAAGTTAATTCTAACTGGGTTCTCTCTCTCTACACCTGAATTGATAGTGGGTATTTGGTCTAAACACTGTTTTAAACATTTCTGATGGGTCTGGCACATCCCTTTATGAGGCACCAGATGTGCAGGTCCTGAAATAGCTACTACCAGCTTCTACCCACAGGAAAGCTGGTAGGCACTTCAATTTTTTTAAAAAGAAAGAAGCTGTTCTTGTTCTGTGTATGATTTTTAAAAATGAAATAGCTGAAAAGTCAGTTAACCGAAAAAATAACTATTATAAAATATTATTTTAAATTTCCTCAGGCTTGATGCTCCATCTGGATAGTCCTAGATGCCCAGTAACAACAAACATATCACAATCATACACACACCCCTTTCTCTCTAACCCCAAAGTATACTCCAAATGGTTATTATTATATTTTTGAGACCCCTGAACTCTTATGCAAGTGAATAATAGGATAGCAGTGGTTTAGCACAACACATGCCATCAACAAGAGTGTGCTTCCCTGATTCCTTCCCTTTCCTCACTCATCCTGGTCTCCTGAATAATTCAGAGCAGTTTTAATTATAGGAGAGATAACAACTGGTAGGAAGGAGATACTTTATTTTTATACCTGCTGCCACTGGTTTGCTATTCACATTGCTCTGCTGTGGGGGGACTGTTTACAAATGTATCATTATATTGCAGTTCTTAAATTGCACAACTATTAGCTGTAACTATTGACTACTGTCAGAGCTTTGCTGTTGCCCGGGAAAAGGTCAGGACTTTTCATTTGTGTTCTTTTTATGTGATGAATACCAAATAATAAAAACACACAGTTTATTGGGCTGTTGAGATTTCTTTCCAGCAGACCAGTCTCCAGTTTTGCGTCTCATTTCCTATTATTGCATGAACAAGTTAATTTCTTTATCCAGGGTTTTTTTTGTTCTTAATTCCCCCAAAGAGTTTAGTTTATAACAATATCACCCAGAATTAATGCTGCTTATTTGCTAAGTAAGAATGATAGACAGCTGTATCTTTATCAACTCTGCTATACATCCAGCCCTGGGGCCTCAACACAGACCAAGAGATTTTTGCTTCAATGGGGGGACAAGAAATAAAGATTGGCATACCAACAGAGGACCTATCTCACCATCAGTCTGAGCTCAACTTGGAACTGAAGTGTAACATCAGAAATCAGGTCACTTAAATCTGTCTTGGGCAATTAATTAAATACACAGTCATGTTTGGTCCTAACTCACTTTGGGCTAAGTTCTGCTGTTAGTTATACGACTACAACCTCTGTGAAATGGATCTTTCAGATCCACCTATCAACATATACTAGCAGCAGTACCAATGTACCAATACAATCTGCATGCAGCCTACAGCCTCTGAACCCTCTATTCCAGCTTTAGCTCCCTGCATGCTTGGCACTTCTCTTCCTGCAGCTCACCCCTCTCCTTCCTTCTCTTACTTTCTGGCTTCTCCTGCCCACAACCAACCTCCCAGTGCAGCACAGGAACTCTCCTAAGTACCACATTCTCAATTTATCCAACTGGCCTCTAATTCCTTATATGCCTTCCTTCCTCCTCCCCTACCCCACCTCTTTTTTTTTTTTTAGTATCAAGAGCAAAGAAGTTAACAGTGTCATTGATCTAGTTTTAAATGCACTCTGAAGCTGATTTAGAATTTCTAACAAATCTCTTAGGTGGGCTAAAAGAGGTTAGCCCTGAACTCAAGCCTCCCACGTTACATTTAAGTGCTTGGGCAGGAAGTTTGCTGTGAAGTACACAACAAAATCAAGTCACTCTGTGATAAGGAGGACCATGGTGCAATAACTAGAGAAATGTACACCTAAAACCAAGAGCTGGCTCATTTTTCATGCCTATCCCAAAACTGATGTGACCTTTTTGCAATTCATGACAACTTTTGGGATTTGTTTAAAACATGTTTCTGTGTTATCCTTCTGCCTGGTAGTGTTGCCAGCAACACGGAGCTCTTTCAGGTATCTAGAGATTCCTCTTAAACGCTGCAAATGCCACCAGCTCAAATGCTCAACCAGGCACTAAGGGAAAATGAAACCTTCCCTAGGTTACCTTAACAGGCAACACATCCTCTCTGGGAGCAACGCATCCTTTCTATGACTAAAACAAAGAGAACTTCACTGAAGAGTACACAACATTAATTTGGCAAAACAATAAAACAAATACATGCTTATGTGAACAGTAGAACACTGCCCCCAATACCCAGTATTTTTTACCGTTTCACATGGCACACAGGACTCCTGGGCAGAATCCTTGCCCAGATTCACTCCTCAACACAAGTAAGGAACTACTTTCCCCTCCTCCTCTGCCTTGGTTGGGTCCAAGCTCCACCGCCCAGCACTACAGGATTGAGGTGTGGTTAGTAAGGCAACTCGCCATTCAGATCACAGTAAATATAGTTCGTTAGGCCTTTTGTCACATAGGTATGTCTAGACTACGTGCCTCTGCCGACGGAGGCATGTAAATTAGACATACCGACATAGTCAATGAAGCGGGGATTTAAATATCCCCCACTTCATTAGAATAAAAATGGCCACCGCGTTGTGCCGGCTCAGCTGTTTGTCGGCACAAACCGGCAGTCAAGACGGGGATCGGTCGACGAGGAAAGCCGTTGCCGACCGATCCTGTAAACCTCATTTCACAAGGCATAAGGGATCAGGAAATCATAACAGTCTAATTTACATGCCTCCGTCGGCAGAGGCATGTAGTCGAGACATATCCATAGGATAACAATATTCCACTACGCTTACACACAAAATTGACATGAATTTTAAAAGTAACCACTAAGATGTTCACACTGGGATAGTGGGTAACAAACTGGCAAAGTGGGTAACCAACTGGCAAATAAGGTCTGCTCATTCTGTCTCTTCCTCCAGATCACAAATAGATGGTAGGAGAAAGCTCTCTCCCTAATACTACATACCACCGGTACTACACATGACTCTGTACGTCCTGGTCTTACCAAGGAGAGGAAGCAGACAGCCTCTCACTCAGGGTATTACTCTCTATATATTGCCAAGCTAGATATAAAGAAGTAGTGGAAATCTCACAAATAACACTGTTACTTATGTGATTTACACTCTGATGTTCAGATAAGTATCCTAATTTGTAGATATTTATCCAAAGCCAGCCTAAAAACCACTTGCATTGCACAGTTATTTCTTTTTTAAGAGTGAGATTATGCATTTATATGGAAAACAAGTATATCGACAATTTTAAGAGTTAATGCTTAAAGAAAATTTTGGAAGTGATGTAAATACTGATGCTGCAGGGCTTAAGTCAATCTTTATTAGAGGTCAGGCTAAAACTTCCATAGCAAATCAATTATCCTATATTGGTTCTCTTAACTGTTTCTTGCACCTGCCTTTGAAGTATCTATTACTGACCACTGTGGGAAATAAGATATTGAACTAGACAGATCATGAATTTGATCCAGTATGGTAATTTGTGCATGTCCCTATATGCATACACACATATACTAATTGCATTTATTTTTTTCATTTTGAAATACTTCACTAGCTTGATAAATATTCTCTATATTTAATACTGGAAGATTTACCTGGAATTGCTCGGGTCCTTAACTTGATTTTTTTTAAATAAAATGAAAATGTACATGCTTCATTTAAATCATTGCTCTGGGGTGGGCCTGAGGATGAGGGGTTCCGTATGCAGGCTTTCCTGGGGAAGAGCCCTCTCTCAACGCAACAGCTTGGAGCCAGGTGAAAAGCAGCTCCAGTGGGCACAGCTGGGGGTGGGGTATATGTCCCCCAGCTAGAGCAAGTCCAGGTTCGTCTGTTCCCTGTGGTCCCAGCCAGAGCAAAGAATGCAGCAAATTGCGCACTTTCCCCTCATCCCTTACAAAGAAGAACAGCCTGTAATGTCCTTGTATGAATTGGTGGGGGGGGGGACATCAGCCCCCTGTCCTCCCTAAAGAGCACCTGGGGATAAGAGGCTCAGGGCTGGGGCAGTCCCAGATGGGAGAGGGGGGAACATGCCCCCAGCCAGCCCCTTTCACCTGCCTCATGAATCTGTCTCTTTTCTCTGTGTTTTAATGAGAAGCAATCCCATTCCAGGCACATCCCATTTCCCTGGCACAATCAAACCCTCACTTTGCTTTAAGTTATGATAAGAAGAAGCTGTATTCTGCATTTGGTGGCACTAGCTCTTACTGTTTAGGAACTGTTCTTGAACAAATAGACAGACCCACAGACAGACAAACTCTCTCAAATATATAATAGATGGGTTACCAACAGAACCAATAACTGAAAATGGAAGTATAACTATACTGTATGCGCTTGTTACAAAAGCGCCAGCTTTTGTAAAGTTGGGCATATCAGATACAAACCAAGATTTTTCCTGAATTAAACTGATATGGAAGAACTGTTCCTATAACTGAGATTTAATCACAGGTATGGTTTGAATATGAATGGCTTAAAAAATGTTCCCATTGTAGAAACCAATAATACTTCCAATTCGGTAGACAACATTTCACTCTGTAGCACATTCCATGTGAAAGACTGAAGAAACTGATTTTACGAACCTTGAGAAAACCACAAATATTTTCCGTCTTGCTTCTTAACGGCTTTTGCAAACTTTTACATTTGACTTAAGAGTAATTATCTGTTCTTATTTCTTCAGTCCATTTAATCCCTTGTTTCCTACCACTTCCTTCAACGTTAAGCATGTTGAGCCAGATAAATTCATACACTGATGTTTGGTAACCACTGAACACTAATCACCCATTTGCAGTATTGATCAATAGCTTTCACATTTGCTACAGTTAGAATGAGAAACAGCCACCTACTGAATTCAGCACTGAAGACTGAAAAATAAGATGCTTTATACCAGCCTATATCATCAGATGTACACATTCCAAAGGTTTCAAGATTCTAGAAAAAACCAAAGAATAAGAATGAGAATTGTTTTTAGAGCCACTGTCCAAAATTCACAACTCTGTACATTCTCCTCTCCAAAACTGAATTATAGCTGATTGCACATAACAGCTATTTCTCTATGCATTCCCATTCTCCTCTAATTATAATTTCCTGTTTTCTATCAGAAACAACAAGAACCTTCTATTTGCTTTTCTTTTCTTTGTGTTTGACTTTGTTAGTGTTCAGTCATGGAAGGAAATCCGATCACAATGTTTTGAATATCCAGAAAAATCTTAGAATATGTGATATGGTCATGAAAATACTTCAGAATTACATAGATAATGAAAAATGCTGGGCTGAGTTTTTCTAAAGAAAAACGTACACTAACACCCCTGCCACTAGAAAACACTACACTGCACATGCATTTCTCCCTCTGGAGATATGATGAGAATGAACCACGTGTGACAGATGTTAGTCATGTCACTTCACACTCTACTAGCAGATTCTCAGATAGTGGTAGAAGAGCCTATGCAGGGAAGAATAGCAGAAGCATAAGTACATGGGGGAGGAGGGGACAGTGCCCAAGAGTAGGGGCCACAATGCAAGGAATAAGAGGATTTGTTTTAGTGTTTTCTTTTTTGTTGTTTGTTTGTTTGTTAAGCAGGGAAATTCCTATATTCACAAAAACACAAGTAAAGGTATCATTAACATCCAGATCAACACAGATTCCTCACCTCCAATATAAACTTCCCTTTTAACACACACACACACACACACACACACACACAATTTCGGGGGCGGGGATCACATCCAAGAGACTTATTTTCATCTTGCTAGGTTCAGAGTTCAGGTTGTGCCTTTGCATGTGATTACCAGGAATGGGACGTGTATGGGTAGTTGTGTGCTGGAAGTGTGAAATAAGTTTGTTTGCAAGTAAGGAGACTCAGCGTTTGGGTAAGAAGGCACACGAGCTGTGATTGGTCTGGATGCGAGTCTTAATGGTCACTGGAGTTTTTCCATGAGTTCTAATACAATTGTGCTGCTGGGTATTTCACCTGAGAAATCTTAATTCTAAATTCAGGAGTTTGGGGGGTATAAGATGCTCAGGTAAGATTAGTGTTTCTGTTGTTTTTTTACCTTCTTTAAAGATTCACAACACACTAATTGCTATGTCTTAGAGAGATGCTATTGTAGCTCATGGAAAACATGCAATTTAGCCTGCTCTCTTGCAACACAGCCAGATTTCCTTTAAAAATTGAATGACACAAAGGGTTAAAGACATTCTCACACAGAGAGAGAGCGAGCGAGCGAGAGAGAGTTTATGCACCACATGATCTGCAGGCAAATACCTTTTCCCCCCACTGAATTCTCTAGTAAATAGTCATGTGAAATCTTCTGTAAATAAGCACTCTCTCTGTGTGTACGCATCTCTCTTCTCTCTCTCCCTGTTTGAAAATAAATGTTCCCACTGATGTTTCTCCTTGTAATAATATTAATTCACGCATAGGGCATCCCTATTCATACAGAGATGACTGTATATTTTAATGTACACTATGTATTTTGGATGCTTATGCATCTGTGCCTGCCTGAGTGCATACAGATATTAAAACGTACATGCAGCAGGACATGAGAAATAAATGAAAACTGAAATGAAGGAAAATATTTTTCTTAAGGAATTCTGCATTTTGTTTTTGCCAGTAAATTTTATGAAAATGATACCTTCACAAGAACATAACTCATTAATACTAGAGCCTAACGTGCTAAGCGCTATTAGAATACTTAGTGCATTATACAAAAAAATGAAAGCTAATCTAAATATGGCGTCTCAAACAAAAATCTATGACCTTTTTTTTAATTTGGTAGTTTTCTTGCTGACTTCATTTTGCTGCTCTGTTTTCCTTTCATTTTGCAGAGGCTCAAAAAAGTAAGAAACCATTACAAAAGGTAAGACATAATACAATGATTACACAGTACCACCTAGAGCCTGAGGAGGTTATGACAGCCCTAAAAAGGAGATGAAGTAATTCTATAGGCTCTTGCTAGGGTCCACATACCATATGTATGTAAACAAAGAAAGTGTTGTAATTATTCCAGTAACATCTTAGTAGAGATATCCTAAGTTATTGTGGCGTCATAAAAAACTAACAATCAGCACTTGCCATCCCTTTGTCCCCAAACCATCCCACAGATGTGGGTATGTGATTAAGAAGGTAATAAGATACAGTTCTTGTGATGCTTCTCTATCACACTGCCAGTGCCACACAAGGAAGGAGGTGGAGGTACGCAGTGGTCTATTTTGTTAATCTTCTTGGCATATTAGGTAGTTTGATCCTTCAGTGCTTCATCCCACATCCTGGTGAAAGTATATTTTAATATCACGATCGCTGAGCTCATGGCTCATAGTTCAGATCTTGATAAAACTTCCAACCTGCCTATTGCCCAACATATGGCAGCTTTTGGTTTCTGAGTTTTGACTCAGCCCTAGCTAGTCAAGCAGGCCAAATTCAACTCCTCCCCTCTCTTCATGCACCAGAGACCCATCCTTGTCTCACAAATCCCTTCTCTGTATCCGGTCTCCAGGATGCCTACTTCACTAGAAACATTCTAAAGTACCCATTATATAGACATGTATAAACCTCATAGACAAAGCCTTCTTCAAGCTCTCCCGTTACCTTGTGCCACACCTTAGATAATAAACTCCTTGGGCAGGGCCTGGATTTCCCTTCCTTGTCTTGTATGGGGGTGAATTCAGGGGCTGTTCTCAGGTGATAGAAATACTAATAAACCATTTACAATTCAAAGTACATTTTAAGCAGGAAGGGGAAGAAAAGAAAATCTTTGCCCACACTTCTCTCTTTTCCTTCATTCCCTCTTCCTTTAAAATTCCTCCCTTTCTCTCAGGCATGTCAGCTCTTCCTCTTCTGCATGTTACATTTTATGAATATCTCTTTTCCACACAGAGTTGCCTAAAGCTATTGGTCTGAAAGGCAGCAGAATTAATGCAGTTGATAAGTGATAAAAAAGGAGAAATGTTGGCAATATATGATTACAGATTAAATGATGCAATTTCAAGGTCAGCACTACAGAAGGCACTTATGAAGAGGCTGACAAGTGAAGATGAATGGCAAATGAATAAGGGCAGTTATAGTATTTAATGTACATTTGCCTTCTCTGAAATCCATAGACTCTGCTACCATCTGCTGGCTTATGAAAAAGAGCCAGAGAATTTATTTTAGAGGCTCCACATACATAATCTTTCAGCTGTCTCTCATTATGGGAACAGTCCTCATTTCAGGTCACAGCATACCTTCAGCCTCCACCGACCTGTCAATTAGCCTCTCTTTTGTATTCTGATGCATTTCCGACAGAAGGCGTGAGGAAGAATGGCAAAGAGGCAGTGGAAAATTTATTCTAAACCCAAATAATGTTTCCTGCAGTAAATGTACAGCTTGTGCATTTTTTAAAATATTGAATCAATATAATTAACTGCAATATATTCTAAAGGGCAGGAGGTGAGGATAGATTGAAAGGCACTCAATTTTGTTTTTTGAATGAATGCACTTCTTCTATCAGTGTAAGCAGGCATAGCTGCATTAAAGTCAATGGAACCCACACATTCACAACAGCTGAGAATCTGGTCCAGTGAGTGAGTGTGATAGATTTCATCCTTAAAGGTAATTTAATAAAAAGTCATCTCCAATTTACCTCAAGAAAGAGGAAACTCATATTTATGTGCATTTTTGATTTTTTAATAAGTCAATCCACCTCCCCCCCCCCATGTATGTCTAATATAAAAAATTAGAAATCACAAAAAATAAACCAGTATTAAACTGCATACTCTTCCTCAACCATGCCACCTGCCAAGACTAGCAGTTACCAATCTCATGTAACTTGTTTACATCGTCATTAACCGGCTTCCTTCTCAAAACACAGTCATAAAAGCAAGACTTATATACTGGGTAAATAGGCCCAATACAACTGTATAAGTTTTAATGCTAGAAGGAATGACTATGACCATCTTCTATTACCTCCTGCACATCACAGCATTTTGCCAAGTGATTTCTGCATCCATCCCATAACTACTGGCTGACTTATATCATGTCTTATAGAAATACATCCAGACATGATTCAAAGACTTCAAGTGATGGAGAATACACCACATCCCTGAATAAATTGTTCCAATGATTAATCATCCTTACTGTGAAAAAACAATCTTCTCCTTATTTCCAGTGTGAGTCTGCCCTATTTTGGGAATAGAGAAAAATCACATTTTACTACAGGAAGCTCTGGGGAAGGATTGTGACTCAAGGAGGCACAGACCCTTTCAGGGCAGCTTGGTGCTCAGACAGAGTGTACACATGCTGAATTTCCCCTTCAAAAGGTACCTAAACCTAGGCAGGAGATCAGTTCTGTGGCCTAGCTAAGGTTGGCCTTGGAGCAATTTGCACCTCTTGGGGTATGAAGGATGTGAGAAAAAGTCAGAATTCAGCTCATATACCATACATGTATGCCTCTTGAACATTAGCAGCTCTAACTCAAGTATAAAAACTCATTGTCCTGCATCCTCAGGGGAAGAAGTCACCCACACTTAGTAGAAGGCAAAGGAGGCATGCTTGTTCTTTGGATAATGCTCCTTCCATACCACCTTACTGGAGTTACTCAGGTCCTTCAGGAGAGTCCTTTCATGAACCAGGTTGAGACATAAGAACATAAGAATGGCCATACTGGGTCAGACCAAAGGTCCATCCAGCCCAGTACCCTGTCTGCCGACAGTGACCAATGCCAGGTGTCCCAGAGGGAGTGAATCGAACAGGTAATGATCAAGCAATCTCTCCTGCCATCCATCTCCACCCTCTGACAAACAGAGTCTAGGGACACCATTCCTTACCCATACTGGCTAATAGCCATTTATGGACTTAACCTCCATGAATCTATCTAGTTCTCTTTTAAACCCTGTTTTAGTCTTAGCCTTCACAACCTCCTCAGGCAAGGAGTTCCACAGATTGACTATGTGCTGTGTGAGACCCATCAAGCACCTGGATCTCAGGATATTACAGGAAGTTGCTGACAGTGAGATTTTGATAGACAATCAAGACAAATAAGGACAAATAAGATTTAGTGATTCCCCAGGCATGCAGCTTTGTTTAGGATCTTACAAAACAATGTGAGGAGAAAAATGCATAAGCCAGGTGAAGTACCATGGAATTGGCATATACTTCCTTGTCCAACATTGCTTGGTCTCCATACCAGTCACCAAAAATAAAGAGCACAGACACTGAAATTTGTAGCCAACAGGCTACACTAGGGATACCCTGATTCTTGGGGAAATCTGCTGCCAGACCTTCACGATGAGGGACTGGTCTCCAGGGAGAATCTTAGATCTGCTAGTCAGCAGACAGCAGACTGTAATTGAAGATAATACAGCCGGTCCCCAAGTTACAAACAAGTTACAAAACAAACACTTGGCTGTAACCTGAAGTGTTCATAACTCAGATCCCATTGAGTTACATGGCAACCACGCTGTTCATAAGCGTGGATCGAGTTCGTAATTCGGGGACCGCATTTACGACCACTGTGGTCGTTAGTGCGGATGGTCGTAAGTGGAGGTGGTCGTAAGTCGGAGACCGGCTGTACTAAGAATAGTGCCTTGCTGTGAGTAATACCTATGCCCAAGAGAACAAGAGGGTCACCTAATCAGTTTAGATGTGCCAAATGTTGAGGACTAGCCTACTGACTGTTAAAATGGTTAACTCAGCCATGAAAGAGTCTTTATGTAGTATAATTTTCTTCCCCTTGCAGGCCAAGTTCCTTGAACTGAGCAGGCATCCAGGCAAGGACCCCTTACCAACAAGCTTACACAAGGGATAAACATTTTCTGCCTTGAATCACAGACTACAGGGCTAGAAGGGACCACTGTGATCATCTAGTCTGACCTTCTGTAGAGCACAGGTCTTACACATTCCACGAAATAATTCCTAGATCATGTCTTTCAAACTTCCAGTCTTGATTTTAAAAATTACCACTGATAGAGAATTCACCGCAATCCTTGGTAAATTAACCATTGGAACAACTATCCTCACAGTGAGAAATATACACCTTATTTCCAGTCTGAATTTGTCTGGCTTTCCAGCCACTGGATTCTGTTGTACCTTTCTCTGCTAGAGGGAAGAGCCCGGTATCAAATATTTGTTTCCCATGTAGGTACTAATTGACTGTAACTAAATCACTCCTGAACTTTCTTTTTTGTTCAACTCAATAGATTGAGATTGTTCACGTCCATCACTTTAAAGCACGTTTCAAATCTTTTAATTACACTGGTCCAATTTATTAACATCCTTTGAAAATTAACACCAGAATGGGCACAGTATTCCAGCAGTGCCAAATGCAGAAGTAGTGTATTCTACTTCTACTCAAGATTTTCCTGTTTGTGCACTAGCCCCTTGGCCACAATGTTGCACTGGAAGCTTATGTTCAGCTGATTACCCACCAGGACTCTCAGGTCTTTTTCAGAATCACTGTTTCCCAGGAAAGAATCCCCTACTCTATAAGTATGGCTTATGTTCTTTGTTCCCAGATGTATACAGTTACGTTTAGACATAATGAAATACATATTGCTTGCTTGTACTCATTCTACATCAGTGATCTGTTCTCTCCATTATTTACTTCTCTGCCACTTTTGTGTCATCTTCAAATTTCATCAGTAGTGATCTTACCTTGCCTTCCAGGTCATTGCTAAATAGCTCAGAGAAGGCCAAGGACCAAGCCAAAGACTAAGCCCTTTGTGATCCCACTAGAAACACACCTTCTCAATGAGATACCAATGCAAGCTCTAGGTATATCTTCCCAGTACTTTCAATGCTCTTTATGGGCCTGGGCCTGTCATTCCTTCTCTACTTTCTTACAATCAAGTTCTTACAACATTCCAGAATTTCAGGAGCCCTTTCATTCTTAAATAACCCCTCATGGAACACAAAAATGAAATATTTAAGCCCACACCTGCCAATACTCTCTGATTAAAATCTTTGCCACTCTTTAAATAGGATGTTGTGCCATGCTAACATTTGCTTTTGGGAAGGAAAAGGGATAACAAGTAAACAGTGCTCCCCTGAGGATAAACTAACAAGAATTAGACTGTTTACTGCTTGTCATTAACGAGGATGGAAGAATCTGAGAAGATCAGATTTGACCAAAACATTCAACTAAAGCAGCTTCATGTGATGAATTATGGATAAAATGAACACACACACTGAGAGCTCTCATCAGCTCAAGAAGCAGAAGGGACAAGTCAGAGCTTTGTTCCCATCACATAGCTAACCTCACCTAGTAGATTAATTCAGTCATTGGCAAGGTTTCTTGTTTATGCAAGGGAGCTTGGGAAAAGTATATACAGTATGTGTTGAATATATTTTTGGACAAAGAGGTGAATGCACAAAAATATCCTAGCTATGATGGTTTCCAGTGCCTCAGAGGGTTGATGGGTTGTATGCCTGAATAATGAAAGGTGCCAACTCTGTACTGGAGAAAAGAAAACTGAAAATAGAGGTGGAGTTGGAGGGGTGGTGTTTTGGTGCCACCTACCCATGAAGACTTTAGCACAAAAAACACCCCAACAAATAACAAAATACAGCACACTAAATTAATCGCTAGTACAAGTTGATTGACTGTAGTCGAGTTATACAATGCATGAATTTGGCCCTGGTTGTTCGGTTGTGGCATGGGACAGGACATTAGAAGAGCACAACTGTCCCTGCAGCTGTCTGCAATTGCATACTTTAATGGCAACAAAGAGTATTACAGGAGGTTAGGTAATAACACAGACATTTCTGGCAACAGAATATAGTCCGGTTATTTTGTACACTCAGCACTGCAGGGAGGCTGAGGATGGCTGCTCTTTGTAGACATAAGCCCAATGTTCAGCTATCTTCAGTTACAATGGCTACTGGGTTTGAATTTATTTCAAAACAATCAAGGCCTGCAGATTTGCAACAGTTTATATTCAAAAACAGGCTGCATTTAATTTTTTTCCATTCATAATTTGAAACCTCAAATTATTCTGGAGCATCACGCATGCAGTCACCGTTTGAAGAAAGTAGTTCTCATTACTGACAGAAGTTAGAAAGAGAACCAGCACAAGCACAGCTGTTGGCCAGCTGATGTTGGTGTCAGCTGCAGTTTCAGGACATGGGGATATCCTGTTGAATCCCATGGAGCACAAGCTGCTATGCTCACTTGCCTTGATTCCATCAGATTGTTTACATTAAGACCTTCTAAACCATTCCCTGCAAGGAAAAGATTCCTTTTGCACTGAGCCATTTTACTCAGTGTTCTGAGTGAGCAAACAAATAAAAATATTCTCCTAACAAACTTCATCCTCCCAGTGAGATTAACTCAAGACAGAAGTGTTACCCCCAGACCCATTCATACTGTACATAAGCTTAGAGGTGTCTGGAGTTTAGTTTCCCCACCTGTGAGTTTCAAAGTTACTCCGCAGGCTCGATTTTGCTTCCATCCATTGTCAGAGATGGGGTATTTTGCCTAAAATAAAAAGGATTTTAAAAATAACATCTGAGGTGGTGGCATTTTTGTTCTATTTTCAAATATAGAGGAAATGTAAAGGCTTGATCTTGCAGGCTTTCCTCAGCAGAGATCATGAGTAAAAGAAGAGGAGTCAGGCACTAAAAAATACTTCTAAAATTAAACTTAGTATTTTCTTTAGATGGACTGTATGTGGTTGCCTAAGCAGACTACCATGGAGTTAGAAAGTTGTTCAACTGTTCTTTGTGAACATGTCTTTCCAGAAAGGATCAACCAGACATTAGTGAAAAGTTCAAATCTCCATGAAGATGATAACATCACTTGTTACAGTCTCCTACATCTCCTTACCTGACCAGACGACCCATTAAGTGACTTATTTTCAAACACAGGGAAAAAGAAAATGAAATTGGAAACAAAGGGGAAAGTATCAAAATGTTGTGGCAACAGATTTTGGTTCAATAAGATCACCACCATGGGTGAAATCCTGGCTCCATTGAAGTCAATGGGAATTTTGCCACTGACTTCAAATGGGACCAGGATTTCACCCCAAGCCTTCAAGAACAAGAACAAACACTGCTTACCTCTCTGGCAGGAGAGGAGGAAGAAAGAAAGAAAACAGGAGATGAATAATAGAGGGGTAGTTAAAAGGTCACTCATCTTTACAAAAGATAATGAAACAAATGTCATTATATGTAGGAGATATAAAAGGTCAAATATAGATCCTGAATATGGAGCTAAAATGTTACTGAAGGAAGCAGAGGATCACGTCTTCCCTGGAGGATAATATTATTGAAGAGTAAAAATAATTTTAGATGAAGAACTTTTAGCAAGAAAAAAAATATGCATGGTGAAGACTTGAAGTAGCAAACCAAAGTTAGAGAAACAAGGTCATGGCATATGGTGCAATAAAGGTAGAAGGAGAAATCAGGAACTACAGTGATTACATTTATTGGAAAACTTCTGAATGAGATTTTTAATGCTTGAATCCTCCTAGGAATCAGAGAGTTGGAGGTAGCTAGCTGGCCAACCAAAAATAAAACCTCCCCAAGACAACGTAGGAGGCTTCTGAAATGTACAGCCTGAGATATCATTTAAAAATCGATTATTCAAAGTGAAGAGAAACACAGAACAATTTTTGAGAGCTAAGGTAGTTAGTCACTGGAACTATTTATCAAAGAATGCAGTAGATCCTGTCTCTTGAAGCCATTAATTTAAGATGGGATGTCTCACCAAATGATTAGTTCAATCGCCAGTTATTTTCCTACATGCAAGAACTGCAGGGCCAAATATCATGAGTCTATAGGTGAAGTCCTGGCTCTAACAATATCAGTGAATGATTAATCATTATGGTCAGTGAAAACAAGAATTTACCCAAAGAATATATGAAAAGGGGACCAGAATGTGCAAATGTTTTCAGGATTGGGCCCTTACACATATTTGACATTCACCTGGGGGGGCTTTCCCCCTTTCTTGTATACTTACCCTAATTTCATCATGATAACAGGCCACTACGTATTTTAGACTTACTCTTCAATAATTTCACTGTAATATATTTACTACTCATCCTATTTTCAGCATATTTCTTCCTACCCCTTTGAGAGAGATGCCTTGATACAATAATTTATTACCACAGTGTCTTATGAACTATTTCTCAGAGAAGCACACAGGGATAAATTAATCGTGTATTTTTTAATTTCTTGTTTGGCTATATATCTTATGAAGAAGGGTATCTAATACATACAAACTTTCTTAATAAAATTCAAATATTACTTTATCCAAGTAATAGGTGCATTTTCTATTAATTTAATTCTATGAAGAGAACTTATGACTCTCCTCCACAGGTTTGAAAGTTATCTGTGTACTTCTAACTGCACAAGTACAAGTGATTTTTTCCATAGTCAACCATAAAATTGTATGCATGTTTCTGAGGCTCATTATTCAGCTGTATTACTGTAAATTATATGAACGAAGAATTAATTTGCAATTATATGGACTGTTCCCATCTATAGGTTTCAAAGTTATAGGTGACTGAATTTTTGTGGTACATAGGAATTTCCATTAAAATATTTTAAAATAATGTTGTTAAAGTTGCAATGCCAAGCATTCAAAAATAGGAAAATCCAGAATTAAGATTGCCCAGGTTGATACATATCCCCAAGTTTCTAAAATGATGCGGGTAGACCAGGTGCCAACTCATGGCAAGGCCCCTAGGCCTCAATAAACACGGATATATGCATAGCTAGAAACCAGCATGGCTGTTAGGATTATTAAAACAGATGTTAAATTGATGAGTATGTGTTTAGATTTGAGGAAATGCTTGTAGGATGCTGTATGTATTGATCTCAGTTATAACATCTGTAATCTGTGGTATAAAGTTACATTGAGCTTTTGGATTTTAAAGCTCTGTAATTGTTAGTTTCTAAGGTGCCACAGGACTGCTTGTTGTTTTCTCTGTAATTGTGTAACTCACCAAACAAGAAAGAAGCAATAAAGTTTTGGTCCTATGTACAAGAAGGAACACTGAAACCAAATGAGCCATTGTGAAACATCAAAGGACAGATTGTTGGTAGCCTACACCCATGTAGCAGAGACTAGCACCAATACTTGTGCCTTTAGTTTGAACTCTAGGGGAAAGGAACAAAAGGGAGCTATCACGGTGATGCTTGGAATTAGGGGATGGTAATATTTCTAAACATAAGCAAGTGATGCCCAAGCTCCTTAGCTTGAGTTCACCCTAAAGGGCATTCAGAACTTGTACATTATAGCAGTTATTACTTTTTGGAACCTATGACTATAGTTAATTTGTGTGCCTGTTTACCTGTTTTAACTTTGTAAATAACTCTTATTTCTTTTCCTTCATTAATAAATCTTTACTTAGTTCATTACAGGATTGGCTTCAAGTGTTGTCTTTGGTGTGAGATCTAAGATACAATTGACCTGACATAAGTGAATGGCCCTTTGGGACTGGGATTAACCTCAATATTGTGATTTTGGGTGTAAAGGACTGTCTATCAAAAATACTAAATAGACCAGAGTATCAAGGGGACCATCTGCCTTCATATTAAAGATGTTGTAGAGCTTGAGGAGTTCATATTTCATATTTGGTTGGAGAAATCTAATTATAGAACACACAACCAGTTTGGAGTTTGTGCTCTGTTTCTTAACAGTCTGCCCTGAGCTTAGCACTCCTGTTTGTTAGTGAATCTGAACAGTGAGCATCTATCCTTGAAAAGAGGAATTTCTTTAGAAAGAAAAACCCAGTTTGGAAACAGAGTGCTTGGTTTATAAGTTTTGATCAGTCATACAAGAACCTTCCTGCCCCTGATGCCACAGAGACTGCTGCAATAGAATTGTCCTGACTGGAGAACTTGACAGCACAGGAAGAATTACATACACAGGAGAATAGAATCATATAATCATAGAATACTAGAACTGGAAGGGACCTCAAGAGGTCATCAGGTCCAGTTCCCTGCCCTCACAGCAGGACCCAGTACTGTCTAGACCATCCCTGACAGATGTCTATCTAACCTGCTCTTGAATATCTCCAGAGATGGAGATTCCACAACCTCCCTAGGCAACATAATCCGGTGTTTAACTACCCTGATTGTTAGGAATGAGGCAATCCAAGCAACAGTCAAAACCAACAAAGAGGTGTAGGAGAGACACCACCAAAATCAAACAAACAGCAAACAGGTCAAGGAGAGAGCCCATCAAAGATGAATGGAACAAATAGCAAAAATGAAAGCCAACACTGGAGATGAGGAAAGGGCACAGCCTGAGGAAAGATGGAAGCTCACATGTTGCAGCTCAGAGTTTTGGAGCAATAAAAGGAGGTTCCCTGTCCAATGAGTACACCCCTCCAGAACACCAGGAAGTAGGAGAAAGTCTGCTCAATTTACAAAGAGGCTCAATAGAAGAGTACTAGTCCACCTTTGAGAGACTGTGAGGTGCACAAAATCTGAGAGGATAAGAAGATGCTTATCCTCCTAATCATATTAACTGGGAACACCACACAGGTTTTTAATACTATGGAGGAAGACAATGCTAAGGTACATAAAAAAAAATTAAGGAAAATTATATGAAAAGGTATAAGATGATGCTGAGATCTATCTATTTTAAATATAGAAATCTTGAAATGTTTGACAATATCATTCACATTGAATATGTGCATCAGATATATAATTTTATGAGAACATGAATAATGGGGGCAGGGGCGGAAGGTGATTATGAACAATGGCCCAGAAGCAATTGTTAGGGATAGTTATACATGAGGCAAAGGCAACTATCTGTTCCCCAAAGTTCAAACTGACAGAACAAATAAAAACTCATCACAGTCTAAAGTATCACCAGGCTTTAGGGTCTTTAAAAACTTTGCTCACAGCAAGAGTTTGGTGGCTTTTGAAGAAGCTTTAATCCATCTAGCAAAAGACTACTCTAATTCTGCTCAGCATTTTCACAAGCAGAGATTTCCTCATAATGCCACATTCATTGCTTCAAGGAACGACTGCATGACAAATAGGGATCCCAGCTCTCAGTGCTCATACACCTGAAGATTTAATAATAAATTTGGATGGCAGTCAAGTGAGATCAAATAGGTGGAGAATGAACTCTCTGTATTCAGAGAAAAAATATTCTTACACACAAGAGAAAATGGACTAAAGTCCATTTCTGGATCCAGCTGAGGCTCAGTACAAACATAATGAGGCTGCTGTGAAAACAAACAAACAAACAAAAAATACTTCCATTAGAAGAGTTATAATCAAAGAACACTATCAGAGCAAAAAAAATCCACAATTTACTGAACTGCAAATTTAGAAAGAAGAAAAATAAGACTATGAGGGTCAACGAGCTAATGAGAGGCTCCAAATCTTGTAAGGTGAAATATAATATTAATAAAAATCTGTGACAATAAAGCAGAGTGTGCCTTATTTAGAGCACAGTAAAGCCATTATGAATCTGGCTGTAAGGCTGTCAGGCTTCCAGCCTGGCATTTAAAGAAAATTAGAAAGTTCAACTGGCACCTCAAATGTAGATATAATTAGCAAAGTGATTATTTCGGATCTTGCAACCACAAATGGAATCTTTGCAACCTGATATGTGAACCTGTATAAATCCTGATTCTCTTCAGAACAAAAGAAGTTTTAAGTTATTCTTTCCTAAAATTACATTACCAAAAGACTTAGAAGTGGCTACAATACTAGATGAGATAAAGGGAGGGCTAAAAAAATGGTCCTTTTCCTGGCAGAAATGAACTGCCTGAGGAGTTAAACCAAGAGAAATATAAGCCTGCACTTGTGGAAGCCGATCTTCGGCTGGCACAAATCAGTGTAGCGACATGGGCGGTAATGGAACTAAAACACATTTACACCACTTGAGGATGAGAGTCATAAAACCTTTACAATGAAATGAAATGCCTCTCACCATGAACTAGGCAATACTTTCAATAGTGATCATAATTTTAAAGCCTGGTAAGGGCTCAACAAAATGTAGTAGCTATCATCAGATATCTCTGCTAAATGCTAGCTATAAAATATTAACTAAGATCCTAAAAACAAAAGACTAAATAAAAGTAGGATTAATATTTTCAATCCACATACAGTTACTTGCATGCCAGGGAGATACCAATTAGTAAGAAGGAGGTTGCACAGATTGTTTCTGACAAGAACGCACTGGGTTACCTACAATATGCTTAGGGAGAAATTCTCCCCTGTGCAGAATTCCAGCACAAATCCTATGCACCATTTAAATCCCCCTAACTAGGAGGTGAATGGTGCATAGGCATGGTACTGATGCCTTTAAAAAAACCTCAAAAGGGGTCAGCTTTGCCCTCAAAGCATTCAGATGTGGACTCAGTTTTAAAAATGTTTCACAACCATTTGTTCTCATTTATTAGATAAAAGCAATTCTACTTTAATTCATGCTCCAGATGATCTAGATAAAATCTTATCTAGATTCAGAATAAAAGCCTAGGCCTGACCTACTGAAAAGCATGCAACATATGTTGGGTACAGTTAGTAATACAACAGGGTTCTTTTTCAGGAGAAATTCACCCTTATGCAAAGAACCAAGCCAAGGTCTACACACTATGTAAATCCCAGAGTAGAGTGATCTAAAATTAAATGTGGCATACATTAAATGAATTAAAAACTGGCAAAATGGCAGGTCTCAAAATGTAATTGTAAATGGTGAATCATCATTGAGCAGATGCTTCTCAAGGGGGGGGGGGGTCCTGCAAGATCCATGCTTGGTCTTATGCTATTTAACATTTTTAATCAATGACTTGGAAGAATACACAAAATCATCACTGATCAAGTTTGCCAAGGATACAAAAACTGGGGGAGAAATAAATAACAATGAGGACGGGTCGCTGATACAGAGCGATTTGGATTACCTGTTAAGCTGGGCGCAAGCAAACAATATGCATTTGAATGCAGCCAAACATTAAATTTATAAATCTATGAACAAAAAATGTAGGCCAGGGGCTCTATCCTGGGTAGTGGAGATGATGAAAAGGTGTGGGGGTCATGGTGGATACTTGTTATGGACTGGGATGTAGGCAGTCAGGTCTAGTGGGCAAAGCAAGCATGAAGATTGGGGAACAAAGCCACGGGTCAGTTACCAGAGCCAGGAGTTAAGCCAGAGTCAGGACCAAGAATTGAAGCTGAAGGTCAGAGCTGAGGTCAGATGCCAAATTTCAGATAGAGTTGCCAGCTCTCCCGACGAGACAGACTGGACACCATGTGCAGCAATGGTGTCCAGTTCATATCATAGTAACAAAATATGATTTCTCAGAGCAATTTGTATCTAAATAAAATGTTAATTTTTCCTCTTTGTGACCTGGAAAGGAGCATCTGCTGCTTCTACATTTCATAAAAATAATCCTTCCTCTCAAATGCTAGTGACACTGCTAAGTGGACCCAGAGGTCCAATGGCCCCCAGTACATTACTAGCGGAGGATGCTTCCAACCAAACAGAAAAGGCCTGTGCAATGTGGGTAGCAGGTTAGCACATTAGTGAACCACATACAAGCTGTTGAAGAGGTATCCCTCTAGAGAGAGGATTTTCAAATGAGCTTGGTGCTAGCTAACTTTGCTCCCATTAACTTTATCTGCTTTAAGTCGATGGGAGCAAAGCCAGACCAACACCAACACATTTGCAAATCCCACCCAATATTCCCTTGGGGATTGCGGGAATGTGGTTAAAAAACTTCCAAGAAGATGCTACTTAGACAAGATGGTGTTGCATCACCCATCTTGAAGGAAATTGGGGAGGGGGGGCAGGTCTCGAGACAAATCACATCTCTGTGCTAGGAAATGGGCAGAGTTACCACTGCTTCTGGGTTAAGGAAGCATCTCCAGAGGCACACAATCTAAAAAAGTGATCATTTAAAAAAATATATATTCTTTAAAAAAAAACAGACCTCATCAGCACCATACAAGAAAGCTGACTCCTATGATATATAGAGAGAAGAGATGGGTACTGTATATGGGAGCATGTGTTTATACATCATTATTTTAATTTTTTTTAATCAACAGGTGCAGGGTGTCCTTTCACAAAAAAAGCAGGATTGGTGTGCTCAATAATACAGCACTTGCAATGGTGTTTAACAAAATGCAGAGCATCCACAGAAACCTCACAGTCCAGCATCTGCAGGTCAAAGCAGTTTGCAGCTACAATCTGTGGGCCCTGGCCTATGTTGCTCTCACATGACTTCAGATTCAGGCATTTCAAGTTGAAGCAGTTCAGGGCCAGGTACTCCAGACCAGCATCTGACACCAATGGGCACTTGCTAATATCCAGCAATTTGAGTTTTGTGCAATTTTTGGCAAGGTACTCTATAAAGGCAAAGAGAAAACACAGGAAGAAAAGTAACCCTCAGACATAATGAAAACAGTAGAGAAAACTGGGATAAGTCAAGAGCCAAGAGCAGAGCAAACAGCAGGAACCAGGTTGGGTATAGGAGGTAGACACAAGCAAAATCCAATGCAGTCACACCAGGAAACCATTTGTTGCTTGGAAAAACTTCCTGTTTATCCTCCTGACCTATAGTGTGTGGCTGGAAAAATTGGTGGAGCCTGGAAATCCTCATCAGAGCTCCCATAGGTGGTACCTTGGCTCATCCAATTTCAGAAGCCATTTTGTGGAGACTAGAACATGGCAGCTCTCTGGGGACTCCTAGGCATAGGTGCAAGACATGAAACACTTTCAATAATCAGCTATTCTGGAGCTCCCAGTGCAATGTTATAGATAGAAGTTCATGATCGTTGGACGTATAAACAAAGGAAACTCAATTAGAAGGAAAGAAGTTACACCACCTCTATATTTGGCACTAGTGCAACCACTGCTAGAATACTGTGTCTAGTTCTGGTATCCACCACTCAAGAAGAATGCTGATAAATTGAAGAGGGTTCAGAGAAGAGCCACGGAATGATTAAAGGGTTAGAAAACATACTTTGTAGTGAGAAACTTGAGGAGCCCAATCAATGTAGCTTCAAAAGGGGAAGACAAAGGGTGACCTGATCACCATCCATAAGTAACTACATTGAAAACAAATATTTGATAATGCACTCTTCAGTCTAGCAGCTAAAATTCTATCAAAGGCCAAAGGGATCAAGATGAAGCTAGAACAGCTCGGATTAAAAATAAGGCATAGATTTGTAAATAATGAGCGTAACTTAACATTGAAACAATTTACCAAAGTTGGTGGGAAGATTGCATTTTATCTAAAAGATATGCTCTCGTCCAAAGAGGAATTAATTAAGGAAAGTCCCATGGCCTCAGTTATGCACAAGGTCAGACTAACTGATCACATTGGTCCCCTCTGCCTTTATGATGAAAAAAATTGGAATTTTGGTTTGGAAAAATTGTTGAGAGTTCAACTTTTTCTCGCAAATTGGGATAGGAAAATTGCAAAATCTCAAATTTTTTCCAGGGACAGGAAAGCCATTTTCTGTCCGGGTTTCCTGCCACTTACTACAAGAATGATATTAGTCAGAAGTTCCTCCCTAAAGCAAAAGAATACCATTCCAGATGCAACATTCTGGGGATGTAAAATAAAGAAAGGAAAACTCATTTCCCAGAGGAAATACAAATCTTTTATCAAAGGCCCTCACACTGAACAGATGGGGTGGGGGGGAGAGGGAATCTGCTTTTTTCAGTAGAAGGCATGGCTGGTGCTGCAAACATGGCAGAAAGTTACAAGAAACAGGCCAACTTTTATTTCCAAAGGAACAATACAGGAACTTTGTCTCCATTCTGTAGGATTGGACAGAAATACCCATTAGTTAGGACTTCCATCCAGAGCATTCAGTCTATCCCAGGAAAACAAAATTCTGCTGTATGTTAGATACTACACTTTATTAAGTGCTGGCAGATGCTGATATTTGGAAGCAGGGGCCACTGCAGATGGAATGTTTAGAGAGTGAGTCTTCTGAAAACCCACACTCCAGCACCAGTCCTAATTTTCGGTTTAACAATCCAATTCATCAAAAATATCAGGGTTCTTAAAAAGCAGGAGCAGCTTAATGATTCATGGTGATGACTTGTGAAAAGAGAAAATGAAGTTTCTGTTACAACTCATTAATTTGAACTTTTATCCATGCCATTTTGTTTAAAGGATTATAAATAAAGAACTGAATGCAAATCTGCTTCTCCTTCTCAAAAGCCTGCAAAGGGCTTCACAGCAAGCATATGAAAAGCTGTTACTCTTCATACTGTACAGGATGTGCTTACAGTACTTTGAAAAAAAGACAGCTTCCAAATAATACCCCCATCTAAATTGAGATATTGGTAAAATTAGCCAACAGGAGTCTGATCTCAGCAATACATGTTATGATTCTTTCACTAGAGTATCATTTATATCTAATTGGACTCCATATTACAGCTCTATAAGGCTGAATTATCAGTGCGTTTTTCCAGTTTTGTACCAGAATAATGCTATTGATTTAAATGCAGCAAAAATCATTTAGGATCTATCTAGTGCAGGTGAGAAGCAGGGCCTCCAGCCTCACTCTGTGGATCAACTAGAATATGCTCCCAGAACTCAAGGGAAAGGTAATTATACTCTCTATTCATATCATAGGAAGAAATACAGGAGTCCCTTGTAGAGGAATTCATGAAGTCTATTGGAACTTATCATAGGCAAAGATGGTGGCAGTTTTAGAATGGGTTGAAATGCAAGAGAGCAACTCATGTGGTCACCCTTTACAAATCACACACCAGTTACGAAAGAAATTTTACCTCCGAAATCTACAGAAATTGAGGATAAAATTTGCTCTTGAGCAGAGGGCCAGCAAAAGACCTATGCATCTACCAACGCTTAAATGGATATGTATAAACTGCAGTGTGTACAATTTGTGTTCCTCAATGATAAAGACAAAATGCCAATTTGAATGGGAAACTCAATAGCACAACTAAATAGGGACAAAGAAAGCTATTGGGGTGAAAATCACACCTGTCAGCCCCAATTAACTAATTTCATCAACATGCCAAGTTCAAAAATTCCAGTATATTGCAAGAGAAGGAAGTCCAGGCCTCTCTCCCCGAGCTTGTGAACTCAAAGACAGATGCTGACTGCACCTATAAAGAGCAGGGACAACTGCATTTATATCCAGTTGCAAAGTTTAACCTGTTTCTCAGAAAAGGCTGAAATTTGTAAAAGGACAAATTGACAGGTTGTGTGTAACACATGGAGGGAGGGGTGTCCAGTGCATGGGCAAAAGGATGAAAACTTAATGGCATCTGTTATACAGGAGGTCAGACTAGATGATCTGCTGGTCCTTTCTGGTCTTAAATTTATTCATCTAAATACTGCATTAAAAAACACAATGCGTGTGACTTTCAGTTTTGCAAAAAGCTCGGCGTTGACCTATAAACAAAAAGATTATCTGTCCCAAACTTCATCAAGAAGTTGAGTTGCATGGAGGAAATAACCTTCAAGAACTGTGTAACATGTAAAAGGCTTCATTAGGCATGAAGACAAGTATTAGTGCAACAATTGTTTAAGATCTCAGGTAACTTACAAAGAAAATTCTTGAAGTGCTTACAACTGAAATCTTTTACATCAACCTATTTATTTACAGACATTAGCTTCAGGAGTCTCATTCCTTGTTCCCTCCCTTACCCCATGATAATTGACTAGAATGCAGCATAAAATGACCTTGGATTGTTTATTTACTTTAAATGTTGCTTGTTCCCTCTGTTTATGAGCTGCTTCTACATGGACTTACCCTGTAGGCGATTACACAAAGGACAAGGGTCAGAATGCATGAGGGGGGAAAGTCAGGTAATCAGAGGAAAATGTGCTGCTGTAGGATGGTGCCACAGCTGGTGAATCATATCATTCTTTAATTATTTTATCTGTTAAATATTTATGAAGAGTGTCTGGTGAACAAAAAAAATAAAAAAGAAATCTTACATCCAGATGTTTGGGACTTTGTAGCTGAATGTTAATGCATAGTAGGGAGCCCACTGGCACAGTTATTCCAATTCATTGGAAAATAAATCACCCTCACAAAAGATAATAATTCAATTAGCGTAGCAGGAATGGCAAAAATGTCAGGAAATAGACAACCATGGTTTTGGACAACATGATGACCTAGGCAGCTTCAGAACTGCAAGGACCATAATATGCTTTGAACAATTGTCACCCGGGTAACTTTTCCCCTTCGATTCTCTGTATATATGTATTTTTAACCTGAAATTGTAGTGACATAAATGCAGCGTGCACCCTAAAACTGTAAAATGTAGCTTTCTTGTTTTGCACACAATGAACTCATTTTTAATAGGGAAATCTATGCTATCATTAACCACATGACAACAATGGTCTTATGCAGATTACAACTTTGCTCTCAGTAAAGATCAAGACATGCTAACATACATCAATATATTCAAACATAAGGAGTCAGTAGGACACTATGCAGTCATGGGAATTGACCCATGTGGAGTTCATTACAAAATTAGGCTCCAATTATGAGGCAATGCTGATTTAAATTTTTCATGGCTAGCATCTGTTTTCTAAATAAGGGTTAGTTCTGCAGCCATTACTTAGCCTTAAATTCCACAGACTTTAAATGCAGTTAAGCCTGAGTAACGTATGCAGAGATTTAGCATCTATGGTATAAACTGTCTCTGGATGTTTGCCTAATTGATACAAGAAAAATCGTAAATCAAGGATAATATATTTCAAGATTTTTAAAGCAATAATACTATGAAAGTATCCCAGGTCCCTACCTTTAATTGGTATGAATTAGATAGAATGGCTATGGGAAATTCAGCTTGAGAGCACACAACATGTAACTAACTGTATATTTTCAGATTCCTCTTGAGCAATGAAAAGATGTGTTTTGTAAGCAATTTATGTTAAAATGGCACAGTATAAACAAACATCACAGAAAACTGTAAATGCGTATTTGCATGGGCATGCATTACATATATGAATCAAGCATTTTGGAATTCATCTTATATGGTAGAAAAAGCAGATGCTAGAGGCCAAGGTAATATACTCTATGGCAAATATCAAGTACAACCATATCAAAACAGGAACATAGGAATTGTCACAATGGACCAGAATAGTGGCCTAAGTAGCCCCGTAATCTGGATTGACAATGTCCAGCACCAGAAGCATCAGAGGAAGGAGCAAGAAACCCTGTTGCAAATTAATCTGTCTCTGTAACTCCCTCATTCTAAACCCTCATAGTCTAAGATCGCTTCAGAAAAAGATATGCAAGAAATGTCATAGTGGACAGTTACAGAACACTCAGCCCAGGTTTCTTCCTTATGCCGTCATTATCAGGGTGTGCAAAAAGCCAATCGGGATAGGGAAGAGTTAAAATACCTTTGTGTGTGGAGCACCACAGAGAAGTGAATGTGAAAGGGTAGTGCTCCTGTGTGAATAAACACAAAACACATCAAGACTTGCCTTTAGCCAAAGCCAAGCACAAAGATCTAGCACATGGATCACTTCAGCAAAGTTCTAGAGTAAATGAGAAAACAGCACTCAGCCTGCTGGTTCTTCCCTCAGCCACAGACCTTTTCTTGAAGACCCTTGCTGACTCTTACTGGCAGATAGAACCTCTAATGCCCTTGACACATCCTTTCTAAAAGTATACTGGAGGGTGATGAATTCATTGTACACAGCTGACCAATGCAGCAACCTAGCAAATTTCTGCACTTGCAACAAGTAGTAGGACAAAAAGTCATTTCTTTCTTGCCAACTTTTAGACAGGGTTTGTTTACCCCCTCCATGGGGTATCTGTTGTCACGCATTTTACTCATTACATAAAGAAATATGGAAAAAACTCACCGCAACCCATGGAGAAAACTAGGTATCATCAATAACTGATGTATAGCTGTAAAAAATAAATAAAATATAAACAAAACTGCTGAATTTGTCTCCAAAGGCTTTATTTGTGCATTCACACAGCTAATATTTCATATCAAATCTGACTCTAAGAAAGTAAACTGACATTTTGATTATGGAACATATTAGAAACTGACTGTATTTTTATTGATCTATCAAAATATTTGAAGGATTGATTACTACAGTTTCGAAGTCATTCATTCCTCAGGAGGTGCAGATATGAGACTGTTGCAGTCCATGGCAAACAAAAGGAACAAAAAGCTTTTAATGCTCTTGTTTGGAAGTACAATTTTCAGTCTTATTGTATAATGGCCAATGTTTCCTAGAAATCATTGTGCTAAGCAAAGAATACTTTATAATTAAGGAAACTACTCAGTGTTTATTTAGTGCAGTGTTATAGATGTCTTTTGATAGCATTCATTGAACCTTGAAAGATATCTTATTCATATTCTATTTTTAGTAAGACAACACAAAGGTAGTCTCAAAGGAAAAACAATGGGATTATATTGAAAGTTCCACAGAATGCAACAATATGTTTGATAATTAAATTGAACTGAGTTCATTGCATCAGGTGTCACAAAAATAATAATGAAATGATTTACATAATTCACTTAAGGCTGTGTCATATATTCTCTTTCTCTTTCTCTCACTCCTGAGTATATCTGATGCAAAGCATTCCTCTCCTCCTTAACTGATAGTCCAACAGATGAGTCTGCCAGATCTCATAGTAAAGTGACAGCCATTTGCCCTCCAGACTGTGCTCCTATCTTAGACTAGTAATTTAAAGCTTCCTAAGGTCCCTAAAGAGCCAACAAGAGTGGCAGGCAGAAACAATACATGCGTCTTCGGTGGTATCATCAGATAGGTCCAAGTAACCGCTTAACTATCCACAGGTCATCAACACACATCCTCAGAATAATCATCTGTATAGTTAACAACTGGGAGAAAGTGCCTCAAGGAATTGAACAGAAAAAGACTGACTAAGATGGTTTCAGAGTTGCGGTGGCCTGTGTATAACAAAGGAGTGAAAGCTGGAAGGAGGAGAGGTGGTAAATGAAAAGGAAGACTGAGAACACAGGAAAGCCTTTAGGGAAGCAAACTATTTTCCTACTCTACTAAGAAGCACCTTAGGCACCGGGGATGACTTTCTTCTGCCTGGGTGGGTGCTCCACTCCCACTCCATGTTAATGTCCCACCCCCACTCCACCCTTTCCCCCCATGTTTCCAACCCTCGTCTCCCTCTTCCTGTCCCTGCTCTACCCCCTTCCTCAAGCACTCACTCCATCTCTTCCTGCCCCCGCTCCAACCCCTCCTCTCAGCACTTCCCGCCACTAAACAGCTGATCGGCAAGTGGCTGCTGAGCACCCACTGGGTTTTACTGTGCATGCTCTGAGACTGGAGAACCATTGGAGTCGGTGCCTATGACCTTCAGGCTGAAAACACAGTATGACTGAGAATCAGCATGTGATAGAATCAGAAAGGGAACTCGCACACTCCTGGTGCAATGTGCTTTTATTAAAGGTCTCCAAGGCAGAAGAGGGCTCATGTTTTAGTGTGATTTGTGTATCATGAAACCTTTCTAGGACAGTCCATCAAAGGCATTTATGGGACAGGGCCATCCATCAGTAAATGTACATGTAGAGCAAACAGTAGCAAGTAAACAATATGGGATAACTGTGGAATAGCAGGAAGGGATGGAAAAGATGGCCCAGCTTGACACTCTTCTCCCTTTTTTTCCTCCTCACCCCAGTCTCTGACTCTACTGCACAAACAAAAGAAAGACCCCAAGAAGGGGTCTCTGAGGCACAATTCTCACAACTGAGAGAATCTCCATCCCTTAAGAGGGGAAAGTGCAAATGCTTATCAAACCCACATCTGGTGCTCTCCCATCCATTTGTCACACATGCCAGTTTTCCTGCTCTCCACAACACTTTGCCTTTCATACATGGGTCAACTTTTCACACATACAGCCACAAGCACAAGTCCTATAAAAGAAAAGAGCCACAACAATCCATTGTGAAAAGCATACAGACTCAGAGGCAGTTCTCTTCTAGCTAACGGTGTTGCTGTTAGCTCATGGCTCCCCAATGCAGGTAAAGTGGACCTACTCTCTGGACGTCTCAACAGATCTACTTCCTACACCAGGAGGGTCCTTCTTCAAAGGAAGAATCAGCATCTTAGGGGGCCACCTTTGCATGTGCCAAGAGCACTCACCCATCCATGCAATACTCTTAATTCTGCTACAAAAGAGCATCTGATTTCACTTATCTGTTGAATAAATACAATTTATGGACAAAAGAGGGTTCTAGTGAGTCCTCTGGGGCTGAAGAAGAAAGCAGTAAGAGGAGAGGAGCGAAACAGTATGAATTGTTTTCCAAGCCCAACTAGCTGAAGATGCAGCCCTTCCACAGAGTTTGCTCTCAAATTAGATTCTTCTCTGTGTAGCTTCCAAACATTACGACCAACTCTCAACATAGCACATCTGAGAGGAAAACAAATGATATTCGTTCAAACTTAGATGCTGCCACTGCTTTCCAGTTGAGTAATTATGGTGCCAAAAACAATCACACATCAGAGTGCCGAGTTTTCATCCCTCTCCTCAGTCCTTTTGACAAGAAAGGGGGATTTACACACTGATGAAGAACACTACTTATGCGGTCCAAATGCACCGTCCCTTCTCAAGCAACACAGAACCAGTCGTACAAAACATTTATGAAAATGCAAGGAAGAAAACAGAGTGACTCAAAAGGGCAGCTGACTGGGACATGAAAACTTTAAGTGTCTGGAATGCACACCATTCACTAGCCGTCTATTGGGTTTCCTTTAGCTGTAGAATGCTGTATTGTATTTGCAGGCTCACAGACAGAAACAGCAGAGAGCATACTTTAGAAGAACAAAAATGCTTTTCCATAAGACTCTGACTGTGTAAGCCATTAAATATTTGGCCCATCAATAATATGGCAGAAATTAGATCCATGTCAATAAGTTGCACATAAAAATATACTATAACTAATAAGAGAAAAAAAAGTATGCACCCTTCCTGTTCTTATCAGTTTGGTCTCTGGAAGAACCATTCCAGAAATTCTTCCAAAAGCACTACACCCTCTGCACATGGGATATTCCTCAGTGGCACTCAGCAATGCAATGGTTTTATATCATCTTCCCTTGCAGGCCCTGGTATACACGGTATAATTGGGAAAAGAGCACTGTTTTGCCCTTCCCATTCTTGGCTACCAGACCAGTCCCGTGATGACACAAAACAGCCCTGAGGCTGATTTATCTTGTGCTGGTTTCTGAACCGGTCCTGGAAGATATGGAGTGCAAAGGTGTTCTTTTCCCTCTTTCCAGTCCTGAGCTGAGCATACCTCAGCTAGGACTAAGAACCGGGCCTTTCATCTCCAAAACCTCTGTCATTTGTGTATAAACAGAAACTTTTTCTTTCAGGTTATTTCCCCTCAGAGACTTCAGTAGCATTCATTTTCATTTTTGCCACGTTGTGTTCCTCATGTCTCAGCCAAGAAGAAAGCAAAGATTCAAGGTCTTGCTCAAACATTAGCATTAAGCACCAGGCAGTGAGCCATCCTTTGGATTAGGTTAGTAATAGATTTTACCCTTAGGCTGGCCATTAAATTAAGAAAACTCTTCATTCTGACACTGTAAGCCAAAAAAAGGAGAAAGCAGCCTATATGATATCATCCAGTGCATCTGGGAGTCCAGGAATGCAGAATGTATAGGTGGGCAGATGGGGGGACTGCTAGGGAGGGATAAATTATTAACATTTGTTAATCTAATTGAAATCCAAAAAACAATTTTTTCTTCTATCAGACTTCAGCAAAAACTATTCTAAACAATAATAAAAATCTCCCAAATATAAGCTTCCTAAATGAGCCACATAATGTTCCATGCCATAATCACCACTGCAACGAGAAAATTGCTCAAATCGTTTCTGAGCCAGAGTTGTCAGTCATGCTGCTCTGTGCTCTGAGTAACAATGTTCTGTGCAATTAATATCAAACCTTCCAAGGCAGCTCTGACTTCTGATGTTCTGTGTGCTCCTGTCATTACAGAAAATGCAAAGCCATACATGACTGCAATATAGAGCACTAAAGGGAAGAAGAGAGGAAGAAAGAACTTTTGTAGTGAAACAGGGTCCAGAAAGTGTAAGATAATGAAGGTGTGGTTTTGTGCATGACTGCAGCTGCTCACATTGCCTCCCTCTCCCCCACCTCACATACATATTTTGTGCTTAATTATGGGTTTTATTGCACTCCTAAGAAACTCAGCTGGTGAAATGACCCCAGGAGCCAAGAATAATTCATTTTTCCCCTTTTCGAAAAACTTCCGGCCCAGCCATTATGCAGTCTATCTTTGTAACGTGAGATGAAACCAAGTGTTATTAGACTCTTGTTTACTTTGGGGTCCTCAGATGTGATCATTATTCTGAGTCTGCATGAAAATCCTAGGGAAAGAAATGGACGAGTGACACACAGGGATGTAAACAGGACAAAATTATTCTTTTCTGCACCTTGCTGTGCCTTTGCATTGCAAAATTACCGCTAGCATCAGTAAAATGCACATCAGGCATTGAGCATACACAGCCCTGGCAAAAGGGAAAAAATCACAATTCAAATAGGTAGGAAATAATCCTGAAAGAGAGATGACACCCCCTCATGCACATGTTTAAATTATACTCCCTATGCACTGATTGCTGAAGAAATATTCCTCAGCGTAAGTGTTGGAGGGGTGGAAAGGAAGGAGAAATTACATATGAGGGCATTTTTAAATAGCATTGAAATTCAAGATGGTAAGCAATCTGGTAAATATAGATTATTCATCAGACTCTTCGGTATATTTAGAACAGTGCAAATTTGGACTCTTTTACTATTTTTGACCAGATTAAAGAAATTAAGCCCACAGCAGGCAGTACTGTGAAGCAGAATTTCATGGACAAAAACAACTGCCCGATAGACACAATTTGGGGTTTATTTACATGTTGCTACATAGTACCTGTCAAATAGTATCTATGCTCATTCCTGTAACCCTGACTCACATGAGCAGTCCTGATGAAATCTAGTCCTGAGAGTAAGAATTGCAGGATTGGGCCTTAGTCATTAAAGGATAATAGACTACAAAGAATAGTAGCAATTACCTTCAAGCAACAGACTATTTAAGTAAGATGTTTATTTGTGGAATTCTCAGGACCCTGTCAGTAAGAAACAATGTTCTCTGTCTCTTGTTGAAATGAGATTTAAAATTAGTTAGAAAAACTTTACCTATTAAAGAAAGATGCTGGATGCCCTATTACCTACAAAGAACTTCAGTTTATGTCCTTAACTCTGGCTTCCAATGCACCCACCACCTCCTCCACACACACACACACACAGTTCCTTCTTCTTACCCTCCTCCTGCTTTTCCTTTCACCACATTTAAACTGAAGTAGTTGAGGAAAAGTGTGCACATGAAGTATTCAGATCAGAGAACTGCAGAGTTGAGGGATCAAGGGATGGAATTCCGTCTGCCTCTTGTTTCATCTTGTAACATCTGCATAATTTGAAGGGATATTACTGATTGAAATTTGGCCCAAAATTTAGATTTCATGGTAGCAAGCTTTTACCAAACCCAAGCCCCAAAACAAATGTTTTCATTTTTTTTAAAGTCCAAAGGACAGACTACTTTAAAAAAAACTCTCAGTACTAAGATCAAAACATTGGAGCACTGAGAACTGTAAGTGAAACTATGAAACAAAGATGAAATTGATTTAAATGAAATTTCATTGTAGAAGGAGAGAGAGAACGAGATGGCATAAACAGTTAAAGTAAATCAGGATTTTTGTAATTCTTTCTCTCTCTCTCAGATATAAAATTCTCTGGTATTAATGACTCAGATGTAAATACTTGTTTACAATAGAAGGTTCCAATCTTGCGAACTGTTCTGCATAGGTGGATCCCATCTATGGTCTTCAGTGGGAACCCCTGTGGACATACATTTTCACCCACATGGAGGTGCACTGAGGTCAATTGGAGGGGTAGAAGAAAGAAAGATCAGCCTACATAGAGCAGTGCAGAGCCCAGTATTTTTAATTAAGCATCCCTTAATCATGTCCTGATTTGCTGATCAGAAACAAACAACACCTGCCTTGTAGGCCACTGAGATACCTAAGATGACTTTTTCTTTGGCCAGTAATTGATGTTGACCATATAAAACAATTAGGCTCTAATCTCGAGATGAGCCAGGTATCATAATTGTTATGAGATTATCACCCCATATCATTGGCCACCAGACTTCCCACTGACTTTACCAGGAAACTGCAATTGCTCAGAGCTTCTCAGGATTTAACATTGAATACTAGCTCTGATCACAATACATTAAAAACCACATTTCAGACAAAAAAAAAACCCATATCTTTTTGTTCAATGTTTGTTCCATTATTTCCATATTTTTCATCAAGCTTTAATGAGTAAATTCAAGGGAAGACAGCTCAGAAAGAACTTTTAGTTTTAAAAATGGAAACCCAGTTTGATCCAACAGGCCTTCACATTGGCTGTTTAGGAGAATCCAGTTCCATCTGTCCTCTCACACATGCATAGGAAAAGTCTTCTGGCCAGAAATATAGCCACATAACCACTCCCTCCTAGCTCAGTTAAAGTATGAAGTTGATTATCCTAGACTTTCCTAAATTTGAAAAGGATATATAACCAGTAAAGCTATTTTCTGAAGTCTCCAATGATTGAGAAAAAACTGCTGATGTCAGTTATCTGATTTTATTCAGGAAAATGTTGTCTTATCTTCAATTAGATTAAAGCTTTGTTAAAATCTCTCCATCCTAAAGATTATGTTTTCTCCACCTACCTATTGCATCAACTTGTATGACCTTTAATGTCAGCCTGTTGCTAAACATCAACTTTTGTAACCTTTCCTCTTCAGTACCTGTAAGCACAACTAATAATATTGGGGTTGAGCCACGGGGAACCCCTAATCTGTTGACCCACGGGGAGCCCCTAATCTGTTTATAAAAATCAGAGTTAGGATTATAGCATCACACTTTCAGGCCCTGTATCAACCAGTTGTGCTCAGTCAAACAGAAAATAGAGGGAGAAACTCAGTGCTGAAGAACAAGCCTGGGTTCAAGGAGCAGAGCACCAGGCAGTTTGGGGGAGCATGGAAAAGCAGGAGTCTGCACAGCAGACTTGGTTCACCATTATGTAGGAAGTTGTGGGAGGAACTGTATGACCTGTGTTATGCAAGAGGTCAGACTGCATTATCACTATGGTTCCGGCTAGCCTTAAAATCTGAAACAGTAAAACAGAAGGAGAAGAGTTAATGTCAGACTCAGATTTTATTTCCTCCTAGTTAATTTTACTAATCCTGGCACTTCTCTGAGTTTTTGTCAACTAAAACAGCCATAGCCTTTGTTTTCAAGGAGAACTGGGACATAGCTCCTATAAATGAAAGAGAAAGTACCAGAGCTCAATTTTGCCCCTATTTGTGAAGGTATTAAATAAGATATATCATTTTCAGTCCACGGTTGCTATACATACAAACTTATATCTCAATTTTGCTGCTATACATGGAAACTTGTATCTCTGTTAAGCCTTGGTCACAGTCAAGCGTATTCTCTAAGTACATAGACCTCCCAAACCCATTAGCTACTGAAGACTAGCCTTCTCTATGTATTTCAAGCCTTTTAACATTAATAAGGAGCAGTTATTAAAAAAATAAATCTCTCAAAATACACCTTTCATAACAGATTAGGTGATAATTTATGTGTGAATATTTTTAAATGGAGAAATTAACCAGAAATTGCAAATCCTTTGTGATATTTCCTCCTTTATGTTTAACTTACAGATAGATATTTTTCTTGGTAACATGCCATTCATCTTCATTTTCCCTAGCCCTCACTAGAAGCTGTTCAGGCTGAACTTTTTGTTCATTCATTTAAACTTTCTGCACTTTCATAAGAACCAAACTTTTCTCAAATAAAATATCTTCTATGTCCCATAAAAAAAAATCAATAATATATATACTAAGAAGATGAGAAAAGCCACGTTTCCCAGTATTACTTATCCTTGGACAGATCTATATTCTTCTAATTGTTTTAAACTGGGAAGAGAATGGAACATCTTCAACTCTATAAATATCTAGGAAGATTTGTGACACAGGTTTGCTTTTACCTGAAAGCTCTGCTAACAATTAACTCTTCAGGAACCAGACAGAAAAGAAGTCCCACACACATTCATCTGAAGGGAAAAAAAACCATCAACTGGCAGTGCAGAACATTTACAGATTAAAAATACCGTATATAAAATAACAGCACCAATAACTTTCCTGGCTGGACTCTGCCTCCATCAGATCAAAAACTAGGCAACAACTCCACAACCAGTGCTTGATTAAGACCTTTAGAGGCCCTAAGCACTGAAAAGATTATGGTGCCCCCCCATATGTAATTCAAAATAAAAACAATACTATACCATAAAATCTCTTTTTTTTTTTTTACCCTTCTTTGCTGGTGCCCTAAGCATGTGCTGAGTCTGCCTATTGGGTAATCCAGCCCTGTCCACAACCACTGCCTGCCTGTCCATGCAACCAGCAGCAATAGCAGCCACCACTGGTTCTCGACCCCTCCCACCTTCTGATCCTCCTTTATATGGACCGGGTAACAGTGAGCAACAAGAGAGGCTGTGGCTATCTTCAAGCAATACTAGCTATTCCACACTGCCAGCAGCAGAGGTCACCATCTTTTCTCTCCTGCTAAAGCCAGGATTTCATCTGGGCAGGAAAAGCCAAAACCCATGAGTTAAATCTAATGGGAATGTGCTGTCTTTGAGCATTTTTGTTCAATAAGGGGTTGGAGGTAAACCTGAAACATGTATTTCTAACTCTGGGGCAGAATATATATGGGGATTATAAGAAGGATTTTTTTAAATGTCTGTACACTATACCTTTAAAAGCACGTTGCAGTTTAGAATGATTCCCCACCTCCCCCACCCCTTGGGGAAGAGTAAATAAACAAGCAAGAGGCTGTTTTGAAAATTACTGGTCAACCATGCAATCCAGAAAAGGTGAGTGCCCAGTGCAAATGCTGTATATTGTTAAAAACATAGTGATGGTATTTGTAAATTGTGAGTTTGCATACACAATGGTAATGCCAGTAAGATAAGAAGCTGATATGTATGCTGGGTGCTCTCTTTGTGGCACAGACATAAAGAAGATGCACTGACAATCAGAAGCTTCTTTCTAGGAGCTCATACCGTTAGTCTTTTGCTATTTGGGAAATACAGCGTGGAAACCAAGTGGCCATGTGGGTACAGGCCCTGATGCTTGTTGTTGGTTAAGCAAATAGTTTTATTAAGAGACTGCTTACACAAAACTGAACAAGATAAATTACTTGGCATGTTTGCAGCATGTGTGGGTTCATGGAATTGTTTTAATGAAGAGGGAGATTTAAAGTGTGAAGGGGAACAAAGAAAGGAAGAACTATGCATTGGGTAATTGAAAGAAGGATCAGTTAAGAAGGGTCCAAGGAATTAGATGCAGTGAGGAAAAAAACATAGGAGTGGGCAGAAATTTGAATTCAGTAGCTGCATTTAAGCCTGTTTATTTTAATATTCACTTGTATTGTAAATAGCACACAACACCTCAAACATGGTGGTCAGTTTTGCTCGGGGGAGGGGAGTGTCTTTTTTTTCCATGACCTATATATTTTTCTGTAATTTTTTAAAATAAATTGCTTTCATGTTAATATTCCTAATTATTCAGCCATTCACATTAACCATGGCTGGACGCTATGCAATCAGTAGAAGGCCTTTCTGCATACCTTTCAAATTCCTAAAGACTACACATGGATCAAGGAGATCAACACAGACCCATAATTAGGGACATAAGTAAAGTAAAGAAAATTATTCAGCCATTCACATTAACCATGGCTGGACACTATGCAATCAGTAGAAGGCCTTTCTGCATACCTTTCAAATTCCTAAAGACTACACATGGATCAAGGAGATCAACACAGACCCATAATTAGGGACATAAGTAAAGTAATAATACAGGACTGTCTTACCCAACAGATCTCTCCTATTTGTGGGTTCTTTTGGGTTCTATTCCATCCTGTGCGTCAACAGCTCTGTTTACTGAACTTTAGTTTGTAACACCCAAGCAAACCTCGCTAAGGTGGCAAGGACTAGACAGGTTTACAGAAGGTTTATTATCATTGAAGTTTAAGGGGAAGGCATGAACCAGTTTGATTCTCAGAGCCGAGGATAATTGTTTTTCCACCCATCAGTCCTGAAAACAGAAATTCCTCTTCTATGTTCATCTACTATAGCCTGTGGCCAGAATTTCAACAGCTAATCACAGAAATCTAATATGGCTATAGAAAACATGGCTTCCTTTACATATTTTCTCTAGATTAATTTGTTGTAAGAGTGAGGTGTTCTTTACAAAAGGATCTCAGAATGTCTTTTAGACATTTGGCTTATTGGCTGGGTCCATATGAACTGTATAAAGTAGTGTTTTAAGGAATAACAAGAGCTCAGGGGACTGGTAAAGGGATATCCAGATTTTCAGCTCTAGGTTACTGGTTCAAATGCAGTCCATATTAGTAGTGGCCAGAAGTCACTGACATATAAAATAAAAGCCGACGGCTCCTTAGCAGGGTTTAAATATGTGGAAACAGCAATGGGGGACACTAAGAGTTGACGTAGGGATGTGGAAACCATCATGAGCCCATGACCCAGCAGAAGAAAGCCCCAGGCAGGCCCATTTCTCTCTAAATGCTGCTGTCTATAATGACTTCCACTAGGTGATTGTAGCTGCCTTATGTGAGCTGTATCAGGAAATATGACCCATCTGTATGCAGCAATACCAAACCCATCAGCAAGCTCTGATCTAATCCAGGCCTGAAGGCTTTCTGACTTGTCCAGGCCCCATGCTGTGGATTGTCAGGTCAGTCACAAATATGCAGATGTCTGGAGGACAAAGGGGAGGCAAACCTATTTGTGCCAAGGAGAAGATGTTGATTGTGGTCAGAAGGAAATGCATGCACAAAAGTACTGGCTCTCCCCTAAGCTCTTCCTACTCTGCACCTCTAGATGTCTAAGGCTGTCTCTGCTTGCACATGCAGTCTGTCTACCTGGCACTTGTTCTGTGGGTAAGTGGATGAGGTCAAGGCTGTCCATTTGGCATTCTTCCACCAGCACTAAAGTCACAGAGAAAAGGTAACAAAGAAAAATAGTCTTTCATCTGATGCCATTAAGCATTAGTGGTCTCAGATGGGGCATGGATGCCATGCTAAGACAGATCTAAATGAGGAACCCTCAATAGTTTTCATGTGCCATATCTTCCACAGGAAAAGTCTTTCCTTCTGATGACCGCAATGCCACATTGGTGTTGCATGCCTTTTTATGCTTGGTCAAATCTGGTGACATCTACTTGACTAAAAAGGAATAGCTGAACAGGAAGGAAGAGTGTTTTCAATGACAGTAAAAGCCCATTAAATTCACTGTGGCAATAGATACATGGGAAAAATTAACAGACTATCAAATTATGAAGTATGTGAGAAGAGTAGAGCCAGGAAGCACTGAGTGTGAAGGCAGGTCCCTGGTAGAAACAGCTGCACCAAGGCAATAGCTAGCTCAGTCAAAAAAAAAGTCTGAAGATAGCAGAATAAAATGTAGAAAGCACAAGTGGGACAGTGTACTCAGAAGCATGATAAGTGTAAACTTCTCTTCATCCTCTAAACCACCAATGCAATGTTCTCATTTCCCCTCTTTTAAACTGGTATAAGTCCTCTGAAATCAATGAACTGCGTGTACAGAAATAGGGTGGAGAACCGCCACATTAGTGGTTATTTTCTTGTAGCATCGGAATGGAAAACTGCTGCTGCCGCCATCTCTGGTGGTAGCTGCAGACAATGGTGAAACCAACCGTGTGATGGTTTGACTTGCAAGCTGTAGGTAGCGACTTAAGCTGGCCAGTTTCCACGCCAAGGGTCTTGTGTGGTAGGAGTAAGTTTGTTAAAAACCTGCGTCTCATAGCTCATACTGAGGGAGATAGGATTCATTGAGATGTGACTACACAATTGAACAGAGAAATAGACAATTTAGCAAAGACACATAATCCTGTCAAACACACTCTCAATGTGCCAAAGACTGAGAGGCAACCATGGTTGCTTTAACTGGAATGCTGTACTTTTGTCTACTGCCAGGGAACAGCAGAAGAGAGTAATTACCTGGCTCAAACACATGGATAGGAATGTGGGAGTTCAAAAGAGCAGGCTGTTAGTCAGGCTGTGTTTGGAGGTACGGTAATGAGGAGCAGAAGGTGAATTTTAAAGATAAGCAGAGTATATTAAAATCTAGTTAATTCAACTACAAAAATGTGAGAGCTGGAATCTTCTCTCTGCCTGACACGCCAGTTCAGACTTTTTTCCACACCATTTCAGTTTTCACATTTCTCCAGCATAACAACAGGTAGCAATGCAATATACTGATGAAAACACATGTTAGAAGCATTACAGTACTTCCTTAGGACAGTCACTGGTTGACCAGTGAGCCTGAGGGCAAGACACTATCAACTAGCTTTGTAGCACATTAATACCTAGCTTTTATATAGCACTCTTCATCTATAGATCTCTAAGTGCTATACACAAGAGATCAGAATCACACCCTCCCCCCCCCATTTTATAGAAGGGAAAACTAAGACATGGGCAGGGAAGTTACTTGACCAAGGTCACCCAACAAGGCACTGGCAGAGCCTGGAACTGAACGCATGTTTCTCAAATCCTGCACCACCAAACCACGCTGCCTCATCTAGTGGGTTTTGCATGTTACACACCTTCCCAATCGTAACCTGAAACTGTAATTTGAAGTAGCACTAATTCACAATACAACAACCCACAAAATCATACCCATTTTCATCTACAGATACAGCCCATCTAGAAGTTCTTCTGAGCTATGTTTAGCATGTTAGGTCTAATGCCTGCCCGCCCTAAACCAAGATAAAGGTCATGGTTTTGTTCAGTAATACTTACATTTTTGCTCATGCCCCTGTGAAGAGATCTGAATTTCTCAGCCAGAAACTGGAATTTCAATCCCTGAAGACACCTTAGATCCTCCTAGATAACTAGTTATCATCTGAACCTCATGTGTCCACCACATTATTTAGCCACGTGCTGCCACAAAGTTTTTATTCAACCAGCATGGATTTTCTTTATCTTCCTTTGTAATCAAGTTTCTCTCTCTCTTCTCCTATAATTTTTAAGGAATATTAATCCTCAAGGGAAGAAGAGTCTTTGGTGTATTGGCTCACTTTCAAGCACATGGGTTTTTCTATGCATCTTGAAAGAGGATCATTATATGTTGATGCTGCTCTCCACGATAACTATCAATGTAGTTATGCTACTTGCATAGTATTTCAGCACCTCACACTCATTAACTGATTTTAATCCTCATAACTTCCTGGTGTGGTAAGGATTTGTTATCCCCATTTTACAAAGATGAACTATTTCAACCACTTTTGGCACGGCAGCATATCTTCTCAGCAGCACAGGCTACCAGGAGCACCTCAAAGTTGATCTGCACTTCTCATAAAATAGCAAATTAAATTCAAGGTCTCTATCCCTACTTTCAAGGTGCTCATGGGCAGGGCCTAGGATATCTAAGAGACTGTCTTAAGCTATGGGATGAAGATTGTGGTTGACCCCTCTGGCACAATGGAACCCAACCACAAGTAAAGTTTGTCTGTGCCAGTGACGGAGAGATCTTGGTGGCCAGTCTGAGTCTATTCTCACAGGAACACCACAAACCTTACTACCTTCTTTGCCATCTGTACCATAAACACTTTGTAATATTTATATTAAAAACAAAAACTCTACCAAACCAAGACACTCCTCTGCATGTGCTTCTTTCCCTGAGGAGAGAATGAGAGAAGAAATAATTTGTGACAATTGTGTAGCTATGTTGTTTAATACACGACTGGAAGGCTCTCAGACACAACAGGTTGAACTTCTGTAATCTGGGACTCCCTGGTCCAGCAACATCTGTTGTCTGGAAGGACCACAGGTGTTCCAGGACCAGAGAGACCCAATGGAGGGCTGGTGGCTGGGTTCCCTGCAGCTGGGCTGCCCGGCACACTACAACTGGGCAGCCAGGGATGACCCAGAAGAGCTGTCCTGCGGGGCCAGGAGCTCAGCGCACCACAGTGGGACTGCCTTAGGGGGTGGGGACAGGAGCTCAGCTCTCCACAGCAGGGCTGCCCTGGGGGGGCCAGGAGTCTAGCATGCAGGGAGCTGGGCTGCCCAGCATAGCAAAGAAGGAGGTGGGGGAACCAGCAGGGCAGCGAGGCTGATGGCAAGGGAGAACCAGGCAGGAGGCTGGCAGCTGGTCCAGGACTGGGGGGAGCTGGTAGCAGGGGAGCCAGATATGATTTTCCCCTGGTCCAGCAAAATCCCTCATCCAGGACCAGTCAGGTCCCGAGGGTGCCAGACCAGGGAGGTCCAACCTGTACAATAATGAGCATGATTGAAGAACCGATATGGCATAGAAAAATCAGGCTAAGTAACCAAAGTTGCAGAGGAAACCTATGGCTGAACTAGGAACTGAACATTGCCCTCCTGAGTCCCAATTCAGTTGCCCTTATGTCAACATTATCATTGAATATCAGACTGTTATGCAGTTACTATCAGTGAACGTCATTAGTGTTGATGACTCTAGCTCATTCTGTCGCTATGTTGTTAGGCTGCTCATTACCACCTGGCAATCAGATGACATCACAGTCCCTGCTGCCATGAATGAGGTGTTACAAGTCAAGGACACTGACAGAAACGGATGAGAAGATACCACCTGTTTCTTAGCTGCTCCACATGCTATGTGGCATTCCCGTGACCCAATTTTTCCTTCTTGTAACAATTCAGTCAGTGATTTTGCTATACCAGACAAGCATGAAATGAATTTTCCACAATTGTTTACCAGTATTAGGAAACCCTACAGCTCAGGAACACTTGCAGATCCCAATGCTAGACTGATTGCTTTTTTTTTTTCCTCTTCTTTTTCTTATTTGGGCAGATTTCTTTAGCATTAACATAGAACTCTATCTAATCTTTTCCTTTACACACAATTCATAGTCTTGATATCTGTTTACAGCTGCTTGAGAGTTAACAAGAATATTTCTGCTGTGGTTTCTTCCACAAAGATATTGTCTAAATAAAAGAGGACCCCCTATTAGCGATGGCATTATCAGATCTGGAATGCTCCCTGTTACATTTTGTATGATTTTTCCATAAAAACATGAGCATCATACATGAGAAAGGCAAAGCTGGCAGAGTCATTAATGAGTCCCAGAATGGGGCTGTCCTTACACATACTGAGTAAACATTTACCACACAAGTAATCCTACTGATATTAGCAAAACAACTTCTGGTGTAAGGTACTACTCAGTAGGCATTCATGTATCCCAGTCTGGCACCAGCTTTACCCTGGTCAGGAATTAATCAGCTCACTAAAGACTCAATTATGCATTTGCAATAAGATCGGCTATATTGGGTCAGACCAAAAATCCTATCTGGCCAACGTGAGGTGCCCCAGAGGGAATGAACAGAACATGTAATTATCAAGTAATTGCATCCTGTAGCCCATTTCCAGCTTCTGGCAAACAAAGTTAGGGACACATTTAAGGGATCAAGGACAAATCTAGGAATGATTGTGTTTTAGCAAACATAATCCCTTCTCCGGATCCTTTTGCATGTCACGCTCCACACGGGAATTACTTAAATTGGGAGCACTACCACATAGTCTCAAAGAGTAAAAACAAAAAAAGTGCAGACTTCTGTCACTGTTTTTGCCAGCTAGCTGTTTGGTTGCCTTGAGCATGATGACAACTTCTTGTTCCTTGCAAACAGAAACTCAGTGTACCCATGTAATTGTTATGGAATGGCAGAAAGCAATGAAATCGTCTATGCTATGTGCAGTGCATTCAAAATTATCTGCAACATCCAGAGTTCTTGCCTAAGACAAATTTTCCTTTTAGTAATTTCCTACAAAGCTTTTTGCAGCTAATTCCATACACAAAATTGATCTGTCAGCAATTCTTCTAATGTAATGCCAGACTCAGTTGTGGAATCCAAACCTTTTCAGACATGCTATAAATTCAAACAGCTTTTCTCCCAAATGTTGTCAATAGCCATGGAAGCTATTACTGCACCTTTTGGCTGAGACATTGTTCATAGCCGAATAAATATTTCTTAATACCTTAATGGCTACATTCAACTGCGGCTTGTGCTTTTCCCTCACAGACATCAGCTTCTATAGCAGGATGAATGTCTTGTTGATGGGAACACAGATCTTTTCTTGCATTCTTCATTATTGTCTGTTTGTAGAAAGCTCTATGTATGTGCCAAATCCCTCTGTAGCATCATCAAAGCAAAACCCACTTTCTCATTTAAGAACAGGCAAGTTTGTTCTGTATTTATTTTCTTTTGGGGACTTTTCAAAACACCATCTATAACATTCTCATTGCCAAATTGATGCATAAGCAGAGATGGAGTTTATAGAATGAAAACTCTACTACAAGTTGCACCTCCCAAAACCAGCCACTCTCACTCCAACAGAAAAGCAGATGTTCCTGGATCAGAGAGTCCTTAAAGCCTACTGGGAGCAGGGCTAGCATCCAGGAGCGGGGCTGGAGCATGTGGAAGTGAGGTTGTAGCCAGAGCAGGCGGCCAGAGAGGCCGGTGGCAACAGGTCAAAGGCCTAAGTCCGAGGCTGGGGCTGGAGCCTGGAGCCTGACAGCCCAGCCGGGGCCGGGGCCCAGCAGCAGCCCAGCAAGCATCCTGACCGGGGCAGTGATAGCAGGGGCCAGAGGGCCAGATGGGGTGGAAATGGATCCAGCAGGGCTGAGGAGCAGCGAGCAGGGGGACAGTGACAGGTGGCATCCCCTGGTCTGGCAAATTCCCTCATTTGGGACCAGTCACGTCCCAAGAGTGCCAGACCAGGGAGGTCCTACCTGTACTACCAAACAGTTTTGAAGCATGGAGTTGTTCAGAATGCTAATTCAGATCCTGACTGCTTTTCTGGGAATCTCATGTAACATGTGCCAAGACTTGGGAGGGCCCACGAATGGAACCCCAATGGGCATCTGTGCATTTGTCATCTGAAGCTACATTCCTGAGTGGTGCTATCTATTATCCTCAATGTATAATTCAGACAATGCAATGTTATAAAGTATAAACCACTCTGCACATATGTGCACAGAGGAAAGTATTGCTCCATGGTATTATGATAAGGGTGATATTTAAGGAGGAGGATCCTTGCTCCAGAGAGAGAGAGAGAATGTACAGGAGTATAAATATTTGTGTGCTATCATAATTGAATTTGCTTTGGTGTCATTTCAGCCAAGAAGGTGCCGAAGCACAAAGAGCACCTTGAAGCCAAAATGTGCAATGGGAATTTATGCAGAGCCTCGGGAGTAATGAATTGTTTTCTTGTACAGAGAAATCATAGAGATTTGAAATATATCCTGTCTAATACAATTTAGTGCAAAGCAAAATACATTTGTAAATATTTCCTCACTGCACTACTCAGTTTAATTTTAAATCTGACCTTAGGCCAACTTGAGGAGGGGAGAAAGGTGTCTAACAGGGTACGTCTAGACTGCGAGGATCTATCGGAAAAAGATACACAAAATGTGCTCCGTATTTTGCAAATCTTTTTCTGATACTTTGGTCAGAAGAGGCTTTTCCGAAATTTGGCCCATCTAGACCTCTGGTATCCCCAAAAAAAACCCTGCAATCTAGCCGTACCCACAGTAGCACAACTTCTTCCCTGTAATGATGCATGTGTGAGCAAGTCCTCACCACAAGGGGCAAACTGCAGTAATATGGCACTGAAGGGCTATGGAAAGAATTTCTTTGGTTGGAAGGGCAGTTGTTGAGGTGTGAGGTCCTAGGAAAGGAGTGAGATGAATGAGTGTCAGTGGGATCTATTATTTAACATTTTCTCAAAGCCACATAAACATTAGTTATTGAATCCACACAACACCCTTGTGAGGTAAACTGTGATATTTATCCTTATTTACAGTTGGGAAACCAGATGCAGTGAGGTGAAAAAGTTGGGATTTTCATCCATGCCCAGAGAATTAGGTGTCACATTTTTTGAGTATCAATGGGGGTTGTGCACTTTAGGTGTTTATGAACTGGGAAGTATCCTGGAAATAGTTTGCAAGCCCTCTAGCGGCCCCTACTGGTTTCTGTATTTCAGAAGTGACCAGAACACAATAGAAGTAGCTAGGCTTTACATATTGCATATGATTAGGAAACATGATTGTTTTGATTTCAGTATCCCCTCAGGTTCCTTTTTAGTACATTCACTGTGTAAAAACTAAAAGACACTAGCACCTTATTTCCTTAGGTACTTTTGAAAATGCCATCCCATTGAAGCCAACTTTTGCAACCTTATCCTGAGTAATGCAATAGTTGACGTTTTCCTTAAAAACCCAGTTTCTGGAATCAAAAGATTACATGAGAACCTCTATTTTCATTCAAAAAATATTAAATTTCTGGCCCTTGGGGCTGTGAAGAAAAACTTAAAAATATAAAGCAAGTGCATTCTAAAGGCTTCGAGAACTGAAGGAAAGAAAAAGAGCCTAAGCGTTATTTTTTTTTTTAACAAATCTCACTTTTACTTAATTTCATGATTTCTGGGGACCTGACATGATTCTTGAATGCTTGACCTTAGCAATACTGCTATCTTAAGTGAATTGCTCAAGGCCACGGTACATAACAGTGGAGGAGCCAGCAGCTGACTTATGAATTCCTAGCTCTCAATCTCATGCTCAACCTACTTGACACCATTGCTTCCAGGGATCAAATATGTGTTTTCCTGCCTACATTAGAAATGTGATATTTCAGCTTAAAAGGATAAAGAATTGAATGTGTTTTCGTCAGAATGGATATAATTATATATCCATGACTGATATTATTTCAATAATGTTTGCATTTTTATCTTTCATAACATAAAAACATACATATTATTCAAAACTTCTCTAACCAATGAGCAAAGAAGTTCTATTTGTCAATGCTTTATTTCCTAAAAGGGTACAGCACATGCATAATTCCACTCCCTTCCAAGCAGTAATCAAGATGCTAAAAAAGCAGTAAGACTGTGGTGAGGGGGGAGTTTTATTTTCATTGGGCTATTAAAAATTAAGAGAAACTAATAGAAAACGTGTCACAGCAGCTGCACCATGTCAGAGCCTGCTAAAGAAAAGTAGAAACTGTAGTTAATCACGGTCATTGTCAACACTATTTTTAAAAAATTGCGAGCAAGAACTAACATCTGCAAAAATGTTTGTTCTCCGCAGTGAGAAATTACCCATCAATCTCCCTGTGATGTTTTCTGCTATAGTGCAGGCTTGTTATCCTCCCATATTTTACTCAATGCTTTGGGGGGAAAAAAATCAATGTATATGCATCCTGGAATAAATTCAGCTCCCAAACAAAAGAGAAGCTTTTGTGATAGCCATATTCTGTGTATCAAGAAAACTACCTGTTACCTTTCTGGCTGCCAATTTATATGACAGGCCAAAAGATGCTGGACTCTACTGCCAATTAAAGTTGCAGTGCTTGTAGCTACAAAACTATCTACGTGTTAATCTGAGCTGCTTAGTGATATGAAACCTAATTTTGCTTAACAGTGAGCATGGAAATATTGATTCCACATTCATGAACTATGTTTGTACTATGAAATCTGAAATCATAGTTTTCAGCATAGAACTAATTAAGAGATTAATAACAAGAGCAATTGTTCTGTGACTAGAAAACCTAAGAGTAGATTAAAAAAGAAGGTGAGAAGTGTATATCTGTGATGGGAATTTTGTGTTAGTTTTTCCTATCTACCATAACAAAAACATTGTAGATTTCTAAGTCCTAAAATATTCCCCTTTGTACAAAGTGGACTATAATGATTTGATGAAAATTTAGAATAGATGAAAAATTTAAAAAAAAAAAAACTTAGCAATGGTGCAGGCGGCTTTAAATAGCCATGACTTATAACATGGGCAATTATGTTTGATTTTTCTCTGCTATTGAATTCATAGTAGAGATGGACAAGAGCGAAAAGAGGAATGGGAAAAAATCAAAATATTCAATGGTTTATTTTTGATAAAAATCCCCAAGGTTGGATTCTCATCCATCCATCTTCAGTCAAGAAAACAGATGGAGCAACTGCTGCTGCTGCACACAGGGCCGGAGCTGGGGAACTCTGGGAGCAGCTGCCGCCCCACATGGGATTGGGGTAGGGAGCAGAGCCCTGTGAGTAGACCCAGGCAGGTGAGCCGGAGGAGTCAGGTCTCTGGGTTCTCCAGGGGCAGATGCCAGGAAGGGAGCCCCAGGAGAACCCAGACACCTGACCTCCCCGGGTCCAGAAAATTCCCTTGATCGGGACCACTCTGGTCCCAAGGGTGCCGGATGAGGGAGGTTCAACCTGTAGCCTCTAAGCAGAGTAGTCCAGAGGTCTGCACAAAGGCATTGCATTGCCTTCAAATATAGCAGTAGCCTGGTTGCCATCTGTCAGTACAGTTGTAAGTGACTGGTCAAATTCTTGCACCATTTACTTCTGCTCTTATTAAAGGCAGAAGAGGAAAGAAAATTACAGTGCTCAGAGGCTGTTTGGGGGGGTGTTCAATAAAAGGACAGATGCACCAATTAAGACATGCATGTAACACTTTGGGAGTATACCCAGAGGAAAATCCCATTTGATGCTCCTGTTGAATAGTTTCACTTTCCAGACCAGTCCCCAAATCTTCAAAAATCCCTTCAGCACCTTTTCTGGCATTACAAGATTGCTGAGTGTGTATACATTTCATGATGCAATGTCAGGACACAGAGATCAAATTCCAGGGCTACATCATGACAGGCACATCCCATGAGGCTGCAACACCACAACGTAACATTTTCCTTGCAGAACAACACAGCAGCTCAAAGGAAGCATTGCTACTCACTAGTGTTTCTATATTCTCTGGTCCCCACTCTCTAGTCCCAATAGAAGCAGACAAAGAGAACCCAGATCAGGCTTTTTTCCCAGGATTGCCCTTAAACGTTAGTCCCCTTACCCCTAAACTCTTCCAGAAAAAATATAGTAAACCTAAAATGGTGATAAGCCCTGGGAGGGTCACAGAAATTAGGGAGATTTATGACTGAGTGACTGGCAAAACATTTCGCCTTTAATTAAAATCAGTTTGCGGCTGGCAATCAAAACCAGTTTGTGCTCTCTGGCACAAACCAATCATGTCCTGAATGCTTTGATATCTGACAACTGTTGAAACAGAAATACTTGGTTTTCATCCAGGTAAAAATAAGCACCTTAAAAAATCTAATTTATTAGTTCATATCAATATCATTTTATCACCCCACATTTATATTCACTTTTCTGGGAACCATTTAAGGTTTTTCATTCTCTCCCTCATTATAATCATTCTTCACATATTATTGCCTTCTCTCACTCGTATATAAAGTCATGCTGCCAAGTCTCACTGATTTGACACCTCTGGCTGCTTCTATCAACTAAATAGTTTGCCTTCTGGAATCCCAGCAGAAAAGAGTAGATCAGGGCATGCTCAGCATTTCCTCTGCCATCCCATTCAATATGAGAGCATCAGTGAACCAGGTCCCAATGGCTAGCAGAGTCTGAATAAAATTTGTACTGCAACAATGTCCACAGAGTATTTCTCTGTGACCTGAAAGATAAGCCAGGCAGCACCATGCTGTAGACTGCAACAGAATAAAGGCCTGATCATAAATTGATCATAAATTTCTGGTGTTCTACCCTCCCATTAGATTATTTTAATGACTTCTTTCCATGGGTATGTCTTTGTTCCCCTCAGGTCATTCTAAGCCCAAAGATCACCAATGATGTATAAATCCCCCCAAAAAACAATAAGGTTCAATTTCCATGCTCTTTCTGAGAACTGTAGTCTATACTAACTCTCCTTGTAAAAAAGTACTGGAACGTCAAAGTATTTTTATGACTCCCTCCCCCCATTTTCCATGAGGGGAGGTCAAATTTTACAAGAACACAAGGGTCAACAATCACTGCCAGGGCTATTACAGCAGCTTGTCGAAGTATTTTTATAGTTGGGTGGATGATGTGCAGTGTCATTTTTTACATAATGGGAATTTTGGCTGTGCATGGGCTATTGGCAACCCAGCTCTTGAGAATTAAGAGGGAAAGATGGAAAAGTGAAGAGAGGAGAAAAATGAAGGAAACGCAGTGTCCATATCCAGGATGTCTAGAGGTGAGAACACACTAACTCCATCTTCCTATCCAAGTGTTACTTTAGAGTCTGCAAAACAGGCTTTATGTAGATTCATTAACTGCCCCATACTGCAACCCCCACCTGCTTCAAGCCTGACGTGGAAGGACCACTTCTAGAAATAAGAGGGCAGTTCAGTCTGTGCAACGTAATGAATCTTTTGCTGCTTTGATGAGACTGACAATAACGGTGCCAACTTCAGTCAGCAATGAGATAATAACTGGCAACTTAGAGGAGAAAAATCTCTGATTCTCATGACTAGTCTCAGTGGGCCATCAAGTCATGAATCTCAGAAAGTGAGTCTGCTTCTAATGTCATTGTGTTTTAGCATAGATTGTAAGTCACATATTTCCCCTCAAAAGCAACAAGCTGGCATCACAGACATACTGTTGATGGGGAGAGGGATTGTTTAACTATTCAATGCAACAATCAGGCTTGCTGATTTCCCCCCTCCCCTCTTCCGTCAGTCCACCTTGAAAGGAGTTCTGCATCACTAACGCCAGCAAGGAGCATGTGACAGCCTGGAACACTGGCACATGTACTTCCCAGAGACTTAACTGCAACCATGGACCAAAGCCTAGTTTTAAATTGTGAAATGTCCTGATAATAAGGGTACCAAGTACTGCAGTCAGGAGAACCCACTATTTAATTTAGGCATTTAAAGCTGGGCTTGCTTCCATGATTGCAGTTAGTTTCCATAAGTCCTTGGTGGGAGCCAAGAATGCATGCCATGGGGATATAGTCTGGATAGGAAGCCGTTTTCTTGGTGACACTCCTTAAACCATTATTTCAAGTTTTTATTGTAAACATAACACATGGCATCAGTCACAATTATCCCTTAGAATGTTCAGGTCGGGCCAGCAAGCCGCACCAACCCCAGTCTGTGTTCTCTGCCTCTCTCCCCTAGTTGCTAAATGAGACTCTTTCCCACCAGCATAGCCATCATCTAACCAACCCCCCCCGCCAACGTTTTTGAAGAACTCCACCTCTTCCCAGAAAGCACCATGTCACCTTATCTCTGCTGTAAAATGTTTCTTCAGCATAAAGCTTTTCTGTGGTCTATATCTCTTCATGTCTGAGCTACTTCTTCCCAGCTGCCTCCTGGTAGGAGACAAGAGCTGGCAGGAACAGTGGGCTGTCCAATGTCCTAAGCAGGTTGGCTGAGGAGAGCTAGGTCTTGGCAGGGGCAGAGATATGGTGGGACAATACTAGCTCTACCTGGATGTCTTCCTCAAAATGGGAACAGAACTCCCTTCCTCCCCAGCACAGTATGACTTAACATGGGGGTTTTCTAACTTTTTTTTCCCCATGACCCAGCTGAAGAAAATAATTGATGCCAGTGACCCAACATAATTTGACTAGTGTGTGGGCTCTGTGATGGGGCTGAGGATGAGAGCTTTGGGGACTCTGGCTTTTGGGGGGCAGAGCTGGGACAAGAGGGACTTACCTTGAGCAGCTCCTGGTCAGCGATGCAGTGGGGGTGCTAAGGCAGGCTTCCCTCCTCTCCTGGCACCGCAGGCCATGCTGTACCCTAGAAGCAGCCAGTAACAGGTTCCCAGCCAATGGGAATGCGGAGCAAGTGCTTGGGGCAGGGGCAGTGCACGGAGCCCTGTGTGCTGCCCCAGACGCACTTAGGAGCTGGGCCTGCTTCTGGCTGCTTCTGGGGTGCAGTGCAGCTTGCAGTGCCAGGACAGGCAGGTATCCTGACTTAACACCCCCATTGGCCACCTGATCCCCCTGCAGCAACAAGACCTAGTGCCTCACATTTTATGACCCCATACTGGGTTGCGACCCATAGTTTGAAAACCACTAACTTAACAGACTTCCCTCCCATCAGGAAACAGACTGGTCCAGGTGATATAAAACACTATTAGGATGGGCCAATATTTTGTGTATTAAAATAATGTAATGTTTTGCCTTAAGGGTTATAACTCCAGCACAAAGGTGGTCAAAGTACACACTGGAGGCACATTGTAGTGCCTCTGAATCTTGCAAGCTCTTAGAAAAGGCTGAGGGAATTGAGATGTTACTACACAGACATGCCAACTCAGGATAGCATGGCAATGTCACAATGTGGATGTCACAACAGAGGATCAAGGATCAACACCTGCCCATTCCTTAGTGACCTTTTCAATCCCTACTTGAGGTCAAAGCAGCTCATGCATCCTATGTGCCTGGATTCCGAAATGCAACAATTGGCGAAAAACCAAATGTGGGACCTGTACAAGTCACTACAATACAGATTTGGGGCAGGAAGAAACAGAGCATTAGAAGAAAAATGAATGGCAGAAGCAATGCAAACTTGTATCACCGGAGTATTCCTTCATCGGGGAGGAAATTTCTGAAGCAGTGGGTGGGCATCACAGCAGTAAAGGTCAGGAGCAGTCATAGCTAATGGGAGGCATGCTAGCTCTGTCCAGATGGAAAGTTAAAAACCATTCATAGCAGGTAAGGAGCAGTGGGCAAGCAAGTAACTATCCCAGTATGGGACAGCACAGAGTGCTTCGCCAAGCACTAGTACATCACTAAAGAGAGAATAAATTGGGCCAAAATACACTTGGTAAGAGTGTGCAGCTTCACTGAAGTCAATGGAGTTTCACCTGCAGCGATGAAATTGGCTTATTGCTTTGAGGAGCAAGGATGCTCTGGCATTCATAGATATGTGGTGCTATGGAGCCACGACTGGGCTCAGGCTCAGACATTACAGAAGCACCACTTGCAGCCTTGTTGCCCAGCTGCAGCTGCCTCAGCTCCTCTTGGCTGTTGTGCTTTTTGTCCCCCCGAGCAGGCAGGAGCAGGTGCGCCACTGCCAGTTCTGGTGCTGGCACCAGAGGGAAGCCTTTGACAGGGTGTATTCACTGTCCTCTCCTTTTTCAGACAGACAGAGCAAAGAGGTCACTTTCCATCCCTCATGCCCCACACCATTCCCAATGGCCTATTGCACTCGCTAGCAGGGGGATAGGGCACTCGAAAGAAGTGTCTTCCCTTTCAGTTACATTGCCCCTTCAGCATCATGTGAAGGAAGATAAAATGTGACACAACAGCCATTGCAGCATCACTGCTGCCTGAATATAGCCGTGTTGTTTTTTAAAGTAATGCTTTTAAGGCTCAAGAATTCCCTCAGTGACAGGCAGTCCACAAATGTGCCTGAGCTGTTACATTAAGAAGAAAAGGGAAAGTGTGAGCGATACGGTTTAGCTGGCTGCTTGAGTCAGCCTTTGTCACCGATTCTGTAGGATTTGAGTGGCAACTTAGGGCCAGATTCTTGGCAGCCCTTTGTGAGAGCACACGCTTTAGATCTTCCTAGAGACACACGGCCACTCACCCCTGCTAGCCCAGCAAAAGGAATGGCCAAATTCCAGTCCTTGTTTTCCTCAAGCTGAAAGGAATACAGGAGTCACAGTAACTCCACAATGGGGTGGGGAACATAGCCATCCCTGGCATCTCTTCTGACATAATGCACACATACAGGAGAGTCTGTGGGACTGGCCAGTCTCCCTCAGCCTAGGAAAGACTAATGCCACACCTAAGTCTCTTACAAGTCCTTCCCTCAAGGCATGGCTTATTAATTTAAAATACAAAACTGGCAAAGTAACATACTCGCCTGACTAACACAATGCATAGAGCCCCAAGACCTTTGCAGCAGCCCACCCTGGTCCAGGAGCCACCTGTCTCCTGCAGGTCTCCTCCAGCTAAGATCTCTTTGACCTTTGGGGGGTTATCTGACCTTTTCCCAGCTGGATTTAATAATTAAACAGGAGTGAGTGGTTGGCTCCAGGCCTCCTGGCCCTCAAAGGAACAGGTTCAAGGTTGCATGGGAAACCTTTACTCTGGCATTTTCTAATTTCTGAGTGTCTGACTTAGCAACCTTAACATTGCTGCATAGTAATTCTTTTGCATGCAATATTCATACAACTTCTCTCTTCATTAGGCATGAATGTTTCAAAGAACAAGATGCCTAGTCACGGCAGATTGAAGCAATCTATATAGTGCTGTAGCACTCTTATGTCCCTTGAGTCTTCTGGGCAAACAATACTTGGATCCTACACTATAGTTAAAGATTTCCTTATTGCCATCTGCTGGGGGCCTTGTCATTCATTACTTTATATCCTTCTGTCATATCCATTCTTGTTGGTCTCCTTACTGAACAACAACAAAAAAAAACCCCACATAGTGCCAATCTTTTCCCACCTCTCTTCATATAAAAATTATTCCATGCCCCTGTCATCCTCCTCTGTTTCCAAGCATCCTCTTTTTATACTATGTCCTGTTTGAAATGGGTGGATACAACTGAACTCAAGGGTCCAGGAGAGTGTGTATTTACTGTCATAGCTAATAACTTGGCACCCCAACAAAGTCTTACAACTTGGCCATACTGACTGGAGGCATTTCCAACAGTAAAACTGTGTATTTGTCTACATTATAATAAGAAATGTTTCTCATTAACTCACCTCTGCTTCCCTAAACATTTTGCCCTTTCTCTGAGCTCTTACTCATGCAAATAATATCATTTAATTTAAGGAAGCCATCCACCTAAGTGTCACAGACCCAAAGAGAATCTAAGCCACTTTAAAAATAAAAGGAAAAGTTGTCCCTACAGACGGATAATAGTAATTTGCACTTTTCATCTTCTATCCCTTTTACCCTCATTGAACACATACAACACCACTTTGAGATAGCTATACAAGTATTGTTCCCATTTTACCGGGAAGAGGAGGGGAGAGGAAACTGAGTCAGGAAAAGCCTTGCTCAAGGCCACAGAGAAATAATCAGATCAAGGATTAGAATTCAGGGATTCCCAGCCAGTTGTCAAATGGCTACTGTACACCTTTCTTTTTATCATACTGAAAACAGCTGTTAGAGCTAAACTTTTGACCATTGTGGGAGGCACCAACAGCACTGTTAACTTAAGTCTTTTCACATTTTGTAATACCTGTAATGCTTTACCCCTGGCTTGCAAGGCATGGGGGCTTTTTGTTAGCTTTAATTAGCAATGCAATCCAGTCAATACCTGGATTTACTAACAAAACCCTTTAGAAAGCAATAACACATAATTTTAAAAAATGAAATGGGATGCCTTTAAAGGGATCACTCAGAGCCACACTTAAACATGGTGCATTTTATCAACCTTCACATATATCCACACCTCATTGGCTTGCCACCTTCTACAAAAAAAAAATTAAACATCTCTTCTCCCTCATAGCCACTTCTTAATTTTTCTCTCTCTCAGTTATTGGCCTCATGACCCAAACCCTATCTGCCTTATGCATGATTAATTTATTTACCATGCAGTGTCTTCAACACCACTGCTTTCTATCATTTTATACTGCCTTGTATTATTTAACTGTGTAATGTTATCTTGGGATATGGTTTGTAAGAAAGGAGATATACAAAACAGAGATGCTTTGTGGTGTAATGCTGCAACCTGTCACGTTTCCAGAAAGATTATTTGTCTTTTGAGGCCAGTCAGAGGCATATCATATAAAAGAAATAATGTAGATGGATCGAAAGGACACAATATGAATTCAAACTCTGTTGGCAGCTATCCCGTGTATGTGCCAAATATGTATATTGTGTTCTGGGAACCATTCTTCAGGTCAGTCACATTTACAAATGGTAAAAAGGAATAAAAGTCTGAATCCATCATATTAGGGACCTGAAATTATTTTGCCTCACTAGACAGCATTACCTTTTGTTCCACATATTGTTCTGCTGGGTAGCATTTCTACTGGGTGAAGAAAATAACTTCGCAAAGGGCAGCCAGGTTAAAAGGTTTGGAAGTTTGCTTCAGATCTCTCTGCTGCAGCATGCATTTTCACCCAAGTGCTGCAGGCAAAATACAACTTCCTCTGCTGTGTCTCCTTCCAAGGGAAAAAAAATCCTGTGGAGTTTTAGCTTATGTCACAGGCAGACTATCAGCTCATCACAAACTCTGCAGCCACACAGTGGCCTCTAGCTTTTCTCCTGTAACTGAACAATGCTCCCATCAACCTTCATAACCAGCAGTCCTCCAGTATTCTGTCAAATCTGTATAGTACTATAAATACAGCATCCATGGTACTGCTAACTGGGGTGCTGGAACAATTTGTATAGTGGGAGTACTGAGAGCCATTGAACCAAATTGTAAATCCTGTATATGATGGAAACCACTTCAAGACAGCACCCATGTGTATGATATCTAGTAACTAAAGAGAAAATGACTCAGCAGGAGCTGGGTTCAGGAAGAAGGTCAAAGCCTGGAATAGGAAACAGAGCTGGCACATTAAGCTATAAACCAGAAATGGAGAGCCTTTTTTTGGTCAGATATCACACAGCCCCATGGGGGGGAAAAAAATCAGTCACAGGCTACACAAGCCAAAAACAACAACAAAAAACCCTATTACTCATCTGCTCCCTGGAGACCCTAGAGAGAAGTATATACAAAAATCACCCCTCCCTTACACCTAACTCTACACATCCTGCAGGCCAGATCAAATTAAACCCTGTTATAAACCCTCAATGTGGAGAGAGCTAAGTGCCTCTCCACAATGAATCCAGGCCTCTTTCAGTGGCAGACCCTGTAGGCACCCACTTCCTCTTTTCCGAGGAGCAGCAGCATCTCCGGGCAAAGAGAAAAAACAAACACGTTAGAGCCCTGCCTCCTGCTCTCACCCAGCTGAGACGCCTGTGACATGATCAGGGCTCCTTGTGAACCTCTGACACCGATTGGGATGCCTTGTTTTGTTAAGGCCTGACCTCAGGCCTCACTCACATCTGGCCACTACCCAGCTCACCTTCCATATGATGGTTATTTATGATTTGTATTGCAGTAGTGCCCAGGAGCCCCAGTTAGGGACTGGAACCCCCTTTGGCTAGGTGCTCAACAAACACAGGACAAAAAGATAGTCCCTGTCCCAAAGAGCTTATGATATAAGTATACAGTGGAGACAGACAAATGGACACACAAACAGGGGGTGGAAATGGCTGATTTCTCTCTGTCTTTTTATGCCCTGTCCTGTCCCAGGCTAGCATTGTCCTGTCTACCCTTATTCAATCTCCATTAGCTCCCCTGCTATGTTGTACTATGTGCAGCACCTCTTGTGTCCCTCCCATCTTCTTTTCTCTTTATTATGCCTTTCTTTTGGGAGTGGATAACTGTTAGTATCTGAAATATGGTAGCACACAGGGGGCCCCACTGAGACTGTGGCCCCATGGTGCTAGGCACTGTACGAACACATAGCAAAAGATAACCCCAAATCCCAAGAGCTAATACTCTAACAAAGGGTGAGAAGGAAAACAGAAAAACAGAAGGGTGAAATGACTTATCCAACGTCACTGGAAGAGCTAGGCATAAAGCCCAAATCTCCTGACTTTTAGTCCACTGTCCCACCTCCTGTAAATTTAGCTATTATACTATACAAAGCTCTGCAACTATACAAAGTGTGCATAGCCAAGCAAAATTGCAACCTGCTTTTCTTGTGCACATTCACATTTCCCCCTTTATTCTGAATGTCTTTACAGTTATTTTGGAGTCCAAGTTCTTCTCCTAGAGCCCAGATCTTTCTATTTATTCTGTAGGGTGTGTAGCACATGCTTTTGGGCACTGGTTAAAGAGTCTCTCAATTTCTGGACTAATTTCTGCATTTAATTTTTTTAAACAGGTAAGTTTCCAACTCTTTCCAATGCAGAGATAGAATTCAAAATATAAACTCAACACCAGGAATGAATATTAGTCCTGAAAAATCACTGGTATCTGCCACAGCTGCCCAAGACTGGCTAATGAGACCTAGCGATTCTGTGACTGAAAGTACCCCATTTGATTTAGGGCATGGGGGCACTGCTCCAATTGCTGTCAACTCCCCAGCTCTGGGATCTGGTAGACTGTAAGTCTATGTCTACACTGCACGCTTATTTTGAAATAACGCACTTTATTTCAAAATAACAGAGTGTGTCTACGCAGCAAGCCTGTTATTTCAAAATAAGCTTCTTACTCCAACTTCTGTAACTCTCATTTCATGAGGAGTAAGGGAAGTTGAATGAAGAGTGTTCTTCCTTCAATTTCCTGCTGTGTAGACAGCGCCAAAAGTCAAATTAAGCTTCACAATTGACATAGCTGAAGTTGCGTAGCTTAATTTCACTTTAGCCCTCCTGTGTAGATGTACCCTAACTGAGCTCCTATATAGTTTCCAACAACACAGGAAGAGAGGGCAGCACAATGAAGTAGTCTTCTCAGCTACAGGCAGCTACACAAGATGCTAAAAGGGAGGACCCTAGAACTGCTACACCTTCATCTCTCTGTGAGGTTGAAAGAGAATGAAACATGTTGGAAGAGGAAAACACAGACTTGTTTCCTTCATCATCAACAACCAAAGCAACGTTCCACAATGGTGAGAGAAGAAAGGTGAAACCCAGTGAGAAGAAAGAAGTGAGACATCATAGGAGGGAGGGGGTTGTTAGGTATGGGGAGGATAAAGAGCTGTAGAATCGGGGCGGAGGGGAAGGGGAGGAGGTAGAACGGACTATAACAAAAGGGAGTGCAAATACAAGAGGAAAAGAAATGTGTGCCCCTCATTCTTTTTTATCTATCCCCTTTGCTCCTCATCTTCCCAAAAAACGGATGTTGTCAGAAGGAAGCGAGCAAGGGGAATGGACAATGAACAATGAACAAATAGGAACCAGAAAGGTTAAGAAGAAAAGAGATGCTGTTTAAAAAATGGAAGCACAACAGTAAGAGAGGAAAGAGAAATAATATTAAGAGACCTGCTATTTAGCACATTTACCTCTGGAATGACAGCTCCAAGGGTAAAGACAGCTAGGCTCAATTCCAAACACTGTCCCAGATTTCCTGAGTGAAATTAAAGTCTTCTCAGTGCCTGATCTGCAAAAGGGGGATAATGTTTCCTCTCTCCACCCTTAGCTTAATGATAAGCTCCTTGGGGAAGGGGCTGTCTCTTTCCATCAGTATTTAAAGCTCCCTGTGCAGTGGAACCCCCTTGTCTGGCATATACATACAAATATGAAATGAGGAAAATGCTAAAGACAGAGTTGTACAATTTTTTGCTATTATGAAAAGGGGCCAATGAAACAAACAATTCACGAACAATAACCAAAGGTCTATCAGTTCTATCTCCATCTTTCACCCCAGCTAAGTCTGTAACAAGATATTGGATTATTTTGCTTAATGAAAGATCTTGCAAATTATAGACCATGCAGAAATTTTACCAGAGTCTAAGAGTCCATTTCTTACAGCAATTGCTGACTGTACTCCATGGGTGTGTTTGGAGGGATAGCAAGCTTTATACTTTATGACAAGGGAATTTTATGTGGCCCAAGTCCCAGAAATGTCTCCAATTTGTTTTTTAAACCTCACAGCTTGTGTTTCCCCTGAGCCCTACTAAGAAGTGCAAAGCAAGGGAGGCATTGACAAGAAACCTATTAACCCAAATGTATCCTTGCTTCAGCTTAGACAAGAAAAACAATTCACCAGACCAGCAAACTAAAGTCAAATATTTCTACCAGGCACAGAACTATTCTGTGGTTTTACGCTGCAGTGCCAGCTCAAATGGTGGACTACAGAGCTACAGGTTCAGTTTGGTGAGGGGGGGGGCTGAGGTGGAGGAGTCCATTGACATGTACTTTAGGAGCAGTGGCAGTTCTGAAGAGAAGTAGAAGGCACTGGAGCAAGGAGGTTTCAGAGAATATCAGCTGTCTTCCTCATGCTCCTCATCCATCCATCTCAGAAAGTACTCTGGTCTCAGTGCAGCCGCCCCTCTCCTCATTGAAGAAGGCAGAATGTGGCCTTCCTTGAGCACAGTGCACATATGCACTCCTTCCTCACACTCACTTTGGAAAGGATTTTTGACAACTATCTTCCTAGACCAAAGGGCTGAGAGCTAGCACAAGAAGGGGAATCACATCCCTTGCACATAATGTAGACATAGCCTTAATATAGTAGCCAGAGTATATATACCCTTTCCCTTTATCAACAAAAGAGTCCTTAAAGTCCATTGGCACACATTCATAGAAGTGCATCCATACAACCCTGTCAGGCTCCTGTAATACCAGATACCATAGAAAGGGCTGGGGGCATCACCTATTATTAAGGTTGCCTGATACTTCCCCATTATAAGACCCTGTTTTCAGTTGCTAACAACTTTGCAAACATAAACAGTTGGGGCTGAAAATTTCTAGGCTGAGTGTTTGCCTCAGGCTGAAAACTTTTAGCCAGAATGTGTTAGCTGTTTTGGAGAAGAAGGTTAAGGGAAAAAAAACATTGCCAACATTTTTTAGCCCAGTCAAAACAATGTTTTCTTTCAATGGCCCTAGTGCCTCCATTCGTTGGAACATGAACTTGAAATTTGGCAAGGGAGTGGCCTTTGTGTCAGGGACATGTCTTTTTCCATTCCTGTGAAAACATGCCTAGATTTGGGCAAGTTTTAAGCATCTGAAAAATTGCAGTTTGCACCTGCTCAGTAGAGACCTGTTGATTAACAACTAAAATCTCTGAAGATTCTGTTCACAGTGAGCATGTTCCAGCCTTCACAGATTCTAGTTCTGACCAGACTGTGCACGCACCATCCACAAAAAGGGCTTCAACCTGGGTTCAGAAGGACTTTCCCCATAAGGGTTGCTCTGAAACAAGTAGAACCAGGCACCAGAACTAAAAGCAGGAAACCTCTCTTTCCTCTGCTCTTAGTGCATAGAAAACTTAAATTCTGGGGTTTTCTAACTTCTGAGTACTTTACTTTGCAACCTTAATAATGTTCTTCTAACAGTTTTTATGGGTAATATGTATGAAGAGATGAGAGTGGATCTCTCTCAGATATCATCAGCAATACAAAAGAGGTTCACTTCTGTGATCAGGCAGCATGTGGAAACTGAGATTGCTCTTTTGCTTCACAAGAGCCTCCTGCATTTTAAGACCATATTCAGAGACACCATGTTGTGTTTTTGACAGAGGACAGCAGCACTTTCTTCCTTTCCCTTGTTTTTCCTCACTTCTCATGCATTTTTCCTCTCCGCCATTTCTAACAGCAGAGGTGCTTCCGGATCTTCCAGGATCCAATCTTGCATTGTGCTCCACAAAGGCAGACTGTTGCACCCATGAGGTGTCACAGTGAAACAATGCAAGGATTAGGATCCCAATCTATAGGCCTTAGGTAAAGTTATCAAAATCAAGAGAGGCAGTTTTTTATTTGCTTTTAGTGGCTGGAGCAGGAATAGTGGGAGTCAGGGATTTTATGGTCCATTTCAAAGTCACCCTTGACTTGGTCAAATCACTTGCACTTGTCTCCAACACCTGAGCTGACCAATTAAGATCAATATCTGTTTCACCTGAGCAATGAAAGACATAGTACATGGCTACATGGATGCACACTACTGAGAGGTGTTTTCTGAAGGGCACTTACACATAAATTGGTCTGTGTAGACCCTGCTGGAGTGCTCTAAAAGTTCCCTAGTGTGCTTTCATAAATTCCATGGCCTGAAAAGCCATAAAACTCCCCCCACTCTCAAGTTTCCTAGAGCAGATCTTTTTTAAAAAACATCCAGTCTTGATTTAAAAAATTGTCCATGTTAGAGAATCCAACATGACCTTTAGTAAATTTTTCAAAGGTTAACTACCCTGTCTGTTCAAAATGTATGCCTTGTTTCCATTCTCAACTTGTCCAGCTTCAGCTTCAGGTCACTGGATTCTGTTATACCGTTCCCTGCTAGATTGCAAGCCCATTATCATATATTAGTCTCATGTAGGTGCTTATAGACTTCAATCAAGTTACCCATTAGCTGTTTCTTTAGTAACATAAACGGATTGGGATTCTTGAGTCTAATCACAATAAGGTGTTTTTCTGAATCCTTCCATCATTCTCATGGCTCTTCTCTGAACCTTCTCTCATTTTATCAGCATCCTTGGATTATTGCCACCAGAACTGGACACAGTATTCCAGCAGTGATTGCACCAGTCCCAAATAGAGAGGTAAAAAACTCTACTCCTTCCTGAGATTCTCTTGTTTATGCATCTCAGAATTGCCTTAGTGTGATGCTGTGACAAAAAAACAACAAAAACAAAAAACAAAACAAAAAAGCAAACACACAATTGAGAGCTCTTGGTCAGCTGATTATCCACCCCATCTCTAAATCCTTTTCAGAGTCATTGCTTTAAGTCTGACTTACCCTCTTTGGGTATGTCTAGACTGCATCCCTCTGTCGGCAGAGGGATGCAGATTAGGCAGGTCGACATTGCAAATGAGGCAGGGATTTAAATATCCCACGCCTAATTTGCATAAAAATGGCCATCGTGTTTTGCTGACTCAGCACTTTGTTGGCAAAAGGCAGCAGTCTAGAGGGGGATCGGTCGAGAAAGAAAGCCTTTTTCGACAGATCCCTTATGCCTCCTGCAAGGAGGTTTACAGGATCTGTCGAAAAAGGCTTTCTTTCTCGACCGATCCCCCTCTAGACTGCCGCTTTTTGCCGACAAAGTGCTGAGTCCGCAAAACATGGTGGCCATTTTTATGCAAATTAGGCGTGGGATATTTAAATCCCTGCCTCATTTGCAACGTCAACCTGCCTAATCTGCATCCCTCTGCCGACAGAGGGATGCAGTCTAGACATACCCCCTGTTCCTAGGTGTCACATTATTGAATTTTAAAGATCATTGCTGCACCCATGGGGGGGGGGATTTGCCCCAAAAATCTATACAAAGGGGGCCATGTGAGGTGTCACATGAAAGCTTATGTTCTACTGATTCTGTATATGCTATTCATGTACTTGCATAATATCTGTATGTGGAGTTATAAATACGTACTCTGTGGATGCTGGAAAATTCTCTGTCTGAGACAGAGCAATAGGCAAGGAATGTTCAGCCAGTGGCTACGCTAATTAGCAAGACGACAATGAATCTCTAGGTGCCAGTACACACCTGAGGAATGTGACTGATACCTGCAAACCAGCCAGGGCATAATGGCTGTCAGCATGTGAAACAGAGATAGGTCACTCGACCATGTGACCTGCTCTGGCCAGGAGGATGCCAGGAGAGGTATATACGTGCCATGTGGCACCCTCCATCTTGTCTTCAGTTCAGCTCCTGATCCCAGATACAGCCTTGCAGAGAACAACGAGCTGGAAAGAACCGTGGATCCATCCTGACATAGGATATACACCAGAGATTTATAAGTTAGCAGTTTATAACATCTCTGCTAAGAGCATTGAGAACTTGGTGATTTGATGCATGTAATGTATTCTCCTTAACAACCTTACTCTCATGCTTTTCTTTCTTTTAGTAATAAACCTTTAGATTTTAAATTCTAAAGGATTGGCTCAGCGTGGTCTTGTGGGTAAGATCCAGAGTGTAAATTCATTGGGACCTGTGGCTGGTTTCTTGGGACCGGAAGAACCTGTTCGGGGTGGGTGAGATTGGGTTCTATAACCCCTCACCTGTGTGTTAGGCCCGGGGCTGATTGGGGCACAGAAAGAGTTGGGATGTCAGAGGGTTTTGCTCGTGAGGCTTCTGGCTGGCCAGATTGGCAGCTGAAGTGCTCGGTGTGACTGGTTTGTGGCCTATTTGGGAAGGTGTCCAGTTTGGGGCAGTAAAGAGCCCCGAGTTTGAGCAATTTGCCCTCAGCAGACGCATTCAGCTGTGCCCAGGCTCGGCCCAGTCCGTCACACTAGGTATATACATTTTAAATGTAGATGTATTGAAATGCAGATTGTTTGCTTGTGCCCAGTTTACCAAGTGAACCAGATCACTCTGTATCAGGGATCTGTCCATCCTCTTCATTGTTTACTACTCCTCCTCTAATTATTGTACCATCTGCACATTTCATCAGTAGTGTTTTTATGTTTTCCTCCAGGTCACTGATAAAAAGTGTTAAGTACTATGTAGTTAAGAATTGATCCCTGCAGGATTCTGCTAGAAACTGACCCACTTAATGATATTTCCCCTTTTTCAATGACATTTCGAGAAGCAAGCCAGATTTCAATCCATTTAATGAATGTCATGTTAATTTTATATTGTTCTAGATTTTTACTCAAATGCCTGAAAGAAATCTAAGTATATTATTTCCACATTATTACCTTTGTCAAGCAAACTTGTAATTATACCAAAAAAGATATCACATAAGTTTAGTAGGATCTATATTCCATAAGCTCATGTTGATTGGCATTAATTACATTACCCTCTTTTAATTTTGTATTAATTTGATTCCCATGTCAGCAACTCCATTATTTTGCCTCGGATCAGTGTCAGACTGATAGGTCTGTAATTACCTGGGTCTTCCCATTTACCCACTTTAAATATTAGTGCAACATTAGCTTTGTTCCATTTTTCTGGAACCTCCTCAATACTCGAAGCTTATTGAAAGTCAACCTTAATGCTCCAGCAACGTCTTTAGCCAGCTCATTTAAATCTCTTGGAAGCCTCTTATCCAGAGCTACTGATTTCAAACAGCACTAGACTAAATCACACTAGAAAACATATACCAGCAGGGTCTGCAATTAATGTGCAACATATTATTGCACTTTAGAAAGAACACCCCCATAGTGCACATTACCCCACCATGTAGACAAATCCTTAAAGTTTACATGGATTATGAGACCCTGTGATTAAAAGATGATAATAGAAGTAAACACAGTCTATTTTTATTAGATAAACCTACAAGTATTCTTTGTCACCTTATAGATGCACCCAGTTTTGGACATCTGGTAAGTGATCTTTTCATACTACTTAAAGTGGCAAGAGATGAGTCCGGCTTCTCTTGCAAACATAGAACATTTACCCACCACTTGCTAAGGGGAAAAAGGAGGGAGGTGTTGCCTTATATATTAAAAATGTACCCACTTGGACTGAGATTGAGATGGACATAGGAGACAGACTTGTTGAGAGTCTCTGGGATAGGTTAAAACAAGAATAATGTCATACTAGGGGTCTACTATAGACCACCTACCCAGGCGGAAGAGGTGGATGAGGCTTTTTTTAAAACAACTAACAAAATCATCCAAAGCATGGGATTTGGTAGTGATGGGGGACTTCCATCTAGACATATGTTGGGAAACTAACACAGCAGGGCATAGATTATCCAATAAGTTCTTGGACTGCATTGAAGACAATTTTTTTTATTTCAGAATTTTGAGAAAGCTAGTGGGGGGAAGCTGTTCTAGACTTGGATTTAACATATAGGGAGGAACTGGTTGAAAACTTGAAAGTGGAAGGCAGCTTGGGTGAAAGTGATCATGAAATCATAAAGTTCATGATTCTAAGGAATGGTAAGAGAGAGGACAGCAAAACAAAGACAATGGATTTCAGGAAGGGAGATTTTTAGTAAACTCAGAGAGCTGGTAGGTAAGGTCCCACGGGAAGGAAGACTAAGAGGAAAAACAACTAAAAAGAGTTGGCAGTTTTTCAAAGGGACATTATTAAGGGCCCAAAAGCAAATTATTCCATTGTATAGGAAGGATAGAAAGTATGGCAAGAGAAGACCTTGGCTTAACCAGGAGATCTTACATGATCTAAAAATCAAAAAGGAATGTATAAAAAGTGGAAATTAGGTCAAATTGCAAAGCATGAATATAAGCAAACAGCACAATTTTCCGGGGGAAGATTAGAAAGGCAAAGGAACAAAACGAACTCAATCTAGTTAGAGACATAAAGGGTAACAAGACAACATTCTACAAATATATGAGAAGCAAGAGGAAGACCAAGGATATGGTTGGTTCCTTGTTCAGTGAAGACAGAGAAACAATAACAGGAAACTTGGAAATGGCAGAGCTGTTTAATGACTTCTTTGTTTCAGTTTTTGCCAAGAAAATGGATGGTGACAGGATGCCTATCATAGTGAATGCTAGTGGAAATGGGGTAGATTTAAAGTTAAAATAAAAAAAGAACAAGTTAAACATTACTTATAAAAGTTAGATGTCTTCAAGTCACCAAGGCCTGATGAAATGCATCCTAGAATACTCAAGGAGCTGAGAGAGGAGGTATCTCAGCCCTTAGCTAGCACCTTTGAAAAATTATGGAAGTTGGGCAAAAGACTGGAAAAGGGCAAATATAGTGCCCATCTATAAAAAAGGAAATAAGAACAACCCAGGAAACTGCAGACCAGTCAGTTTAACTTCTGTGCCAGGAAAGATAATGGGACAAGCAATTAAGGAATTCATTTGCAAATGTCTGGAAGAATATAATGTGATAGGTAACGACCAGCATGGATTTGTAAAGAACAAATCATGTCAAACTAATCTGATAGGCTTTCTTTGATAGGATAACAAGTCTTGTGGATAAGGGAGAAGCGGTGGTGTGGTATATCCAGACTTTAGTAAACCATTTGACATGGTTTCACATGACCTTCTTATAAATAAACTAGGGAAATACAACCTAGATAGGGCTACTATAAGGTGGGTGCATAACTGGCTGGATAACCATTCTCAGAGAGTAGTTATTAATGGTTCACAGTCATGCTGGAAGGGCATAACAAGTGGGGTTCCACAGGGGTTTGTTCTGGGGCCGGTTCTGTTCAATATCTTCATCAACTATTTGGATATTGGCATAGAGCGTACGCTTATTAAGTTTGCAGATGATACAAGGGGTTGCAACTGCTTTGGAGGATAGGATCATAATTCAGAATGATCTGGGCAAATTGGAGAAATGGTCTGAGGTAAGTAGGATGAAGTTTAATAAGGACAAATGCAAAATACTCCACTTAGGAAGGAACAATCAGTTTCACACATACAGAATGTGAAGTGATTGTCTAGGAAGGAGTACTGCGGAAAAGGGATCAGGGGTCATAGTAGACCACAAGCTAAATATAAGTGAACAGTGTGACACTGTTGCAAAAAAAGCAAACATGATTCTGAGATGCATTAACAGGAGTGTTGCGAGCAAGACATGAGAAATAATTATTCTGCTCTACTTTGCACTGATTAGGCCTCAGCTGGAGTATTATGTCCAGTTCTGGGCACTTCATTTCAAGAAAGATGTGGAGAAACTGGAGAACGTCCAGAGAAGAGCAACAACAAAAAAAGGTCTAGAAAACATAACCTGTGAGGGAAGACTGAAAGAACTGAACTTGTTTAGTTTAGAAAAGAGAAGACTGAGAGGGGACATGATAGCAATTTTCTAGTACCTAAAAGGGTGTTATAAGGAAGAGGGAGAAAAATTGTTCTCCTTGGCTTCTGATGAAAGGACAAGAAGCAATGGGCTTAAACTGCAGCAAGGGAGTTTTAGGTTGGACATTAGGAAAAACTTCCTAACTATCAGGGTGGCTAAACACTGGAATAAATTGCCCAGGGAGGTTGTGGAATCTCCATCACTGGAAATATTTAAAAGCAAGTTGGATAGACATTTATCAGGGATGATCTAGATTATTCTTAGTTCTGCCATGAGGGCAGGGGACTGGACTTGATCTCTCGAGGTCTCTTCCAGTTCTAGTATTCTATGATTGTATGTTTTCTCCAAAATAAATAACAGGGTATATCACCTGAAGTGATTTTTAATTCTCAAAAAAGGTACGGATTTGAAAGCCCCCAGAAACTGGGGTTTGCAAAGGGCCAGAATCTAAGCCCCCTATTGTTTGCTTGTAAGCCATTACTCACATGAACAGTATCACTCTGCAGAGGAAAGGCAGTATTATCAATTAACAGAACTGTGCAGAACTGGAATTTCCATCTGTCACAGGGTGCACTCACCTTCGTGGTGCCTCCCCTTGTCTGTTCTAGGGATTAGCTCTCTTCGAAGTCTGATGCTTCCCCTTGCAGTCTTTTCTTCCTGTCATCCTCTCTCGCACTTTATGGACTCTCTCGCACACCACAAGCTTCAACTTCCTCTTTATGACTCAGTCCTCTAACCAGGTCACTATGGGTATGTCTACACTGCACGCTTATTTCAGAATAAGCTATTCCGGAAGAAATATTTCAAAATAAGCTATTTCGGAGTAACATGTCTACACTACAGGGAAGCCTTGAAATTAGTTCAAGGCAGGCTCCCCTAATGTGGGCACGCTATCTCAGTTTGGAGCCCCAGGAAGCACTAAGGAGTAATTACTCTGAATGACTCTGGGAAAGAGCTATTTTGAAATAGCAGCAGTGGAGCGTCCACATTACTGCTATTTTGAAATAGCTATTTTGGAAGAGGCATTATTCCTTGTGGAAAGAGGTTTACAGAAGTCAGAATAAGCTGTTCATATTTCAAATTTATTTTGAAATAACAAAATTACTGTGTAGACGCTCGCATTGTTACTTCAGAATAATAACCATTATTCTGAAATAATGCTGCTGTGTAGAAGCACCCTATGTGGCTCCTCCTTCTGGCCGATGAAGTCTCACTTGACCTGCTGCCAGGAGCGGCCCGAGGTGGGCTGCGGCAGCTGGTGCCCCAAGCGGAACGCGCAATCAGCGCCCCCGCCTGCACGGCCGTCAATGGAGTGACATCATCATCGGGCGCCCCATGACATCATCATCGGGCGCCCCGGGCGCCCCATTGAAGGTGGCGCCCTAGGCGATGGCCGAGTCAGCCTATAGTCCCAGGCCGCCCCTGCCTGCTGCCCAGGCACTGCCACTCTGTCAATGGCTAGTGAGAAACCTTGGCTCACAAGGACTCTAAAACACACAACCAAAGTCTGTTCAGTTCTCAACCTTTCTGTTTTCTCCCTGGGACACTTCCTAGCTAGCCCCCCTGGATTTCTCCTCCATCATTCTTTTTTCTGGGTATGCCCTTTCCTCAGACCCTGTACCTACCCCCTGAGTTCTACTCTTTCCCTATGTTCTCTTCTTCTCTCTCCTATGCACAGAGGGTAGCTGCAGATTTCCTCACTACAACTATTTCTGTTGCCAGCTTCCAGCTTTATACTTGCCCAGCCCCTCACTTGCTCAGCTGAGCTCCATCTTCCAATCAGAGGTTGCGTCTCTAGCCTAAAGTCCTCATGTATGGCCCGTCTCACTCACTGGCTCCTCTCTTGACTTCCTTCACCCTTTCAGGGCTGGTGTGGGGTGAACAGCCCATCAACACCATCCCACCTCAAAAATTGCATTTCTGGAAAATGTAATTTCTATGAAGTGCAATGAATTTTAGAAATGCAAAATTTTCCACAGAATGGAGATTGTAAAAAAATATTGACCCAAAATAGAGCGTACAAACATTTCTGGAGCTGGGAAACTGGACAGGCAGGCTACTGGGGTGGATCCCAGGGAAGCAGGTAGCTCAGGAGCCTGTGGAGCCAGGCAGAGTGGGATGCTGGGAAGTTCACTAAGCTGAAGCACCATGTAGGTCAAGGAGCTGAGAAGCAGCTGGGAATCCCAGGCAGTTGGACAGGTTGGTAGAAAACCAGATAGGGCCAGCCACCATCCCTCATTTCCATTGGAAGTTATGCTGGAATCAACACTTTCTTATAAAACATTGAGATTCCACTGAATCCACATTTTCAGCTGGAAAACCCTTCTATTGGACTTTTTTTTAAACCAACTCTATAAATTAGCAATATGGATGCCTGATGACACAGACAAAAAGGTGGATGTTTACCCACTACCTGACAGCACCATGCCTCCTGTGCACTTAGTCCAACTCTTTTGTAATAACTAAAATGCAAACCCACCCGCTGTGATATTATTAGTCTTGCTTTTTGGTAAGAACTAAAATAAATATAAACCCGCCTAATTTGTCTGGACAATATTTTCAGGCATCTCAGATGTATTGTGGAATGGGGAAAACATCAAATTACACAAACTAAGCTCAACTTGCAGATTGCTTTTCATTCTCTAAGATTGTCACATCTGAAATCCGTTTGAAAAAAAAAATCGGTGCTTTGACTCAAATTTCTTGGGGAGAAGAAAAGAACAGCACTGCGGGACATAGTAGGCTTGAGAGCTCAACTGTGTGCAAAAGCAAGGCAAGAAATAAATTCCCAGTCCTCTGGAGGGGTCTTTACTGATGCAAATCCTTCACATGTAACATTAGTTCACTACTGTATGCCACAAACAAACACACAAATGAAAAATGTAAAAACAGCACAAGGAAAACCAATTTGCTTTCCATTGCCCTGAACTTGTTTGCTGGGAAAGCTAACATTGTAGAGGCTCTCTCTTCCTATGCTTTGGAATTTGTCAGACACTGTTGTTCTTCCACTCTCCCAAGTGCATTTGGACCTATGGCAAGCCACATTTTATTTTGATTTGCCAAAAGAACACACCAGCACTTCTATCAATATGCAAGTAGACCTCTTCCTCATCTACTGCATTGCTCAGTGCACTTTGCAAGTTCTTTAAAGTACTTACCACACAGCCTGGGGTGCCAGCTGATGTGTGGGATGGACAGGATCTGTAAGCATTTGAACACACCAGGATAGGTAATTCCAGATCTAATTCTGAAAGCCAACACAAATAACAATCCACTTTGTGATCCCTTTTTGGGGGGGGGGGGCCGGGGGGGGAGGGGGAGGAAGAAATCACACTTTAAGGCCAAGTCTGTCTTTACAAGCTAACTATAGTATTAACATATTAGCTGACTCAACTCCATTTTGTGTGAAGGATTGAGAGGAATCGCCTCCAGCTTTTGTCCCTTTAACTCTAATTAAAGTGTACACTAGATTAAATTCAGAATGAAGTAGCCAGGTCCGGCAATCCACTTAAAGTTTAATGGAAGTTAATGATTCATTGATCAAACTCATTTATGTCTAATTAAAGCTTTCCTGCACTGGAAAAGGCAAGGGGTAAGTTTCAGAATACACTTCTCTCTCCACCCTGTGCATGGAAAATTCAGTGTCTTTCTTTCAGTCTGGCATGGCTGGACAACTAGTGCGCATATTTAAAATATCATTATTTTAGATTACTTCACCAAGTGGATGGGGTTTGCATGATGCTGCCAAATACAATCCTGGTATCCATCTGTAGACAGCCAGATTGTAAAGGAAGTGTGTATGCACCAGCACCCGGTCACAATGATCACACTCAGGGAACATACAAACTAGAGCTGTGTGAAGCTTTCAAGCATGAACCTTAGCATAGGCAGGTGGCAATGACTCAATGCTTGAGATGGAGAGGGAAACTTCTGTTTGCACGTGGATTCACTGTCCATGCTGCCCATGCTTTTAAAAATGGCTAAATGGCAGAGCCATTTAAGGCAGAGGAAGGACAGTGTTTAGGGGCCATGCATAAAGAGAGAGACATCCAAGACAGTGCCAGATCCAGACCTTATTGCTTCCTCCACATATAAGGTCTTCTTTCATCAAGCACCTCCTCAGAATAATGCTCTATAAATTCCTAGGCATTCTGCTATACATAATCATACTATTAGCCTCCCAATAAGAGGAATATCACAACATGCTTGTGATGGGGCTGGCCAGCCCTGCACTGAAACTGGGAGCGGAGAACCTGCCTATTGGGTAGAAAATGCCCCTCCCCCGCAGCCCTGCTGGGCATGCTCACAGTGCAGCCCAGGTATAAGAGGCTGCTGGGCTGCTCAGTTGGGGTCGGCTGTTGGAGGAGAAGGAGCTCCTCTCCAGAGACCGGAGCCACAGCCAGTGCAGTTGGAACCAGAGGTGCTGGAGCAGATACCCCTGCCGCTCTTGTCTCCGGGCCGAACCAGACCTCAACACCAGCCGTGTTGTGCAGCCGTCCTAGAAGCTGTCGCTGTCCCAGCCCCTGCTGTCGCCCAAGCCACGCCTGCCAACATTGCTGCTGTCACCGGACCTGCATCTACAGGTGGGACCAAGGTCGGCCAGGGTGAGGGGGTAGGAAGCAACCCAGGGTGGGGACCAGGAAAGGACCTAGCGGGCTCAGTGAGTTTTGGGGAGAACTCCCCGCTGAGCCAGTGGTGGGAACCACCCGCCACTGATAGGGGCCTGGGTTGGGGCCCAGTGGAGACGGAGGGCCTGGGCCCCCCTACCCCTTCCTCCCAGATCCCGGATGACGAGGGGATCCCATAAAAAACTAGGCTGCTGGGCCTGCATCTAAAGGACTAGGCTGCAGGGCCTGTATTTAAAGGACTAGGCTGCTGGGCCTGCAGTTAAAGGGACCAGGCCTTGGGGGTTGAAGGGGGTGGCGCTGGTGAGCCCGCCACAACTGGTGGAGAATGTGGGTACTCTGATCCCCCTTACTAAAAGGGGGGCAATGAATTTTTTGGGGGGGGGCGTGCTTATAGCGAGTTAGAGGACTGAGATTAATTTTTGCTGGTGGCGGTGGGTTGGCCTGGGTGGTCCTCGTGGTCTAATCTGGTCACGCCCCCCCCCGGGAGTGGGGGGCCAGCCCACCCCCTACTGGAGGGAGCGAGGGTAGAGACCCAAGCAGATGGGGGGGGGGGGTCCGGGACTGGAGCGAGACCCCTGGAGGGCCCGACCCCGGGAGGGAGCCCGGAGGAAGATGGCTGCTCTTGAGGGTTTTGCCCAGGGAAAGAAGGGAGTGGATCCAGAGGCACGGGCCCAAGACCTTAGGGCAAGCTGTATCCCTATTGGAAGGTTACTGGGCTGCCGGCGGATCCCTGAAGGGGACCCGCCATGCCAGCCGCCCAAGGGGCAGATGGGAGGGCCCTTGTAAAGGTATGGGTACAGCCAGGGCCTGTAGCTACAGGCAGGTACTGGTGGCGGGGGCACAATCACGGAAGGAGGATGGGGCAAAAATTTAATCACTGTTAAGGTGCAAGGGGAAGAGACCACAGCATTGGTGGACACGGGCTGTGGGCAGACCCTGATAGAGGAAGGGCTTGTCAGCGAGCCCAATCAGTGGGGGCCACCAGTGAGGGTGCAGTGCATTCATGGGGATGTGAGGACGTATCGCACGGCCAAAGTGAAGCTAGCTATCGGGTTGCACGAAGAGCAGTGCAGCATAGTGGTAGCCCCCTGACTGGCCTTCCCGTTGTGTTAGGGCGGGATTGGCCCTATTTTTCTGCCCTACTGCAGAGCAGCAGTTGAAGTGATCCCAGCAATGGGGGCCCTGAACAACCGCAAGCGGCGTTGGCGGGCCAGCAGACGGAGAAGGACGCCGGGGAAGGGACCTGGGGGGGACCCAGGAGGGGAGCCCTGCGATCTCAGGGAACCGAACCTCCTCCTATAGACCCCCAGGAAACAGGCATCGACCTGGACACAGACTTCCGGGAAGAACAAAGGAATGACCCGACGCTCAGCCGAGCCTGGGAGCAGGCAGGAAGGCTGGAACAGATGGACCAGGCACCCCAAGAAAGACCACAAGGCCCACGGTTCGAGATACGGGATGATCTGTTGTATCAACTGACCAAAGCCCCTCAAACCCGGCCAAGATCTGTCAGCTGCTAGTACCCCAGCGTTTTCAGATGGCTGTGATGCGGTTGGCCCATGACATGCCCTGGGCAGGACACTTGGGCTGGGAAAAGACGTTATGCAGACTAGCCTAATGATTCTTTTGGCCGGGGATACACCATGCTGTGAGAGATTATTGAGTCATGCCCCGAGTGCCAGCGGGCTAATCCAAGTGGGGTGTCCCAAGCCCCATTGGTTGCACTACCAGTTGTGGGGACGCCTTTTGAACGGGTAGGGCTGGACCTGGTAGGGCCACTGGAACGAAGTGTCAACAGGAATAAATATATTTTAGTCATCGTGAACTACGGCACCTGATATCCGGAAGCGATTCCCCTACGGGTCACGACCGCCCGGGCCATCACCGAGGAACTCTTAAAAGTATTTGCCAGGGTGGGCATCCCTAAGACGATCCTAACAGACCAGGGAACTAATGTCACATCAAAGTTGATAGCGGAATTGTGTCGACTATTAAATATTCGATCCCTGAGAACATCCGTGTACCATCCCCAGATGGACGGACTGGTAGAATGATTTAACAGGACGCTGAAGTCAATGCTGCACAAATTCGTTGAGGACAACCCACGGCAGTGGGACAAGTGGCTACCAGCTCTTCTCTTTGCAGTGAGAGAGGTTCCCCAAGCCTCCATGGGGTTTTCCCCTTTTGAATTATTATATGGGCACCGACTGCAGGGTATTCTGGACCTAGTGTGCGAGACATGGGAGGGGCAAGAAAGACGCGCACAGGGGTCTATCCACTATATACTACAGCTGTGAGAGCGACTAGAAGAGTTGGGCCGGCTAGCCCAGGAGAACTTACAGAAGGCGCAGGAAGCCCAGGCGCAACATTACAATCAGAAGGCGAAGGTGCGGACCTTTCAACCTGGGGACCGGGTGTTGCTCTTGTTGCCCTCCTCTGAGTCCAAGTTACTAGCAAAATGGCAAGGACCATTTGAGATCGTGCGGAAGGTGGGGCCGGTGGACTATGAGGTGAGGCTGCCAGGACGGCGGAAGGATTTACAAATATACCATGTGAACTTCCTAAAGGCCTGGAAGGAGAGGGAGGCAATGATGACCACCCCGTTCCCACCGGAAGAAGAGTTGGGGCCACAAGCTGGAACCTCGCCAGAGTGCCCCCAGGTGGATATCGGGCAAGACCTAGAGGAGGGACAATGGCAACAGCTTCAAGACCTCACTACACAGTTCCCATATGTGTTGTCAGATAAACCTGGAAGAACCCCATTAATCAGCCATCACATTGCCACAATGCCAGGGCAGAAAGTACGGGATAACCACTGACCCCTCCCTTGGAAAATGTGGGACACAGTGCTCCATGAACTAAAATGCTGACCCTAGGGGTAGTGGAGGAATCCAGAAGTGAATGGAGGAGCCCCATTGTGCTGGTCCCCAAGGCCAATGGCTCAGTGAGGTTTTGTGTCGACTTCCACAAGGTGAACGCCATCTCCCAATTCGATGCGTACCCCATGCCATGGGTAGAAGTGCAACTGGAACGCCTAGGGAGGGCCAAGTACATCTCAACACCGGATCTCACAAAGGGCTATTGGCAGATCCCATTGACACCAACAGCCGAGGCAAAAACAGCATTCCCAACCCCTTTTGGTCTCTACCAATTCACGATGATGCCTTTCGGATTACATGGGGCCGCCGCCACATTTCAGCGGCTTATGAATCAAGTCTTGGTGCCTCATGATGAGTATGCAGCCGCATACATTGATGACATTATTGTAGATAGCAAAGGATGGGAGGACCATCTAACCCACTTAGAAAAGGTACTAAGGGCACTAGGGGAGGCCAGATTGACAGCAAACCCGGCCAAGTGTCACTTAGGGAAGAAGGAGGTAACTTACTTGGGGTACACGGTGGGGAAGGGACGAGTGAAACCAGTAATTGATAAAGTGCAGGCCCTCTGAGAATACCCCACTCCCACCATGAAACAGCAGGTGAGACATTTCCTGGGGTTGGTGGGATATTACCGGCACTTTGTTCCTAACTTTTCCACTATAGCTGCCCCCTGATGGACCTGACCAAAACCCAACACCCACGGCAGATGGAGTGGTCGGCAGAGTGAGAGAGGGCGTTTCAGAACTTACGAGACCAACTTACTCAAGGACCGGTATTGGCCCAGCCGGATTTCTCCAAGCCTTTCATCCTACAGATGGACGCCTCCGAGGTAGGCCTCAGAGCCGTGTTATCCCAAGAGGTAAATGAAGTAGAACACCCTATACTGTATCTAAGCTGCAAGCTGTACCTGCGAGAAACCAAGTATTCCACCATAGAGAGGAAGGCGCTGGCAGTGAAGTGGGCCGTGGATGCCCTGAGGTATTACTTGCTGGACAGCTCCTTTTTGATAGTGACCGATCATGCCCCCCCTAAGGTGGTTGCAAACAATGAAAGACACCAATGCTCGTATTATGCGGTGATATTTGTCCTTACAGCCGTATTCGTTTCAAGTGGCACACAGGCCAGGGAAAGCCCACGGAAACGCGGACTTCTTTTCTCGCATAGGGTTCAAGGAGGGGGAGGAGAGCCTAACCAGAGGACTCTCTTAAGGGGGGAAATGTGTTACGGGGCTGGCCAGCCCCGCACTGAAACTGGGGGCAGAGAGCCTGCCTATTGGGTAGAAAATGCCCCTCCCCCGCAGCCCTGCTGGGCATGCTCACAGTGCAGCCCAGGTATAAGAGGCTGCTGGGCTGCTCAGTTGGGGCGGGCTGCTGGAGGGGAAGGAGCGCCTCTCCAGAGACCAGAGCCACAGCCAGTGCAGTTGGAACCAGAGGCGCTGGACCAGATACCCCTGCCGCTGTTGTCTCCGGGCCGAACCAGACCGCAACACTGGCTGCGTCGTGCAGCCCCCCTAGAAGCCGTCGCTGCCCCAGCCCCTGCTGTCGTCCAAGCCACGCCTGCCAATATTGCTGCTGTCACCGGACCTGCATCTACGGGTGGGACCACGGTCGGCCAGGGCGAGGGGGTAGGAAGCAACCCAGGGCGGGGACCAGGAAAGGACCTAGTGGGCTCAGTGAGTTTCGGGGAGAGCTCACCGCTGCGCCAGTGGTGGGAACCACCTGCCACTGATAGGGCCCTGGGTTGGGGCCTGGTGGAGATGGAGGGCCCAGGCCCCCCTACCCCTTCCTCCCGGATCCCAGATGACGAGGGGATCCCATAAAGGACTAGGCCTCGGGGCCTGCATTGAAAGGACTAGGCCTCAGGGCCTGCAGTTAAAGGGACCGGGCCTTGGGGGTTGAAGGGAGCAGCACCGGTGAGCCCGCCACAATGTTTTATTTGAGAAAACAAAATGAAACATGAATACCAGAACCTACTTACATATTTCACTTCCTGTTCCTTTACTGTCATCATTTCTATATATGAAATGTCATCATTTCTGTATAATTTAACATCAACTCTATAATTTAACATCAAACTCAGCCTCTTGGGAGCTATGGTATTCTCTTTTGTGTTTGGAACCGTAAGTGTATCTCAGGACAGACTATCATAAACAGGGCACACACACCAAATTGGTGGCATGTTCTATCATTAGATTTCACCAACCCAGTAACAAATGTGAACTCCTGGATCACTATAGCAGTCTTACCTTGGAGTCACAGTCCTCTTGGGCATTCCAATCCATCTTGCCACCCAGGCAAGCTGGACTTAATGATAATTGGGTGCTATGCACCAAAGATCACAAAATATTCTGGTTACTTCCAGTTGCAAGGGACCAGTCAGTTACCTCAGAGCCAGGGGCAGCCCGTGGACCTAGGCAAACTAGGCAGTTGCCTAGGGCGCTGCGGGCCCGGGCGCCCGATGATGACGTCATGGGGCACCAGGGTGCCCCGTGATTACGTCACGGCCATTGACAACCATGCAGGCGGGGGCGCAGATCGCACCTTCCTCCTAGGGCGCCAGCTACTGCAGCTGGCCTTGGGCCGCTCCTGCTCAGAGCACCCACCTCTCGACCAAAAAAAAAAAAACCTTGTAGCCAGTCCTGTGATAAACTAATAAAAGTTTTAATAAACAAGGAAAAAGCAACAAGGCAGAATTATTTACAGGTTAATGCAAGTAAGCATATACACATAAATGAGCACCATCTGTGGTTCCTAAAGATGACGGAGATGTAGTAATCTGTCAGTTCAAAATGTTTTTCAGGCAGATCCTGGAGATGTCTGCCTTAGTTTGAACTCTCATAGGGCCAGAGACACTAAACAGCAAAGAAATGAAGAGAAATTTCTTGTGACCCATTTTATCCTTCACATTTAGCTTCATGGTTTAACTCATGGTTTAACTGGTAATTCGAAGTAAGGGGTTTATTTCGGAATCGCCCTTCTCTGCTGCGTGTAGACGCGGGCAGTTCTTCCGGGCTGGTCAATTTCCAAAATGGCGACCGCCCGGGAACATGCTAATGAAGCGCGGGATATTTAAATCCCGCACTTCATTTGCAATTTCAGTCGCCCTCATTAGCCTCCCTAGTTCGAACTAGGGGGCTAGTGTAGACATACCCTTACATGCCACATTTCCAAGGTAAGATGTTACTCAATGGCATATTTAATTTTGATGGGCCTCCTGAATGGCTGGGCATGGGGGGAGGGGACAGAGGGATGATTCCTATGCCTGGGTTCACAAGTTCAGAGCAAATATTCTCAAAGTTACAAAGCAAAACTTAGAGATTTTCTTCTAGCTTGGAACACTGGCATTACAAGTGAGATTCATACATGCAGCAATGTACTAGCATTTCATAGCGTTTTTACACACTAAATACAGTCTTACAAGATGAATGTCTATTCTGAACAAAACAGGAGTGAGCTGGTTTGGTTTCCAGTTATGAGTCTGTCAGTGTTCATCCTGATGCCTACAAACTTGGCAAGAACTGGTACCTGGTTTACCACCATCACATTCCCATCACAGTATTTCAGGGTGGAATAATTGGTCACCACCAGCCCCTTGATATGTGTCCAAGATGAATCATTGTATGAAGTCACATCAGGGCTTCATACATCTGAAAAGCTTGGAAAAAATTTCAGAAGATAGTTTACAAATCCTAATAGTCTTTGAACTAATTTAATATGTTTAGATATGAGCATCCAGTGTATTGATTTTATACTTAGGTCGTAGATCTTGAGAGGTCAGCAAGCATCATGCGTATGGCACTGCCGTCAAAACACAATTTCATTTTTGTTATTTGGTTTTAGATTTATTTCTGACTTTTTTTCTAAAGGACAGGTGAAGTTGTGGTCGTGCTCTAACACAGGCTCTGCAATGCTGTCTCTAGCCCATATACCAAAAAGTCATCAGTTACGACACTGAGCCGCATGTCCCATTAGTAAGTCTTGCTAATGGCACTTACTGGCAGCAATAGCTTTGATCCTGAAGAGTGTTCTCTATCATCTGTATCTATCTGCTCATCAAGATGTGGTGAGGTAGCTGCATTATCGAGTAGCACCTGCCAATATCCCTCTTTTGCATTAAGCACTGATAATATTTTTGCTTTTGCTAGATGAGGTAATATTTCTGCAGTTGTAAGCATGATGGCTCTATCATACTTTGTTTAAGTCTCTTGGGATTATGCCCATAATAATAGTAACATAACCATACTTCTCTCTTTATAAGGAACTTTTCATCTATTGCAATCACAGCGCTTTGCAAAGGAGGTCAGTACCATTATCCCAATTTTATAGATGAGGAAACTGATGAGAAAATGCAGAGTTTGCTTGGGTTCTCTATGGCTTCCATTTTGCTTATCCAATTTGTGGGCTCTGTGAAGGCAATGGGGCCTTCTTTTTTCATTTGCTTTATTGCTCCCATTATCCTAATGCAATGGGTACTCTGTGAAGCAAGTGCTGACTCCTTTTATCTGTTTCCAGTTGTAATATGCCTGGAAGACATTCCAGTCATTCAAAAACAACTTGGTAATCTTTTAGCAGCTTTGTTGCAGGGATGCTATAGTGCATTGTGTGACCTGGATATGTTTTTTGTTTTGCTCATGTGTTTGTTGTATGGAGTTTTTGTCCCAGATTTAACATCCCTAAGGTCAGTCACTTATTTTAGCTGAAACCAGTGCCTTCTGTGTTCACACAACCTGAAATTTTCAGCCTGTATTCTTTTCCCTTAGTTTTCTGCTTATAATTTACTTTGTCCTAGTAGTGTTATGATCATGCCATTGGATCATTTTAATTTGGCTGTGGCTTGGTTACAGTTTCTTTCCTCTCTTGCATTATGCTCAGGGTGCCTTTGCAACCTAGCACATTCAGGCTATGTCTACACTGCAGAGTTTTTGTGCAAAAACCTCTCAGAACTTCCATACCTCACGCACATTTTTCCACAAGAAAATTAACAGTGAATCGATAGAACAGAGGGGTTTATGAAGTAGAGGTATTCCCCTTTCTATGAGGAATAACTCCTTTTTGCGCAAGAGGTCTTGCACAAAAAGGTGTGTGGGGACAGGAAACAGGGGTTTTGCGCTTTTCCAATTCGCTTTTGCAGTGTGGACATGCTCTTGCACAAGAAGTTTTTGGGGAAGATCTCTTCTGCAAAAAGCTTCTTGCGCAAGAAGCTTGCCGGTGTCGATGTAGTCTCACTGATGCCCCACTGTCTGTTCAAGTGCTGCTGCCTTGTCTCTGCATCCAGTGCTGGCTGGGGCATTTGTTTTTGCTGCTTTGCAGAGCATTAACGTCACATGCATGCAAAACCTCTTCCTCTGAATTATTGCTTGCTTCCTTGAGATGGTGTATTTTCTCTTTCCTTTCCTTATCTGCAAGCGTAGGCAGTGTTTTCCCTTACCACAATTACTGCATATGCAGGGTGCCATATATTCATTGGGACTAAGCTATCCCTGGATAACTTTAAACAACCTATTGGGAGTAATCCCTTCAGTGTGCTGGACCCTAAAGAAGCTACAGTTTTCCACAAGGGCATAACAACTCTGAGACTGGGCCTATGGGCTCTAGCAATCATTGCTCTCCTTGGCTCATTCCAGTGAGTCCAACAAATTCTGAATCCCGAGAGACTTTACCTTTGTAGGGCATAAGGCATGTCAGTAAGTACTTGCCATGACATTGAACAGCCTTTTCAAAACAAGGTCGATTTAATCATTACCTGGAATACAGCGTCACAAAGTTTTTAGGTCAGTATTACACAAGCAGTCTTAAAACACAGTTCATACTGGTGGAAGCCAGAGCCTAATTTATAGTCTGTTCATATCCCAGTTCTCTCTCCTTTTCCCTTTGTCAAAGAGAAGAGTTTTAATTCCTCAGCACCCCTTAGGTAACAACACAAAGTCAAACTGGTAAACTGAGACACGTTAATAAAAATATGACAGAAAAATCCTGCTTTCAAGCTATTTTCCATTGTCATGTCTTTCTCTGCAGTATCCACAGGTCCTTTGCATTTTGTCTGTCTTTTCTGCTCTGTATTTGTGCATTTGCTTTTGTTTGAGTTTTGGTGTAGTTTTTCCCTTGTATTTTTATGTTTTCCCTGCATTAGTTACTACATTATTTCTGTGTTTTCTCCATTTAATCTCTGTAGAGGTTGTGCGCTTGTTAACCACTAGCTTTGCACATGCCTAGAACTCGTTAAAATTATTATTGATTCTCTGACCATCTTCATTCAAGCTTTTGTCCCTGTTACTAATTTTTCATTAATTAATTCATCTTTTAAGTTTGGTGATTGCCTGAGTCAACCATTTTGTGCAGGTTAGTGATATACTATGTCTGCCCCTGGTTGCCAACCACGATACCTGCCAGGCCCAACAAGCTTGGTACCTGCAAGAGTTTCCCTTCAGGAGCCTGTGGACAATAACAGTGAGACCGGAACAGATTTATTTGCGAAAAGGATCCCAGAATTCCAGGTGCCTCTACCCTGCATGCTTCCTTCAACACCATGTAGCATCTATACCCTCGTAGCCCGAATAGCACAGGTATAAATAGCAGAATAGACAGAGAGGCCTGGTTTAGGTGAATAGAGAGCAAAGACATACCTGAAGGGTGTGGGTGAGCACTTGAGTACATGCCCTCCCTAGCCCTCTGCTCCCCCAAGCTATGCCTCTCCCTTTGCATAGTTAAGTTTAAAAAGCCTCCTGCCCTTTTAAAACTGGGAATTTAAGAGAGATTTTTTAGCACTAGATAGATCATAAAGTTGTGAGCTTAGTCTCTGGAAATCTGCTCTCCTCCAACAAATAGTCAGTGGATAGCGATACATAATAAAATCCTATGAGCTAGGTTCAGTCTTGAATTACACCAGTTTATGGTAACCTAATGCAGAGCTCCCAGTGGAAGCCAGTCAACAGACAAAAGGCATTGCAGCAAAAATTTGACTGTAAATCTCTAACCTCCCCACCATCACCCAGCCCAAGCAGATAGTTACACAGTCCTGGAAGTAGGCAGTGCTGGCTGGGGAGGGAGCCTGGTGAGAGTAGATGGGGAATGTGTCAGTTCATACCCACACTCTTCAGGCATGTCTTCATTCTACTCACCAAGACCGCTGCAAAGGGAGAGGTGGTGATGTTAACACTGCCTTGCTCACATTAGAGTAAATCCACAGTCCTTACTGATGCAAAACAAGGCATACACTTGCCTCTCTCTGGGCCAGCGGGTGTGACTCAATCCCTATCTCATTGATCCAAGAGAACCTGCAAAAATTCTATCTCCATACATACTGTCTCTCAGGCTACCTACTTCCTACTCTGCCCAGGTCATGGGCAACTGAACTATAAATTAACTACATGACTAGTAAGATCCAGCACATTAAGGTATTAATACAATCAATAGTAATACTTCAGCCTTCCTAACGCCTCCCAGACCAAAGTCTGCACTTACAATGAAAGTATATCGTATTTTCAATAAACCCCCCCGCCCCCACACACACACACACACACAACTACACTAATTTACAATACACTTATACATCCCTGAAGCTACTGTGATGAACATGCTAAGCAGAAAACTACCCTTACCAGCACCCTCCTCCCTATGCCTTTTCCAAGTGGAAGAAGAGATCTAGCTTCCTGTTCCAGTCAATAAGTGGAGGGGTGGACATGCTTTGAAAGGATTAGACCTGTTCACATTCTCTCTGGGAAGGAAGCACCAGAGCAGGCTGGACTGTGGTGCTGAATGATAGGCAGGAGCAGCGCAAAGAAGCAGGAGCTGGAGTGTTGCTAGTAGTGCTGTGAACTGGGAAGCGGGCTTGAAGGAAGCTGAGACGTTATACTTATAATGGGTTAGGTGGGTGCTCCAATCTCTCTAATACTCTCCCCTCCAATCTTTTCAAGGAGATGGCTTCTCAATCTCTACCATGGATTGTGTAGAACAATAGGAAAATTCACCTCTGCTCCAATGACGAGCTCATAGCACAAAGTTTCCCTTGGTTGTGTTTTTTCCCCTCTGATCTCTGAATACAGTACTCTAGTTGGAATCAGTTTTTTAAAAGCATTCATTTCCTCTATCTGCAGTGGAAGACAGGGTCTATAGTGTTCTCTTACCAGTTGGAATCATTTGAAAAGATTGACTGGAACCTTCTCCCAGTATTGTACCTTGTAAACAGATAAATCACCTTCAAATTGTTCTGCTACTACATATACTAGGGTGTGTCTAGGCTATAAGGTTTTTTTGAAAAAAGTGGCCTTTTTTCGAAAAAACTTCCCCCGCGTCTAGACTGCTGCCGCATTCTTTCGAAAGTAAATCGAAAGAACACAGCAGTTTTTTCGACTGCAGAAAACCTTGTTTTACGAGGAATAACGCCTTTTTTCAAAAGTGCTCTTTCGAAAAAAGGCGCTATGTAATGCAAACTGTGCCTTTTCGAAAGAAAGCATCCAGACTGCTCTCTTTCGAAAAAGTGGATTGCTTTTTCAAAAGTACTGGTTGTAGTCTAGACACTCTTTTTTGAAAGAGGCTTTTTCAAAAGTATCTTTCGAAAAAGCCTCTTTCAAAAGAGGCTTGCAGTCTAGACGTAGCCCTAGTGACTTCCATCTATCTGCAAGCATTTGCTTAGGTTCTTCACACATTCTTAGTGTCACCCTTCCTGCTGAATTGCAAAACACAGATAAACTGCTAACAGAAGGTGCCTTCCAAAACATTAAAAATCATGGAGATTCAATAATTGCATCATTCCTAATACAAAGTTCTCCTCCATGCAACCATGTCACATTAGGATCTGTTTTCTTCTTTGGAGAAATTTCCTTTTGGGGGATGGTATGACCCAAGTATTTCACTGTTTTTTGAAAGATCTTATATGTTTAAGGTGTCAGTTTTAGGCTATATTGCTACAGTTTACTCAAAATTCTTAGAAGACATGCTTCATCTTCTTCATGAGTAGCTGAAAAAAATAATGAGAACTAGAAATGCAACTTCAGTAAGATCCATGCCTCTCGTGATATGCCCCATCATTTGCTAACAGGTTGCTAGGACATCAGTATGTCCTGAAGACACCATTTTGAACTTTCTATTATCAGACAGCTTGTTAAAAGTGTTTTTGCATGAACTTGTGTCTCTGCTGGAACTTGGTAATATTGACCATTTAGGTGCATGGCAAATCATTTGAATCCTGCAAATAAAGCAAATGTTTCCTTTCTGACTTAACAGTCATCACAGAAATGTGGAGGGATACATCTCAGGACTGGAATACTAGTATAAAAAGAGGATAGCTAGTTCAGGAAGGACAGGCATAGATAAAAAGAGATGATGTTGCATTGTACATAAGAATATATACACTTGTTCTGAGATCCAGAAGGAGGTGAGATGCAGATCAGTTGAAACTCTCTGGATGAAGATAAAAGAAAGTGTCGTGGTAGGGGTCTACTACAGACCACCAAATCAGAAGGAGAACGTAAATGACATATTTCTAATACAAACAGAAACATCAAAAATCCGGTAGTAAAGGGGGACTTTAACCTTCCCAGACACTTGTTGGAAAAGTAAAATGGCAAAATACAAAATGTCCAGTAAATTACTGGACTGTACTAGGGACAGCTTTTTGTTTCAAAAAGCGGAGGACATAACTAGGAGGATAGTCATTTTAGACTTTTTTCTGACTAAATTAGAGGAATTGGCTATGAATCTGAAGACAACAACAAGTTACCCCAGTTGAAAGAAAAAATAAGAACGAACAGTAGAAGGGTCCTCTGGGAGCTTTTTCATGACCTGAACATCACAAAGGAATCCTACAATAAGTGATATGGACACATTTCTAATGACAAGTATATAGGGAGAATATCAGCAAGGCTAAAAAAACAAACTGAATTATATTTAGCAAGGGACATAAATGGCAATAAGAAAAGGTTCTATAAATGCATTACATGCATGAGATGGAGAAAAATGTAGGTCGTGTACTTAGCAGGAAAGGAGACCCAATAATGCATGACATGAGGAAGGCTGAGGCTTTTAATGCCTGTTTTGCTTCAGTCTTCAGTAAAAAGGTTAATGGTGACCAGATACTCAACACAATATTAACAACAAGGGGGAAGGAACACAAGCCAAAATAGAGAAAGTAGAGGTTAAAGAATATTTATAAGCCACATGTCAGCAGGATATTTAGGAAACTGAACCAATCTCAGAACCATTAGCAATTATCTCATGGAGGATGGGTCAAATCCCAGAGAAGCAGAGATGGGCAAACATATCTATCTTTTAAAATGAGAACAACAAGGGAATTATAGAACTGTCATCCTAATGTTGATTTTACAGACTAAATTAATATCTTTGTAAACACCTAGAGGATAACAGGGTAATAAATAAGTTCCAACATGTATTTTTCAAGTACAAGTCAGCCAAACCAACCTAATTTCCTTCTTTGACAAGGACACCAGTCAAGTAGATAGGGGACATTAGTAAGGCTTTTGACAGTTCCACATTACATTCTCATAATCTAATTAGGGAAATGTAGTCTAGATGAAATGACTATAAGGAGAGTGCAAAACAATCACTCTCAGGTAGTAGTTATCAATGGTTTGTGGTTAAACTGGGAGAGGTATATCTAGTGAGATTCTGCAGGGATCAGTCCTGGGGCAGTATTTCCTTTCATGACCTGGAAAATGGAGTGGAGAATATGCTTCTAAAATTTGTGACTGACATCACCAGCAGGGAGGGGTTGCAAGCAGTAAGGACATGATTTCAAAGCAAACTTGACAAACTGGAGAATTGGTTTGAAATCAACAAGATGATATTCAGTCAAGATAAGAGCAAAGTACTATATTTAGGAAGAAAAAAAAATTGAATCCATAACTACAAAATGGGAAACAACTATCTAGGCGGTAGTTCTGCTGAAAAGAATCTTGGGGTGATTGTAGATTTATATTTAATTCATGATCCACTATGTGATGCATTTGCAAAAAAGACTAATATTCTGGGGTGTAATAAGAGATGTGGCATATGCAAGACATGGGGGGTAACTGCTGCTCTATTCAGCATTCATGACTTCTCAGATACAGTACTGTGTCAATTTCTGGGCACCATATGTTAGGAAAGATGTGGGCAGAGTGGAGAGAATCCAGAAGTTTAGAAGACCTGACCTTTGAGGAAAGGTTAAAAAAAAAAGCATGTTTATTTTTGGGGAAAGATGAGTGCATCTAGGGAGGAGACCTGATAAAAATCTTTAAATATGTTAAGGACTTTTAGGAAGAGGATGGTGATCAATGGTTCTCCATGTCTCCTGAAAGTGGGATAGATATTGGTTTAATCTGCAGCAAGGGAGATTTAGCTTAGATATTAGGGAAACAATTCCAAACATAAGGAGAGTTAAGCTATGGAATAGTTTCCTAGGGAGGTTATGGAATCCCCATCACTGGAGCTTTTTAAAAACCATGTGAGACAAACATCTCTGAGGGATGATTTAGATACTCCTGGACCCACTGCAACACAGGGGAGTGATCTCTCAAGGTTGCTTCCAGTTCTCCATTTCTTGATTATCCTTCAACTACAAATACCCTTTCAAGTTACTTTGTTCACTCTTCTGTTGTCTACTACCATCCTGCGGGCTCTCCTATTTTGACAGGAATGCCACAGGAGATGCATTTGGCCTATGTTTTTTTCAGATCACACCCACTGTCAACAATCCACATGGATATTGCTGAAGACTATCAATGACTGGAGAAGACACTCTTCAGGTGCATACCTGGAATGGCTTTGAAGACATCCCACCTCCCACTTCCTGATGCAGTTTCCTGCTCATTTGGTAATGAAATTGTCATAAAACAAGAAACTCATTCTAGATTACAGTCTTCAATTAACTACTTCACCACATAAGTGCCAATGAGAGCTAGAACTTGCTGATTCATTCATTGATTAGGGTAAACAAAGATGAGGTTTGCATGTTTCCTGTTCCAATTCCTGAAGGCCATTTTGGGTATGTCTACACAGCAAAGTTATTTTGAAATAACAGCCGTTATTTTGAAATAACTTTACTAGCATCTACACAAGCCAACCGCTATTTTGAAATTAATTCGAAATAACAGAGGGCTTATTTTGAAATTGCTAAACCTCATTCCACGAGGAATAACGCCAATTTCGAAATTGCTATTTCAAAATAAGCACTGTGTAGACGCTTATTTCAAAATGGAGGGCCTCCAGCCCTTCCCAGGGTACCCTGCTGGCCACTCTGGCCACAGCCAAGAAAACTACTCTCCCTGCCCCCTCCCCGGAGCCCTTAAAGAGGTAGAGTCTGGCCACAGTGCCTGTACCAGCTCCAAGCCTGCCAGCCCAACAAACAGTCTGTCCTGCCCCAGTGGCCCCAATATGAACCAGCAAGCCACTGGCAGCCAGCCCTTCACCGCTCCCCAGGAGCAGTCTGCCTGCTCCCAGGAGCCTGCCAGGGGCCAGAAAAGGTGGGTGCCTTCCTGGTCCAGTGTGGAGATCATGGACCTCATTGAGGTTTGGGGGGAATCCGCCAACATCCATGATCTCCGCACTAGATGGAGGAATGCAGCTGTCTATGGGAGGATAGCTGCCAGCATGGCCAGCAAAGGCCACATCCAAACCCAGGAGCAGGTGTGGATGAAAATAAAAGAGCTTCGGCAAGCATATGCCAGGGCCACAGGGGGCAGCTCCCAACCAGAGGCACACACACCAAGCTGTCCCTATTTCAACGCCCTGGACCGCATCCTGGGGGGCAGGATGATCCGTGCCCCCCCAGGTGGTTGTCAACCCTGGGGCAGAGGGCCCTGACCAGGGCATCGAGGAGGAGGAGGAGAGCCAGGAACCGCCGCAGACCAGACGGAGAGTGCTGAGCAACCAGGACCCCCGAGCCGCCCCAGCAGACCTGTCACCGGTGTCATCTGAGGCCAGGAAGGCAACAACAGGTGAGTGCCATCACTGTCCCCTTATGCGGGGGGGGGAGGAGGGGGGAATGGAAACCCGGGACTGCGCGTGTGGGCCTTGCTGTCCACGGATCACGCAGCAACCTGTGCATGTGCGAGCATATGCCATGCCACCCCTGGGCATGTGGCCCCAGTTGGCTGCCACACAGGGGCCTTACCCTGTTAGCTACACGCATGTGTGAAGAGACATGACATTCTCCTGACTCTGGGGTGGGACACAGCAGGACGCCCTCCCTCCACAAGGCCACTCTACACAGAGGCAGGGGACATCTCCCCCCCCACACACACATTATATACAGCACAGGGGCATGGGTGCAGTTTCGGGGCAGCTCCCACTCCCGGGGATAGCAGGACATTCTTAACATGGCCTCTGTGCAAGCACATCAGCTCTGATGGTGCGGGGAACAGTCATCCTCACCTTGCAGAGGGGGGCTGGGCTTCACCCACTGTGTCTCCAGGGATAACTGACCATTTCTCTTGTTTTTCCCCAGCCACACCAGCTGTGCATGCAGGGTGCACCACACCACCCGGGACATGCTCCCGCACCCAAGGGCTCTGCAGGCCCACCCGTGCAATGGAGGGGTACCAACAGCAGCAAATGGGGGCACTGCGAGCCCTGCACCGCACCCTCCAGCACTGGGTGCAAGAAGACCTGCAGCTCTGGTGGGAGCAGTTTGCCCAGGGCCATGCCATCTGCCAGCACCTACAGACCCTGGTGCAGAGTGTGCTGCCTCCTGCCCTTCTAGCATCTGCTGCCTCCGCAGCTACCGCTCCTCCTTCCACTCCTTCTTCCCCTCCTGCTTCTCTTTCCTCATCCTCCCTGCCCTCCATTCACCCGGGGACGCCGAGGCCCCTGCACCCATGGTGCCGGGAGACAGTTGGCCCGGTGAGACCCCCATCCCTAAGCCCTGAGCTTCCCCTCCCTCTTGTTCCCCTTGCTTCCCTCTTCCAGCTCCCTCCCGTCTCCCACCCTCTCTCCTCCCCTCTCCTGCCTCCTTTCCCCAGTCTCACCAGAGTTTCATTCCCTCCCCCCCCAGTTTTGTTAAATAGAGTTTGTGCTCATGAAAACACGTGTATTTTATTTGACATCAAGAAGGGGGGTTAGGGAGGGGTAAGTAGAAGGACGTGGGGGAGGAATGAGGCACAAGCCCCCAGTGGGGCAGACCAGGGAGGCTCTTAGTGCTCCTCAGGATGGAAGCTCTCCTGCAGGGTTTCCTGGATACTGACAGCCCCCCAATGGACCTCCCGGATGGCAGCCTGCAGAAAGTGCAGCCAGGCTCACAACAATGTGTCCAAGAGAAGCACCAGAGTGCCCAGGGGCAGCTCTGGCTCCATGTTGCAGAGTGCTGTGGTGTCCCGAGTGAGGGCAACCAGAGCATGTAGAGAAAAAAATGCTTTGCTGTCCCTCATGGAGGTAGGCAAGCAAGCAGGGAAACCTGAGAACCAGCTGTCCAGGGGGGTCCCTTTAAGCACAGGCCTCAGATAACCTTAGGCAGCAGCCACACAAAGTAACTCCTGACCTGATGCCCTGCCGAAACTGGTTCCGGCCAGCCTTAAATACAATTCAGTGTCTACTCAGTGTGGACGCACTATTTCAAAATAGCCAAATGCTATTTCAAAATGCATTTTGTGTGTAGATGTGTTATTTCGAAATACCTTATTTTGACATAACTATTTCGAAATAATGCTGTAGTGTAGACGTACCCTTTGGGACCATCTTTAGGAATATGTGCCCTAAATGAGGAAAAAGTTTGACTTCCAGGCCCTTCAATTTTTAGTTGATCACTAAGAGATGGTCATAATACACCTAGGGTGCATTTACACAGCCATATAACAGCCATTATTCCGAAATAACTATGAAAGCATCTACACAGCAATTCTGTTATTTTGAAATAATTTCGAAATAACGGACAGCTTATTCTGACTTCTGTAAATCTCATTCTATGAAGAATAATGCCTATTCTGAAATAGCTATTTTGAAATAAGGTGTGTGTAGATGCTCCACTTCTGCTATTTCGAAATAGGTCCTTACTAAGGCCATTCTAAGTTATTCCTCCTGGGGCTCTAAATTGAGATAGCACGTCTACATTAGGGGAGCCTGCCTCGGACTAATTTTTGGAGGCTTCCCTGCAGTGTAAATATACTATTTCGAAATAAGCTATTTCGGAATAAATATTCTGGAATAGCTTATTCCAAAATAACTGTGCAGTGTAGACGTAGCTCTAGTGCCTTGCTTAGTATCTTAAGAGATTTGGTGAATAGCAGCACTGAGCAGTCATATTAAGTACACTACATTAATTTTACATGATCGCCTTTGGACCTTGATAACAGTCTAAATAATGGGCATAGTGTAATGGTGGATTATAATTAATTTGTGTTGGCATCACTCCTAATCGGCCCAGTCAGGAAGTGGGACCCCACTGTGCTAGATGCTGTGCTAATACATAACAAAAAGAGCTTTACAAGAGTTTTGTGATGTGCACTCTCTGTAAGACGAGAGAAAACAGGCTGACAAACAGACTGGAGGGGACACAAAGCAATAATGAAATAACTTACTAGATTCCCACTCCCACAGCAGAACGTAGCATCCATGTACAAAAATACATATTTAAAAAGAATAGTTAGATGGAAGGAATAGTGCTTACAGTACCTGCAGAATTACTAACTTTATTAAAGGTGGTCATTCAAATTTACTACAGAAAGTTAGGACAAAATTCCATACATACAGCCTAATATAATGCAGCCCTCTTATCTTGTGCAGGACCTTTAGAAAATACCGTAATACCATAAATAAACAAACACACTGGATTTTTGAACCCTCGTCCGACAGGGAAAATACTTTAAAGAAGAGTGTTTCTAACCCATACTTAGCTGCCATTCAATACTTTATAAGGAATCTAAACCCTCCTATTCTTTGGGACATAAGCCAACTACTGATGGATGGGAGTTGGGTAAAATATCCCCTACAGGCAAGTTATTCCATAATCATCCATTATTAGGTTGTTGCTCCTTTTTCTAAAGGACAGAGACAGCTTCATGGATTAAATGGACCACTCGTCTGAGCCAGTACACAGATCCTGTGTTTCTAGTATCCAAATCTAAACACTAGTATTCTTAATTCACCTGTGTTAATGTCTCCTACTTTTGATGGATGTAGCGAGACAAGCTTTTAAGGAAAGTATAATTACTCTTTTGGAAGATTTACATCATCTGCAGAAGGTCATTAGCAAGTTCCTAATATGCCTGAATTACTTTTGAAAGATTGAATAGGCCTTAAGTGAAGGTGTTTCAAGATGAATAATCATTCATGGGCACTATGATTTTCCACCCATTAATACTGGCTATGGAACTGAAACATCAGATATTGAGTAATTAATAACTAGTATACCAGCTGTAGTGTTTTTACACCATAAAACTAAGACCATGTTAATGGAAGATTAGGTAGCTGAACAACAGAACAGAGCACCGAGGTCTACCTCTTGTAATGGATGGGTTTATCCTTTGCATGGTGCCTCCACCCACATAAGCTGTGAAGGCAAAAAAAAAAAAAAAAAAAAAATCAAGTTTCCTTAAGAACTTTCTGGGACTAGCAGTTTTCTATTATTACATACATGAACAATATTTATAGGAATGTGAATGTTTCCATAAAAAAAGCCCTCAGACTGTCACATATCCAGCAACAGTCTGAAGATGCATCTCCCCAAACCCTGGACCTGCTATGGTGGGGAAGAGGCACCTCTCTCTACCCGCCCCCACACTGAACTGCCACTTCCAAAGAGAGAGGCACTTCTGTCTGCCAGCCCCAGCAGGGAGGTGCCCCTGACTTGCCACAGCTGGGGAGAGGGGCACACCTTCTGCAATTCCACTATAGACCTGTCACAGATAGGGAAAAGGTGCCCCTTAACTAGCCCCTGCCCACTCTAGCCTGGACATGCTAGGGCCATGCAGGGGTGTCCCTCCCTGGCCAGGCCTCTCAGGAGCTGTTGTGGCCATGGAGAGGCACCTCTCACCTAATCCTGAGCTTCAGGGAGAGTGCCCTCTCTCACCACAGAGACAGCCTGCATCCCTAGCCCCTCATCCCCAGACCCACCCCAATCTGGAGCACTCACCCTTCCCCCCACATCCCAGCCCTGAGCCCAGTCCGGTACCTCAAACCCTGCATCCCTGGCCCCATCTCAGAGCCCGCACTCCCAGCCGGAGCCTTCCCTCCACTCCGACACTCTGCCCCAGCCCTGAGCCTCCCCATATATTCTAAACCCTCTTTGCCCACCCCCACCACACACTATCCATGTGCGGAATGAGTTTTGTGATGTGCACCAATATGGATGTTACACCTCCATACCAGTGCTCATAACAAAATTCATTCTGCATATGGACATAAAACATTATAGGGAACACTTTGTGACAAACCGCTCTCAGATCCAGGATATAACTCACAGACACCCACCTCAGAATAGCTAATAGCTTGGTGATTTGTATGTTTATCTGACATGTGGGAGTCTGAGAGCTTGTCTACACTAACCACTGCCATTGATCTGATCAACGTCACATCAGTTACACAAATAGCATAGCTGAAGTCAATGTACTTACTGTGGCATTTTGCGTGCAGTTAGGTCAGCAGGGGCTGCTCTTCGGTCAACATCTGCTACTCTTCTTGTCCTGGTAGACACTCTTGGAGATCGATTTATCGTGTCTAAGCAGACATGATAAATCCACGGTTGGTGAACTGATTGCTGCAGCGTCAATCCCTGGCATAGTGGAGACAAGCCCTGAGTAGCCCTGAATAGATAGGGGACTCGGAAGTGACACTCTCTGGCCCATAATAACAGTTCCACCACGAGAGACTGGCTCTAAAGCACGCTGGTGAAACAGGCAGAGTTTGGACTTAGGTTTCCCACATCAGAGATGAGTGCCCTAGCCATGGAGGTATTGGCTATTCTGAAGGTGTCTCTTTTCTCTCTTTCAGGGTGTTCTGAAAAAAGATTCAAATGTTTCTATTTGACACAGAACAAGAAGATTTCACAAAACAGAATTGTTGCTTTCGGGCCATCCCGACAAATGAACAGCCAATCACAAATAGTAAAAAGATTAGTGAATGCCTCCTGTGACTCTCCATTAAATGAACATTCATGGTCAACAAATACTACGACCTCATTAGTAGAAGTAAACTGAATTAGAATAGATTCACAAATCTATTCTTAGTGAATATTCTTGGTGAATAGTTTCACAAATTTGTGTTTGTTATCTGATAAGCTCTAAAATATTCATGAGTTATTAATTATGTGTCCTTTCTTGTAGACTAAGCTAATGACTAATGGTGAAGGTTTATAGATACTTTCTACTGTTGCATATTTCTCCACATCTATCTGTAATACCGGGCTATATGGTGTATACTCTTAATCACTACAATTTTAAAATGCAGGGTTATATAGAAATAACAACCTGAAGTTGCTATTTATATGTTAATAGTTTTCATGTTAGAATTCAATGTTTCTAACCATCCATATGTGGTCTAAAACCATTTTGTTGTTCAAGTAAAAATACAGAAATCAGTTTAAAAAATTAAAAGTGTTTATAATAGCTTCTTGCATATTGGAACATCACAAAAATTAAAACAATGTTTTATCCTCCTGAACTGTCACCTACAGAGATTGAATGACAAAAATCCTTTTGATACTTAGAACAGGCTGGATATTTTTTAAAAGAAAATGGGAGAATATGACAACTTGTGTTTACTTTCCATTGACAGGAGCTTTGTTTTTACTGTACTTTTGCAGTCCCCAGGGCCTCCCTTCTCCCCCCGAGTTCCCTCCAAATATATGTTGTCAAAATTTGTCTGTTTAAACAATAAGTTGAGCCACTCTCCTACTAACCTATTTTTCTGTTTTATTAGTTGCATTAGCATTCTATTGCCCTTTAAATGTCACAAGTTCAAGAGCACAGCTATACATATCCTGGAAATATTTCTATTCGTTGTAATAAAACATGGGGATACAATTTCCTTGAACACAGCTAAGATGGAAGAGAAGGAGAACAGCAGAGGGGCAGCACAAAATTGTCTAACACAGTAGACAGAAAAGCAAGATTGTTTCCAGAAGAATGGAGAGCTGGAGTTGAACAGGTAGCACTTTTAGAAAAGCAAATCATTGACTTGATTACTCAGTTATGAGATTTGGCTTGTTTGCGTCATCTTGATCCAGAGATATGACACATCTCAAGGACCTGCCACTAGCTTCCACTTCCAAGGAAGAGAAACAACACTATCTACTTCAAACAGCTTCCCTGGCCTGTTAGCTGCCTTTTCAAAACTACATTATACTGTCTGACTACTCTCATTTATTAGTGGTTATGTATTTGGGGGAAGAAGCTAGCAAAATTCACTGGCTGTGCATTAATTAACCTAATATTCAAGGTTATCAAGTGTAACAGAGAAATTCTAGATTGGTGAGAAAGATTGGAAAAAAAGAAACAAAAAAAATCCTGAACTTTTGGGAATTTGATCTACCCATCCTTACCTTTTGTAGAAAATGGGGGAAGGGGATGAAAGAGGAATAGGAAATGTGCCAGGGAAGAGAGAGAGAGAGAAAGAAGCAATAAAAATATCAATTGTTGTTCTTTAGATTGTGAACATCTCATATTTAAAAACATTGTTACCTTATATACGAAGAGAACCCTGAAACCCTCTGCTTTTTGGACAACTGTACAAAATTCTAAATTTGTGAAAAATTATTACCCCAAAATGACACAGCCTAAAACAGAAGCCCTACTTAGAATGTATCTATCTCATACACCCATTAATAGGTAAGCCATGTATGTTATATACATTACTCAATACAGTACTTACATGTTGTAATGAACAATCTCTTTGTAATGCTCCCTAATGCACTTTAACATAATACTGTTAGAGCACACCAGCAGGGTCTGTGTACAGACCAATTAATGTGCACCATATTTATTTGCTTTAGAAATGGAACCCCCTATAGTCCACTTTACTGTTCTGTGTAGACAAGCCCATAGATACAGCAAATGAAATGCAGTGTTTTTCTAGTGTTTATTGGCTCAATGCTGATTTCTTTTTACCATTTTATTTTAAAATCAGTCGGCTTTATTGATGTTTATTAGCTAAAACCTTAAATCAGAAGTCTGATTTTTAACTCCTGTTCTATGCAGTGTCTAGGCAGAAAAAGCCTTCATTTGGTGGTGGGTTCCCAGTCAACATTTAGGGACACACACACACACACACCCACCCACACACACACCAGCACAGCCACCCAATAGGCACATTGTCAAAACTTGGCTACTGATATGGTTGACCACCCACAGATTAATGGTGTCTACAGCTCTTATTATCACAACCCAAGCTAATGTTCACCAAACTTTTCAAACTGGCTGTGAATGCACAAAACTATGCCCTGCAAGGTGCAGTAGGCTGGTAAAAAGCCGGACAAAATTCAGATGCTGTTGCTGTACTGATCTATGCAGGCAGCAGGGGTGCAACCAGTTTACAGGATAAGGAGGTGAACCTTCCGACCAAGGGAATGTCAGTGAACAATCTGAATGCCTCAGCAGGAGCAAGTGGGGGACACCATATTTGGACGATCACTGCTCTGGATGGACACATGAGGCTATCAAGAAGAAATGAAGTTGTCTCCTTGTGCATGCAAATGACAAGGTGACCACCAAAGGAATGACTAGAAAAAGGCTCTCACCCGCAGAAGGTGGGGAGGAATAGCTTACTTAGCAGGAAGCCCAGGTCATCGCACTCAAGACCATCTATTGGAGCAGAGATCTGGACACTTCACTGGCAAGCTGACAAAGGCAACATCACAGAGGAAGTACTTCGGGAATGAGTGTGCATCATTTGCTGTACAGGCACCCGCACAAGGGGAGGAGGATGCCAGCTTTCCCAGTAGGCTCCTTTCCATGGTCTCGTCAGTTCCAGCAGCCTCCCCCTTCTCCCCAGCCCTGGTGGCTTTGCTGTCCCACCACCTGTGAGCTCTGCCATCTCCATGGCCGCATGGAGCTCCAGCAGCACTGCCAGCACCCCAGATCCCTGTGCTCCATGGCCCAGTGGGCTCTAGTGGCCCTACTGGCTTTGCTGCCCTGCCAGCCCACAAGTCCCTCTGTTCCTGCCAGCCCATCTCCCAGCCACTGGCAACCTCTGTGATCTGGGACTCCCTGGTCCAGCAGGACCACAGATTATGCTGGACCAGAGAGTCCCAAGACCACAGATGTTCAACCTGTAGTAGATTGCCCAGAAGTCCGGAGTGTGGGAGAAGGCATTGATGGGAGACCATTTCCTCCAGTCTGGCTTCCACTTTCCTGATCCATGGTTAAGTTAACCTGAATAGACCCAGCACTGCTCTAACAGCATCCATCACCAAAGCTCAGCCCATTTGCACCTACTCATCCTTCAGCACATACATGGTCTGCCCAGCTGCACCTATCTTCCTCTTGTGCCCCAGACTGAACATTTGCAGAGGTATTTGCATGCATGTGCAATCTGGAGACGTTAGCTCTGTTTTCTGGAAATGCTCAGTCTCGGTCTCTCGCTCTGATTCTACTTTACCAGAGCAGTAAACATGTACTCCCAACAGAGGTTAAACAAAAATGTTAGATGCAAAACAAGCAAACAAATCTGAATTGGTCTGTGGAACATGTTGTAATTCATCCTCTGTTATAGACACAGATTGCTTTCTTCTTTAACAAATGCCACAACCCCTTCCCCATCTTTCATTTGAATTGCTCCGATCGGCCCAATGACAGAGGAGGAAAGGGGGCATTTGCTCTGGTGCCCAAAGATCAAAGGGTTCCAGAGCTCCAGGTTGCCACTGCCACCACTACTGTAGCACTGGCCTAGCCAAAGGCCCATTTGAATTGCTGCAGGAGCGCTCAAGCTTCACTCCATATGGCTCTGAGGACTAGAGGGGGGGTTATGGTCTGGGGCAGCATTCAGGGCTGACTGGCCTCAACCCCATCTCTTCTGCCCACAGTCCCGCCCCTTCTGAGGGTATGGAGTGAGGCCCTCACACACCCCTTGCCCTGGGGTCCACAGTGGCTGTCAGCCCTGCTGGCTCCAGTAACCTACTTACCAGCATGTTGCATCAGTTTTGTTACTGCTTTTTCAGTCCTCTTGTTTAAGAATTCGGGAGGAACAGATGAAATTCTAACATCTCTTTTCCTGGGATACAGTAACTGTATATTGCTTGTTTGGCACATTAGTGGAGGATGTGGTAAGAACATCAGTTTTTTCAGTATGAACAACAGTAGTCTTCCTGAAAACACCATCCTGGCCACTGTGGATATAGAAGCTTTTTACACCAACATTCCACACAATGATGGATTACTGGCTGTAAGGAACAGTATCCCCAATGACACCACTGCACACTTGGTGACTAAGCTCTGCAACTTTGTTCTCACCCACAACTGCTTCCAATTTGGGGACAATTTATATCTGAGTTTTTTCAGCATTTTGTTTAAAGCTAGCTTGGTGCCACTAATCTACTTCTGCACTTTAGAGATGGAAAGTTTAAACTGTACCCCTTGAAACAGATAAAAAAAATCCCTCATTTGTACTAGACTCATAGACTTTAAGGTCAGAAGAGACCATCCTGATCGTCTCTAGTCTGTCCTCCACACTGTAGGCCACACAACCCTCACCCACCCACTCCTATAATTAATCCCAACCTCATCTGCATTTTGTTTGAAAGGAAATGGGCCTTTATTCACAATGGAGGGTATTATAAAAAAACAAAGAATGTACCCACAACATAGGGGAGTAAACAAGTAGTTGAGTAGTCGACTACCCAATAAGCCTAAGCTTATCAGACAGTCGAGTCAACTACTCACTTCCCCATCCCTGCTGCCTCTGTATCTCAAAAGCAGGTTCCCCCCAGCACCATCTCCATGGTGCTGCCTCTCCCCGCTCCCCGCAGGCAGCAGCAGGCAGAAGGGTGAGGGGAGGAGAGTCACAGCGGTCTCAACTCTGTCCCGGCTCATGCCAGTCAAGGACCTACTCCCACTGTAGCTCTGCAGTTTAAATGTAGTAGGAGCTAGGCTGCCTGCAGAACTGCAGTGGGGGTCGCTCCTGGACCGGCGCAAGCCAGGACAGAGTTCCTTTATCGGCTAATCATGTAGTCGATACAATTTGTATCGACTACATGATTAGTAAATTACCTGCCTTTCAACATTCTTACCACAAAACACAATATACCTTCTGCATTTTGTTGGCTATGATGTAAAACACAAACGTCTGAAACGAGTTGTCTCATTCAAACATGGCTTCTCCGGCAATGACATCCCAGTCTGTTATGAAAAATACATTGTATATGTACAGCATTTGCATCTTGTTACTAGATCCAGCAGTAACGGGAAATAGTCTATTAAAAAACCCTTGTTTAAATACAATTCTCATCAAAACCTTTTTAAGGGCAAAACCTTAAAATAAAAGAATACTTATTTGTTGATTAAGTGGCATTTCTTCATCTAAGTTGGTCAGTACTGAACCAGCACTCCTATATAAATCACACTATGCTGCAAGAAATATTTTATCTTTCAGATGAGAGAGAAAAACAAGTGATCATCGTGGTCACTAATTACAAATCCAAATATAATATTTTTTTACAGATACAGGAATATTTAACACTAACGTCCCATCCAGTTGGGAACCTAGGTAGTTACTTTCTGCCTATAGGCTAACTTGAGCAGTTACTTTGCTCCCTCTACAATTTCATTGAAGTATTGTATAATCCACTTCCTGTTTTAAAACACTGTGGAGTTCTGCTGTATAGTGCCTCTTTAAGAGACACAGCACTTAACTTGCAACCCAGGAAGAAAGGGCCTAAGCTGACTTTAAACCTCCATTGCATCCAGACTCCTGATTCTGATCTGTTCCATCGGATGGACAGGCCCCGCAACGTAACTTATAGAGCTCTAGGGCCTATGTAAATTATGAAAGCCTGCCCATGGGGTCAAAGTACTGCCTGAAGTCAACTTAGCACTGAAATCTCATCCTCAGCAGATCCCTCCCATCCCCAGCATGTCCCCTTGCTGGAGTTTGTGAGGGGGTCCTCAGGAAGTAGCCAGGGGGCTTTCTTCAAAGGCTCTGAACTTGGGGAATCCTTCTCTGGCTGGATATGAGATGTTTAACTCCCCTTTATGCTATCTTGTTCCTTTTACATGGCACTAAGGTGCAGGCGCAGGATTGAAGAGTGAGGATGTTAAATGGTTAATCAGTCAGCATATCAGTAAGTGTAGCCCATCAGGGCTCACAGTGGGGCTATTCCCCCTTTGGGTCAGTGGGAAGCCACTTCGCCTTAGTCCACTGAGTCCCCATAGTCCTTGCTCTCGGGCCTGTGGTCAGACCAGAACAACAGTTAATAACTCAAATGCCCTCTTCAGGCCTGGCAATCTCTAGTCCTGGGGCTTGGGCTGACACTATAGTAATTATGAGGTTTACAGGTTAAATGGCTAACCGGCCCATGTCAGTGAACTCAAGTGGTGGCCAGCCACCCTGGGCTGGAGCAGCCCCAGATGCAGAAGGGCAAGCGGGCTGGGTGGTAGAGCCCCACAGCCACAGAAAGATCAGCAATGGGACCTCATGGCCACAGTGGAACCCCACAGCTGCAGCATGGCTGGGTGGTGGGCTGAGCAGGAGGCCCAAAGTTAAAATGATTAACCAGTGAAGTGCTAGCATTCTACTGGTTAATTGTTTTAACATCCCTAGTGAAGACGTGACTCGGAGTTTTTCAAGTCCATTGACATCTTCTGAAGTCAACAGCATGGCACTAGAATAAACACAACAGTATCTAATAACATTTCAGAACAGTGGCATGGAAATTGAATTTACCTTTTTCAGGGTAATACATTTCAAAGCTCATTTTTAAAACCTCTCTGACTGTATGCTGCAAAAAATTGACAGAAATCCCTTTCTCCTCCAAGCACTTTCATATATGTTCAGTTCAGATACCTTTCAAAAGGCCTGTTGCTCTGGGCGCCACCTCGCTATTTCTTATGTCTGCCTCCACCATATTCCTTTTCAAATGGCTGGCCCTGAACATTTCCTGCTGTGTCTTTCCATTACAAACCAACAAACAATAGTCTCCATTATCTTGCACCCACTTCCCACTGAACAGCTATTTAATGGCCTGCAGCAGTGGCCCCTGATCCTCATATAGTTCCTGTGAAGCACAAAAATAAAGAGAGACAGCACGGGTGGCAAGGGAGAAAGAGATGGATAAGAATCAAGAAGGGGATGGTGCTGGATGTATCATAATCAGTGGAACTGGAGTCAGAGGGGTCATGTTCCCTGGAGGGACTTATTATTGATGGGACACTTGTGGAATAGGGATTGTGGGGCATTAGGCTGGAAGCAACTCAGCCACATGGGCGGAGCCATGCAAGTTTCACTTGTTCACTTTAACCTGCATTCAGCATCATATACTGGGAATGAAACAAAGTGGAGGCATCTGAGCTGTGAGGTCTCTGGTGCAGCAGTTGTTGCCATGAGCCATGGAAATTGGTCAGAAGCTTGCTAACTCACTGAATTTTGCAGATACAAGCCTAGCCCAGCTGTGTGGGCTGATGGAAGGAGGAGTTTGAGCTGTACACAGACTTGGCCCTTCAGGCAGAGGACAACAGCAGAAAAATAAAGCTGTCATTTTACCTTATTGCAGATAAGTCAGAGGTATCTGCAGCATGCTGAAGCTCACCGCTGCCTCAAGCTTCACAGCAGCCCTGGGAGCTCTGGGGAACTACTGCTCCCTAAAGCAAAACAAAACTGTGCCCTGGGAAACATTCGCTGCTACCTGCATCTCTGGAGTCGTGATTGATTCCTTGACTCAGAACAGGATAATCTGCAGCATTCGGAATCACCCCTCGAGGGAGCAGCTTCTCCAGAAAGCACTTTCACACAACTCAGACCCGGGCCATGCAGTGGAAACCCTAAGAGAAAGGGGAGAGCTCTGGGAGGCACAATGTCACCAGAAGTGCAAGCAACATGACAACTAAGGAGAAGAGGTGGCCAGGGTTCCATATCCATAGTGAGATGCATTTACTGTGGGACACAGCATAAGCAGCCAAAAGGAGAAGTGCCCAGCACTCAGACAGCACTGTGAGGAATATGGTCAATTGAACCACCTTAGCATCCTGGGCAAGAGCAGAGGAAGATCCCAGAATTATTCAGTCAGACTTGCAAAAAAGGGGGATGGCACATCAGACAGCAATGATGATATCTTTACTTTCTTGTGTCTAAGAGGGATAATAGGAACCTTCCTGCACAGAATACAGCAATTCGATCAATACATCTATGGCTACTCAGTAATAGTGCAATCAGACTGCAATTATTTTCCTTTCATTTTTTTAAACCCCTGCAACCAAAGAGGGATAACCTAGTGCAACAAGAAGGCTGGAGATGCTGCTGAAAGGAGATGACCAACAATCAGAGGAAGCAACCATTTGGGTTCAACAGATCAGACAAGGACCTACCATCCCTGGACACAGACACTCCTGTGAGTATCCAACCATTACAGAGACACCAGAAGAAGTGGATTAAAGGAGCTATCAAGGGTGCAGTAGCACATGAGTTAAACAAGGTGACCTTGCAAGAGGGGCAAATGATTCAAAAGAAAAGGAACCAGCTTACATGACACTCAGAGGGATCCCATAGAAAGACAGAGAACCATCCAGAAGCCAACTTCACAGGAAAGAAGGAGTCTCCACAGGGAGAGGGTATTCTAGACTAGGAGTTGGCTCATTCCCAGTGTGGCCACCTGTTGATAAGGCCAAACTTTCTCCTACACTATGGCACTAGTGGAGTCTGTGGTAAAGAAAAGATTCCAAATCACCTATGTTCTAGTGACCTCAGGCAGAAAGGATGGGGAAATGGGAGGCTTGGCGTTAATTATTTGTTTGTTACACTTATAAGGTTAGGAAGATGTAGCATGATACAAGTGGAACTCAAGTGAAAAAGCCCATGTTCCCTGGTAGGACTGTTATTGATGAGACACTGATAGAACGAGGGGAATTAAGCTGGAAGCAATTCAACTCCTGGGTAGAGCTGTGCACATTTGTTTCACTTGTTCACCTTAACCTGCATTCAGCATCACACGGAGAATGAAAAACTGGATATATGTTTTGCATGGCTTCATATGGTTAGGCCAGTGAAAACAAAAGGCTTACTTCCCAAAACATGCAATGTATGCACATGAGCTAGATTGAAGAGTGGGTGTGTCACTATGTTCCTGCTGCCCATGGGAAGAGCATGGGAACAGTGGACGGCCATGCGTTGTTGCAATTATGCTTTCTTTTCCCTGATGGGTAATTAGTCTGCATGGGGCAGTTTCAGAGCTGTACTAAGTGCTGCTGGAAAGGAAGCTGCTTCTGCAAGCTGGTAAAACTGGCTCTTTCCTTTGCTTGCTCTTTGGAATGCTCTCTCTTCTGGCAAGTTCTCCAGGATTCAACACTTGGCTAAGTACCAGATTTCTGTGAGGCTTTCTTCAGAATATGAACATAACCATTTGTATGGTATGTAGAAAGCCACCTGCACATGGATCACACGTCTCCACATGGGAGGAAACTCAGTGACCCCTGCAACAGTGGTCATACCCTTTCCCTGCAGGGGGCACTCTGTAATTCTACAGAGCCAGGTAAAGGAAGAACATAGGGAAGGGGGAGAGGGGTTCACACCTGCAGAGTTCAGAGAAAAAGTACCTTCCACATGCAGATAAACCTTTGAGAAGTCTCTGAGTAGCCATGAGCCTCAAAAGCCCCAGATGTCCATTAGGAACACTGCCAGGGAGAGGAATGTCAGGAACGCATGTTTCTCACGCAGGGTTTGGGTGCCCCTGCAGCCTGTCCCACAAAGTGTAAAGTTACATGCAGTGACTTCACTCTCCAGATGGAACAATCAGGACACTGATCTGTGAGGAGAGCCTTCTATTTACATTTCCTCCCTTTTAGCCTAAGGCAGTCGGGTTAAAATCCAAAATGCCTGTGCTTACACATGGCATGGTAATGCCATCCAATGGAGGATTTCTTTTCTTCTCTTTCCTTTTTTTTGTGTGTGTGGAGGGGGGGGTGAAGATTTCCCTTGCTTCCTAAGATTTTGTTGGCTGGGCACAAGGCTGAATAAAAACAAATGTCTCAGCAAAAATAGGGTTTGCCTACAGCCATTACTTCTCCACACTCCGACAGTAAACACTGGTGCATAATGCCAGAAGACATATTTTACCTGGCGTGGCATATTTTGCCAATCTGAATGCATCCTATGTGATATGGAACACTTTTTTAACAAGAGAAAACTCTGGAGCAAGAGGGAGAACAAGACAGCAGCAACGGGGAAAGGAAAAGAGAAATATAGAAGAAACTCAGCTATTAAAAAAAACCACACACACTAGACTTGAATCTGATTTTTTGTTTGAGAAATGAGCAACTGAAAGCTGTTGTATCCCATAAGCAAGCAAGTGCTGTCATCAATGACCTTAGTGGGTGATTTGTGTGCGCCTGTTGAAACACAGTCTCATACGCTGCAGACTGGCAGGAGAAAGACTCTTCATCATCATCTGGTGGATTACTGGAACGCGATGAAGCTTTTTTGTTCTTGTTCAGAAGCCAAGAGGATTGGCTGATGCCTCAGGAGCTGGCTTTGGTTGGTGCTATAAAGTATTGGAAATAGCTAGGTTTTACATGCATCCATATCCTTTACTGGATGGAATGTCAGCCCTGATCATGTGCTTATTATGCTACTCATCACGGGCTGGCCCATAAAAAGGCTAGTAATCTGATTGACACCAGATGGACTGACTGCTCTGAAATGTCAGAGACCTGTATCTTTGGAGCTTACTATCCTGAGCTATATTTTGGTCCCTGCTCATCTTGGTTCCATTGTCCTGATGGCACATAGCACATGGAAAGCCACCAGATCCTAACCCCAACAGATTTCTGCAGGGCATGGGAGAGGAGTGAAGAAGAATTCTCAAAAAACATCACATGGGGTGAGCCTGGGGCATCTCCTTAATGTTGCTTGGCTTCCAGAATAGCCACATGGAGCTACGGTCAGCAGGGTGTAAGTAACAGCAGCCCAAAGGTTTCTCTAAATTATACTCAGAATGACCAAGTCCTTGGCTGGCCACAAGACCATTAGGATGTGGGATGTAAAAGTAGCTTAAACCCACCACTACACACACACTAAATTCCTAACAGTGACTCACTATAGTGTCAGACATGCTCTTCAACTGACAATGGTGATGTCACCTTTCAAGGTGGTGCCTCTGGGGATGATGCACTAAGATGTTATTCACTATATAGGTTTTGACCATTCTCCAGTAAACTGGGCACTAATTAGTGCCCTTTTCCCTATGATTCCAAACATTTAGTCAAAGTACATGTTGAAGAAATTACATGAAATCATCCTGTTCTTGTGGAAGCTGCTACAGATGCTCTACAACTGATTTAACTGCTGTTTTTATCTAGATCAGTGGTTCCCAAACTTTTCGGCATCACGCCCCCTTTTTGATTTTTGAGAAACACTCAAAAATTCAAGGGAATTAACTAGGACCAAAAAAGAAATAGCAGCACAACTTGCGGGGGGGGGGGGGCAGAGGGGGGGAATTGTCTCGCGTCCCCCCCCCCGGGAATTTCTTCACACCCCCCAATTTGGGAACCCATGATCATATAGATGCCATAACAAAACTCCTTCCCCAGATATTTAAATCCCGGGCTTCATTTGCAACTCCGGTTGGCCACATTACCCTACCTAGCTTGAACTAACAAGCTAGTGTAGACGTACCCTTAGGGCTTCTCTACATGGTGTCTTAATCTACATCCCTGCTCGTGTAAATGCTAAAATGTGCCGTGCACTAACTGGCTCATGCAGACACTTCCAGTATACACTAAAAGTTCTCAATGCGTGTTAACTTAGTACTTTTTGAAATGGTTGCAAAGAGGACTACATTTACCGTTTGAAACCATTTTTAAAAGTACTGCATTAAGCACACTAGGGAACTTTGAGGCTATTTCTACTCAGCAGCGTTATTTTGGAATAACTGACATTATTCTGAATTTTTTTTTAAAATGTGTCCACGTAGCAAGCCATTATTTTGAAATAATGGCGATCTGGAAGGCTTCTTACTCTGACTCTTGTAACCCTCATCTTACAAGAAGCAAGGGAAGTTGAAGGAAGAGTGTTCTTCCTTTGACTTACTGCTGAGTAGACAGTACCAAAAGTTGAATTAAGCTAATTTGACTTCGGCTAAGCAATTGAAGTAGCTGAAGTTGTGTAGCTTAATTCGACTTTTGCCTCTGTGTGCATCAAGAGTGTTGGTGCAAGCCAGTTAGTGTGTGATGCATAGGTGCGTGTTAGTATTTATGCCCCTGCTGGTGGACTAAGGCACTGTATAAACAAGCCCTTATATATGAACCAAGTTCTGGCTCCTTTCCCCCACCTCTGTAACCGAAAGAAGAGAAGACAAAATATCTTCCTGGCCAACAAAATCTCCCCATCTCCTCACCTCCCCTTCTGGGCACATGGTCCTTATGATACTCTGTACTCCAAAGTAGCACCCTGGAACTCCCATATTCATCACTGTCATATGATTATATGTTTTGTACAATGGGTGCTTTGTGGGGTATCCGTTTTGATTTGCTGAACATTAATGTCCCGTTGGATTGTAAGTTATGAAGTACTGCTATATGTGCTAGTGAAATACATTGAGAGGCTGGGAGACATCCACAATTAACCTTTCAGTTGCAACAAAGGAGCAGCTATCTCTGGCTAGACACACATTAATGGTCCATCAAGAAGAATCGACTCTCCCAAATGCTTCTGAGAAAGGGCACACAAGCAATTGGGACTGCCTAAGAAAGAAGAACTGCCTGACTTCCACATCAGGGCAAGGGTTTTTCCAGCAGCTGGAATAAAGTATAAAAGAGGGGCAGTGACCTCATCACTTGGCCTCTCCTTCCCCTACCCCATCTCAATACCTGGAAGATCATCTTGAAGAGAAGAGACTTGGAAATGGAGGGACAGGTCCCAGACTGGAAGGGAATTCAGTCCAAGTACAGTAAAACCTGGTTATCCAGCATGCTTGGGATTAGGGCATTCCGGTTATCTAAAATTTTTGGTTATCTGAAGGTCCCATTAATCTAGAAAAAAACCAATGGACAATAATAGTAAAACTCAAGTTTTTAATATTGGTAGTTTTGTAGTGTGAGGCAGTTGGTCTCACGTTTCTATTTTGAGTTAAAGATGATTAATACTTCTTAAATAAAAAATTGTTAAGCCAATCATGGTAAACCAAGCCAGAGTTGTGAGCCTGAAGATGTGATAGTATTGTGGCTGGGGGCAATGCCAGTTAAAGTTTTCTGGTTAACAGAGTGCCAGATAACAAAGGTTTCACTGTATTGGGAATTATGAGCTGCCTGTAACACGTATTAGGGTGAGAGACTGCTTGATTCAAATCTTGCTTAGTCTGTTAAAGTTAGAATTTAGACTATGTTCTGTTCTTATTTCTTTGGTAACCAATTTTGAGTTCTATGCCTGCTACATATAGTCACTTAACATTTGTTTTAAAGTTTACCTAAAACAGTGTGGTTTGGGCTGAAATGCTTTAGGAATCTCAGCTCAGATTACAATGGTAGGTGCATGGCCACTTTCTTTTGAAGAAATGGTGACCTTATTCACGAGTGTGCACTGTCCAAGGGAGTCTTGAGCCGTGCAAGATGGTATATTGCCGGGTTGCCAGGCAAGGGATGTGATGATTGGATAGTGCCTCTCTATATATAGTTCATAAGTAGCTCAAGGAGCATGCATGTTAATTAGCTGGGTGTGGGGCTCCGCATGTTGATGGCTGAGCGGTCACAAGACCTGGGGGTATTTGCTGCTGGTCACTGGCATAATTTCATGAGACCCCCCCCCCAGGTTGGAGTGTTAAGGTGGCATAGAAGTCCTACTTTTCCAGATTGTACCCTGAGTATCCCGTCACAGTCCTATATCATCATCAATACAATAATCAAAGCGAACATTGACAACAAATAGCATTGGGAAGCAGTAATGCACTGAAAGAAAGGGAAGGTTTAGAAAGGAAGATTGAATAGTTGGCCTGGTGTGTTGAGTGGGGATAGTATATGGGATGCTAGAAAGCTGGCATCCTTAGGGGGAAAAGAAACGGTTGTGATGCATGGTATCTGATATGCACTAGTGGGACAGGTTCTGTCAATGAGCGCAAGAGAAGAGATTATGTACCATACCGTTAGAAGACAGCTTTTTCTTTCCTCGTGTTGTTGTTTTATGTTAGGCATGTTGTGTGTATGAATTAAAGTAAGGTATTAATTTTAATCAAGTTCCTTTTTCAGTGTGTGAAGAAAGCAATTCTTTCTGTGATCCTTTACCACTCTGACGGGACAACAGTTCTGGATACTGAAGTCCTCCATCCAAAGAGCACATACAGCCTAGCAATAGGTGTGCAAGGCTCCCTCATACACCTTAATGTGTCCCAGCCCTTATATGAATGGTGTCACTTCTTGGGATAAGAGGACAGGTTTAAGACCCCAGGTCCTTCAAGTCCTGTTCCTCTCTACTACAGCCACCAGTAGTGATGGTAGTTGCTGGTGTGAATATTTTCAGAGTAGGAACCAAAGGAAAAACAGCTTCTCATTTAACAGAGTCATTAGGTGAGGACATTAGTGTGCTAAACAGAGCTAGTCAGAAAGTTTTCATCAAAACATTATTTTAATCAGAACATTCCAACTCAGTACAACTGAAACTTTTCAGAGGAAAGAGTCAGTGTCAAAAATATTTCTCAATATGAAAAAAAAATTAAAAGAAGTGTTAGAAATTGTTAAAATGTTGCATTTTGCCATTTTCACAATGAATACGTTTAGTTTCCTGGGTCAAAAACTATTTTTTTCTTTTAGTAATTCAAGCTAATAATAGTAAATAATAAAATAATGGTCAAGACTGAGATGTAACATTTTGATTTGACTCAAACTGAAATGTTTTTCCAATGTTCAGCTTGTGAAAGTATTTGAAAAGGACTGTTCATCTCAATTCAGGATAAAAACATTTTTTTCAAAATTTCAATATGGCAAATCCATTTCCTATCCAGCTCTAGTCCTAAAGGTTCCTTGCTTTACTCCTGCCTCAGTCCACCCTTCTCTAGCCTTGTACTTTACATTTTTTACTTTTGGTCATTTATTGTGTTTAAAGTACAGATGAAAAATGTGACTTTTTTGTGTGGTATCAGTCAATCCGAAGGACTCACAATGTCAGGTGAAATTAACTCACAGACTGTTCCAACCTACTGGAGTTATTACAGGTCTGTGCTGATGTAATTATCTTTATAATGTGCTCTTTCTATTATATAGTGTTTGTTAAAATATGACCTTTGACAACCTCATGCCGTATCGCTCTGTAGCAAAAAAAAAAAAAAAAAAAAAAGTTTCATTTTAAAAAACCCTTAATGCCTTCAGAATTGTTGCTGAAATGTCCACATCCACGTGTTTCCTTTCAGTAATTAAATAGGTTTAAGCCCTGACAGGGGAGACTTCTAGTGCTAAGGCCAATTGTTAGAGAGAGGCTAGTAAAACAGTCACATTTTTCATTTTCAAGGCAAAAATATAAGAGAGAGCAACATTTGAATGAGCAGCAGAAGGAAGCAGCTCTCCAGAACAACCAGAGCACCAGGGTGTCTCAGCTGGAGTAGACTGACCTGGCTCCATTAAACTCAATGGAGCTGTGCCAATTTATACTGGCTGAGCACATGGCTTAGAATCTTTCAATATAGTTTTCTCAAGTTTGGCAAGCCTGTGGGCCCTCTTCTATCACGTTAGGGTGCAGAGCATTAAATTCACATTTAATTAAAAGGGGAAAGGCATAGGACAGTCCCCATTTATGGAAAAAAAACATGCACAAATGTAAAGAGAATAAAAGCTTCAAAGGGGTGGCCGAGTTAGTCTGTAACAGGAAAAACTAAAAAAACAACAAATAGTCTGATAGAACTTTAAAGACTAGCAAAATATGTAGATGGTATCATGAGCTTTCGTGGGCACAGCCCATCTACATATTTTGTTAGTCTTTAAAGTGCTACCAGACTATTTGTTGGTTTTTTGTTTTTTTAGTTTTTCCTGTAAAGAGAATGGCACTGCTTTAAAAAAAGCTCATAATTATTTTTGATTACCAATACCATTACAGAAGCATGTCTTAACACTCAGGTCCCAATTCCCCAACTCTTGGCATCTTTTACTTCCTCTCCCATGCCCAAAATTCAGCGAGAGGGCCCCACCAATGTCTCTTCGTAGCAGCTACAGCACTTCTGCTACATACAATCTCAATAGGTTATTGAATACAAATTATTTTCTCAGAGACAAATAGTAAATTTGCTCAATCCTGAAAAGTGACTAAAAAAACCCCCCTGTGTACACTGTGGCTTATTCATTCTATAACAAAGTTACTTAGATATTTGTTAGCAGTAGTCAGCCTGCACATTCATCCAGGGATCTAAAAGTCAGACAGGGTTCTTTTCCACTTGTGCATTATCATCTGTATAAACAGCCTTCAGGACTGATTCTTCCCCTTCAGTTACACTTCAGCAGTTCCATTGCTTTTGACATTGCTGGACAGATGTGAACAGGGAAAGAATTTGGCCTCACTATTAGAACACTGTTAAAAATTCTAATGAAGATGTGTGAACAGGAACAGAATACAACTTACCCTTTCAGAGTTGTGCAGGCTTATTAGGAAAGCCAGTAAAAATGTTAAATGAAATCCTGGCCCAATGAAAGTCAATAGCAAAATTTCCATAGATTTTCACAGGACCACTTTGATTTTTGTCACTCAATTCAGTGGGTCAGAATCTGCTGCTTAAAGAAGTTCCATTTTTACAATCACTTTTTAGTCTTATTGCGCTTTAAACAGTTCTTCTTCTGCCTTTCTGGAATGGTAAGATGTGTATTAACAAGTCTCCATGTCATTCCCTCGCTGCTCACATTTTTTTCTCCTCTGCACATCTCCAGGGGCATCCTTTGATGCTTCCCACCTGCATGATTTTTTTTAATAGGATAGAAATCCATTTATGTGCTTACCATTGCAATAAAAGGGAGCATTGCACACCATTTTCAAACACGTACAATATAGCTTTGCTAACAAGGGCAGAATTTGACACGAAGATTCATCACACTATGATTGCCTTTAAGTGAAAAGCAATATCTAGCTACCAGTTAAATAGTTCAGATGAGATTTGTAGTCCACATAGGTCTTATACTTGTGTGTTGCAAACTAAGATGCTGACTCAGGAAAGCCCTTAAGTGCATGCTTAAACTAAAGCATGCTGTTAAGTCACAATGATATCAATTAAATGTAAACGCATGCTTAAATATCCTTTCTGTATATAGTGGTTTTTGTCAATCAGTGCCTAGGTATTTAGACACCAGTTGCTGAGCACTTGAGTAAAAAATAAAATAAAATAAAAAAAAAGAGTAAGGCCATTCTTTGTCGTGACTTGTGTAAGTAAATGCAGTATGTACACAGGTAAAAACTTAATGCTTTCTTTAGCAAAACTCTAAAGTGTTCTCCACACTGACGTCTTGTTTACTAGGTAGCCCTGGAAGTGCCAGGTTTCATTTATTACAGTATGAAGGCCTGAAAGGGACATGTAATTACAGGTTGAAGATGGAACAAAGCTGCTGAGTACTTTCCTCCCTGATGGCAGTAAAAGCAGCTCAGCTCTTTCAATATCTTGTGCTCGTGATGATTGGCACCCTTAGTGAACTGTACAGGAAATGTCATAACTAGCCTGCAAACATACTACTTTCTCTAAGTACATTTGTCTTCTTCAGATATAATGTTAGGTGCTGAAACTTTAAAAGAGGGCAACAGGTTGAAAAGCCCACAAAAAGCAGCATTTTTTAAAAATAATCATTTAGAGACATCCAAACTGGTACTTTAGGGCAGAAGAAAAGGGCATCCCTTGTCTTTAAAACAGATACGGCTAGGCATTACCTTTTCTACTTGTTCACTATAAGCAGACGTACAAAATGCAATCAAAATATTTTGTCCTTCTGCAGTTGTTGGGAGGTATCAAGAAAGAGTCTTCAATTACAGTGATTTGGACTGGAGATATTATAACACTGATAAAAGCAAAGAAGTTTGAGAGTAACATTCTGGCATTCAAAAGAGAGGAAAAAGAAAATGCTGCATATACAAAACATTCGACAACCAGTCATTAAACCAGGAAGTGGTGTTTTGAGCAAATGATGTCTGCAGAGCATTTGATTGTGTAGCGCTATTCAGCAGAGCCCTAATGTAACAAACCTGGAAGAATGAAATGTGATTTCTGCTCAATTCCCCCTTTCTCCTCTTAATGGGAGTGTCGGTATCTCTTCCTCTCGCCACCCCGTGGTTTCTCTCAAAATTTAAACAGATGTAGTACTCTCTACTTCCACGCACAACATCCAATTTTATTCTAAGTGTTAGAATTTTAGCTTGATGGGATTTTGAAAGAACAGACAAGTGTCTTTATCGTACACTCCCAAGTTATGCTAGCAAATCAGTAATGAAACGTCAATATGGCTTGTTCTGGCTTGAGAACTACCAAAGCAGCATATAAGCAACAGGCACAACTCTCCTCAAAAGTGAGCTACCAATGAATTGAGGAGTAGTCCCCCTCTTTAGCAAGAGGAGCCTGCATGCCTCTGTATACATTGCACACATAACTGAAAAGCTCATGCTTCACATTTCTTTCTGCAAGGTCCCAGAATAGCCACGCTTGACACAACTAACAGTCCCATTTTTCTGCAACATCCTTGCTCACATCATCTGGTGGTAATCTGAATTCCCCTGCATGTCACTCCTGCACAGAGCTAGAGATGCAGCTGTGTTAGTCTGGTGTAGCTGAAACAAAAGACAGAACTATGTAGCACTTTAAAATGCTACATAGTTCTGTCTTTTGTTTCAGCTGCACAGAGCTGACCTTATATTATTGTTGTCTTCCCAAGTTAGACACAAAGAAGCAAACAGTCAGGATTCAGCAGATAAACACTTTGTAAATGAGATCAGTGCCTAAGGACTTGACTGGCCTTGTAAGCACAGTCCTTTATCAGAACATCATTCTGGAACTGCCCTATTGTAGGAGTTGGCAAAATTCAGTGGTCCAGTGCTAAACCCTTTTATGGAGTGCAGCCTGGGTCAGAGCTATGGTCTTGCTCACTTCACACAGGTTTCGGTGAACCATGCTTCTGCAGGGGAGTAAGGAAAGGAGACTTCCTCGTACATCCAGAGCACGGGGGCTAGAATTCTACCTGATCCTTATGTGCACTTTGAGAATACAGAATCGGGCCCTAAATTGTTTGTGATCAAGGTTTATTAATTAACTTAGCAGGCAGTCAATGAACATCATTGTTCGGAAAAAACTTCATGTCCTCTGCTTCAAAACATCTTAAAAAATTACAAATTATAAGCCCAAACGATCTGGGAAAAGGGGTAAACAGTAAGATGGCAAAATTTGCAGATGATACTAAACTATTCAAGATAGTTAACACCAAAGCAGACTGTGAAGAGCTTCAAAAAGATTTCACCAAACTAACTGATTGGGCAACAAAATGGCAAATGAAATATAATGTTGGTAAATGTAAAGTAATGCACATTGGAAAAAATAATCCCAACTATACATACAAGATGATGGGGACTAATTTAGCTATAACTACTCAAGAGAGAGATCTTGGAGTCACTGTGGATAGTTCGCTGAAAACATCCAACGTGCAGCAGCAGTCAAAAAAAGGCAAACAGAATATTAGGAATCATATAAAAAAGGATAGAGAATAAAACAGAGAACATCTTATTGCCTCTATATAAAACCATGGTACTCCCACATCTTGAATATTGTGGACAGACATGGTTGCCTCATCTCAAAAAGAGATATATTGGCATTGGAAGAGGTTCAGAAAGGGCAACAAAAATGATTAAAGGTTTGGAATGGGTCCCATATGAAAAGGGATTAAAAAGACTGGGACTTTTCAGCTTAGAAAAATGAAGACTAAGGGGGATGTGATGGAGGTCTATAAAACATGACTGGTGTGGAAAAAGTGAATAAGGAAAAGTTATTTACTTGTTCCCATAAGATAAGAACTAGGAGTCACCACATGAAATTAATAGGTAGCAGGTTTAAAACAAACGAAAGGAAGTTTTTCTTCACACAGAGCACAGTAAACCTGTGGAACTCCTTGCCAGAGGAGGTTATGAAGACCAGGACTTTAAAAGGGTTCAAGAAAGAACCAGATAAACTCATGGAGGTTAGGTCCATCAATGGCTATTAGCCAGGATGGGTAGCAATGGTGTCCCTAGCCTCTATCAGAGGCTGGGAATGGGTGACGGGAGAGGGATTGCTTGAAGATTCCCTGTTCTGTTCACTCCCTCTGGGGCATCTGGTACTGGTCACTGTCGGCAGACAGGATACTGGGCTAGATGGGCCTTTGGTCTGACCCAATATGGCCGTTCTTATGTTCTTAAGCCCAATCCTGAGGCTATGTACCATCATATGAGTCATGGAAGCCCCTTATCACCACTATCTGTACCAACTGTGCAATAAACATGAAAAGCCTAAAGTGCCATCTGACACTTCTCCTTTGGGGTAGGTAGTACAAAGCCAGACATTCTACTTCAGTTTAGGCCCATAAGAATTTCTACACTAAAGCTACAACAATTCCCATGAAGCTTCTTCAGGTGAGGGGATAGAGGTGAGCAAGGGCATTCTCACAAGTTCCACCCATGAACCACACTCCACCTACTTAAGACAACAAAATCAAGGGCCAGATGAATGAATTTCAAATGTGAGTAGGGTAGCTAACCCCTCTAGTTGGATTTGGAAACTCAAACCTTTTGCCTCTACATTTCACAGACTAGCATGTGGAACCCTTGAACTCCATGATGAATTACAACTTTTTAACTTGTTTCCATCTACGTCAGCACAGAAATACAACAATGGTCTAAATAAGAACATAAGAACGGCCATACTGGGTCAGACCAAAGGTCCATCTAGCCCAGTATCCTGTCTGCCGACAGTGGCCAGCACCAGGTGCCCCAGAGAGGGTGGACCGAAGACAATGATCAAGCGATTTGTCTCCTGCCATCCCTCTCCAGCCTCTGACAAACAGAGGCCAAGGACACCATTTTATCCCCTGGCTAATAGCCTTTTATGGACCTAACCTCCATGAAATTATCTAACTTCTCTTTAAACTCTATTATAGTCCTAGCCTTCACAGCCTCCTCTGGCAAGGAGTTCCACAGGCTGACTACACGCTGTGTGAAGAAGAACTTTCTTTTATTAGTTTCAAACCTGCTACCCATTAATTTCATTTGGTGTCCTCTAGTTCTTCTATTTAGGGAACTAATAAATAACTTCTCTTTATCGGCCCTCTCCACACCACTCATGATTTTATATATCTCTATCATATCCCCCCTCAGTCTCCTCTTTTCTAAACTGAAAAGGCCCAGTCGCTTTAACCTCTCCTCATATGGGACCCGTTCCAAACCCCTAATCATTTTAGTTGCCCTTTTCTGAACCCTTTCCAAGGCCAAAATATCTTTTTTGAGGTGAGGAGACCACATCTGTACACAGTATTCAAGATGTGGGCGTACCATAGTTTTATACAGGGGCAGTAAGATATTCTGGGTCTTATTTTCTATCCCTTTCTTAATAATTCCAAGCATCCTATTTGCCTTTTTAACTGCTGCTGCACACTGTGTGGAAGTTTTCAGAGAACTGTCCACGATAACTCCAAGATCTCTTTCCTGATTTGTCGTAGCCAAATTAGCCCGCATCATACTGTACGTATAGTTGGGGTCATTTTTCCTGATGTGCATTACTTTACACTTATCCGCATTAAATTTCATTTGCCATTTTGTTGCCCAATCACTCAGTTTGGTGAGATCTTCTTGGAGTCCCTCACAGTCTGCTTCTGTCTTGACTATCCTAAACAGTTTGGTATCATCTGCAAACTTTACCACCTCACTGCTTACCCCTTTCTCCAGATCATTTATGAATAAGTTGAACAGGATTGGTCCTAGGACTGACCCTTGGGGGACACCACTAGTTACCCCTCTCCATTCTGAAAATTTACCATTTATTCCTACCCTTTGTTTCCTGTCTTTTAACCAGTTCTCAATCCAAGAAAGGACCTTCCCTCTTATCCCATGGCCATGTAATTTACACAAGAGCCTTTGGTGAGGGACCTTGTCAAAGGCTTTCTGAAAATCTAAGTATACTATATCTTCCGGAATCCCCTTGTCCGCATGTTTGTTAACCCCTTCAAAGAACTCTAATAGATTAGTAAGACAGGATTTCCCTTTACAGAAACCATGTTGACTTTTTTCCAACAAATTATGTTCTTCTACATGCTTCACAATTTTATTCTTTACTATTGTTACAACTAATTTGCCCAGTACTGAAGTTAGACTTACCGGTCTGTAATTGCCCAGATCGCCTCTAGAGCCCTTTTTAAATATTGGTGTCACGTTAGCTACCTTCCAGTCATTAGGTACGGAAGCCGATTTAAGGGATAGGTTACAAGCCACAGATAATAGTTCAGCAATTTCCCATTTAAGTTCTTTTAGAACCCTTGGATGAATGCCATCCGGTCCCGGAGATTTGTTAACATTAAGTTTTTCTATTTGTTCCAAAACCTCCTCTAATGACACTTCAATCCGGGACAGTTCCTCAGATTCATCACCCACAAAGGACGGTGCAGATTTGGGAATCTCCCCAACGTCCTCAGCCGTGAAGACTGAAGCAAAGAAATCATTTAGTTTCTCCGCAATGGCTTTATCGTCCTTGATTGCGCCTTTTATAGTTCGATCGTCTAGAGGACCCACAGGTTTTTTAGCAGGCTTCCTGCTTCTAATGTACTTAAAAAACATTTTGTTATTTCTTTTTGAGTTTTTGGCTAGCTGTTCCTCAAAATCTTTTTTTGCTTTTCTTATTACATTTTTACACTTGATTTGACAGTGTTTATGTTGCTTTCTATTTATCTCACTAGGATTGGACTTCCACTTCTTGAAAGATGCCTTTTTGTCCCTCGCTGCTTCTTTTACATGGTGGTTAAGCCACGGTGACACTTTTTTAGGTCTCTTGCTATGTTTTTTAATTTGGGGTATACATTTAAGTTGGGCCTCTATTATGGTGTCTTTAAAAAGTTTCCATGCAGCTTGCAGGGATTTGGCTCGAGTCACTGTGCCTTTTAATTTCTGTTTAACTAGCCTCCTCATTTTTGTGTAATTCCCCTTTTTGAAATTAAATGCCAGGGTGCTGGACTGCTGAGGTGTTCTACCCACCACAGGAATGTTGAATGTTATTATATTATGGTCACTATTCCCAAGCGGTCCTGTAACGGTTATTTCCTGGACCTGATCCTGCACTCCACTCAGGACTAAATCGAGAATTGCCTCTCCCCTTGTGGGTTCCTTTACCAGCTGCTCCAAGAAGCAGTCATTTAGGCCATTGAGAAATTTTATCTCTGCTTCTCTTCCTGAGGTGACATGTACCCAGTCAATATGGGGATAATTAAAATCCCCCATTATTATAGAGTTCTTTATTTTGGTAGCCTCTCTAATCTCCCTCAGCATTTCAATGTCAGTATGATTGTCCTGGTCAGGTGGTCGGTAATATATCCCTACTGCTAATTTCTTATTATTGGAGCATGGAATTACTATCCATAGCGATTCTATTGAACATGTTGATTCATTTAATATTTTTATTTCATTTGATTCTACATTATCTTTCACATACAGTGCCACTCCGCCACCCACACGGCCTGCTCTATCCTTCCGATATATTTTATATCCCGGTATGATTGTGTCCCACAGATTTTCCTCATTCCACCAGGTTTCAGTGATGCCTATTATGTCAATCTCCTCCTTTAATACAAGGTACTCTAGTTCACCCATCTTATTAGTCAGACTCCTAGCATTTGTGTAGAAGCACTTTAAAAATTTGCCACTGCTTATTTGTCTGTCCTTCCCTGATGCATTGGATTCCTTTATATGAGGTTGTTTGTCTGCTCTGCCCCATGGTTTGTCCCCTCCCCTCCTCTCTTTCTGACTACAGCTTAGAGACTCTCTATCAATAGATTCTCCTCTAAGAGAAGTCTCCCTCCAATTTACGTGCATCTCTGCACCAATCGGCTTTCCCCCATCTCTTAGTTTAAAAACTGCTCTACAGCCTTTTTAATGTTTAGTGCCAGTCTGGTTCCACCCTGGTTTAGGTGGAGCCCATCCTTCCTGTATAGGCTCCCCCTCTCCCAAAAGTGTCCCCAGTTCCTAATAAATCCAAACCCCTCTTCCCTACACCATCGTCTCATCCACGCATTGAGACTCTGAAGCTCTGCCTGCCTTCCTGGCCCTGCGCGTGGAACTGGAAGCATTTCCAAGAATGCCACCATAGAGGTCCTGGATTTCAGTCTCTTTCCTAGCAGCCTAAATTTGGCCTCCAGGACATCTCTCCTTCCCTTCCCTACGTCATTGGTACCTACATGTACCACGACCACCGGCTCCTCCCCAGCACTACGCATAAGTCTATCTAGTTGACTCGAGAGATCCGCAACCTTCGCACCAGGCAGGCAAGTGACCATACGGTTCTCCCAGTCATCACAAACCCAACTATCTATGTTTCTAACAATTGAATCACCCACTACTAACACCTGCCTCTTCCTAACTGGCATTCCCTCCCCCTCAGAGGTATCCTCAGTGCAAGAGGATACCGCAACATCCTCTGGGAAGAGGGTCCCAACTACGGGATGGTTTCCCTCTGCTCCCATTGAATGCTCTGTTCCCTTGAGACTTTCATCCTCCTTAAGAGCACTGGGACTCTCAGACTGGAGGTGGGACAGTACTACAATGTCCCGGAAAGTCTCATCAACATATCTCTCCCTCCCTTAGCTCCTCCAGTTCAGCCACCCTGGCCTCCAAAGCCCGAACCCGGTCTCTGAGGGTCAGGAGCTCCTTGCAATGGGTGCACACATATGCCACCCGCCCACAGGGCAGGTAATCATACATGTTACACTCGACGCAATAAACAGGATAGCCCCCACTCTGCTGCTGGGCTTCTGTCTCCATTTTTCTGATGAATAAGTTTAAGCAGAAACTGGGATTCTTTTTAAACCTCTGGAATATAGATTATTATAAGAGTTGTTTTTAAGAAGGTCAGAAGTCCCTAGTGCCCTCTAACCTCCCCCTCTAAACTCCCTCGCCAAACTCCCTGTTAGCTGTTCCTGTTCACAAGCTCCCTGGTCGCTGAGTCACAGGCTTATATAGCTCTGGTAGCCCCTCCCCCTGACTGAGGCTCAGCCAATTAACAGAGGCTTCTAGATTTCAAACCTTTTAGAAGCTCCTTCAAACAAACAAACCAACCAACCAACCAACCAAACACAAGCTCAGCACACAGCAAATAACTCCCCCACACACAAACACACACTCCAGACAGCCACTTACCACAAGGGTCCCGCTTTTACTCCTCTTTTACCTGGAGAACTCCCTCGCCAAACTCCCTGTTAGCTGTTCCTGTTCAGACTCAGATTGCTTGCGAAGTGAATTTATAGCAAGCAATCTGTCCCTGTGAAATAGTTTCAAGACAATGTTGAGAATTGTAGCAAAGCTGGAGTTTGCTATACTGTATAGTTCTCTTCATTGGAATACTTTTAATTGGTGAGCTACTACAAAGCTCTACTTTTTAATATAGAAAGATTTTTTTAAAAAAATCAGGTAAATGCCAGTTTTAAAACCTTTTCAAAACTGATTTTTGTTTAAATAACCTCTTGTCTTAGTCAGGACCACCATTGGCTTGAGATGGTTGCCATCCACTTAACAGGAACATTAGACTAATTACAAGGTTCTATTGTACTTTAATAGAGCAGGGTATGGTTCTATAGGTCCATCCAAACTCCTTGTGTCTGCAGGACTGGACTAGAAAATTCATGAAAACATCCTGGACTAGATCAAGGCCCCAACTATGGCCACTTCATGCCATAAGAGCTGCCTTAACTTTCAGAGCTCTTTCCAGTAACCACAAGTTAAAGCCATCCTGGACAGCCAGTTTCGCAGTTGTCCCCAGGATTGGGTGGCAGGAGGCAGATAGAGGTTACTTTGTACCACCTGACTCTCCTTGCTATGTCCTGTGCCAACCGGTGCTTAGCCAGCCAGAGATTTGGGGCCTTTTCTGCTTTCACTTAGGATCAGAACCAGGTATGTAACTATAACAAGAAAAGAAGGCTTAGCCTAATTTCTTCCCAGATGTAGCTGGGGTTAGTTCATTGGGACTGGAGACGTTTTCAAGTTCATTTTATCTGCCCCAGCTCAATTCCCCAAGGGCCAAATTATTTTCTCAACCGCAAAGGCATAAATCCAGAGGGGCTCCTAACACATGAACAGCTGGGCAACAGGGTAGGTTTCCCTGGAGAATAGGACATGGTAATCTGACAGCAAAGAATGTTCAAAGTGCAAACAAGTGTGTCATTAATTACTAGAAGCACCTCTGCCGGTGAGAAATACCACAAGCAGGGGAGACTGCATCACTTTGTCTCAGAGACACACAGTGGGGACAAATAATAACCTGTTTTAATGAAAAGTATCCTGAGTGCAGCACTGGCTGCCAGGAAAGAGTGCATGGTACCAATTTATTACCCATGCTTTTAATAAGCAAAAGAATAGTTGTATGATCATGACAAATCTGAATATCCATTTTCATGAGAGAACTGCGCCATCCTTGAAAAACGATGCTGAACCGAGCTGCAGCACTATTCATATCCTAAACGGCTCCAAACAGAGTAACGCAGCGCAGTGACATAGCTTCTCTGGAGCCACTTGGAAGCATCCCCTCCAAAGCTCTATTTATGCAAATCTGCAAACAGTGGATTGACAAGACACTTTGTCTGCAAGATCCGCTTATTAACGTCTCTGTACGACTGACTGTCATCACACATTGTAAGAAATCCATCATGAGGTCTCAGGCTTCTCTATACAAGACATTTTGCAGCTTTATGAAGCTCCACGTGTCGGTAAGTAATGAATGATGCGAAGCAAGCTCGGGGGAGCCAGGAACACATTGACACAGATCTACGAGCCAGCCGTAAAATGGTGGATTACATGTCATTCACAGACGGCAGTGGCCCAATCTGCTAGCCCTGCCATTTCCAGCGCTTTCAAATTGAATGTCATTGAGATGCATGAAGTGCAGGATGTACGGAAGAGTTACCAACAATCTTTGAGCATCCCAGCACTACAGTGACATCAACATGGGCTGTAAGAATTGTGACCTGCTTCAGCATGTGATTTAACACTAATTTCCAACTCCATGATCTGTCAGCTCAGACAATGGCACCAAGAGAAATGACTGTTTTAGAAAACTAGAACACTTCATAAATTTGATTTGTATTTGCTTCTGAATACAAGTTAGTGATAGTTTTCTCTCCCTCTATTTCTTTAATAGAGCACTTGTCTAAAGTTTTTCCTGTGGTATAGATCTCCTTTGTATCCAGGCATCCAATTTTGACAAATGTAGAGTCAAATGTTGGGAACACCCCTACTGCCTCTATGTGGAGTTTCCAGGTATGGAATCTTGGGGCACTACTGCTCTTTTGATAACATTTGTCTTATGATACCCCTCATCAATAAGATGCTGCCTCTGTTTACTCATGTTCACGAAGGATTGGGTTTGTTTGGATGGGGTAGAACCCAGCTAGTTCAGATTTCCACCACAACTTCTTGACCAGCCCTAACTCCCATGAAATGCAAACAATAAGAAATACTTGCAATTTTATTATACCTGGCACTGAGATGGATGCGACAATGACAACTGAGTCCCATTTTGTGGTGGGAGCCATAGAAAGCAGTATGAAAATAAGATATTAGATACTGAGATGATGGATAGTAAGAAAGGATACATCACACACACACACGTAGGCCCATTTCTCCATCTACAGGATATGAGCAGCGTTCCCTGTATAACAGTGGTTCTCAAATTTTTTGGCCCATGGCCCACCCCACTCAACACAAACCTTTCTGCAGACCACTAGGCAACCACTACTGATGGGAAAATGCCTTTTACTTTTACTAAATTATTCATGTTAGGCTACTGGAGCATAAAAATGTCAATATGCAGCTAGAACATAAAGGGGCATATATAACTGATAATAAATATTATTAATCAAATCAAAATAATTAAACAATTTAAGTGCTTTAACTTCATCATGTTAGTTTAGTAAGCTTTGTTTTAAAGTAAAATATTAGTTTATGTCCAACACAAAAGGTTTCAGTATTGTCTTGATATACGTCAGGGGAACCTTTTTTGGGTCAGAGACCACTGACCCACAGAAAAAAAAAAATCAGTTAGGGGCCACACAAAAGTGAGAAGCAACCTCCCCCAAAGCCCCAGCCTTCTTTGATGTGGCCCCCGACTGAGATACTTCACTCTCCTGGTGCTCCAGCCCCACGGGGGAGCAGAGGGAGCAGGGAGGATCAAAGTTCAGGGCTTTCCACAGGCCAGATTAACTTCTCTGGGATCCTGGGGATAGTACATTTTGTGCCCCCCTAGGCTTTTGGGGTGGGGCAAAATTGAGGGGGTTTAGTATGCCAGAGGGGGCCGTCAGGGAGTGGGACAGAGGTGTAGAATCTCTACAAGAGGTGGGGTGCAGGAGCAGGCTGGGGGTAGGGTGTCTGGCTGGGAAGGAGGGTGCAGGAGTGTGCTGGAGAGAGGCAGGGTGCTTGGCAGGAAGGGGTTCCATGGTCTTGGCATGAAATAGGTGGAGGGGCGCTTACCTGGCTTCTTGTCCCCCACGAGTCCCAGGCTCCACCTCCCGCTGCTCCCATTGGCCACGATCCTGGCCAACGGAAGCATCAGGGAAAGCCTCCAGGCAGCACTTCTCTGTACTGCCATTCCCCTAGCTGGGGGAAGGAGGAAAATGGCAGCACACAGAGCTGCTTGCTCCCCCCACAAGCTGGATCTGGATCACAAGGCTCGGGGCTCTCCCCCCCCCCCCACAGTGGGAAGCTGGCGCTGGCGCATAATCTTGTAGGGGTTGCAGGGTTGGAGTACTAGCGCAGGCTCCCTACTGTGCGGGAGGGAGCTGAGCCTTGAGCCACGGCCCACCTACATGACAGCCCTGGACCACTAGTGGTCCATGGACTGCACTTTGAAACCACTGCTGCAGAATAAATAATAAAAATAATGTTGGCTATTCGGACAAGATTATAAAGCTGTGCGCTTGGGTGGCCACACAAGAGAGATTCAGGTGCCTCCCAGCTGATTAGCGGAGTGCCCACTACCAGCAGAATGTGTTTTGACTGGTGGTGCATTTCCACACATCTCGGTGCACATGACAAAATTTATTCTGCACATGTATGGACAAATTAGAGGAAACATTGGATATGAGCCATTCCCTTCGGCTCCAATAGTAGTTATTCATATCTTAATGTTTTGGTTTGCAGTTGCGAATCGTGCCCCAGAAGAGGGAAAAAAAGACATACAAACAGAAGGTGAGATGGTGGGAGACAGCTGGCTAAATCTTCAGCCTAGTTCCAATCAGTCAAAAGAGATATGCTGCTTTATATCAGTTGAAATTGGGCCTTCAATTCTCTTGACATGGAGCATTTAGAAGCAATATTTATGTTTATTCATGTATAGACTAAATAGTTGAAGAAAGATGGCATCTGTTTATTGGTAATTTGTTAGATCTCCTAGTACTACACTAGTATGTACACTTTTCATTGCTTCTTGTGCATGGGTAGAAGCAGAAATGCACAGTATGTACATACAAAGTACAATTTTTAATTTCTTATGGGGGCGGCATTTCTTATGTCAACTAGGAATGTTGTACATCCCTGTTAGACAGCTCGAGATCTCTATCACCTGTAACTTCTAGGATAATGTGCAATGGTAAGTCTTTCTTGGTGGACTAGGGGCATGCTGACAGCAACACTGTGTGAGTGCTGTAGGGAGGGAATGGTTCAGTCAATTTGTACGCAGAGTTCAACTTCCTAAGTACACCCTTTGTTGCCACTAGGGTTCCTCAAAGTGTTCTTTTAATTAGAATCCATCTACAATTTCCAAATGCTTTGAAATCTAAAAGATGTAGAAATTTTTCTGGATTTAAAGTGCTACAAATAATTATTGAATCACTGATCAAAATCTACACTAAAATTTCAGACTTTTAGATTTAGATAAGTATGTGTTAAAATGCCGATATGAAAAAGATCTTGGACCCTAACAATTAAACTTGAAACTATAAAAGATAGACACGCAAGTAGCAAAATAAATCATATTCAAATAACAAATTAACTCAGGCTGTCACTAAATCAGAAGAACAAATTAGCCCCTTTAACCTCTCCTCAAGAGCCCTCAAGCTTTCACCAAAACTCAATCAAATAAATGGCTTTTTTAGCATATACAGTGATGGTTCCTCCAGTTTGGGCTATTTGAACCAACCTGCTGGATATAAATTGCTAGATCTTCTTCTTTGCTAATACAATTCCTTTTTTTTTTTTCTACTCAGCTTTTTGCATCAAAGATTCCTCTCTGTGTCTTTCTTTTTTAATCTCAGTGCCTCTATTCCTTTCAGTTCTCTATTTTCTTCTCACAAGGGAGGGTGAAAGAGATCTAAAAACTCAGAAAACAATTTGTCACACATCTGAAACAAACCAAGAGCTTCTGGAAAAGAAAAAGCAAAGAAGAAGAAGAAAAAGAAAAAAATAATGTTGGTTATTCAGAAATGATTATCAACAGAGGCCCTGACCGCTGAGCTATTGAAAGAAAACTGTCTCAGGTGGCTAAGCAGAATGGAAAGTTCACAAGAGAACCACCTCCCATCATCCATAAACTGTAATAAGTATTTACAAATAATTAAGGAACAGGTCCTGGAAGATATAGGATGTCTCCTACAAGGCACTGAGAGCTTTGTGCTGCCTTTGTGCTCAGTGGGAACAGAGAGCACTCAGCATTTTGCAGCATTAAGCGCCAGGCCTTTAAGCTCAATTGCCATATCTGAGATTCTGGCTGGAAGTGGCTACCTTCCAAGCAGTGATTTTTATGTTCACAGAAATATGAAAAACTAATGCTGAACAATGTAAACCTATTTTCCCTTTTGCTTTAATACTGGTCATAAACCATCATAAACCAATCTTTAAAATTAAATGTTAAGCACCAAAGTCCATCCATTCACTAAAATATACAAGCAGATTTATGGGGGTTATACATACACTGCTAGTGTCATACGGAATTCTGAATAGAGCCCTGTGCACTATTTAATTTTTAATCCTGCTTCTATGCATCCTTGCAATACCCACTTCCACTGCCAACCACTCCCACATTTTTTTCTAGCATTTTTATCCCAGTCCCACCCACAAAAACCTGAGATCCTGCAAATCCCACACACACACACACACACACACACACACACACACAAAAGACAGATTCTCCCATGCTTCCAAATAAATAAACCTCACAATGGTCATACACACAATTTTTACCACTGAAAGAATACAACAAATTTTGCTTTCATCATGTAGAAAAACACTTTAATTCTTGGTATAACTAGACAGCAAGTCTTTTTCTATCACTTGTTTAAATTTAAGAATTACAATTTGACTATGTTTTCATGCAAATTACCTCAGTCTGTTTCTCCTTCCTCCCCCCCCCCCCAATCCCACTATTATGGCAACGAGCAGGCTCGCCATCAGAGGGGAGCAAAGGGGGGCAGTTGCCCCGGGATCCAGGGATTCAAAAGGGCCTGAGGGTCCCAGCTGCTGTTCATATTCTCCAGCAGCAGCTGGAGCCCTGGGCCCTTTAACTTACTGCCAGAGTTCCAAGCAGCAAGCTGTGGGCAGTGCTGCAGGGCTGACTGGGGGAGCCTAGCCTCCAGCCCCACCCTATGACCTCGGCCCTTCCAGGAGCGCAAAGCCACTGTCCCCATCCCCCCCACCATGGAGTCTTCTGTGACCCGTGGGATCCCAGTCCTGCTGCAGGGCTCTGATGTTGATTTTTTGTGCAAAATGGCCACCACCAGCACTTGGTTCAGAAATATCAGCCATAGCGAAAACCCTGGGGCCCACCTCATTCCTGAAGTAATTCTACAGAGGTCAGTAGGGGCACAAAGGAAGAATCTGGCTGTCATACTGGTTTAGGGCAAATTGTCTCCAGTGGCTGAGAATTCATCAAGGAGCCAGTTACAACTCTCTGATTCTGAAAGCCAGTCTGTGCTGGAGCAAATGAGTTGCTCTACTTTAGATCATTAATGCAGCATCCTTATTGCACTAGCAGAACCCATATCAGTGGAGGATATATAATGTAGTGCAGAGCTCCAAATGCCCCCTTCTCCATCTCTCTAATCCCTTGCACACCCCCTGCACTGCATGTGGGACTGCAGCTGCAGCAGGACCAGACTCTGACAGCTTTACACCAGAGGGGATTTCTTCAGCACCAGAGAAATTCCCTTCCAGTCATGAGCAGCCAGAATCCAGTCCTTTTGCACTGCCTGGGTAGAGCTGCCTTTTATCTTCATAAGATTTTATCTTCACAAGCTTTCATAATTTATTCACAGCATGAATGCCAGTCATCCTGGTGATCTTTTAGACTGTTAAGTTGAGCAAATGAAGTTGCCTTTTCCTAAAAGGTCTCATGATAATTTTCACACTATAAGAATTGTAGTCCTGGCCTCCTAGAAAATTCCATTTTAAGAAATTATATTCTGCAGACCTAAATATTTGGTTTTAGTTTCAAATAGTTAAATCATTCTTCACATCTGTTCCTAAAATACTAATGCATAGTTTTGCTAGCACAGACTGGCCATCATGTTTCCACCTGCCAGGTGACTCGAGTGCTTTGGGAGTTTTTGTAATAGAAAAATGCAACATATTTTAATAACCTTTTAGCTCTGCCCATATTAACTGCGACAAACAAACAAACAAATGTTCTCCCAACAGAGACTTTTTTTTGGACCTCTGTTTCAGAGTACAGTTCTCTTGAAATAACCAAATGATGAAGTTTTCAGATGAGCTCAGCTTGTGCCCCTCTGAAAACATAATTCACACAGACCTCACTTTTCAGGGCTGGACATTGTGCGGGGAGAAATCAAGAGAGATCTCAGCAAACAGAAGCTAGTTATCCTGATGAAAGATCTCAAAGCTATAGTAACTGCGACCCTTAACATCTCCTTTGCACTATTCGGAAAATAAGAACATATTGTGCACTGATTCTTCTTTGCTCTGAAAACTGAAAGCAGTCCTTGGTACATTTGCGTCTGAACCTGTAATCTTTGTCAGACAATATTACTTGCCTAAGAACTCATCCGGGTTTGTGATTTCAAGGGAAATAGCATCAGTACACTGTGAGAAGAGTGAGAGTGGAGATATCATGAGGAATTAAATACATCTTAGAGGCTTGTCAAGAAAGAAAATCAGTTAACTGGGCTGCTTTTCAGAAGATGGGCAAACAGAGCAGTGTTAAAAAGGTGATGTGGCTACTCACAAGACATTCTGCTGGCAAAAGAGCAAAGTTCAAGGGGACTATGACCTAGGGGATTTGTAGTGGGTTACAGGGCCTTTCACCTCTGGTTCCTTCTTGGATTCTGGCTCTGGACATTTCTCATAAGACAGCCAGCCGATTGTAATTTCCTTCATGAAATGGAGGGGTGGCCTTAGGCAAGTATCTGAAGTGGACTGGAGCCTCTCACAGCAATCACAGTGCCAGTGGCATTAATTGGTATGTCAGAGTGGGAAGGAGTTCCTGTACTATATAGAAGGCCATGGAGCAGCCATTGGGAAGCTGCTATAAATTAAATCTAATGGACACTGGGAACAGCAATGGCTATTAAGTCCTCATACTGACACCCTCCCCATGCTCTTAGGGGTATTTCTGTGCAGCACCTCCCAGATGCAATAAGAATTCCAGCCTAACTAGTGTAACAACTAGAAAGAGAGAGCCCATTTCAAGACCAACATTAGGATTTTCATCTTCAGTCAAAAGGGACTGGAAGAACTAGGGAGATGCGAGTCTCTTTGTGAAAATGAGATGTCACATAGGTGTGCTAGTAAAAGATGGGCCTTGATTAAACAGCCCTATGGGTCAGGATTCCAAAACATGAAAGCCACGTCAGATAGCAGGTGTCCAAACTCACTGATTCCAGGGACTACTGGATATTCTGAATATTCCTTGTCCCAGGTGTAGACAGATGTAACTCCACTGCTTTCAGAGGGGGCCCTTTACACCACCATAGCAGCAGAATTAGATCCTCAGTCCACAGAGAGAATGGTTGTTCTAGATATGTTCAGCAAACACAAATCTGCTAGTAGCAAGGGAAGAGCGAAACTTCAAGAATCAAATGGCAGCAAAATTCAATGGGTGTTTGAAAGTCCTATAGCATCACTGGGGGAGTCAGCCTAATAATCAAATATTCAGTGAGGAGAGAAGAACTCCAAACAGACACACTTGGTCAAGGATTGAATAATTAGCTAGGTAGGCTTGCCTTGTGATTCCTGGGACCCTTTGCTGTACAAAGAATATATGAAGTTTATTGATTATTTTTGTAAATACTTAGGAAGCACTCACAGTGCAGTACTAGAATGAAATTGATAGGGTTACATATAATGGATGGACAGACTCCAATTTTAATCTCACAGTGGTTTTACTCCGGTATAATTCTACCGACTACAATGGAATAACTTCTGGTTATGAGGAATGAAAATCAGGGTACACATGCCAAAAATAGAATTCTTTTAAATCATTTCTTGAAATACAATACTGAACTCTCTTCCGTTATTGTTATTTGGTTAAAGTCAAGCACAATAACTTTTAGCCACAGATGTATACATCTGAATAGTGTTACCAAAGGGCAGGTCATATTGTCTCTCCCAACCAATATTTGAAGTAGCTGCACAAAATGTACCTTTGAAGTTCTCTCTTTTTCGAAAGCCAAACTTGTCTATTTAGGGTTGCTCTAAGAGGGCAGATATCTTTATTGAAACTGCAATGCCCGTCATCAGGTAAGAGTGAGTAGTGGAGTGAATTAAATTGGGTTTCAGCATGCTAGTGATCAAAAGCATAAAAGCTGCAAGTTTCAGATCAGGTCAGGTGGCATCTGAGCTGTTAAAAGGCTCATTAGTTCAGTATGTTTATTAGGATTCACACTATTGGAAAGATAACTGTTTCTATATATAACATTTTTAAGAAGTTCATCAAATGCACAATCAGTGTCAGGTTCAGTATCCCAGGGTGTTAATTATTCATCAGCAGAGAAGCGTATTCCAATCAAAACCCATTGTCCAGTTCTTTTCAGTAATGAGCAGAATGGGCTGATTTTCCTTCCAGCCCATCACCACTTCCTTCCCTGCACTGGCAGAGCTGTCTGTATCTATAGTGTGGAGAGTACTTTGTCGCTCTGAAGATGATGACATCTGGAAAACCTGAAAAGGGAGGGGTGAGGGGGAATATTTAACTGCAACAGCTGCATCCCATTCAGCTGGCTTGTCAAAGTACATCCTGATTGGAATAAATTACATTAAAGCCTTCTGAACACTGGAGGGGAAACAAGGTGTTTACAGCACACCACCTTGTTAGATCAGATCCAAACCATGACACATGTCACACAAAGTTTCCCTGGTGGAGCTAGACATGGGTTCCTATCCAAAAATGGAATGCAGTGCATTTGCATTAAAATTTGGAATATCATGCTGAATGACAGCAACATCACATTAGCAAAACAAGATCACAATTCTCCCATCCATAATACTAATTTTACGCAAGTGCAACTCCAGATGTATACAGTTACAAGTGGTAAAGTTGATGTAATGGAGTGGAGGATTGTTCCCTAAAACTAAATAACTACATTACTGGAAACCATTTTTTAAAAAATATACAATGCATTTCTACTTTGAAAAGAGATTTTTCCTCCCAATGTGACATCATAAGGCTACTGTTTACAGCCACTCACAGATGCCAGATCAAATTTGCTCAGATTACATGTAAAAGATGGCATTAAAAACTAATCACTCGCTCTACAGTGTCTGGGGGGAGAGGGAATGAATTTCAAGCTTTGCTGGAGGTGGGTTTTTTTTGCATTTATCACTACTATAACAAATTCTGCAAACTGAACTTGGTTATCAATGAGGATGATGATGTGAGCCACCACAGAATCCAAATCTCTCTGCCAAGACTAAAAATTTGATCATCAAAAATCAACAGGCTATACCTTACAGACTGGTTGCTTAAAAAGAGAGTGTAATTTTTACCTGGTCCCTTTCTTGACTACATAAGCACATTTTGACACTGTATGCATTTCATATAACAATATTTGACTAAGTCAGAAATTGCATGTCTGTAGATATCTCTTGGCCTTCATGAGTGAATTAAGGAGAGACCAACAAACTTGTAACCTTAGCTAGGATTTGAAATTGTGTATCAAGTGAGTATACAAGCTCAGTGACTCAAGTTGCCTTGTAGCACACAGAGTTTTAAAGGAAGGGTCCTTTTATCTTTGTCGATGCATGGTATTGCCAATGCAATGAAACAGTCTCTCCTCCGGTTGCTCTCCATCTCAGAAGGAGATTTCATCCTCCATTCAGAGCCTATCCTCTCACTCCCAGCAAAATCACAAAACAGACATGACAGATGTTAATCGTGTCACTTACTACACTGGAAGCACTCAGCTATTACTGCGATGACGGTGATATAAGAACCTGTACAGAATAGATTAGAAAAACGATACTTCACAGTGCCCTCAAGTAGCCAAGTGTGTTCAATATATCTAACATTTATTTTGTAATTTCTTATTCCTATCCTCTCTGATACGGTGCCGTCATCCCAGATACCGTTCTGTATTTGCCCTTGAAATCCACAATCCATTTTTACTTTGTATACTTAGATCCAGAACAGTACAAGAGATTTGTTAAGATTAAAACAATGACGGGTATTTTTGTGCTTACTCAAAGTCCAGGAGGCAGCTCCCAGTCCTTTCAGCCTGAAGCTCAATTACTGTAAAAGAGCGAGAATTCTCAGTTTTTCACCATGTCAAATAGAAGATTAATGGCAATTATCCTGCTGTCTCTTCCCTGCTTCCATGCTCACTAAGACCAGTGTAATATTCAGGATCACACTCTACCCCTTTCTGCACCCAGAGCATTGTCAAAAGTTCAAAATGCTCCCTGTCTGTGTGTCCCCCCTCTCCCCGCCCAGCTCTTTTGCTTCAGCTCCATCAAAGAGTTGCTTGCTTCATTTACAGATAGGCAGCTGAACAAATGTACTGAGCTGTTTGCATTTAAGCGGAAAATGACACTGATTGTCACTAAATATAATGAGTGCCGTATGTACGTTTCATTGGAAACGCAAGCTCAAATTAGCCTGTCAGAATTTCACTGTACCCTGATGTCAGCTTGTCAAATGACACAATTAGCTCAAGAGAATAAAGAAAAGGGTTGTCAAAGCCATCAAGGCTTTCCTCTTGCTCAAGTCCCATCTCTTTGCTCATTACCTTTATTAAATCCAAATGCATTTCATACTTGCAGTTAGGTAAGACAGGTCTATGTCTCCCCTCCTCACCTCCTTCCCCTCACCCATATATACACCATACCTCCCCTATCCCACTTCATACTGTAAAAAAAACCCATCAACTCTGTGAAGAGGGAAGGGAAATAACTTCTTTACAGGCCTTGAAGTTTGGTTTTCTAAGGGCGAAGGGGATGTTTAACAATGAATGAAATCTTATCAAAGACTGAACCCTAGTGCTGTGTAAGGAAAACGAAAAGCAACTAAAATACCAGATTTAGAACCAAACTGGAGAGCACACACAGAGCTAACATACAATAAATGATGATAATTTTATTTATGAGTATCTCTTCCCCCACCAAAGCACACAGAATCACAATACTTCTTCCATCAGAGCTGCAGAATTCTCAGACAATAAGGAATCAAGCTCAGAATTGTTAACCGCTACCTCAAAGGCATAGCAGTACCAGCATCCAGCCCCAACAGCAAACTCACTAAGCACAATCACAGGTGAAACTAGCGCGGAGGTTGGTGATGCTGGAATGGCAGTTAGATCTGCAAAGAAAGTAATACGTCTAGACACGTTCCCAGCAGCAGCACCTTCTTCCTTGCCCACGCACTCTTTTCAACACTGAACCACAGGCTCTCCATCCCCCCGCATTCAGAAGTCTCCATATAAATCACCACAATCTCTTTGGATACCTGAACACTGAACCAGAGCTGATGTATGTTCTCATATTGTTGCTTGGTCAAATGAAAATTTATTTATTATTTATTTATTTAAAATATTTTTACCCTGCCTCTCTATTTAAAATATTCGAGATAGCTTACAAAATTTTTAACACACACACACACACACACACACACACACACATTATATATATATATATATATATATATATAAATAAAATACAGGACAATTTGGGCAATATTTCAATTTCAGGAATTATTTATTCCTGTGATCAGTATTTTCATGTTTTTCCTCTCTGATTCAACATACATTTATAGTGAATAATCAATTTTATGTCTCCTTTTCCTGAATCTTAATTACTAAGGCTCATTACAGTACTAGCGTTTAAACCAAAATCTGGACTCTGTTCTGATAAACAATGTCTGTGGAGCCCATGCAAGAGGCTAGTCTCAGGCAGAGTTGATGGAAGGACACCTGCAGGGAAGCACAAGAAGTACTGAGCAAATAGATGGGAGCCTCTAGGATCCTTTCCTGTCCCTCCAAGCAGCCAAGAGAGATAGAGAGGAAAAGAAAAGTGTCTTGCATTCTCTGCCATTTGCCACTGGTGAAGAAAGGAGAAATATTGCATCAAAGTTGCAGAAAGGCACTAAAACAGCAGCTTCAATGTCTTGACATTGAATTGTGATGGTCAGATTATAACATTGCATCAACATAAGAGATCACTGTTTTGCCATGGCAAAATGTCATGGTACAAGCACTGTGCCAGAGCATCATCACAGCATCCCAGGGCTATCTGACTCTTAGGGTACATCTACACTGCACGGCTATTTCGAAATAACTATTCCGGAATAGGTTATTCCGAAATAGCTCGTCTACGCAATAGGGAAGCCTCAAAATTAGTCTGAGGCAAGCTTCCCTAATGTAGATGTGCTATCTTGATTTAGAGCCCCAGGAGATGCTGGGGAGGAATAACTTAGAATGGCCCTGGTGAGTGTCTATTTCGAAATAGCAGCAGTGGAGTGTCAACATATGCCTTATTTCAAAATAGCTATTTCAGAATAGGCATTATTCCTCATAGAATGAGGTTTACAGATTTCAGAATAAATCACCCATTATTTCGAAATTATTTTGAACTAATGGAATGGCTGTGTAGAAGCTTGCATTGTTATTTTGAAGTAACGTTAGTTATCTCGAAATAACGGTGCAGTGTAGACGCACCCTTAGAGACAGCTGTTGAAATGGTGCTCCAGCTCTCTGGGCAGACCCCATTTCATGCAACCTTCCGTCTAATTCAAATATTAAAGATTTGATAATCTTTAAACTCTAAACTCTAAAAATGTCCTCAGCCATGTGTAGTGTGAGGCCTTGTCTTGCCAAGCATCTAAAGCTATGACGACTTATCTAGCTCAGTCCAATCAGCACTTTTGTACTTTTTGTAGCCAGACAGGAACCCCCCCCCCCCCAATAACATCTTGCTTGCCCCTCTCTGAGATGCCTGGAGCACACAAGGCACACAGAGCAGTAAAATCAGCATAGTCTTTGAAGCAAAGACAGGAGGCCCGGATATGCTGGCTGCTGTGACCCTGGATGGCTATAAACAGAGATACGCCAATTGCTGACCTAGAGGCTGCAGAGGAGTGCCCTTGACTGAAACCCATATTGATACGAACACACACTCGTCCGGGGGGAGGAATCTCCCGCCCAGTAAAGAATGTCCAGTACTCACAATTTAGTTATCTTTCTTGCAAGTGTAAATTAAGTTGAAACTCCCTTGTAAGAACTGGCGTCACAAAGACAGACCAACACAATTTGGCATCTTAGATAAGAAAGAGGATACGGGCCCCAAAAGGTATAAAGATGGGTCCAGCAGCACACTTACTCTGAGCGTCAATCTACCATCTATCTGCTGGTCGGGTTAGGTGACTGGCCTCCCGAGGTTCCACGGGGACGCCCACCTCGTATTCGTCTTTCCTAGGAATTGAGGGACCGGCCCTGGCCTGATACGTTGGAGTCGAGAGGCACAGAAGGGGGTAAAAATTGTACCTGGATGTGTCCTTTGTCTTAAGTGTACACATAGACTTAGAGCTCTTTAAAGATTAAGCTGTCACTTGGTACCATTATTTCTATTTTCTATCTTTATTTTCTTTGTAACCATTTTTAAGATCTATATTTGCTAGCAGTTAAGAAATAGAGCAATAGCCATTGTAACCATATGATTTATAAGCTTCTTTAATAAACCTGTAACTGTTTAAGCTTTAACCTGACTCCTTCAGTTGCTGTAATAGAACCAAGCACAATTTAGAAGAACTTCAGCCGGTCATAAGGGACAGATATAGGGAGAAGCTTGAGCGTTTGGATCATGTCGTTTCCAGCGGACAGATCCGTGGGGCATCTCTCAGCCTTCCCTAGGCTGCCCACTGCGAAGGGATCCTGTACCCTAGCAGTTGAAATCTGAGCTGTAATAAGCTCTCCCTGTAAACTCTGGGGCGTCTGTCAGCCTGTTGGCTGCCCGCCGCGAAGGGACCTGATCCTAGCGGTTAAAGACACGGATGTTAAACTCCTCGGGGCACCCTTCAGCCTCCCCTAGGCTGCCCGCTGCGACAGGACCTTGTGTCCCAGCAGTTGAAGACTTGGGTGTATCACACACACACACACACACACACACTGCCCTGACCGTCGGCTGACACTTTTGCACAAGCTAAAATTGAGCCAGTTAAAATCTTGGCTGGCCCTTAGGTTTTCACTTGACCATTTTTTCATGCGCAGAAGCACAATTTGCCTTGTCGTGATTAGCATTTAGAAAGGCATTATTAGACAGCACTAGATAACGTGATTTAGCACACACTTTTTAAATTCTAGTTGCAGTGAAGCCTAACCATCTACAGTACATTCTTAGTTTTGCTTGAAAATTGAGGCTGGAGGGTTATAATTTGCCTTAACCTAGTTATCATCCACCCTCTCAAACCCTTTTCTGGAGACACCTGTATTCAAAGGCTAGAGTCGAATGAAAAACAGTTCCACACCTTGGTTCAGCTACTGGTGCATATTACTGTGTAGCAGTATCCTGTTACAATAGTATTATCTAAGAGTTGCTAAACAACTTCAGAAGCACAAAGTAAGAAACAAATGAACATAACTAATGCTCTAACCCTTAAATATTCATTAGACAGGAATGGAACATGGAAATGTTTAAAATAAATGCTCTTGGTGATATTATTAAATGTTAACTTTTATGCACACTAAATCATTTTGTAGCCTATTAAAACAGCTTTTTGTGGCCTAGGAAATGCATAATTAATATATTTTTTCTAGCAATTGATGTTTAATAATTAAATAGTTTGACTAATATTTAGATGCTAAAAGAACAAAAGTCCTTTGAAAAAGCCTAACATTTAATGAAGAGCATTACCAAGATAAGCTTTTTTTTAATCATTTATTTTAAAACAACAAGCATCAGTCTCTTTAGGCATTTTTAAAGTCCAGTGAGGATAGGAAAGATGAGATTTTCTGTCAACTTCTGAATTCCAAAATATTTTCTTTTTGAATGGACAAGCTAATTATGTGAAATAGATGAATTGATATAAAAAAACCTCCCTTACAAAGTAGCTGTATTAACCTGATTGTAATGGCAAAAAAAATCTCCAATTACATTTAGTATTAAGCAAAAGTAAGACTTATAATAATAATTATTTTTTAGAACTTTTCATCATAGATCTCAGAACAGTTTGAAAAGTGAGTACCTGTATGCATAAACTATTCCTGTTTTGTAACGAAGCTGAGCACCTTGAAAATGTGTGTATTTAGCAGCATATTGTACGGGATGTGAGATATGGGTGATAATGAAAGATTCAAAGAGGAGGATATTGGCGTTCAAGAGGAGTTGTTATAGAAAAATCCTGAGAATAGGATGGATGCAGAATTACATAGGAAGATACAGCCAAAAGAGAACCTACTGCAGAAGGTTATACAATTGAAGTTGCAGCTATTTGGGCATATCTGCAGGATAGACGATGAGAGAAAATTTAAGACCCTGGTATTCGGCATAATGGATGGTCCGAATAGGAGAGGCAGACCCCACAGAGAATGGGTAGATGATATAGTAGCTTGGTGCAGAGCTAGTGTACAGAAACTAAGCCACTCTGCCCTGGACAGGGAAAGATGGAAGGAAATAGTGAGGGAGACATCGGACACCAACAGGTATTGAGCCCATGATTGATGATGATGATGAAAGAACTGAGACTTAGATAGGTGAAGTGACTTGCTCAGGGGTACACAGCTGGTGTTAGCAATGGGAAGAGAACCCAGGTTCCGTGCTAGTTATTTTTATGAAAAGTACGAGGTGATTTTGGAAACTTTGGTGATGAAGGGTGAAGAAATATCGAAGGTAAATCCCAAAGTGCAGCTGACTACTGCTACTCTTTGTACCACAAAGCCTAACCCTATCATCTCTCCAATCAATCCCTGCATTTCTTTGTTGGCTGTTTAAATAGCTAACTGTACATGCAATTAAACTTTTCTATCATCTTTTTCTATTCCTAAAAATGTACTAAACAAAACAGAATTCCTGTCTCATGGAACTTATAGTCCAGCTAACGCAAACAGGAACATGACACATACTGGACAAATTGGTATGTCAGTGGTAGATATAGGTTGTCTCAGATGGATTATTAGAAAGGATTTAAAACAGGAAAGAGAAGGCACTTGAGGGAGAAAACTGAGTTTCTTTCTTGCAAAAGGTAGGACATGAAAGAAGATACCAAAGAGATGACTCAGCCGCTGTTGAAGTCAAGCTCCTATTGACTTAAAATGGTGCAAGTTTAGATAAAGAGGGAATGGACAAAGTAGACAAAGGAAGAACATGCAGTTCTTAGTTCCAGATTTTTTCCCTGGAGATTTTTCTGTTTAGTTATTTTATGAAGGATGAGAGCATCACATTTCATGGAAACCCAGAAAGAAGCTATCTGATCTTGAAAAAGTTCAGTGATGTGGTTATCTGTGCTGCTTTACATTAAGTGTTTTTCATCAGAAACAGCAGCTACACTGATGACTGACTAATGTAATTAGTGGTGATTCATTTCCTCAAATTTTGGTAAATAAGCATAAAGTATGTGTTATTGGGCAACATTCCTTCTAAGTAATGATGTTCTCTGTACAGGAGAAGCCTGGAATCGTGTCTGCTAATGAAAATTTCATATACGCTACACTGTTCTCCAAACTCTCAGGAAAAAACTCTGCAGCCTTAGGGAATATGTCAGAGGGAGCTTAAAACTAAAACAATTTTTACCTATTGCAGTGTTCAAACAAATGGTATTTTGTAACCTATGTACAGAATAAGTATGAAGTTGCTAACAAAGAACTTAGGCTCTCATTCAGCAAAGCAACCTGAATCGTTCCACTGAAGTCAATGGACATGCTTAGTGAATGGAAAATAAGAGAATGAGGTACATTACTTGGCATTTTTCCTTTTAATCGATAACAGTGGTTAAAAAGAATTGACAAACAATTTTACTGCAGTCCCCAAACTATTCCCCATTCTCCTGGATAGATTCTACTCTTATCCAGCACTTGGCAATAATCTAACTGGAGAGGACAGTTTTTACACACGGCTGTTCAACTTTCTTCAGAAATTTCAACTGTCATGTTTCAATCAACCGAAACTTCAGCTTATTCTGACTGCAATCTGGAACATGGCATTTCTTCCACTGCTAAGATTTGGGCTGCACTGCCATCTAATGGAGGTTTTGAAAAAAAACTTGGAAAGTAAGGCTATTAAGGAAGTGTTGTAACATTCCAAGAGGATGAAATGGATTTGATATGCATTGTTATACACACTGTATCACTGACCTCTGAAATGGGTGCTGCTGTATCATAATAATTGGTGAACTAAAGAGTGCAATGTACTTGGATAAAAATAAACAGAATGTCAATCATTTAATGTTCAACATCCATTTAGTATATGAATAAAATAATTTTCCACAAAATTGTATTTAATACACTAATTTCTCAGACATCTGTACATATATGCAGTTTCATTTGTAATACAGTTTATAAACACTGTTGTACCACTGATGATAACAATCTTCAAACTTCCCCAAACAGCCACTAAAGGCATCTCCACAACAGGTAGTCTTAAATTAATTCATTCTTCTCCAGTATATCCAAATATTGACAAAGTGTAGCAGAGTCAAAATAAAGAGAGAGAAAAATTAGTGTTTCATTATGTAGCACTTTTCACAAATAAAACTTCCCTGAAATGCTATATAGAAGATAAAGTTTTAAAAGCTGGAAAGGATTTCAAGAAAATGTTCTGGGATATGCAATTTTGAGGCAAAATTCCTCTGACATCAGAGGAAATTTTGCATATGGATCAAACACTGAAAACACAGGAGAGGTTTACAGGGCAGATGAGAGAGGAGAATTTTTCCCTAAAACTCCATACTAAAGTTCACCATATTATTATGCAAGCAAGCTGTGTGTAGATTCCTAACAGAAGATTAAAAGAAAAAGTGGAAAAATATTTTAGGCAAGATGGGGAACAACTGAAAATATTGACACATAGGAATATACCATAAACCAAAATCTGACACCCTTATTCATCTTGGATAAGTTATTATTCGACAAGTAGCTACAATGAACTCAATAAGAGTAAAAATAAATACATAAATCTGTAGGATTTTGTTATTACTTTATTTTTCAAAACACCCCTCAGTCAGTAAAACAGCTAGTGAGCTTTCCTTAGAAAGGAACATCTGTACCTAAAGTTTTTCAGACGTCTGAGCAGACTCAGACTGTTCTGAGTGCAGCTGTCAGTAATACCAGCACTGTGACATCTCTCCGGACCTAACTCTTGAATGCTTCACTAAACATTCCAGTCTGAGGTTTCCCTTCCAGCACCTGGCCTGACCCCAGAACTATCATTGACTTCAATTAACAAAGCAGCTGTTGGACTCTGCTAAACCTCAGCACACCAGGCTGCCCATTTTTTTCCCCCAAAGAAAACTAACAGATTATATAGCAAAGGGGAAAGAAAGGTGTCATTACTTTAACTACTGTCTAGAAAGAACAAGAATTACAGGGAATTTTCTTTTCTCTAAAGGTTATAACTAGGCCTGTATGAAATTCAGATACTTTGGGATTTCAAACCACAGTATTCTTCATAGGCCCTCCAATCTCCGGACTTCTGCTTTGAGCTTCAGAATTGAACAAATATCTAAAATTCAGTTCAGATGGTGGGAACAGCCCTTCTTTTACTGAGAGAGGGTTTTCAAGATCCAGATCTAGCTGCAGACCAAGGCCAGATTTAGTTCAGATTCCAAAAACATATATTTGTGCAGTGTCATCTAAACTAGGTCCACATTCACTCAAAAAGCTTGTGAACTTTAACAGGGAAATTTCTAGGAACCTAAAGTGAGTTTTCTGTTTGCAATAAAACATGAGAAGAGGCAAATCTCACATGGATTCAGGTTCCACTGTGACTAGTTTGCACAGTCTCATTATGTAGGATACGTAATTTCTACAGACATAGGCTGTATCTACACTGCACCGTTATTTCAAGATAACTAGCGTTATTTTGAAATAGCAATGCAAGCGTCTACATAGCTATGCTGTTATTTCAAAATTATTTTGAAATAATGGAAGGCTTATTCAGAAATCTGTAAACCTCATTCTATGAGGAATAATGCTTATTCTGAAATAGCTGTTTTGAAATAAGGCGTGTGTTGACGCTCCACTGCTGCTATTTTGAAATAGCCCCTCACCAGGGCCATTCTAAAGTTATTCCTCCCCAGTGCCTCCTGGGGCTCTAAATTGAGATAGCACATCTACATTAGGGAAGCCTGCCTTGGACTAATTTTGAGGCATCCTTGCAGTGTAGATGTGCTATTTCTAAATAAGCTATTTCGGAATAACTATTCCAGAATAGCTTATTTTGAAATAAGCATGCTGTATAGGCATACCCATAGACAGCAAGTCTAGTTCAAGACAAAATAGTTCCTAGACCCATGGAAACATCCCATACCTCTTCTCTCTCCTGCCCCAGGATCAATCTATCTTGCTCCTTGGGCCCCTCCCCTTCTCCATTATCCCTTTCTGTAGAGCTCTTTGGCTTCTCATAGTTGTCTCAAAGTCTCTTAAGCCCAGATTCTCAAAAGGTATATAAACATTCAGCAAAATCTAAGGCAAGGGATACTATTTTGAATCCTTGCATCAATCTCATTTTCCTTCTATTTTAACATTCATTGAAAACTTCCTTCAAACCAATAAATAAAGAAACCAAAATCAAACATATTAAAAAAGCTAAAAAAGGCAATAAGCTAACAGAAGAAAAAAAAAAAGCATGATTTGAGTAAGATTTCAATCCTCAAAGATCTTCATTTGAGACATGAAAAGCAGAATTAAAAGTTTAAAGTATTATTTGCATAAAAGAAAACTCTCTAGCCCAACAGAGCAAACTGGCTGATTATATTCAGATCAGGTGCTATAAGCAGATGTTACATAAAAGCTCATCAACCTAGTGCATGGTTATTGTGATAATCATATAGATACCAGATTCTGAAAGAACCAATATCTGCATGTAAAATAGGCGCAGTGGGTGTCATTACAATTCTGGCATGTACTAGTTGTAGTAAGCATACTCATGCTATTTGTAGAATTTCATTCTAAGTACATGGGGATTCTGCAGACAGTGGTAATGGTAAATACTGTGGCACAGTCAGCTCAATGGCTTGAATTTTTTTTAATCCTAGTGTCCACTTTTACCACTCTGGCAGTGTAAAGGGGTCTTAAAGTGACTGTAAATCACACCTCAAGTGAGTGTAAGAACCCTTTACACTGCAAGAGTGGCATCAATAACACTTCATTGAAAGGCAAATCAGGCCTTGAGTTTTTAAAGAAATCCTCTGCAACAATATAACTTAAAATATAGTCTTGACCTAGCAGTAACATCCTCAAAAGTTTAATAGTCCGCTTGATAAATATCTGAGGACAACTCATTGAAGGAAAAGAGAAACTAGTCCATGCAAGCTACAGTGGTATACATAATAGTGGCTGTGTTTGGACATGGTCAAATAGAATGTTTCCACTTACATTTTCTCCTCTGACATATGAATAGCTTTCCACGGTTTCATTTCCTGTATTTTCCTCATATTAGATTAAAATTAAAGTAACTGTCTCATAAATTTGTACAGCCACTAAGTCCAAAGGAAAACTGCTGTTTGACACAAGCCCCCACCTCTGATAAAGTGCTACTTAAAATCCAAGTATTGGGAACTGTGCAAAGATAACTAGATTTCACAGATGGTGCAAACATGTCCAGATGCCAGGCCTTCTAAATATTTACTATAGCAACCAAAGAAGGGATTGAACCCCCATGATTTCTTTTGGCATTATGGAATCTTCCTTAAATATTTAAAGTATGTTGGAAAAAAGCAGATACATCTCTGTGTGCTATGAAGCAACAAATCTTATGTGCTATCCTGGTCAGGGGTGCTGGAATTACAGGTGTGAGGGGTGCTGCCCCCTGGCTTGCAGTGGTTTCCATCATAGGGTTTCCAGTTTGGTTCAATGACTTTCTGCACCCCCATCATAAAAACTGTTTCAACCACTGGTGCTGGTGCATTTCTTTTGGCAGAACTGTGTGTATGGTTCTGACTGGAGCTTCCACTTCTAGCTTCTTTGTCATAGGGACAAAGCCTAATCCTGTGACTCTCACTCAAGAATAATTCTTATAAACTCAATGGCGTTATTCACATGTGGAAACACTACTGTGTGAATAAGGGTTATGCAGTAGCAGCCCTGGCACAGCGTTTATATTTTTGATTAGATGTGGACTGTACATATTCATATATTTAAATGGCATTGCCCCAGTTATCCAATTCAAAATATGCTTTCAGAGTCGTACATTAACAGATATAACAGATCAGAGTAATAACTTTACATGTGAAACAACATACTGATTATTCCCCTTTGTGGCATTTTGCATGCATGGATCTGAGAGAACTGAACTTCTTTTGATCCTTAAACTGAATATTGTCATCACGGAACAGTGTGTGCTTTTTGTTTAATTCAATGCTATAAAATTTTTGATAGAACTGGGGGGCGGGGGAGAAGATCCCACTGTAATTTCCATCAAGTCCTTTAAAGTCTTCTGGACCAGTCTGGATTCTTTTCACTCTCCTCAGATACACTGGGCAAACTCAGCACTAGTATTCACTTCCACCACTGGTGAATTCAGTTCATTAAAGAAGCAAATAAAATTCCTGTCTCTTTTCTTCAGTTAGAGCCTTCTGAACAAACTGGAATGGATTGCTTTGAAGTTTGTGTGCTCTGATCTCCAAGTAATCACTTTTTTTTTACCCCTTTATTGACCTTAGCTTCTATTTCTCTTTATTGATAATAACTATATGGACATGATTTATAGTGTTTGCATATGAAAACTGGATTTTGGGAACTCCTGAATAAAGCAAACTATTATCAGGCTAAGCTGCCTGAAGTGGAGTCAATTTTAAATCATTACTGCTACTTACATTAGTCTTTCCTTTCTTTTTGGACTTCATTTTCAGCCAATATAATCATCTTCCCCAGGCTTTTGAACATTACTTTTTTGACTTGCATTTTCTATGTTAAAACCTTCATCAAGGTTTAAAATGGGCATGAAGAAGAAATTAAAATGTTTTAGTTGTATTCTGCTCCTAGGTCAATATTATGGATTGCTAAAGGTAGCTATATTAGAAGTAATACAGTGGACAGGGACTTTTTGTATGACCCCTCAGACAATTATACAGTAAGTGAAATGTTATGTAGTAATTGTTCTTCTGTGATGCTTCATTTATTTCTGTTTTGTTGTTTACTTGTTTTGGGTATCATAATACTGTTAAAATAGCAACTCAGTGAACACTATTGCTACTCAGAGCACTAGACAATCTCCACTATATGCTACTGATTTGAATGACATAGACTTATTTTGTTCCCTGAAGAATGTTTGTGTACATAACGGGTCTACCTTTACAATTCTGAGTTTTGGCTTATGTTACAGTGGTAAATGTGGTGCTATATTACTTATTTCCAAGGGCAATTAAAAAGATTTTAAATGGAGATCACTCAGTGCGCACACACATGCAGTCTCTAGAGCTAGTCAGAAAGTGGTCTTTTTTCCCCACAGAAAATGTTGACTTTTTAATAAAAATTTAAAGCCAAAATACTTCAATTCAGAATTGCAGCTGCAGAGCCCCATAGCGGCAAGGGGAGAGGGTTTGAAATTCAAGTTCTTATGTTTCCAATCTCCTCTACAGACTGGGCTCCCTGGTCAGACTCCATCTGTGATGATATATACCACAACCTTCTCGGAGGGGGGAGAAGTTGTATCATGGGGGGTCCCTGGCCATTGTGTACAGCAATTAAGGAAAATTTAGCTAAACTTATTTGGATGTTTGCATTGCTCAAGTATAGGGGTAGCTTTAAAAAAGCAGAGACATGCTTGTGATAGGAGATGAAGGGAGCCAGCTAAAGGACTTTGTTTTGCATTGAAACAATATATATGAGCAGATACAGATGGTAGCATCAAAATACTACTTGTTTTTCAGTGCAAGAAGAACATTGAAAGCTCAGAAAAAACACAAATAAAATATGGTTACTGAGCATCTGCTGAACTCTGCCCAGTTGTGACATAACAAGCCTATGTACTATTAGCATTGTTTTATATGTAAGCTTACATTTACTTTAAAGACCTAATTAGGTTTAAAAGGCTGCTTTCCAAAGAAAGGAAGGCATCATTCTGCCACACCTTGCTAAGCATTTATTGCAAACTGTTTAGTTTAACAATTGGACTGCCAATGGCCTCTCAAACTGCAAGCTGCATAGCAAGCTAAAGAAAGTAGATGTGTGGGAGTGACCTCACACTGGCTTATGTTTGGTTGCAGCCCAGGCAGACTAGAAAGAGCTACCTCACAATGGCTGATCAGCAGCCTAGAAGAGCAGAATAGGTGACAGAGTGAATGCACAGAAGCTTAAGGCAATGCAGGAGCCCAGAAAGCAAAAGGAGATGAGCAGCCTAACACAGAAAGGTAAGAAGCCTTGAAGTCTAAATTAAGTGAAGCAAACACCCCTCAAAAACCTTTAGAAAAGCGTGCTTACTGCCCTTGAAATTCAAGTGGCCCAGAAAGCAAGGAGTTTACTGTCCAGTCAGACAGTTTGTTCTATTAAAAAAAAAAAAAAAAAAAGAGAAACTATAGACAAATAAGTTTTAAAAACTGGTAAAAGGGGACTTGAGAACAGTGCCAGGAGACACTCTCTTTACAAAATCTCAAACCAAAGCTGAAACTTAATCCAGGTTGGTCAAGAGTTTTGTGGACACCTGTGAGTGAACCAGGATCTAGCTTCAAGCAAAATGAGTCCAGTTTATGGCATAACCAAAAATTGAAAAAAGTTTAAAATTTAAACAAATCATAACCAAAAATTGAAAAAACTTCACATAAACCCTGTCATCCAAAAGGCTAAAGCTAGAAAACAGGAAGTCCACTACCTCTCTATGAGGTGGAAAGGCTTTGGTTTTGTTCTGCAACCATTCTGCCTACCAAAAAAGCTGCTGTCATCGTTCATTCTGTTATCTAGCAAATAGACATTTAGCATTAGCTGACTCATGTATCTCTGAAAAGTTTTCTCCTCTCAATTCCCTATATGACATCAGGTCAAGAACATTTTTGGTTCCTATTTTCTGTTAATTTACCTTTCCCACCCTATTTTTAGCTAAGAGAAAAGGAAAGGAGATACAAGCTCATGCACATACTTTTTAAAATCAAACTACATACAAATATACATCTTCTATAAAAAGCCTGGGGGGGGGGGGGGGATTGGGTCTTAAAAAGGAGTTAATTCCCCCAAATTCACATGTTTTAACTCTAATTCTGTCATATAAATACCAATTGGAACATGTTACCCCTGATTACAAATATACATTTCTCTAAACTGTTACACTTTTCCTTTTGTACCTTTTGTAGTTATCCACCATTGGACCAAATCCTCTTTCATTTCTTTCTCATATAAACAACATATCTGCCATTCCACTGGGTTTGTCCCAACCAGAAATGTTGTCTACACTTCATGTGGCTGGTTCTGGAAAGCACTAAAGGGCTACAGATAGCTTGCCTCAGCACCTCATTAAAATTACCAGATTTCTCCTGGTGCTAGTTACCATTTGTTTGACACACCTGTCCCTGCTCTAAGGGAAATTCTCTTGTGTTAGCTCCTCCCAGAACTGCTAGGAGGGCAAGGGATGTGTCCCCAGTCCCTCTGCCAGCTGTACTGCTCCAGCAATAAGGAGAGACAGAGCCAAGCTGCTGCTGCTGCGGCCCTGAGCATTGATTGATGTGAGCCTGCTCTCTTATGCAGTGTTGGTACTTGGAGCACTCCCACCATAGTGTCAGAGTAACCAACCCCAATGGCCCTCAAAATACTTGGAGCCTGCTCTCTTATGGAGTGTTGGTACTTGGAGCCTTCCCGCCCCCCTCCTCTCAACCAACCCACCTTCTCTTAATCCTTAGGTCACAAGATGGCCCTTATTCTCAGGCTAAAGAGGAAGACTCCACACACTTGATTCATCTCTTCCCTAATCCCTACCACTTCCCTTCAAAAAAACCCATAGTGATGTGTGAACTGTCCCTTCCCATGTCACAAAGGAACCAAAGCTGTAGGGGGCCCACTTCCCACAAAAATTCAGGAAACCCAACCCCCTCCCCTCAAAACTTCTTCCTCTCAGAAATCTCAGGGGACCAAACTGCCCCCATTCCAGGGCAAGTGTTTCCTCTAATTTTTTTCTACTCATATGCAAAATAAATGTAATGTGCATGGAGGCATGTGCAGATGTTCAGCACCAGTAGACACACATACTGCCAGCTCTCAGCACTCTGCTAATCATCTGGGCCGCATTTTAATCTTTTCTGGAAGGTTGCCCAAGCGCTTAGCTTAGAGGGAACACTGCTTCTTCATCAACTGATCCCTTCACCGCAAGCCACAGAGAACCCAACTTACTCCATCCCTTTAGCAGCAGGTGAAACATTCCTGACATAAACTCTCCTCCCTAGTTCATCAGCAGGTGTGTGCTCCACTTTATCCCCCATAAAAGGCCTCATGAATCCACCTTCCCAGAGACATGAAATGTGCTCTTATCTCAACCCCTCCTTCCCCCTCCCATGTGATTCTTAAGGGACCTGACTCTCTTGCCCAAAGCACAAGGTATCTGCTCCCTCCATGCTGTTCACAGGAAATCCATTATCATCTGACACCCCGCCTCCTCCATGCACAACACAACTCAGCCACTCACCTACTAGCCGCAGGGGATTGTCTCACTCAATCTTCCCATCAGACTTAAAAGGGTCCTAGATTAGAGGGAATCCTAATTGACCCCAGATTTACCCCCAACTTTCCTCAGTCTAGAGAGAACCATCTCCCTCTTCTTCATGAGTTAGCCAACTGGAATACAGTCCCAGGGATATGTATTTGGGGATGCTAGCCTATGCTATCATGGCTACAGTACATGCTAGCTCAGATGAGAGCTAGTGCAAATATGTTTACTCAAGCTGAGAATCACACCCCTATAGAGTTAGCCACAGACTTTGGCCTAAAGAGCTTCCAGTCTACAAAAGCAACAAAAAAGGGGTGGAGACCAAGGGAGAGGGATATAGTCAATAACCTATAGCTTTATACCCATCATATTCTATTTTAATAAAAACATGTTACCCATCCCTTCAGCCTTTACCTTATAAGTTGACTGATGTGTTGTAGACACCCTGGAAGCAATAGTTCTTCAGAAGGGAGTGAAGGGGGAAATAGAAGTGGCCCTTACATATCACTTGGGGGAAGGCGATTCCAGGAATAGATGTGGAAAAAAGCATGAAGATAGTTGTGGGATAAAAGAGAATGAAAAGGCAATCAAGGCTAATATGGCTGGCAAGATGGAGGGAATAGGAAATACTGCTGCTAGGCTATGTCTACACTGCAATGCTATTTTGGGATACCAGAGTATCCCGAAACAGCTATCCTGCATCTTCACAGCAAGCCCATTATTTCAGGCTCGCTACTCCGACGTCCCTGTAAACCTCATTTCATGAGGAGTAATTTCATTTCGGTATAGTGATTTATTTTGAAATTTGGCACTGTGTAGACAGTGCCAAATTACAAAATAAGCTATTTTGAAAAAAGATCAAAATAAGATACGCAATTCGCGTAGCTCACATTGTATCCTACTATGAGCTACAGTGCAGTGTAGACACACCCCAAGAAACCAGTGGATATGATGAGAGAGCCAGCACCATGAAGGGCCTTATGCCCTTGTTTGGTAAGCTCACAAGCAGCATGTTGGTTAGAGGAGAAGCACAGGATATAACAGCATAAGCAGCCAGGTCAGCCTGAAGTTCACAGATAGAATTAAGTTTTCAGAAGTGTTTACATGACTCAGAATCAGATTTTTTAATGTAATTGGAGTTAGGTGCCTAAATACCTTTTAAAAATCTGGCCATTAAACACTTAAATTGTCCTGAAAGTCAATGAGATGTGAAGATTTCTGAAAATTTACCCACTGTGCATATGATCAAAGGCTTATAAGAGATATTAACAGAATCACACTCATATTACCATATACATAAGCTCATCTGTAAAGTCACTCCCATGATGACAATTCAATACCTAGTGTTTCATTGCATGCACAGAGTGGTTTTATATGTTGTTTTTAATTTACTTTGTTAACAATGTCCCTTCATCATATGTTTATCTTTTCCCTAATGAGACTGGTTGTTAATTACAGTTATCTTATTATTATCCACTTCATGCATTCAGTTTATTGGAAAAAAATAAAAAAGATTGAATACACCAAATGTTCTAGGTTAGATAATTTAATCACTTTGGATAATGGCTTAATTAACTAGAAAAACAACACTGGAGAAATGTGTGCCACATTTTGATTGTCTGTCAAGTGTCCAGATTTGTAATGACTTCAGATATGGCTCTTGCTTCCTGAGTGCTAATAATGAAGAATTACTCCTTGTCTTCTAATTCAACTTCTCTGAAGAGAATAGACATGCCAGATTCTCACACTTCTGTCTCAGCCTCAAGGCGTGAGAGAGGCTGAGTGCCCCAAGATCTAACGGGCTTTTTGTTCCTAATGTTAGTGAATAGGAATGTGAGCCTCTCTAACCTCCATCACATTCCGTCTTAGAACCTTAACCGTGGAAGCTACCATATAATTCCTGATACGAATGGGAAAGAAAGCTTCCCAAGGAAAAATAAGGCACGCACAAAAAACAAATAAACTGACACATGTAAAACACAAACAACAGGGTATACAAACACCAACTTCAGAGGTTCCCTCCAAACTGTGTGGGTCACCGAGAATCCTACATAATGTATCTTCAGAGGAGGAGAATTACAAGAGAAAAAAATCCCCTGTTTCTGAAGATACCCACCATGCAGGTAGGGCTTGTTCAGTCCAAATTCATCTGTGTGTGTGTGTAAAAGTCACGCTGTATCCATTCCTTAATGGATTCTGGGTGGGACTGGCCAGAGACAATATACGCCATATCAGCCACACACTAACCTTTTCCATTTGCACCTGTGGATTACTGGTTCCTCTAGTGGACTCTCCACAGTGACAGGACCCAGTGTAAAGAGGTGCTGTGCTTCAGAGAAGGCTGACAAGACATGTATCCTTTCTGGTGGAGATCTGTGCACAGAGGGCCTATCAGTGAGTGAGACTCTGGGGGGAAGTGACATGGCCTTTAATTAGGAATTCAGAGTATGATTAAAAGTTCTTCACAGAGCTGGTCTTAGGGCCACCATTTTCAAGGTGCCGCCGACAGAGCCGGTCCTAGGGGCGGGCCACGACCGCATTTCAGCGGCCGGACCTCCCAAATCCTCCCCCCAGGTTTCCCTGGTTACTCCCCGACCCCCTTTTTTTTTAAAACCATCTGGCAACCCTACAAGTGAGTTGGGCGGTTGCCCGGAGCCACCAATTGGTTAGGACCAGCCCTGGTTCTTCACTTTCCAGTAAGCAGTTTGCTATACACTGCAATCAGATAACCAAAAGCTTCCCCACATCATCTCCAGTCAGTCAGTCTCCCATCCATAGGACCAATCGGGATGGCCACCCCAACAATCACAGAATCATAGAATACTAGAACTGGGAGGCTGCGTCTACACTGCACCGTTATTTCAGGATAACTAGCGTTATTTCGAAATAACAATGTGGGCATCTACACAGCCATGCCGTTATTTTGAAATAATTTTGAAATAACAGATGGCTTATTCTGAAATAGCTATTTTGAAATTAGGTGTGTGTAGATGCTCCACTGCTGCTCTTTCGAAATAATCCCTCACCAGGGCCATTCTAAGTTATTCCTCCCCTATACCTACCTGGGCTCTAAATCAAGATAGCATGTCTACATTAGGGAAGCCTGCCTCGGACTAATTTTGAGGCTTCCCTCCAGTGTAGACGTGCTATTTTGAAATAAGTGTGCAGTGTAGACGTACCCTTAGGGACCTCAAGAGATCATCAAGTCCAGTCCCCTGCCCTCACAGCAGGGGCGGATGAGAGTTTTGCAGGGCCCAGGGCAGCACAATTTCGCGGGGCCCCCCTTTGGAGAAAAAAGGCATCTCCCCCTGTGCCCACTCCTCCAGTAGCTCCACTCTGATCATGTGAGCTACCCCTCCTCATCCCCTTTCCTAACACCTCCCTCTACACACCTGCCCTGCATTTCTCCTCTGGTGTTGGTCCCTCCCCTGCAGGTGTCTGCCCTTCTGCTTCACCCCCAGAATCCCCTGGCACCTGCACCTTCCCTTACCCCTGCACCCTCCTGGTGCCTCCCCCTTCCCTCACTGCCCCTGCTCTCTTTGCCCTCTTTTTCCCTGATGACCACCCCCTCACCACCCTCATGCCCGTGCCCTCACACATGACTTGTTCCATCCCCACCTTCCTCATGCCCACCCCTCCTTTCAAGCCTTCTCCCAGCACCTCCCCCTCCCCCCTTTAGCTCCCAATGCCCTTACTCTCTCCTCTCCCAGCATCACCCTGTCCCCCCTCCCACTGACACCTCCCCTCCTGCCCTTTTCCTCATTGTCTCCACTTGGCCCCCTGGCATTTGTCTCTCCTCCACGCTGTCCCTTGGTGCCTTCCCCTTTCTTCTCCTGACCTGTCCCCCTCCCCACAGCACAAGCCCCTTCCTCTGCCATCCATCTTCTGCCTTCCAGTTTGCAGGGCGGCTGCGACCCTGGCCCAGGCTCCAGACCTCGTGCCGAACCGAGCGGTGCAACACTGGGCAGTGCGGTTTTAAAGTCCCGGGCCGTGACGTCACGCCACGCCCGGGTGTCTCCCCTCTCAGCTGTTGTGTGGCGTTTCAGCACGCCACACACGCGCTCCCTC